>JASDDO010000014.1:287230248-288629629 GCA_030015575.1 Agapanthus africanus | reverse complement strand
CATTCCCTGACACCCCCGTGGATAGGGAAGTCTTCTCGCTCATTAAAGATCATGACCCGAAGCGGAAATCTTTTCATCTATGGGGGTCGTGGTATAATCAAATTATCCAGGGTCGGCGTAGCTTCTCTTGTGCAGTACCCTTAGAGCCTATCTCAGTGATTCATTATGCTGACTCACCCCCGGTGAATTATGCCGTAGAGGAGATCCACTGGATTACGGATGGATGCCTCCAGCCTTCTATGGGCTCGATACCTGTGCAGCCGCCGATGGCTTTAGATACTCTAGGGCGGCGCATATGTCAGGGCGAGTCGCGCCTTTGGGGACAAGCGTATATGATTGGCTTGACACCTCGCCATTCAGCTAGATATCTGAAGTGGGCTCGTACATTTTGTCGGTCAAGAAATCATTGCAGCTGAAGCTCGGGTTGTACCCCGCAATTTACGTGTCTCTTTTCCAGTATTCCATGCCTCCTGTATGGTGGGTCAAAGCTTTTTTAGAGTAATGGAATATCCCGACTCACACCTTCCTTCTATCAGATCAGGAAGTTTCAATCTTTGGAATAATTCGCGGAGATCTCTGGCTTACCCGTCAGGGAGGAACATAACGAAGAGCTACTTCCTCCTGACAAGTACATCTTTGCCACCAAATCAGTGGTAATGGGCCTTACCCTGGAGAACGCCATTCAACACCGATTCCCAAGTTTGATCAAGGTGTTAAATATTTATGAAAGTATATTTCTAGAGTCCGGAGGGTATGGAGTCAGCTTCGCAGACTTCATCGCTCGTTTTCTTCGTCCGGAGGTCTTATCAAAGCAAGCCGTGATGTTCGCCAAGCTTGACAATCCGTTTGGTTTTGGTTTAGATAACCAGCCGACGACGGAAGCAGATTTAAAAATCTTCTTTATTCCGGATACCCCGGTCATTCTTTTCGCAGAGCTTGCTGCTTCAGACGTCGATGAAGAGACGTTCTTGCTGGGGTTTATTGGCTTGTGGTTGAACTGGTTTATGCTTCCGATGTACCCTCGTTATATGAGGCCATTAGTCTTTTACCCAGCCCACCGCATAGTTGCGGGAACGCGAGTGGCCGTCGGGATTGCTGGGCTGGCTCACCAGTATCATGGCCTCAGCTTAGCGGTAGACACCACTCAGCCGGGGGTATAGCCCGTCGCTCTCCTGTTGCACTATTTTACGTCATGGATCGAGCTGCACGTGCTTGGCGCTTTTGGAACCCACAAACAGCCCCGTTTCTATGACAGTTATAACTTCCCTCGGATTATGCTCCTTGTTGATGCATCCGCTTTAAATCCGTCACAGCGGGAGGCTCGGGATCTGGTCCTTTGCCCACGTACAGTTGGAGATGGCATAACCTTTGTCGATAATGTTTTAACCATCGTCAAGGAATCCACTAAGACGGTACAGCCGCTGCGGGACACCTTCAAAGATGGGGCTTATACATTGAAGGCTCGGGAGATTCTGCATCTGTACTCAATCAGGCCTGGTTTTTTGGTGTTCAGGCAGAATGACTCGACGCTGTTCATGAGCTACAACCTGCACCGGTTCGCTCAACAGTCGAGCTACGATCAGGATGTCCCGCTAAAGGCTTTCCTAGCTGAGCCGATTGCCACGGAAGAGGGTATCCACAACGCGCTACACCATTTCATGTGGCTGAACACTAGATCCAACTTTTTTATCAGTGAGCCGAGCCGCGTCCCGAAAATCTCGAACGCATACGTGGCGGGGTACCAGTATTCGATGGGTGCTGTTATTAGGGAAGAAAGACAGCTTTTGCTCAATCACAAAGGTGCGGTCTGTACCGGTAATCCAGCTATTCTCTTAAAGCGACAGGACACTGTTGGTCCTACCGTAAGAGAAGCTGCTGTGGCTGAGGTCCCGCGCGCTTTCCCTGAGAATCCTCTACCCCGTATTCCTACAGAAACGGCAGCTGCAGCGTCCCCGGAGTCTGGGGTAGGTATGGAGATCGGGACTCGTCACCCAAAATTGCCCGCCAAGCGCAAGATCCTGTCATCGGCAGCTGGCGCCCGCTCACAGAAAAAGAAGAAGTTGCTCTTTTCTGCTGATGTTGTACTCGTCCAGGAGCCCCATGCTCCCTACAGCGAAGGCTTGTGCGAGTACGGGACCAATGAGGGTCTATTTATCGTGCCTGCGGATGATACTGATCTTCAAGCTGCCCTTGTGGCTTCCGAGCGACTGGCTCGCGATGAAGAAACACTGATCACTATCGCACAGTCAGGTGGACTTCAGTCGTATCTTTCTACGGTTATCTTTTTTTATTATGATTTTACTAATGCTTTCTTCTTCAACATGTATCTCTGCCGAAGAGGCTCTTGCGGCTTCCCTCAAAACATTTGAAAAGGAAGAGAGGCTCCGTGCTTCTTTGGGCCTTGGTATACTTCGGCTCATTATGCGTTCATTCCCTTTTTCTTTATTCGTGGTTTGACCCTCTCTTTTATTTTGTTACAGGGACTACCTTGACTCGGGTTATTCCAAGTGCGGTACCGATCCCGAGTGGTGATGCATCGACGCTTCCAGAGCCGGCTATTATGGCCCCAGCTTCCCTGACAGTACCGCAGGAGGCTTCACTTAAGCAGCCGATGACAGAGGTCGTAACGGCTCCAGAGGCAGAGCTTGGTTTGGAAGATGATGTCCCTTTGACGGCGGTCTTGAGGAGATCGCTTCTCACCGCTCAGACCGAAAAGAAGCGTAGGAAGCATGTGGCGAGGGAAAGCGATGCCAGCTTGGCTGTGGGTGTAGGTTCAAGCACTACCCCATCTGTCGCTATTCCTCCAGAGGATGCTCCAGCTGCCCTGTCTATCGCCCTTTATTAGAACTTGATCTTCAAATTCTTATATACCATATCCTGCAGGTCCTAGTCCTGGTGATGAGATGGCAGGTGAGATGACGGCGACCGCAGAGCCCGAAGCGGCTACTCTCTCTCGGGAGTCTGGGACTGCCCAAACCGCCGCTCTTTCCCTTTGTGGCTCCCCGATATCGGCGGGCATCGCAAGCGTCATGACGGCTCTTGTAGAATCAGGGGATGAAGCCACGGGCGACGAAACTATTCCACTAAAGGAGAGCGAAGAAGCCGCTGTGCCTGGTGATGCTTCCGTCGCGGTTTTGGCTGATGACCCATCAGGTAGGTCTTGGGTAGCTGTTTACTTTTTATTTCACAATCCCTTTCTGTCCCCTCTGATGACATTTTGTTCTTTTCGAGTGTAGGTGTGGTGAACGCTGAGGTTGTACCATCCGAAGAAGCATTACCAGTTGCTGCTCTGACGGTCGCCGTCCCTTCGCCTTCTCCCGTGTCCTCTCAAATGCTGGAAGGTATGGGTTTGAGATTTATTTAATTTAAATTATGGATACCATCTTCCTTGTATCGACACTATATTGTCGCAATTCTGCAGGAGTCCTTTTCGACCATCTGTATCAGGTGTTGAACCCATTCCAGTCAGAAATCGTCCTGCCTGCTGGTGTCGGTGAGTATAGTTTTTAACCGACATCCTTTCCTTTCTTTTATGGGCAACCATGTCATTGCTAATTCTTATTTGAATTGATTGCAGCGTTACAGATTGGAGGAGGGGACGAGAGAATAGTCGCGCCTCCGGTACTCCCAACTTTGCCACCTGTCACAGCCGGTATAGTAGACTCCATCGCTCGTGTATTTTCTTTATCTCTTGAGCCGACATTTGACCATAACTTGTTTTGCAGCAATCACACCAGCTCCAGCTCCCTTTGAGTCTCGCATCTTAATGCCGGCAGGGCCCTTATCTAGACGTCCATCTTCCAGGGGCGCTGCGACTAGCCTGCGCACGAGTGAATTCATCGAGGATCTTGACGCCGAGGCCATCGCATTTGCTGCAGATTTTGTTGCTGAGGTTAATCCTATGCTGGCGACGCTCGTGAACTTTCATGACGAAGGTGTCGTCGAGTCTTGGGTTAATCACTGTAGAAAGATCGAGGCCTGCCTGCATGAGATTGAGCTCAAGAGTGCCGCTCCTGAAGTATCAGCTTTGAAATCTCAGCGGCTGCGTGGGTCGAGAGTAGTGTTCCTTTCATTCTCCATTTTGAACAAGAGTCGATCCTGAGGTGAAAGGAACATGAAGTTGCTTCAAGCAAATCTGCTCGATTGCGCGCCCAGGTTGAAGCGAATGCTGTGCAGTTGAAAGCTGTCTTTGACAATCTTCAGCGGTGCATTTCAGATGGGTTGACGCTGAGATGGGCGCTTGACTCTGCGGAGCGGTTCGTGCAGGACTGCGAAGCTATCATGCTGGGAACTGACAAAAAGCTTTCGTCCTGTTTGCAACAGCAGGCCCGAGTCAAAGCGGAGCTGGCCGCGGCGGCTGACCATGAAAAGGAGTTGAGAGGAGTGCGCGAGCGGCTTGCTGATTTGTTGAAAACGCCTCCTCCTCAATAACTGTCTTTATATCGGGTGAAAATTTGTAATCTATGAAATTCATTCATTCATTTTTTATGATGAATTTTGTATTCAATTGAATTTATGAATAAAAGACACATTTTTTATCTCTTACTATCGCCTTCTTTTCTTTGCTGTGTTGTTGGCATGTTACTTTAGCAAGTGTGGCCTGTAGATAATAAATAACGGTTCATCATGAACTCTTTATGGGGTAGCGATGGCTTAGGAAACAGGATCAGGTCTGCCGCCTAAGTTTTTTCAATTTTATGAGCCGTGAGGGTCTCATAACGACTTTTCTCCCTACGAGTCGAAAGAATCCCGTAGGTGTATTTTCTCCTTATGAGTCGTGAGGATTCCTAAGCGCGTTCTCTCTTTAGAGTCGTAAGGATCTCATAAGAGAATTTTCTCCTTTACAAGTCAAGAGGACTCGTAAGTGGTTGGTGAGTTGACTTGTTTCCAAGTCGAAGCATTGCTCTGACGGGGAGGTCGTTGGCGGACTTGTTTCCGAGACGGAGGTCATTTACTGACATGTTTCCGAGACGAAGGTCGTTGGCTGACGTGTTTTTGAGATGGAGGTCATTTGCTGACGTATTTCCAATACGGAGGTCATTGGATGACGTGTTTCCGAGACGGAGGTCATTGGCTGACGTGTTTCCGAGACGGAGGTCATTTGCTGACGTATTTCCGAGACGGAGGTCATTGGCTGACGTGTTTCCGAGACGGAGGTCATTGGCTGATGTGTTTCCGAGACGGAGGTCATTTGCTGACGTATTTCTGAGACGGAGGCCATTGGCTGACGTATCATTGGCTGACGTGTTTCCGAGACGGAGGTCATTTGCTGACGTGTTTCCGAGACGGAGGTCATTGGCTGATGTATTTCCGAGACGGAGGTCATTGGCTGACGTGTTTCCAAGATGGAGGTCATTTGCTGATGTGTTTCCGAGACGGAGGTCACTGGCTGACGTGTTTCCGAGACGGAGGTCACTGACTGACTTGCTCCGCTTTCTGCAGTGTCGGGGCTGACTCTTTGTTGTCTGTGAACCGTAGAGTCTTGGAACGAGAATGAACGTCGTTGCTGATCTCCTGGGATGCAAATGTTGCCGTTGAGATCTGACTCTCTCTTTGACAGAGTCTGTCGGGAAATGTGGTTCCCCTTTCGTTTATGCCCATGGATTGTATATAGGGGTCAGTATGGACTCGCCTGTAGGGCAAAGGTTTCATTCTTTCATTTATGTTTTATTTCTTTCCGCGATGCTCTATCATTTCAGCTTTTTTATATCGTGAAAGTCACGATTGCCCTATCATTTCAGCTGTTTCTCGCGGTGCCCAATCATTTCGACTATTTTTCTTTTTACTCGCTGCTTTTTATTGCGAGTTGCCCTATCCTTTCGGCTATTTTTGTATGCATATTTTTTATTTTGTTGCATGTTTCCCTATCGTTTCGGCTATTTCATATGCGTTTATAGCTCGTTGACTTTTGCTGCGAGTATGGAACTTGGAATCTGGTGCCAATCTTAGCATCAGCATCGCTGGGACTGGAATATTGCCAGGAGCGACTCATCATTTTCCTCTGTCGATTCGAACAAAAGTGGCTTAGCAAATAGAGTTAGGATCCTGTCGACTAAGGCTTTTGACTTCGTGAGCCGTAAGGGTCTCATAAAAGTGTTTCTCCCTACGAGTCATGAGGATCTCATAGGTGTATGTTCTCCTTAGAAGTCGTGAGGACTTCTAAGTGGTGTTCTCTTTCATAAGTCGTAAGGATCTCATAAGTGCATTTTCTCCTTAAGAATCGTGAGGATTCTTAAGTGTATGGTCTCTTATAAGTCGTAAGGATCTCATAAGAGCATTTTCTCCTTGCAAGTCGAGAGGACCTACAGGTGTTTGTTCACCAAATAGGGGGATTTCACGCCATTGGCGGAACTTGGTGGGGAGACGTTTATTTGTGCCCGTGGATTGTATACAAGGGTCAATATTGAACCGTTTGTAGGGCGGTCTGGAAAATGTGATGGCTTAAGAACAGATTCAGATCCCTGTAGCTTAAGGCTTCTGAATCTTATGAGCCGTGAGGGTCTCATAAGAGGGTTCTCCTTACGAGTCGTGAGGATCTCGTAAGTGTAGCTTGTCCTCAGGAATCGTGGGGATCCCTAAGTGTGTTGTTCCCTTATGAGTCGTAAGGATCTCACGTAGGCATTTCTCCTTACAAGGCCGTGAGGACCTTGCAAGTGTGCATGAGTTTTTTTATGAGTCTGCACCCTTTCGGGTTTTCACAAACATCGCCGGTAGCCTTGCTGTTTTTACTCACGGAGCCCTTTCGTCCGTGCCCATCTTGCTTATGGACGTACCGGTTTTTTATTATTATTATTTTTTCCGTTAGCCCCAGGATGCTGCGGTTTGTAGTAGTTTAAAGACGTTTCGGTCCGTTGTTAGTTTAGGGACGTTTCGGTCCGTTGTTAGTTTGGGGACGTTTCGGTCCGTTGTTATTTTAGGGACGTTTTAGTCCCTTGTTAGTTTAGGGACGTTTCGGTCCATTTCTTTAAGGCAAGTTTTCGCTGGATACTACTTATAGAGTTTGGGCATGGGAAGATAGCGAGCGGACATAGGCATCGTCATCTATCGTTAACCTAGGCCGTGACTCGTCAGGCGTAGTATTTTTTCAGGAAGCGGCCGTTTATTGGCCTAAAGGGTCTTTCGCCATGGATATCCATGAGCAAGTAAGCCCCGCCTTGGTAGACTTTGTCTATGATGTACGGGCCCTCATAGTTCGGCTCGAATATACCCCATTTGGCACGATTAGGGATCATAGGTCTCTTGACCACTAGAATGGGTTCGCCTTGGCGAAATGTTCTCGGCATAGTCAATCTCTCGTATGAGCGTGTCATTTTTGCTTCGTAAGCCTCTAAGTTTTGTTGCACCATGAGACGAGTTTCATCGAGGGCGTCGAGCTCCTCAAGCCGAAGATGATCATTCTCTTCGTCTGTTAGCTCATAATGAACTGCCACTCGTAGAGAGGGTAGCTCTATCTCCAAGGGGAGTACTGCTTCAGCGCTGAATACCAATGCATACGTCGTTGTGTTTGTGGCCGTTTCGAACGTTGTCCGATACGCCCAGAGAGCTTCATACAGTCTCTCATACTAGTCCTTCTTATTTTTGGACACCGTCTTCTTTGTGATATTCATCAAGGTCTTGTTAAAAGTCTCAGCTAGACCGTTAGCTCGGGAATTATAGACCAAAGAATATCTCCAGTCTATATTATGCTTGTAGGGTGTTTTTCGTCACCCTATTGAGATGGGAATGCGAGCGCGCATCGTCAGGCGCAGTATAGATTCCCCCTACCTAGGGTAGGCAGGGGTTTATTGATCGTGGGGATCCAAATCTCCGGCAGCCGCGGACTAAGCTGCCATTAATTACCCCTCGCCTTTGGAGCGAGAGAACCTCCGATTGACGGGTCAAACAGGTCATGCGAACTCAATATGCAGTGTTGTGTTTTGAAGGGGTTTTGGATATATCGGGGGCCCCGCAGAGTTTTTACGGGGGTCCCGCTACCCGGATAGCGGGCTGGGGGTCAAGGGGGCTAGCAGCCCCCTTGCGGGGTGTGGGGCAGCGCCTCGTTAGAATTTTTTTCTAACGGGGGACAGTGTTGTAGAGTATGTGTGTGTGTTTATAGGGAAAGGGCATCCAAAGGATGCGTGGGAAAAAGCGCCAGCGCTTTGGGTGCTAGGGCGCTAACGCTTTGGGCGCTAGCGACTCACGTGCTAGGCACGTGGGCGCTCGGGCACTAGTGTTTTGGGCGCTAGCGCCTCACGTGCTAGGCACGTGGGCGCTCGTGCGCTAGTGCTTTAAGCGTAAGGACGCTTGCGCTTTGGGTGCTAGCGCCTCATGTGCCAGGCACGTGGACGCTCAGGTGCTAACGCTTTGGGTGCTAGCGCTTTGAGCGCAAGGGCGCTAGCGTTTTGGACGCTTGGGCGCAAGAAGGGAGTTTGTCCCCGCACTGGGAGTTGTACTCCCAAAAAGAAATACTTATTATTTTGTGTATATATTTTGAGGAGTTAAACTCCTAAGGTATTTTTGGAGAAGATGAAGGGGCTTCTCCCTTGAGCCCTGGATCTTCCCCAAAATGGGGCCTTTAGAGATGGATCTCCTTCTTCCTCCTCTGTTGGCCAGATATTGAAGAACAAGATGGGTGAGATTTTAAAAATCCCTCCTTTTTAAGATCTGATGGAAGATCCGAGCTCCCCTTTGTGGGTTTTGTGGTGAAAAACTATTTAGCTTTGGAAAAGAAAGAGTAAAACTCTTGATTTAATTCAAAAGAAAGAAAAAGGTTTAGAACCTTGAGGAAGGAGAAGATCTCAGATCTTGATTCTTTTTTGGGAGAGATAAAAAGTTGTGAGATATTTTCATTATCTTTGCCTTTATAGGCTATACACTTTACATATAAACCCTTGGGCTTTATAAAAATGGCATTTTGCCCATCCCATGCCTCATGTACTATTTCTTTTTGCACATAAGCCATGGGCTTTACAAAAATTTGGCTTTATGCCCATTTTCTTACATTTATTCATAAAATAAAATACGAGAAATACAACAAAATTATTTATTACAAAATTTTTATTTTGGTGTGGGGAGAGGCCGACCGCTTCATGTTTGGGCTCGCTCCGGGCATTGGCCCACTTGACCTGGGCTTAGGCCCACCTAGCTTGGGGTTGACTTTGATTTTGACTTGGTCAACTAGAGTGTAAATTTTTACCCTAACAAATTGCCCCTCATCAATAAATGCACACAGCATATGTTGGTCGTGTGTATGAAATTGATGGATTTTCTTTCACGTGGAGGGTACTTGATTTGGTTCCCGCTTTTTGGGAAGCTGGCACTGCCCTTTTTATGACATGGACGGTCGATGCTGCCCTTTTTGCCACTTAGACGGTCGGTACTGCCCTTTTAGCGATTTGGACGGTCAATGCTGCCACTTTAGCGACTTGGACGGTCGATACTGCCCTTTTTGCGATTTGGACGGTCGGTGCTGCCCTTTTACCGACTTGGACGGTCGATGCTGCCACTTTAGCAACATGGACGGTCGGTGCTGCCCTTTTTGTGACGTGGACGGTAAATGCTGCCCTTTTTGTGACGTGGACGGACGGTCGATACTGCCCTTTTTGCGACTTAGACGGTCGGTGCTGCCCTTTTAGCGACTTGGACGGTCGATGCTGCCCTTTTAGCGACTTGGACGGTCGATACTACCCTTTTTGCGAATTGGACGGTCGATGCTGCCACTTTAGCGACTTGGACGGTCGGTGCTGCCCTTTTAGCGACTTGGACGGTCGGTGCTTCCCTTTTAGCGACTTGGACGGTCGGTGCTGCCCTTTTAGCGACTTGGACGGTCGGTGCTGCCCTTTTAGCGACTTGGACGGTCGGTGGTTGTCATGCTGATTTGATGTGAATTGGGTTAACATCAGCATCGCTACACTGGAATATGGTACCAGGAGCGAATCATCATCTGCCATGAGTGGATTTGAGGATCTCCCTCGTTTCTATTTTAACGACTTAGGGGTCATCTGTTCCCAGTTTAACGACTTAGAGGTCATTTGTTCCCAGTTTAACGACTTAGAGGTCTATTGGATTGGAGTTTGTAATTTACGGGTTAGGGTAGGCATCAGCGTTGCTAACACCGAAGCACATGTGCCAGGAGCAATTCATCATTTGCCTTTTTCCTGTTGGGAAGCGGTGGCTTAGGAGACAGGTTTAGGTCCCTATCACCTAAGGCTTTTCAATTTTATGAGTCGTATGGGTCCTATAAAAGCATTTTCTCCCTACGAGTTGAAAGGATCCCGTAGGTGTACTTTCTCCTTAGGAGTCGTGGGGACTCCCAAGTGTGTTTTTCCTTTGTGAGTCGTAAGGATCCTACAAAGGTGTTTTCTTATGAGTCGTGAGGATCCTGTAAGTTGGTTCTCCTCATGTATCGTGAAGACACATGAGTGGGTCTTCCAAAATGGAGCATAAGTCTAAGGGCGGAGACCGGCCGCTGGACTGGTGGTTGCGGTGGGGTATGGGTATGATGAGAATTATTTGAGTCGTGGATTGTATACGGTAGTCAATTTAGGGACTAACCGTAGGGCCGGGAGAATTTTGAGAAATTGGATTTTGGTTGGCGTCTGCATCGCTGCACTGGAATATAGTACCATGAGCGATTCATCATTCGCCGTTTGGGGACTTGGAATTTGGATCTTGTTTAGCATCAGTATTGCTGCACTGAAATAATGCCAGGAGCAACTCATCATTTGCTCCGGGAGGACTTGGGATTTGGTTTTTGGGTCGGCATCAGCACCGCTAACACTGAAGCGTAACGCCAGGAGCGACTCATCATTTGCCATTTCCCGCTGGGGAGCGATGGCTTAGGAGACAGGTTTAGGTCCCTGTCACCTAAGACTTTTCAATTTTATGAGCCGTAAGGGTCTTATAAAAGCATTTTCTCCCTACGAGTCGAGAGGATCTCGCAGGTGTGTGTTCTCCTTAGGAATCGTGAGGTTTCCTAAGTGTGTTGCTCCTTTGTGAGTCATAAGGATCTCACACAGGAATTTTCTCCTCACAAGCTCGAGAAGACTTTGCGAGTGTATTTTATCTCTTTTCACGAGTTTGCGCCCTTTCGGGTTTTCACAAACTCACCGGCAGTCCTACTGTTTTTACTCACGGAGCCCTTTCGGGTTTTCATCCATGCCCGTTTTTCTTGTAGACATACTTTTTTTTGCGTCGTTGGTGGGACTTTAAAAGTAGTCTCACCGGCAGGACATGGGAGAGATAGAGGTCGTTTACGCCCATGGATTATATACGGTTTTGCAGGATGTATGATCCAGACCGTAGGGCCTGTGTGCTCGATTTGCCTACGACTTGGAGCATTCACGCGTAGTATTTCTTGAGATATCGGCCATTGATGGGTGGCATAGGCCTTTCTCCCTCTGTACTTATTAGTTGGTTGGATCCTCCGTCGAACACTTTCTCGATGACGTATGGTCCTTCCCAGTTTGGCTCGAATTTTCCCTTGGCATGTCGATTGGGGACGATCGGTCTTTTGAGGACCAACACCAATTCGCCTTTCTTGAAAGCACGGAGATAAGTCGTCTTGTCATAGGTCCGTGACATTTGGGCTCGGTATAGCTCCAGATTTTGCTACACCGCGAGCCTCTTTTCTTCAAGGGCGTCGAGCTCTTCAAGCCGAAGGAGCACGTTTTCCTCCTCCGTCAACTCGTGCCGAACGACCATTCTTAAGCTTGGAACTTCGACTTCAAGGGGAGGACCGCCTCCACTCCGAAGAGCAATGAGTATGGAGTGGACTGAGTTGGAGTACGGTGCGTGGTACGATATGCCCACAACGCCTCATGATGTTTGAGATTCCAGTCTCTCTTGTTGGGTGAAGCATTTTTCCTCAGGAGCTTGCATAGAGTCTTATTGAAGGCTTCGGCTAGCCCATTGGCTCTTGGATTATAGATGGAGGAATATCTCCAGTCTATCTTGTGCTGAGTAGAGAACCTTGAGACTTTGAAGCTCTTGAAAGAAGGCCCGTTGTCAAAAATGATTCTTCTGGGTGTACCGAAGCGGTATAGAATATTATACTGGAAGAATGTCAGAATATCACTTGTCTTGACTTCTTTTAGCGGGACAGCTTCAGCCCATCTGGAGTAGTAGTCTGTTGCGGACAGTATGAACCGGTGGCCTCTAGATGACGGAGGATCAATTGGGCCAACTATGTCGGTTCCCCAGACTTCGAAGGGCTACGACGCCACCGTAGAATGCAATGGATTGGGGTGCTTGTAAATGAAATCACCATGAATTTGGCAGATATAATTTTTCTTTGCATGATCTCCGCAATCACGTATCATGGTAGGCCAGTAATACCCAAGCCGTTTAATTTGAAGTCGCATCTTGGGGCCAGATTGGTGAGCACCGCAAACGCCTGAGTGAACTTCTTTCATGACCATTTGGACTTCGGCTAATGACAGACACCTGAGCCAGAGTTGGTCATATGACCTGCGGTATAGCATGTCATTTACAAACACATATCGGAGAGCTCTTTTCTTCAGCTGAATCCTTGTAGATTTTCCTTTGGGCAGCTTGTCTTATCGGAGGTACTCTATGAAGGTTTCTCTCCAATCGGGCTCGTCTTGGATGATCGAAGCTTCTTCGGCAGGACTGCTCTTCTGTTCCGCGCTTTCCTCTTCTCGTAGAGAGACTGGGGGTAGAATTTGCCGGCTCCTGACTATGATCAGAATTTCGTCCATATCAGGATCGGCCAGCTCCTTAGCTAAGCGAGCGAGAACTTCAGCCTTTCCATTCAACGCTCTAGGGACTCTCATTAGTTCAATGTGAGTGAACCGTTTCATGAGTTCCACCACTCGGCCTCTGTACCGAGCTAACTCGGGTTTGTATATCTTATATTCGCCGCTTACTTGGTTGACGACAAGCTGGGAGTCACCGTAAACCCATAGCCGAAGGATTTCCATTTCTATGGCGAGTTCCAAACCAGCTATCAGAGCTTCATACTAAGCCTCATTGTTTGTGTGAGGCTCGGTGAGAGCAAAAGAACACCGTAGTGTTCCCATCGATGGCATGATGAACACCAGTCCTATCCCTGCTTTTATCTCCAGGACGTTTAATTTGCTGGAGGTCCTCGTCGATGAGGCTCCATCGAAGTAGAGCTCCCAACATGGCTCATCTTCCTCGAGGTGCAGCGCTTGTTCGTCAGGTAGCTCGCAACTAAGCGGTGACCCCTCTGATATGGGATGAGCAGCAAGGAAGTCTGCGAGAGCTTGCCTTTTTACTGCTTTCTGAGGAGTATAAACTATGTCAAACTCAAGTAGTATGACAGCCCATCTTGCCATTCTGCCGGCTAGGCTTGCTTTGGTCATCAAGTGTTTAAGCGGGTCGACCTTGGAGATCAGCATAACTCGATGTTCGAGCAGATAGTGCCTCAGCTAGTTCATAGCAAATATCAGGGCCAGGGATTGCTTTTCGATCGGGGAATAGTTGTGTTCCGCCCCAACTAGAGTTCGACTGAGGTAGTAGAGGGCGTTTTCTTTTCCTTCCTCGTTGTTCTGGGCAAGGAGTGCACCGAGTGACTCATCTAGCACGGCAGTGTAGAGAATCAGCGGTTTATTTGGAATGGGAGCAGCCAGCTCTGGAGGGCGCAACATGTACTGTTTAATGCTTTCGAACGCTTCTTGACATTCGGCATCCCAGAAAAAAGAGCTCCTTTCTTCATGAGCTTTGAGAAGGGCCTACATCTTCCCGATAAATTTGAGACAAACATTCTTATATAAGCAAGCTTTCCTTGAAAAGATCTCAGCTGCGTTAGATCCTTCGGAGGGGGCATTTCCATGATAGCCTTTAGCTTGGATGGGTCAACTTTGATCCCCCGATGTCAGACTATAAAGCCCAGGAATTTTCCCTATGACACGCCAAAAGCTCACTTCAGAGGATTCATCTTCATATCGTATTCCCTCATTCTGGTGAAAACGGTCCTAAGATCTTGGACGTGGTCAGCCTTGGCTTTAGTCTTGACGATCAGGTCATCAACATAGAATTCAACGACTTTATGGATTAGGTCATCAAAGATATTGGTCATTGCCCTTTGATATGTAACACCTGCGTTCTTCAGTCCGAACGGCATCACTTTGTAGCAGTATATTTCGATCGGGGTTCGAAATGCTATGTGTTTCTCATCCTCAGGCGATATCTTGATCCGATTATATCCAGACGAGCCATCCATAAATGTGAACAGCTCATAATTTGAGGTGTCATCGACCATCATTTCCATGACCGGTAGCGGGAAGTCGTCTTTAGGACATGCCTTGTTGAGGTCCCTGAAATCGACACAAACTCGGATCTGCCCATTTTTCTTCTTCACTGGGACTACGCATGCGATCCAGTCCGCATATTTCTCTTCTCTGATGAAGTCAGCCTCGATAAGTTTCTTAGTTTTCTTGATGACCTTTTCTTCTAGCTCCCTTCTCATTCTTCGAGGAGCTTGTTTGACTGGCTTAGCATCAGGAGATATAGCCAGCTTATGCGCGACCATTTCAGGGGAGAGGTCAGACATTTCTTTGTACGTCCATGTGAAGCAGTCGGCGAACTCATGCAGCAGGGCAATTATCTGCTATTTCATTTCCTCTGATAAGAGTGAGCTGATGTATGTCGGCTTTAGATTATTGGGCGTTCCTAAGTTAATCTCGGATAGCTCATCAAAGGTTGCTTGTCCTCCATCTTCGAGCTCTTGAGGAGCTTCTTCTGGCTCGGCTATCTTGCCATCATCATTTGATCTTTCGCTGGCCTCACCAACATGGATCATGTAGCGCGCTTTGGAATCAGGTTGAATATAGCCTATGCCCCGTCTATCTGGAATTCGTCCATCGATGAGTGCTCGGACCTGGGGCGGATGCCATAGCCCTTCATAAAACTTTGCTTCGGACTCCATTTGATATAACCGGCATTCGCACTTTTTGAAATATTCCTGCATCTCGGGTGCATAGTATCTGAGATTGAGGACGGCTCTTATGCCTCTCTCATAGGGAAGGCATGCGACAGACAAATCGTCCGGGTAACAACAGGATTTGACCCATAAAACAGGATGCCCTTCTGTCCATTTTTCCTTCCGGGAACGTAGAAAGTTTTCAGCTGGTCCACGGTGGAGACTGACAATGCATCGAGCTCTTTGCACATCTACTCCGGAACCCTTGTGACAGCTAGGAGCCCTTCTGCAATTTCGAAGGTCTCTCGTAGTTTTGTTTTTTGCATAGGGGTCCAATCTGCACAACTGTTGCACGGCAGGTCCTCTTCCTCCGACTCTTCAGTGTCGCTGCCAAGATGAGGGCGGACTTTGCTGCTAGATTGGGCTTCAGTAACAGATTCGTCCGTATCGCTACCGAAATGAGGGCGAGTTTTACGGAAGGACGGACTTCCAGCGTCGGACTCATCAGTGTCTCTACCGATATGCGGGCGCACTTGGGCGTTTTTTCTTTTGAAAGTGACAGCCGGCTCAGATTTGCTTTTGAGTCTTGGGACCGCTCTATCCTCAGTCAGTTGTGGCTTAGTATTTTGGTGGTTCATAAAGTACCGAGAATCTTCATATCGGACTTTATGCACACCGAACGGCTGAATGTCTCCGTCAATGCTTCTTTCTTCGCCATTTTTAGTATACTTCATGCATTGATGGAGAGTTGATGGAACGATGCCGTAATCGTGGAGCCACGGCCGTCCCAAGAGAATCTTATAAGATGTGTCAGGGTCGATCACGTATATCTTAGCTTCAATTTGCAGATCCCCGAATTTGATTGGCAAAGCTATAGACCCCAGAACTTGCTGGCAGTTTTGTTTGAAGCCTTGAATAACAATCCTTTTCCTTGACAGGTGTCGGACGTCCATTGACAAACTCTTCAGTGTCCGCAAGTTCATGATGTTCACTGAGGACCCTGGATCAATCAATATGCGATTAATCCGATCTCCGTCGCTGTACCCGGTCACGTGGCCGATTATGCTCAGCCGTTCCCAGCAGCAAATCTTCATCCTTAAACGTGACTGCAGCGGCTTGCAAAGTGTACTGAGCTTCTTTCATATTAATTTCCGCAAAGCGAGCCTGATACCGCTCAGGGTTTTGTAGAGCATGAATGAGAACATCTCTAAGCTCTTGAGATAGAACAAGGCATCGTAGATGCCAAGGAGAGAAGGAAGCTTTCTGAGGTGAGCCAAGACATTATAGTCTATTGGGGAAGGACTCGAATCTTCATGATCAAGTTCTCTTCCATTTTCTTCATTAGCGACTTTTTTTTCCTTCCTTTTTGGGGCGTTGCCCAGATTTGGCGGTAGAGCCCTGCCGCTTCTAAGCTGGATTTGGTTGGCTTTTGTGGCGAGCTCCTCGTCCTCTTCAGGAAAACAGAGCTCCTCCTCAGAGTCGCTGCCAAGATGGATGGTGTAGCAGGTCACTACTGGGATCTCTTCATTGGAGTCTTCTTCTAACTCCTCCAGAATTTCAGCCGCTCGTACAGGGAGGAACTCCTTCAGTTGAATCAGAGTTCTTTCCTTCTGTTCATGTTCTTCGAGGGAATCGATATATTTTTGAATGGTCGATCTCCCTGCAGACTCCTTTTCGCGCCGAGCTGCACTTTTCTTCTTCTTGAGCTTTTTGGATTTTGAGCCTGATGGAGCCGCATTGGCAGCTGGAAAGGTAGTCTTCTTCTGCCCTTCCCATTCCGTCCTGGGCTCTTTCCGAAGTAGCTTTATCATCTTCTTCATCTTATTAGATATGTACGTACTCCACGGAGGCCGCGGTGAGTCCGTTTCATTTCTCAGGGCAGTGGTTTCGGCTGTCTTCTCCCAGAAGGCTTCAGCTTCTGTCTGTATAAAGTTGGTGGTTGCAACTTGATTGTTCACCAACATACTTTTGGACAGCTCGATCTATCTAGCCTTGTACTGCTTCTCGACCCAGTCCTTGAAGATATAGCAATTCTCGATCGCATGGCTCACCACTCGGTGGTACGGGCAATATAGGGGATTGTCGGTCATTTTTGCTTCTTGAGGTCTTTTCGACTCCGGCAATTGTAGACCGTTGTTCAAGGCATCTTTAAATATCTTGCGGACCTTGTCCTTTCTGAAAGAGTAAACCTTGTTCTTTTTAACCTCTAGGGAAGGCCCATCTCCTCCCAGTAATGGCTTTCGAGACCGGTTGGTTTTGGATTCGCCTGCCCTTCGCTTTTCTTCATTGTCGGACACATTGAAGACATTGGTACTGCTGGAACTCGCGCTTCTACGGTTTTCGTCCCTCTTGCTTTTCCAAGTCTTGTCTCTCTGAGAGTCCGGGATGGACTCTTGCTTCAAGCGTTCCAGCATTTGGACTTTCTTGGTTAGCTCTTGAAACGTCTTGAGGCCTGCTGTATACAAGAATGGGACCATCCAATTGCTGAGGTTCCCAATGAGAAGGTTGATGGACTGGTCCTGCTCCAGTGGCGGTTCGCACTTGACTGTGAGATTAGGCCATTGGGCGATAAAATCGGTATTGCTTTCATTCTTCCCCGGCTTGGTCCTCACAAGGTCGGCAATGGAGATTTTATCACTGACACTCATGAACCTTTGCCGAAACAGAGACTCCATTTGGGCAAAGGTAATGACGGACCCGTCTGGTATACTCGCGTACCAGTCAAAAGCGATACCGGTCAGGCTGTTGACAAACTGACGAAGAAGGAGCGTATCATTGCCCCCTGTATTTCCGCACGATGCTTTGAAGTGGGTGACGTGCTGATTTGCATTTCCCGTTCCGTCAAATCTTCCGAACTTAGGAATGATGTAGCCGCTCGGAACTCGATCAGATCGTACTGTGCGGGATATGGCCGCTCGCTACTGCCAATTTCTTTCTGAGCTTCAGCTTCGGCCACCAATGTTTTAACCTTGCTGGTGACCAAATCCATTATCCGATCTTATGTTAGCGGGATGGTGTTATCTAGGGCCAAGGCGTCCCCAGAAGCGGAATGTGGCCGACTTTCATGCGGCTCGATGAATCTTGGACCCAAAGGGACAGGCATCGGCCGCTTCGGATTGTCATCATCCGGCTCATGAGTAGCGACTTGTGCTTGATTGGGAGGCGCTCGAGCAATTTGAGCCGTATGCTGCATCACAACCTTCGTTAGGTCGTCAATTTTTGAATAGAGCTTGGCCATCTCTTTATCTTTGCTTTTGAGCTGTTTTCGAAGCTCTTGAAGAAGCTCTTGCTCTGCGGTCCTGGGGCAGAAAGTCAGCTCTTTCTCGCTGTCCGAGCTTGATTATGCATGGACTGAGGAGGTCTTTCTGCCTATCATCCTCTTCGAGAGGGTTTTCACCATCTAGCGGGTGCGGCTGTTCTTGGGGAGCGGCAACCACATTCAAGCCAGATTGGGCTTAGGATGTGGTGGTCCCATCCTTTCTTTTGCTGCGAAGGTTGTCGCTGGGGCCCCCACCCGCCATATAGACCGTATGGATAACATATCCATCCATCTTTTTATTATCGGCGACTGATTTCTCAGATCGCTGTCTTGACCCTCCTGTTTTGGTAACGGGCAGTCGACTGAAGGCGGCTGGCCTGGCCGGATTCTTGAATGGTGTTGATGCTTCCTTTTCGGTTTTGCCCCGCTGTTTTCGCGCAGCATAGAGCGCCTGATAGACTCTTGAAGAGACAGTGTCATACTTTTTCTGTTTGGGCCGGGACACGTCTCTTTGTAGCAACTTTCAGACCACCGTCTTCTTGATTCTAGCGGTCATAGCTTTTTTCTGAACCCACTTCAGAGGCTCAAAGGAATTGCTGATTTTTACGGCCGACTCAGCCGTCGTCGCGGAGTAACCATGCTCATGAAACCTCACAAGATTCCACTTGGCCGAATTCCTGGCCCTCTTGTTGGCTTGATACCTGAGCCACTTCTGCCTTAACTTTTCTGTTTTAAGCATTTGGCAGACTTTGGCTCTTCGGGAAGACGCCATAGACCGGGCGATGGAGGTTTTTGGAGATACACTTGATTGTGCATTTGCTGGAGTCATCGCCTGAGCTTGTCCGCAACATTTGATGTTGCCCTATGTTTCGGAAGTATTTCCCCCAGCTGGAGCACCAGAGAGTCGTTCAGACACCGTCTTAAGTTTCGGTTGTGGTGCCTTGGCGATCACGACATTCGGCCTCTTGCCCCTTGAGACCGGCTTGGCCGCCTGTTTTGCCGGGATTTCTGTGAGATGAGCGCTTCCGGCAGGGTAGATGATGACGGAGCCAAACTGGCGGGGCAGTTCCTCCCACTGTCGACTGAGGCTTGCCGGGAGAACCACACGAGCATTGACCTTGACCACGTACGGGATCGGGGTCGCGTTGGAAGCTGAATTCATCTTGGGAGATGTAACACCCTAGTTCATTTATACCAGTTCTTTTTGAGTATTTCTTTATTTATGGTATTTTTTCCTGATTTACTGTGTTTTGGGTGCGAATATTATTTTGACATCTGTATTTGCATTCTACCCGACCTGCTTGCTTAAAACCCGTCTTGATTCATATTTATAATTTATCCTAACCTGTTACATGGACTCGTGCATTTTCATTTATTTGTACATTGCATACTCGCATTTTATCTAGCATCTGCATTTCAATATAACATTATAAGTCACATAAAATATTTTTAAAATACATCGCATGGCCTGCATGATACCCCTGACCCTGTGGTAGCATCCGCGCATCTTGTTCTAATCCCGTTCAGTGAAACAGACTTGTTTGGATGGCTACGCGCACGTACGTGCATCCGTTCTTGGGGGTATGCATTTTCGTTACCCGGATATCCAACTTTAATTTTGGTCGACATATATATTTTTCGTATTTTAAAACTGAATTTTAAACTCGACCCGGGCATATTTTAGACTATGTTTGTATTTACCAGAATATCAAATTTTATTTATATAATATTAATTTTATAAACTGATACAAATTAAAATTTAGTTAACTAATAAAAGATTTTTTAAATTTAAATCTAAACTAATTTCCTACCAAACTAACAATCCCTTTCTCTCTCTCTCTCCTCTGCATATATATATATTTATATATATTTTATTTATTTATTTTTTCTTTCCTTATTTAATACACAGCTTCTTCTTCTTACTTCTTCTTCTTATTTCTTCTTTCATTTTCTTGATCTTATTTCTTGATTCCGGTGATCACCGCCAGAGCTGTGCTTGTCGCTGACGATCGGAGTGATCCAGTGAACGTACCTTGCCTGCGTGATCACCCTCTCGAATTATTTAGACCTGTCCAGTGTGCCGTGCGTGCGTTGCGACGTTTTACCGACGTCGGACATACCGTACATACCCGTTCCATGATCCGTTGAGGCAAGTTAATCTTACTACATGCTATACTACTATATTCTATATTCATTTGAATAATAACAACACATAATGATTAGTTATGCATCCCACATTATCATTTTGCATGTTTCATCGTTTTCGGATATCCGTGTGCATCCGTGCAAGTTACTTCATATCTAGTGCATGCAAATTTATCTTGATACATGCTAGACTACAATATGCTGCACCCAATTGAATATTTACATTTCATATTGTTTAGTTGTACATCCCGCATTTACCAGTTTATCATTTTACTGTTATACGACGTCCGTACATATCAATATCATTATTTACAAGTCTAGTCGCATGCTAAATCATCTTGCTACAAGTTAGGTATAATATTATGCATCCATACTGAAGTTTTACTGTTTTCGGATACCCGATTGCATCCATATCATTTAAAATATATATCGTCTTAATATTTCTTCTTATTATTTTTAATTAGTTTATAATATGCATTTTATAATGTTATACAAAATATAGTTTGAAAATATTATAGTTTACACATGAAACGTCGTTGCAAAACGGATACGACAAATCTGAAATTTACTGTACACCTTACCTTATAAAATTCATTATAAATCATAGAAAAATTATTAGTATACGTTCTTTAGTTCGTTACGAATCTAACTCAGAATACTATAACTCTATGAAATATTTACTTGTAAAATAAATTGTTTAAATAACGTAAAATGCAAATGAAAATATCTCTAAACTGCTGTCCAGGGAAATTACCGCAGCAAACTTTCAACTTCGAATATTCATAACTTTTTGTAGGAATAAGCTGAGATACTTCAACTTATAAAAATGAAAACTTTATTGAATTATATTTGTTTTGGTATAAAACACGTCCCTTTTGGAGAACATTTGTTATTTTTAAGCTATTTTACAAATCAGGGTGACGCTGAATTTCTGAACGGAACTTTCTTGTGCATGGTTAATCAATACCACTTTTATAGTTATTAATCGGTTTGAATATCTTATCCATGTTAATATTATTATATCAATATCTATTTAATAAATAATAGTGCTTGTCTTTTAATATTCAGCAAATTTTACCGATTTACAGTTTTAAAGTATCCGTCTGTATCCGTAACGTTTATTACATATCTAGTTGCACGCCGAGACCATATTATTTCATGTTACCGTTGTATTAGTATACCATGCTTGATAATGTGCATCCTACATAGTCATGATGTAACCTATGATAAATGTTTGTGCATCCATGCTTTCACCGTACATCCATACCTTTACCGTGATTCGATACTTGCTACATTTTACTGTTAGGCATCTGCTTGATACCCATGCACTACCTGACATGACCTGATATATCACTACTTGATATGTTACCTGATCCTTTTTCTGATGCCGACAATCCTGATATGTTGTCCCGATGGACATATTCTGTTGTCTGTATAGACAAATCTGTTCCTGCTTGATCCTGTGTTGGCATTAGCTCCAGATTTATCAATACCCGACTTGAACACATAACTTGTGGGTATGGGGAAATCAATGATGAAACCTAACTTGTAACTCGACAGTTCGATGCTTATACTGATCAGTTTTACGGGCTAGGCCAGCCCCGGGATGATGCTGCTGACATCATTCGTCTGTACATGTTACCTGTTTACTGCCTAGCGGCACATCTCGGATTCAGCCCGAGAGTCTTGACCGTGGTCCCGGGCATGTATGGGGATTCCATTAAATTTATTTCATAGACTTGAGAATAGATAACCCAGTAATATAGTTTAGATTGCTTATCGCACTTTACATACATATACACACCTCACTTTCATATTCATGCAGTTGACTTATATTCATGCCTCCATATCTTGTTACATCCTGATTGTATTATTGTTTTATATCATGACGCACTGACGTCTGGGTTTTGCATGGCCCAGATCCTCTACCATTGTCGCAGGCCGATCAGGAGTATTTCCGCCCTCAGGCCGAGCAGTGAGGATCCTGTTAGTATCCTATTAGTATCCAGTTTAGTTATGTTTACTTTCCAGATGTTATTGTTTATTGGATCTATTGCTTCCGCATATTATTTCTTGACTCGTTTATTCTGGCATATGGACATGTACTAGTTAGTTTATTTTACTTTCCTGTTCTTGATATCTTATAGACAGCTGTAATGTGACTGTGGGGAGATGTTTCCTATCTACAGGTAGCATGGTTGGCCCTGTCACGTTCCGATCTTAGCGCACTCTAGGAAGCGGGGCGTGACAGGGTTTGTTTGGTATCAGAGCCATACGATGGGTGGTGGGTGAAAAATGGATTTTGGTGACAAAGGGCAAGTTTTTATAAAAGTTTTTGATTTTTTCCTTTTTTTTTCAGAAAGAGCTTTACAGAAATATGTACGGACTTACGGCTTCAAGCAATCACAAACAAGATATGCACAATCACACCTAGATCTAGGGTCACCTAGGTCAGCTAGACAGCTCTTAACTGTTCCAAAGGGCTAGAAACAGGACCTCAAACCGCCTCTTCTCCAACAATTGCGGCCAGGTAAGTGCCAGGTAAGTGGGAGGCTCCCCACTACGTAAGTAGTGGTCCTAATTAAGTAATCACTTGCCTTCGACACACTTGCCTAGACACCGCAAAAGTCAGGATAGGATAAACGGCCGATGCCTGTAACTAGTCCTCTGTCCTATTGAGCGCGAAGTCCTTAGGGCTGAGTCTAGTATTTCTTAATTAACAATGGTCAATGCATATGCTTTTTGTGATTTCTGGGGTCCTGGGAAGGGTGATGAAATCCGCACCCAATCTGAATTGGTTTCAAGCCCCTTAAAGTCCGTATTAATGAATGCAAAGCAGTAACAAATCAACAGCAATCAATTTTTATTTTTTTAGCGCAGCACAAAGAATCCTGCACAAAAACAGTTTATTGGAAGGGGGAAGAGAGTTTGCGCAAAGAATGCTGCAGAAAACACAGTTTAGTGGAGTTCAGAGGAGTGGGGGAAAGAAGAGAGATACTCACAGAAAAAATGGCACCCTGAAGGCTCCAAATGGCCGCGGTTCCGCGGCTAAACATATGCTCAGGCCACGGTTACGCGGCTATGTGGAGGGATTGGGGATTCAAATTTTTTGTGTGTACTGGTCTGGGAGTCTTCTTCTTGTCTGGATTTACTGAATCTTTATTTGCTCACTGTATCTGCTCCAGATTTTTACAGTAGACCGTTGGCTTCGTCTTGATCCGTCGCGGTGTAACCGCGAGATATGGGTCTAACTTCCCACGTCTTTGGCACTGAACTCGAACTTCGTATTATCCTGCACACTTGCACAAAAAGCTCACTACAAGTTTTTAATGGAGAAGAGATGAGAGGAAGAAGAAGAACAATACATGTATTCTAAAATTCTAAATACAAGATTATGGATCCTTGGCTTTGGCAAGTTCTGGACTATTTATAGGCAGGAAGCTGGAAACCTAGGGCAAAATTCTGCCTCTTCATGAAAAGTCCAAAGTACCTCTGAAAGATGACACGCTGCCGACACCGTACGGCCGCGGTTCCGCGGCATAAGCCTGCTAATGCCGCGGAACCGCGCCACTTTAGAGGAATTGGTTCTTCAGTTTTGGTGTCTTTTCCTGTTTTGCTGTGCCCATTAGTCTGGTATATGATTTTTCTCAGAATGTCTTCACGATTTTTCCAGAATTTCTGTTGATCAAAAGGTGATTGGATATGGATCTTTTTGTCATGATTTTGTTGAGCTCCGCGTAGATTTCTTGGACTTGGTGTTGCCATTGTGCTTTGTGCATGAAGATGACAATCGATTTGCCATTTTGTCTCTTAAACTGGTGTGTGGCAACATACGGATAGAGAGCGGAGGCCCGTGTTTTATCTGTGGTTGGCAGGAATCCGGATTTTGTCGTGCTTTTCCATGAATTTCATCTTTTAGAGCCGAGAACCTGTATCCTGCAATTGACTAGCAAACACGGCTCAAGAGTACCTACCGATAAGCAATATGATAAAAATTGGGCGGTATAAAAATACAAAAATCTGATATGAACAAATACCCCCAAACTTATCATTTGCTCGTCCCGAGCAAAGCCAATTTATTCACAAAAAATTCCTAACCTCACTTTCGTAGGGAACGCGATTGCACTGAGCATGTGTAACAAGCCGTTAAACCTCTAGGTGTCCCTAATAGGAGGAGTGTTGTCTCCTGAGGGTTTTCAGCGGATACTACCCACAAAATCCGGTCAAGCTAGTTTTGCGAAATTACTATGATTCAAACCCCTAAAGTTTTGTTTCAGAAAATAACAATTCTATTATCCTAAGTCTAGACTATCGAACCTATATTTTTCACACCTCGCTTCTTATTGAACTACAGATTTTATATGTCTTTACGTGCAGTGCAAATAGTGTCGTTAAGTTTCCAGAAGGATCGATTTAAGTCATCATGTCACACAATAAAGCCCAGATAAAATTTTTGAAAGGATCACATAAGTTTTATAAAGAGTTAAGCATTTTTCAAGTTTCGTTTTCCAGTAAAGTTTCAACTTCAGAATTTCTATCTTCCTTAACAGGAAACTAGGTCTTATTTTTCACTCCACCTTTTTCTTGTTTTCATTTCATACACACCTCTGTGAACGTGCAAGTCTTTATCATAGAATAAACCTTCATATCTCCTCTAAATTTTTTTTATAAAGGCCTGTCTTTTATCAAGATTATTCTCACACAAAGAACCGTTAGGAATTTTAACTCGGAGAGAACACTTGCTTGACTTTGTTTTAATCTGGACTTTCTAGGCTTCTTACCGAGCTTTGGGCCAATGCACCCAAACCAGTTGGCTTTAGGGCATTAGGTGTAGAAACACCCCAGCGGACTTAATTACTCAAGTTACCTAGGTCCAAAAACAAAAGACAATTTGGCGTGAAAATCATGATGATTCAATACGAACGGAGATATAACCGGCTGTTCAATTTATATATATATTTTTTTGGATAAAAGACGTGTTTAGTGAGTTCGGTGTGTAATCATTCCAATCAAGTTCCAGATGGGTTATTTTTCAGACATAGTTCCAATTAAGGCATCAATAACTTTCCTTTATATTCACTTCACTTCATAAACTATTCTTGGTATTACTTATTTCAGAACAAACCTATTTGATCCTCAGAAAATCATTTATCTATTTAAAAGTTTTAAGACATAAAAGACTAGTCATCTAATTTCCAAAACTCACGACACGTGTAGTGTGATGTAAAGACGTATATCAGCTATAGTTAACTTCAAAGAAGAGTTATCTTTCAGGTTTTCAAAATCTAAACATAAGATTTAGTTATTCTTATTTATCCAAACAAAACCGTCGGAATGTTGAATCAGAGTCCTCCCACTAGCTAACTTGACAAAAAAGTTTTTATGTTTTTAGAAAATTTTCAGATTTTTATGGATTTTATGGATTTTAATATGCCGATGCAAAATATACATATGAATGCGAAGGTTAGAAATGCATACCGAGCGTACCCCCAAACTTAAACTGGACAGTGTCCTCACTGTCATCGCATGAAGAGATCATTTGAAGGGTCAAAATTGTCGGTTAGATATACACAATTTTTTTTTGTTTTTGTTTTTAAAGAAAAGAAAAATAGCAAAAATGGAAAAGAATATCCACAAAAATGTACAAAATGGTATATACATACCCCCAAACTTATTTGGAACAGTGTCCACTGTTCTTGGCTGGATAACCGAAGTTTGGTGGTAGGCAGAGAAAGATTATGCAAGGTAAACCGGCTCCTGTAAGACCAGGAGCTCCTCTGTTGGTTCGGCGCTAAGGTACGGTTTTAGTCGGTGTCCGTTCACTTTGAAAAATGAACCGTCCTTTGGATTCTCCAAATCCAGAGCGCCATGCGGATACATATTCCGTACAAAATACGGCCCTTTCCAGCGAGATCTGAGCTTTCCTGGATGGAAGTGTAGCCGGGTGTCGTAAAGCAGTACCTGTTGACCAGGTACGAAAGTTTTGCGCAAAAGGTGTTTATCGTGAAACACCTTCATTCGGTTCTTAACGACAACCGCGTTATCGTAAGCCTCATCCCTAAGCTCTTTCAATTCGTTCAACTGCAGCTTCCGATGGCTGCCCGCATCTTCGAGAGACAGATTCAGTTCTTTTATCGCCTAAAATGCGCGATGCTCTATTTCGACAGGTAGGTGGCAAGCCTTTCCGTACACAAGCAGATAGGGAGACATGCCAAGATCGGTCTTATAAGCGGTTCGAAATGCCCAAAGGGCATCAGCGAGTTTCAGCGACCAATCTTTTCGGTTCTTGGAAACCGTCTTCTCCAGTATCTGCTTGATTTGCCGATTTGAAACTTTGGCCTGTCCACAGGTTTGGGGGTGGTAGGGTGTGGATAGCTTATGATTAATGGAATATTTCCGCATCAAGGCCTCGAAAGTCTTATTGCAGAAATGAGTTCCATTGTCTCTAATGATCGCTCGGGGGTGTCCAAACCGGGAGAAAATGTTTTCTTTAAGAAACCTAACGACAACCTTGTTGTCGTTAGTCCGGCTGGGCACAGCCTCGACCCACTTAGAGACATAATCAACAGCGAGAAGGGTGTATAAGTTCCCGAAAGAGCTGGGAAACGACCCCATGAAATCTATCCCCCAAACGTCGAAAATCTCCACAACCAAGATTGGTTGGAGCGGCATCTCGTTCCTCCGGGATATTCGGCCCATGTGTTGGCACCGGGAGCAAGTCTTGCAATAGTCATGAGCATCTTTGAAGAGTTGTGGCCAATAGAAACCACATTGCAAGATCTTCTCAGCTGTCTTTCTGGGGCCAAAATGCCCGCCACATGCTTGATCGTGGCAAAATGACAGCACACTCTTGAATTCATCGTCAGGGATACACCGACGAATAATCTGGTCGGGACAGTACTTGAACATATAGGGTTCGTCCCAGTAAAAGTGTTTTACTTGGGATAAGAAGCGAAGTCTGTCCTGACTTGACCATTCAGTCGGTAGTAATCTTGTGGCCAAATAGTTCACAATATCTGCGAACCAGGATTCGCAAGATACTGTCAAGAGATGTTCATCCGGGAAAACGTCGTTGATCGGAATTTGAAGCGACGGCGAAGAAGGAAGTCGTGAGAGATGGTCGGCGACTACATTTTCACATCCTCGTTTGTCCTTAATGACAAGGTCAAACTCTTGAAGCAAGAGGATCCAACGTATTAGCCGAGATTTTGCATCTTTCTTCACAAAAAGATGGTGCAGAGCAGAATGGTCTGTGTAGACAATGACTGGAGAGCCGATGAGGTAGGGCCTGAACTTTTCTAAAGCAAATACAACAGCCAAGAATTCCTTCTCAGTTGTTGTATAATTAAGTTGGGCGTCGTTCAGGGTTCGGCTAGCATAATAGATTACGTGCGGCATCTTGTTGATGTGTTGTCCAAGGACAGCACCAATGGCAGAGTCGGATGCATCGCACATAATCTCAAATGGGTGCGTCCAGTCAGGTGAAGAAAGGACGGGAGCAGAAGTGAGTGAACTTTTTAATGACTCGAACGCAGTCACACAGCTCGAGTTGAAGTCGAATGGTGTGTCCTTGGCCAGTAGAAGAGTCAAGGGCCTAGAAATCTTGCTTAAGTCCTTGATGAACCGTCTATAGAAACCGGCATGGCCAAGGAAGGCTCGGATGTCTCTGACGCATCTGGGAAGAGGGAGATTGGAAATGACCTCAATCTTCGCTTTGTCAACCTCTATGCCATTTTGCGAAATGATATGTCCTAAGACAATACCTTCACGCACCATGAAGTGGCACTTCTCCCAATTCAAAGTGAGGTTCTTGTCCTTACACCGGGTAAGGACAGCGTCAAGATGCAACAAACACTCGTTGAAGGAATCGGCGAAGATGGAGAAATCGTCCATGAAGATCTCCAGATATTTTTCCACCATGTCTGAAAAGATTCCCATTATACACCGCTGGAAGGTAGCGGGCGCATTGCATAACCCAAAGGGCATGCGACGATATGCAAACGTGCCGAAAGGACAAGTGAATGTGGTCTTGTCCTGGTCTTTTTCGGCGATGGGAATCTGATTATAGCCGGAGTAGCCATCAAGAAAGCAGTAGTACTCGTGTCCGGCCAATCGTTCAAGCATTTGGTCAATGAAAGGTAGCGGAAAGTGGTCCTTCCGCGTTGCGGCGTTGAGTTTTCTGTAATCGATGCATACTCGCCACCCAGTTTGGGTGCAAGTAAGGATTAACTCGTTCGCCTCGTTAGTAATGACCGTTATGCCTGATTTCTTGGGGACAACGTGAATGGGGCTAACCCACTGGCTATCAGAGATAGGGTAAATGATACCACTATCCAGACATTTTACGATCTCCTTCTTCACAGCCTCTTTCATGACTGGGTTGAGACGTCTTTGTGGATCCCTGGCTGGTTTGGCATCATCCATCAGATGAATGTGATGTTCAACGATCAGAGGACTAATCCCCTTGATGTCCGCCATGGACCAGCCAAAAGCTTGCCTATTGCTGTGCAAGACCGCAAGAAGGGCTTTCTCTTGCTCGGGAGCTAGAGAAGCCGAGATGATAACCGGGAGGGTCTCGTTCTCACCCAAGTAAGCGTACTTAAGGTGAGACGGCAAAGGCTTGAGTTCGAGCGTTGGAGGTGAAACGATGGAAGGCAAGATTGGTGAAGAGGTCTCGAACTCAAAGGACTCCAGCAAAGGTTCAAAACGAGTGTAAGCGACCGAGTTGGATGGTTCAAGTAACTCATCCGGAAATTCGAAGGATTCAAACTCGGGTGGTGAGTGGCTAAGATCATTCGCGAAAGTGAAACACTCGTAGTCATTGTCGGGCACAGAAACAACAGCAGGTTCGAGGAGGAACGCACTAGTGGCGTTAAGGTTATCATGATCGAACAGAAACTCCTCGAATTCACACTCTTCAGGGGTGATCTCCTGGATTGAGCAAACGTCCAGTATATGAGCATTAGGTTCGAAGGGCTGATTCCCCAACCTAAAAATGTTGAGTTCAATTGTCATGTTTCCAAAAGAGAGGTTCATCGAACCATTGCGACAATTGATCACAGCATTTGAGGTTGCAAGGAATGGGCGACCGAGTATCACCGGAATTTGATTCCGGGGGTTAGCTACAGGCTGTGTGTCTAATACAATGAAGTCAACGGGGAATATAAAGTCCCCGAATTTGATTAACACATCCTCTAGCTCAACCCTAGGATGGGTGATCGATCGGTCGGCCATTTGGAGAGTACAGTGTGTGGGTTTCAGCTCTCCTACGCCTAATTGCTCGTATACTGAGTACGGAAGCAGGTTAACACTGGCACCAAGATCTAATAGTGCGCGGTTGATGTTCTTATCCCCAATGGTAATAGAAATCGTAGGACAGCCAGGGTCCTTCCATTTTTGTGGTAAAGATTGGGTAAGAGCATCACTCACAGCACTAGCCAAGAAAACTTTCTTGGGTACCTGAGACTTCCTCTTTTTCGTGCACAAGTCCTTTAAGATTTTCGCGTAGGACGGGACTTGTTGGACAGCATCTAAAAGGGGAATGTTTATGTTAACCTGCTTAAACAACTCCAGAATCTTCTCCATTTGTGAATTTTGTTTATTGGACCTCAACCGGTTTGGAAATGGAACGTTTTTAAAATTAGTTGAGTCCAATACTTGTGGAGGAGATTGTGGAGCTGGAGCGGATCCCAGAATTGGTGTTTTCGTAGAGTGAGAAGTGGGTCCGTTTAGAACAGAAGAAGAAGAAGGAGAGCCTTTTGAAGAATGGAGAATAGGCTCAGAAGACGAAGAAGCAGAAGAAGAAGAAGAAGAAGAAGAAGAAGAAGTGGTGGTGGTGGCCGGGGTGTCATTGTTGATCCGTGTGCCGATATTGTTTTGCAGCATCCTTCCTGATCTCAATGTGGTCACGGCACTCACATTATGGTTCTGTTGTTCAAGAGCAACATGTACATTATGTGGGTGACCGGGATTTGGGAGTGGCTGGGATGGGAGCTTCCCCTTCTCTCGCTCGCTTAAGGCCGCATTCAGCTGTGCAATTTGGGCCTCGATGGTCTCGATGTTTTGCCCGTGAGCGGCAGTGTGTTGCACTAAGGACTGAATGGAAGACTGGATGTTGGCGGTGGATTGTGTCGATTGTTTAACGAACGCCTCCAGACTTCGTTCGAGCGAGGAAACCTTATCGTTGTTTGACAGAACAAAGTTGTTTTGGGGAAAAGAATTGTTGGGTGCAAAGTTGTTCGTCTGACTTTGAAAAGGTTGGGGTTGGAAGGGCTGCTGAAACTGATGTTGAGTTTGTTGTTGCGCTTGTTGTTGCGGAGGAGGGGGCCTCTGGAAATTGTTGCCTTGGAATTGATGCTGATTCTGATTCCAGGCGAAATTGGGGTGGTTCCTCCAACCGGGATTGTAGGTGGAAGAGTATGGATCATTCCTCGGTCTTTGCTAAAATGCAGCATTAACCTGATCCTGTCCTTGCGATGGTGGATTGTAAGGACACTCTTCGGTTAAGTGAGAAGGATCGGAACAACAAGCACAAATGGTACGAAGGGGAAGAACAGGGGCAGGAGCAGGGGATGAAAATTTGCTCTCTATCGCTTCAAGTTTTCTCGTTATTGCAGTCATTTCAGCTTTCATCGCAATAGAGACATCAAGTTGGTGAATTCCTACCCAAGACTGACCGGTAGAAGTGGAGGTAGAAGAAGAAGAAGTCGGTCTGGTGCTCTCCCATTGTAGCGTCTGTTCCGTAAGGTCGTCGAAGAATTGCCACGCTTCCTCGTCAGATTTCGATAGGAAGTGGCCCTGACAAATGGTTTTCAACAACTGCTTGGTTGCTGGGTTCAGCCCCTCATATAAGGTTTGGAAAAGTTGCCATTTCTCTATACCATGGTGAGGACACTGAACAAGAAGGTCTTTATACCGGTCAAAGCACTTCCAGAAGGGTTCAGAAGGAAGCTGAGAGAATTGGTTGATTTCGTTACGGATCCTCGCGGTTTTATGATTCGGATAAAATTTCTTGAGAAACGCTTTTACAAACTCGTCCCAACTGGTTATGGAGTGGGAAGAGGTGCTATACAGCCATTTTTCAGCAAGATCGCATAAAGTGAACGGAATGACCCGTAGCCGTATAGCATCGTCCGACAGTTGGGTAGTTTTCATCATGGCACAAACGTTTTGAAATTTGTTGATGAAGATATAGGCATCTTCAGATTCAAGCCCATGAAATCGCGGAAGCATGTTAATGAAGTGGGGCTTAATTTCAAAGTTATCCCCATTGGCCGGTGGAAGGGAAAGACAAGTGGGAAGTGCAGAACGGGTGGGATAGAAATGATCCTGGAGCGCGATTCGCTGCGGCGCTACAACAGGCGGTGGTGGTGGGTTATTTGCCTCCATAGGAGGTGGAGTCAATCCTGGGGTAGTCAAAGAGATGTTTGGATTAAATCCTGACATCGCGGAAGAAGAGGTTGGTGATGGTGAAGGTGAAGATGTATGAACAGAATTCCGGTCAACGTCGGTGTTGGCCGGAAAAGATAAGGGTGAAAGAGGCGTGGACGGAGTTTCGACGTCTGAGTCAATCGCGTAGTCGGTAGCGACTAACGTAACGCGGACTAGGCAGGCGCTAGTGTCCCGAGTCCAAGCGGATATACACTAAACGAGTTTAGTATAGTCAAAGCGGAGAAGGTGAGGGTAAGAAAACGTCAATGGAGAAATACGATGGGTGGTGGGTGAAAATGGATTTTGGCGACAAAGGGCAAGTTTTTATAAAAGTTTTTGATTTTTTCCTTTTTTTTTCAAAAAGAGCTTTACAGAAATATGTACGGACTTACGGCTTCAAGCAATCACAAACAAGATATGCACAATCACACCTAGATCTAGGGTCACCTAGGTCAGCTAGACAGCTCCTAACTGTTCCAAAGGGCTAGAAACAGGACCTCAAACCGCCTCTTCTCCAACAATTGTGGCCAGGTAAGTGCCAGGTAAGTGGGAGGCTCCTTACTACGTAAGTAGTAGTCCTAATTAAGTAACCACTTGCCTTCGACACACTTGCCTAGACACCGCAAAAGTCAGGATAGGATAAACGGCCGATGCCTGTAACTAGTCCTCTGTCCTATTGAGCGCGAAGTCCTTAGGGCTGAGTCTAGTATTTTTTAATTAACAATGGTCAATGCATATGCTTTTTGTGATTTCTGGGGTTAATTGGTTTCAAGCCCCTTAAAGTCCGTATTAATGAATGCAAAGCAGTAACAAATCAACTGCAATCAATTTTTATTTTTTTAGCGCGGCGCAAAGAATCCTGCACAAAAACAGTTTATTGGAAGGGGGAAGAGAGTTTGCGCAAAGAATGCTGCAGAAAACACAGTTTAGTGGAGTTCAGAGGAGTGGAGGAAAGAAGAGAGATACTCACAGAAAAAATGGCACCCTGAAGGCTCCAAATGGCCGCGGTTACACGGCTAAACACGTGCTCAGGCCGTGGTTCCGCGGCTATGTGGAGGGATTGGGGCTTCAAATTTTTTGTGTGTACTGGTCTGGGAGTCTTCTGCTTGTCTGGATTTACTGAATCTTTATTTGCTCACTGTATCTGCTCCAGATTTTTACAGTAGACCATTGGCTTTGTCTTGATCCGTCGCGGTGTAACCGCGAGATATGGGTCTAACTTCCCACGTCTTTGGCACTGAACTCGAATTTCGTATTATCCTGCACACTTGCACAAAAACTAATCAAAAAATAACAAGATGGTTTTTTTACAATGTATATTTTTTTGTTTTGTTTTTCGGTTATATTCACAAATTAACCCGAAATTACACAAAGAAATAAACTACCGTCTCTCCGGCAACGGCGCCATTTGATTGGTAGAGTTTTTGCGTGTTCAAGTTTAGTTAATTACCGCAATCAAAACGGTTTCGCTTGTAGCTAGCCGGTTGAGTACGGGTCGTCCGCAGGGAGATGGGAATCTTTTTCTATGTGCTTAAACGAGTTAAGTCCAAATGTCCAGATTTTTTTTGAGATTAACTATGTGCTAAAATGATATGTAAAGAGAGCTTGTTAGGGTTAGGATTAGGTTAGTTTGAGTTAGGAGTCGCTCACTTCTTTCGTTGCCACTCTTAATATCGGTGTTACGGTAATCGGCAACAACGGGGATTAGCACGACTAGAAAGGAACTTGCGAGTATAAGCCAGGCTTTCCAACGCATAAGTTCTTCCTTTTGGTGCTTGTCCGTCCGTTCTTGGCTCTTAGCCTTAACCTCCGGTTAATTCAACCACAACCGGTCTCACTACGGAATCACCGCTATCATGTAGGATAGGGTTCCGTAGGGAGCGGATTGTGGTTCAATTAACGGGAGTTCGAATCAAGATGTTGGGCAAGGAAAGAGTGAGAGAGATTTCCTTCTCTCAAACTTCCCTTATCCTACCCTAACAAGTATGGAAACTACTCACACATTATAACAAAAAGAAAATAAAACAAAAGAGGAAGGTAGAAAGAAAGTGATTAGAAGATTCCAACTAGCTATTTGCGACCTCACCTCGGCAAGGATCAAGCGTAAGCATCATGGTTGTTTAAGAATAAAGGAAAAGAGAACAAGAAAGAAACAAACAAAAATAACAACAACTAATTTAGCAAATGAAAAATTACAAGCAATAATAGTTAACAAAATAAAAAGACAAGCATGGTAAGAACAAGAACTCCTTTATTCATTCTTCACTCACAAAAGCTCACTACAAGTTTTTAATGGAGAAGAGATGAGAGGAGGAAGAAGAACAATGCATGTATTCTAAAATTCTAAATACAAGATTATGGACCCTTGGCTTTGGCAAGTTCTGGACTATTTATAGGCAGGAAGCTGGAAACCTAGGGCAAAATTCTGCCTCTTCATGAAAAGTCCAAAGTACCTCTGAAAGATGACACGCTGCCGACACCGTACGGCCGCGGTTCCGCGGCATAAGCCTGCTAATGCCGCGGAACCGCGCCACTTTAGAGGAATTGGTTCTTCAGTTTTGGTGTCTTTTCCTGTTTTGCTGTGCCCATTAGTCTGGTATATGATTTTTCTCAGAATGTCTTCACGATTTTTCCAGAATTTCTGTTGATCAAAAGGTGATTGGATATGGATCTTTTTGTCATGATTTTGTTGAGCTCCGCGTAGATTTCTTAGACTTGGTGTTGCCATTGTGCTTTGTGCATGAAGATGACAATCGATTTGCCATTTTGTCTCTTAAACTGGTGTGTGGCAACATACGGATAGAGAGCGGAGGCCCGTGTTTTATCTATGGTTGGAAGGAATCCAGATTTTGTCGTGCTTTTCCATGAATTTCATCGTTTAGAGCCGAGAACCTGTATCCTGCAATTGACTAGCAAACACGGCTCAAGAGTACCTACCGATAAGCAATATGATAAAAATTGGGCGGTATAAAAATGCAAAAATCTGATATGAACAGATGCACCGGTGATATTTATGAACTTAATGAACCGAATCTTCTCACCGTTCTTGGACCAGTTTATAGTGGTGTTCATCGATGATATTCTGGTCTACTCGAGGAGCATAGAAGAGCATGCCAAAACTTGAAGATCGCACAGCAGACGTTGAGGAAAGAAAAATTATATGCAAAGATGAGCAAGTGCGAGTTTTGGCTTGAAGAAGTGAAGTTTTTGGGGCATGTTGTATCCGGAGATAGAATCGCCGTTGACCCTGAGAAGATTGCAGTAGTTCAAGATTAGCCGATTCCGAAGAATGTAGCAGAGATCAGAAGTTTTCTGGGACTTGCAGGATACTACAGAAGATTCATGGAGAATTTTGCTCGATTGGCTGAGCCTTTGACCTAGTTTACGCGCAAGAAAGTATCGTTCGTATGGACGGATAAATGTGCGTCAGCTTTTGAGGCGTTAAAGCAAAGGTTGATAACCGCTCCTATTCTGACCGTACCAGACGGCTCCGGAGGATTGGTGATTCATACCGATGCATCTGGGAAAGGATTAGGATGTGTTTTGATGCAGCATAGGAAGGTTATAGCTTACGCATCGAGACAGTTGAAGATCCATGAGAAGAATTACCTAACTCATGATTTGGAGCTAGCAGCTGTGATTTTCGCTTTGAAGATTTGGAGACACTACTTATTGGGCGAAAGGGTCGAAGTATTCACCGATCACAAAAGCCTAAAGTACGTGTTCACGCAGAAAGAGCTTAACATGAGGCAGCGTAGATTTTTGGAGCTGATGGCTGACTATGATCTTGATCTTAAGTACCATCCGGGGAAGGTTAATGTTGTGCCAGATGCGCTTAGTCGGTTGCCAGCAATTCGGATGTTGACTGCACAGAAGGAACTTATCGAAGATTTTCGGAGATTCGAGTTGGAGATCGTGCTACCACATTCTTCGGGACAGTTGATGCAGCTGCAAGTACAGTCATCGTTGATCGAGAATATTAAAGGAACGCAGTCGCAGGATCCAAGATTGCAGAAGTTTCAAGAACAGGTTGAAGCTGGACTTCGAACGGACTTGTTGATTCATGAAGATGGTTCGTTGCGATATGGTAGCCATTTGTGTGTGCCAAAAGGAGATATTCGCGAAGAAGTTATGAAGGAGGCACACAGTTCCGCATATTCTGTACATCCAGGAGGCACAAAGATGTACCGTGATTTAAGACAGTATTTCTGGTGGGAAGGAATGAAAAGGGAAATTGCTCGCTTTGTAGCGAAGTGCTTGGTGTGTCATCAAATTAAGGCTGAATATCAAAGCGTTGTTGGTTTATTGCAACCACTTCCGATTTATCAATGGAAGTGGGAACATATAACCATAGATTTCATGACAGCTTTACCGCGGAGTCCAAAGGGCAACAATGCAGTTTGGGTGATTGTTGATCGATTGACTAAGGCAGCTTATTTCATACCATTTCGAGTTGGTCAGTCAATGGAAGCATTAGCAGAACGGTACATGCAGGAGATTGTGAGATTGTATGGAGTACCTGTCAGCATCGTTTCCGATCGTGATACCCGATTTTTATCGCACTTCTGGAGGAGTTTACAGGAAAGTTTGGAGACTCGATTAAAGTTTAGCACAACTTATCATCCTCAGACAGATGGCCAGTCAGAAAGAACGATCCAAACTCTTGAAGACATGTTGAGAGCTTGCATGTTAGACTTCAAGGGCTCGTGGGAGGATCATCTACACTTGGTGGAGTTTTCTTACAATAACAGCTTTCTGGCGACTATTCAGATGGCTCCATTCGAAGCATTGTATGGTCGCAAGTGTCGCTCACCCGTTTGTTGGGATGATATTGGAGAACGAAGATTGTTGGGACCAGATTTGATTGTGCAAACAGTTGAGAAGGTTAATCCTATCTGGAATCACATGAAGGCAGCACAAGATCGGGAGAAGAGTTGGGCCGATACATCGAGAAGACCTCTATAGTTCGCTGTTGGTGATCTGGTATTCTTGAAGATATCACCGACTAGAGAAGTGATTCGTTTTGGAAGTCGAGGCAAGCTTAGTCCTCGATTCGTAGGGCCTTTCGAGATTATGGAGCGTGTGGGAGAAGTGGCTTATCGATTGGCTTTACCACCATCTTTGGCGAAGGTTCATGACATGTTTCATGTATCTCAACTCCATAAGTATGTTCGAGATGAAACACACGTGCTAGATCATTTGGAGCTGACTGTAAGGGAGGATATGACCTTTGTGGAACGACTGATGTCAATTGTAGATCGAAGAGAAAAGGTCCTCAAGAACAAAGTTATCCCTCTAGTATTTGTTTCTTGGGGGAATCGCTCCCATGGAGAATCGACTTGGGAACGAGAAGACGAGATTCGACAAAAGTTTCCACACCTATTCTTATAGATTCTTGATTGTTTATCTTTTCTTATCTTGGGAATTTTGAGGACGAAATTCTTTTTATAGTTGGGTATAATGTAACACCCTAGTTCATTTATACCAGTTCTTTATGAGTATTTCTTTATTTATGGTATTTTTTCTTGATTTACTGTGTTTTGGGTGCGAATATTATTTTGACATCTGTATTTGCATTCTACCCGACCCGCTTGCTTAAAACCCGTCTTGATTCATGTTTATCATTTATCCTGACCTGTTACATGGACTCTTGCACTTTGATTTATTTGTACATTGCATACTCGCATTTTATCTAGCATCTACATTTTAATATAACATTGTAAGTCACATAAAATATTTTTAAAATACATCGCATGGCCTGCATGATACCCCTGACCCCGTGGTAGCATCCGCGCATCTTGTTCTCGTCCCGTTCAGTGAAACGGACTTGTTTGGATGGCTACGCACACGTACGTGCATCCGTTCTTGGGGGTATGCGTTTTCGTTACCCGGATATCCAACTTTAATTTTGGTCGACATGTATATTTTTCGTATTTTAAAACTGAATTTTAAACCCGACCTGGGCATGTTTTGGACTATGTTTGTATTTACCAGAATATCAAATTTTATTTATATAATATTAATTTTATAAACTGATACAAATTAAAATTTAGTTAACAAATAAAAGATATTTTAAATTTAAATCTAAACTAATTTCCTAACAAACTAATAACCCCTTTCTCTCTCTCTCCTCTGCATATATATATATATATATATATATATATAAATTTATATATATTTTATTTATTTATTTTTTCTTTCCTTATTTAATACACAACCTCTTCTTCTTGCTTCTTCTTTCTTCTTTCATTTTCTTGATCTTGTTTCTTGATTCCGGTGATCACCGCCGGAGCCGTGCCCGTCGCTGACGATCCGAGTGATCCAGTGAACGTACCTTGCCTGCGTGATCACCCTCTTGCATTGTTTAGACCTGTCTCGTGTGCCGTGCATGCGTTGTGACGTTTTACCGACGTCGGACGTGCCGTACATATTCGTTTCGTGATCCGTCGAGGCAAATTAATCTTGCTACATGCTATACTACTATATTCTATATTCATTTGAATAATAACAACACATAATGATTAGTTTTGCATCCCACATTATCATTTTGCATGTTTCATCATTTTCGGATATCCGTGTGCATCCGTGCGAGTTACTTCATATTTAGTGCATGCAAATTTATCTTGATACATGCTAGACTATAATATACTGCACCCAATTGAATATTTACATTTCATATTGTTTAGTTGTACATCCCGCATTTACCAGTTTATCATTTTACTGTTATACAACGTCCGTACATGTCAATATCATTATTTACATGTCTAGTCGCATGCTAAATCATCTTGCTACAAGTTAGGTATAATATTATGCATCCATACTGAAGTTTTACTGTTTTCGGATACCCGATTGCATCCATATCATTTTAAATATTAATCGTCATAATATTTCTTATTATTATCTTTAATTAGTTTATAATCTGCATTTTACAATGTTATACAAAATATAGTTTGAAAATATTATAGTTTACATATGAAACGTCGTTACAAAGCAGATACGACAAATCTGAAATTTACTGTACACCTTACCTTATAAAATTCATTATAAATCATTGAAAAATTATCAGTATATGTTATTTAGTTCGTTACGAAGCTAACTCAGAATACTATAACTCTATGAAATATTTACTTGCAAAATAAATTGTTTAAATAACGTAAAATGCAAATGAAAATATCTCTAAACTGCTGTCCAGGGAAATTACAGCAGCAAACTTTCAACTTTGAATATTCATAACTTTTTGTAGAAACAAGCTGAGATACTTCAACTTATAAAAATGAAAACCTTATTTAATTATCTTTGTTTTGGTATAAGACACGTCTCTTTTGGAGAACATTTGTTATTTTTAAGATATTTTACAAATCAGGGTGACGCTGAATTTCTGAACGGAATTTTCTTGTGCATGGTTAATCAATACCACTTTTATAGTTATTAATCGGTTTGAATATGTTATCCATATTAATATTATTATATCAATATCTATTTAATAAATAATAGTGCTTGTGTTTTAATATTCAGCAAATTTTACCGATTTACAGTTTTAAAGTATCCGTCTGTATCCGTACGGTTTATTACATATCTAGTTGCACGCCGAGACCATATTATTTCATGTTACCGTTGTATTAGTACACCATGCTTGATAATGTGCATCCTACATAGTCATGATGTAACCCATGATAAATGTTTGTGCATCCATGCTTTCACCGTACATCCATACCTTTACCGTGATTCGATACTTGCTACATTTTACTGTTAGGCATCTGCTTGATACGCGTGCACTACCTGACATGACCTGATATATCACTACTTGATATGTTACCTGATCCTTTTTCTGATGCCGACAATCCTGATATGTTGTCCCGATGGACATATTCTGTTGTCTGTATAGACAAATCTGTTCCTTCTTGATCCTGTGTTGGCATTAGCTCCAGATTTATCAATACCCGACTTGAACACATAACTTGGGGGTATGGGGAAATCAATGATGAAACCTAACTTGTAACTCGACAGTTCGATGATTATACTGATCAGTTTTACGGGCTAGGCCAGCCCCAGGATGATGCTGCTGACATCATTCGTCTGTACATGTTACCTGTTTACTGCCTAGCGGCACGTCTCGGATTCAGCCCGAGAGTCTTGACCGTGGTCCCGGGCATGTACGGGATACTATTGAGTTACATCAACGATTCTATTAAATTGATTTCACAGACTTGAGAGTAGATAACCCAGTAATATAGTTTAGATTGCTTATCACACTTTACATACACATACACACTTCACTGTCATATTCATGCTGTTGACTTATATTCATGTCTCCATATCTTGTTACATCCTGATTGTATTATTGTTTTATATCATGACGCACTGACGTATGGGTTTTGCATGGCCCGGATCCTCTACCTTTGTCGCAGGCCGATCAGGAGTATTTCCGCCGCCAGGCCGAGCAGTGAGGATCTTGTTAGTATCTGTTAGTATCCAGTTTAGTTATGTTTACTTTCCAGATGTTATTGTTTATTGGATCTATTGCTTCCACATATTATTTCTTGACTCGTTTATTCTGGCATATGGACATGTACTAGTTAGTTTATTTTACTTTCCTGTTCTTGATATCTTATAGACAGCCGTAATGTGACTGTGGAGGGATGTTTCCTATCTACAGGTAGCATGGTTGGCTCTGTCATGTGTCGATCCTAGCGCACTCTGGGTAGCAGGGTGTGACAGGAGACATTGTCGTTGAAAGTTGATTGCTTGAAGACCTGCATGAAAGAGCATTATTTTAGTATGAATATAGATATGTATATTGATTGAGTTCGCATGAACGTTTAACCCGAAATATGGGAGGAGTGAAAGGTCCCACCGGGCATGCCAGAATCTATAGGGTGTCTTTCATCACCCCATTGAGATGGGAATGCGCGCACGCATCATCAGGCGCAGTACAGATTCCCCCTGCCTAGGGTAGGCAGGGGTTTATTGATCGTGGAGATCCAAATCTCCGCTAGCCGTGGACTAAGCTGCCGTTAATTACCCCTCGCCTTTGGAGCGAGAGAATCTCCGATTGACGGGTCAAATAGGTCATGCGAATTCAATATGCAGTGTTGTGTTTGGAAGGGATTTTGGATATATCGGGGGCCCCGCAGAGTTTTTACGGGGGTCCCGCTGCCCGGATAGCGGGTTGGGGTCAAGAGGGCTAGTAGCCCCCTTGCGGGGTGCGGGGCAGCGCCCCATTAGAAATTTTTTCTAACGGGGGACAGTGTTGTAGAGTATGTGTGTGTGTGTGTGTATAAAGGGAAAGGGCATCCAAAGGATGCGTGGGAAAAAGCGCCAGCGCTTTGGGTGCTAGGGTGCTAACGCTTTGGGCGCTAGCGCCTCACGTGCCGGGCACGTGGGCGCTTGGGCACTAGCTCTTTGGGCACTAGCACTTTGAGCGCAAGGGTGCTAGCGCTTTTGGCGCTAGCGCCTCACATGCCAGGCACATGGGTGCTCATGCACTAGCGCTTTGTGAGCTAGCGCTTTGAGCGCAAGGGCGCTAGCGCTTTGGGCGCTAGCGCCTCACGTGCTAGCGCTTTGGGCGCTAGCGCCTCACGTGCTAGGCACGTGGGCACTCATGTGCTAGCGCTTTGTGTGCTAGCGCTTTGAGCGCAAGGGCGCTAGCGCCTCACATGCCAGGCACGTGGGCGCTCGGGCGCTAGCGCTTTGGGTGCTAGCACTTTGAGCGGAAGGGCGCTAGCGCTTTGGGCGCTTGGGCGCAAAAAGGGAGTTGGTTCCCGCACTGAGAGTTGTACTCTCAAAAAGAAATACTTATTATTTTGTGTATATATTTTGAGGAGTTAAACTCCTAAGTTATTTTTGGAGCAGATGAAGGGGCTTCTCCCTTGAGTCCTGGATCTTTCCCAAAGTGGGGTCTTTAGAGATGGGTCTCCTTCTTCCTCCTCTGTTGGCCGGATATTGAAGAACAAGAGGGGTAGGATTTTAAAAATCCCTCCTTTTTAAGATCTGATGGAAGATCTGAGCTCCCCTTTGTGGGTTTTGTGGTGAAAAACTATTTAGCTTTGGAAAAGAAAGAGTAAAACTCTTGATTTAATTTGAAAGAAAAAAGAAGGTTTAGAACCTTAAGGAAGGAGAAGATCTCAGATCTTGATTCTTTTTTGGAAGAGAGAAAAAGTTGTGAGATATTTTCATTATCTTTGCCTTTATAGGCTATACACTTTACATATAGCCCCTTGGGCTTTACAAAAATGTCATTTTGCCCATCTCATGCCTCATGTGCTATTTCTTTTTGCACATAAGCCATGGGCTTTACAAAAATTTGGCTTTATGCCCATTTTCTTACATTTACTCATAAAATAAAATACAAGAAATACAAAAAAATTATTTATTACAAAATTTTTATTTTGGCATGGAGGATGCCGACCGCTTCATGTTTGGGCTCGCTCCGGGCATTGACCCACTTGACATGGGTTTGGGCCCACCTAGCTTTGGGGTTGACTTTGATTTTGACTTGGTCAACTGGGGTGTAAATTTTTACCCTAACAATGCTGTTGTGCGAAGCGGCTGATTCTGTGACTTCTATAGGCCGGCCCGTTATCGGAGATAATCCGTCGCGGAGATAGAGGATGTATGTCTTGAAGAAATGGAGAATATTTTCCGTCTTCACTTCTATTAGCGGTACTGCTTCTGCCCACTTAGAGAAGTAATCGGTTGTCGCCAATATGAACCGATGTCCTCTGGATGACGCTGGTTCGATGGGCCCAGTTATGTCGGTTCCCCACATTTCGAACGGCCGGCTAGCCACTGTTAAGTGTAGTGGGTTTGGATGCTGGTGGATGAAGTCTCCATGAATTTGTCATGAGTGGCACTGCTTCGCATATTCGAGGCAGTCCTTAATCATCGTGGGCCAATAGTAGCCCATCCTTTTGATCTTCAGCTTCATCTTTGGCCCGGCTTGATGAAAACCACAGAGTCCGTCGTGAGTTTCTTGGACGACTCTCCTTGCTTCTTCCGGTCCTAAGCATCTTAGCCACAGAGAGTCGAACGATCTCTTATATAGAGTATCGTTGACGAAGGCGAAAAACAGAGCTCGTTTCATGAGCTGATGTCCTGAGGACGCATCTTCAGGTGTTCGACGGAATTTGAAGTAATCTATAAACACTTCTCTCCAATCCTTAGCCTTTTCTTGGTCTTCAATTTGCAGGGTTGTTTCCCCGGTCACTTCCTTTTCTTCAGACGACTCCGGAGATATTTCCGCTGGTGCAAGAACCCGACGGCTTTGAACAACGATCCTTATGTCATCGAGGTTTTCATCAGCCAGATCTTTAACGAGCATGGCTAACGCATCCGCCTTGCTATTCTCCGCTCGCGGTATGCTTTCCACGGCGTAGGAAGGGATTTGAGTCAGCAATTGTTGCACTTTCTCACCGTACTTCACTAACTCTGGTTTGCACGTTTGATAGTCGCCGTTTACTTGACTAACGACCAGCTGGGAGTCTCTATATATAAGGAGGTTTTCGATTCCTATGTCAACAGCGATCTCAAGACCTGCTATCAAAACCTCATATTCCGCTTCATTATTTGTCCTTGACTCTGTTAAGAAAATGGCAAAGTGCATTATCCCTCCTTGTGGAGTCACGAAGATAAGGCCTACCCCCGATTTGATTATAGGGGTAGTGTGCTTTCTCTTCTTCATGGAAGATGCCCCATCGAAGTAAAGTTCCCATTGGGTATCACTCCCTCCTCTCTCCCTGTCGATCATGTCAAATGCGTGCTCTTCTGGCAATTCACAATTTAGGGGTGAATCGGCAAGTATCGGATGCTCAGCGAGGAAGTCGGCGATGTCTTGGCCTTTCACCACCTTGAGAGGTCGGTATGTTATCGAGAATTCCATTAAGAGTAGGGTCCATTTAGCGAGCCATCCCGTTAGTATGGCTCTTGACATCAAATATTTGAGAGGATCAACTTTTGATATGAGATAGACCTCATGCACCAATGCATAGTGTCTGAGCTTCGTTATCGCGAAGATTAACGCCAGGTAGTGTTTTTCGATGGGTGAGTAGTTGTTTTCTGCCCCCAGGAGAACTCGACTCAAATAGTAGAGGGCTCTCTCTTTCCTTTGATCATTCTCCTGTGCCCATAGCGCCCCTAAAGAACCTTCAATGGTGGTTGTGTACAGGATGAGGGGATTTCCTTTGACTGGAGCAGTCAGTACAAGCGGATTTTGCAGGTATTGCTTGATTTCATCTAGTGTACTTTGGCATTTGCGATCCCAGATGAATGGGGTTCCCTTCTTCATTAAATGGCTGTAAAGGCGGCCTTACCAGAGAGGTTAGCTATGAACCGCTGGATATACGCGAGCTTTCCTTGGATAGACCGCAGTTGCTTGAGAGTTCTTGGCGCGGGCATTTCCATGATCGCCTTGATCTTTGATGGATCTATTTCGATGCCTCGGTGTCGTACGATGAATCCTATGAATTTGCCCGAGGAAACTCCGAATGCGCATTTGAGAGGGTTCATCTTCAGGTTGCATTTCCGAAGACGTTGGAACAATATCTTCAGATGCTCCCAATGCTCTTCGTGCAATTTGCTTTTCACCACAAGGTCGTCAATATAGCATTCGAAGATTTCATATATGAGATCATCGAAAATCTTCATCATGGCCCTCTGATAGGTAGCGCCGGCGTTCTTCAGACCAGAAGGCATCATTTTGTAGCAGAATATGCCCAGAGGAGTCCGGAAAGCGGTATGCTTCTGGTCTTCGGGATGCATCTTTATTTGATTATACCCCGATGACTCGTCTATGAAGGAGAAAACTTCGTGAGTGGATGTGTTGTCTATCATTAGCTCAGTAACCGGTACGGGAAAATCATCCGTTAGACAGGCTTTGTTGAGGTCCCGAAAGTCTACGCAGATGCGCACCGTGCCATTCTTCTATCACTGGGACAATGTTGGCGATCCAGTCAGGGTATTGAACTTCTTGGACGAAGCCAGAGTCGATTAGCTTCTTAACTTCGGTGTTGATGCTCATTTCAAGTTCGAGCCGCATCCTTCTTGGTGCTTGTTTGACTGACTTGACGTTTGGGGATATCGCCAATTTGTGCATAGCTATTTCCAGATCTAGCCCCGGCTTCTCGAAATAGTTCCATGCGAAGCAGTCCTTATACTGTATGAGCACGTCTTTTAGCGTAGCTACCTGTTCTTTAGACAGCAGCTCGCTGACGAACGTAGGCCGTGGGTCGTCTTCCGTCCCCTAGTCAATTTTCTTTAAATTGTCCGCAGTATTATGTATTCCATCTTCCAGCTCTTTTGGCGCTGGTAGAAATTCTGAGATCAATTCCTCCTCATCCTCGTTTTCGATGCACCAGGAGAGGTCATCTATGTTCTCGGGCACTCCTTCTTCTGACAGTGTTATCACGTGACAGGTACGAGATTGTTTCCAAGACCGATGTTGATCTGGTTCTACTCTCTCCATATACGTTACTTTTGGCTCGTGTTTTTGTCGTGGGGTTACCCTCCAACTGTCGAATAGGGCGAACCTGCCGAGTTGATACCAATCTTCAACCCAGTTTTTGAAGGTGAAGCGGTCTTCAAGAGGATGTCCAATCGCTCGATAATAGGAGCAATAGTCTGGGTGATGAACCTTACTTGCTTGATTGAGGTGCCGAGACTCCGGGAGTGTCATCATTTGATGTTTCATGACAAGGTCAAAGATTCTCCTTGTCTTTTCTTGAGGGAAAGAATATACTCGACCCATCTTTTTCGTTAGAGAAGGATTCCGGCTGACCTTTTCTTGATCATGTGACCTTTTGGATCCGTTTTGCCGCTGTCGAACGTTTTTTCCGTTCTTTGACTTGTTTTTGCCTCCGCATCAGGCATTTTTCTTATCTTGGGAATGCATGGCGGGCTGACGGTGAAGGGCATTGTCATACTCCATAGCCTGCTGAAGGAGGCGTTGCATCTTGGCTTTCTCGTAAATGGCCATTTCGCTGCTGTGGTCGTTCCGAACTTTTTGACTCGCTTCCCTCACTAGCCTGTCCATCTGTTCTTCAAACGACGGACTCGGCATTTTTATGACAGGACTGCGTTTTGATTTAGGGTTAGCGTTTTTTAAAAGAGCATCCTCTTCTTCATCAAGGTCCTTTATGACATGGCAGCCATGGATCTGCTCCTGTTTCTTGGATTGGACATATCCGAGCCCGATCGTTTCCATTTTCCTCTTAGGTAATTTTCGCTGCGTTCCGGGGACGTTCCAAATCCTGTTGTAGATCTGAGCTTATCGAGGAGTTTGTTTGAATGGTACGCTTTGGCATCTTAATAACCTTTTCAATCCCTCAGTGTAATACTTGGGCAGACGAATGGGTTGGAGCCTGTCGAGCGCAGGATCGGCACTATGCCAGACTTCTCTTTCGACTTTAGTCTCCGTGGATCGATAGAATATGACCGCCTTTTCACCTCTTCGCCTGGGAGGGACGTAGAATGTCTGCAACTCTTGCACACTATATGTCTCCAGCGCATCAAGCTCTCTGTAGTGCCACCACGGAACATGGCGATTTGCAAACTCCGGTCTGCTCCAACGAAGGTTTGCATCGACGGGCGGACAGAGAATACGGCGTTGGTTTCATCTTCGGAGTCGCTGCCAAAGACCAAAATCGGAGCGGATGGTCCGGGTTTATCATTCCGCTTCTGAGGCTGTCCCGAGTAGACTATTTATTCATCCTCCTCAGTATCGCTTCCAAAGGTAGGAATGGGAGTGACGGGCTTCTTTTTAAGCTCCGGCTTATGACACTACTCCATATCTTCGAAGTCTGGCAGGAAGTACTTGGCGTCTTCATATTTTCGGACTTCGTTCATAGAGAATGGGTTTAGCTCTCCCGTAACGGTGTACTTGAGGCCGTCTTTGAAATACTTCATACACTGGTGTTGTGTAGAAGGGATGACGTTATATTCGTGTAACCAAGGCCGACCAAGTAGAGCGTTGTAGTAAGTCCTAGCGTCGATGACATGAAATTTGATGTCTGTGATGAGAAGTCCAAAGCGCAACGTCAGTATCACGGACCCGAGCGTCTACGACGACTGCGAATCAAATCCAGAGATAGTGATTTTATCTCGGGCTAAATGCTGAATGTTCATGCAGATTTCTTTTAGCACCCGCAAGTTGAGAAGGTTGACAGAGGACCAGTTGTCAACAAGTATTTTCCCTATTTTGATGTCATGGCAGTATCCTGTGACATATAAAGGGCGGTTGTGGTCGCATGTACCAAGGAGAAGATCTTCGTCGTTAAATGTAATGTTAGCTGTGTGGACTTCTGCCAGCTCATCTTGCATTTTCTTTTCTGCGATGAAGGCCTGGAACTGATCGGGCTCTTGTAACGCCTTGACCAAGGAATCCCGTGCTTCTTTAGACAGAAAGAGGGTATCCAGTATACTTAGTTGTGAGGGTATCTTCCTCAAATGTGCTAGGATATTATAATCTACCTTGCTTTTCTTAGGCGGGTCCTTGGCTGCGAGCTTTTTGACGACCCCATCATCGAGGACAATTTCCTAATGGATTTTCTCTTTCCCCTTGTCTTTTCTATTCGAACCTTTGCTTGAACGCCCGAGATTCTTTTCAGGCAACGTACGATTACGCAGCTGAATGTTCTCGCAGTTCTTCACCTCTTCTTCTCTTCCATAGGTGGATTCCTTAAAGAGGGGGTCAAGGGCCATTTCTTCGTCAGAATCGCTTCCGATGGTGAGGACTTGAGGTTTTGGTCTTGTCAGGGTGGCATCCACCATGTGACAGTTACCAGCTATTCTTTTATGCTCATTGGTCATGCTTTTCTGCTCCCGACGGGCTTTGCACTTTATTCGCTTGAATTGTTGTCGATGGGCGACGTATTCCTGCCACTACTTCTTGAAGGCGTTATGCTCTTCGGTAGAGTGTGTGGTCCTCCGATGGTATAAGCAGTAGTTTGGATGTGCATCCGGTTTGTCGGAGAACGTATTTTGCTTTCTTTGAAAGGTGGCAATTTCATTCCCATTGACATGGCCTTAGCGAATCGTTTCCTCGTCTTAAGCCTGCTTTTGCCGGTAACAAGGGCACTTTGACCCGGTTGGGGTATTTCATGGCTTCTCATTACTGGAGCTTCTTCAGCTTTGTGCCGATGCTTGGCCTTTTCATATATGGTCGTTTCACTCTCTCGGTCAGCTTTGCTCTTCTGAAGAGCTTCGCTCAGCATCCTGTCAATCAATTCATCCGATGGTTCCAGAGATTTTGGTTCCATTTCTGCCCCCAGTCTCTCTACATCAGGAGCTTCTTTACCATCTATTGACGAGTGAAAGATCATGTGGCAGCTCGCCACATAATCCTCGGGCTCTTCTGAAGAATCGTCTCCTTCATCAACGTTATCGTCTTCATTCTCAAGAACATGCTTGAAGAATTCGTCCAATGTAATTGGGGTCCGTGCCTTCTGGTTATATTCTTCCAGTGCATCGATGTATTTCTGCAAACCTGTACGGTTGTCATCGGGTTGGACGGGCTTCTTGGCCTTCTTCTTTTTCTTTAAAGACTTCGGAGGCTTGGTCCGAAGGTTCTGTCCACCATCACCATCTTTCAGCGTTGGGCGCGGCTTCAACATCCCCCAAACTTATTTCCAGTCATCTCGAGCGAACTGTTTTATTAAAAAGAGAAGGAGAAAATAAAGAAATAGAACAACTAACTAGAACACTTTCGTAGGCAACACGATTGCACTGAGCATGTGCAACAAGCCTTTAAACCTCTAGGTGTCCCTAGTAGGAGGAGTGTTGTCTCCTGAGGGTTTTCAGCGGATTGCACCCACAAAATCCAATAATAAAAGGAAGACCATGAATATTACATTTAAAGAAAAGAATTGTAAAAGAAAAACTTTGAAAATTAGAGTTTCCAACTATGCTAGCTTTTCGGTTGTCATGAGCCCTATCTTAATAGTCATGAAAAGATGTCAGAAATCACATCATCCCTCAATAAAACATCGTCTTTATTCTTCATTCCTATCTTTCTTCCAAACATCGATCATATAACCTTACGTGTGTGTGAAGAACATCCCTACACCTGGAGAATTCAATTCAAGCTATTATACTCTTGTCCATCTGCCTCAGTACTTTTTAATTAATGAATATTTAGATGAATTTGCTCATACACTTTCATGCGACCGTTAATACTTTTTGAGGTACTAACCGACCGATTACTCATGTGCTTTCTTATTAGGTGTATTTTCCTCATCTTGCACCACTTAAGGCTTAGCAGTGACTCCCAGACCAGTTGGTCCAAGGCACTAGGTGAAGTGACACCCTCGCTATATTTTTTTATTGCTGCCTTGGCGATAACAAAACCAGTGTTCATTTTTCTTCACCATTTATTTTTTTTCATTTATTTCTTATTCCCTTCATACATTGGCTTTTAGACAAGAGCATTTCAAGGTATCCTCTACTATCCCGAGCTTCAAGACGTGTGTAAGTGCGTATAGTAGGGTATCAACGTTCAAAATGTTTGGCTTCCAGAATAGGAACTATTTTTCAGACTTATTTTTATCCTCAAATTATTGATTTCCTTCATCTTACTAACCCTTGGGACAACAGCTCATAACTACTTATTACTAGTTCGTATAAGAAAACTTCTAATTTTCTTGGTTTTCTTAAAATTTTCCAATCTTTTGGATGTAATTTTTCACTATCTAATCTTTTATTATCTTATTTATGTACAAAATATTTTTTTTTTTTTTAAATTTTTAAATTTTTATAAGTTTTCAAAAATGTTTTGTGCTTATGCAAAGTGTATGCAAATGATGCGAAAATAAGCACAAACTTCCCCCAAACTTGTTTTCAACAGTGTTCTTACTGTTTCCATCAGCTAGATCTCGAAAAACCTGTAAGCTTGGGAGGAAATTTATTAATGGGGGCAAAATATTTAAGTGAAAATCATCTCCCAAACTTATTTTTGGCTCATATTTTGTGTATAAATTTTCTTTTCAGGAGCCAGATTACACTCCCCCCCAAACTTGAGTTAAGCCATGTTAATCTTTGAAAATCACAAGAGGGGGTCAAGAATCATTGGTCGATGCCAAGCTTTGTAAAGACCGAACGTCAACACCAACCATTCGAAAATTTTATCAATGTAATGCTTAGGTTGGTGGAAGAAGAAGTGGGGAAAGGGTAAATGGTGGAATAGAATGTGTGTGCGTCTTATTTTGGAGAGACGATGCAGTGAATGTGATGGATTACTCGCATTCTTTTTACAGTTCAGAAGAAGGGATGGAGGTTCAATTTCATTGTTTGGGAGATGATTCATCTCAACCCCCGTGTCATTCAAAAATGCGAGTTCATCAGCGAAGATTTCCTCAAAAGTTCCATCAATACCCCGAAGAATAATGTCATCACAAAGTGCGGGGTGATCTTCAGACTCTAAAAGCAGTTCATAATTGGTGTTAGTTGTTGACCCGGACATCTCGGTGGAAGAGTCCGAATGTGTATGATACATAGTTGGGTCAAACAACAACATATGAAAAGAGTCTAGATCGGTATCATGAGGATCGTCAAATCCACTGCTGTCGACATCCATTAAGTCGACAGAACATACCTGAGCAGTAGGTTCGGAGGGTACACTTCCCAACTTGTAAATGTTCAGCTCAATTGACCTATTCCCGAAGGATAGGGTCATAGAGCCATTACGACAGTTGATTATAGCATTGGAAGTAGCCAAAAAGGGGCGACCTAAAATCACCGGAATTTGATTCCGTGGGTTCGCTACAGGCTGTGTATCAAGTACAATAAAATCCACAGGGAATACAAATTCCCTGATTTTTATTAACACATCCTCCAGTTCACCCCTAGGTTTGGTGATTGATCGGTCAGCCATCTGGAGAGTTATGCTCGAGGGCTTTAACTCTCCGATACCTAACTGCTCGTAAACCGAGTATGGAAGCAAGTTAACACTAGCGCCAAGGTCAAGTAGAGCACGGTTGATGTGTTTTTCCCCAATAGAAATGGAAATAGTAGGACAGCCAGGGTCCTTACGTTTTCTTGGTAATTGTTGGGGGAAAGCCGTGTCTACAGTCTTTGCCATGAATATCTTCTTAGGCACTTGAGTCTTTCTCTTCCTAGTGCACAAGTTCTTAAGAGTTTTCGCATAGGACGGAACTTGTTGGATAGCATTTAGGAGAGGGATGTTGATGTTAACTTGCTTAAACATGTCCACAAGCTTCTCCATATGTGGACTCGATTTATTACCCCTTAACCGATTAGGATAAGGAGCTTTAGAAATAAGCGCTGGGTCCATCATAGGAGAAAGTGGTGTGTGTAGACGTGATCCCAGAATAGGAGTAGGGATCGTCTATGGAGGAATAGAAGAAATGGGCTGAGGTGGCGAGCCTTGTGGGAAATGAAGAATAGGTTAGCAAGAAGGTGGTGGGGTAGAAGAACAAGGATCAGAAGTAGAAGTGTGTGTGTGAGGAAAGGTCTCAGCCGGGGTGTTATTGATATAATTTTCAGTGTCATCAATCTCTTCCCCAACGTAATTGTCAAGCACTCTTCCAGATCTCAACGTGATTGCATTCACATGATGTGAATAGCCAGGATTGGGCAAAGGTTGAGCTGGAAGTTTCCCTTCTCTCTTGCACTCATTTCGGCTTTTAATCTTGCAATTTCTGCTTCCATCGATTTAATACTCTCCGCCTGGGAGGTGGAGTTTTTCTTTATATCATCGACGGAAGTCTTTATTTCAGCCGATACTTGCATGAGATTTGTCAGAAGCAAGTTTATGAATGAAGAGGATTCATCAGTCCCGGTCAACTGTAAAGGACTAGACAGTGCAGGTGTGTTGATCGGATTTTGGAAATTTTGTACTTGGAAGGGGTGCTGACTTAATGGAAGTGGTTGCTGTTGTGGTGGAGGGACCCTTTGGAAATTGTTTTGGGTTAGAACCGTGTTTTGAGATTGTGATTGGTTCCAAGCAAAGTTAGGGTGATTCCTCCAACCCTGATTATATGTGGAAGAAAATGGATCGTTTCTAGGTCTTTGTTGGAAAGCAGCATTGGTATGCTCGTGACCTTGAAACGGAGAATTTAGTGGACATTCTTCCGTGAGATGAGAAGGATCAGAACAACATCCACATACAGTTTTGGAGAGTGACATTTGATTTAGGGAGGCAGCTAAAAATTTGTTTTCCATAGTCTCGAGTTTCTTATTTATAGCTGAAATTTCAGCTCTAACTCCTATGGAAACATCCGATTGGTTATTGCCACCCCTAGACGATTGACTTACACCCTCCCACTGTAAAGACATTTCAGCGAAATCTTCTAGGAATTTCCAGGCTTCCCCATCATCTTTGGTCATGAAGTTGCCTTGATACATTAATTCAAGGGTCTGTTTTGTGTTAGGATTAATGCCCTCATAAATGATTCGGCACAGATCCCATCTGGGGATTCCGTGATGTGGATATTGAACTAACAGATCCTTAAAGCGTTCAAGACATTTTGAGAATGTTTCATTTGGAAGCTGGGTGAATTGATTGATTTCGCTACGGACTCGAGTTGTTTTATGATTCGGGTAGAATTTCTTTAGGAATGCTTTTAGGAGTTCTTCCCAGTTTGAAATGGAATGTGCGGTTGTGTTATACAGCCACTTCTCGGCTATATCGCACAAGGTAAATGGAAGAAGACGAAGACGCATAGCATCCACAGAAAGCTGTGAAGTACCCATCATTGCGCATACATTTTCAAATTTGGTGATAAAGGCATATGCGTCTTCAGACTCGAGACCGTGATATTTTGGTAGAAGGTTGATGTATTGGGGTTTTATTTGAAAATTGTCCCCGTTGGTTGGTGGAATGGAGAGACAGGTCGAAAGAGGACCTCAAATAGGATAGCACCTCTCTTGGAGAGAGATGCGGGGTGGATTCTGCGCACCTACGGACTGCGGCAGAGTAGTGGTAAAGAAGTTCGATGGAGAATGAACCATCGATGTGGGTGTGGTGGTGGGTAAAGAAGAGGTAAATGTAGAAATACTAACTTTGGGGTCGATAGGGGAAACGCGGACAAAACGGGCACTAGAATCCCGTGTCCAGCCTATTTTGCACTAAAGGGTTTAGTACAAGTGGCAGCATGAATATAATTAGGGGAAATGAATGAAGTGTTGGTGTTTATTTTGATAAATATACGGATTTTTGAAAAAATGATGCAAATCACAACAAATGCAACAAGCAACCCTAAGTCTAGTGGTCACCTAGGTCAAGGCTCTAGACCGCTCCTAACTGCCAAAAGACAAGTGGCAGGATCAATCCTCCACTGCCTCTTTGTCTCCCCTGTGGCCAGGTAAGTGCCAGGTAAGTGGGAAGGTACTCCACTACGTAAGTAGTGGGCCTAATTAATAACCACCAGTCTTAGACACACTTGCCTTAGACACCACAAAAGAAACGCGGATAAACAATGGATTACCCACGGCCTTCTTCTGTCCTAAGTGAGCGCAACGGTCCTTAGAGTTATCTCTAGATTTCTTTTAGTTAATGAGGGTAATGCGGATGCAAGTTTGTGATTTTTGGGGCTTAGGAAGGGTAATAAACTCCCCACCTAATCTGGATTTGGCCGTGCCCCTTAAATTCCGTATTAATATGCAAACAACCAAGAATCAAAACACGCACAATTTTTATTTTTGCGGCGCTGCAAATTTTGCAAAGAAACCTGCAGTAAATTTGTTATTGGAGCAGATTGAGAAAGAGATAAGAAAGTACAGGAGATACCAGAGACTTTTAGTGCACTGAAGCTACAGTGACGCCGCTTTTCCGCCACAATAGGCTGCTAATGCCGTGGATCCGCCGCGGTTTTACAAGATCACTGCACAAAAATTTTACAGAAGGCCTCTGTTGACCTCCTGAGCTCTCTGGAATATTTAGAAAAAAATTTCCCATGCTCCACAGATTTCAGATTTCCTCGCAACAAATCACAACAAATTGTTTAGTGTTTGTGCGAATTTAGATCTAAAAATTTTGATGGAATAAATTTTTCAACTCAAATTTCAAAAATGAACAAATTAGCACACGATCCCCGGCAACGGCGCCATTTGATTGATACGATATCTCGGTGTGTATGTAGAATGTGTATAGAAATCACAACCAAAGATATTTTTTTACCGCAATCAATAACGGTGTCGATTTGTAGCGCGTTAGTAAGTGCGGATCGTCCACAGGGAAAGTGTAATCGTTCGTATTTCGAATTAGATGAGTCGAAAATTTAAAGAAAAGAAAAGAAACAGTTCATGATTTATAGAATTGAAGTTCAAGAACTAGTAAAATTTAGATCTAATAACTAGAAAACATTAAAATCAAGAATTGAGAATTTTTGATTTCCAAACCAAATATCAAGATTCGAAGTGAGGCTCGTAGGAGTCGATTGAACCTTTAGATGTGATGAAATCTAATGATTACATACTCTTAACCATTAACAAATTGATACTAGATCGATGACGATTTATCAAGGTTTAAGGATCTTGTGAAGAAACTAGGGTTTCCTCATCTCATCCTTTGTCCTTTCGATGAATCTCATTCACTAGCTAGCTTCTAGTAAATCTAATGATCGATCGTTGATCTCTAGTTCCAAGCGAAAATAATCAAGAAAGCATTTCGCATCGAAACTAGATCGTCGATCATTCGATTTACAAGAATTTACAAACGTTATAAGACTTAAGAATTGTAAAAGAATCTAAATCATCATCATCTATTGATCGTCACGACTCCTTCACGAGCGGAGTTTTACTTAAACATTATCACAAAGAACATATTCAAGAATCTAGATTGAATCATAATACTTGAATTAAAAAATAAGCAAGATAAAGAAATTTCGCCTTTTATTTATCAACAATTTAGTTACAACTCTCAAGATCTACAAGAGGAAGGAACATGATCGTTGATTTCGGCTTCGCTCGGCTCCTTGAGTCGCAGATCTCCTTGGATCTCTTGCTCCGATGAAGTCCGGCGTCGCTTTCTAAAGGATCGAAGGCTTCAAGCTTGATGAGGTACTCGGAATTCTTGATCTTGGCTTTGGAATTGGAATTAGGGTTAGGGTTTTGAGGCACAAGTTGTGTCACTCAACTTGTGGGTGGAAGATGAAGAATAATTCTTGAACCCCTTCAACCCTAGATCTAGGTTCCCTTTTATAAGCCTCATAACCTAGATCTAGGATTCAAATTTCAAATTTCCCTCCAAAATGAACCACTTTTCCCTCCAAAATGAACATCTTTTCCTTCCAAAATGAACCACCTCATTTGAATTTGAATTTTCCCTCCAAAATAAACTACCTCATTTGAATTTGAATTTTCCCTCCAAAATGAACTACCTCATTTGAATTTTCCTTCCAAAATGAGGTTGTTAGAAGGAATCTTCTAGAAGAAGTTTGTTGGATGGAATATTCTAGAATGAGGTTGTTGTAAGGAGGCTTCTAGAAGAAGGTTATTATAAGGAGGCTTCTAGAAGAAGTTTGTTGGAGGGAATATTCTAGAATGGGGAATATTCTTGGGTAAGGTTGTTAGGCCGAGCCTTCTGGATGAAGCCACGTGGTTATTCTGGAGTCTTCTGGAAGATTTGGCCGTTACAATGAAGCACATGGGGAAATTTGAGACAGTGATCTCATCAACAAGCCGTGGATCCGCGGCGGGAATGGGCATTGGGCCGCTGATCCGCGGTGCCTTGGTGCCCTCTCTGCATCAAATTTCTGTCACTCTTGGGCTGATATTTTGGCCTTTTTCTAATATGTTGAATCTCATTTTGCTTTCTCTATTTCTTCCAGATCTCAAGTCTTGGACTTGGCGCATTTTTCTCAGCACTTTTCACAATTTGGGCTCTGTTCCTGAAATTTCCTGCACAGATTCTCGAAACAAGTGTTGCACTATACAAAGATGATGCGATGCCATGATAAACACTCAATTTCCCTCAGAAATGTCGGTTTTAATATATAACACATGTTATTTGGTATTTTACGGACAATTTGCTAATATGTGCTATATTAATACCGAACACCTCTAGATGAGTGCAAATGGTAGGGAAATTGTTGTGTTAAAAAATGCAATATTTTCGACTGATCACTTCAACATCCCTTCAATAATCTCAGGCTCCAGCGAGCTTTTCCACCTAATCGCCGAACATGCTTGAAGATCCTTCAGCATTCTTTTAGTATTAGCTGAAAGGCCACTTCCCATTGGGCTTCCTCTATAAGTGAGAATGATGCCCCCGGCGTGTCCACCTTTTTAGGAGCGTGCGGTTGTGGTGGGTTCACCCTCCAGTTTTCGGAAAGCGCGAACTTGCCCTGTTGGTACTGGTCTTCGATCCAACTTTTGAAGATGTAACAATCTTCGATTGGGTGACCCAATATTCGGTAATAAGGACAGTAATTGGGGCTGTTAACTTCGCCTGATTGCGTTGGGCGTCTCAGCTATGGCAGAGTGATGAGCCTGTTGCACAGCGCTAGCTTGAATAATCTCTTCGTCTTATCCCGAGGGAACGAGTAAGGGCGTCTCATCTTTTCTCCGAGTGATCGCTGTTTATCATTTTGGTGAGCAACCGGCTTCGAGCCACTCGGTTGTTGCTGTGCGTTGGCGACGAAGGTCGCTTTCCCTTTCCCCTTTTCATTCCGAGGATCCGTCTTTGAGGAGGACGGTCTATGGCCCATCTAGTCCATTTGGGCCGGCTTGTCGATCAAAACCTGGAAAGTGATCGGCTTGAAGAACATCATGAATTGGGAAATCGTTGCCTGAGGGTCAAAGGTCCCCACGAACATGCCCACGGTAGGAGCTTCCTCTATGCGTTGTTCACACTTTGACCACAGGTTCCGCTACTGAATGGCGTATTGAACCCAGGTTTCTCCCGGCTTCACTCTAGCATTAATTTGTGAGGTGACTGGGGTGCGCTCGCTATCGCTTGCGAATCTTTGTGTAAACAGTAGCTCCATTTCTGCAAATGTCTTGACAGAGTCATTTGGGAGCTCGGAGTACCATTCGAATGCTGTCTCTAACAAGCTGCCAACAAACTGGTGAAGCAATAGTTTGTCGTCACCCCCAGTATTACCGTACAGAGCCCTGAATTGAGCAACGTGCTGGTGTGGATTACCCGTTCCCTTATACACATGGAATTTAGGGATCACATATCCTGGCAGGTACTTTATTTGGTCATACCAACCCGGATAGGGTCGTCCAGTCTTGACGACTTGGTCGGACGCTTCACTCGCCTGATGAGCTCGTATCTGTTAAGCTATATAGTCGTCAAGGGCGGCTTTAGAGATGGTCTCTTCCTTGGCTGCTGATAGAGCCGAAAGAGCGTTTGATGTCTCTCCTCTATCGTCTTCAAGGATTATTGGAGGGTCTTCAGCTGGAGGATCCGGCTGTATCATCATCCCGACCATATCCTGGAACAAGAGAGCCATTTGTTTTATTTTGGCCACTTGTTCTGCGGCCTCTTTGTCTTTCTTCTCGAGCATTCTTCGGAGGAACTCGACGTCGGTTTCCTGTTCCTGGCGCCGCTCCGACGACGTCTCCGGGCTTTCTTTCAGCCCAGTGAGGACGACCATCTTCGTTAGCATCTCCTGGAGCTTTTGCTGTTGCTCCTGAGCCTTTGTCACAGACCAGGTAAGTGGTCGATGACCCATGGAGATACGGCTATCCTCTTTCCCGGAAGCTATGTAGATGGTGTGCACTACCATGCCCCCAGACTTGGGGCGTTGGATTCAGCACCCTTGAGATTTTTCGTGGACACGGGGATCTTCTCCGGTCTTCTCCTTTTATGAATGGTCGAAGTTGAGGGGGCTGTTGCAGCCGATGCTTTCCATGGTACGATGGCGATGAACTTCTCCTCCCGCCGGACCTTCATTTTCTTCGATCAGCGGGAGTAGTCTTTGTCGATTACAGAGTCTTGGACTCTTCGCCAGACCCTGTGGATTTTGGAGGACAGCTACTGAGGAGGCTGCTCCGGCTTCGCCTTTGTGATGTTTTCAACAAGCGGAGGAGACCTTTTTAGCACTGCAATTGGAGAATTCTTGCGCACCCTCCTGAGCAGCTCATAGCTATTCCCAGTTGGAATAGCAGCATCAATTTCCACCATTGGAGCTGGTGGGGTAAGTCCAGAAAGAGAACTGCCCCCAGCATTCCTCACTCGGCGCCAGTGGCGACGTCGAGCACGTCTTGCAGATGGTACTGGCTCAGTTACGGGGGTGGCTCCATCATGCCCCCTGCTTTGAGGAGAGGCTGTTGTTGGTGCCAGCCTGTCAAAGACTGACGTCCGTTGAGGGGGAACGTCTAATCTGTCGAAGACCGACTTTCGAGCAGGGGAAGTAGTTTAGACGACTCCACCCGCAGCGGGAGTTGGAACAACCAGTCTTGCAAAGACCGACCCTTTAGCAGGAGAATCCCCTCTGATGACTTCGTTTACCGGAGCTGGAATGGCTATCCGCTTCGGGATAGCTCCTTTGGGTATTGCAGGCTTCTTCACAGGCCTGCTTGAGCTTTGGCCTAGTCTGTTAAAGACCGAGACGTTGGACTTGGACGACCCATTGAGAGGGGTCATGGTAGTGGTAAGCCGATCAAAGACCGACTTCTTTGGAGCTTCCTGTGACGACGCTGGAGCGTTGAAGCTCATTGGCGGGAGCATAGTCCCGAAGAAAAAACCCAGTGGTGGCTTGTGTCACCTGTTCCACCGGCATTGCGAAGATGGAAGCCGCTTGGGGCTCATAGGTCACTCCTCCGGCGAGAACGGAGCGGAAGTTGTTGTTACAGTTGGTGCAGTTGGAAGCCATCGACATCATCTTCACTTCTGCACAGAGCAAGACACCAAATCTTAGTACCTCAAATCCAGGGGCAACCATATTAAACCGCGATTTGTTCACGAACACGATACACGAAGTGTGGAGTGGAAAGAGGAAAAGGTCCCACCGGGCGTGCCAGAATCTTTTCTCCGCCGAAAGATGCGACCGGGACGTTGGGACGTCCGGCCTGAATTTTAGGGGGGCAAATGCTATTTGGGTTTATTCGTCCACCTCTCGGAAGATGCCAAGTTGGTTTATGGCACCATGTATCGGAGGTTTAGACAGATGCAGCCGTTGTAGTAGACTTCGTCAGATTCCCCCTCATTGTGAGGTTTTTTTTTTATTGTGGGGACGCTTTTCCCTGCAGGCGCAAGCCCCTGCAGTTAATTATGCTACTGCATCGCGGTAACCACTTTCTCCTTCTCCAGATATTCACTTCGCGTCGTGTGTGTTTGTGTTATTTTTGGTTGCCCGTGGATTGTATACGGAGACTAATTTATGTTGTCGCCCATAGGGCGTGGATTAGTCCAAATCCGTATTTTCTTAGATTTTGGTTTGGGTTGGTTTAAGGATCGTTAATCTTGTTTTAGATTAAGATCAACTCAAACATTTGTCGAGGATACGTTAGTCTAATTTTAGACTAAGATCTACTCAACGGGATTTTCTTTAGTTTATAGGGACATTGCGGTCCGCAATTTAGTTTTTAGGGACGTTGCGGTCCACAATTTAGTTTTAAGGACATTGCGGTCCATGGAGTTTAGTTTTAAGGACATTACGGTCCAAAGTTTAAGGACATCATAGTTTATGGAATTTAATTTTTAGGGACGTTGCGGTCCGCAATTTAGTTTTAAGGACGTTGCGGCCCATGGAGTTTAGTTTTAATGACATTGCGGTCCATTGGGTTTAAGGACATCATAGTTCGTGGTTTAAAGACATCATAGTCTATGGAGTTTAGTTTAGGGACATTGCGGTCCATTGGGTTTAAGGACATCGTAGTCCGTGGTTTAAAGACATCATAGTCTATGGAGTTTAGTTTAGGGACGTTGCGGTCTATTGGGTTTAAGGACATCGTAGTCCGTGGAGTTTAAGGACATCACAGTCCGTAGAGTTTAAGGACATCATAGTCCATAGAGTTTAGTTTAGGGACGTTGCGGTCCATTGGGTTTAAGGACATCGTAGTTCGTGGAATTTAGTTTTTAGGGACGTTGCGATCCGCAATTTAGTTTTAAGGACGTTGCGGTCCATGGAGTTTAGTTTTAAGGACATTGCGGTCCACAATTTAATTTTTTGGGACGTTGCGGTCCACAATTTAGTTTTAAGGACGTTGCGGTCCACTGAGTTGTTGGTTTGGGGGGTATACCAAGAATTATTGGTTACTGAGACCCTCCACCTCTCTGAAAACGTTGAAGAATTACAACGACATGTATCAGAGGTGTAGAGAGATGTACCCTTAAACCAATGAATGTTCATCAAAGATTTGATAACCTTGTTTGGGACTAAGTCCAATTTAGAAGAAGACCAATAGGCTCGGTCAATTTTGGGGTTTGGCCTACCTTGGGCTCAGCCCACTTAGTCCTTGTCATTTCCTTTTTTTTTAAAGTGTCAGACACTTGCTAGGACATAGTCCTTTCTCTGTGCACATAATGCTAAACATTTATGTGAACACTGACACCCACTTTCTTTTTGTTTTTTATGAGTGTTGAACACTCTTCATGGCGCTAGACTCTTCTTGAGGAGCGCAAAGCACTCTGTGTTAAGTAGCGTCCACGTGAGGGGCACGTAGGGCAATTGGCGCTGAGCGCCAGCATTTGAGCGCTAAGCACTCTTTTTATTTTGAGCAGCGCCCACGTGAAGGGCACATGGAGCGCTTAGACCCGAGCGCCGGCATTTGAGTGTTGAGCGCTCTTTATTGAGCAGCGCGAGTGCTAAGCACTGAATTTTTTATTCTACCCAATTCAATTCTCTGAGAATTTGGTTCTCCATTGTGAAAGACTTTGTCTTATAGATCTGAGATCTGGAAAAAGAACTAAATTCTTAGATGTGAGAGTTAAACTCTTAGATGCGGAGGAGATGCTATGATCTCTCTTCTTTTTATGAAAGACTTTGTCTTATAGATCCGTGATCTGGAAAAAGAACTAAGTTCTTCTGGTGTGAGAGTTAAACTCTCAAATATAGAGGAGATGCTATGATCCCCCTTATTGTTATTTACCTTGAAGAAGGTTCTTTTTCTTAGAGCTTGATCTTCTCTTTTTCTTTTCTTAGGACTTGAAACTTATGGGGAGGTTCTTCTTTTTAAGACTTGAAGTCTTGGGTCCTTTATATAGGGGAGGCTGATTTGTTGAATCAGTTAAGCTTAATGAGAGATTTCTTAATTGATTTGTGAAATTTATCCACCGTTGGATCTTTGATCCAAGAAATTCTGCTTTACACAAGACATTTTTCTTGTTTTTAACAAGATTGGGAAAATATTTTCCCCAAACAGAACTTATTCTGTATCTTGGTGATTTTTTAATCACCATTGGATCTTTGATCCAATGGTGCTCTGATTTATAGAGCACAATATTCCTTGTTTAGAAAGATTTGAGGAGTATTTCCTTAATCGGAATTTAATTCTGTATTTTGGTGATTTTTAATCACTATTGGATCTTTGATCAAACAGCAGAGAACTTTTAGTTCTGGCGCCAGCGCTTGGCGCTCGCGCTTTGCACGTGGGGCGCTGACTCAGAGTTTTTGACTCATGGCGCTGGCGCTCTTGGCGCAGGCGCTCTCGTGCTTTGCACGTGAGGCGCTACCTCAGAGTCTTTGACTCATGGCACTGGCGCTCTTGGTGCTGGCGCTCTTGTGCTCTGCACGTAAGGCGCTGCCTCAGTTCAAATTTCTAATTTTGAGCAGATTCCTGCTCTCTTGGGGGGAAACAGTACACTTTCCCACGGGTCATGAGGCTGGTCGACGCTTCTGCTCCTAATCCAACTTAGTTAGGGGCTCTGCGCGTACTACTCAATCCGTATTCAAACGAAGGCGGGATGGTTTTCAGTGACAGAGTCCTTTCTGCTCAAGCTGGGCCTATTCAACAGTTGTTCGATTTGTCGAAGAGTGGAGCTTCGTCTTTGAAACCCAAAGAGATCATGCATTTATATTCAATCAGGCCGGGGTACTTAGTGTTCCGCTTAAATAATATTGTTCTCTTTATGCGGTACAATCTGCAATGCTTTGCCCAGCAGCTGGGTTACAACCAGGGCGTCCCCCTCGAAGCTTTTTTAATTAAGCCTACTCTCTCACTGGAAGTCACTCGCAGTGTCATCCACCACTTTATGCGATTGGGTACCGGTTCCTTCTTCATGATTCCCGAGCTTGATTATCTTCCAAGGCCCGTGGGATCCTTCAAAGACTGGTATCGCCGCCGGGTTGGTCCCATCATTGCAGAGGAGAGAAGGGTTCTCTTTGAAGGTAAAGCTTCTGCTTCCGCTCAAGCCATCAGCGCTCCGTTGCGGCCACAATCGGTTGTTTGCCCTCCTCTAAGAGACAGCGGCTCAGTGCTCATTCCTAAAGCCGCACAAGCCGAATCAACCCTCCGTACTACTGGTATGCCGGTACGTACAAGCGCCAAGACAGCGACTCCTGATAAAGCACCAGCCATGGCTCCGCAAAAGGCAGATACCGAAGGCGATGTTGGGCAGCGCCGTGCAAAAGCGCCAAAGGGTAGGAAGCGCCCCTCCAATGGTGTTAGCTCAGTCTCTAAAAAGAGAAAGAAATCAGTCGTTGGTCTACTCGATGCGTTGCTTGAGTCCGAGCTCCTTCACGACGAGCCCATATATATGCATGAACCAGACGACGACCTCCTCTTTCCTGGCACATCTGCCGAGGAAGCTGCTCAATTGGCCGAAACCTTGAAACGATCGTGGGATGAAAATTAGAATGTGCGCCCTAGGAAGGGAGGCTTCCCCCCTGTTGTATTCTATGACGTTGATCCATTATTACCTAGGTTAATAATGGGTCTGTTTCCCCCAATCAGAGCAAAGCTCTGTTTGAAATTTGAATTTCAAAAAATTGAAGTAACGCTTCAGATCCAGCACTAGGCGCGCTGCGCCCCACATGTCAAACATGGACGCGCTAGCGCTAGGTGCACTGCGCCCTAGGCAGTGCACCATGTGTGCGCTGCGCGCCACGTGTCAAACACAGGTGCGCTAGTGCAGGCTGCTCTGCGCTCTGAGTACCGCACCAAGTGTCAAACGTAGGTGCGCTAGCACAAAGTGCGCTGTGCTTTGAGCAGCGCACCACGTGCAAAGCACGGGTGCGCCAGCGCTGGAATTATAAAATTCCCCACCGTTAGATCAAAAGATCTAATAATAATGATAAATCATTAATTAATCAGCATTAAAATTCTGTTATGGAATGATTTTCCAATCTTATTAAAAACAAGAAGATCGTCTTCTGTAAAACAGAAGCCCTAGGATCAAAGATCCAACGGTGGGAAATATCCCCAAATCAATCAGAGAAAGTTCTCTTTAACTGATTTAACAAATCGACATGCCCTATATAAAGGCCCCAAGACTTCAAGTCTGATATAGAGAAACCCCCTAAAAACTTTGAGAAAACTCAAAAGAAAGAGAGCAAGCTCTTGAAAGATGATTATTTCTTCAAGGTAAAGATGATGAATGATGAACACCGAGATGAAATCATCTCATAAAAAGAAGAATTATCTTCTTAAAAGATCATAGATCTACAAACACCAAAGTCTTTCATAAAAAAAGATCAAAAGATCTCATCACATAATAAAAGAAGAACGTATTCTTCACACAGATCATTGATCTATAAAGGCAAAGCCCTTTAAAAAATAAGAACTGTTGTTCTTGAATCTTGGGACAAAGTCTCTTTTAAAAGAACATAAATTTGTTCACAGATCATAAAAATTGATCAAATGCGCTTTGCGCTACTGAAATGCGCCTTGCGCTCTTAAACTGCGCTTCTGCGCTCCTTGGATCGGCGCTCAGCGCCAAATGCGCCACGTGTCAACCACGTATGCAACTTGCGCTTTGCGCTCCTGAAATAGCGCACTGCGCTCATGGGCTAGCGCTCAGCGCCAACCGCGCCACGTGTCACTCACGTGTGCGCCACTAAATTGATAGCGCAATGCGCTCCCATAAACTGGCGCAATGCGCCCATCATCTGGCGCTTAGCGCTAAGCGCGACACGTGTCCTTCTCATGTGCGTTACTTGGCAGAAGAGCACTGCGCTCTTTAACTAGCGGAAAGCGCCTGGCGCGCCACGTGTCGCGCTGTCAGAACACAAATCTTTCTTTAATGAGCCAGAGCTCTGCTGAATGCTCTGCATTCAATACAAGACAAAAGAAAAGATTTTTTTTGCCAAGATATAATGCTCAGCATTGTTTAAAGGGCCAAGCCCAAATAAAGGCTCAATAGCCAGAATAAAAAATGTTAAACATTTATTGGACTTAGCCCAATATTGTCCATAGGTCCTCAACTTATATTGAATTGAGCCCATCTGCTCATGAATATTTAACAGATCTTAGTCCCAAATTAGATTACAGATCTTTCAACCAACTCACACCAGTTCGAGGGTACATCTCTTTACTTCTTTGATATCTGTCGTTATAATCCTTCAACGTCTTCAGAGAGGTGACGGGTCCCGACAACCACACATTTCATGGACTGTGGGGTCCTTAAGCCCACGGACTACGATGTCCTTAACCTTGACTGTGAGGTCTTTAAACTCACAGACTACGATGTCCTTAACCTGGACTGTGGGGTCCTTAAACCCATGGACTATGATGTCCTTAACCTTGGACTGTGGGGTCCTAAACTCACGGACTATGATATCCTTAACCTTAGACTGTGGGGTCCTTAAACTCACGGATTATGATGTCCTTAACCTTGGACCACCATGTCCTTAAACTGGTAATCGACCGCAATGTCCTTAAACTAAACAATAGAGTTCAAATGCTCTTTTGTTGGATCTATATGATCCTGTTGAGTTGATCTTAGCCTAAAATTAAGCTAATGTATCCTTAACAAACGTTTAAGTTGATTTTAGTCTCAAATGAGATCAACGTATCCTTAAACCCAAACCAAAACCCAAATCTAAGAAAATACGGATTTGGAATAATCCACGCCCTACGGGCGACAACATAAATTAGTCGCCGTATACAATCCATGGGCAACCACAAACAAAACAAACACACACGACACGAAATGACCATCTGGAGAAGGAGAAAGTTGTTACCACGATGCGGTTGCGTAATTAACTGCAGGGGCTTGCGCCTGCAGGGAAGAGCGTCCCCACAATCAAAAACCCCTCGACGAGGGGGAATCTGATGATGTCTGCTACATCGGCCGTATCCGTTTAAACCTTCGATACATGGTTCCATAAATCAACTTGGCATCTTCGGAGAGGTGGACGGATAGCACCAATTAGCATCTGCCCCGAAATTTAGGCAAGACGTTCGCCGCGTCTTCACGCGTCTTTCGGCAGGGAACAGATTCTGGCACGCCCGGTGGGACCTTTTTCACTTTCCACTCCACACTTCGTGTGTCGTATTCGTGAACAAATTGCGGTTTGCTAATGGTTGCCCTTGGGTTCGAGGTACTAATATTTAGTGTCTTGCTTGGTGCAGAAAATGAAAGATCAATGGCGTCTACTTGCATGAATTGTTCCAGCTGCAACTGCAATTCACGTTCCGTCTCATCTAGAGGCATAGCTTACGGGCCCCATGCGGCCTCTCTGTTCACAATGCTGATAGAGCAAGTGATGCAGGCTACCACCAGATTATTCTTCGGGACCATGCTCCCACCAGTGAACATTAATATCCCACTGCTGCAATAAGTGCAAAAGAAGTCGGTCTTTGATCGGCTCACTACTACCACGACCCCTCTCAACGAGTCGGCCGATGTCAAGCCAACACCATCAGTCTTTGATAGGCTAAGCCTGAACTCCAATGGGCCTGTCAAGAAGCCTACGATACCTGAAACGGCCATCCCAATGCGGATAGCCATTCCTGCTCTTGAGGTCACTAAAGGAGCTTCTCCCGTCAAGGGATCGGTCTTTACGAGGCTGGCTATTCCGGCTCCCGTTCCTGCTCAAAGGTCTGTCTTTGACAGATTGGATACTGCTACTCGACGGACGTCGTTCTTCAAGAGGCTGGTATCAGCAGCGTCTCACCAGAACAGGAGGCATGACGAAGTCACCCCTAAAGCTGAATTAATCCTAACGGCTCGACACGCTCGACGTTGCCACTGGCGCCGAGTAAGGAAGGCTGGAGGCAACTCCCCCTCTGGGCTAACTCCACCAGCCCTAACGGTGGAAGTCAATGCTACTGTTCCAACTGGGAACAGCTTTGAATTGCTGAACAAGGTGCGCAGGAACTCTCCTACCACCGTACTGAAAAGATCTCCTCCACTCTTGGAGAATGTTACAGAAACAAAGCCGGAGCAGTCCTCTTAGCGGCTGTCCTCCAAAATTTACAAAGTCTGGCGATGAGTTCAGGACTCAGTAGTCGATCAAGATTACCCTCGCCGACAAAAGAAAGTGAAAGTTCAGCAAGAAGAGAACCATCTTGCCAAGCCACAAAAGGCAATAGCTGTTTGGGTGCCCGCTGCAACGGCCCCCTCGACTTCAACTGCTCAAAAGAGAAGGAGGCCAGAGAAAGCCCCTGTGACTACGGCAGACCACAAAGATGCTGAGCCCAATCGCCCTAAGTCTGGGGGCATAATGGTGCATACTGTTTATATGGCTTCCGGAAAAGAGGAAAGCCGCGCTTCTACGGGTCACCGACCGCTCACCCGATCCGTGACTAAAGCCTAGGAGCAGCAACAGAAGTTTCAGGAAATGCTAACGCAAATGGCCACACTCACCGGGCCAAAAGAAAGCCCAGAGGCATCATCAGAGCAGCGTCATGAACAAGAAACCGATGCTGACTTCCTCCGCAGAGTCCTCGAAAAGAAAGACAGAGAAGCAGCAGAACAAGCGGCTAATATAAAACGAACGATGCTTCTCTTCCAAGACATGGTCGGGATGATGTTACAACCAGAACCTCCAGCTGAAGACCCTGCTGTCATCATTGAAGACGACAGAGGGGAGACATCGAACCCTCCTCCAGTTCTTTCAGCAGCCAAAGAGGAAACAATTTCCAAGGCCGCTCTGGACGACTACATTGCTCAGCAAATACGAGCTCACCAGGCGAATGAAGCGGCCGGCCAAGTCATTAAAACTGGGCGACTATATCCAGGCTGGTATGATCAAATAAAGTATTCGCTGGGATATACGATCCCTAAATTTCATGTATACAAGGGGACGGGCAATCCCCACCAGCATGTCGCCCAGTTCAGGGCTCTATGTGGCAACACCGGAGGTGATGATAAATTGCTACTCCGCCAATTCGTCGGCAGTTTGTCAGAAACGGCCTTCGAATGGTACTCTGAGCTCCTGAATGACTCCGTCAAGACTTTCACAGAAATGGAGCTATTATTCACCCAGTGGTTCGCGAGTGCTAGTGAACGTACCCCGATTACAGCATTGATTAACGCTAGGGTGAAACGTGGAGAGATATGGGTTCAATATGCAATACGATGGCGGAATCTGTGGTCGAAATGCGAACAGCGCATCGAAGAAGCGCCGACGGTGGGCATGTTCATGGGCACTCTGGACCCTCATGCAACTATTTCCCAATTCATGATGTTCTTCAAGCCGACCACTTTCCAGGCCTTGATCGACAAACTGACCCAAATGGACCAGATGGGTCATAGACCGTCTCCTCCAAAGCCGGAGCCTCGGAACGAGAAAGGAAAAGGGAAAGCGATCATCGTCGCCAATGCTGAACAGCAGCCCAGTGGCCTAAGACCAACTGATCGCCAAAATAATAGAACTCGATCTCTCGAAGATAAAATGAGACGCCCTTACTCGTTCCCTCGAGACAAGACGAAGAGGTTATTCAAGCTTGCACTGCGCAACAGGCTCATCACTCTGCCGGAGCCAAGACGCCGAGCGCAACCAGGCGACATTAGCAATCCCAACCATTGCCCTTATCATCGAATGTTGGGCCATCCGATCGAGGATTGTTTCATCTTGAAAAGCTGGATAGAAGATCAGTACCAGCAGGGCAAATTCGTATTATCCAAGAATTGGAAGGTGAACCTGCCTCGGCCACACACTCCCAAGAAGACAGATACACCGGGGGCATCATGCTCTTTCGTAGAAGAAGCTCCATGGGAGGTCGCTCTTTCAGCCAAGATGAAAAGAATGCTGAAAGATCTCCAAACATGCCCGACGATCAGGTGGAAAAATCCACTCGAACCTGAGATCATCGAAGGAATATTAAACCACGTCCAACTCCAAAGATTGGTGGTGATAACCAAAGCACTCACACCCAGCCGTCGAAATCTTCAAAGAAGAAGAAGAAATCCAAGAAGCCCGTGAAGCCTGGTGACAAGCGCACGGGCCTGCAAAAGCAGATTGACGCGCTTGAAGAGTATAACCAGAAGGCGCGGACTCCAGTCACACTTCAAGTGTTTCTCAGCCACGTCCTTGAGGACGGAGATGACGATAATGGAGAAGACTCGTCGGATGAATCCGAAGATTATGTGGCAAGTTGCCATGTGATCTCTCACTCGTCGATAGACGATGAAGAAGCTCCTTGCACCGAGAAACTGGGGGCAAATCCTGAACCGGAACTTCTAGAGCCATCAGACGAAATGATTGATGCATTCCTAAATGAATCTCTTCTTAAAAGCAAAGCTGCTCGAGAGCGTGAAATGGCCATATTTGAAAAGGCCAAACGTCGGCGACTGGACGAAAGGGTTGAAACACCCCCGCCAGATCAAAGTACATCCGCCACGAATAAAAGCAGATTCAAGACGAGGAAGAGGTTCGCCAAAGCCATATCAATAGGAATGATGCTGCCACCCTCCGAAGGAAATGTTCTTGGTGAAGCGGAAATGCATCCTAGCTACTGCTTATATCATCGAAAGATTGCGCACCCCACCGAAGAGTGCAACGCTTTTAAAAGATGGTGGCAGGGATATGTTGTTCACCGGCAACATTTCAAGCGGATGAAACGCAAAACTCGTCGGGAGCAAAGAAGTACGACCGAGGAGCATAAAAGAACTACCGACAACTGTCGCATGGTCAATGCCGAGGGATCGCAAGTTCTCACCTTCGGGAGTGACTCTGACGAAGAAATGACTCTTAGCCCTCTCTTTAAAGAGTCCACCTTGGGAAAAGAGGAAGAACCGAAGACCTGTGAAAATATTCAGCTACGCAATCGTACGCTGCCCGAAAAGAATCTTGGGCCCTCGAACAGTGGGTAAAATAGAAAAGATAAGGGAAAAGAAAAAGTCCCTGAGGATATCATCCTTGATGACCAAGCCATCGAAAAGCTGACAGCCAAGGACCCGCCAAAGAAAAGTAAGGTGGACTACAACGTGCTGGCACACTTGAGAAAGCTACCTTCGCAGTTAAGCATTCTCAACGCCCTTTTGTTATCCAAAGAAGCAAGAGATTCTTTGATCAAGGCATTACAAGAGCCCGAGCAATTCCAAGCTTTCCTCGCCGAAGAAAAGATGAAGGACGAGCTGGAAGAAGTACGCACAGCCGATATCACCTTCGGCGATGAAGATCTCCTCCTTGGGACATACGAGCACAACCGTCCTCTATATGTCTCCTGATACTGTCATGACATCAAGATAGGAAAAATCCTGGTCGACAATAGGTCCTCCGTCAATCTCCTTAACGTAAGGGTGCTAAAGGAGATCTGCATGAGCGTTCAACACCTCGCTCGCGATAAAATCACCATCTCCGGGTTCGACTCTCAGTCATCACGGACGCTTGGGTCCATGATACTGACTTTACGCTTTGGGCTTCTCGTCACTGATATCAAGTTCCACGTCATTGCCGCCAAGACATGCTATAATGCTTTGCTCGGCCGGCCCTGGTTACACGAGTACAACATCATCCCCTCTACACAACATCAGTGTATGAAATATTTCTAGGATGGTCTCGAGTATACTATGACAGGAGAGCTAAACCCATTCTCCGTGAACGAAGTCCGTAAGTACGAAGATGAAAAATATTTCTTACCAGATTTTGAGGATATGGAAAGATGTCACAAACCGAAGAACAAAGCTATCACCACCATTCTGGTCTTCGGGAGTGAAACCGAGGAGGAAGAAGAGATAGTTTAGTCAGGGCCGCCCCACTACAACAAGCCGGGACTGTCCGCTCCTATGTTGATCTTTGGCAGCGACTCGGAAGATGAGGTCAATACTGTATTCTCTGCTCGGTCATCAATACAAACTTTCGCTGATGAAGAGCAAAGTTTGCAAGTTGCCATGGTTCCGCCCAAGCATCATAAAGAACTAGACGCGCTTGATACCTACAGTGTGGAAGAACTGCAGACATTCTACATCCCTCCCACGCAAAAAGGTGAAAAGGCGATCCTATTCTACCGATCCGGGGAAACCAAAGTGGAGAAAGAAATCTGGCATGGTACGGATTCTACACTTAACAGGCTCCAGCCCATCCGTTTGCCCAGATATTACACAGACGGACTAAAGAGACTCTTGTGATGCCAAGGTATACCCCTTAAGCAAACTGCACGACAAGCACGGTTCTATAACAGGATCTGGAACGTTCCCGGAACTCAAAGAAAGTTGCCCAACGGGAGAATAGAAACGACCGGGCTTGGTTATGTTCAATCCAAGAAACAAGAGCTACTCCGTGACTGATACGTCATACATGGCTTTAATAAAGAAGGTGATGCTCTGTGGGAAGATGCTAACCCTGAACCAGAAAGAGCTCCCGCCGTGAAAATGCCCAGTCCATCGTTCGAAGAACAAATGTACAAGCTTATAAGGGAAGCAGGTCAAAAGGTTCGAGACGACCATAATCGCGAAATGGCCATCTACGAGAAAGCCAGGACGCAACGCCTCCTTCAACAAGCTGTGAAAAATGAAAATGCTCCTCTTTGCCAAACTGTTGTACAAAAGGCCCGACGCAGAAGCAGAAACAAACCAAAGAGCGGGAAAGGCGTTGAACAGCGACGAAGCGGGTCCAAGAAGCCACGCAATCAGAAATTAAGCAGTCCGGATTTGTCTCTTATGAAAAAGATGAGTCGAGCATATTCTTTTCCCCAAGACAAGACAAGGAAGATATTCGATCTTGTCATAAAATATCAGATGATGACACTCCCGGAGTCCAAGCACCCCGAGCAAGCAGGCGAAGTCTCTCACCCAAACTATTGCTCCTATCATAAGGTAATAGGACATCCTCTCGAAGACTGCTTCATATTTAAAGACTGGGTAGAAGACCAGTATCAGCGAGGCAGGTTCGCTCTATCCAGCAGCTGGAGGGTAACCCCGCCGCAGAAGCATGAACCCAAATCCGCGAGAGTACAACCAGATCAATATCGGTCTTGCAAGCGATCTCGTACCTGCTACGCTGTTGAAAGAAAAGCCTGAGAATATGGATGACCTCCCCTGGTGCTTCGAAAACGATGATAACGAGGTAATCTCAGAGTTTCCACTGGCACCAAAAGAGCTGGAAGATGGGATACATACTACTGCAGATAACTTCAAGAAAATTGATTTGGGGACAGCAAGTGACCCGCGGCCGACGTTCGTCAGTTAGTTGTTGTCTGAAGAAAGGGTAGCTATGTTAAAGGACGTGCTCATGCAGAATAAAGATTGCTTTGCATGGAACTATTCCGAGATGCCAGGATTAGATCCAGAGATTGCTGTGCACAAATTGGCAATATCTCCGGACGTCAAGCCAATCAAACAAGCGCCGAGAAGAATGCGGCTCGAGCTTGAGATGAGCATCAACACCGAGGTCAAAAAGCTAATCGACTCCGGCTTCATCCAAGAGGTTCAATATCCTGACTGGATCGCCAACATCGTCCCAGTGATGAAGATGAATAGGACGGTGCACATATGTGTGGACTTTCGGGTTCTTAATAAAGCCTGCCCGAAAGACGACTTCCTAGTACCGGTCACCGAGCTGATGATAGACAATACGTCCACTCATGAAGTTTTCTCCTTCATGGACGGCTCGTCAGGATACAATCAGGTAAAGATGCATCCTGAGGACCAGAAGCACACCGCTTTCCGGACCCTTTTGGGCATATTCTGCTACAAGGTGATGCTCTTCGGTCTAAAGAACACCGGTGCCACCTATCAGAGGGCCATGACGAAGATCTTCGATGATCTCATACATGAAATCGTCGAATGTTATATCGACGACCTCGTAGTTAAAAGCAAATCATACGAGGAACATTTAGAGCATCTGAAGATCGTATTCCAACGCCTTCGGCAATACAACTTGAAGATGAATCCTCTCAAATGCGCGTTCGGAGTTTCCTCGGGCAAATTCCTGGGATTCATCGTCCGACATCGAGGCATCGAGATAGACCCGTCGAAGATCAATGCGATTATGGAAATGCCTCCGCCAAGGACTCTCAAGCAATTGCGGTCTCTCTAAGGGAAGCTCGCTTATATCCGGCGATTTATAGCCAATCTCTCAGACAAGTACCGTCCTTACAGTCACCTGATGAAGAAGGGAACCCCTTTCGTCTGGGATCGCAAATGCTAAAACGCACTGGACGAAATCAAGCAGTACCTGCAGAATCCGCCAGTACTGGCCGCTCCCGTTAAAGGAAAACCTCTTGTCCTGTACAAAACTGCCCTTGAAGGTTCTTTAGGCACGCTGTGGGCACAAGAAAACGACCAAGGGAAGGAGAGAGCCCTCTACTATCTGAGTCGATTTCTCCTGGGGGCAGAAAGTAATTACTTTCCCATTGAAAAACACTGCCTGGCATTGATCTTTGCAATAACGAAGCTCAGACACTATGCATTGGCACATGAGGTCCATCTCATATCAAAGGTGGATCCCCTCAAATATTTAATGTCGAAGGCCATATTAACAGGACGACTCGCTAAATGGGCCCTGTTCTTGATGGAATTCTCGATCACTTATCGGCCTCTTAAGGCAGTGAAAGGCCAGACCATCGCCGACTTCCTTGCTGAGCATCCAATACCTGCCGATTCTCTTTTGAATTTTGAATTGCGAATTGCCAGAAGAACATACGTTTGACACAATCGACAGAGGCGATACCCGATGGGAACTCTACTTCGATGGAGCATCTTCCATAAAGAAGCGCAAACAAAGCACCCCCATAATCAAATCAGGAGTAGGCCTCATCTTCGTGACTCCACAAGGAGGGATAATGCGCTTTGCTTTCTCTTTAACAAAGCTGAGTACAAACAATGAAGCCGAGTATGAAGCTTTGATAGCAGGTCTCGAGATCGCCATCGACATGGGAATTGAAAACCTCCTCATATACGGAGATTCCCAACTAGTCGTTAGTCAGGTAAACGGCGACTATCAAATGTGCAAGCCAGAGTTGGTGAAGTACGGCGGGAGAGTACAGCAATTGCTGACTCAAATTCCCTCGTACACCTTGGAAAGCATACCGTGTGCAGAAAATAGCAAGGCAGATGCATTAGCCAAGCTCGCTAAAGAACTGGCTGACGAAAACCTCGATGACGTGAGGATCGTTGTGCAAAGCCGTCGGGTTCTTGCGCCGACAGAAATATCTCCGGAGTCATCCGAAGAAAAGGGAGCAACCGAGCAAATGACTCTACAAATAAAAGACCAGGAAAAGGCTATGGATTGGAGAGAAGTCTTTATAGACTACTTCAAATCCCATCGAACACCTGAAGATGCATCCTCAAGGTATCAGCTTATGAAACGAGCTCTGTCTTTCTCTTTCGTCAATGATACTCTGTATAAGAGATCATTTGATTCTCTGTGGCTAAGATGCCTGGGACCTGAAGAGGCAAAGAGAGTCATCCAAGAAACTCACGATGGACTCTGCGGTTCTCACTAGGCCGGGCCAAAGATGAAGCTGAAGATCAAACGGATGGGTTATTATTGGCCCACGATGATCCAAGACTGCCTCGAATACGTGAAGCAGTGCCACTCATGCCAGATTCATGAGGACTTTATCCATCAGCATCCGAATCCGCTACATCCAACAGTGGCTAGCTGGCCGTTCGAAATGTGGGGAACTGACATAATCAGCCCCATCGAACCAGCATCGTCCATAGGACATCGATTCATCTTGGCGACAACTGATTACTTCTCCAAATGGGCAGAAGCGGTACCGCTAAGGGAAGTGAAAACGGAGAATATCCTCCATTTCTTTAAGACACACGTCATTTATCGGTTTGGAACTCTACGACGGATTATCTCCGATAACGGGTCAGCCTACAGTAGCCACAAGATCAGCCGCTTCGCACAACAACATAACATAGACTGGAGGTACTCTTCAGTCTATAATCCCCGAGCTAACGGTCTAGCTGAGGCTTTTAACAAGACCTTGACGAAGATCGTGAAAAAAACGGTCTCTCGAAATAAGAAGGACTGGCATGAACGACTGCATGAAGCTCTCTGGGCGTCTCGGACTATTTCAAAACGGCCACGAACACAATGTCGTACGCATTGGTATTCGATACAGAGGCGGTACTCCCCCTCGAGATAGAGCTACCCTCTCTACGAGTGGCAGTTCACTACGAGCTAACGAACGAAGAGAATGCTCACCTTCGGCTTGAGGAGCTCGATGCCCTTGATGAAACCCGGCTCATAGTGCAACAAAATCTGGAAGCTTATAAAGCAAAGATGACGCGCTCATACGAAAGATTGACTAGGCCGAGGACATTCCGCCAAGGCTAACTCGTGCTAGTGGTCAAAAGACCTATGATCCCTAATCGCGCCAAGCGGGGGAAATTCGAGCCGAACTATGAAGGCCTGTATATCATAGACAAGGTCTACCAGGGTGGGGCCTATCTACTCATGGACATGCATGGCGAAAGGCCCTTCAGGCCAATAAATGGTCGCTTCCTGAAAAAGTACTACGCCTGACGAGTCACGGTCCAGGTTAATGATAGATGACGATGACTCTGTCCGCTCGCTATCTTCCTAAGCCTAAACTCTATGAGCAATAGCCGGCTAATGGACCGAAACGTCCTTAAACTAACAACGGACCGAAACGTCCTTAAACTAACGATGGACCACTATGTCCTAAAACTAGCTGTTGACCGAGATGTTGATAAACTACGGTGGATTACAGCATCCCAAGGTTGATACAAAAAAGAAGAATAAAAAGAATAAAAAAAAGAGAAAGAAAAAGAAAAAACGGTATGTCCCTAAGCAAAAAGGGCACGGATGAAAACCCGAAAGGGCTCCGTGAGTAAAAACAGCAGGGCTACCGACGAGTTTTGTGAAATCTCGAACGGGAGCAATCTCGTTAAAAGACACTTGCAAGGTCCTCTCGACTTTGTAAGGAGAAACCACCTGCGTGAGATCCTTACGACTCACAAGGGAGCAACACACTTAGGGATCTCCATGATTCCTAAGGAGAAATTACACTTGCGAGATCCTCACGACTCGTAAGGAGAACCCTCTTATGAGACCCTCGCGGCTCATAAGATTCAAATGTCTTAAGCTACAGGAATCTGAACCTGTTCTTAAGCAGCCACCACAACCTCTAACACTGCCCTACAAGCGGCTCAATGCTGACCCTTATATACAATCCACGGGCGCGAATAAACATTTCCCTGACAAAGTCCCATCCATGACTAGGGATATGTTTACATAGTGAACAGCCCTTGTAAGCCCTCTCGACTTAAAAGGAGAAAATACTCTTGTAAGATCCTTACGACTTACGAGAAGCCATACACTTAGGAGTCCTCACGATTCCTAAGGAGAAAACGCACCTACGAGATCCTCACGACTCGTAGGGAGAAATGCCTTTATGAGACCCTTACAACTCATGAAGTCAAAAGCCTTAGTCGACAGGATCCTAACCCTGTTCGCTAAGACACCTTTGTTCGACATCGACAGAGACAAATGATGATTCGCTCCTGGCGATATCCCAGTTGTAGCGGTGCTGATGCCGAAATCGGTGTCTAACTCTTAGCTTGCAGCAAAAAAGCTAGCGAGCCACACATGCATACGAAATAGCCGAAATGATGGGGCAACTTGCAACAAAATCAGCAAGTAAAAATGTATGCATGCAAAATAGCCGAAACGATTGGGCAACTCGCAATAAAAAGCAACGAGTAAAAATAAAATAAATAGCCGAAATGATTGGGCACCGCGAAAAATAGCCGAAATGATTGGGCAATCGCGACCTTTGCGATATAAAAGCTGAAATGATAGAGCATCGCGGAAAGAAATAAAAAAAATATAAATAAAATTTATGCCCTACAGGTGATATCATATCAATCCCTGTATACAATCTAGGGGCGCAAACAAAGAAGGAATCACACCTTCCCCTCCCAGGCTCCATCAAAAAACGAAACCAAATCTCGACGGTTCAGGAATAGCTTAGAGATCATCAACAGCATTCCTCCCTATTCCAGCAGGATTCAGACGCTGCAATCAATCCTGGAGCTATGGCAAAACCCCTACTCCAAATCTCGATGGTTCCCAGACAACTTGGAAACCACTTCGATATTCGTCTCATTACAACAGAGGCAACGTCATCTATATGACCCCGTTTCGGAAATACGTCATCTATATGACCCCGTCTCGAAAATACGTCATCCACATACCCCGTCATAGAAATACGTCATCTACATGACCCCGTTTTAGAAATACGTCATCTACATGACCCCGTCACGGAAATATGTTATCCATATGACCCCGTCTCGGAAATACGTCATCCACATGACCCCGTCACGGAAATACGTCATCCACATGACCCCGTCTCAGAAATACGTCATCCACATGACCCCGTCGCGGAAATACGTCATCCACATGACCCCATCACGGAGATACGTCATCCACATGACCCCGTCATGGAGATACGTCATCCACATGACCCCATCGCGGAGATACGTCATCCACATGACCCTGTCCCGGAAATACGTCATCCAAATGACCCCGTCTCGGAAATACACCATCCACATGACCCCGTCGCGGAAATACGTCATCCACATAACCCCGTCCTGGAAATATGTTTTCCAAATGACCCCGTCTTAGAAATACGTCATCCATATGACCCCGTCTTGGAAATACGTCATCCACATGACCCCGTCTCGAAAATACGTCATCCACATGACCCCGTCACGGAAATACATCATCCACATGACCCCGTCTCGGAAATACGTCATCCACATGACTCCGTCATGGAAATACATCATCCACATAACCCCGTCACGGAAATACGTCATCCACATGACCCCGTCTCGGAAACACGTCATCCACATGACCCGGTCATGGAAATACGTCATCCACATGACCCCGTTTCGGAAATACGTCATCTGCATGACCCCGTCGTAGAAATACGTCATCCACATGACCCCGTCTCGGAAATACGTCATCCACATGACCCCGTCACGGAAATACGTCATCCACATGACCCTGTCGCGGAAATACGTCATCCCATATGACCCCGTCATGGAAATACGTCATCCACATGGACCCCGTCGCGGAAATACGTCATCCACGTGACCCCGTCGCGGAAATATGTCATCCACATCACCCCGTCGCGGAAATACGTCATCCACATGACCCCATTTCGGAAATACGTCATCTACATGACCCTGTCGCGGAAACACGTCATCCACATGACCCCCATCGCGGAAATACGTCATCTACATGACTCCGTCATGGAAATACGTCATCTACATGACCCCGCCTCAGAAATACGTCATCCAACGACTCCGTGGAACACGACCAAAGTTAACCTTGACCCCGTGGGAAACGCTCGGAGCAACTTCTGACGTCGTGCAATACGGATAACGTCAATCTCATTAAACACTTACGTGTCCTCTCGACTCATAAGGAAGAAAACTCTCTTATAAGATCCTTACAACTTATAAGGGAAAACACACTTAGGAATCCTTACGACTCCTAAGGAGAAAATACACCTACGAGATCCTCACGACTCGTAGGGAGAAAAGTCTTTATGAGACCCTCACGACTCATGAAGTTGAAAAGTCTTAGGCAGCAGATCTGAACCTGCTTCCTAAGCCATCACTTACCCCTCGAAGAAACCAAAACAATATGCTCACTCTATCATCTGCCGGCTATGCTTGCTAAGGTGACATGCTGACAACAGAAGAAAGAAGAAAGCAGAGAGATGACACAATACATTGCGAAAGAAATGTATCTTTTATTCATGAATTCAATTGGGTACAAATACATCAAATGAAAGAATAAAAAAATGAATACATTTTATTCAAAATTACAAATGGTACAAAGGAAAATTATTGAGAGGGAAGCGCTTTCAATATTCCGATCAGCCGCTCGCGCACTTCCCCTTCAGCCCTTTTTCTTGATCAGCCTGCCGCGGCCAACTCTGCTTCGACTTGGGCTCGTTGCTGCAAGTAAGACGAAAGTTGTTCTTCGACGGCCCGCTGAGCTGCCTCACGATTTTTGTGCATCCTGCTCGACGACGTCGAGCTTCTGCCTCAGTGTTAACCCGTCAGAGATGCATCGCAGAAGGCCTTCAAAGATAACTTTCAATTTTGCAGCATTCGTATCAACCTGAGTATGCAGTCGGGCAGATTCGCTTGAAGCTTCTTCACATTCCTTATGCTTTAAGGCCGCTTCTTGTTCAAGATAGCGGAAGTAAGAAGTGCTCTGCTCGACCCACGCAGCCTGTTGAGTGTTCACAGCCAGGACCTCTGGAGCAGAACGTCCGACCTTGAGCTCATGCAGGCAAGCCTCAATCTTCCTGCAGTGATTAACCCAAGACTCAAAGACGCCCTCACTATGAAAGTTCACGAGCGTCGCCAGCAAAGGGTTAACCTCCGCGGAAAAATCCACAGCGAATATGGGAGTCTCCACGTCAAGCTCCTCAATATAGTCGCTCAACATGCGCAAACTATTCGCGGCGCCTTTCGAGGATGCACGTCGAGAAAAGGGGCCGGTTGGAATTATGATGCGAGACTCGAACAAAGCTAGAGTTGATGATTGCTGCAAAATAAATCATAGTCAGATGTCGGCTCAAGAAATAAAGAAAATACACGAACAATAGAGTCTACTATATCGGCTACGACAGAGGGCAGAGCTGGGAGTACTGGTGGCGCAACAATACCCTCGTCCCCCTCCTTCAATTTGTAAGGCTACAAGAAATACAAAGAAGAATTAGCAATAATGTGACTGCATGTTAAAGAAAGGACGTCGGTTAGAAAAGATACTCACCGACACCAGCGGGCGGACTAATCTCTGACTGGAAAGAGAAGTGTGGGTGCAGCACCTGATACAGGTGATAAAAGAGGACTCCTGCAAGGACGCAGTAATGCAATGTCAGTACATAAGTTATATAGCCTAAAAATAAGACTGATGGGTCACATATCCGCACCTTCCAATATCTGAGATGGTACGAAAGAAGGTGGAGGAGTGGTCACCGTCAAAGCGGTAGTTGATGGCGCTGCCCTCGAGTAGCGTAACCTCAACGCTCGCCACACCTATATTAGAAACGGGATAAATACTGTTAGGAAAGATTGAAAGGGATTGCAGAATAAAAAAAAGCATTGACCCAAAATCTACCTGGTAAGCCACCGGTCGGAACCGCAACAAGGGCGTCACTTGATATAGCGACTGCTTCACCCTCTTCCGGCAAGATGGTCTCAACCTCCCTTCGCCTCATCCCCTGACTCTATGAGAGCCGTCGTAATGCTTGCGACGCCAGGAGATGGCAAAGAGCCGCAGGTGGAAAGAATGATGATTAGGGCGGTGCCCGACTCTTGAGAGGGAATGACCACCTCGGGCTCAGCAATTGTAGCCATCTCACCTGCCGCTACCTCTAGCTCGACAATGATAGCCATCTCACCTACCCGCCATCTCGGGCTAGGCGATCGTGACTGTCTCACCCCACCGCTACCTCGAGCTCGGCAATTGTAGCCATCTCGCTTACCGCTGCCTCGAGTTCGGCGATCATAGCTACCTCCTCTACCACTACCCAGGCTCAGTGGTCGCCGCCACTTCTTCAGTAACACTCGGCCCTGCAAGATAGGATATATGAGAACTGAAAGTTAAAACTTTGACAACAGAACCCAATGTCACATTACCTTGAGTTGGTCTTCCGATTGCTTCCCGAGCTGCACGTGCTGCCCGTCTGTGGGTAGTGGATAAGGCGGCCGGAGTATCTTCTGAAGGAGTAGGAGTAGGGGTAGTGGTGCTAGAACCTGCACCCGCGGCCAAAGCAGCACTACGCTCCCTTGCCGCGCGCATTCTGCACTTCCTTTCCGCTTGGGCCGATAGAGCGGATCTTCTAGAAGCCTCCATCAACAGGATGTCATCGTCCGCGCCAAGGGTCACCTCTGGAGCCGTCAAGGCATCCGTCATCGGTCGTTTGAGTAAGGCCTCTTTCCGGCAGTGCCGAGGAGGCCGGGACTTCGATGGCTGGCCCGGGAAGAATCTCCGCATCACCTTGCGGGATTGGCATTGTAGCCCTGCGATAAGATGAAGAAGGGGTCAGATTGTCCATAAGAAAGGAGAATGAAGATGCAATGAGCCGAGACATACCAATGCCCAACAAAGCACGATTCCTCTCCTCCTCCTCCTCAAAGGTCCAAAGGGAAGCTGCCAGAGCCTCTTCAGTGGTAAAAGCCTGTTACAGAAGGAAAAATGCCAGTCAAGACATGATAATAAAAATAAAAAATATAATGCAATAACAGAAGTTACGTCTTATACTCACTTGATTGCGCGAGGATGGCCATTTACGCTTTGTGGCTTGCGGATCGCACAGAAGCTGCAATGGCGGCCTCGAGATCAGTATCTTCCGGCGCTATGACTAGACCTTCATTGCTCCCATATTTGCTCAGGCCCTCGCTATAAGGAGCATGAGGCTCCAGGCCGAGTACAGCGTCTAGAGAGAGTACCGACTTCTTCTTCCTCTTCTGCGAGCGAGCTCCAGTCATAGCCACAGCGCAAGCTTACGCTTGGTGGGCACTTTGGGATGATGAGTCCCGATATCTGAGCCCATGCCGGATACGGGGGAAGCTACATTTACCGTCTCCATGGGAGCACGGGGCACCGGTAGTACATCCACCATCTCCACGGGAGCACGGGGCACCGGTAGCTCAGGCCTGTCATCGGGGACTTCAATCACGGCAGCATCTCTGAGCGGAGAAAGGACAATGGTCCGTCACTTCAAGGGGAGGTTTCGATTACTAGCAGGGGGTGCACCCTTGCGGTCGAGTAGCAGTCGCTTCTCCTCCCTGATAGAAGCACCATTGCATGTTGGTACCAGGCCACATGTACATTACTTCGGGACACAACTCGGTTCACTGATAAAGAAGTGTGACCCCGTATTCAAGCGCATGAAATGATGCAGCGCGTCCCGCATTCTTCGGCGGCAAGTAGGTTCTACCAGGAAAGCCTCCAGCGGGACTCCCTGATTGTAACTCAGCTGCTGGGCAAAAACGATGGGGGTTGTATCTCATGAATAGCGCCACGTCATTTTGCCTGAATACAAGAAAGCCCGACCTGATGGAGTACAAATGAAAAATCTCCCGGGCTTTCAACACGGAGGCCCCGTCTTTAAAAATGTCTTGCAATACTAGCACCGCCTTTGAAGTTTCCTGGCCGATGGTCAAGACTTTGTATGTGAAAGACATACCATGTCCCGACCGTGCGCGGATGAAGGAGCAAGCCCCTAGCTTCCCGCTGTGATGGACTCACGATGGAGGCATCAACCAGCCGCATGATCGGAGGGAACTTGCATCTGTCGTAAAACGAAGGTCTTTTGTAAATGCCAAAGACCCCGAGCATGTGAAGCTCCATCCATGAAGTGAAGTAATGCATTAGAAAGTTGGCAGGATGCACCCTTGGTTCAGTGGTATCCGCTGCTACGCTAAGACCGTGATATAGATAGGCTAATCCGGCGATCCTGATGGCCACTTGTATTTCGGCAACCATGCAATGTGCGGGGTAGAAGACGGAAGGCCTCATGTAATGAGGATGCATAGGAAGTGCGAACCAGCTCAACCATAGCCCAAGAAACCCAAGGAAAAACGCCACTTCATCAATGCCTGGGGTGGCGATTTCTGACAGAGGGACAATCATGACGTCAGGAAGAAAGAAGCCCTTCTGATCAGCTTCCTGTATCGGCTGATGGTCCAAGCCAAAGCCGAAGGGATCATCAAGTTTAGCAAACTTTTCGCCTTGTCGCGACAAAATCTTTGGGCGAAGAAAACGGGCAATGAAGTCCATAAAGCCGACCCCTCAGCCTCCGGATTCGACGAAGAGGCTCCCGTACATGTTCAACACCTTTATCAGACTTGGGAACTGGTGTTGAATGGCGTTCTCTGGTGTGAGGCCCATCACCACTGGCTTGGTGGCAAAAACATATTCATCCGGAGGAAGTAGCTCCTCGTAGTGCTCCCCCTAACTGGTAGACCAGAAATCTCGGCGAATTCTTCCAAGGAAATAGAGACATCTCTATCCAATAGATGGAAGGTAAGGGTCGGGATGTTCTACTGCTCCAAAAACGTCTTGATCCACCATGTGGGAGGTGAAGAATATTGGAACAACGAAGCGTAGACCGCAGGGTATAAGCCGAGCTTTAGCAGCTACGATTTCTTCGCCGACAAGATATACCGGGCCCACTGCAAGTACCCGGCCGGATGACGGGGAGTTAGCCCGATGTTGGAGGGCTGTCCCTAAGGGCGTGACTCGCCCTGGTATATGCGCCGCCCTAGGGTGTCCAAAGCCGCCGGCGGCTGCATGGGTACGGCGGCGATCGAAGGCTGAAGGAGACCCTCCGAAGTCCAATTAACCACCTCCATGGCATAGTTCACCGGGGGTGCATTGTTCATATCAAAATTTTGCATTATTATATTGCCCATTCTAATTCATTTTACAAATAAACAGGTGCTTTTGATCCATGTCTTCTACATAGTTGCAGGTTACAGGTTTTCGGAACAAAACAGTCAAAATGATGAAAAGACGATACAAAAGTGAGACTACGACCAACAAATGGAAGAATCTTGATCATGCATACAGTTTGAAGAATAAACGAAGATCAATGGACAATTTCACAAAGCACAAAGGCAGCGTAAGGTTCAAGACTTCGACACGAAGCAAAGAGGAAAAGTCCACAACATTATGCACTGTGGAAATCTGGAAGAGAACTAGAAGACAATCTGATAAACCAAGTGAAGAAATAAGAAGCCAAATGCAACCAGAAGCAACCCTGAAAATTGCAGCTCAAGAACCCACCACATGGGCATGGATCCGCGGCCAAACAGGACTTTTGGCCGCGGTTCCGCGGCCATATAGAGCACGTGTCGGTGCAATTTTGTGACGGTGGCGGCGGTGCGTTGACTAGTCTTCTTAGGGTAAATTTGTAAATGCAGATGTGTATCGGATGTAACCCTAGGGTTTCTATGATCTATAAATAGAAACCCAAAACCTCTTTTTGAGGTATGCCTCTTCATGTGCCTCATTTTTTATCAAAATTCAGAATTCAATTTCTGTAATATTTGAAGAGAGTATCAAATAAAAATTAAAGTAAGTTTTCTTTTCATTGCCCTAGTTAATTTCCTATCTGCCCTAGTATAACTTTTATTATCTGCCCTAGTTAGATTTTCCTTTCTGCTGTAGATTAGAAACTCATAAAAAAATATCTTTTATTATCAATTCCCTAATGAGTGAGTAGTTCCTCATTTGTTAGGGTTAGGAATAGGGAAGGTTTGAGAGATGAAAATCTCTCACCCCTTTCTTGCCCATCACATATTTTTATAGGACTTCATGCATACATACACACACCGCTCACTACGGCACCCTATCCCATGAGGTAGCGGTGATACCGTAGTTTAAAAGACCGGATGTATATGTTTTCCATGGAGGTTAGGGTAAGAATTAAGAAAGGAAGGACAAGAACCTAGAGGAAGAAACATCGTTTCTTCCCGATGGTACTAATCCACTTTATTAATTATTACCATAACACCTAATAGATCTTAATTAGGGCATAGAAAGTGGTGAGGAATATTGACTTTCCAAACTTAACCTAAACCTAACCCTAGCAAGATTTTAATCCTAGCCTAGATCAACCTTAGTTTTTAATGATAATCCAATCCACCACAATTGGAATTAATTCGTTAGAACAATTAGAAAATACACAACATCCCTGTGGACCGACCCGTACTCACCGGCTAGCTACCAAGCGACGCCGTTCTTGATTGCGGTAATTAATTCTTTGATCACAAAACTTAGCACCAATCAAATGGCGTCGTTGCCGGGGATGGCGTAGTTATTTCCTTTTTGCAATTTCGGGTTAATATAAAATCATAAAATTCATAAAACTGAAAAAATATAAAAATATAAAAAAAATTGTTGTTTGAAGGGTGTTTCGTTTGAATTTTGCAGGACCGACGAACGAATTCAGATCTGGAAAAATCCAGAGAGCAAAACAGAAAACAGCAGATCTGAACAACATCAGAACAGAGGAGCAGAAGAAGTCTCGGGAACTGAACCGAACATACCACCACGGAACCGCGGCAAGGAGGCACGTTTGGCTGCGGAAACGCGGTTGTGGGGTGACGTCAGCATGTGGAAACATCGCTGTAAGTTTTCTCTTCTTCTCTGTAACCCCTATATCTCCTCTGAAAAATTTTCCTGCGGGATTCTTTGCGCAAAAACTTCTCCCCTTCTCCAATAACTTGATCTTGTGCAGGATTCTTTGCGCCGCAATAAAAAATTGTTTGCAAGTGTTTGATTGTGTTTACTGCTTTGCATATCTAAATTGACTTTAAGGGGCTTGAACACCAATCCAGACTGGGTGGGGATTTCATCACCCTTCCCAGGACCCTAAAAATCACATAAAGCATATTGCATTGACCATCAAGTTCATTAAAAAAGATTAGACTCAGCCCTAAGGAGTTCGTGCTCAATAGGACAAAAGAGTAGTTGTAGGCATCGATCGTTGATCCTAACCTGATTTTGTGATGCGTAGGCTAGACAGGTAGGGAAAGGTAACTTTAAAAGGCCCGTCTCACGGTGATTCGTAAGAAGATCCCTCCTTTCTCTACTTGTGCTTATCTGGCCACAACTGGCGGTGAAGAGGCGATTTGAGGTCCTCACATCTTGCCCTTTGGAACAGTTAGGAGCTGTCTAGATGACCTAGGTGACCCTAGATCTGTTAGTTGTGTGTATGCCCTAGAGGCCAGTATTGTACAGATGATGTATATTATATTGGATGCTTGGACATATATAGAGATGACTTTCTTGCTCGATATGATAGTATGCTATCTGGTTGCTCTTTATCTTAACATGTACACTTGTCTCTTTTAACTGTCTTATAGTTACATGTTGATAAAGCCCTTAGGATGTGTACTTGACTGCCTGGACTATGATGCAGATCATACTAGTGGGGACATGGTAGTCCATAAGTACATCCTTCAAGGTCCCTAGTCGTGGGTGTATCGAGACGAGGCATCGATATACCAGTGTAGACTAGCGTATACGCTTCTCGACCCATGAGATGGGCGATGGATGATCCCATATCCATTGGTGTTTGACATCAGAGATGGTGTACGGGTGCTCAGTGGAGACTGGGTACACTGGACGGACTCGCCGAGAACTCCCAGATGGTATTATACCTCACGTCAGATGGCAGTTCTCAGGTGACACTTATGCAGGTTAGTCTGTAGACCCGAGATCGTCATAGAGTCTTGTGTGATTCCCACTGTGCTTTGATCTCCACCTTACCACGTCCATGAGGGCGTGCAAAACGGTGGTCTTTGGGTACAGTCCCGAGTCATATGGAGGCAATGAGCGATAGGAGGGTTTCGTCTCTCCCGGTATTGGGGGTTGATGTTGCGCTGTGCTCGATTGGCCGTAACAGGGAAGTCCCTGGCCAGGGCTGATCAGAGATTTGCTGGTAAGTGTTACCAGTAGTTTCTCGACCCGTTATGAGCCTCACATCGGCACGACTTATCGGTTATTGGGGTCTGACGTTTACCACCCCTAGACTTGATATGCGACATATCAGACGAACAGACCGGACTGTACGGTAAGTGTTACTGGTTGGATTCACAGGAGTGTGAGCGGGCTAGCTCGTCGATCTTCTGATCGCTCAATACCCGGATGGCCGTTACGTTTAGCAGACCGCTTGCGGCTTGTAGGTGCTTGATATGATCATCATCTGCTACCGGCGTATTGACGAGTCTTTAGAGTCCTACACAGAGGTTTCCTGGCTCAAGCGAAACGAAATAGGAGCGCATATGAGATATGTGCAGGACTGAGAATAATGCGTGTATGTGATACCGTATTTCATTCTCGCGATGGATGTATCGATTGGTTATATTCGATATAACCTAGATATCGAATCAAGGATTGATTCGATAAGCCGATACATAGGATACTAGTCGGTTATATGCGATATGACCGGATCGTTAAATCAAGTGTTGATTTAATGATTTAATGTATAATTATATATTTGATATATTACTTTGCATTAGCTAGTATTAGTTCACTTTAAATGGATTTTCTCACTTGATGTGCAAGTTGTATATGTGATATACTTTTGTGCACATGTTTGTATCATGTTTGATGATGCTTGCTCATTTGGTTAAGTGTATAGAATTAAACCATGGTTAAGTTAATGATTAGGGTTTTGCTTTTTCATTTATTTATTTATTTGTTTATTTATTTATTTTGAAAAGATAAAGATGAGAATGGTGGCTTTCTTTGTTTCTTATTGAAGCTTTGACTTTGTCACCATTCTTGTCTCATGCTTAACCCTAACCATTTGAACTAACCCTAGTTCATTCTCTACACTTAACTATGGTTAAGATTATGATAAGTTTTCATTTTCTTTTTCATTTAAGAAGACTTGTGATATTCTTTCTTCTTCTTGATCATCTTCTTCTTCAAGAAAAGCTTAAGTCTATCAATGGCAACTTGAGCAAAAGTGAGAGAAATCCAAATCTAAAGTGAACCCACCTCCTATTTCTTCACCCTCTACCTCTTGCCAAGTAGTATAGGGTGTTTTCTTCACAAGTTTCACAACTTGATGGAGTTGGAGCTTGAACTTGTGATGCCTCGACGTAGATCATCTTCGGCACGAAGCCGACGACCTAGCCCGCCTATTTCTCCGATCAAGCCGACGATTGAGTCCGGGATTCGAGATGGACAGCGAGAGGATGCCTACGTGGAGCTAAGGAAGTGGAGAACCGGATCTACAAAGGTTGTAGCCTCTCTCCTTTAGTTAAATTGTTAACTAGTTTCGTTTTTCGCCTAAACTTCTAGTCAACGATCCGTATTAGGGTTTCTCGGCACCCGTAAAATTTGAAATTGGCATGGTTGATGACTTGTGAGACCTCTTGAGAGTGCCTAGAAACCCTACAGTGGTATCAGAGCCTAGCTAGAGCCTTAGGCGAAGTCTAGACGACGTTTGAAACCCGAACGAACCCGAAACCCTAAATCCAAAATGCTCTCTGTACATTTTCTGAAATCGTGGATTTTTGAGAATTAAAAATATGCAGAAAAATCAGCAGGTATTTCTAAGAATTACTGTGAAGTTCGAGAACCTGAATCGCTAAAGGCGCGGCGGAACCGCGGCAATAGCATGCCTATTGCGGCGGTTCCGCGGCCAGTTTGTCTCTTCAGACGATTTTGTTTACACAGTAATTCCTAGTTTTTAGGGTTGGTTTTCCTGGGAATTTTTAATTTGAACTCAAGAGTTGAGTTTTTTGGGTTTTATTGGGAGTTCGTATATTCGATCGGGTTATCAAACTTTGTCTATGTGTTTTCCGGATAATTTTTGAATATGTTAAAAAGTTCGACCGGATATAAATACCCAACTTTTCCCCTGCCGGAAAATTTCCAAGTGTTGGATTTTTCCGAGATTTAAAGACGTTCTAAGTAGGGCAAGTAACGCGATGGACCCTCTATAAGACAACAAACCTTAACTCGATTATGTGACCGTCTTGAACTGCCCTTTGAACCTTCGGGTTTGGGGCAGTACGGCGTGCCACATGTGAGGCGTTGGCTTGACCCTTCTACGGCTGGACCGTTGGTACTGAGGCATGAAGTGAATGTCTTTGAACTTATTTCATGTGTTGAACAGTTTCGGGAAAACTTGGGTGTTCGAATGTTCGATCGGAAAGTTTAATATTTTCTATTTATCCGGAATGGGATACAATAATTGGAATTCACAAACAGTTATGAGATAACTGAATGAATGTTATAAATCTAGCGGTTTAGTCTCACATGATATTGAAAAGAGTTTTCGATAATGAGACTAAAATGCGGGGTTTATAACTGTTAGGCATGTGATGTCTAAGTATTTCATTTGATTAGGCATGTGATGTCTAAAGAGGTTGCGGATTCCAATTGTTGTAGTTTTACACTTTCTTTTCTGTGACCGTAAGTGTAATATGTGATATCGCCGGTTTCGTTGCTATATGTCAACGACAATTGGGATGCTCATATTTACTTACGTTGATGACATGTGATGTTATGTGTTGCTGGATATGTTATATTGGATTGTCGTGTTTGAATAGCCGGGGGTTTTTATGTGAGATGAGTGTTTTTCATTTTCATTCATGTAAAAACTTGTATGTAATATTCTTTTATTGGGACACTTCCAGGTTGCGGAAGATGTCATCCTTTGTATATTATTTACTTTTCCGCATTAGGATAGACCCAAGGAGGTGAGCACAAGTAACCGGGTTCTAGGGTACAGTGGGAGACCATCTCGAGGAGTCGAGTCCCGGTCTCCTAACCCTAGAATTGGTAGGGTTGCTTGCCGCTCTCGTAGGGGTCTAGGGGTGTGGGATTGGCTATTCATCACGACCGTGGAATCCGTGTTTTATACTGGCTCGTATTAAAAACACGGACGTCCTAGTATATCCAATGTTTCATATGTTTCTTCTGCTGCGATATCTGTGATGTGATCATGTGATGTTCTTTGATAGATACAGTATATATGATATATGATATATTATATAGACATTACTTATGTTTTGCACCCGCACTAGCCCTGCCCTGCTCTGTCGTTAGTTACCTAACCTAACGGTGCACGAGGGGACATCGAGGCGAATACGGATGGCATAAGTGTACGTCGTATTTATCTGTGATGTTTAGGTATTTAAATGATGGGACTTCATTAATGTGATTAATGAAAGAAAAGAAACCTAAGATGTTGTAGAATCAAATTTTAAACAAAACAGGTAGCTACAGTTCTTGTTTTGCATAGCGGTATATATGATATACCCTGCACCTTATTCGATGAGGAAAGGACCGAGATCCCTTCACCGGGAGTGACTCCTTTAGCAACAACTGGCAGATGCTACACACTCGGTTTGCTTTTGATTGTTTTTGAGTTTTGCTTTGCACAGCGATATATATGATATATCCAGCACCTCATTCGACGAGGAAAGGGCCGACGATCCCTTCACCGGGAGTGACCCCTTTAGCAAAACTAGAAAAGCCTCAAAATCACTCCATTTCAAAACTTCATTTGATTCTACAACGATATCAAGTTCATTACGCAATAGGTTTTCAGAAAAACCTGTCGTAGCCCTCCGTCATTTCAGATAAGAACTGTTTAGTATCCGTGCTGCGTTTGTTGGCCTTTGTCAAGGCGTAGTGTGCGGTAGCTGAATAGTGATTATCTGCTTGTGCATGTGATGCAGATTGTTTCAGGGTAGTCGTACGACCTTGTTGGCCTTTGTCAAGGGTCGTGCGGGTGGGTTTGATTCAATCAGGAAATGACGGGTTGAACTTGACTAGCATGCTATGATTTGTTGGCCTTTGTCAAGGTCATAGGACGCTAGGGGCAAAATATTATCGGGAATTTCAAGTGTTGAAATTTGCAATGAGATTGCATACCTTCTATGAGATAGTTGGATCCCGATACCCACTGCGAGTAAGAGTTACTCCTGGGAGAGTTTTACACATTACAATTAGCCGATCAAGTAGGTGTCTAGAAAGGTGTTAATGAGGTTACGCCTCTGGGAAAACGAGGTTTACATTAATTAGGTTCGTGCGAAAGCACGGGGGACCTCCCTCAAAGTACCGACACTGGCCTGGCTGAAAGATCGACGAAGTTGTAGGGTGTAATTAATCCCGGCTAGTCTTTCCTTTTAGGGTTTGAAGGAAGATTTGATAAAAACCAGTGGGAGCCATCCTGATTAGATAAGATAATAACCAATCTGATCTTGCACGAGCATACGCTAAAGTGTTTTCTTCTCTCTCTCTCCAGGTAGCGACCATGTCATGCCCTAATAAAGATAATAATATGGATGTATTGACTGAACCCGCATGTTATACTGTGCTGGGGAACGTTGGTCCCGTTCTTTCTTATAAGAGTTATAGGAATGAACAGGATATAGGGGAATACCAGGATTCCCATGCCACCCGATTGAAGAAAGTACATGATGATGCATTTTCTTCGGGTGTGTTCATTACAGAGAACTGTTTCTCCATTTGCTCCACGTCCTGGGTATTAGATACCGGGTCAGGATCCCATATATGTAATCAGTTACATGGGCTCAGGAAAGGTAGAGAACTTGGGGAAGGTGATAAAGACATTAGAGTTGGAAATGGTGCAATTGTTGCAGCTAAGACTGTCGGGGAATATCACCTTGTATTACCGACTGGTAATACATTGGTTCTGAACGAATGCTATTACATGTTGAACCTGATATGCAACATTATATCGGTTTCTTTATTGACTAAAGAGGGATATAATTTTGTATTACAGGACAATGTTATGAACATTTTCCGTAACCAAAAGTTGGTTGGATCAGGCACGTTGTGCAATGGCATTTATGTTCTAAATCAATCAACAGTTCTGAGCATAACAAACACACACAAGAGGAAGAGTTCTGAACTGAACGAATCCTTCTTGTGGCATTGTAGACTGGGTCACATCAATGCGACACGACTAGCTAAGTTGCATAAGGATGGATATTTAAATCCGTTTGAATTTTCATCTTATGACACTTGCCAGTCATGTCTCAAAGGCAAGATGACCAAAACTCCGTTTACGGGACACGGAGAAAGAGTTACTGAACTCTTAGGACTGATACATAGTGATGTATGCGGTCCTATGTCTACATATGCCAGGGATGGTTCTTCATACTTCATTACATTCACTGATGATCTCTCTAGGTTCGGGTATGTGTTCCTGATGAAACAGAAATCAGAAGCTTTTGGGAAATTTAGAGAATATAAACAAGAAGTTGAGAACCAAACCGGAAAAATTATTAAAATCCTACGATCTAATCGAGGAGGTGAATACTTGAGCAATGAATTCCTGGACTTCCTAAAAGAGAATGGGATTCTCTCTCAGCTGACTCCTCCATATACACCACAGCACAACGGTGTATCAGAACGGAGGAACCGTGCCCTATTAGATATGGTGCGCTCTATGATGAGCACAGCTGAGTTACCTATTTCCTTCTGGGGTTATGCGCTGGAGACAGCAGCATACCTATTGAATCAAGTTCCATCTAAATCTGTACCTACCACACCATATGAGATATGGAGTGGAAAGAGACCATATCTTAAACGAGTTAAGATATGGGGTTGCCCGGCCTATGTCAAAAGGCAAAATCCGGACAAACTCGAGGCACGGTCAGTTCTATGCAAGTTTGTGGGATATCCCAAACATTCACATGGATATCTTTTCTACCATACAGAGGAACAAAAAGTGTTTGTTTCTCGACATGCCACCTTTTTGGAAAAGGAATTTCTTGCTAAAGAAATTAGTGGCGATAAGGTAGAACTGGAAGAAATTCCATCTACACAAACTCAAACTGAAGATTTAGTGGAACCAGAGGATTCAGTAGCTCCCGACAAACCTCAGCCTCTCCGCCGATCTAGTAGGATTCCTCGCCAACCTGAGAGATACTACGGTTTTCTCATGGATAGTGGAAGCGAGTATTGCATCATAGAGGATGATGACCCAACTAGCTTCGAGCAGGCCATCATGAGTAAGGACTCAGTGAAATGGCTGGATGCTATGCGGTCCGAGATGGAATCCATATACACCAACAAAGTATGGACTTTGGATGTTGCTCCTGAAGGGGTAAAACCCATTGGGAGCAAGTGGATCTTCAAGAAGAAACTTGGTGTAGATGGGAAAGTGGAGACTTTCAAAGCTAGACTTGTTGCAAAAGGTTTTCGTCAAAGACCAGGTGTGGACTATGACGAAACCTTTTCTCCAGTGGCTATGCTTAAATCCATCCGAATCATGCTTGCCATCGCTGCATATCATGACTACGAAATCTGGCAAATGGATGTTAAGACCGCCTTTCTAAACGGTGATTTAGAAGAGTGCGTGTACATGACTCATCCAGAGGGCTTCGTAGACAGTGGGAGCAGCGGGAAGGTGTGCAAGCTGCTTAAATCCATTTATGGATCAAAGCAAGGATCGCGGAGTTGGAACATCTGCTTTGACGTCGTTATCAAAGAGTTTGATTTCGTCTAAAACCTAGATGAACCTTGTATCTACAAGAAGGTGGCAGAGAGTAAGGTTGTCTTCCTCGTATTGTACGTGGACGACATACTCTTGATAGGAAATGATATTCCTATGCTGCAATCGGTCAAGCTCTTCTTATCACAAAGATTCTCAATGAAAGATCTTGGTGATGCCTCCTGCATATTGGGAATAAGGATCTATAGAGATAGATCCAAACGGATATTGGGATTGTCCCAATCCAGGTACATTGACACCATACTAAAGAGGTTTAGTATGGAAGAATCCAAGCGTGGGAACTTGCCCACGATCTCTAGAGTCACTCTCTCCAAAGAGATGTCTCCCAAGACTGATTTGGAGAGAGCTCACATGCAAGGGATACCCTATGATTCGGCTGTAGGCTCTATCATGTAAGCGATGCTATGTACCAGACCCGATGTAGCATACTCACTAAGTATAGTGAGCAGGTATCAAGCTGATCCTGGAGAGAGTCACTGGACAGCTGTGAAGAGCATTCCCAAGTACTTACGAAGGACTAAAGAGATGCTCTTGGTGTATGGTAACGGAGAACTCCAAGTGGAGTCCTTTACCGATTCGAGCTTCCAGAGTGATAAGGACGACTCTAAGTCGCAGTCGGGTTTTGTCTTTACCCTTTACAGAGGGGCGGTTAGCTGGAAGAGTTCCAAGTAGGAAACCGTGGCAGACTCGACGATGGAGGCTGAATACATCGCTGCCAACGATGCTGCCAAAGAGGCTGTCTGGATCAAGAAGTTCATTACTGAACTTGGTGTGGTTCCATCCATTGAGCATCCAATACCTTTGTATTGCGATAACAATGGAGCGGTGGCTTTGGCCAAGGAACCCAGGTCCCATCAGCGATCCAGGCATATTCTGAGGCGGTATCACCTGATCCGGGAGATAGTTGATCGCCGGGAGATCGAGGTCAGGAGAGTTGACACGAAGAACAACACGGCGGATCCACTCACGAAGGCCATTCCCCAGATACAGTTTGAGAGACTCTTCGGGATGCTCGGTATGCGATACTACAGCAGCTGGCCCTAGTGCAAGTGGGAGATTGTTAGTTATGTGTATGCCCTAGAGGCCAGTATTGTACAGATGATGTATATTATATTGGATGCTTGGACATATATAGAGATGACTTTCTTGCTCGATATGATAGTATGCTATCTGGTTGCTCTTTATCTTAACATGTACACTTGTCTCTTTTAACTGTCTTATAGTTACATGTTGATAAAGCCCTTAGGATGTGTACTTGACTGCCTGGACTATGATGCAGATCATACTAGTGGGGACATGGTAGTCCATAAGTACATCCTTCAAGGTCTCTAGTCGTGGGTGTATCGAGACGGGGCATCGATATACCAGTGTAGACTAGCGTATACGCTTCTCGACCCATGAGATGGGCGATGGATGATCCCATATCCATTGGTGTTTGACATCAGAGATGGTGTACAGGTGCTCAGTGGAGACTGGGTACACTGGACGGACTCGCCGAGAACTCCCAGATGGTATTATACCTCACGTCAGATGGCAGTTCTCAGGTGACACTTGTGCAGGTTAGTCTGTAGACCCGAGATCGTCATAGAGTCTTGTGTGATTCCTACTGTGCTTTGATCTCCACCTTACCACGTCCGTGAGGGCGTGCAAAACGGTGGTCTTTGGGTACAGTCCCGAGTCATATGGAGGCAATGAGCGATAGGAGGGTTTCGTCTCTCCCGGTATTGGGGGTTGATGTTGCGTTGTGCTCGATTGGCCGTAACAGGAAAGTCCCTGGCCAGGGCTGATCAGAGATTTGCTGGTAAGTGTTACCAGTAGTTTCTCGACCCGTTATGAGCCTCACATCGGCACGACTTATCGGTTATTGGGGTCTGACTTTACCACCCCTAGACTTGATATGCGACATATCAGACGAACAGACCGGACTGTACGGTAAGTGTTACTGGTTGGATTCATAGGAGTGTGAGCGGGCTAGCTCGTCGATCTTCTGATCGCTCAATACCCGGATGGCCGTTACGTTTAGCAGACCGCTTGCGGCTTGTAGGTGCTTGATATGATCATCATCTGCTACCGGCGTATTGACGAGTCTTTAGAGTCCTACACAGAGGTTTCCTGGCTCAAATGAAACGAAATAGGAGCACATATGAGATATGTGCAGGACCGAGAATAATGCGTGTATGTGATACCGTATTTCATTCTCGCGATGGATGTATCGATTGGTTATATTCGATATAACCTAGATATCGAATCAAGGATTGATTCGATAAGCCGATACATAGGATACTAGTCGGTTATATGCGATATGACCGGATCGTTAAATCAAGTGTTGATTTAATGATTTAATGTATAATTATATATTTGATATATTACTTTGCATTAGCTAGTATTAGTTCACTTTAAATGGATTTTCTCACTTGATGTGCAAGTTGTATATGTGATAAACTTTTGTGCACATGTTTGTATCATGTTTGATGATGCTTGCTCATTTGGTTAAGTGTATAGAATTAAACCATGGTTAAGTTAATGATTAGGGTTTTGCTTTTTCATTTATTTATTTATTTGTTTATTTATTTATTTGGAAAAGATAAAGATGAGAATGGTGGCTTTCTTTGTTTCTTATTGAAGCTTCATGAAGCTTTGACTTAGTCACCATTCTTGTCTCATGCTTAACCCTAACCATTTGAACTAACCCTAGTTCATTCTCTACACTTAACTATGGTTAAGATTATGATAAGTTTTCATTTTCTTTTTCATTTAAGAAGACTTGTGATATTCTTTCTTCTTCTTGATCATCTTCTTCTTCAAGAAAAGCTTAAGTCTATCAATGGCAACTTGAGCAAAAGTGAGAGAAATCCAAATCTAAAGTGAACCCACCTCCTATTTCTTCACCCTCTACCTCTTGCCAAGTAGTATAGGGTGTTTTCTTCACAAGTTTCACAACTTGATGGAGTTGGAGCTTGAACTTGTGATGCCTCGACGTAGATCATCTTCGGCACGAAGCCGACGACCTAGCCCGCCTATTTCTCCGATCAAGCCGACGATTGAGTCCGGGATTCGAGATGGACAGTGAGAGGATGCCTACGTGGAGCTAAGGAAGTGGAGAACCGGATCTACAAAGGTTGTAGCCTCTCTCCTTTAGTTAAATTGTTAACTAGTTTCGTTTTTCGCCTAAATTTCTAGTCAACGATCCGTATTAGGGTTTCTCGGCACCCGTAAAATTTGAAATTGGCATGGTCGATGCCTTGTGAGACCTCTTGAGAGTGTCTAGGAACTCTACAAGATCTAGACTTGATTGTGCATTTATGAATGATTGAACGTGTGTCTAAGCCTTTTATTGAAAATCTTTTTGTAAAAAGCTCCTTATAAAATAAAAAAAACACAAAAACAAAAAATTTTTTACAAAAACTTGCAACTTGTCGCTAAGAAATCCGTGCACCCCACTTACACCCACTTTCTTCTCATTGACGTTTTCTTACCCCCACCTTCTGTTTTTCACCTTTTGACTACACTACCTCTTTAGTGTATGTCCGGTTGGACTAGGGACACTAGTACCCGATTAGTCCGTGTCTCGTTAGTACTGACTGACGATGCTTTCGACTCCGAAGTCGAAATTCCTTCCACTTCTTTATCTTCACCTTCACATTCTTCGTCTTCTAAGGAGATGTCGGGATTTAATACTAACAACCCCTTACCCGCGGGACTGATTCCACCTCCACTAGGTGCGAATAACCCACAACATCCTCCTGTTGAAGCACCCCAATGAATCGCGCTCCAGGATCTTTTCTACCCTATCCGCACCGCCTTACCTACTTGTCTTTCATTTCCACCGGCAAATGGGGATAACTTTGAGATCAAACTCCACTTCATCAGCATATTGCCAAAATTTCACGGACTGGAATCCGAAGATGCCTATATCTTTATAAACAAATTCCAGAATGTTTGCACAATGATGAAGACAACACAATTGTCTGATGATGCTATAAGGCTACATGTCATTCCATTCACCTTATATGACATAGCCAAGAAATGGTTGTATAGCACAGCATCACACTCAATTAAAAATTGGGAATAGTTTGTTAAAGCTTTTCTAAAAAAGTTTTACTTACATCATAAGACCGCGAGAATTCGCAATGAGATTATTCAATTTTCCCAGCTTCCTTCCGAACCCTTTTGGAAGTGTTTTGAAAGATTTAAAGACCTATTAGTTCAATGCCCTCACCCTGGTATCAAGAATTGGCAACTTTGCCAAACTTTATACGAAGGGTTGAACCCAGCAACGAAGCAGTTGTTGGAAACCATTTGTCAAGATCACTTTCTAACAAAATCTAGCGAGGAAGTTTGGCAGTTTCTCAACGATCTTGCTGAACAAACACTTCAGTGGGAAAGCACTAAGACCACCTCATCCTCTTCAACAGGTCAGTCTAGGGCAGGCATACATCAACTAGATATGTCGATTGTAATGAAGGCCGAAATGGCCCCACTTACGAAAAATCTAGAAGCAATTGAGACCAAAATCTCATCGCCTTCTCCTGCCCCTGCTTTACCTCCACGAACTGTTTGCGCTTGTTGTTCGGATCCATCACATCTTACTGAAGAGTGTCCTTACAATCCACCTGTTCAAGGACAAGATCAAGTCAACGCTGCCTTTCAGCAAAGACAAAGAAATGATCCATACTCTTCGACTTATAATCCGGGTTGGAGGAGCCACCCAAATTTTGCTTGGAATCAAAATAAACAATTCCAAGGAAACAACAACTTTCAAAGACCTCCTCCTCTACAAGAACAAGCACCTCAACAAACTCAATACCAGCAACATTTCCAACCACAACCTTACCCAAACCAAATGAACAATTTTGTGCCCAATAACTCTTACCTTCCAAACAATTTTGTTCAACCAAATGACGATAAGGTTACCTCACTAGAAGGAAGTCTAGATGCGTTTCTAAAACAATCTACACAATCCGCGGCAAGGTAGGAGAATTCCATTCAGTCTTTGATGCACAACAGTACTTCACATGATCAAAGTATCAAATCAATCGAGGCCTAAATTGCACAACTAAATGCTGCGTTTAGCGAGCGAGAAAAATGAAAGCTTCCATCTCAACCATTGCCAAATCCCGGTCACACACACAACGCACATGTTGCTTATGAACAACAAAATTATAATGTAAATGCTATGACCACGTTGAGATCTGGAAGAGTGTTGCACAATAACGTGGGAAATAGTGATGATACCTCTGTCGGTGCTTCTTCTTCATCTTCATCTTCATCTTCTTCGTCAGAGCCTGTTCTTCATTCTTCAAAAGGCTCTTTTTCTTCTAATCCGAATGGACCCATATCTCACATCACGAACACACCAACACTAGGATCTGTTCCAACTCCACAATCTACTCCACAAACATTGGACTCAACAAATTTTCAAAATGTTCTATTTCTAAACAGGTTGAGATCCAATAAACCAACTCCATAAATGGAGAAGATTGTGGAGTTATTCAAACAGGTTAACATAAACACACCTCTCTTGGATGCAATCCAACAAGTCCATTCTTACACGAAAATCTTAAATGGCTTATGCACCACGAAGAGAAAATCTCAGATACCCAAGAAAGTGCTTTTACCTAGTGTCGTGAGCAATGCTATTACCCAACCTCAACCCTTGCCCCAAAAATGAAAGGACCCTGGCTATCTTACAATTTCAATAACAATTGGGGATAAGAACATCAATCGAGCACTTTTAGATCTTGGTTCTAGTGTTAACCTGCTTCCATACTCCGTGTATGAGCAATTAGGTGTTGGAGAGTTGAAATCCACTCATTGTACTCTCTAAATGGCCGATCGATCCATCACCCATCCTAGGGGTGACTTAGAGGATGTGTTGATCAAGGTAGGGGACTTTATATTCCCCGTTGATTCATTGTTATGAACACACAGCCTGTGGCTAACCCACGGAACCAAATTACGGTGATCCTCGGTCGACCATTTTTGGCCACTTCCAATGTTGTAATCAATTGTCGTAATGGCTCTATGACTCTATCTTTCGGGAAGATGTTAAGTGAGTTCAACATTTACAAGATAGGAAGTCTGCCCTCCGTGCCTAAGGCTAGTATACGTGATGTTTGCTCGATCCACCAAATCACGCAGGAGGACTGTGAGCTTGAAAAATTTCGGTTCGATAACAGCAGTTTTGACGCCACTAGTGCATCCCTCCTTGAATCTGACACAGTATGCACAACCGATAACGATTACGAATGTTTCACTTTTTCGGGTGATTTTGAAGACTCACCGCCCGAGTTTGAGTCCTTTGAATTTTCGAATGAGTTTGTTGAACCATCCGATTCGGTTGCTTACAGTGATTTCGATTGATAGAATCCTTCGAGTTCGAGACAGTTTCACCAATTTTACCTTCAATTGTTTCTCCTCCAAAACTCGAACTCAAGCTGTTGCCGACTCATCTTAAATACACTCACTTAGGTGAGAATGAAACCATTCATGTTATCATCTCGGCATCTCTAGCTCTCGAGCAAGAGAAAGCCCTTTTAATGGTCTTACAAAATAATCGGCAAGCTTTTGGCTGGACTATGGCGGACATCGAGAAGATTAGTTCCCTCATAATTGAACATCATATACATATGATGGATGATGCCAAGCCAGAAAAAGATCCACAGAAACACCTCGGGGATTTTGTGGTTAATCAACCTCCACCTATAGAAGTTGACCCACAACCTTTTCTTCTAATAAAATACGAGAATACCAATATTCCACTGATTTCTGATCATTCACATTCTTGTTTTTATTCATCATCACCTCTTATTTCTTCACATCCACGTTCACGCAAACACTTTCCAAACCACCACTTATCTCTTACCGAATTCTTCTTGGATCTTTATAACATGTTCTTCCACCGACCTATACGTTACACAGATAAATTCTTCAAATGGTTGGTGTTGACTTTTGGTCTTTGTAAAGCTTGGCATTGACCTGTATCAATGTTTAGCTCAAGTTTAGGGGGAGAGGGTATTATTTGGCTTTCAAAAATAACATAAATAAAAAAAAAAATTTGAAAATAATTTTTTTTGGGTATTTTTGTAAATTTACAGATTAAATAAAATAAAAAATTTATTTGCAAATAATTTCCTCTTTTTAGAGGGGTTTATTTGCAAATACCCATCATTTCCCCCCTTTATAAAGAACCCGACCCCCCATGTTTTCACAACCCTAATTTTCATCTTCTAAAACCCTAGCGCCGCCGCCCCTCGAAATTCTGCAGCGAGATCCCTTCATCGCGCCGCCCAACTGCCGCAACAACCCCTCTCTGGCCGTTGATCCACCGCGGGTCTCTGTCTTCACCCCCTGAAATTTTCAGGGGAGGTACGATCTCTCAAAACACTCTCTGTTTTTCAATTTTTAGATCTGTAGTCACCTCATGGCACACAGCATGCAACTTGAACGCGATTTTTCGCAAGTTTTTTCACACGAGGTGTACGGTAGTTATTTTGCAAATGAGATAGCGCGTAGGGGTTGGAACTACTTGATATATAATCACCCTAATGCTTATGCACTACCGGAATTAGTCACTCATTTTTACGAGTGTATGGAAGATGGGTGTCTCACCCTATTTGGCTTTATTAAATTGCAATGGGGTGATAGAAAATTATCATCGATAGGGACATTATACATGAAGTCACACTAATCTCTCGCATACCCGCACATGACCAACCTTTACAATTTGAGGATTACATGCCCTTGATGGGCAATGATTGCTCAAGGGAGCCGCGAAAAGGGATCCAAGCGAGAACTCTTTTCGCGAATGTTTTAACTGTGTGCCGGTGGGCACAAAATAATATTTTCGGTATCTCCCACAACACAACATTTTTTACACCCTCATTGCATATTGTGCATACCCTTATGACAAGAAACCCCCGTTTCGACATGTGCACAGTTTTTCTAAACTTTATAGGTGCGGGCAAACGAGCCGCAAATTACCCTTGTCCAATGCTTGTTACACAACTTTGTCGATATTTCCTCCCCGTGGAGGAGTTAGAATTTTACATGATTGGAGGCATACCTGTCCGGCCTCTTATTGAGGGCGTTTCTACGTCCTATTCACGATTGACAGATGTATGGTCGAGAACTGAACCGGCGGAGCACGTGCCCGCTCGCACACCAAGCTCTAGCTCGACCGCGAGCGAAGGAGAAATGAACCCTTTAGAAGATGCACAGTTGATGCGGAGAGCTGTTAGGGGCATTGATGAGTTGAGGGAGACATTGAGGGTGACATCGAGGGAGCACGACCGTCAGTTGACGGAGGTAGAGCAGGGAATTCGAACCCTGCTGGGTAGGGCGGAGCGTTCATGATCACGCTAAAGAGCGCGGCGTGGGGCCGAGTAGTAAGGGCACTGCTTGTGATAAGTTTGGAGGAGTTGGTGGTTGTATATAGTTATCTTTTGCATTGCATACTTTTTTAAATTTTTGTATATATTTTTTCTTTTTCTTTTGCATGTTTAAATTCTGCATTGCATCTTTATATAAAAATCATAAAAATTGAAAAAATTGAAAATAAAAAAATATAAAAATATAAAAATCAAATAAAAACTGAAAAATCCGAAAAATTATAAAAATTAAAACATTCAATTTTGGCCATAATTGACTTGAATTTGACAAAAAGGTTAACTAGTTAGGAACAACTAGATCTTAGACTTAGTAAATTAAAAACCCTAAAAATAACCTTTCTTAAAATTTAACGGTAGAAAGTATATGTTTTTGTAGTTTATTTAGAAATAGGCAAATTTCGAGTTCACTTCTTGGTCTAAGTTAAAACAAGGGAAAATTATTGATATTTTTATTAAAGTATAAGTCTGAAAAATAATTCATAAGCTTAAGTCTAAATTCTGAAAATATATATCCTACAAATCGCACAAGCACGAACCTTGAAACTTGGAATAGTAGAAGAGACCTTAAAATGCTCTTGTCTAAAGTCCTTAGTATGAAGGAAAATAAAATAAAAATACAAGTGTGAATAAAGAGATAAAAAAATGAACACTGGTTTTTGTAATTACTTAAGGCTGCATAAATGAAAAAATAATTAGCGAGGGTGCTTTATCACCTAGTGCCTTAGACTAACTAGTTTGGGAGTCATTGCTAAAGCCTTAGGTGTTACAAGACTAGGAATTAAGCTTTAATGTGCAAATACATTTTGTAATCGGTCGTTGGTACCTCAAGAAGTATTAACGGTCGCATGAAGGATGTGTGAGCAATTTCATCTAAAATTCACCAATTGAGAAGTACTTTGGACGATGGACAAGAGTATAATAGCTTGATTTGAATTTCTAAGTGTAGGGGTGATATATACACACACGTAGGGGTATGTGATTGGGGTTTAGATAAGAGAAAGGAATGAAAAATAGGACTTATATTTTTAGTAGAGATGATAAAAATTCCTAAGTTGAGATGGAACCCTAGAAGGAAAAATTAAAAGATGCTAAAAGCTAAGTAAATCTAAAAAACATATATAATCTTAAGTTAAATGATAAGGAAGCGTGAAAAATACGGGTTGATAATTTCTTAGTCGAAGATAATAGAGTTTCTTGATAGAAAACCTAATTGGAGAATAAAAGTCAATAGGCCGAATTGATAGGATTTTGTGGGTAGTATCCGCTGAAAACCCACAGGAGACAACACTCCTCCTACTAGGGACACCTAGAGGTTTAACGGCTTGTTGCACGAGCTCAGTGCAGTCGCGTTTCCCTGCGAAAGTGAGGCTGGCTCTTTTTTGAGAATAAAACTAGTTTTGCTCAAGGACGAGCAAAAGATAAGTTTGGGGGTATTTGTTCATATCAAAATTTTGCATTAATATATTCCCCATTCTTATTCATTTTACAAATAAACAGATGCTTTTGATCCATATCTGCTACATAGTTGCAGGTTACAAGTTCTCGGAACAAAACAGTGAAAATGATGAAAAGACGATACAAAAGTGAGACTACGACCAACAAATGGAAGAATCTTGATCATGCCTACAGTTTGAAGAATAAACGAAGATCAATGGACAATTTCAAAAAGCACAAAGGTAGCGCAAGGTTCAAGACTTCGACACGAAGTAAAGGGTAAAAGTCCACGACATTATGCACTGTGGAAATCTGGAAGAGAACTAGAAGACAATCTGAGAAACCAAGTGAAGAAACAAGAAGCCAAATGCAACCAGAAGCAACCCTGAAAATTACAGCTAAAGAACCTACCACATGGCCGTGGATCCGCGGCCAAACAGGGCTTTTGGCCGCGGTTCTGCTGCCATATAGAGCACGTGTCGGTACAATTTTGTGATGGTGGTGGCGGTGCGTTGACTAATCTTCTTAGGGTAAATTTGTAAATGCAGATGTGCATCGGATGTAACCCTAGGGTTTCTATGATCTATAAATAGAAACCCTAAACCTCTTTTTGAGGTATACCTTTTCTTATGCCTCATTTTTTATCAAAATTCAGAATTCAATTCCCGTAATGTTTGAAGAGAGCATCAAATAAAAATTAAAGTATGTTTTCTTTTCATTGCCCTAGTTAATTTCCTATCTGCCCTAGTATAACTTTTATTATCTGCCCTAGTTAGATTTTCCTTTCTGCCGTAGATTAGAAACTCATAAAAAATATCTTTTATTATCAATTCCCTAATGAGTGAGTAGTTCCTCACTTGTTAGGGTTAGGAATAGGGAAGGTTTGAGAGATGAAAATCTCTCACCCCTTTCTTGCCCATCGCATATTTTTATAGGACTTCATGCATAGATACACACACCGCTCACTATGGCACACTATCCCACGAGGTAGCGGTGATACCGTAGTCTAAAAGACCGGTTGTATATGTTTTCTATGGAGGTTAGGGTAAGAATTAAGAAAGGAAGGATAAGAACCTAGAGGAAGAAACATCGTTTCTTCCCGATGGTACTAATCCACTTTATTAATTATTACCATAACACCTAATAGATCTTAATTAGGGCATAGAAAGCGGTGAGGAATATTGACTTTCCAAACTTAACCTAAACCTAACCCTAGCAAGATTTTAATCCTAGTCTAGATCAACCTTAGTTTTTAGTGATAATCCAATCCACCACAATTGGAATTAACTCGTTAGAACAATTAGAAAGTACACAACATCCCTGTGGACCGACCCGTACTCACCGGCTAGCTACCAAGCGACGCCGTTCTTGATTGCGGTAATTAATTCTTTGATCACAAAACTTAGCACCAATCAAATGGCGCAGTTGTCAGGGATGGCGTAGTTATTTCCTTTTTGCAATTTCGGGTTAATATAAAATCATAAAATTCTTAAAAACTGAAAAAATAAAAAATATAAAAAAATTTATTGTTTGAAGGGTGTTTCGTTTGAATTTTGCACGACCGACGAACGAATTCAGATCTGGAAAAATCCAGAGAGCAAAACAGAAAACAACAGATCTGAACAACAGAGGAAAATCAGAACAGAGGAGCAGAAGAAGTCTCGGGAACTGAACCGTGCATACCACCGTGGAACCGCGGCAAGGAGGCACGTTTGGCGGCGGAAACGCAGTTGTAGGGTGACGTCAGCACGTGGAAAAATCGCTGTAAGTTTTCTCTTCCTCTCTATAACCACTTTATCTCCTCTGAAAAATTTTCCTGCAGGATTCTTTGCGCAAAAACTTCTCCCCTTCTCCAATAAAATTTGTAGTTTATTTAGAAATAGAAAAATTTCAAGTTCACTTCTTGGACTAAGTTAAAACAAGGGAAAAGTATTGATATTTTTTATTAAAGTTTAAGTTTGAAAAATAATTCCTAAGCTTAAATCTAAATTCTGAAAATATATACCTTACAAATCGCACAAGCACGAACCTTGAAACTTGGAATAGTGGAAGAGACCTTGAAATGCTCTTGTCTAAAGTCCTTAGTATGAAGGAAAATAAAATAAAAATACAAGTGTGAATAAAGAGATAAAAAAATGAACACTGGTTTTTGTAATTACGTAAGGCTGCATAAATGAAAAAATAATTAGCGAGGGTGCTTTATCACCTAGTGCCTTAGACCAACTGGTTTGGGAGTCACTGCTAAAGCCTTAGGTGTTATAAGATTAGGAATTACGCTTTAATGTGCAAACACATTTTGTAATCGGTCGTTGGTACCTCAAGAAGTATTAACGGTCGCATAAAGGATGTGTGAGCAATTTCATCTAAAATTCACCAATTGAGAAGTACTTTGGACGATGGACAAGAGTATAGTAGCTTGATTTGAATTTCCAAGTGTAGGGTTGATATATACACACACGTAGGGGTATCTGATTGGGGTTTAGATAAGAGATAGGAATGAAAAATAGGACTCATATCTTTATTAGAGATAATAAAATTCCTAAGTTGAGATGGAACCCTAGAAGGAAAACTCAAAAGATGCTAAAAGCTAAGTAAATCTACAAAACATATATAATCTTAAGTTAAATGATAAGGAAGCGTGAAAAATACGGGTTGATAATTTCTGAGTCGAAGATAATAGAGTTTCTTGATAGAAAACCTAATTGGAGAATAAAAATCAATAGGCCGAATTGATAGGATTTTGTGGGTAGTATCCGCTGAAAACTCTCAGGAGACAACACTCCTCCTACTAGGGACACCTAGAGGTTTAACGGCTTGTTGCACGAGCTCAGTGCAATCGCGTTTCCCTGCGAAAGTGAGGATAGCTCTTTTTTGAGAATAAAACTAGTTTTGCTCGAGGACGAGCAAAAGATAAGTTTGGGGGTATTTGTTCATATCATAATTTTGCATTATTATATTCCCCATTCTTATTCATTTTACAAATAAACAGGTGCTTTTGATCCATATCTGTTACATAGTTGCAGGTTATAGGTTCTCGGAACAAAACAGTGAAAATGATGAAAAGACGATACAAAAGTCAGACTACGACCAACAAATCGAAAAATCTTGATCATGCCTACAGTTTGAAGAATAAACGAAGATCAATGGACAATTTCACAAAGCACAAAGGCAGCGCAAGGTTCAAGACTTCGATACGAAGTAAAGGGTAAAAGTCCACGACATTATGCACTGTGGAAATCTGGAAGAGAACTAGAGGACAATCTGAGAAACCAAGTGAAGAAACATGAGGCCAAATGCAACCAGAAGCAACCCTGAAAATTGCAGCTCAAGAACCCACCACATGGTCGCGGATCCATGGCTAAACAGGGCTTTTGGCCACGGTTCTGCGGCCAGATAGAGCACGTGTCGGTGCAATTTTGTGACGTTGGTGGCGGTGCGTTGACTAGTCTTCTTAGGGTTGTAAGTGCACGGCAGCGCCCCGGCCGTCATTCCGAGGCCAAAATGCGGAAACGAAACTTTTCAAAAAACTTGTAAACCGGCACTACCGGGCACTATAAAACCCGGATCGGGCCATTAACCTAACGCTAGCAAACTAGAAGATGGGTAGAGAGCTATACCGAGCGATCCGTGTTCTTCGGTCTTCGGCCTCCACTCCGATCTCCTCGCGGAATCTCCGATCTTCATCACCTCGTCGGAACGGGCACCACATCGCCGGGTTCTTTTACAGGCTCCCACCTCTGGACCGAGGCAACTCGGGCACGAAGTTGGCGAGTCGACGTGTCCAAGAATACTGTAGGCGAAGTGTAAAATGGTTTGTCTCATGGGGTAGGAAGTTGCCATTTAGATGGAGGTGAAGAATGAGCAATGGAAAATGAGCTTAGGGTTTTTGGTGTATGTAAAAATGAGAACAAGAATTTTTTCCACACCAAAAATTAATCCTCCCCTCTCCTAGAAGTGGCCGGCCAAACAAAAATGTGGAGGAGGGAAATTATACAAAGGGGGTGAGTGTAGGAAATCAAAATGGTAACCATAAGCCATGTGAAGAAAATGAGGAAATAATATCACATCAATTTCTAATCCAAATCAAAATCAATTCTCATCTCATTAATGCTAGCCATGATGAAAGAAAAAAGCAAAGATGCTAGATTTATCATAATCTCTCCATTTACAAGAAACCCCCTCCACAATTGCTAATTTGCAAATATGCAAATTAGCCCCTCCATCAGAAAATCCAGCCATTAAGGAACAAAGGAAAACTGGTCGAAACGGAATGCAAACTGGAAACTTCAAAAAACTGATCCCGTAATAAATTACAGGAAAACCCCGCGACTGTATATACATACCCGCATTTGTATTCCGACCGAATACAAATGCAATGAGACAAAATCTACACTGTACAATACTAGGATCCGGCTTAAACCAAAGCCCGCTAGTATTGTCCGTCCGATCATGATCCGTGCAATACCGCACGGATATGATCGAACCCTCTCGTATCTCCATACGGCCTCTACAGCGTTTTGCCCGAAACTTGAGAAACTGTCTGTGGGGGACTCTAAAGACTCGTCAATACTTTGGCTGTGGATTTAACCACTAGCACGTCAGAGGTATTAGCCATACGTAACGGGCTACCAGGTATTGACCAAAAGGGACGTCGATGAGCGAACTCATCCTGACACCCTACTGAGCCTGTCAGTGACAATATCCGTACAGTCCGGTCCGTTCGTCTATGAGCATTGCATGGCGGGCTTAGGGGGTTGGTAAAAGTCAGACCCCCAAAAGCGGTACAAGTCGTGTCGGAGTGTAGCCCAGAACACCCTGAGATATTACTGGAATACCTACCAGTAAATCTCCTGCCTTGGCTAAGGGCTTCGTGTAATGGCTGTTCTAGACACAGCGCGACCTCACCCCCAATACCGGGGGAGAAGAACCCCTACAGATCCGCTCACTGCCTCCATGTGGCTCGGGACTGTACCCAATTAAAACCTGTTTGCATGACTCCATTGAGCCATGGTAGGGTAGTAATTAAAGTACAGTGGGAACTCACACGAGACAAATGACGATCTCAGGTCGATGAACTAACCTGTACACATGTCACCAGGGAACTGCTATCTGACGTCAGGTATAAGACCAACTAGCATGTTCCCGGCGAGTCCTGTCCGGTGTACTCATAACCCAATGAGCACCTGTATACATCTTAGGTGAACCAACTAACACCAGTGGCTTGTGAGACCGGCCACCGCCCCTCATCGGGGTCTCGACTGTATACACTAGTCTACTCTGGAGTATCGATGCCCTGTCTCGAAAACTCCCACGACTAGGGACCTTTTAAGGATGTGCTTATAGACCCTAGCTCCCACGTATATGATCGCCCTCATACTGCTGGCAGTCAAGCAAGAATCCTAAGGGCTCTATCAACGTGCAATAGTGACTTGTAAGGTCACCTAAAGCAGTATACGATGATAAAGATAAACCAGATAGCATACTATCATCTTGAGTAGGACTGTCTTACCGGTATAGTTCCTCCCTCAATCATTGCAATCACGTGCCTGTGATCCAATAATTGACTCTGAGGGCACTATCTCCAACAATCTCCCACTTGCACTCAAGGCTAATTATTGCGATGTCGCATACTCACAGCCTGTGTGATACCGAACACCCAACTCCTCTACTAATCAGTCTCACAAAACCCGTTTGCGAAACTATTGCGTTCGAAGAATAGCCTCAGTGAGTGGATCCGCCTAAATGTTTCTTTCTATGTCTCTCTTTATCTTAAGTTCGCGGAGAAAGCCATCTCCCGAAATGAGCAATACCTGTCTTAGAATATGTCTGGATATCTGATGGGACCTAGTTCATAAATGAACTCCAAATCCAAACTTCTCAGAATGTATCGTCAACTGAAACCAATCAGTATCCCGCGCCATGCCTCCCTCAGTATCCACCTGGACCACCTGTCCTAAATACTGCCCCTCGTCAGAGGGAAAACTATAACTCTGACAATCACTCTATCATCCAAGTTACCTTGGAAGCATGGAATGATAACTGTCTCCCGAATGAGGCTGTCGTTATCATATTCCTAGAACATCCACTTATGTTCTAAAACTGATTCCGAATGTTTCTCCAGTATTGGATTAATATCAACTTATTGCATCTACTGCAAAAACAACATCTGGTGTGGTACTTGACATCTCATGATTGACTCAATTTCCTAAGCAAGTGTTCTGCCAATCATGCACATCTCTCTCCTCTTTAGTCTGTAAGACACCTTTAGAGAGGGTGACTCCATTACCTACAGGTATACTACCGTGCCAGGAGTCGTTCATTCTAAATCACCTTTAGAATGCTGTCTAAGTACCCAGATTGGGAAACTACCCAAATCTAGACCATAAATCTAGTAACCAGAATGTCTGATATAATATCCAAGTCCCATGTGGAGAAACCACTGTGTGACAACCAAAGTATAACCGATCGTAGTATAGGAATTTCACTTCCTACTCTGTGTATGTCATCCAAATACCAGGACATCATACCCTACTACCTTCTTAACAGATCCATCCCCTATTCTGATGAAGTCAAACCTATGACTGTCACATCAGAAATAGATGATCTATCTCCTCTATATCTGCTTTAGTCTATAAATAGACATAAGCTACTTGTCCACTATGCTTCCGCTGCTCCCACTGACCACGTACACTTCTAAAGCCAGTTCAGAACGACGCTATATTCATCCTCCTGCCGGGTCTCACAGTCTGGAACAACAGCAATGGCAAGTCTGGGTAAACAAGAACCTCCCTATCACCGTCCTTGAGGCTACCGGAGTACCTCTAGGGTGCCTGAGGTTACCTACCATATCTGCGGAGTGGCCAATGGAATGTCAAATCAGATTGAATTTTTAGGTTCTTATCAAATTTTCAGTAATCGTTTGCGGTTCTGAAATCACTTCCAGTTCTACCATACTTCCACTACTGTTTTCTGAAAAAATCCATTTTTTTTAAAACTGTGGCGAGTCAAGAACAATATCACTATTGATCTTTCAGATTGTAGAAAGTCAACCCTCGTCATAGCCCGGGTCAACCCACAAACAACCATTACAGAAACATGCCTTGAGTTATCCAGAGTCTGGTTTTAAGCATAAGCCGGACAAATCCTCGTACCTTAACATCGTTAAGATATGAATTGTTCTATATCCAATACAGAAACAGAGACACTGATTTAATTGAATCAGATTCAAATCATGCAGCTGTCTCCAGTGCATGTCAACAAAATGGAAAAAGGCCGATCAACATTACTCAACTTAGGAGTACTTCCAATTATGAGTAACCTGAAAGAGAAACAAGTTCTCTTAATCGTTACTATTAACTGAATACTATACACAAGTATCTACATCTTCAATCACCTTGAAGAATCCCGATACTTGCAACACCTGGTTTTCTACTTTACTCATATACCTATAACTTCTCAAAATTTGGACCTTGTGTTTCTACGAAACACTTGTCTAAAAACTAGAGAATTCATAAGTAAAACGAATATAGTACGAAGACCAACCCCTCTGTCCTAATGGAAAATGGACAACATACAATACTCTGTATAAGTCCCTTGAGTCTAATAACTCATTCCCTGTGTGTCGTAGGTTGAAAACTGTACTTATGGTTAAGAAGAATTACACCGCCGTTTAATGCTCCTTACCTAACCATCCACTGATATAGGTAGTCATGGACATAATTTCAAAAAGGTATATCTCACTCTATTAAAATAGACGTACAGATATATCAATTTGAAATTGGTGCATAACAACGGATATTCAAAACCAAATATTTGCCGTCCGGCAAACAGCCCAGGCGATTTCCTCAAATATCACCAATTACAACGAATTCCGATATAATGAGGATGATCACCTAATTCCCAATAACTTACTCCCACTCATCATCTGTAAAACCATACAGATGTGAGAATCAAACCTGGTAAGTACATACCCTGGAGCAAGGACTAATTTGGAAATCAGTTTTCTTTTAACAGTACACAGTGAAACCGAAACATTGAAATGTTTCATAGGGGTATCCGGGTATTCCTAGTAATGCCTCTTTCATTATCCATATTCACAACTGTAACCGTATATTTTGCCATCTTTCCAAATCCCTTCATATGTCTTTAGTCATTACCTTCTGTACACCCTCTTAGGCTAAATGGCTTTCTTCCTTCCCTACCGTTCGGCACCGGCCTATGGTTTGGAATAAGACTATCCAATAAGCATAATGGGTGTACTGTCCTAATCCTAGGAGCACTCGCAATGCGAGAGAAGATGAAGATAAAAGACAACCGAATAAAATCTTATTCCTATTTCTCCTGAACCAGAATCCATCCCCGAACTGGAACAAGTTCCTTTTGAGTTCGTATATAACCATACGATGGAATATCCAATAAACTGTGGATCTTTGTAGTGATACGGAGTGTTCTGGAGAAATACAAAGGTGAAGTGGGAGTGGTAATGAAATACTTGGTTTGGTCGTGAATAGCAGTCGCAGTTTACTTTGCCCTCCTTCTAATCCCTTTACTTGTCTTTACTTAATACCTTCTGTACACCATCGTTACGCTAATTGGTTTTCTTCATTCCCTACCGATCGACACCTGCCTATGGTTTGGAAGAAAACTATCCAATAAGCATAATAGGTGTACTGTCCTAATCCAAGGACACTCGCAGCCTGAGAGAAGGTAAAAGGAAAAGACTACTGAATAGTCCTATTCGTTTTCTCCAGAACCGGAAACCATCCTCGAATAAATTCCTTCGAGTTCGTATATAACCATACGATGGTTTTATCCAATGGAAGTGGACGTTCGTAGTAATACGGGGTGTTCTGGAGAAAAAGGTAAGAGTAGGAGTGGCAATGAGGTATGCAACTCTGACAATCCAAAAGCCAGTGTTTAAGAAGGTTCGGTTAATTTTGGTCACTGAGTCATAGTCAAGGGTCGGGTCATGGTCGCTGCCAAAGAGAGAGAGAAAAGAAACACTCAGCGTGCACTCTAACCTAGATCAGAATGGTTATCACTTTATCTAATCAGGAAGCCTCCCACTGTAACGTCAAATTCTCCTCCAAACCTGAAAGAAGAATTAGTCGGGATCAACCGAGGAGTAAACCAACTCATCAGTGGGAATCGGGATCCAACTATCATCGCATGATAATGTGATGGAATCCACTCACGTTATCACACTCCAGAAGGTATGCGCATATCTGGCAAGTTTCAGTTTCTTTAGAAACTCCCGATGTGATTTTTCCCCATGCTCTTATGACCTTGACTTTGGCCAACAAATCATAAGTCACATGTCAAGTTCTACCCGTAATTCTCCAGGTTGATTTGAACCCACCCGTACATACCCTTGATTTTGGCCAACAAAGCAGTACGACTGTCCCAAACCAACGCATCTATCTATGCTGCAGAAAAGTAACAAATAGCTACCATACACTATGCCTTGACTTTGGCCAACAAACATAGCATGAATACTAAGTGCTACCCGTCTGAAACGACGGAGGGCTACGAATGGTTTTTGGCGAAAAACCTTTAACGTAATGAACTTGATATCGTTGAAAGAACCGGATAGGTTTATAAAAATATAGTGACGAAAACCTTAGCTAAAGAGGTCACTCCCGGTGAAGGGATCTCGGCTCTTTCCCCGTAGAATGAGGTGCAGGATATTCCAACTGAATACCACGATGCAAAGCAAAAGGCAATCGGCTATAGTGAAGTTATTGTCCTGACGCAAACTTCTGTCCAAGGGGTCACTCCCGGTGAAGGATCTCGGCCCTTGCCTCGTCGACTGAGGTGCTGGATATTCATAACCGAATACCTCTATGCAAAACAAAAGAGAATGCCCTTGCAATAACAGCTTTTTGAAAAGTGTTCCAACAACATCAGAATATGTTTGTTTAGCTTGCATTGATCCGAATCAATGCAGTCCCATCAATTGATCACACCAATAAAGAACGAAAAGAATGATGTACGTATATGCCATCCGCATTTGCCACTGGGTCCCGTCATCACCCGTTAGGTTACTTAACTAATGACAGAGCGGGGACTGGACTAGCGCGGATGCAAAACATATACAACATCTACTAGTATATATATATCAATATATAATATTCGCTTAAGGCGTGATAAAATGCAACATCACAAAAATGTAATAAGCATCACAGAACAATAACGATATCTGGGATCCCTGGGTTTCATAGAGCCGCTAATGAAACCCGACGTTCCCCTGGTCATGTGGATAGCCTGTGCAACGAAATCCTAGACCCCTATGGGCGCGGCAAGTTACCCGCCAAAACCTGAAGCGAGGCAGCCCCTTTCAGCAACGTGAATGGACCACCCAGCACTTCACGGAATCCGGTAACTTGAGCACCCCTCCTTGGGTCAACCTGTACCCCCTATGAGTGCGGCGAATAGCCCTCCAATTCTAGAGTGAAGCCCCCTCCGTCTCAACGCCATGAGATGCGGGCCCGTTGCCCTCTAGAACCCAGCCACCCGTGCACCCCTCCGCGGGGTAATCCTAGTACAGAAAGTAAAATATACAACGGGTACATCGACCTCAGCCCGGTCGTGCCCCAAAAGAATAATATACAAACAGGCAGTAACGGCAGTCCACATGTCGGACGCTCGCCCCGCAATATCAAATGTACATATAAAACCAAACTGTACTAACATTGCATCCAGGCTATCCCCACGACAAATCCGCAACATCACAGCACAACACAGAACATCAACGTGAATGTCACGTTCGCAAATCCGTCTAAAAGGGCTATAGCAGTTAGACAGGATTTACCGATCAAATGACATTCACAATCGCAGATATAATGTAAATACTGTGAACTAACATGTTTAAAATTTTCGATCGACTAAATTTCCCGAAGCGGGCCCCAAGCACAACTGTAGCACTCAAAAAAATCTGGGCCGAAAAAGAATATACCAGAAACCCTATTTCCATGTCAGAGAGCAACTGTAAAAATTTGATGCAGTGAAGCCAAAATTCGGCGGCGGATCCGCGGCCAAAACGTGGTTTTGGCCGCTGATCCGCCGCTCTACAGTAGGATCAGGGTACCAAATTTTCATAGTGTTCTCAAAAAACCCTGCACGTAATTTTCCAATATGCCAAATAATTTTTAGAGCACAGGAAAAATTCGACAGAAACTGGACTTGAAAATACGGTTTTTGGAAAATCCGTTCGATCGAACATATAAACACGTTAGAGCAAGCTAGACTAGCTTAATGGCGTGGCTCTGATACCAATGTAAGTACACGGCAGCGCCCCGGCCGTCATTCCGAGGCCAAATGCGAAAACGAAACTTTTCAAAAAACTGTAAACCGGCACTACCGCGCACTATAAAACCCGGATCGGGCCATTAACCTAAGCTACCAAACTAGAAGATGGGTAGAGAGCTATACCGAGTGATCCATGTCCTTCGGTCTTCGGCCTCCACTCCGATCTCCTCGCGGAATCTCCGATCTTCATCTTCTCGTCGGAACGGGCACCACATCGCCGGGTTCATTTATGGGCTCCCACCTATGGACCGAGGTAACTCGGGCACGAAGTTGGCGAGTCGACGTGTCCAAGAATACTGTAGGCGAAGTGTAGGATGGTTTGTCTCATGGGGTAAGAAGTTGCCATTTAGATGGAGGTGAAGAATGAACAATGGAAAATGAGCTTAGGATTTTTGGTGTATGTAAAAATGAGAACAAGAATTTTTTCCACACCAAAAATTAATCCTCCCCGCTCCTAGAAGTGGCCGGCCAAACAAAAATGTGGAGGAGGGAAATTATACAAAGGGGGTGAGTGTAGGAAATAAAAATGGTGACCATAAGCCATGTGAATAAAATGAGGAAATAATATCACATCAATTTCTAATCCAAATCTAAATCAATTCTCATCTCATTAATGCTAGCCATGATAAAAGAAAAAAGCAAAGATGATAGATTTATCATAATCTCTCCATTTACAAGAAACCCCCTCCACAATTGCTGATTTGCAAATATGCAAATTAGCCCCTCCATCAGAAAAATCCGGCCATGAAGGAACAAAGGAAAACGGGCCGAAACGGAATGCAAACTGGCAACTTCAAAAAACTGATCCCGTAATAAATTACAGGAAAACCTCGCGACTGTATATACATACCCACATTTGTATTCCGACCGAATACAAATGCAATGAGACAAAATCTACACTGTACAATACTAGGATCAGGCTTAAACTAAAGCCCGCTAGTATTGTACGTCCGATCATGATCCGTGCAATACCGCACGTATATCATCGAACCCTGCCATATCTCCATACGGCCACTACAGCGTTTTGCCCGAAACTTGAGAAACTGTCTGTGGGGGACTCTAAAGACTCGTCAATACTTTGCTGTGGATTTAACCACTAGCACGTCAGAGGTATTAGCCATACGTAACGGGCTACCAGGTATTGACCAAAAGGGACGTCGATGAGCGAACTCATCCTGACACCCTACTGAGCCTGTCAGTGACAATATCCTTACAGTCCGGTCCGTTCGTCTATGAGCATCGCATGGCAGGTCTAGGGTGTTGGTAAAAGTCAAACCCCTAAAAGCGGTACAAGTCGTGTCGGAGTGTAGCCCAGAACACCCTGAGATATTACTGGAATACCTACCAGTAAATCTCCTGCCTTGGTCAAGGACTCGTGTAATGGCTTTCCTAGACACAGCGCGACCTCACCCCCAATACCGGGAGAGACGAATCCCTGCAGATCCGCTCACTACCTCCATGTGGCTCGATACTGTACCCAACTAAAACCTGTTTGCACGACTCCTTTGAGCCATGGTAGGGTAGTAATCAAAGTACAGTGGAAACTCACATGAGACAAATGACGATCTCAGGTCAATGAACTAACCTGTACACATGTCACCAGGGAACTGCTATCTGACGTCAGGTATAAGACCAACTAGCATGTTCCCGGCGAGTCCTGTCCGGTGTATTCATAACCCAATGAGCACATGTATACATCTTAGGTGAACCAACTAACACCAGTGGCTTGTGAGACCGGCCACCACTCCTCGTCGGAGTCTCGACTGTATACACTAGTCTACTCTGGAGTATCGATGCCCTGTCTCGAAAACTCCCACGACTAGGGACCTTTTAAGGATATGCTTATAGACCCCAGCTCCCACGTATATGATCGCCCTCATACTGCTGGCAGTCAAGCAAGAATCCTAAGGGCTCTATCAACGTGCAATAGTGACTTGTAAGGTCACTTAAAGCAGTACACGATGATAAAGGTAAACCAGATAGCATACTATCATCTTGAGTAAGACTGTCTTACCGGTATAGGTCCTCCCTCAATCATTGCAATCACGTGCCTGTGATCCAATAATTGACTCTGAGGGAACTCTCTCCAACAAGGGTAAATTTGTAAATGCAGATGTGTATCGGATGTAACCCTAAGGTTTCTATGATCTATAAATAGAAAGCCTAAACCTTTTTTTGAGGTATGCCTCTTCTTGTGCCTCATTTTTTTAATCAAAATTCAGAATTCAATTCCTGTAATGTTTGAAGAAAGCATCAAATAAAAATTAAAGTAAGTTTTCTTTTCATTGCCCTAGTTAATTTCCTATCTGCCCTAGTATACTTTTATTATCTGCCCTAGTTAGATTTTCCTTTCTGCCGTAGATTAGAAACTCATAAAAAAATATCTTTTATTATCAATTCCCTAATGAGTGAGTAGTTCCTCACGTGTTAGGGTTAGGAATAGGGAAGGTTTAAGAGATGAAAATCTCTCACCCCTTTCTTGCCCATCACATATTTTTATAGGACTTCATGCATACATACACACACCGCTCACTATGGCACCCTATCCCACGAGGTAGCAGTGATACCGTAGTTTAAAAGACCGGTTGTATATGTTTTCCATGGAATTTATGGTAAGAATTAAGAAAGGAAGGACAAGAACCTAGAGCAAGAAATATCGTTTCTTCCCGATGGTACTAATCCACTTTATTAATTATTACCATAACACCTAATAGATCTTAATTAGGTCATAGAAAGCGGTGAGGAATATTGACTTTCCAAACTTAACCTAACCCTAACCCTAGCAAGATTTTAATCCTAGTTTAGATCAACCTTAGTTTTTAGTGATGATCCAATCCATCACAATTGGAATTAACTCGTTAGAACAATTAGAAAATATACAACATCCCTGTGGACCGACCCATACTCATCGGCTAGCTACCAAGCGACACCGTTCTTGATTGCGGTAATTAATTCTTTGATCTTAAAACTTAGCACCAATCATGCATCCGCATACGGGATCGCCGAGATAGGCTCTGAAGGCGTCGCACAAGAGAAGTTTCGACGACCTCTGATAATCTGGTCATACCATCTACCCCACAAGTGAAGTTTTTTGTGTTCCGGGTCATGGTCTTTGATGAGCATGAGAACCTCCCGGTCCACAGGCGCCTCAGGGAATCCTCCCTCCGAACGGAAAAACGGAAACGAAGCGTCGAAAGACATGTCGCCTGCAAAAAAAAGGGACAGAAGTCAACTGTCAGTGCTATAATTTAATTTTAAATCCTGACACTTGGTACTTTAAAATTTGTACCACACTGCAATGCAGTGGAGAGGGACCAAAGGGGGCTCACAAAATCTGGATGACAATTCATCAATTAATAATTAATAAAACAGCCTCATCATTGGATGAGACTGTTAATTAAATGAGGAAATCCTCAAGAAAATTCTCATTAAATGAGAGATCTCTCGGGAAAAGGAGAAAATCTCCCTTTGAGAGCAAAGCTCTATGACAGAGTGACACTTGTCAAACTCTGATCATGAAGGAATAAAATTCCTCAAGAGCCTGGCTTTATAATGATGATGGAAAAATCTATCAGAAAAGATTTAATTAAAATCAATTTTTCTGGGATCTTCAAGATCCACGAACAAACTCTTAAGAGTTCTTCACAAGAGATTAAGAAATCTACATGTTATCAAAAGAGCAGAGCTCTGATTCATGGGATAAGAAACCCCAAGAAAAGATCTCTTTAGATCTATGGGTTCATGAGAGCAAAGCTCTGTTAATGAAACCCTAAATTGGTTTTCTTTATATCAAAGATCTATGAAGAGTAAGGCTCTGTTAATGGGTAAAACCCTAATTTATTAAAAGTTTTAAACTTTACCTAAAGTTTTGACAGAGTTTTGACTCTTAAAAAGTTCTTAAACAAGAGAGCTATGCTCTATGGGAGAATGAAATTCTCAGAAAACAAGAAGAAGATGAAAATCATCTAAGGGACCAAAGGTCCTATTTATAGGCATTGAAACGCCTCTTCAACTTCTAAGTTGATCCAAAGGCGCAGATACTGCCACCGCTGCACTCACGTGTGCACCACATGAGCGCAACGGTGGGTGCATTTGTTTCCCCCAATCAGAGCAAAGCTCTGTTTGAAATTTGAATTTCAAAAAATTGAAGCAACACTTCAGATCCAGCGCTAGGCGCGCTGCGCGCCACGTGTCAAACACGGATGCGCTAGCGCCAGGTACGCTGCGCCCTAGGCAGTGTACTGATTGATTGATTTAGCGTGCTAGCGCTTTCTAAAAGATAGATCAAAAATATTTGTAACCGCAATCAAGAACGGCGTCGCTTGGTAGCTAGCCGGTGAGTACGGGTCGGTCCACAGGGATTTTGTGAATTTCCTAGTCGCGCTAACGAGTTAATTCCGAAGGGTGTTCGGATTGATTATTAAATCTAAAAACCAAATTAATCTATATCTAAGTCTTGCTAGGGTTAGGTCTAGGTTAAGTTTGGAAAGTCTATAAATCTCACCGCTTTCCATACGCATATGAAGATCTAATTAGGTGTTATGGTAAATATTAATAAAAGGGATTAGGATGATTGGGAAGATTGTTCTTCCTCTAGATCCTTGTCCTTCCTTTATTAATCTCTACCCTAACCTCCATGGAAAACCATCACAACCGGGCCTTTATACTACGGTATCACCGCTACCTCGATGGATAGGGTTCCGTAGGGAGCGGTATGTGCTTGTATGCATAGAGTCCTATGAAAATATATGAAGGGCAAGAAAGGGGATGAGAGATTTTCGTCTCTCAAACCTTCCCCAGATCTAACCCTAACAAGCGAGGAGACTACTCACTCATTAGGGAATTAAAATACATTTATCTAGGGCAGAGAATAAAAATTACCTAGGGCAAGAATTGAAATCTAAACTAGAGCAATTAAATAAATTTACTTACTTTACAGATGGCTCTCTCCAAACATTTACGCAGGGTTGTCAGATCTGAATAGATGATATAAAAAGAGACATCGATACTCTCCAAAAGAATTCTAAATTTTATTATTAAAAAGAGGCATAGGGAGGCATGAAAAGAATACAATGATTTGGGCTTCTATTTATAGGAGATAGAAAATCCTAGGTTACAATTGATTTGCATGTCTACATTTACCAAAATATCCTTAGGAAGACCTAGTCAAAGTAGACTTCAAGCTTTGGTAAAATTTTATGTCTCTTTAAAAGAAAGTATTGGGCCTTGGATTTTTGGGCTTCCTTATTATTTGGTTCTTTATTAAAATAGCTTCTATGTTTCTTCCAGATCTCTAGTGAATAATTGCGGTGGACTTTTAACCGTTCGCTTTGTAATCTTGGACCTTGCATTGCCTTGTACTTTGTGAATTTTATCTTTGATGTCGGCTTAATCAAGAGTCTTCTGTTTGCTGGTCAAATTCCACTTTTTCATCGTGTTTGCATCGCTTTCACTGTTTTAGATCCAAGAATCTGTAACCTGTAATATGTAGCAGACATGCGTCAAAAGCACCTGTTTATTTATAAAAAGAATAAGAATGGGGAATATAATAATGCAATATTATGGTATGAACAAATACCCCCAAACTTATCTTTTGCTCGTCCTCGAGCAAACTTATTTTTATTCACTAAAATCCTAACCGCACTTTCGCAGGGAAACACGATTGCACTGAGCACGTGCAATAAGCCGTTAAACCTCTAGGTGTCCCTAATAGGAGGAGTGTTGTCTCCTGAGAGTTTTCAGCGGATACTACCCACAAAATCCTATCAACTCGGCCCATTGACTTTTGTTCTCCAATTAGGTTTTCTAACAAGGAATTCTATTATTTTGGACTCGTAAATTATCCACCCATGTTCTTCACACTTCCTCATCATTTAACTTAAGATTATACATGTTCTATAGACTTACTTAGCTTTCGGAATTTCTTAAGTTCTCCTTCTAGGGCTCCATCTCTACTTAGGAATTTCTATCAACTCTACTAAAGATATAAGTCCTATTCTTCATTCCTTTCTCTTATCCAAACTCTAATCACATATCCCCACGTGTGTGTAAATGTCACCCCTACACTTGAAAATTCAAATCAAGCAATCGTACTCTCGTCCATTGTCCAAAGCATTTATTAATTTGCGAATTTTTACTTGAATTTCGCTTACACATCCTTCATGCGACCGTTAATACTTCCTGAGGTACCAACAACCGATTACAAGATGCGTTAGCACTTTAAAACGTACCTCCTAGTTTTGCAACACCCAAGGCTTTTAGCAGTGACTCCCAAACCAGTTGGTCTAAGGCACTAGGTGATAAAGCACCCTCGCTAAATATTTTTTTATTTTTTACAGTCTTATGTAATCATAAAAACCAGTGTCAATTTTTTTTTTATTCACACTTTTTTTTCTTTTTTCTTCGTACTAAGGACTTTAGACAAGAGCATTTCAAGGTCTCTTCTACTATTCCAAGTTTCAAGGTGCGTGATTGTGCATTTTGTAGGGTATACGTTTTCAGAATCTAGACTTAAGCTAGGAATTATTTTTCAAACTTATATTCCAATAAAAGTTTTAATACTTTTCCTTCGTTTCGACTTAGCCCAAGAAGCGAACCCAAAATTTGCCTATTTCTAAATAAACTACAAAGGCATATACTCTCTACCGTTAAACTTTTAGGAAGGTTATCTTTAGGATTTTTAATTTACTACGTCAAAGATCTAGTTGTTCCTAACCAGTTAACCTATCTGTCAAACTCAAGTCAATTAGCCAAAATTGAATACATTAATTTTTATAATTTTAGAAATTTTTCAATTTTTATGGGTTTTCAAATAAGTATGCAAATGCAAAAATATGTACAAATGAATGCGAAGGAAGAAAACGTACCGAGCATACCCCCAAACTTGAAGTTGACAGAGTCCTCACTGTCATGCTAAACCAAGAGGGTCAAAATACCGATACTACCCTGTTTATTTATTTATAAAATTTTTTAATATATATTTTTAATGTTTTGAAATTTTTTTTTAATTTTTTTATAGAAAAGAAAACAAAAAATATATACATATATACAAAGATTCCCCCCCCCCAAACATAAGCTTGGCCTTACACAAGCCAAAGGATAACACCAACCATTCAAAAATCTTATCGTGGTAATGGTATAGTTGGTGCAAGACTGGGGTGGAAAGAAAAGAGATGAGAAACACACGAGACCGTGTGGAAAGAAGAGTGGAATATGGTCTCGGTGGAGGTGAAGAAGGGCAGAAAAGAGAAAAAAGGGGAGTACGATCTTGATGGTGTAAATCGAGTGAATAAATTAGCGCAATTTATGATGACCGATATGTTAAAAGCGATTGCGCTAACCTATCAATCCGTCGAGAGATGGGGTCAAATCCCTCAAGATTCGCAAGAAAACATGGGTACGCCGAACTTGGTATAGGAGTTGAAAGCGTAACGGTCTCTTGTACGGTCGGAACAATGGGAAAGACGAAAGGGAGTGAATCAGGGATAGTCTCATTCTCACCGTAGTAAACTGTCTCGAACTTAAAAGATTCCATCAATGGTTCGACACTACTGTAATCAACCGAGTCTGATTGGTCAACCCATCTGAAAATGTAAAGGACTCAAACTCGGGCGGTGAGTCATCAACATCGTCCGAAAAAGTGAAACACTCGTAAGTGTTAACGTCTGTGAGAAGTGTGTCAGATTCAAAAGAAAAATTTTCAAGCTCACAGTCTTCAAGCGTGGTCGGAACGATGGAAAGGAGGGAGGGTGATTCAGTTAAAGGTTCAAGAGAATGAATTGGAAAATCAGATACATCAAACAAAAATGATTCAACCTCAATATGATCCTCAAAACTCTCCTCAATACTATCCTTATAATTCTCCTCAAAATTCAACTCATCCATGCCCTTATCATCAAAATCCAGACGCATGTGAAGTTCGGGAGAAACATCTAATAACTCGGGATGATAATTTGAACATAAAATTTCAATCAAATCGACAGGTTCATCATCCGAAATAGTCCCGGCGTCTATATCCTCAATCAAGTGAAAATCAATTTCTTTAGACACCTCATCAAAAGTATGAATATTTAGCGATTTAGGTTCTAGAGTGGAGGTGTAAAGATCGAAAGGATTAAGTGCGGTTTCACTCGAAAGGGGTTCTTCACAATTTGGCAAATCAAACACTACAAAATCACACAACTCGGTTTTATTTTAAACAGATGAACTATTTAGGGCAATCGATGGAAAACCGGAGTTGTGGGTTTCAATTGGGTAAGGGTAGGTTTGATTTGGAAATCCTCTCTCATTCTCACTCTGTCCAACCGCCTCCTTATACATTGAAAAATTTGAAGCTAGTGGGAAACTAGCCACCGGTTCAGCAGGTTGCATAAGGGCAGCCACGGACGCTTCCACATTCCTAGTCATTTTATTTGTTGCTGCAATATATGCCTCCAACGACTCTTCCAAACTAGACTTAGGTGGTGAGAGGGTTTCGGTAAAAGATTCAAAATTGTGGGGATGTGCAAAACTCCCAACAGGCTGTGTCGAAGCAGTGTCTAGTGGAGGTGGGAAGGTCGGGTAGGACTGGTAGGAAGTGGGTGATTAGACAGGGGTAGGGTCAACATATGGATAAAAATGTGAATAATCTTGTGGATCCCTAGAACTAGATATGTGGAGAGGTGTGAAAGATCGGCTGCGAGATTGAGCAATGTGCTCAGCAATGGACATCGGCTTAGGAGTGACAGAAGGACTTGAAAAAGTGGTATCAACATATGGAGGTGGTAAAGATTGACTTGGTTGACACAAAGTGAGTTGAAAAGTCAAATTGTTTCTCCTAGACGCCTCTATTTGATCTTTCAAAGAAATTTTTGGCACGGAGGGATCGTCTTTAAATTGACCAAACAAATTGACGTACGACGCAAAATTAGGTTCGGGATACCAAAGTTCGGCAAGTGATTTATGATGTGGGGTACCCATGATAGAAGAAAAAGAAAAAAAAGAAGGTAGGTGGTGCAAGGATTTCTTAGCGGCAAAAAATTTGCAAGTTGTTTATAAAAGATTTTTCCTTTTTCTTTTTTTTATTCTTCTTCTCTTTATTAGGAAAAATTTTTTGCAAAAAGATTTTAGAGAAAAAAAAAGATATGCAACAACAAAATATTACTTGCAATCAATTTTATATCAAGCGGGGCCCAAAAATGCTGCACAAGATTGTTATTTGGAAGGGCAAATATTTTTAAAGCGCAACAAATCCTGCAGGCATTTTCCAAAAATATATTTTAAAATTTTTACCGAATTTTTCTATGATGGTACATTCATTAATTTGAGTGATATATTATTTCTGATGTTAGTGGCTTCTTGCTATAATTAGGGCAAAAGTAACAGCATTTTTCTGCAATTTAATTAACCTTTATTAAAAATAATATTTTTTCAATCCATTTGGCAGCACATTAGTAAAAATAATATTTTTTCAATCCATTTGGCAGCACATAAAAGATACATGTAATAATCAAGTTCGTCTTTGAGTGACGTGGGATACGTTAATTGTCTGTGTGCTAGAATATACATTTAAAATATGATCCTCATTGATGGGGGGGGTTAGAGGAGGAACAGAAAATCTTACCGAAAATTTTTCAGAAGAAGATGCCACCAAATCGCCGCCCTTCCGCGGCAATATAGCTCGAACACCGCGGTTCCGCGGTCTTCTTGATGGCTTAGATTCCAAAAAAATTTTAGTGCGATGGCTCGACAAAACGGCCGTGTTTCCGCGGCCTAAGGTGGGTTTTGTCTGCGGAAACGCGGCTTGGTGGGGGAATTAGGTCTCCAGAAAAATTGCTCTGTTCTCTTTTTTTAAAATCTGTTCTGTTCCGATATCTCGTTTTCTGTTTCCCTTCTGGAATTTTCAAGTTCCGATTTTGTATATCCTGCAAAAATTCAAATAACAAAGTATCCCTTCCAAAAATAACATATTATATATATTTTTATATTTTTTTTGATTTTTCAGATTTTTATGATTTGTTAAATTTTGATTAACCTGAAATTGCGAAAAGGAAAGTTCTACGCTATCCCCGGCAATGGCGCCATTTGATTGAATGATTTAGCGTGCTTGCGCTTTCTAAAAGATAGATCAAAAATATTTGTAACCGCAATCAAGAACGGCGTCGCTTGGTAGCTAGCCGGTGAGTACGGGTCGGTCCACAGGGATTTTGTGAATTTTCTAGTCGCGCTAACGAGTTAATTCCGAAGGGTGTTCGGATTGATTATTAAATCTAAAAACCAAATTAATCTATATCTAAGTCTTGCTAGGGTTAGGTCTAGGTTAAGTTTGGAAAGTCTATAAATCTCACCGCTTTCTATACGCATATGAAGATCTAATTAGGTGTATGGTAAATATTAATAAAAGGGATTAGGATGATTGGGAAGATTGTTCTTCCTCTAGATCCTTGTCCTTCCTTTCTTAATCTTTACCCTAACCTCCATGGAAAACCATCACAACCGGGCCTTTATACTACGGTATCACCGCTACCTCGATGGATAGGGTGCCGTAGGGAGCGGTATGTGCATGTATGCATAGAGTCCTATGAAAATATATGAAGGGCAAGAAAGGGGATGAGAGATTTTCGTCTCTCAAACCTTCCCCAGATCTAACCCTAACAAGCGAGGAGACTACTCACTCATTAGGGAATTAAAATACATTTATCTAGGGCAGAGAATAAAAATTACCTAGGGCAAGAATTGAAATCTGAACTAGAGCAATTAAATAAATCTACTTACTTTACAGATGGCTCTCTCCAAACATTTACGCAGGGTTGTCAGATCTGAATAGATGATATGAAAAGAAACATCGATGCACTCCAAAAGAATTCTAAATTTTATTATTAAAAAGAGGCATAGGGAGGCATGAAAAGAATACAATGATTTGGGCTTCTATTTATAGGAGATAGAAAACCCTAGATTACAATTGATTTGCATGTCTACATTTACCAAAATATCCTTAGGAAGACCTAGTCAAAGTAGACTTCAAGCTTTGGTAAAATTTTATGTCTCTTTAAAAGAAAGTATTGGGCCTTGGATTTTTGGGCTTCCTTATTATTTGGTTCTTTATTAAAATAGCTTCTATGTTTCTTCCAGATCTCCAGTGAATAATTGCGGTGGACTTTTAACCGTTCGCTTTGTAATATTGGACCTTGCATTGCCTTGTACTTTGTGAATTTTATCTTTGATGTCGGCTTAATCAAGAGTCTTCTGTTTGCTGGTCAAAGTCCACTTTTTCATCGTGTTTACATCGTTTTCACTGTGTGCTACGTTTAACCATCGTGTACCATGTGTGCGCTAGTGCTAGGCGCGCTACATGTCAAACACAGGTGCGCTAGCGCAGGCTGCGCTGCGCTCTGAGCAACGCACCACGTGTCAAACGTAAGTGCGTTGCGCTCTGAGCAGCGCACTACGTGCAAAGCACGGGTGCGCCAGCGCTGGAATTATAAAATTCCCCACTGTTAGATCAAAAGATCTAATAATAATGATAAATCATTAATTAATTAGAATTAAAATTCTGTTATGGAAAGATTTTCCAATCTTGTTAAAAACAAGAAGAATGCCTTCTGAAAAACAGAAGCCATGGGATCAAAGATCCTACGGTGGGAAATATCCCCAATTCAATCAGAGAAAGATCTCTTTAACCGATTTAACAAATCAACTTGCCCTATATAAAGGCCCCAAGACTTCAAGTCTGATATAGAGAAACCCCCCTATAAATTTTGAGAAAACTCAAAAGAAAGAGAGCAGGCTCTTGAAAGAAGATTATTTCTTCAAGATAAAGATGATGAATGATGAACGCAGAGATGAAATCATCTCATAAAAAGAAGAATTATCTTCTTAAAAGATCATAGATCTACAAAGACCAAAGTCTTTCATAAAAAAAGATCAAAAGGTCTCATCACATAATAAAAGAAGAATATATTCTTCACACAGATCATTGATCTATAAAGGCAAAGCCCTTTAAAAAATAAGAACTGTTGTTCTTAAATCTTGATACAAAGTCTCTTTTAAAAGAACATAAATTTGTCCACAGGTCATAAAAAATGATTAAATGCACCTTGCGCTACTGAAATGCGCCTTGCGCTCTTAAACTGCGATTCTGCGCTCTTTGGATCGGCGCTCAGCGCCAAATGCGCCACGTGTCAACCACGTATGCAACTTGCGCTCCTGAAATAGCGCACTGCGCTCATAGGCTGGCGCTCAGCGCCAAGCGCACCACGTGTCACTCACGTGTGCGCCACTAAATTGATAGCGCAATGCGCTCATGGACTAGCGCTTAGCGTTTATAAACTGGCGCAATGCGCCCATCATCTGGCGCTTAGCGCCAAGCGCGACACGTATCCTTCTTATGTGCGCTACTTGGCAGAAGCGCACTGCGCTCTTTAACTGGCGCAAAGCGCCTGGCGCGCCACGTGTCGCACTGTCAGAACACAAATTGTTCTTTAATGAGCCAGAGCTCTGCTGAATGCTCTGCATTCAATAGAAGACAAAAGAAAAGATTTTTTTTGCTAAGATATAATGCTCAGTATTGTTAAAAGGGCCAAGCCCAAATAAAGGCTCAATAGCCAGAATAATAATTGTTAAACATTTATTGGACTTAGCCCAATATTGGCCATAAGTCCTCAACTTATATTTAATCGATCCCATCTGCTCATGAATATTTAACAGATCTTAGTCCCAAATTGGATTACAGATCTTTCAACCAACTCACACCGGTTCGAGGGTACATCTATTTACTCCTCTGATATCTGTCGTTGTAATCCTTCAACGTCTTCAGAGAGGTGACGGGTCCTGACAACCACACATTTCATGGACTATGGGGTCCTTAAGCCCACGAACTACGATGTCCTTAACCTTGACTGTGAGGTCTTTAAACTCACGGGCTACGATGTCCTTAACCTGGACTGTGGGGTCTTTAAGCCCATGGACTATGATGTCCTTAACTTTGGACTGTGGGGTTCTTAAACTCACGGACTATGATGTCCTTAATCTTGGACTGTGGGGTCCTTAAACTCACGGACTATAATGTTCTTAACCTTGGACCACCAAGTCCTTAAACTGGTAATCGACCGCAATGTCTCTAAACTATACAATAGAGTTCAAATGCTCTTTTGTTGGATCTAAATGATCCTGTTGAGTTGATCTTAGCCTAAAATTAAGCTAATGTATCCTTAAAAAATGTTTAAGTTAATCTTAGTCTCAAATGAGACTAACGTATCCTTAAACCCAAACCAAAACCCAAATCTAAGAAAATACGGATTTGGACTAATCCACGCCCTACGGGCGACAACATAAATTAGTCTCCGTATACAATCCACGGGCAAGCACAAACAAAACAAACACACACGACATGAAGTGACCATCTGGAGAAGGAGAAAGTTGTTACCGCGATGCGGTAGCGTAATTAACTGCAGGGGTTTGCGCCTGTAGTTAAGAGCGTCCCCACAATCAAAAGCCCCTCGACGAGGGGGAATCTGACGAAGTCTGCTATATCGGTCGCATCCATTTAAACTTTCGATACATGATGCCATATATCAACTTGGCATTTTCGGAGTGGTGGACGGATAGTACCAATTAGCATCTGCCCCGAAATTCAGGCAAGACGTTCGCCGCATCTTCGCGCGTCTTTCGGTGGGGAACAGGGTCCTCTAACGATGGAAGAAGAACGGCTCTCAAACAGCCCATCTTAGCCGTATCTGAAGACGAGGCCACTCTGAAGACGGGCAGGCATTTGCTTTTGATCGAATCCCGACGAGTGCACTTGATCAGAAAAGAGCAGCGGCTCGAAAATGCCATAATTCAGGCTCCCTTGCGTATTGGTATGCATATTCTTTTTACGTCTCCTTTGGCAATCAATTTGTACTATTTTCACCTCATCTTATCTTTACAAAAAAAATTGTAAGTCCTTCCATAATGGGCGTAATCTTGAGCCCAAATAGCGCCTTGAAGCCTCCGGTGATGGCTTCTATTTCTCCTGTGGAGACCGCCAACCCGCCTATAGATCTCATGAATATCTCGAATGACGCACCAGAGGGTGTAGAGGAGATCACCGAAGCTGCCACCCGTGCCTTGGACCCCCCCAATGATAGCCTCTGTTCCTCCAACAGAGATTGCCATACCGGTGATAAATTCAAAGGATATCTTCCGTGACACACCAGAGGGTGTAGAGGAGATCACTGAAGCTGCAAGCCCTCCAGTTCAAAGCGGACGAAGTATCGAAGGTAATCTTATATATATCTACATTTTTTGTTTAACGACCCTTCCATATGTCTGAACCTTTCTTTCTCTCCGAATTGCGGGAGCTGGCGTCCTCTATTGTGGATCTTTCTCCGAAGAAAACTTTCCAGCATTTACTTGATATAGCGGCCCCGCAAGCGATACCTCCACAGAGCATAGTCCTTTCTTCTGGTCAAGGTTGGTATTCTTTTGCCTTTTCGTTCTATCTTTTCATAATGATGCTGATGCGACCTCCATTTAAACCGTAATTCTAGAAGCTGACGACGAGGTTGAAGTTCTTGATGGACCCGAGGATCTTTCAAATCCTCCTTCCGTGGGTAAGTGATGCTTTAGCATTGGCGTTTTTTTTCTTGTTCTATGTTTAGAAAGGCGACTAACCATACATGTATGCTTACAGTTTTGCCAATCCTGACCCCATTAGAATCCCGGATTTCCGTCGGGAGAGCAAGCTTTAGGAATTTGCCATGTCACTTTTTACTTGAGGTTAAGCTCAATTTGGAGCCCCGATGAGTCATAAATACTCCGCGCTGGTGTGGGATGATCTCCGATAGTCTTTTAGGTTTTATATGAGTTGCCTTCAAGACCCTAAAGCTGGGAATATGCCGTTGCTTCATTTTTGTTTGATGGCGTCGTACCGTTTCTTTGCTGAAATAGGGTAGACATCTGTAGGACCTCTATGCTGTAAGTATTGCTGTTGAAGTCTGGAGCTAGGAATATGCCTTTGCTCTGATTTGATTTGGCTCGTTGGAGCTTTGTTGACGTCACGTCTGTACCCTGATGGAATGAGAAGGTATGCTGAAGTAGTCTTTAGGTTGTATATGTACCGTCAAGACTTGGAGCTAGGACTTTGCCATTGCTCCTTTTTGATTTGACCCTTGAGTATATGATGACGTTGCGTCTATATCCTGCTGGCATAAGAAACACGTCGAATTGGAGCAAGGATTTTGCCGCCACTCCTTTTTGATTTGGCTATTTAAAGCCTTTGTTGACATTGTGTCTGCTGTAACGAGAAGAATATCGAGCTGAAGTTGGGATTTTTCCATCACTACTTTTTTGTTTGACCCTTGGGTCTTTGTTGACGTCGCATCTGTACACTGCTGGCATGAGAAGAAACGCCTGGATAATCTCTAGGTTGTATATGGACCGTCGATTTGGAGCTTCTTTTGACGAAGCGTGTCGGGGGAATTTGGAACCCTTTCTTTCATTTGTGCCCATGGATTGTATACAAGAGCCGGTACGGAGCTACTTGCAGGGCAGAAAAGTTTCGTTTATAATTTCATCATTTTTTTATTTCTTTCCGCGATGCTCTATCTTTTCAGCTTTTATGTCATGAAGGTCGCGATTACCAAATCATTTCGGCTTTTTATCGCGGTGCCCAATCGTTTCGGCTATATTTTTTTATTTTTACTCGCTTCTTTTTATTGCGAGTTGCCCAAACATTTCGGCTGTTTCATATGAATTTTTTTTGTTCAAATGCGTTTCATCTAAATAATTGCAGGGTCGTTTAACGGGCAAAATCACCTAGTGTTTACCCTAAATATTCCTACAACAGTCAATTTTGATGACAATAAAGAAGTTATGTTTCTATACATTGCATTCTAAACAATACATGGTATTTAAAGCTAAGATTTCTTTTTGACAAAAAAGAACATTTATTTCCTTTAACCCAAATTTTCCAAATAATCGATTTGTCACTACAATTTTTTCACAAACATTTATTTAAGGACATTTTTTTAGAATAGGCTATTTTTAAAAACTATTATTAAAAAATTACACTTTCAAAAATATTTACAAACACTACTGCAATAAAGGGTTGCCCCTACGGCTTTATCTATAGGGGCATACCACTGCCCCTACGGATATATTCGTAGGGGCACGAAATTACACCGTAGGTGAAATGGCCGCAGGTGCAAGTCTTAGCCATGAACATGGCCCTACGGATAAATACTTTCCCCTACGGCTTACTGAGTAGGTAAGTTTGTCCCTACGGAGTACACCGTAAGGACAAAATATTTATTCAATTAATCGGTTTATAAAATAAAATAGTTTCCCTACGTATTACTCCGTAGGGCTAAATACATGCCCCTACGGAGTAATACGTAGGGCTAGATTTATAACTCCATAGGTCCATCCTTATGGCCCTACGCATTATCCGTAGGGGCAAGTCTAACACCTGTTACTGAGTCCATAGGGGAAAAATATCAGATATCCTGATAATTTGTCCTTACGAATAAATATATAGGAGCAAAGTTGGTCCCTACGGATAAATATGTAGGTGCAACTATTGTCCTTACGGATTAATTCGTAGGGACAAATTATCAGATTTTTAAAAAAAAAGGCCTGTCTGTTTTTTTCTCGCCCTGTGCACAATAATATATACATCATATAACCAAATACCGCAGTATGATAATCAACATGAACACGCATAATATATAAAAGAAATCAACAAACAGAATACTATATAAATCTAAATCATCGCGAATACGCAAACACCACCAATATCATCCAAAATATATACAATATGTATCATATAAGTATATGCATGCTTAAAATATAAAAATCAAAAAGCTACCCTAGCTCGGTCTAGCTCCACCTCTGATAATCGCCGTAATCCGGCCCATCTGCTCTTCGGATAAACCCTGAGTCAACAACTCGACCAATGCGAACTGTGCGGGAGTCTGAGCGGGCTGTGGAGTTGTAGGAGTGGTCTGTGCAACCACAGCCGGGGTAGTGACTTACGGAGCCGCAGCCGAACGAGATTCATGTGGAGCCGCAGCCAAAAGAGATGCATGTGGAGCCTCAGCCGAAGTACCCTGTCGTGTCTATTCAGTTTTGTGTGTAATAAATGAGTAAGAACTGCGTATTAGTCGAATTATCAGGTTATTGCGAAACCCCAATCTATGAATACTTAGGGACTTAGGCCTCGTTTGGATATCTAGTTTGGAAAACTGTAGATTATTTTAATTAGCCGGTTCTATGTATATATGATTAATCAAAGCTAAGTCTACAACCAAATAAGCTCAAGCTACATACTAATATTGGATATGTTGATATCTATAATATGATATAATATTTTATTATTAAGTAGTATACATACCATCAACTCCTTCAACTTCTGGACGGTGGCTTTCAAGGTGGCAACATCTTGCTCTAGACGTCGCTCACGGGAGATAGAGGAAGTAACCGCCGAAGTGGAATCCAACCTCATATAGGCCCTGCTAGGACCCAGCCCCGGCCTCTCTCCCAACCTCCGTGGTGCCATCCGTGTGCGGTGTCTAGGACTGGGGTCAGCAGCATCAGATCGTTCTGTCGAGTAAAATCGATCCCCAATGCCTCCGCCTGTTCAACCACCCGCTCCTACACCCACACTAACCAGTAAAATATAAGTATATCATTTAAATTTGAACTTTTCAAAACAAAAATTTCAAATAGGGGTTGAATAAATATTAACACTTACGCAATACTCCTGGATAGCGGTGTCGGGGTATCGAAGCTCGCTCGTGGCGGGATCTGTCGAGGTGTCGTGTACGACAAGACACGCGGTCAGCACTCTCGGTATACCACCCTGCGCCAGGGGTCTGAGATCTCTGCAATTCACAAAAATTTTACATATATTATAAAATAACTCTTAATATTACATTATATCATAGTAGATTTATTGTAATTTACCGATGCCTCCGTGGTAAGAGTAATATTTCTCGAGCCACCTGTATAAGTGGGGCAACCCCTCTTCGCTGACTTCCTATTCTTTTTATTTTGATCCGCCTGTTTCTGCACAACACATTCAGATTTAGTTTTCTAATTAAGCAACACAAAAAAATAAATTATATACTAAATAATGAATTACATTTAAAATACAAACCTATTTGCGCTGAGAGTCGAAATATTGGCATAAGAGAGACCATGTATCTAGGTCGACTCTCGCAAAGGCCGGAGTATATAGGAGAGCCACTCTCTCTGCCTCGGGGGTCGCCATCCAAAGGGAATTGCAGTCGATCTTCAGCTCGTTCCTATTTTATCGGATCTTTGAATGCATGTTCTTCATCAGGCCATGGTACAGAGCGTGAAAATCGAGCACCCTCTCAGAGTGATCAGGGTCGGGTACATGCTGAAAACGTAATCCAACTGCAAATACAAAAAAACAATGTTATTAAATTTCAAGTGTTAATAATAAATATATTGGATAAAGTAAATGAAAATATATATTAATACTTGAGCCTGATCCCAGAAGAGAGCGAATGAGCGCCGGTGCTGGTCGCCCCACTCAATGTGAAGTGGATACTTCTTCACGAGGAGGCTCTCATCCCTCATATACCGACCGAACCTCTCGGCATAATCTCCGGTATAGCGATAATCAGGGGTAAAGAAGAGGGGGAATGCTGCCTCCCCCTAGCTCTGTCGGGCCTCAGCCTGTGGGACTGATTCGGGCCTCGAGTCCCCTGCTCGGGATGGGGATGCCCTGCGTCTACAAGAAATATCAAGACTATCAATATTAAGATAAAGTGGTATTCAGAAATCAAGGTTTAACAAAAATTAAAGTGTGATATATACCTCTGGCAACAGAAGCACGAGCCTAGACCCAGGCAGCAACACGAGCGGGACAATAGTTCCTCCGGTAAGGAACAGCCGGTGACCCGGACGTGGACGCATCTCCAACTAGAAAATAAACATCGATAAAATTACATGAAATTCATGTTTATTCTTAAAGGATATGTAAAATGAATAAATATTTTATATTTATTCATACAAACTTGCAGACTGAGAGGAGAGTATGGAAGTGATGGGAGTGACCCTGCACCAGACATGGACGCACCACCTATAATTAAGCAATCAAACATTGACTATATAAGTAATTGCAAAAAGAATGTGTATATCAATAATATAACATTCTAAATCAACATGTTTACACTATAGGATATATAAACATACCCGCAGGTGCGGTGGTGGTCTCTGCCCGAGATGTAGAGGCACCACCTACAGCCCGAGATATAAGTACGTAATAGCAAAAAGAATGTATGTATATTTATGATATAGTATTCTAAATCAATATACATACACTATATGATATATAAACATACTTGGAGGTGCGGGAGTGGCCTCTGTCCTTGATATGGACGCACCAACTGCTAGACAATCAAACATTGACTATATAAGTAATTTTGACATGAATATGCATGTATATCTATAATATTACATTCAAAATGAATATGCGTGTAATATACCTGGAGGTGTGGTAATGTCCACACAGAAGGAGGCATCCGAAGGGGTCTCCGATCGGGGTGCAAAATCGGCCTCTGAAGCTCCCTACGCAGCTCTCCGGGTGGCAGAACCGCTATGCCTCTGCCTCTTCCGGTGCCGCGGATGGAGCTCCTGTCGCCCCTCACTGCTCCCGTCATCGTCATCAAATCTAGATAAAACGGTTCGTGGACGCATTAGATAATCATTAAATATGCATGCTATATATGTATAGATCATAAAATGTGAAGTAATAATATAACATTACTAATAACCTTTTTCTTTTTATGGACACATTAGACATATTTACTTAGATTTCATCATCGATATCATTTATAACCCATGTAACTTCATGATCAGCCGAAGACAACCCGTCTTTCGAAACAGACGGTCGAAGCACTCTAGGTCTTCTCTCTTCTTCATCCTCATCGCTGTCCTCGAATTCTGGAACATCGTAAACATCCCTGAGTTTCTAACGGCATACGACACTCCATCCCGGATGCTTCAAACACTGTGAGTAATATACTTGGAACGCTTGGTTCCGAAAGATAAACCGATCTTCCTGATCGTAAAATCGAAGTGTGTTTACACTGGTCAATCCATATTCATCTTTCCAAGTCCCGAGATTGATTCTCCACTTATCCGTATCGGTTCGTGTATCATACCAAGTACACTGAAATATATAAAATGGTTCTGATCGTCCGGGATATTGGATGCCAAGTATACAATTTAAGTATCCATAATAAATCACACCATCCGATCCTACCGTCGCAATCCCACTATTCTGAGTGGTTCTAGATGTTTCTATATCGTTAACTTCGAATTTATATCCAATGACACCAAATCCTTTATAATATGTAACCTCCATAGTAGGAAACTGAGCTAAACATCTTGAATCACTCTCTAATGATGCAGACAAGTTCAGATCGTGGATCTAACAAAATAAATTTTATGACAAATACATAACGATATAAGTTTAGATTAAAACTGATAGCAATAACATGTTATTCGAATAATTTACATGATCTGCAACCCAATCGCAAAAATTTTCCTGATAATATTTTTCCAATCGTTCATCGTTCCAATCAGGATGCCCCTCACGTACCTCGTTAAAATGAATTATGTTCTCGATAATAAATTATGACATTAATATTATATCATTTCATACACACACAAACACAAATATAACAATTAATCCAAAAAAACTTACTCTCTAATTTTTTCAAGACATGCGCTATTGAGAAGGATAAACCAGTATATTTTGTTGATAAACATAATGTCTACACTCTCTTATAAACCAATTCTCCATAGAGGACAGAAGACAGGGCCAGACGAGATATTGAAAGGCTTGAATTGAGGTCGGGAAAGAAAGAATCGGCTTTAGCATATGGCTCGTCCTGAATTCTTTGAGGCCGGTTAAGTCTCGTCTCAGTGTTCTCGTCCAGATAGCGGGAATAAAATATGGTTGGTTCATCTAGAAGATAACCTTGCATGATAAAACCCTCTGGTCGATTTTATTGTGTATATACTTTTTAAGAGTATAGAGATACCTAAAGAAAAATATGTTAAATAAATAAATATGGGCATACAGGACAACAATAACTTTACAAATTGCGCGAAACGTAAAATTCCACGTACCTCTCGACGGGAAACATCCATTGATATTGTACCGGTCCGGCTAACTTAGCCTCAGTTGCAAGATGAACCGTCAGGTGTATTATGATATTGATTGTCACGAAAAGGTTTGTTTGTAGTTTAACCGCAATCAATAACGGTGTCGCGCGTAGCTAGACCGAGATGAGTACGGGTCGTCCTCTGGGAAACGTTGAACTTTTTACTCTTACTTTAGATGTGTTGAAAAAGAGAGGAGGAAATAAGAATTTTGTGATAATTTTCTAGATCTACGTTAAGCAAGAATGCAAAAATATAGATCTAGATTATTTTAGAGATGTAGATAATATAATAAGAAGGCTTGTAGGGTTCGTTAGGATTTAGTAGTTATGGACGATTAATTAAAAGTTACCATTTTTATCCATTAATAGATTTAGAACTAGAACGACGGTGATGCATGTAGATTAGGGTTTCTGGAGGGAAAAGGAATCCCACTCTTAACCCTTATCTCGACACGGAACTCCGTTCATTATCTAGCCTTTACCAAATCAATCATTAATCTAATCTCTAATCACGGTCGGAACTAGCAAAGAATTGCTAGCGCGCCCGATTAGGATGTTAATGATTTTTTTGATAAAGTTCCTAAACTTTATAGGACTTAAAAAGGGTTTAGTTATTTTCATCGTCCATTAGCCTACCCTAATCCTACGAACCCTAACAAGCGGAGAATTACTCGCGCATGTTGGGAGAAGAAGATGAAAAGACAGAGAGGGAAAACATAATGTAAATGCAAAAAGAATTAAATAAAATAACTACCTTTATTAATCGACTTGAACAAACTACACTTTAATCCGTAGAAAATGATTACAAACTAGTTGCTTCTCGATCTTTTCTAAGGAGGTAGTCGAACAGTCGATGATCTGCCTGGATGCGTGAGCGTCTGGAGCTTCGTGATCTCTTCGGCTTGATGACTTTTCCAAGAGGCTCTCGGTGCCCTTTTATAGTGCAAAGCCAGAATCTTATTGTTGAAAACTTGGTAAAATATAGATTTGATTCACCCCAAAAAATATTGCACTCTAACTCCCTAGACTTGCGGCGGATCCGCGGCCATTGGATAGGTTTGGCCGCGGATCCACCCCCTTTTGGTGAGATCATGGCCTCTAATTTTTGTAGCTTCATATCTGTAACACTTGGTAATCTTTTGAGTATCTAAAGTTTGAAAATCTTTTCTACATTTCTACCAGAATTAGTTTCTTGAATATCTTTGGTAGATTTGATTTGCCAACTTTGATTTTCTTGATTTTAGCCCTGCAAATTCTGCACAATATCTCAACAAATAATATTTAGTAGAGTTTGTTATATTGAGATATTAACTTAACCATTAAGAATTGGTCAAAGGTATTTAATAAGGTAAGCATATTTAAATGGGCCAAATGTTACATGGATATTATATGCTTACTTTTTCTTACAAAATGTTATTTATAATATATAAACACATGAAAATAGTATTTTTACAGATAAACCCTCATATGTATCATATATTATAATAAACACCTTTTATTATATAATAATAGTAGGAAAAATGTCATATTAAATGTGCAGTTTTATCAACTGAACAGATATCGAAAAATTACGGTGGGAAAATACGCTCAAACTTGCAAAATATCAACGAAATAGAATTTTCTAGTTTCTCCAGCGTCATAACATCCAGCGTTTTAGCGCATAATTCTCTGAAAAAACAACATAGTTCATTGATTACTAGATCAACCGATTCGAGAAGGGAAGTCCGAGGGCTAATGGGAGAAGGTGGTCCATAATAACATGGTGATCATGACTTTTCAACCCATCGATCTTACCTTTCACAATTTTTATTTTCTTGCTGAATGATCCTGAGAAACCTGTGGGAACTTTCAAATCATGCAACACCTGCAGGAATCTTTTCTTCTCCAGTTGTGACATATGTTACACGGCATTGGGAAGTACAAACTTGCCTGGTTTACCCGCTACCGGTTTAGGATGCAATTCACTTCTAATTTTCCAGTCCTGTAGATCCATCCAAGTATTGAGGTTGTCTTTCGATTTTCCGTCTTTACAAAGAAGCAAGTTGAGTATGTGCTCGGATACTCCTTCTTTATGTGCATGATGTCCAGACAATGACGCACTAAATTTGTTGACCAGTACGGAAACTCGAAGAAAATGCTTAACTTGTTCCAGAATGGTGGTTTGACCTGTTTTGTCGGATCCATCCCGAAGGTCACATTATTGTAACCATCCCACTGAGCAGTCATGTCCTCTCCGGACAATGGGACTGGAGGTCCAAGAATCTCCTGATGACCATCAAAGTGGACAACGTCTAACCTGTAGGGGTGGTCTAGAGGCAGGAAACGTCGATGGCCGCAATAATAAACCTTCCTGCTAAAATTTAAGAATTTCGATGTTGTATGTTGATGGCAATAAGGACATGCTTTGTGACCATGTACGGACCAACCTGATAGCATTCTATATGCAGGAAAGTCATTAATTGTCCACATTAAAGTCGCACGCAGTATGAAGGTTGTATGTGTGTTTGCATCGTAAGTCTCTACACCATCAATGAATAAAGATTTTAACTCCTCGATCAGAGGTCGGAGATAGACGTCGATATTGTTTTCCGGCGAGTTTGGTCGGTCGATAAGAAGAGGCATCATAGTATGATCGGTCCATAGCCAACCAAGATGACAGATTATAAACTATCATTACAACGGGCCATGTGTTGTGGCTTCCAGCCATAGAGTTGAATGGGCAGAAGCCATCACTAGCGAGTCCGAGCCTGACATTGCGAGGATCGCTACTGAATATTTTGTGCCTTCTATCGAAATCCTTCTATGCCGGTGAATATCTTGGATGACTCATTTTCCATCTTCACTTGGAGGAGCACGGTGATGCCAAATCATTGCCTCGGCTGTTTTCTTACACCTGAATAGCCTCTGCAACCTCTGTGTTATGGGAAAGTATTGGGCTATCTTGACAGATATATTGGGCTTCTTATCAGAATCTTTCGGCTTATACCTGGCCTCTACGCATGTTGGACACTCTTTCAAATCTGAATTCTCTTTCCGGTACAACACGCAATTTTTAGGACATGCTTGAATCTTCTCACACTTCAGACCCAAATCAGACATCATCTTCTGGGCTTTGTACCAGCTGTCGGGCACGTTATTTCCCGAGGGCATAGAATCTTTTAAGAACGAAAGAAGTATTGTGAATGACTTGTTGCTCCATCTATTTAGGAACTTAATCTGGAAAAGTTGGACGAACCATGAGAGGGTGGAATACTTTGCATTCTCATAAATTGGTTTTCTAGCATCATTCATGAAATTTTCATACTTATCCGCACGCGGTCCTTGACCGGAGGAATGTCATCTTCGGTACGAATAGATTCACCTAGGGCAGCCTCTAGCATATCCTCCATTTCTTCTCCTGAAAAGAAATTATCGTCTTCTCCTTTTTCCATATTATCGTCTTCTCCTTCTTCTTCTTCCGCATTACCGTCTTCTCCTTCTTCTTCTGCCGCATTATTGTGTTCTTCTCCTTCCTCGTGATATAGCCAAGTTGTACAAAGTCTAGTAAAACCATATTTAACGATATGAAGCTCTACAAATTCTACCTTTTGCCGGTACTTATTTCCACATCTATCGCACGGTCATAGAATCTTCTCTATCACGATCTTATTATATGCGCGTGCAAATTCAATAAAAGCAGCAACTCCCGCGACAAACTTAGGTTGCATACGTTATTGCCAATCCACATACATGCAGTCCTTAACTCTGATGTACTCATGGGCCATGTTAGACTGTATAATATATAAATTGTAGGTTATGATGACTATATTGAGAAATCTAAGAACGGGATGGTTACTGAAAAAGGAGAATATCCGTGTATATGCTTTGTGTGCGCGTTTGTCATTGAAAAGAATAAATTATCGATAATCAAAATTAGATTTGAGGATACCCAAGTATGAGTTGCATTCTATATATGTGTGTTTCAATTTATGATTTCGCTTAATTGTAGGGTTGTTAGTGTGTATGTATTGTGTGTGCGTTTGTTGTGTATTCGTGTTGTATGTATGTGTTTCGGCTGTCGGGGGTAAGGTTTCTATCCCATTAAGAATGTATAGAGCAAAAACCCATTCGCTTGTGCTTTCAACCGTTTTGAGTAAATTTCGGCAGCACCTCCCCACCGTTTTCCGAGTACACTGCAATAAAATAGATATTCATTTCAAAGCTGTGAAACAATATTGAAATGAACATCTAATCTATCTTTGTACACGGAGAACCAGCGGAAAAGTACCGACGAAATAACTCGAAACAAATGAAAACACAAGTGAATGCAGGTGTTTGCTTTATACATTCCTAACTTGCCTACACTGGACAAATCTATCGGTTATCATACGATTGAATCTTCTCGTCACATAGACTACACGACGGTTGTTAGTACCAAACTATACCGTCCGATATTTAACAACCTTCGTATAGTTCTATGTCACGACGAACATCGAACGTATGTTAACCGATAGACGGGGACTAAGTGGCGCTTTGATTTTCATATATGAGTATCGATGAGCATATGAAAGTTTCATATTATCATCGAGTATCATATATTGGTTTTAACTTGAACATTTAACTTGAATAGGTTTTACGTTTACGTTTCGTTAACTTGAACATTTAACTTGTCCACACTGGACTAAGTGGCGCTTTAATTATATTGATTTACGTTTCGTTAAGAAAACATAATGAAACACATAAATTAGATTACAAGACTAGTTTGTAGGACTATATATACACAAAATTATACAGTACATCATCAATAGAAGCACTCTAGCTATGTGAGAATTAAATTAACTCGATTATTTTCATCCTAAGAAAAGTTGCCCTGAAGGGAGATCAAGGGAAATCTTTTCCTAAAGCAATCGACATGATCACATCAGCCCGAGAATCCACAAATAGATATGCGAAGAAAAGAAGATTAAAAAAGTCCAAATGGCATCAAAACTAATAACTTAATTGCTTGGATTTTCTATAGCAAGAACCCACCAAGCTCAAATTAAACCATATATATCATTAAACAAGGATTGTTCCATGAAATCCCAGCTCAAATTCTTAGCAGAGGAGTGCAGCCCCATAAATTCTGAAACTAAATTGTCTGTAGAACACCCTATCGATGTCCCAAGCTCTGGTAACTCAAAATTTCCGATGAACCCTAACACTAACCCAAACCCTAACCACAGCCTTAACCCTAACCTAACCCTAACCATAACTAATTAACCCTAACCCTAACCCTTACCCTATAACTGACCCGAAACATAACCCTAACCTTAACACTAACTGAACCCTAACACTAACCCTAACCCTCACCCTAATCAACAAAAACAGTTTCAACCGAATAATTAGAAGTAAAAATAATAATTTTACTAACATGTAGCGAAGATGAGGCGATGGCGACGAGGCGCAATCGGCGATGAGGCGCAGGCAGTGACGAAGAGGAAGTCGACGAGGAAGTCGATGGTGATGTCGGGGATGAAGAGGCGTGCGCAGGAGGGCAGTGGTGATGAGGCGTGGACGGTGGCGACGAAGCGTGGGCGATGGCGACGAGAGGCGCATGCGGGAAAGAGATAAGCGTAATTTTTTTAGGAACGAGGAATTTTCTGTACTTTATTTTTTATTAATAACCCATATATCTGCCCCTACGGATTAAACCGTAGGTCCTCCTTTTGCGGCTCCATAGGGCCAAATAAAAAATTATGTTTTCTGTGCTTTATTTTTTTTTATTAATAACCCATATATATGCCCCTACGGATTATGCCGTAGGTCCTTCTTTTGTGGCTCCGTAGGGTTAAATAACAAATTACATTTTAATATTTTTAGATTAATTCATATAGCACTGTAGGGACAACTACATGGACCTACGGAGTCATCCGTAGGGGCAACATTTTCTTACCCCTACGGATAACGTTATTCGTAGGGGCAACCCCTTTTTGTAGTAGTGAGAAATATGACACTTTTGTCCACTGGGCGTCATGTCAACACCAGCTCAACATTGACATTGGCGGATTTTTAAAAAATTATTTTACTGAGGCGCACCTCCGAAGTGTGCCCCATACATTTTAGTGGGGCTGCCTCTCTCTCCACTCGATCCTCTCTCCTGTTCTCTCTGCTCTCTCTCCTCTCGATCTCACACTCTCTCTCCCCTCTCAAGCTCACTCCCACTCTTTGGATCCTCTCTCTCGATCCTCTTAGACTCTTGATCTTCTCTATGGGACACACTTTTAAAGTGCGCCCATTGATTTTACTTGGGTTCTTATGGGATGCACTTTTAAAGTGCGCCCCATAAATTTTGAAAAACTATTTGAATGGGACACAGTTGCCAACCGCGCCCCATTAAAAAAAATTAACAGAGCTGGTGTCTACGTGGTCGAAAGTGACATACTTCTGTTAATATTTTTGAAAGTAGAATTTTTTAAATAATATTTTTAAAAATAGCCTATTCTAAAAAATTGTCCTTTATTTTAGATAATAACAAAGAACTCTTTTTCCTCTCATCCTAAATTGGCCAACCTTGAAACCACAATGGCTAGCATCCTCCAAAAGAAGAAAATATCTAGATCGAGAAAGCTCTAAATAGTGATCGCATAAGGCTTTAATTTACCGCAATCTCCTCACAATCATCTCCTCTCTCCATCAATAATGTCATGAGAACCACCGTCCTCTCCTAATGATAGCTCCAACTTTAGTCCCTTCGCCTTCGGATTTTGGTTATTCCTCACTCATTCCCTTTCGAATATCAAAAGAGCTCAGTGAAGAAGATTCCCGTTGTATTGTCATCATCAATTGCATTTTCAACATCTCCTATTGTTGACCAATCCAAAGTTTCACCCTCTTGATCCCTCTTGACAGCCACATCATTCAACATTGGTTTGAAACCCTAACTCCAAGAATTTTCGAGCAATTCACCCTTCAAAATTATGAACCCAACCCTATATAACCGTGGCCTTTTTGTTCTCTCTTCGAGCATCAGATATTGCAAACTATGCGATTTAACCAAAAACAATCATTTACTTCCTACAACTTAGGTTTTAGTACTTGAAAATGTCCATCGTTGCGAGAAATCTTTGGTTAGTTTAGTGTCATATTATCTCATACTAAAAGAGTTAAAAATTCATTGCTTCTTTGGGCTTGATCACATCACAATCTATTCATATGGCTTGCACGCCTTCACACTTAAATTTGCCTTCTTGTTTTAGGGTGGACACCCACATAAGGTTGTTAGTGAAGGTGGGAATATGAGAATGAACATCTTAGAAGAGAAAAGAAGAGTGAAGAAAGAAAGATAGAAGTTATACAAATATATAAGGGTATCTTTAAGTGTGATTTGTTAGTGGGTTAATATAGTATTTGAACCACACATAAAATTTTAAATTCCACTTCCATCTTGGTAATGTAAAACATCGATCTAATTTGCAATTTTAACTTCAAAATAAACTTCTACGTAATAGATCATCCGATACAATTTTATGTGTCATGAGAGAGCATACAACATATCTAGGCACAAATGTGCCGCATCAAACACACTTTACAATAATGATAAGAATTGTTAACGTTATGATAAATTCTACAACTTATATCCTATTAGTTCAAACATTTTAGCATATGGTTTGTTGTCTAATAAAAAAATTAGAATTCTTTTAGCCCTTGTAACAGTTTCTCGGTGTTAATGAGGATCGATGGCTTTTATAACAATGTTTTTTTATGCCTAACCATATAGAATCTACCCATAAATGCACTGTAAGTGCACGGTGGCGCCCCGGCCGTCTTTCCGAGGCCAAAATGCGGAAACAAAAACTTTTCTTTAACTAGAAACCGGCGCTACCACGGACTATAAACCCGGATCGGACCATTAACCTACTACTAGCTAACTAGAGAAAGGGTAGACAGGCTATACCGAGCGATCCGTGTCCTTCGGTCTTCGGCCACCATCCCGATCTCCTCGCGGAATCTCCGGTCTCGATCTCCTCGTTGGAAAGGGCACCACATCACCGAGTCTTTTTACGGGCTCCCACCTCTGAACTGAGGCAACTCGGACACGAAGTTGGCAAGCCGACGTGTCCAAGTTTGCTATAGACTGAGTGCAGAAAACTTTTGTCCCAAGGGGTTAATGAAGCTGCCATTTTTGAAGTGGAGAAGGAGATGGGCTTTGAAATGGAGCTATATGATTTTGTGCAAGTAAATGAGAAAAATCCCCACTCTAAAAATTTTGGACAGCCCCCCCAAGTTGTGGCCGGCCATGTATATGGCAAAAGGAAAATCAAAGGGGGTGATCACAAGGAAATGGAATGGGTGAGCATAAGGAAAAAGTGTGATGATGATGAGGAAGTATTGTCATACCCATTTCCTAATCATTCCATTCACAAAAAGCAAGTCATGATGCAAAGGGAGTCAACCTCAATCTAAAACCATCATGAAGCAACCACTTACAAAAAAAACACCCTCCACATTCCTAATTTGCACATTTGCAAATAAGCCCCTCCCACCAAAGGAATTTCAGCCATGAAGGAACAAAGGAAAAATGGCCGAAACGGAATGCAAACTGGCAACTTCAAAAAACTGATCCGGTAACAAATTACTGGATAACCCAGCGACTGTATATACATACCCACATTTGTATTCCGACCGAATACAAATGCAATGAGACAAAATCTACACTGTACAATACTAGGATCCGGCTTAAACCAAAGCCCGCTAGTATTATCCGTCCGATCATGATCCGTGCAATACCGCACGTATATGATCGAACCCTGCCATATGTCATACGGCCTCTACAACATTTCGCCCGAAACTTGAGAAACTGTCTGTGGGGGACTCTAAAGACTCGTCAATACTTTGGCTGTGGATTTAACCACTAGCACATCAGAGGTATTAGCCGTACGTAACGGGCTACCAAGTATTGACCAAAAGGGAGGTCGATGAGCGAACTCATCCTGACACCCTACTGAGCCTGTCAGTGACAATATCCGTACAGTCCGGTCCGTTCGTCTATGAGTATCACATGGCGGGCCTAGGGGGTTGGTGAAAGTCAGACCCCCAAAAGCGGTACAAGTCGTGTCGGAGTGTAACCCAGAACACCCTGAGATACTACTGGAATACCTACCAGTAAATCTCCTGCTTTGGCCAAGGACTTCGTGTAATGGCTCTCCTAGACACAGCGCGACCTCACCCCCAATACCGAGAGAGACGAACCCCTGCCGATCCGCTCACTGCCTCCATGTGGCTGTACCCAACTAAAACCTGTTTGCATGACTCCTTTGAGCCATGGTATGGTAGTAATCAAAGTACAGTGGGAACTCACACGAGGCAAATAACGATCTCAGGTCGATGAACTAACCTGTACACATGTCACCAGGGAACTGCTATCTGACGTCAGGTATAAAACCAACTAGCATGTTCCCGGCGAGTCCTCTCCGGTGTACTCATAACCCAATGAGCACCTGTATACATCTTAGGTGAACCAACTGACACCAGTGGCTTGTGAGACCGGCCACTGCCCCTCGTCGGGGTCTCGACTGTATACACTAGTCTACTCTGGAGTATCGATGCCCTGTCTCGAAAACTCCCACGACTAGGGACCTTTTAAGGATATGCTTATAGACCCCAGCTCCCATGTATATGATCGCCATCATACTGCTGGCCGTCAAGCAAGAATCCTAAGGGCTCTATCAACGCTCAATAGTGACCTGTAAGGTCACCTAAAGCAGTACACGATGATAAAGATAAATCAGATAGCATACTATCATCTTGAGTAAGACTGTCCTACCGGTATAGGTCCTCCCTCAATCATTGCAATCGCGTGCCTGTGATCCAATAATTGACTCTGAAGGCACTATATCCAACAATCTCTCACTTGCACTCATGGCTAATTATTGCGATGTCGCATACTCACAGCCCGTGTGATACCGAACACCTAACTCCTCTACTAATCAGTTTCACAAAACCCGTTTGCGAAACTAATGCGTTCGAGGAATAGCCTCAGTGAGTGGATCAGCTCTGATGTTTCTTTCTATGTCTCTCTTAATCTCAAGTTCGCGGAGAAAACCATCTCCCGAAATGAGCAATACCTGTCTTAGAATATGTTTGGATGTCTGATGGGACCTAGTTCATCAATGAACTCCAAATCCAAACTTCTTAGACTGTATTGTCGACTGAATTTAATCAGTATCCTGCGTCATACCTCCCTCAGTATCCGCTTGGATCACCTGTCCAAAATACTGCCCCTCGTCAGAGGGAAAACCATAACTCTGACAGTCACTCTGTCATCCAGGTCACCTTGGAAGCCTAGAATGATAACTTTCTCCTGAATGAGGCTGTCGTTATCATATCCCTAGAATATCCACTTATGTTCTAAAACTGCTTCCGAATGTTTCTCCAGGAATGGATCAATATCAACATATTGCATCTAATGCAAAAACATCTGGTGTGGTACTTGACATCTCATGATTGACTCAATTGCCTAAGCAAGTGATCTGTCAATCATGCACATCCCTCTCCCCTTTAGTCTGTAAGACACCTTCAGAGAGGGTGACTCCATCACCTGCAGGTACATTACCATGCCAGGAGTCGTCCATTCTAAAACACCTTTAGAATGCTGTCTAAGTACCCTGATTAGGACACTTCCCAAATCTAGATCAAAAACCATAGATCTAGTAACCCGAATGTCTGATATAATACCCAATTCCTATGTGGAGAAACCATTGTGTGACAACCAAAGTATAACCGACCGTAGTATAGGAATTTCTCTTCCTACTCTGTGTATGTCATCCAAGTACCAGGACATTACACCCTACTACCTTCTTAACAGATCCATCCCCTATTCTGATGAAGTCAAACCTATGACTATCATATCAGAAATAGATGATCTATCTCCGCTATATCTGCTTTAGTCCATAAATAGACATAAGTTACATGTCCATTATGCTTCCGCTGCTCCCACTGACTACGACAACCCTCTGGCAGAGTCATATACTCGCACGCTTCTAAAGCCAGTTCAGAACGACGCTATACTCATCCTCCTGCCGGGTCTCATAGTCTGGAACAACAGCAATGGCAAGTCTGGGTAAACAAGAACCTCCCTGCCACCGTCCTTAAGGCTACTGGAGTACCTCTCGGGTGCCTGAGGTTACCCACCATATCTGCGGAGTGGCCAATGGAATGTCAAACCATATTGAATCTTTAGGTTCTTATCAAATTTTCAGTAATCGTTTGCGGTTCTGGAATCACTTCCAGTTCTACCATACTCCCACTACTGTTTTCTGAAAAAATCCATTTTTGTTAAAACTGTGGCGAGTCTAGAACAATATCACTATTGATCTTCCAGATGATAGAAAGTCAACCCACGTCATAGCCCGGGTCAACCCACAAACAGCCATTACAGAAACGTGCCTTGAGTTATCCAGAGTCTGGTTTTAAGCATAAGCCGGACAACTCCCCGTACCTTAACAATGTCAAGATATGAACTGTTCTGTATCCAATATAGAACCAAGGGCACTGATTTAATTGAACCAGAATTAAATCATGCAGCTATCTCCAGTGCATGTTAACTAAATGGAGAGAGGCCGATCAGCATTACTCAACTTAGGAATACATCCAGATATGAGTAACCTGAAAGAGAAGCAAGTTCTCTTAACCATTACTATCTACTGAATACCATAAGTATCTACATCTTCGATCACCTTGAAGAATCCCGATACTTGCAACATCTGGTTCTCTACTTTATTCATATACCTATAACTTCTCAAAACTTAGACCTTGTGTTTCTATGAAACACTTGTCTAAAAACTGTTGGAGATAGTGCCCTCAGAGTCAATTATTGGATCACAGGCACGTGATTGCAATGATTGAGGGGAGGACCTGTCCCAGTAGGACAGTCTTACTCGAGATGATAGTATGCTATCTGGTTTACCTTTATCATCGTGTACTGCTTCAGGTGACCTTACAGGTCACTATTACACGCTGATAGAGCCCCTAGGATTCTTGCTTGACTGCCAGCAGTATGATGGCGATCATATACGTGAGAGCTGATGGTCTGTAAGCACATCCTTAAATGGTCCCTAGTCGTTGGAGTTTCGAGACAGGGCATCGATTCTCCAGAGTAGACTAGTGTATACAGTCGAGACCCCGACGAGGGGCGGTGGCCGGTCTTACAAGCCACTGGTGTCAGTTGGTTCACATAAGATGTATACAGGTGCTCATTGGGTTATGAGTACACTGGACAGGACTCGCCGGGAACCTGCTAGTTGGGATTATACCAGACGTCGGATAGCAGTTCCCAGGTGACATGTGTACAGGTTAGTTCATCGACCTGAGATCGTCATTTGTCTCGTGTGAGTTCCCACTGTGCTTTGATTACTACCCTAACACGGCTCAAAGGAGTCATGCAAACAGGTTTTAGTTGGGTACAGTCCCGAGCCACATGGAGGCAGTGAGCGGATCTGCAGGGGTTCGTCTCTCCCGGTATTGGGGGTGAGGTCGCGCTGTGTCTAGGAGAGCCATTACACAAAGCCCTCGGCCGAGGCAGGAGATTTACTGGTAGGTATTCCAGTAGTATCTCAGGGTGTTCTGGGCTTCACTCCGACACGACTTGTACCGCCTTTGGGGGTCTGACTTTTACCAACCCCCTAGGCCCGCCATGCGATGCTCATAGACGAACGGACCAGACTGTACGGATATTGTCACTGACAGGCTCAGTAGGGTGTCAGGATGAGTTCGCTCATCGACGTCCCTTTTGGTCAATAGCTGGTGGCCCGTCACGTATTGGCTTATACCTCTGACGTGCTAGTGGTTAAATCCACAACCATAATATTGACGAGTCTTTAGAGTCCACCACACTTTCAGTTACTCAAGCTTTCGGGCGAAACGCTGTAGAGGCCGTATGGAGATATGGCAGGGTCCGATCAAATACGTGCGGTATTGCACGGATCAGGATCGGACGGTTTGTACTAGTGGCCGTATGGATATATGGCAGGGTTCGATCAGATACGTGCGGTATTGCACGGATCAGGATCGGACGGATATTACTAGCCGGCTTTGTTTTAAGCCGGATCCTAGTTTAGTACAGTGAAGATTTTGTCTCATTGCATTTGTATCCGGTCGGAATACAGATGCGGGTGTGTATGCACTGTATCGGGGTTTTCCTGTAATTTATTACGGGACCAGTTTTCTGGAGTTGCCAGTTTGCATTCCGTTCCGGCCGGTTTTCCTTTGTTCTTTCCCGGCCGGACTTTTCCGATGGAGGGGGTTATTTGCAATTGTGCAAATAACATTTGTGGAGGGGGTTTCTTGCAAATGTATTCATTATGATAGGATAAGCATCTTTCATCCATGATGGTGCATTAATTGAGATTTGAAAGGATATGGGTTTGATGTGAATTTGTTATCATGATGTTTTGTTTATGGTCACCTTTCTACTTTTACTACACTCACCTCCCTCTTGCTTTATGTATCCCTTCCCTCCACCATTCTCATGAGTGTAGGCCGGCCACAATTTTGAGGGAGTGAGAGAGAGAGTTTCATTTTGGTATGGTGGCATTATTCTTGATCTCATATCATTTCATGCTAGAAAAATGTAAGCACCATTTTTCTTATCTTGATTCCTCCATCATCTTCAAATGGCAACAAAACCCCAAATGAGACATAGCCTCTACACTACACTTTCTACAGCAAATCTTGGACGCGTCGGCCAGCCAACTCGCGCCCGAGTTGCCTCGGTATAGAGGCGGGAGCCCGTAAAAGAAACAGGCGACGTGGTGCCCTTCCGGCGAGGAGATGGAGACCGGACTTTCCGCGTAAGATCGGGACGACGACGTGAAGACCGGAGGACTCGGATCACTCGGTATATCTCTCACCCTTTCTCTTGTTAGCTAGTATCGGTTAATGGTTACGATCCGGGTAGTTTGTCCGCGGTAGCGCCAGTTTAAAAGTTAAGAAAATTTTGATTCCGCATTTTGACCTCGGATAGAAAGCCGGGGCGCTGCCGTGGCGCAACATGGTATCAGAGCCACGCCATTAACCTTGTCTAGCTTTGTCTAATGTGTTTTACATTTCCGATCGACCAAAATTCCAAAAATACGCGTTTTCTTTACATCAGTTTTCTGTTGATTTTTTTATTGCTCAAATTTTTTTTCAGGTTGCAGAAAAGTGATGTACTGGAAAATATAAGGCTACTGTAGAAATTCGACAGAGTGATTCCTTAGTGGGAGCGCGGAACCGCGGCCAAACCCCCCTTTGGGCCGCGGTTCCGCCGCACTATGGTCAGATCACTGTGTCGTTTTTCTTCAGTTGCTTTCTGGGCTAATTTTAGGGGTATTGGAACATTAATTTTGGGCCCAGAATTTCTTGATGTGCTACAGTAGTACTTGGGGGCCTACTTGTTAAAATTTGATCGATCGGATATTTTAAACACATTGGTTCACAGTATTTACATTATATCTGCGACCGTGAATGTCACTTGATCGGTAAATCCTGTCTAACTGCTATAGCCCGGTTAGACGGATTTGCGAACGTGACTTTCACGTTGATGTTCTGTGTTTATGCTGTGATGTTGCGGATCGGTCGTGGGGGATAGCCTGGATGCAATGTTAGTACCGTTTTGTTGTATTATGTACATTTGATATTGCGGGGCGAGCGTCCGACATGTGGACTGCCGTCACTGCCTATTTGTATTATTCTTTTGGGGCACGACCTGGTTGCGGTCGTTGTACCCGTTGTATGTATATTTTACTTTCTGTACTAGGCTTACCCCGCGGAGGGGTGCACGGATAGCCGGGTTCTAGAGGGCAAAGGGCCCGCATCTCATGGCATTGAGACGGAGGGGGCTTCACTCTAGGATTGGCGGGCTATTCGCCGCACTCGTAGGGGGTACAGGTTGACCCAGGAGGGGTGCCCAAGTTACCGGATTCCGTGAAGTGCTGGGTGGTCCATTCACGGCGCTGAAGGGGGCTGCCTCGCTTCAGGTTTTGGCGGGTGACTTGCTGCGCCCGTAGGGGTCTAGGATTTCATTGCACAGGCTATCCACACGACCAGGGGAACGTCGGGTTTCAGCAGCGGCTCTGTGAAACCCGGGGCTTCCAGATATCTGTTTTATTCTGAGATGCTGTATATTTCTGTGATGTTGCATTTTATCACGCCTTGAGCGAATATAATATATTGGTATATATACTAGTAGATGTTGTATATGTTTTACATCCGCGCTAGTCCAGTCCCCGCTCTGTCGTTAGTTAGCTAACCTAACGGGTAATGACGGGACCCAGTGGCTAATGCGGATGGCATATACGTACATCAGTATATTTTCGTTCTTTGTGGTGTGATCAATTGATGGGACTGCGTTGATTCGGATCAATGCAAGATAAACAAACCTATTCTGATGTTGTTGGAACACTTTTTCAAAAAGCTGTTATTGCAAGGACGTTCACTTTTGTTTTGCATCGTGGTATTCATTTGGAATATCCTGCTCCTCAGTCGACGAGGCAAGGGCCGAGATCCCTTCACCGGGAGTGACCCCTTGGACAGAAGTTTGCGTCAGGGCATTAACTTCACTATAGCCGATTACTTTTGCTTTGCATCGTGGTATTCAGTTGGAATATCCTGCACCTCATTCTACGGGGAAAGAGCCGAGATCCCTTCACCGGGAGTGACCTCTTTAGCAAAGGTTTTCGTCACTATATTTTTAAAAGGCTATGCAGTTCCTTCAACGATATCAAGTTCATTACGTTAAAGGTTTTTCGCCAAAAACCATTCGTAGCCCTCCGTCATTTCTTATGGGTATTATTTAGTATTCGTGCTGCGTTTGTTGACTCCGTCAAGGCGTAGTGTACGGTAGCTAAGTGGTGCTTGTTTGTTGCATAAATGGGATTGATTAGGACAGTCGTGCGGCCTTGTTGACTCCGTCAAGGGCACGTACGGGTGGGTTTAATGCAATCCAGATAATGACGGGTTGAACTTGACTAGGACTCTTTGATTTGTTGACTCCGTCAAGGTCACTTGAGTCCTAAGGGTAAAAACATCACATCGGGAGTTTCAAAAGAACTGAAACTTGCCAGGCATGCGCATACCTTCTGGAGTGTGATACCGTGAGCGGATTCCGTCACGTTATCATGCGATGATAGTTGGATCCCGATTCCCACTGATGAGTTGGTTTACTCCTCGGGTGACCCCGACTAATTCTTCTTTCAGGTTTGGAGGAGAATTTGAGGTACAGTGGGAGGTTTCCAGATTAGACAAAGTGATAACCATTCTGATCTAGGTTAGAGTGCACGCTGAGTGTTTCTTTTCTCTCTCTCTTTGGCAGCGACCATTGACCCGACCCTGGACTATGACTCAGTGACCAAGTTGACCGAACCTTCTTAACACTGGCTTTTGGATTGTCAGAGTTGCAAACCTCATTGCCACTCCTACTTTTAACCTTTTCTCCAGAACACCCCGTATTACTACGAACGTCCACTTCCATTGGACAAAACCATCGTATGGTTATATACGAACTCGAAGGACTTCGAGGATGGTTTCTGGTTCTGGAGAAAACGAATAGGATTATTCAGTTGTCTTTTCTTTTCACCTTCTCTCATTGCGAGTACTCCTTGGTTTAGGAGATAGTACACCTATTACGCAAATTGGATAGTCTTCTTCCAAACCTTAGGCAGGTGCCGAACGGTGGGGAATGAAGAAAACCAATTAGCATAACGATGGTGTACAAAAGGCATTAAGTTAAGACAAAGCAAGGGATTAGTAAGAGGGCAAAGTAAATTGCGACTACTATTCACGACCAAACCAAGTACTTATTCGCCAATCCTAAATCACCTTTGTATTTCTCCAGGACACTCCGTATCACTACGAAGATCCCAAGTTTATTGGATAATCCATCGTATGGTTATATACGAACTCGAAAGGAACTTGTTCCAGTTCGGGGATGGATTCTGGTTAAGGAGAAATAGGAATAAGGTTTATTCGGTTGTCTTTTATCTTCACCTTCTCTCGCTTTGCGAGTGCTCCTAGGATTAGGACAGTACACCTTTTATGCTTATTGGATAGTCTTCTTCCAAACCATAGGCTGGTGCCGAACGGTAGGGAAGGAAGAAAACCATTTGGCCTAAAGGGGTGTGCAGAAGGTAATGACTAAAGACATATAAAGGGATTTGGAGAGATGGCAAAGAATTATACGGTTATAGTTGTGAATCTGGATAATGGTAGAGGCATTACTAGGATTACCAGGATACCCCATCGAAACATTTCAATGTTTCAGTTCAACTGTGTACTGTTAAAAGAAAACTGATTTCCCGATTAGACACTTGCTCCAGGGTATGTATTTACCAGGTTTGATTCTCACATCTGTATGGTTTTACAGATGATGAGTGGGAGTAAGTTATTGGGAATAGGGTGATCATCCTCATTATATCGGGATTCGTTGTAATCAGTGATATTTGAGGAGATCACCTGGGCTGTTTGCCGGTCGGCAAATATTTGGTTTTGAATATCCGCTGTTGTGCACCAATTTCAAATTGATATATCTGTACGTCTATTTTCATAGAGTGAGATATACCTTTTGATATTATGTCGATGACATTTACCTATATCAGTGGATGGCTAGGTAAGGAGCATCAAACAGCGGTGTAATTCTTCTTAACCATAAGTACAGTTTTCAACTTACGACGCACAGTGAAAGAGCTGTTAGACTCAGCGGACTTATACAGAGTATTGTATGTTGTCCAGTGTCCATTAGGATAGAGGGGTTGGTCCTCATACTATATTCTGTTTACTTTTAACTTCTCTAGTTCTTAGACATGTGTTTCGTAAAAACACAGGGTCTAAGTTTTGAGGAGTTATAGGTATTTGAATAGAGTAGAATACCAGGTGTAGCAAGTATCGGGATTCTTCAAAGTGATCGAAGATGTAGATACTTGTGTATGGTATTCAGTTGATAGTAATGATAAAGAGAAATTGCTTCTCTTTCAGGTTACTCATAATTGGAAGCATTCCTAAGTTGAGTAACGCTGATCGGCCTCCTTCCATTTAGTTGACAAGCACTGGAGATAGCTGCATGATTTGAATCTGGTTCATTTAAATCAGTGCCTCTGGTTCTATATTGGATATAGAACAGTTCATATCTTAACGATGTTAAGGTACGGGGAGTTGTCCGGCTTATGATTAAAACCAGACACTGAACAACTCAAGGCACGTTTCTGTAATGGCTGTTTGTGGGTTGACCCAGGCTATGACGAGGGTTGACTTTCTACCATCTGGAAGATCAATAGTGATATTGTTCTTAACTCGCCACATTTTAAAAAGAAATGGTTATTTTTCAGAAAACAGTAGTGGGAGTATGGTAGAACTGGAAGCGATTCCAGAACCGCAAACGATTACTGAAGATTTGATAAGGAACCTAAAGATTCAATCTGATTTGACATTCCATTGGCCACTCCGCAGATACGGTGGGTAACTTCAGGCACCCGAGAGGTACTCCGGTAGCCTCAAGGACGGTGACAGGGAAGTTCTTGTTTACCCACACTTGCCATTGCTGTTGTTCCAGGCTGCGAGACCCGGTGGGAGGATGAGTATAGCGTCGTTCTAAACTAGCTTTAGAAGTGCACGTCTATATGACTCTGCCAGAGGGTTGTCGTAGTCAGTGGGAGCAGCGGAAGCATTGGTGGACATCAGGCTTATGTCTATTTATAGACTAAAGCAGATGTAGCGGAGATAGATCATCTATTTCTGATGTGACAGTCATAAGGTTTGACTTCATCAGAATAGGGGATGGATCTGTTGAGTAGGTAGTAGGGTGTGATATCCGGGTTTTGGATGACATACACAAAGTAGGAAGTGATATTCCTATACTACGATCGGTTATACTTTGGTCGTCACACAGTGGTTTCTTTACAAAGGAAATGGATTTTGTATCAGACATACTGGTTACTAGATCTATGGTTTTAGATCTAGATTTGGGTGGTTTCCCAATCAGGGTACTTTGACAGCATTCTAAGAGTTTTAGAATGGACGACTCCTGGCACGGTAGTGTACCTGCAGGTGATGGAGTCACCCTCTCTAAAGGTGTCTTATAGACTAAAGTAGAGAGGGATGTGCATGATTGGCAGATCACTTGCTTAAGCAATTGAGTCAATCATGAGATGTCAAGTACCACACCAGATGTTGTTCTTGCACTAGATGCAATAAGTTGACATTGATCCAATCCTGGAGAAACAGTCGGAAGCAGTTTTAGAACATAAGTGGATGTTCTAGGGATATGATAACGGTAGCCTCCTTTAGGGAGACAGTTATCATTCCAGGCTTCCAAGGTGACCTGGACGACAAGGAGGTTGTCAGAGTTATAGTTTTCCCTCTGACGAGGGGCAGTATTTTGGACAGGTGATCCAAGGCAATACTGAGGGAGGCATGGCGCAGTATACTGATTAAGTTCAGTTGACGATACAGTCTAAGAAGTTTGGATTTGGAGTTCATTTATGAGCTAGGTCCCATCAGACATCCAGACATTCTAAGACAGGTATTGCTCATTTCGGGAGATAGTTTTCTCCGCGAACTTGAGATATAGAGAGACATAGAAAGAAATATCTAGGCGGATCCACTCACTGAGGCTATTCCTCGACCGCAATAGTTTCACAAACGGGATTTGTGAGACTGACTAGTAGAGGAGTTGGGTGTTCGGTATCACACGGGCTGTGAGTATGCGACATCGCAATAATTAGCCTTGAGTGCAAGTGGGAGATTGTTGGAGATAGTGCCCTCAGAGTCAATTATTGGATCACAGGCACGTGATTGCAATGATTGAGGGGAGGACCTGTTCCAGTAGGACAGTCTTACTCGAGATGATAGTATGCTATCTGGTTTACCTTTATCATCGTGTACTGCTTCAGGTGACCTTACAGGTCGCTATTACACGCTGATAGAGCCCCTAGGATTCTTGCTTGACTGCCAGCAGTATGATGGCGATCATATACGTGAGAGCTGGTGGTCTGTAAGCACATCCTTAAATGGTCCCTAGTCGTTGGAGTTTCGAGACAGGGCATCGATTCTCCAGAGTAGACTAGTGTATACAGTCGAGACCCCGACGAGGGGCGGTGGCCGGTCTCACAAGCCACTGGTGTCAGTTGGTTCACCTAAGATGTATACAGGTGCTCATTGGGTTATGAGTACACTGGACAGGACTCGCCGGGAACCTGCTAGTTGGGATTATACCAGACGTCAGATAGCAGTTCCCAGGTGACATGTGTACAGGTTAGTTCATCGATCTGAGATCGTCATTTGTCTCGTGTGAGTTCCCACTGTGCTTTGATTACTACCCTACCACGGCTCAAAGGAGTCGTGCAAACAGGTTTTAGTTGGGTACAGTCCCGAGCCACATGGAGGTAGTGAGCGGATCTGCAGGGGTTCGTCTCTCCCGGTATTGGGGGTGAGGTCGCGCTGTGTCTAGGAGAGCCATTACACAAAGCCCTCGGCCGAGGCAGGAGATTTACTGATAGGTATTCCAGTAGTATCTCAGGGTGTTCTGGGCTTCACTCCGACACGACTTGTACCGCCTTTGGGGGTCTGACTTTTACCAACCCCCTAGGCCCGCCATGCGATGCTCATAGACGAACGGACCGGACTGTACGGATATTGTCACTGACAGGCTCAGTAGGGTGTCAGGATGAGTTCGCTCATCGACGTCCCTTTTGGTCAATAGCTGGTGGCCCGTCACGTATTGGCTTATAGCTCTAACGTGCTAGTGGTTAAATCCACAACCATAGTATTGACGAGTCTTTAGAGTCCACCACACTTTCAGTTACTCAAGCTTTCGGGCGAAACGCTGTAGAGGCCGTATGGAGATATGGCAGGGTCCGATCAGATACGTGCGGTATTGCACGGATCAGGATCGGACGGTTTGTACTAGTGGCCGTATGGATATATGGCAGGGTTCGATCAGATACGTACGGTATTGCACGGATCAGGATCGGACGGATATTACTAGCCGGCTTTGTTTTAAGCCGGATCCTAGTTTAGTACAGTGAAGATTTTGTCTCATTGCATTTGTATCCGGTCGGAATACAGATGCGGGTGTGTATGCACTGTATCGGGGTTTTCCTGTAATTTATTACGGGACCAGTTTTCTGGAGTTGCCAGTTTGCATTCCGTTCCGGCCGGTTTTCCTTTGTTCTTTCCCGGCCGGACTTTTCCGATGGAGGGGGTTATTTGCAATTGTGCAAATAACATTTGTGGAGGGGGTTTCTTGCAAATGTATTCATTATGATAGGATAAGCATCTTTCATCCATGATGGTGCATTAATTGAGATTTGAAAGGATATGGGTTTGATGTGAATTTGTTATCATGATGTTTTGTTTATGGTCACCTTTCTACTTTTACTACACTCACCTCCCTCTTGCTTTATGTATCCCTTCCCTCCACCATTCTCATGAGTGTAGGCCGGCCACAATTTTGAGGGAGTGAGAGAGAGAGTTTCATTTTGGTATGGTGGCATTATTCTTGATCTCATATCATTTCATGCTAGAAAAATGCAAGCACCATTTTTCTTATCTTGATTCCTCCATCATCTTCAAATGGCAACAAAACCCCAAATGAGACATAGCCTCTACACTACACTTTCTACAGCAAATCTTGGACGCGTCGGCCAGCCAACTTCGCGCCCGAGTTGCCTCGGTATAGAGGCGGGAGCCCGTAAAAGAAACAGGCGACGTGGTGCCCTTCCGGCGAGGAGATGGAGACCGGACTTTCCACGTAAGATCGGGACGACGACGAGAAGACCGGAGGACTCGGATCACTCGGTATATCTCTCACCCTTTCTCTTGTTAGCTAGTATCGGTTAATGGTTACGATCCGGGTAGTTTGTCCACGGTAGCGCCAGTTTGAAAGTTAAGAAAATTTTGATTCCGCATTTTGGCCTCGGATAGACGGCAGGGGCACTGCCGTGGCGCAACAAAAACTAGAGAAGTCATAAGTAAACCGAATATAGTACGAGGACCAACCCCTCTGTCCTAATGGATACTGGACAACATACAACACTCTGTATAAGTCCACTGAGTTTAATAACTCATTCGCTGTGTGTCGTAGGTTGAAAACTGTACTTATGGTTTAAGAAGAATTATACCGCTGTTTAATATTCCTTTCCTAACCATCCACTGATATAGGTAAATGTCATGGAAATAATTTCAAAAAGTTATATCTCACTCTATAAAAATAGACGTACAGATATATCAATTTGAAATTGGTGCATAACAACGGATATTCAAAACCAAATATCTGTCGTCCGGCAAACAACCTAGGCGATTTTCTCAAATATCACCAATTACAACGAATTCAGATATAATGAGGATGGTCACCTAATTCCCAATAACTTACTCCCACTCATCATCTGTAAAACCATACAGATGTGAGAAACAAACCTGGTAAATACATACCCTGGAGCAAGGGCTAATTGGGAAATCAGTTTTCTTTTAACAGTATACAGTGAAACTGAAACATTGAAATGTTTCGTAGGGGTATCCGGGTATCCTAGTAATACCTCTTCCATTATCCAGATTCACAACTGTAACCGTATATTTCTTTGCCATCTCTCCACATCCCTTCATATGTCTTTAGTCATTACCCTCTGTACACCCTCTTAGGCTAAATGGTTTTCTTCATTCCCTACCTTTCGGCACTAGCCTATGGTTTGGAAGAAGACTATCCAATAAGCATAATGGGTGTACTGTCCTAATCCTAGGAGCACTCGCAATGCGAGAGAAGACGAAGATAAAATACAACCGAATAAACCTTATTCCAGTTTCTCCTGAACCAGAATCCATCTCCGAACTGGAACAAGTCCCTTCGAGTTCGTATATAACCATACGATGGAGTATCCAAATAACTGTGGATCTTCGTAGTGATACGGAGTATCCTGGAGAAATACAAAGGTGAAGTGAGAGTGATAATAAAATACTTGGTTTGGTCGTGAATAGCAGTCGCAATTTACTTTGCCCTCCTTCTAATCCCTTTATTTGTCTTTACTTAATACCTTCTGTACACCACACTTAGGCTAATCGGTTTTCTTCATTCCCTACCGTTCGGTACCAGCCTTAGGTTTGGAATAAGACTATCTAATAAGCGTAACGGGTGTACTATCTCCTAATCCAAGGAGCACTCGCAACCTGAGAGAAGCTAAAAGGAAAAGACAACTGAATAGTCCTATTCGTTTTCTCCAGAACCGGAAACCATCCTCGAATCTGGAACAAGTTCCTTCGAGTTCGTATATAACCATACGATGGTTTTATCCAATGGAAGTGGATGATCGTAGTAATACGGGGTGTTCTGGAGAAAAGGGTAAAAGAAGGAGTGGCAATGAGGTATGCAACTCTGACAATCCAAAAGCCAGTGTTATAAGAAGGTTCGGTCAACTTGGTCACTGAGTCATAGTCTAGGGTCAGGCCATGGTCGCTGCCAAAGAGAGAGAGAAAAGAAACACTCAGCGTGCACTCTAACCTAGATTAGAATGGTTATCAATTTATCTAATCAGGAAACCTCCTACTGTAACCTCAAATTCACCTCCAACCCTGAAAGAAGAATTAGTCGGGATCACCCGAGGAGTAAACCAACTCATCAGTGGGAATCGGGATCCAACTATCATCGCATGATAACGTGACGGAATCCACTCACGTTATCACACTCCAGAAGGTATGCGCATGCCCGGCAAATTTCAGTTTCTTTAGAAACTCCCGATGTGATTTTTACCCCTAGGACCCAAGTGACCTTGACACGGTCAACAAATCAAAGAGTCCTAGTCAAGTTCAACCCGTCATTATCCTGGATTGCATTAAACCCATCCGCACAAGCTCTTGACACAGTCAACAAGGCTGCACGACTATCCTAACCAATCCCATTAATATACCACAAACGAATACTACTTAGCTACCGTACACTACACCTTGACACAGTCAACAAACGCAGCACGGATACTAAGTAATGCTTGTAAGAAATGACGGAGGGCTACGTCTAGTTTTCGGCGAAAAACTTTTAACGTAAAGAACTTGATATCGTTGAAAGAACTGCATAGCTTTTTATAAAAATATAGTGGCGAAAACCTTTGCTAAAGAGGTCACTCCCGGTGAAGGGATCTTGGCTCTTTCCCCGTAGAATGAGGTGCAGGATATTCCAAATGAATACCACGATGCAAAGCAAAAGTAATCGACTATAGTAAAGTTATTACCCTGACGCAAACTTCTGTCTAAGGGGTCACTCCCGGTGAAGGGATCTCGGCCCTTGCCTCGTCGACTGAGGTGCTGGATATTCATAACCGAATACCACTGTGCAAAACAAAAGAGAACGTCCTTGCAATAACAGCTTTTTGAAAAATTGTTCCAACAACATCAGAATAGGTTTGTTTAGCTTGCATTGATCCGAATCAATGCAGTCCCATCAATTGTTCACACCAATAAAGAACGAAAATAATGATGTACGTATATACCATCCGCATTCGCCACTGGGTCCCGTCATCACCCGTTAGGTTACTTAACTAACGACAGAGCGGGGGCTGGACTAGCGCGGGTGTAAAACATATACAACATCTACTAGTATAGATATCAATATATAATATTCGCTCAAGGCGTGATAAAATGCAACATCACAGAAATGTAATAAGCATCACAGAACAATACAGATATCTGGGATCCCCGGGTTTCATAGAGCCGCTATTGAAACCCGACGATCCCCTGGTCTTGTGGATAGCCTGTGCAATGAAATCCTAGACCCCTACGGACGCGGCAAGTTACCCGCCAAAACCAAAAGCGAGCCGGCCCCCTTCAACAACGTGAATGGACCACCCAGCACTTCACGGAATCCGGTAACTTGAGCACCCCTCCTTGGGTCAACCTGTACCCCCTTCAAGTGCGGTGAATAGCCCGCCAATTCTAGAGTGAAGCCCCCTCCGTCTCAACACCATGAGATGCGGGCCCGTTGCCCTCTACAACCCGGCTATCCGTGCACCCCACCGCGGGGTAATCCTAGTACAGAAAGTAAAATATACATACAACGGGTACATCGACCTCAGCCCGGTCGTTCCCCAAAAGAATAATATACAAACAGGCAGTGACGGCAGTCCACATGTCGGACGCTCGCCCTGCAATATCAAATGTACATATACAATCAAACTGTACTACCATTGCATCCAGGCTATCCACCACGACAGATCCGCAATATCACAGCACAACACAGAACATCAATGCGAATGTCACGTTCGTAAATCCGTCTAAAAGGACTATAGCAGTTAGACAAGATTTGCCAATCAAATGGCATTCACGGTCGTAGATATAATGTAAAAACTGTGAACTAACATGTTTAAAATTTTCGATCGACTAAATTTCCCGAAGTGGGCCCCAAGCACAACTGTAGCACTCAAAAATAATCTGGACCCAAACAAAATATTCCAGAAACCCCATTTTCAAGTCATGAACCCCTGTAGAAAAAATGGCGAACTGTTGCTACAGTTTGGCCGCGGAACCGCGGCCAAAGGGGGGTACGGCCGTGGTTCCGCCGCGCTACAGTAACAACAGAATACCAAATTTTCACAGATTTCATAGAAAACCCTGCCTGCATTTATGCAATGCACGAAATAATTTTTTTGACAACAGACAAAATTCGACAGAAACTATTACTTTTGAAAACGCGGATTCGGAATTTTGTTCAATCGAAGTTCTAAACACGTTAGAGTAAGCTAGTAAAGGTTAATAGCGTGGCTCTGATACCATGTAAGTGCACGGTGGCATCCCGACCGTCTATCCGAGGCCAAAATCCGGAAACAAAAACTTTTCTTTAACTAGAAACCGGCGCTACCGCGGACTATAAACCCGGATCGGACCATTAACCTACTACTAGCTAACTAGAGAAAGGGTAGACAGGCTATACCGAGCGATCCGTGTCCTTCGGTCTTCGGCCACCATCCCGATCTCCTCGCGGAATCTCCGGTCTCGATCTCCTCGTCGGAAAGGGCACTACATCACCGAGTCTTTTTACGGGCTCCCACCTCTGAACCGAGGCAACTCGGATACGAAATTGGCAAGCCGACGTGTCCAAGATTGCTGTAGACTAATTGTAGAAAACTTTTGTCTCAAGGGGTTAATGAAATTGCCATTTTTGTAGTGGAGAAGGAGATGAGCTTTGAAATGGAGCTATATGATTTTTTGCAAGTAAATGAGATAACATCCCCACTCTAAAAATTTTGGACAGCCCCCCCAAGTTGTGGCCGGCCATGTATATGGCAAAGGAAAAATCAAAGGGGGTGATCACAAGGAAATGGAATGGGTGAGCATAAGGAAAAAGTGTGATGATGATGAGGAAGTATTGTCACACCCATTTCCTAATCATTCCATTCACAAAAAGCAAGTCATGATGCAAATGGAGTCAACCTCAATCTAGAACCATTATGAAGCAACCACTTACAAAAAAAACACCCTCCACATTGCTAATTTGCACATTTGCAAATAAGCCCCTCCCACCAAAGGAATTTCAGCCAAGAAGGAACAAAGGAAAAATGGCCAAAACGGAATGCAAACTGGCAACTTCAAAAAGCGATCCGGTAACAAATTACTGGATAACCCCGCGACTGTATATACATACCGGCATTCGTATTCCGACCGAATACAAATGCAATGAGACAAAATCTACACTATACAATACTAGGATCCGGCTTAAATCAAAGCCCGTTAGTATTATCCGTCCGATCATGATCCGTGCAATACAGCACGTATATGATCGAACCCTGCCATATGTCATACGACCTCTACGTTTCTCCCGAAACTTGAGAAACTGTCTGTGGGGGACTCTAAAAACTCGTCAATACTTTGGCAATGGATTTAACCACTAGCACGTTAGAGGTATTAGCCATACGTAACGGGCTACCAAGTATTGACCAAAAGGGAGGTCGATGAGCGAACTCATCCTGACACCCTACTGAGCCTGTCAGTGACAATATCCGTACAGTCCGGTCCGTTCGTCTATGAGCATCGCATGGCAGGCCTAGGGGGTTGGTGAAAGTCAGACCCCCAAAAGTGGTACAAGTCGTGTCGGAGTGTAGCCCAGAACACCCTGAGATACTACTGGAATACCTACCAGTAAATCTCCTGCCTTGGCCAAGGACTTCGTATAATGGCTCTCCTAGACACAGCGCTACCTCACCCCCAATACCGAGAGAGACAAACCCCTGCCGATCCGCTCACTGCCTCCATGTGGCTCGGGACTGTACCCAACTAAAACCTGTTTGCACGACTCCTTTAAGCTGTGGTATGGTAGTAATCAAAGTACAGTGGGAACTCACACGAGACAAATGACGATCTCAGATCGATGAACTAATCTGTATACATGTCACAAGGGAACTACTATCTGACGTCAGGTATAAAACCAACTAGCATGTTCCCGGTGAGTCCTGTCCGGTGTACTCATAACCCAATGAGCACCTGTATACATCTTAGGTGAACCAACTGACACCAGTGGCTTGTGAGACCGGCCACCGCCCCTCGTCAGGGTCTCGACTGTATACACTAGTCTACTCTGAAGTATCGATGCCCTGTCTCGAAAACACCCACGACTAAGGACCTTTTAAGGATGTGCTTATAGACCCCCAGCTCCCACGTATATGATCGCCATCATACTGCTGGCCGTCAAGCAAGAATCCTAAGGGCTCTATCAACGCGCAATAGTGACCTATAAGGTCACCTAAAGCAGTACACGATGATAAAGATAAACCAGATAGCATACTATCATCTTGAGTAAGACTGTCCTACCGGTATATGTCCTTCCTCAATCATTGCAATCGCGTGCCTGTGATCCAATAATTGACTCTGAGGGCACTATATCCAACATACATGCCTTGTTTCAAGAATAGAGATTGCTATTTGGCAAATTGCATTAGCAATGGTTAACTATTTCAATTGGTTCCGATGTAACCCGCTCAACTAAAACATAAGAAATCCGTCTTGGAAGAAGAGGAAGTTCTTTTCCTTCTCCTATCTCAATAGCTGGCTCGATCGATATCTCATTAGCTGGCTCAATAAGTGAGTTAAGAGTGACTAACTCGTTAGGGTAAGAGAGAGAGTTTGATAATGATGAGAAACTCGAAAATGGACCAGTTATTCGCATACGACTCCCGTTGCATGTACTCCTAGAAAGGCATATTTCAGATATAGAGGGCGTTCCTAACAATCCATGAGAATATGATATAAATAAGGGCGTAAGCAGGCGCACCGCCGCCAAGTTGATTCGTTCACTCTTTCCAGAATGGGACGGAAGGGAGAGGTAGTTGAAGATCAAGACTATATGATTGATAGCTTAGGTTTAAATAGTTACAACGACTGTCGGTGGTAGGATTTTATCCAATTAAGAATATATAACACATACACCCATGCACTTGTGTTTTCGTTCATTTTGAGAAAATTTCGGCAGCACCTCCTTGTTCTCCTAGTACTCTAATTTAAAAGGGTATTTTCGGACACTTCAAGCTCATCGAGATATGTTGACACTGACCCGCAGTGGACAACCAATGCACAATACAACAACTACTCTGATAGAATAGTAGACCTCTAGCAGTCCTCCATCACGCCGCAGAACGAGAGCTCATGTGGAACCTTAGATTTATGGTAGAACAGCGGTGGAACATAACAAAATATTACGGACGTGTAACATAGGGGCCTATGCTACGAGGAACATCTAAGGAGTCGAAGATCAATCACCCGCCTTCATGATACTACTAGTGAAAGCAGTGCTCGACTCATAGAAGAGGTGTAAGGGGTTCCGATAAGAAAGAGCAGGGCGGGAGGAAGTCTTTTCATTTCCAGTTCCTTTCTACAGGAAGCTTCTAATTAAGCATTCATCTCTAAGCATCCCGTTTAGTACCTACCGAGACTTATTTATTTTTTTCTCGATTTCATCAAACGTTTTCCTATTTTTGTAGAGAACGTTCATCCTTTGTGTATGAACACACACGCGCGCACATACATATTGACACACACACACACATTTGAGAATAATGGATGAAAGGTGATAAAGGATGGAATTTTCTCATATGGCTTCAAAAAATACATCCTCCATAATTTTTTCAACGATCGGCATTCATCATCTTCATCTTTATCATCTAAGATATAGATACACCAATTTTTATATGATTCTACCCATTTTTCTTTGTTGATTTAGTGGGTGCAAAATTTACGGTTTACCGATAAAAGAACTTTTTACACTGCTAATTTAACGATGAAAATGTGGTAAAATCACATGAAATTTGGTGTATCCACATCTTAGATACTAAAGATGAAGATGATGAATGCCGATCGTCGAAAAAAATCATGAAGAGTGTATATTTTCGATGTCGTGGGAGGAAATTCCCTCATAGAGAGAGAGAATAATTTTGGATCCAATTCGGGATTTTCCTTTGAAGAAAAGAGGCTTTAGAAGGGTTTTTCATTATGTGGCGTCGAAAAAATACATATTCCAACATTTTATTCAATGATCGGCACCCACAGTCATCATCTTTATCATCTAAGATGCGGAAACACCAAATTTCATTTGATTCTATCATTTTTCACCGTTGGATTGGCAATGTAAAAAGTTCTATTGTCGGTAAATCGTTAATTTTGCATCCAGTAAATCAACAGTGAAAGTGGTAGAATCACATGAAATTTGATGTGTCCACATCCTAGATGATAAGTATGAAGATGATAGATGCCGATCGTCGCGAAAAATCATGAAGGGTGTAATATGGCATCTTTCCTCTCCATTATATATATATATATATATATATATATATATATATATATCTATATATATCTTGTAACAATTTTATGTATTCTAGGTTTTGCATCCTTTAGATTTTTTTCATCTCTACAAGAGTAATCAGACATATATGAAGGCAAGTCCAGTTAACTGGTGTCATGAGTTGATTCCTATGACTTCTGAAGTTGTGATCCTCAAAAGATATAATTCACTAGTTTCTCTGCTAATAAAATATCAACAGTTGATTACATGAGTTCATAACCAATAAGTAAACCTGAAGATATTTTAGGAGTGCATGAAACATTATGCATGTAAAATTGAGATAGAAAATGTCCTATTCCCGAAGCTCAATAGTGTAATGCAAAGAGGCACGCAAGCTCTGTGAACTACTGATGCTGATGTTAGCGAGCCCAAGGCAACGCACAACCTGCAAGTCTTCAAGAGTTGGGCAATTTGACACTAAACCGACCAAAGATTCTTCAACAAGATAAATCTCTTCAAGTACTAATACCCTAAGGTTTGGGAAACACATGATTGTTTGTGGTAAAATCTTGCAGCTAGCGATATGCAATGTTCGTAGAGAGCATGAATCGAAAAGCGAACAAGAAGGCAAGGGATATCTAGGGCGTGGGCTGCAGTCTCGAAGTGTGAATTGCTCAAGATTTCTTTGAGCTAGGGTTTCAAACCAACCGTGAATGATGTGGTTGATTTTTTTAAGAGGGAATCGAGAGAGGGTGAAGCTTTGGATCGGATCGGAAGGGGAGAGGTTCAAGAGGCGACTGATGACGGCGATGCAACGGTGATCTTCGTCAGTGAGGCTTGCTGATGTTCGAAGGGGAATGAGAGAGGAATCATCAAAGTTTCGAGGCGTAACGGGCAAAAGATGGCGCCATCGTTAGGAGAGGACGGTGATTCTCGCAGCATCCTTGATAGAGAGAAGTGAGATGATTGTAAGCAGAATTTCTGCCGGGAGAAGACTTAGCCGATCGCCGTTAAGAGCTCCCTCTCTAAGTTCCTGTGAGCTGTCTATTTTCCTCTTTTGGATGATGGTAGCCATAAGTGGGTTTTCAAGCTAGGCTAATTTGGGATGAGACAAAAGATATGTTTTTATTGGCCCCTGCAGAGAAGATTTTTCCGTGTACCAAGCCATATCTGTTCTCTATGCAATATACCAAATAACAGCTGTCTTGACAGGTGTTCTCTTTGGCAAAAAAATGTGACAGCTATTTTGACAAACAACTGTGCAATGTACCAAGTGACAGCTATTTTATGTGCCATGTGCAATGCATAGGTTGGGTTGTAAGGAGTTCGAGGATTAGAGTAAGAGAAAAATATTAGCTTTCTAAGAAAATGTACATAATTTATAGATGTTGAAATTATTTAATTTTATTGATGCAGTATGTTTGAATTTTACCAAAAACAAACGCAAAATTCTCAATTTTTTGATGCAATGTATTTGAAACCTAGACACTTACTTTTTGACGGTCAAATTGTGAGCTGTAGAAATTGGTTTGAGAAGATGTTATTTTGTGAACTCTAAATGCAATGTATGTGTACCTAGCAGTTTTTGGCAGGATCATACTCCGAGCCTTGAGGTACATATAATATAGAAAGAGGGAGAAATGAATTATTTTGAATGATTATTATGACAAAATGTTTGAATGTTGAATAAAGTTAATTGGAGTATTTGTCGAAATTTACACTATTATATTTTATCTTTTTCTGTAGATAAATACCATGTTGATTCTACTCCTTGTTGATAAATACACTAGTTTTTCAAGTTTTTAGGTACTCAAATTTTCTATTTTTCCTATAAAGTACCGAAATTGTTTATTTCATGAAAGTATTATTTTAAGGAGATACATTAGTGAATGGAACAAGTTGGAAATCCATGCTGCAGTTTGGAGCTGCTGGGAATTTAAAGGTTTGGAGAATTTGGAGTGAGAAAGAAAATGTTTCCTGCCATCTAAGAAATTGATGGAGCTCCTTTTCGGGCCCCCGCCAGATATTGTCTTCCGTTGATCTCGCGGTGAACTTGACTGATTACCCTTCGTTGCGTGTGGGTCTCAATGGGTTTTTGGAGGAAGAGGTGAGGTGAGAAAGCTGTTGCCGAGTACCTGCAAAGAAGTCCCGGGGTGATTTGGTACCATCGAGGACCCTCCGACGCTCAAGTTAGAGGGGAAATCTGAGCAGAGTAACGGCATAAAAGTGTAAAAAACGGCTTACTTGATCCTTCTGTGAGAGGGGTTTATATAGCGGCGGCGGCATACAGGGGCAGGCGCGAGAATCACGCCGGCCGTTACGCTCCCGACGTCACGCCCGCGTGATAAGCGGATCTTCCCATTAATGGCGAGACATGCTCGTTAATGGGGATCGCAATGGCGTGGAACATGGGATGTGGCTGGCGGAGATCTCGCGCATGGCGAGATTCGCGGACTGGCGGTTACGCCTGCGAGTGGTACCGTCGGTCGGTCGATGAGACCGAAGAAGATGGCCTCGGCGGAAGAGCTCGGGGGCGAGCGGGAGAGCGGGAGAGCCGAGACATCTTGGTCCTGTGATAGCTCGGGGGCGAGCCGAGAGGTCGAGGAGGCCAATTTGCAGGGGCCCCATGGGGGGTCAGCTTTGTAGGGTTCCTAGGCACTCTCAAGAGATCTCACAAGGCATCAACCATGCCAATTTCAAATTTTACGATGCCGGGAAACCCTAAACTACGGATCGTTGGCTAGATTTCTAGGCGAAAAAGAAACTAGTTTACATCTAAACTAGAAGAATACGGAAATACAACCTTTGTAGATCCGGTGCTCCACCTCCACGGCTCCGCAACGAAGTCCCCTCGCTGTCCTAGTGAATTCCCGGGCTCTAGCATCGGCTTCGTCGGAGAAATGGCGAGCTAGGTCGTCGATGTCCCTGCCGAAGATGATCTACGTCGAGGCATCGCTAGATCAAGCTCCACCTTCACCAAGCCATGAAACTTGTGAAGGAAACACACTCTACTACTTGGCAAGAGGTAGAGGATGAAGAAATAGGAAGTGGGTTCAATTTAGAATTGGATTTCTCACTCTTTATCATCAATCACCATTGATGACCTAAGCTTTCTTCATGATAGATATGAAGAAGAAGAAGAAGAAAGTTATGATAAGTTAATTTTGAAAAAGAAAAGCAAATCCAAACTTATCATAACATGACCATGGTTAAGTGTAGAGAACTAATTAGGGTTAAATGAAGTGGTTAGATTTAAGCATGAGACAAAAGGGTTACAAAGTCAAAGTGTTCAAGAAACTTCATGAACAAAACAAAAATGCCACCATTTTATCATGCTCTTTTTCTTTTCCAAAAAGAATAAACAAATGAATAAAAAATGAATAATCAAATAGTAAACCCTAACCATTCCATTAACCAAGGTTTAATTCTATACACTTAACAAATAAGGCATGTATCATCAAACATGATACAAGCAAGTGCACAAAATCATATCGCATATGCAATGCGCACACCCGAGTGAGAAAATCCATTTTAAATGAACCAATACTAGTTAATGAAAAGTAATATATCAAATATATAATTATGCATTAAATCATTAAATTAACACTTGATTTAACGATCCGGTCATATCGCATATAACCGGCTAGTATCTTATGTATCGGCTTATCGAATCAATCCTTGATTCGATAACTAGGTTATATCGCATATAACCAATCGATACATCCATCGCGAGAATAGAATACGGTATCACATACACGCATTATTCTCGGTCCCGCACATATCTCATATGCGCTCCTATTTCGTTTCGCTTGAGCCAGGAAACCTCTGTGTAGGATTCTAAAGACTCGTCAATACGCCGGCAGCGGATGATGATCATATCAAACATCCACAAGCCGCAAGCGGTCTGCTAAACGTAACGGCCACCCGGGTATTGAGCGATCAGAAGATCGACGAGCAAGCCCGCTCATACTCCTGTGAATCCAACCAGTAACACTACCATACAGTCCGGTCTGATCGTCTGATATGTCGCATATCTCGCCTAGGGGTGGTAAACGTCAGACCCCAATAGCTTGATAAGTCGTGTCGATATGAGGTCTATAACAATTCGAGAAACTACTGGTAACACTTACCAGTAAATCTCAGCAACCCTGGCTAGGGATTTCCGGTTATAGCCAATCGAACACAGGGCAACATCAACTCCCTATACCGGGAGAGACGAATCCCCTCCTATCGCTCATTGCCTCCATGTGACTCGGGACTGTACCCAAAAACCACCGTTTTGCACGCCCTCTTGGACGTGGTAAGATGGAAATCAAAGCACAGTGGGAACCACACAAGACTCTATGACGATCTCGGGTCAACAGACTACTCTGTACCAGTGTCATCAGAGAACTGCCATCTGACGTGAGGTATAATACCATCTGGGAGTTCTCGGCGAGTCCGTCCAGTGTACCCAGTCTCCACTGAGCACCCGTATATCATCTCTGATGTCAAACACCAATGGATATGGGATCATCCATCGCCCATCTGTATGGGTCGAGAAGGTATACACTAGTCTACTCTGGTATATCGATGCCCCGTCTCGATACACCCACGACTAGGGACTTTGAAGGATGTACTTATGGACTACCATGTCCCCACTAGTATGATCCGCATCATAGTCCAGGTAGTCAAGTACACATCCTAAGGGCTTTACCAACATGTAACAGAGAGACAATCAGTATACACGTTAAGGTAAAGAGCAACCAGATAGCATACTATCATGTCGAGCAAGAAAGTCCTCCCTATATATGTCCCAGCATCCACTACAATATACATCCTATGTACAGTAATGGCCTCTAAGGCATACATATAACTAACAATCTCCCACTTGCACTAGGGCCATCTGTAGCAGTGGTTGTAGTATCTCATACTCAACCATCCCATAAAAGTCTCTCTCTGGGAACAGGCCTTTGTGACTGGATCCGCTGTGTTGTCCTCTGAGTCTACTCTCCTAGCCTCGATCTCCCTGGAGATCAACCATCTCCATGATCAAGTGATACTGCCTTAGAATATGTCTGGATCACTGATGGGACCGGCGTTCCTTGGCATAAGCCACAACTCCATTGTCACACAATGGGAGGAACATAGTTCATCTCATGAACCAATATACACCCAAACATCCTCTTTGGTAGCATCTTAAGTAGCGATGTATCCTGCCTTTATCGTCTAGTATGTCACGGTATCTAGCTTGGAACTCTTCCAACATACCGTACCTTTACTGAGGGTATAGACAATGCCTGTGACTGACATTCAGTCGTCTTTATCACTCTGGAACCATTCCAGTGATTCTCCCCAGGGTCGATTGATACCATCTCACTACAACTAGTGAGTATCCTAACATCCATTTAGATCTATCTCATAGATCCAAAATCCAGGATTTAGGATGTATCACTTCGATCCTATATGGAGAATTATGGTGATAAGCGGAGATTGACCGAGCGTAGCATAGGAAACTCCTTCCCCATCAAGAGTATGTCATCCACGTACTCTACGAGGATCATCACCATACTCCCTACTACCTTTTTGTTTATACAAGGTTCATCTACCATTTTGATGATGTCAAACTCTTTGACTAATTCATCAAAACAGATGTTCCAACTCCACGATGCCTGCTTTATCCTATAAAGCATCTTGCACACGTTTCCGCTGCTCCCACTGTCTACGAAGCCCTCTGGCTGTGTACTTATAGACGCTCTCTTCCAAAATATCATTTAGAAAAGCAGTCATGACACCCAACCACCAGATATCGTAGTCATGGTATGTAGCCGTGACAAGTAGGATCTGGATGGACTTAAGCATAGCTACTTGAAAAGGTTTCATCATTATCCACACCTGGTCAATGATGCAAACTTTTAACAAGTCTAGCTTTGAAAGTCTCAACTTTTCCATCTACACCAAGTAATCTTCTCAAGATATACTTGCTCTTGATGGGGATTTAACCCTTCAGATATAGCAACTAAAGTCCATACTTTGTTGGTGTATAAGGATTCCATCTCAGATCGATAAGCATCCAGCCATTCTTACAGAGTCACACTCCTGATGGCCAGCTCGAAACTAGTTGGGTCATCATCTCATGATGCAATCCTCGCTCCCACTGTCATAAAGAAACAGAAGTATCTCTCAGGTGGGTGAGGAACCCTACTAGATCGGCGGAGAGGCTGAGGTTCGTTGGAATCTACTGAATCCTTTGGTTCTATCAAATCATCAGCTGTAGTTTGTATAGCTGGAACCTTTCCAGTTCTACATTACAGACCTTGCCTCGAGCTTGTCCGGATTTTTCTTTCAGACATAGGCCGGTCAACCCCAAATCTTTAACTAGCTTAAGACATGGGTTCTTCCCTTTCCATATCACATATGAGATGGTAGGCAACTGATTTGATTGGAACCCTATTCAATAGGTATGCAGTTTCTCAAGTGCATAACTCCCAAAAGGAAATAGGTAACTCAGTAGTACTCATCATAGAGCACACCATATCATATAGGGTGTGATTGCTCCGCCCCGATACACCATCGTGCTATGGTGTATTCGGAGGAGTAATGCCGAGATAGAATCTCATTCTCCTTTAGAATAGTCCAGGAATTCCGTGCTCAAGTATTCTCCTCCTTGATCTCATCATAGGACATAATACTTATACCCGTATTTTGGTTCTCTACTTCTAACTTATATTCTGTGAATATCTCAAAAGGTTCGGACTTGTGTTTCAACAAGAACATATGTCTGAATCTAAAGAGATCATCAGAGAACGTAATGAAGTATAAAGAACCAGTCCTGGAATGTGTAGACAGGGGACCTTACATACATCAACATGTATCAATCCCAAGAGTTCACTAACTCTTTCTCTGCTTCCAATAAACAGAGCTATGGTCATCTTATCTTTGTGACATGACTGGCGAGTTTCACAAGATGTAAATTCAAACTATTTAAATATGCATCTAAATGTAACTCAGCCAGTCGGGTCGCATTGATATGACCTAGTGTACAATACCTCAAGAAGGATTCGTTCATTTCTGAACTCTTCCTCTTGTGTGTGTTCTGTATACTAAAAACCGTAGTTTGATTTAGAACATAAATGCTTTTAGATAACGTGCCTGAACCGATCAAGTTTTGATATAGGAAATGTCCAAAACATTATTCAACAATACAAAATTTTATCATTTCTTTACTAATTAAGAGAGTGATATGATTTTGTATATCAGGTTCGGTATCTAATAACATTCGTTCAGAATCAATGTATTGGTAATACAGGGTGACAGTGACCAACAGACTTGGCTGCAACACTTGCCCCGTTTTCTGCCTCATGAAACTTATCACCCGTTCTCAGTTCTCTACCTATCTGTAGCCCTATGTAACAGATTACATATCTGGGATCTTGATCTGGTATCACATACCCAGGACGTAGAGGATACAGAGAAACAGTTCTTTGTAATGAACACACCCGAAGATGATGCATCAGCATGCACTCTCTTCGTTTGGGCGGCACGGGAATTCTGGTAATCCCCAATTTCCTGCTCGGTCTTATAATAATTATAAGTTGGAGCGGGACCAACGTTCCCCAGCTCAGTATAACAAGAGGGTTGGGTCAAATATCCGTATTATTATCTTGATTAAGGCGTGATATGGTCGCTACCAGGAGAGAGAGAGAAGAAAACACTCAGCGTGCGCTGTTGCAAGAATAGATTGGTTATTATTTTATCTAATCAGGATGGCTCCCACTGCTTTTTATCAAATCTTCTTTCAAACCCTAAAAGGAAAGACTAGCCGGGATTAATTACACACTACAAGTTCGCCAATCTTTCAGCCAGGCCAGTGTCGGTACTTTGAGGGAGGTCCCCCGTGCTTTCGCACGAACCTAATTAATGTAAACCTCATTTTCCCAGAGGCGTAACCTCGTTGACACCTTTCTAGACACCTACTTGATCGGCTAATTGTAATGTGTAAAACTCTCCCAGGAGTAACTCTTACTCGCAGCGGGTATCGGGATCCAACTATCTCATAGGAGGTATGCAATCTCAGTGCAAATTTCAACACTTGAAATTCCCGATAATATTTTGCCCCTAACCTCCTATGACCTTGACAAAGGCCAACAAACCATAGGATGCTAGTCAAGTTCAACCCGTCATTTCCTGATTGAATTAAACCCACCCGCACGGCCCTTGACAAAGGCCAACAAGGTCGCACGACTACCCTAACTCAATCTGCATCATATGCATAAGCAGATAAGCACCAGTTAGCTACCGCACACTGCGCCTTGACAAAGGCCAACAAACGCAGCACGAATACTAACTACTACTTATCTGAAATGACGGAGGGCTACGACAGGTTTTTATGAAAACCTATTGCGTAATGAACTTGATATCGTTGTAGGATCGAATGAATTTTGAAATGGAGTGCTTTTGAGGCTTTTCTAGTTTTGCTAAAGGAGTCACTCCCGGTGAAGGGATCGTCGGTCCTTTCCTCGTCGAATGAGGTGCGGGATATATCACATATATCACTGTGCAAAGCAAAAACACTTAAAAGCAATCAAAAGACAAACCGAAGGTTGTAGCATCTGCCAGTAATTGCTAAAGGAGTCACTCCCGGTGAAGGGATCTCGGTCCTTTCCTCATCGAATAAGGTGCAGGATATATCGTATATACCGCTGTGCAAAGCAAGAACTGTAGCTACCTGTTTTATTTTTGAAATTCAATTCTACAACATCTTAGGTTTCTTTTATTTCATTAATCACATTAATGAAGTCCCATCATTTAAGTACCTAAACATCACAGATAAATACGACGTACACTTATGCCATCCGCATTCGCCTCGATGTCCCCTCGTGCACCGTTAGGTTAGGTAACTAACGGCAGAGCGGGGCAGGGCTAGCGCGGGTGTAAAACATAAGTAACGCCTATATAATATATCATATATACTATATACAGTATCTATCACAGAACATATCACATGATCACATCACAGATATCGCAGCAGAAGAATCATATGAAATATTGGATATACTAGGACGTCCGTGTTTTCAATACGAGCCAGTATAAAATACGGATTCCACGGTCGTGATGAATAGCCAAACCCACATCCCTAGACCCCTACGAGAGCGGCAAGCAACCCTGCCAATTCTAGAGTTAGGAGACCCGGACTCGACTCCTCGAGTTGGTCTCCCACTGGACTCCAGAACCCGGTTACTTGTGCCCTCCTCCTTGGGTCTATCCTAGTGCGGAAAAGTAAATAATATACAACAACGGTGACAACTTCCGCAACCTGGAAGCGCCCCAATAAAAGAATATTACATACAAGATTTTACATGAATGAAAATGAAAAACACTCATCTCATATAAAAACCCCCGGCTATTCAAAAACGACGATCCAATATAACATATCCAGCAACACATAACATCACATGTCATCAACGTAAGTAAACATGCGTATCCCAATTGTTGTTGACATATAGCAACGAAAACGGCGATATCACATATTACACTTACGGTCACAGAAAAGAAAGTGTAAAACTACAACAGTTGGAATCCGCAATCACCTCAGACATCGCATGCCTGACCAAATGAATTCTTTAGACATCGCATGCCTAACAATTATAAACCCCGCATTTTAGTCTCAACATCGAAAACACTTTTCAATACCAAGTCGGGCAATTCAACAGGATTTCCGACATCCTGATCGAATGCTCGTCGCAAACTTCAGTAGACGGCCGCACCCCCGATACCGTCGACGAAGTGCACCAAGGCGGAACACCGCTACCGCGAGCACCCGAACGGATGCTTTCGGCGACGGGGTTCTCCTACAGTCACTTGGTCGGGGCTATGGAGTGAGGCTGTCTATTAAGTTTACCCGGCGAGTATCCGCGTACACTACGTGATTGCGACGGACTTTTGATCACATGAAAATTCCGTGGCAACTGATCAAGTGAGACTAAAGTGCTATGTTTATAACATTCATTCAGTTATCTCATAACTTTTGTGAATTCCAATTATTGTATCCCATTCCAGATAAGCAGAAAATGTTAAACTTTCCGATTGAATATTCGAACACCCAAGTTTTCCCGATACAGATCAACACATGAAATAAGTCTAACAACATTCAGTTCGTGCCTCAGTACCAACGGTCCAGCCGTAGAAGGGTCAAGCCAATGCCTCACATGTGGCACGCCGTACTGCCCCAAACCCGAAGGTTCAAAGGGCAGTTCAAGACGGTCACATAATCGAGTTAAGGTTTATTGTCTTCTAGAGGGACCATCGCATTACTTGCACTACTTAGAACGTCGTTAAACTACGGAAAAATCCAACACTTGGAAATTTCCCGACAGGGGAAAAATTGGGTATTTATATCCGGTCGAACTTTTTAACATATTCTATAATTTATCCGGAAAGCCACATAGACAAAATTTGATACTCCGATCGAAACACCGAATCCCCAAAACAACCCCAGAAAATTCAACTCTTGAATAAATATTAAAAATTCCCAGAAAACTCAGCATCAGAAAACATGAATTACTGTGCAAAAAGTGGAGGATGACGTCACCATGTTGCCGCGGAACCGCCGCAGAAGCCAGGCTTCTGCCGCGGTTCAGCTGCCGTTTTCACTGTTCATGAATAAATTTTTGCGCCGTAATTCTTAGAATTCCCTGCTGAATTTTTTACGAATTTTTAATTTGGAAAAATCCCAGTTTTTGAAAAAAGGACAGAGAGCAAGTTTGGTTTGGGGTTTCGGGTTCGTTCGGACTTCAAATTCCGTCTGGACTTCGCCTAAGGCTCTAGCTAGGCTCTGATACCACTGTAGGGTTCCTAGGCACTCTCAAGAGGTCTCACAAGGCATCAACCATACCAATTTCAAATTTTACGGTGCCGGGAAACCCTAAACTACGGATCGTTGGCTAGATTTCTAGGCGAAAAAGAAACTAGTTTACATCTAAACTAGAAGAATACGGAAATACAACCTTTGTAGATCCAGTGCTCCACCTCCACGGCTCCGCAACGAAGTCCCCTCGCTGTCCTAGTGAATTCCCGGGCTCTAGCGTCGGCTTCGTCGGAGAAATGGCGAGCTAGGTCGTCGATGTCCCTGCCGAAGATGATCTACGTCGAGGCATCGCTAGATCAAGCTCCACCTTCACCAAGCCATGAAACTTGTGAAGGAAACACACTCTACTACTTGGCAAGAGGTAGAGGATGAAGAAATAGGAAGTGGGTTCAATTTAGAATTGGATTTCTCACTCTTTATCATCAATCACCATTGATGACCTAAGCTTTCTTCATGATAGATATGAAGAAGAAGAAGAAGAAAGTTATGATAAGTTAATTTTGAAAAAGAAAAGCAAATCCAAACTTATCATAACATGACCATGGTTAAGTGTAGAGAACTAATTAGGGTTAAATGAAGTGGTTAGGTTTAAGCATGAGACAAAAGGGTTACAAAGTCAAAGTGTTCAAGAAACTTCATGAACAAAACAAAAATGCCACCATTTTATCATGCTCTTTTTCTTTTCCAAAAAGAATAAACAAATGAATAAAAAATGAATAATCAAATAGTAAACCCTAACCATTCCATTAACCAAGGTTTAATTCTATACACTTAACAAATAAGGCATGTATCATCAAACATGATACAAGCAAGTGCACAAAATCATATCGCATATGCAATGCGCACACCCGAGTGAGAAAATCCATTTTAAATGAACCAATACTAGTTAATGCAAAGTAATATATCAAATATATAATTATGCATTAAATCATTAAATCAACACTTGATTTAACGATCCGGTCATATCGCATATAACCGGCTAGTATCTTATGTATCGGCTTATCGAATCAATCCTTGATTCGATAACTAGGTTATATCGCATATAACCAATCGATACATCCATCGCGAGAATAGAATACGGTATCACATACACGCATTATTCTCGGTCCCGCACATATCTCATATGCGCTCCTATTTCGTTTCGCTTGAGCCAGGAAACCTCTGTGTAGGACTCTAAAGACTTGTCAATACGCCGGCAGCGGATGATGATCATATCAAACATCTGTAAGTCCATGTCACGCACCCCACTAACTTGCGAGGAGGCGGAATATATGAAAAACGATTATCAAAGCTTCGTAACACGGACTTGAGCGCATGAATCGTAATCTAAACCATTGCTAACGATATACTAGAGGTTTAACTACTCGGTACCGGAGTTATACCTCACGTTACATGTCCTTCGGGTCTTCATCGCTGTCCTCCACTCCTCATAGGCTCCTTGGAACATCGGCAACTTCACGGCCTCCTCGAATCAAAGACGATCCACCCGAAAGCTTCTACGCCAAGCTTAATCTCAAACTTGAGATAACTAGGTTGCTTAAAGTGCTAATCTAAGCTACCTAGAGGAAATAGAGTGAGGTTATGGATGTTTTAGTCTATCTAACCCTTGATCTCAACACATGAGAGGTTAGGGTTAGGGTTTCAAGAGGGAGTGAGCTTGAGGAGAGAGAAGGAGAAGATGATAGTGAGAACAAATATCCTTCTCACTTGAATATATGATACATAATGAATTATCAAATAATATCAATTAATTGATTATTCACCATGTTTCATTTAATCAAGGAGAGTGATTCATCATGTGAGTCATTAGATCATTAATGAAGCATTAATGATATGATGAATCATATAAATGAGTCACACAAAGTAATCATGGAAAAGCCACCTCAACCCCTCATGTCACCACTCTTCTAGAACCTTCTCGACAAATTACGAGAACGCCCCTCCAATCCGTGAAAACACGGAAAAACTTTAGACTGTATAAATCCAATAACCTGATACTAGAAACTAGCTTAAACCAAAGCCGGCTAGTATAAACTGTCCGAAAAGTCGTACGTGCGTAAACACACGTACGCATCCGAACCCTTGTCATAAAACCATACGACCTCTATATCGTTTTGCCTGGAGCAGGGAAACTCTCTGTGTGGGACTCTAAAGACTCGACACTACGCTGGCAGTGGGTTTAACCACAGACCGCAAGCGGCACTAGCTGTACGTAACGGTCCCCAGGTAGATGTCGATAAGAAGGCCGATGAGGAAAATCATCCGAACTCCCACTGAGCCTGATGTGACAATCTTCGTACAGTCCGGTTTGTTCGTCTAAGACTATCGCATATCAAGCCTAGGGGGCGGCAAGCGTCAGTTCCCTAATGGCTGTATAAGTCGTGTTGGAGCGAAGCCCATTACACCCTGAGAAGCTACTGGAACCTACCAGTATATCTCGTTTGCCCTGGCCAGGGACTTTGTGTAATGGCTCTCTGACACATCGCGATATCATCTCCCAATACCGGGAGAGACGAATCCTATCTAACCGCCACTGCCTCCAAGTGCTCGGGACTGCACCCAACTGCTACCTGTTTGCACGACTCCTTTGAGCCGTGGTAGGGTAGCAATCTAAGAACAGTGGGACACACTCGAGGCGAAGCAGCAGTGTCAAGTCTGCGGACTATGCTGTACTCATGTCACCTGGGAACTGATAACTGACGATGGGTATAATACCAACCAATCAGTTCCTCGGCGAGTCCTGTCCGGTGTACCCGTAACCTAACGAGCACCTGTATACTATCTCCAGTACGGCGTACTGATGGCTGTGGGACAGACCATTTCCCCAACTGGGATGAGAAGCGTATACACTTAGTCTACTCCGGAATATCGATGCCCTATCTCGATAATCCATCGACCAGGGACCTGTATAGGATGTTGCTTACAGACTACCCAGCCCCCACTAGTGTGATTGCCATCACGACGCTGGTAATCAAGCAAAGATCCTATGGGCTCTACTAATATGTATAAGTGATACGTTACAATAAACATATGCACATATTAAAGTAGACTCAAACCAAGTAGCATACTACCATTTTTAGCAAGACTGTATATATAACTGTGAATATCCCAAGCTTCCATCAAGTAATATACAATCTAGTATGATACAATAATGGCCCCTAGGGCATATACACTAACAATCTCCCACTTGCACTAGGGCCATGAGCTGGCATATCGTAGACCTATCATCTCGAATAGCCTCTCGAACTGTGTCTGAGAAATGGCCTTTGTGAATGGATCAGCAATGTTATCTTCCGTCTTTACTCTCTTCACCTCGATCTCCCGGCGATCTATGATCTCCCTGATCAGGTGATACCGCCTTAAGATGTGTCTGGACTTCTGATGGGACCTGGGTTCCTTCGCTAAAGCTATAGCGCCGTTGTTGTCACAATACAGAGGTATTGGATCAACACTGGTAGGAACCACCTGAAGTTCTGTGAGGAACTTCTTCATCCAGACTGCTTCTTTTGCGGCATCGCAAGCAGCTATGTACTCTGCTTCCATCGTTGAGTCAGCAACGGTCTCCTGTTTGGAACTCTTCCAACAGACCGCCCCTCTATAGAGGGTAAAGACATAACCCGACATGGATTTGGAGTCATCTTTGTCACTCTGGAAGCCGGAGTCGGCAAAGGCCTCTATCTGGAGGTCTTTTCCGCCATATACTAAGAACATTTCCTTAGTCCTTCTCAGGTACTTGAGAATGTTCTTTACTGCTATCCAGTGCTTCTCCCCTGGGTTTGCTTGATACCGGCTTACTACGCTCAATGCGTATGCTACATCTGGTCTGGTACATAACATCGCATACATTATAGAGCCCACCGCAGAAGCGTAGGGTATAATTGACATGCGATCCCTTTCCAAATCAGTCTTGGGAGACATCTCTTTGGAGAGGGTGATTCCGGGACAAGCCGGTAGGTTACCGCGCTTAGAATCATCCATACTGAATCTCTTTACTATGGTGTCTATGTACCTGGACTGTGAAAGCCCCAATATCCTCTTTGATCTATCACGATAGATCCGGATTCCCAGAATGTAGGTGGCATCACCCAAGTCTTTCATGGAGAATTTATGTGACAAGAATCTTTTGACTGACTGTAGCATAGGAATATCATTTCCTATTAGGAGAATGTCATCCACGTACAAGACGAGGAATACTACAGCTCTCCCTACAATCTTACTGTATATGCATGGTTCATCTGGATTTTTGATAAAGTCAAATTCTTTGATAGCATCATCAAAACAGATGTTCCAACTCCGCGATGCCTGCTTTAGTCCATAAATGGATTTAAGCAGCTTGCATACTTTACCGCTGCTCCCACTCTGAATGAATCCTTCTGGCTGATCCATATAGACGCTTTCTTCCAAATTACCATTTAGAAAGGCCGTCTTTACGTCCATCTGCCAGATTTCATAATCGTGGAAGGCAGCAATAGCAAGAAGGACCCGAATAAATTTAAGCATAGCCACTGGAGAAAAGGTTTCGTCGTAGTCCAAACCAGGTCTTTGACGGAAACCCTTTGCAACAAGTCTAGCCTTATAGGTTTCAACCTGTCTATATACACCAATCTTCTTTTTGAAGATCCATTTGCATCCTACGGGTTTTACCCCATCTGGAGCAATGTCCAAGTCCATACTTTGTTGGTGTACATGGACTCCATTTCGGTCCGCATTGCATCCAGCCATTTTACTGAGTCACCGCTCTGAATGGCTTGCTGGAAGCTAGTAGGCTCATCGTAATCAATAGTGCAATCCTCTCTATCCCCGTCTATGAGAAAACCGTAGTATCTCTCGGGCGGATGAGATTGCCTACTACTCCTGCAGAGTGGCATTGGGATGTCCTGTTCTTCTTGAACTTCTGGTTCTACCAAACTTTCAGTAACAGTTTGTGGTTCTGGAATTTCTTCCAGTTCTACTGTGCTCCCACTCTTCTGATTTTCTAAAAATTCAGTTTCCAAGAAGTGGGGATGCTGAGAAACAAAAACCTTTTGTTCCTCTGCGGAATAGAAAAGATACCCCCTGGAGTTCTTTGGGTATCCCACAAACTTACACAGTACTGAGCGTGCCTCGAGCTTGTCCGTATGCTGCTTTTTTACAAAAGCTGGACATCCCCAAGTCTTAAGATACTTAAGACAGGGTTTCTTCCTACTCCACATCTGATATGGGGTGGTTGGCACAGTTTTGGTTGGAGCTTTGTTTAAGAGATATGCAGCTGTTTCTAGTGCATAACCCCAGAAAGATCGCGGCAACTCAGCCTTACTCATCATGGAACGAACCATATCTAATAGGGTTCGATTCCTCCTTTCCGATACACCGTTGTGTTGTGGTGTGTATGGAGGAGTAAGCTGAGAGAGAATTCCATTCTCTTTTAAGTAACCTAGGAACTCGGCACTTAAGTATTCACCACCTCGATCAGATCTTAGTGTCTTGGTACTTTTGCCGGTTTGTTTTTCCACTTCATTCTTGTATTCTCGAAATTTCTCAAAGGCCTCGGATTTATGCTTCATTAAGAAGATATATCCATACCTAGAGAAATCATCTGTAAAAGTAATGAAGTATGAATAACCACCTCGCGCATTTATAGACATTGGACCGCACACATCACTGTGTATGAGCCCTAAGAGCTCGCTTGCTCTTACTCCGTGTCCAGTAAACGGAGTCTTTGTCATCTTTCCTATGAGACAAGATTCATAAGTAGCATAAGATTGATATTCGAACGGATTTAAATATCCTTCTCTATGTAACTTAGTCAACCTTCTCTCATTGATGTGACCTAGTCTACAATGCCATAAGAAAGCCTGATTTGTTTCCGGAGACTTTCTTTTAAGTGTGTTCTGGACACTGAAAATCTGAGCTTGATTTAATACGTATATTCCGTTTTCTAATGTACCTGACCCAATCAAATCTTGATTTAGGTGGATGTGAACCACATCTCTTGTAAAAGCAAAATCATATCCTTCCTTAGAAAGTAAGGGTACAGATATGATATTACAAGTCGTACCTGGTACATAAAAACAGTTACGCAGAATCAATATCTGCCCAGTTGTCATCCTAAGATGATATTCCCCTACGGATTCAGCGTCCATGCTCATTCCGTTAGCAACTGTGAGGGTCATGTCACCTATCCCGATAACCCTACGATTTCTCAGAGCCTGTAATGAATTACAAATATGAGTTCCTGATCCGGTATCCAATACCCAGGAAGTAGGGTTAACTGACATACAGTTCTCTATCATAAACACACCCGAAGTCGAAGCCACAACATGCTTCGTATCCTGGCTACTGGCTTCTAAAGCCCTGCAATCACTCTGCCAATGCCCAATCCCATAGCAATAGGAATGTCCCTCAATAGGGTGGTCCAGCTTGTCATAGGCAATGGACATCTGGACAGACTTTTGCCAGTCATATAAGTCAGATTTAGTCAAATTTTTATCTAGATGTAACCTATGTGTGGTCACAGGGTCGCTGCAATTTAAGAGAGAGAAGAAGATACTATTAGCATGATGCTCTTGCAAGTTTTAGAGTGGTTTAATTTATCTAAACAGGATGGCTCCCACTGTTTCTCGAATCCCTCCTCAAACCATAAAAGAAGAATTAGCCAGGACAATTCTCACCGAACAATACTTGCTTAACCGTTCAGCCAGGCCAGTGTCGATACTTCGAGGGAGGTTTTCCAACGCTTTCGCGAAGTTCCTTAATTAAATAATCTCTTTTCTCTGGGGACCTAACCCCGCTGACACCTTTCTTGGCACCTACTTGGTTTATAGCATTGATCGTTAAGTGACGAATCCCCTGATAAGTAGCATGTACTCACAGTAGGATCGGGATCCAAAATATCATCGTAAGATAATGTTGAAGGAATCCTACCAACATTCATCAAACTCCAAAATGGTATGCATCTCTCTGCAAATTTCAGTTTCTTTTTGAAACTCTCGATATGGATTTTTGCCCCATGCTCTTATGACCTTGACGAAGGTCAACAAATCATAAGTCACATGTCAAGTTCTACCCGTCATTGTCCAGGTTAATTTGAACCCATCCGTACATACCCTTGACGAAGGTCAATAAGGTAATACGACTGTCCCAAACCAACGCATCTATCTATGCTACATATGAACACCCAATAGCTACCAATCACTATGCCTTGACGAAGGTCAACAAACATAGCTTGAATACTATTGAATATCCGTATGAAATGACGGAGGGCTACGAATGGTTTTGGCAAAACCGTGAACGTAGTGAACTTGATATAATCGAAGGAACCTGATACTTTTTAAAAGGAGTGGTTAAAGCTCCGCAATTAAAAAATTCTGCTCTTTTAAAATAACCGAGTGGTTTCTTTTAAATTTGTTCCAACGATTAAACTTTGGTTTATTTTCTTTGCATTATAATAATGCATCCCATCAATTAATCTTATCATTGCAGAAAACAACGAAAAATACCACGTCCTCTTATGCCATCCGCATTCGCCACGGGGTCCCGTCATCACCCGTCAGGTTACTTAACTAACGACAGAGCGGGGGCTGGGCTAGCGCGGGTGTAAAACATAAGTGACGTCTAATAGCTATCATATATAGATATTGTACATTCGTCAGACGCAATAATAAGTATTCCAGATCACAGATAAACTTTATTGGATATGCAAGTAATCCGCGTTTCTTTTGAGCCTGCAATGAAAGACGGATTACAGAGTTGTGATGAATAGCCATTACCCCACCCAGACCCCTACGGGTACGGCAAACTACCCGCCAAGTACCAGAAGTGAAGCGGTCCGCCTCAACACTTCAAAATACCCGGTAGTTTGTGCACCCCACCTTGGGTCTATCCTAGGAGCAAAAACAGTAAAAAGAAATAATACAACGGTGGCTACAACCGCAACCTGGATGTGCCCCGCAAAATAATATTACAACTTATTACAATTACATCGAATGAATTAATACAATAACCCATCACAAAACCCGGCTATTCACCACAACAGTCCAATACAGTTTATATACACAAACAGTTATATATTACATCACAGATATGTGCAACCCCCTGCCAACCGACATACTAGCAGTTAGGGAAGGTTTACGAACACATAAAACATTACAGATAAAGATCCAATTAGCAAATTGATTAGAACATCGATCGATTACTTATATCCGTGTCTACCCCCAAAAGCAAATCATCACAGAGGCAACCTGGGCAGAAACAGTATATACAGGAAAACAAAAAACCCAAAATAATGAATTACTGTGAAACTTCGAGTCAACTCGGCGTTGACTCGGCGGCGGTTCCGCGGCAATAGCTCTCTATTGCCGCGGAAGCGCGGTCGTTTAGTCGAGTTGCCTCCTCGAATTTTCCCAGATTTCTTATAATTCCCTGCTGTGAATTTTAAGGTATGTCAAAAAAATTTTGCGACACTTTTAAAATTTACAGAAACTGTCAAGGCTTAGGGTTTTGTTTTCCGTGTTTTCCATCGATCGAACTTCTAATCAGTTGCTAACAAGCTAGTAATGGTTTAGTAGGCTCTGATACCACTGTAAGTCCATGTCACGCACCCCACTAACTTGCGGGGAGGCGGAATATATGAAAAACGATTATCAAAGCTTCGTAACACGGACTTGAGCGCATGAATCGTAATCTAAACCATTGCTAACGATATACTAGAGGTTTAACTACTCGGTACCGTAGTTATACCTCACGTTACATGTCCTTCGGGTCTTCATCGCTGTCCTCCACTCCTCGTAGGCTCCTTGGAACATCGGCAACTTCACGGCCTCCTCGAATCAAAGACGATCCACCCGAAAGCTTCTACGCCAAGCTTAATCTCAAACTTGAGATAACTAGGTTGCTTAAAGTGCTAATCTAAGCTACCTAGAGGATATAGAGTGAGGTTATGGATGTTTTAGTCTATCTAACCCTTGATCTCAACACATGAGAGGTTAGGGTTAGGGTTTCAAGAGAGAGTGAGCTTGAGGAGAGAGAAGGAGAAGATGATAGTGAGAACAAAAATCCTTCTCACTTAAATATATGATACATAATGAATTATCAAATAATATCAATTAATTGATTATTCACCATGTTTCATTTAATCAAGGAGAGTGATTCATCATATGAGTCATTAGATCATTAATGAAGCATTAATGATATGATGAATCATATAAATGAGTCACACAAAGTAATCATGAAAAAGCCACCTCAACCCCTCATGTCACCACTCTTCTAGAACCTTCTCGACAAATTACGAGAACGCCCCTCCAATCCGTGAAAACACGAAAAAACTTTAGACTGTATAAATCCAATAACCTGATACTAGAAACTAGCTTAAACCAAAGCCGGCTAGTATAAACTGTCCGAAAAGTCGTACGTGCGTAAACACACGTACGCATCCGAACCCTTGTCGTAAAACCATACGACCTCTATATCGTTTTGCCTGGAGCAGGGAAACTCTCTGTGTGGGACTCTAAAGACTCGACACTACGCTGGCAGTGGGTTTAACCACAGACCGCAAGCGGCACTAGCTGTACGTAACGGTCCCCAGGTAGATGTCGATAAGAAGGCCGATGAGGAAAATCATCCGAACTCCCACTGAGCCTGATGTGACAATCTTCGTACAGTCCGGTCTGTTCGTCTAAGACTATCGCATATCAAGCCTAGGGGGCGGCAAGCGTCAGTCCCCTAATAGCTGTATAAGTCGTGTTGGAGCAAAGCCCATTACACCCTGAGAAGCTACTGGAACCTACCAGTATATCTCGTTTGCCCTGGCCAGGGACTTTGTGTAATGGCTCTCTGACACATCGCGATATCATCTCCCAATACCGGGAGAGACGAATCCTATCTAACCGCCACTGCCTCCAAGTGCTCGGGACTGCACCCAACTGCTACCTGTTTGCACGACTCCTTTGAGCCGTGGTAGGGTAGCAATCTAAGAACAGTCGGACACACTCGAGGCGAAGCAGCAGTGTCAAGTCTGCGGACTATGCTGTACTCATGTCACCTAGAAACTGACAACTGACGATGGGTATAATACCAACCAATCAGTTCCTCGGCGAGTCTTGTCCGGTGTACCCGTAACCTAACGAGCACCTGTATACTATCTCCAGTACGGCGTACTGATGGCTGTGGGACAGACCATTTCCCCAACTGGGATGAGAAGCGTATACACTTAGTCTACTCCGGAATATCGATGCCCTATCTCGATAATCCATCGACCAGGGACCTGTATAGGATGTTGCTTACAGACTACCCAGCCCCCACTAGTGTGATTGTCATCACGACGCTGGTAATCAAGCAAAGATCCTATGGGCTCTACTAATATGTATAAGTGATACGTTATAATAAACATATGCACATATTAAAGTAGACTCAAACCAAGTAGCATACTACCATTTTTAGCAAGACTGTATATATAACTGTGAATATCCCAAGCTTCCATCAAGTAATATACAATCTAGTATGATACAATAATGGCCCCTAGGGCATATACACTAACAACATCCACAAGCCGCAAGCGGTCTGCTAAACGTAACGGCCACCCGGGTATTGAGCGATCAGAAGATCGACGAGCAAGCCCGCTCATACTCCTGTGAATCCAACCAGTAACACTACCGTACAGTCCGGTCTGATCGTATGATATGTCGCATATCTCGCCTAGGGGTGGTAAACGTCAGACCCCAATAGCTTGATAAGTCGTGTCGATATGAGGTCTATAACAATTCGAGAAACTACTGGTAACACTTACCAGTAAATCTCAGCAACCCTGGCCAGGGATTTCCGGTTATAGCCAATCGAACACAGCGCAACATCAACTCCCTATACCGGGAGAGACGAATCCCCTCCTATCGCTCATTGCTTCCATGTGACTCGGGACTGTACCCAAAAACCACCGTTTTGCACGCCCTCTTGGACGTGGTAAGATGGAAATCAAAGCACAGTGGGAACCACACAAGACTCTATGACGATCTCGGGTCAACAGACTACTCTGTACCAGTGTCACCAGAGAACTGCCATCTGACGTGAGGTATAATACCATCTGGGAGTTCTCGGCGAGTCCGTCCAGTGTACCCAGTCTCCACTGAGCACCCGTATATCATCTCTGATGTCAAACACCAATGGATATGGGATCATCCATCGCCCATCTGTATGGGTCGAGAAGGTATACGCTAGTCTACTCTGGTATATCGATGCCCCGTCTCGATACACCCACGACTAGGGACTTTGAAGGATGTACTTATGGACTACCATGTCCCCACTAGTATGATCCGCATCATAGTCCAGGTAGTCAAGTACACATCCTAAGCGCTTTACCAACATGTAACAGAGAGACAATCAGTATACACGTTAAGGTAAAGAGCAACCAGATAGCATACTATCATGTCGAGCAAGAAAGTCCTCCCTATATATGTCCCAGCATCCACTACAATATACATCCTATGTACAGTAATGGCCTCTAGGGCATACATATAACTAACAAGCTTGGGCTTGCTGGTCGGGCACGGGGTGGCCTGATCGGCCCCTGCGGGCCCATTCTTCTGAGTTCTGGGACACATCACTTGCCACGCGTCACGATCTTGAGGGTCGCCAATATCGAGCACTATCAGAAATAGTGATAGTTATAGAAATTATTTAATTTGGTGTTTTGTCTTCTCCTTTTATACTCTTAATAAAATGTTTTGCTTAACTAGGTTCTCATTAATATTATCTATATTCTTATACAAGTTTTTCACTAGTGTTAATTCTAGATTGAATTTTCTTAAGTTAATCTAGATCATTGTTAATTACAATCAAGAGAATTTATAATCAACATCACTATGTTTCTAGTAATTAGAAAATTAGAACAACAAGTAAGAAAAGAGAATAGAAGAGCAAATCAAAGAAACAATGGATAACTGAAGGTTGCAAAAGAACCCCAATAAGTATAACATATAACCCCAAGAAGAATTCATCTTACCCATCACTCACTTCACTCCTTCAACTCAATCATTCACTTTGCACACTTGACTCAATCGTTCACTTGACTTGGTCTCCGTTCCACTCGTCAGGGCCTTCGCTCCACTCAAAACCTTCTCCATTCCGCTTTGCTTCACTCATTTCACTCAATCGTTCACTTGTCAAGGTTCTCTCATAGAATTCTATTCAAAAGTTGGGAATTCCTTTGAATGGAATCCCTAACCTAGATCTCCCATAAGAATCTACAACAACAACATAGAAAATAAATTACTTCAAAGCGAACGATTGAGTTGTTGATGATCCATGACAGACATCGACTTTAGATAACATGAACTAATTGAACGTTTAACGTGATCTCATTCTGACGGCTCATATTGTGTATGCTTTTTGCTGGCCTTGTTGATGCATTGCAGGGGAAAAAGATGGTCGTCATAATGCTCTAGATTTCATAAAAAGAAACTTCTAACAGAAAATGGTACTTTCATAAGTAACAACGTTCTGAGAAAAGATAAGAAATCCCTTGCAAGTAAATATTCATTATGGATTATCTAAATATCCCTCAGCTATTGTACACAATGTTCTAAACATCGGTGATATATATAGAATATTTGTTGGCATTTCAAAAATGGTGAAGAAATGATATGATTTATCAATATAATATTGTTTTGTAGTTTTGGGAAAATATCAGCCGATATATTTGTTATTTGATATCGGTTGATATATCATGATTTTTTCTAATAAATTTTAATTTGGGTTTATTGGTTTTATTAAGAAATATGTCAAAAAAATGAGTATGACTGAAATGAGAATGTTAAGATAGATTAGTGGTAATATACTAAAAAAATATGATAAGAAATGAGTGTATTCGTACAAGTTAGAGGTAGCTCACATAGAGAATAAGATGTGAGAAACCATTAAGATGGTTTTGGATATGTGCAATAGAGACCAATCAATGCCCCAGGTAAAAAAAGTGATAAAATTGTAGTTCATGGCGTAACTAGAGATAGAGGTACACCAAAACAAAATGGATAGTGCCGATTAAAAAAGATATAGTAATTGTTAATTTAACCAAGACGACGATCTATAATAAAGTGGAATGGAAGAGAAAGATTCATATAACCGAGCTCAAAAAAAATTGGGATGAAGGCGTGTAGTTTATTGTGTTTTTAGGTTATATTCGAACAATATCAAACCAAACCCGTAATGAAGAATTATTTTAAGGTACAAAAAAAATTTAATAGATCCAAACTTTTCATCTCTTACACACGGGAAACCTAGATCTAAACTTTCTTGCGCCAGTTTTCGAAGCTCTATTATCTTCGAAGTTCTACGAGCCAGTCATTTAATATAAGCACTTTATCACCGAGCCATTAAGGAAAAAAATTACTTAAAAAGCTAACTATTAATATTAAGTTACATTTATGATATTTATAATAAAAAAAATTTACACTTCGATAGAAAATATCTTCTGATTTAACATGATATTCGATATAAAAAAATTTGTGACACAATTATACCGTTATTTAACATTTAGAACTTTGATCATACCTCGACACTGATGACCACTGTCGGCATCAATCGTCAGCAACCGTTCCAATGACCGTTGATGGAAATTGACCCCGACAATCGCCACGATGACTGCCTACGGCAATCAATGATCGAAAACCCGCCGGTGCTACAATCGCCTGATGATTGCCTCTTACAAGGGAAAAACTTTTCTGCAAGCCTCTTACAAGGTCTTGGATGAGCTCTGAAATTCGTGCAAGTGAAGAGAGAGAGTGTGCAATAAAGATTTGTACGGATCTCAAAGCCCATCCAAGCGGATGGGCTATGAAAACAGTCGTCACTTAGCACATTGTACATTTAATGTATAGATGTAGAAATTATTTAATTTTATTGATGCAATGTATTTTAATTTTACAAAAAACAAATGCAAAATTCTCAATTTTTTGATGCAATGTATTTGAAGCCTAGACACTTACTTTTTGACGGTCAAATTGTGAGCTGTAGAATTTGGTATGAGAAGCAGTCGTTATTTTGTGACCTCTAAATGCAATGTATGTGTACCTAGCAGTTTTTGGCAATATCATACTCCAAATATCCATTTTTATATAATTTCGTCAACCGTGTTTCATTGATGTGACTTGGTCTACAATACCATAAGAAAACTTGATTTAATTCTGAAGTCTTTCTTTCAAGTGTATTCTGGACATTGAAAACTTGATTTTGATTTAATACGTATATACCGTTGTTTAGTGTACCATACCCAATCAAGACATAATTAGGATGAACATTAACAACGTCGCTTACAAATGTAAAATCATAACCTTCTTTAGATAATAAAGATACAGAGATGATATTACATGCCATACTAGGTACACAAAAATAGTTATACAAAATCAAAATGTTTCCACTTGTCAATCCTAAGTGATATTCCCCTACGGAAACAGCATCCACGCTCACTCCGTTTGCAACCCTGAGAGTCATATCACCTGCCTTCAAAACTCTACAGTTTCTCAGAACCTGCAAAGAATTACAGATATGAGATCCTTAACCAGTATCCAATACCTAGGATGTAGAGTTTATTGACAAACAGTTCTCAATCATAAACACATCTGAAACCAAAACCACAACTTGCTTTGAATCCTGGTTCTCGGCTTTCCATGCGCTACCGTCCTTCTTCCAATGACCTTTCTTGTGAAAATAGATGTCACGCCCCGCTTCCCAGTGTACGGGCACAGGATGCGACGAGGACGCTACGTATTTACTCTGAAGTAAACATGCTAAGCGTATCTAAGCAATATAAGTAAAATGCATAAGAGACGGGATGTAAATGAACAACAACTTTATTTATTAACATTCTTTTTACAATACATCTGAAAAGTAAATACATGGAATGGAAAGCAATGCCTAAATAGTGGCATAACAGAAACGGAAAATACAGAATGTAAATGTGTACAAGGAATCTAAAGCTCTGGGTCGAAAGCTAGCTGGTCCAAATCCTCGCTGGTGGGCTCGATCTCCAGTGAGTCCGAATCACCTGAAGACATTCCAAAGAAGAAGAAAGAGAATGTCGTCAGGGAACAAATCGCTCGGCATTTCCAACTGGAATGGAACAAGCCAACCCAAGTCTTGATTTGAACCTCACCTGGCATGTGAACCATTTCTTCACTTGACGAACGAAGCACTACAGAATTAGGGCTTTCGTCTTACCTGGCAGAAGTAAGAATTGACAGTTGACAAGAGTAATGCCGAAGCCTAAAGATAAGGGAGAAGTAGAATAGACAGAGAGAGAATGTAGCTTTTAAAGTTGTATTATATTGTTAATGCTGTTGTTTGTAGCTTGATACAGAAGAGGCCCGTGTATACGAGAGGAGTCTCACTAGACCAGCGACTACGGTATATGGAGTACAAGGCTCCGTCAATAATACCACGGAACAACGGCAATTGAATTCAGGTTAGGTATCTTATGGTTGCAGTCTCGTGTCACTTCTAACACCTTCCATACCAGTCTACCCTTTTTAAACCCCGCGATATCTTGTTTGTATTGTATTGTCTTGTAAATTGAATTGTATAGATGGACGACTTGCCGAAACTATAATATCGGTAATGAAACGAATATAATGGATGATCATGTAGATGGAATATATCCATGGTTCGGTTCGGTCAATGTAGTTTGATATAGATTGAACAGATTGAATATATGGATTCATGTTGAATTGTAATTTGTACTTGAATCGTATTCAAGTCAGATTGATTATCTTGAGACTCAATCTGAGTCAGACAATCAGAAAAGAAATTGAATCCTGAATTAGGTTTTGATGTTATCTGTAACCGTTGCACATGGACGGCAGGATTTGTGTCTTTTTCAAAGACGATTACCGTGTTGATAACACCGTTTGTTAAGTTGTCTACCTTAAATAGGAAACACCCATATCTTCGGCTCTCTGAGGCTCAAGAGACTGGTCCCGCTTAAACCTATGTTTACTATGGTCCTTATTGTAATTTAGTATAACTTTAGGGGATTTTATGTAAAATAGTTTTGTTATATTTTTAAAATACACCTCAAGTATTTTATTATCGTCTTTAGAGTTTTTATAGATGTTTCTTTTATCAATGTGACATTTCTAGTGAAATAAATCTAATTTCATAATATATGGTATATATTTGTAATATTGGAATTGTATGGTATTTTCTTGTAAATGAGATGTTTTTCTTGAATTTTGGAAGTGTGGAATATTATAAATATTAAAAATAGATATTTTGATATTAATTACATATATATATATATATATATATATTAAAAATATAAGTTTTCTTTATTATAGAAATCACATTTTCTAAAGAAAATTGTATTTCAAATCTTTTGAGATCGTATGCTCCTTGCGGAGGTCTGCATCTCACTCTACTAAGCCCGATGATGTGCGATAATCCACACCATCCCGAACGGGTTCTCCGAAATGGGTTGTAGAGGCGCATCTGCAAAGATTTGTTAAAATATACATCTTGTAGAAAAAGGTTTTTATAAGTCGGAGGTAGTTATGTGTAAAATCGTATTTTCCCCAAATCTATGTTTCCAAATTTCTATCGTGCTATATTACATATGAGTGTTGTGAGGAGGTAGGTCATTATCTCGTGAGTTTTCTAAGGTAATACGGTTTTAAAAATTTCAAGCATGTCGAAATGAAACATAAGAGTATTTTAATATAAAAGTGGAATAAAACTTTCTACGGTTATTATTTTGATGTCAAACTTGTTCTATTCTCTTCGTTAATGTTTAATGGTCATGACATAAGAGTTTGGTATTATTGTGCTTAAGAAAAATAGAACTTTTTAAGGAAAAACTGAATCGGAAGTCGGATTAACTCCGCTTCCGTCGAGTTTTAGTTTTGAATATTTTTAGAATAGAGAAAAGAAGAAGAATTAGGGACTTACAGATTATTAGACTAGAAGAGAGAAGGAGGAAGAGATAGGTGGTTCCGGTGCATCATTTCATCGTCGAAATCTCCTCGGATCGTCATCGGAAGTTCGTCGGAGTTTCGCCCTTTGCTAACTCCACTTGCATACAAAAAGTCTTGGGGATTTTCTTGAGAGTTTGGGCAGGGATTTGGGAGTGAGGAGGGGTGATTTGAAGGTGGTATTTATAGGAAAAATCTAGGGTTTAGGGTAGTGCAAGGGTGTGATAAATATTGTATTTAAATTTGCATTAAAAAGGATTAAAATGGGGTATTTTAATTCTCTGCTTAATTGAAGAGAATTTGTAACACCCTAGTTTATTTATACCAGTTCTTTTGGGTATTTCTTTATTTATGGCTATTTCTTGATTTATTGCTGTTGGGTGTGAATAGTGTAATTGATATCTGTATTTGCATTCGACCCGACCTGCATGCTGGAAACTCGTCTTGATTCCTATTTGTGATTTATCCCGGCTAGTTTTGAGGATCCGTGCGCTTTCATGTTGTATATCCTGTATATTTGCATGATATCTGGCATCTGCATTTATTTTAATAATTAAATAATATATTTTAAAAATATCTAGCATGGCCTGCATCATACCCCTAACCCTGTGGTAGAATTCGTGTATCGTGTTCCAGTCCCGTTCAGTGAAACAGACTCATTTGGATCGCTACGTGCACGCTACGTTTATCCGTTCTTGGGGGCATGCATTTTCGTTACCAAGATATCCTATTTTGGTTTTGGTTAACACGTATATTATCAGTATTTTCAAACCGTAATTTTAGACCTTACCCGGGCGTGTTTTAGAGTAATTTTTGTATTAACCAAAATCTCAAATATATTTAATATTATATTATACTTTTAAAATATATTCGTTATATTTTTTTACGTTTTAAATATTTTAAAAGATTTTAGAATCCTAACCTGAAAACCTAATAAGATCTACAGCACCCTCTCTCTACTATATATATTAACCAGTATTAACCCTGGATCCGATTACCTCCCTCCTCACTATTCTCACCGCATCTTCTTCTTTTAGCCTTCGTCACGCGAAGCCTCCCGCGCTCGAACCCCCGCCCGCGCGTCGCGCTCGTCGCCGTCGATACCACCGTCGACTTTGCCTCTCCTCCTCGACCACCGTGCTCCTCACCTTCCTCTCTCCTTCTCCCCAAGATCCCAAGCCCCAGACCTGACGAACCCACGTCCCCGCAACAACCCAAGAACCCAACCTCTCCTGCAGTCCTCGTCGCCGCCGACCATCCTAGTCGGCCTCCCCTTGTCACCAGCACCGCCTCCTTCTCCTCACCAACACCCCAGGCCAACCCCCGACGATTCCCTGCACACCTCGACTTCAAGAAACCCCACCGCCCATCGTCGGAAAACCCTCGCCTTCATCCTCACCGTAGACGGCCCATCGTCGACGACACCCCCTGTAGCGCCTTGAAAAGTCGTTTTGGTGTTTTCCTGAAAATCGGTGAAAATTCGGTATTTTTCCGAAAACCGTCTTTTTTGTTATTTTGCAGTTTAGGACTATTTATACCTAAAATGGATAGGTAATTGCTTGTTTTTAGTATCTAATGAGTTACTTATGAAATTCTGGTCGTTTAAAAATTTTCCCTAATTTTTCAATTTTTTAATATTATTTTAAGCCGGTAAGAAAATACATTAAATTAGCGATAAATACAAAATTTTTTGGGCTAATTTTAATCTTTAAAATTATGTTAATTAAAATCTAATTGTAACATAAATTTTTAGTATTTTATTTTGAGTTTTAGCTAATTTTTATTATAGGAAACGAAATTTATTGAATTTAAGCTTAAACTTGCAATTTTGGACTTGTAGGGGGTCTTTTTGCATAAAATTTTTTTTGTGCACTCCCTCTCACTTTTCCCTCACCCTAGGCAGGCCATTTCCAGCAGCTCATGGGAAAAAAAATTCTATGCTCCTTTGACTTTGTATTTGTGTGGAAATGAGGGTTTTTTTTAAAGGTTTTTTAATTGTTAATTGGGTATGGTCTTTTGTGGGTTGGTAGGAGTTGACCTAGACTTTTCCCACACCCTACACCACTCCCCTCTCCCTCATTTCTGGCCAGAAACCAGCAGCTCCCCCCCTTCATTTTTCCTCTCTCTTTTGTTCACAAATTCATCTCAAAAATCAACAAAATCAACAAATTTCTTCACAATTTCAAAGCAAAACCATATTCTATCTCTTCTCCATCCTAATTTGGTTCAAATCGAGGTGAAAGGAGGTGTCTTGGGAGGCTTGAGCAATCTTAGGATTGATCTTTTGAGGTATAATTTCTAATCAAATGGTTAAATTATAGTTTAAGTGTGCTAAACTAGAACCTTGAAATTTGTTTAGTGTTAAATTTAGTGTTAGTTTCATTCTAGTTTTTTTTAAAAAGTTCATGGTTGAAATTAAACTAGGGTTTTTAGAAACCATTATTTAGTTAATTAAATCTATTTTGCTATCTAGTTGTTTGCTAATCTAAGTTAATGAGGTTACTTTATTTGTGTGGGATTCAAATTAGTGCTAATTTGGTATTGTCATGTTTAGTTTTGGATTGAAATTGCTAATGATGAAAATCAAGAAAGGTTTTGTTTATGGAAATTAGGTTTTTAAGCATTGCTAATGGTTTAAAACTAATGTAATGGCTATCTAGTGGGTTAGTTGGATGTTGTGTTGGATTGTGAGCACTTTATCGCATAACGGCGATGTTGCGTCGTTTTTTTTAGAATGTTTGTGCTTACTAGTTTTGTGATAAAAGTATGTGACAAATTAGTTTTGATATCTTGATGAATGTATTGGCTTATCCTATGACATTTAGGATGCGTGAGTGCGGATTTTTGAGTAATCGGGTTTTAGATTTGCCGGGCGACCAAATCGGCGATTTTTGCAGTTTTTGCGATTTTCGCGTGTGTTCCGCGCACCTTGTGCACGTTGTACCTAGCTAGTGAACGTTGGTATTTTCGTTAGGGAATTGCGTCGTTCTTGATTTGTAACCTTATGTTTGTATTGATGTTAATTCCAGGTTCGGTCGCGGAGACGTCAGACGCGGCTCGAAAAGGGAAAGCGGTGATTGGACGCAGCTAGCTAGGGATTCCGGTGAGTAGATGTAACATCTACGGGGGACTATCGTTGGATGGCGCAAGTCGCCCGATAGTTTTAGTACCTTAAAAAGATTCTTAGTAATGTTAGTAATTAGGGGTGTAATACTTGTATGATTATTTGCTACATTCATGCCCTATATTGACATACATATACGAAACCATTTTATAGGACACCTGCACCATTGCCAGGGTTTTTATATGCAGCACGAGCACTATTCATGCTTACACACACACCCTGGTAATTGCCATGCCACCACACTAGATAACCTTTAAATTGAAACCTTTTACTATAATTGATACTTAAACTCGCGCTATTGCTTTAATTCCTTAAAATGAAATCGTAGGATTGCTATTCATGTGCATGTGCTTCATCATATTATTTGTTCATGCCTAATCTATTAATCACACATCGCAACTTGATTATTGATACCATATGCATTCATTATCATTGACATATGCACTTATGAGGATTTCTTGAGATTTTATGATATTTCTGGATTTCGGGGAAAAGCCGCAAAATTTCTAAACTTATTATATTTTTAAAATATGTAAATTGCGGTTTTCTAGTGATGTAAGTGTCGTCCACCATGAGTTTGCTGTGGTTTTCTAGATCCGTGTCGAGGAGTGGAGGAACCGTCACGGGTACATGGTGGGCCCGGTATGGTACCCCGGGGCAAGATGAATGTGGTGTTGACGTTGAGCCTGGCAGGGGACGGATTACCTACCGATGACTGTTTGGCACGGCGGATATCCAGAGGATACCGACCGTGGCCGCGAGATGATGAGATTTGATATTGAGCTGGGTCAGCCGGATGGCTAAGGCCAGAGATACTATGACATGGATATATGAGATTTGTGATAGTTTTGAGGTGTCGTTGCTGGACACAGGTTCTTGTTGATTCTATTGGTATTGTGCTGGTATTTCAAAAGAGATTCTTAAAGGGAAAAACATGATTTCTTATACTTACACATTCAGATCACGAGTTGACTCGCATTGCATTCATACCTGCTAGTATATTCATATTGCATACATACTTGCCATTATGTCCTGCCTTACCTGTATTTAGATGCTAGGATGCTTGTGTGCATGCATACGATAGCCTGTGTAGATGTTATTTATTACTCACGAGTTGGCAACTCACCCCCGTTGTGCCATAGCCTTTTGCAGGTCCGCTCCGTCAGTACAGTAGCGGCGGGCGCTCTTGTTTCTTTGGCCTGGACTCGAGGTTTTGCTCTTAGGTGGGTTATATCATTATTTTTGTACCACCTTGTATATTCTTGTATCTAGTGTACTCTATCTACTGTATCTACCAGTATTATTGTATATTGACCTAGAGATGAGACTGTGAGGTTTGTGGACTTTTATGCTGTATTTTGGGGTCGAGCTCACTTGAGCCGACATGATGTTTTTCTTATGCTTCATTATGATTATTTCGCATGTTGTTGCTTTATATTGCGTGGGATTTGTGACCGTCTTGTGGCGAAGAGCTAGCTCCCGCTTGGGGATGCCTTATTTGTTGGATTCATATATATTCTTGTTGTACCCATTTTGGGGGCCAGTATTTACAAAGGAGACTCTGCCGAAATTTTCGGAAAAATTGGTATTGTTTTTAAAAAGGGTTTTACATGACTTAATTGATAAACTCGCTTTCAATTGATTGGGTTTTCTTCACTCTTTTGCTTATTTGGTTTTGGTTTTCTGGGCTTTGGCTTACTTATTTTACGGACGTCTTGAGACGTTTCATAACCTAAGTGCCAGTCACGTTCCGTACCCTGCGGGTCGTGACACCCCCTCGCCTTCCTCTCTGATCCCAGTGCATCCAAACCCAGATAGCCTATCCTTTTCTCCTTCTTCTTCTTTCTTCTTCTCTTTCTTTTTCTTGATCTTGTATTTTTCCGGTGATCTCCAGAGACGTACCCGTCGCCGACGATTTGTGCAACTCTATAGACGTCCCCAGCCAGTGTGGTCACGTTCTTGCTTTGCCTGGTTCTGCCCTGTGCGCGCGTATGTACATTGCGAAGTTTACCCGACGTCGGACGCAGCGTACGCATCCCGTCGTGTGATTCGATCAGGAAAGTTTATCTTGCCACATGCTATGATATATATTTTACATCCATATGAATAAAAATATTGCATGTTTATTACATTGTACGTCCCTGTTACAGTTTTACCGTTTTTCCGATATCCGTACCGTATATTACATATTTGGTTGTTTGCTGGAATCATATTATATCATGTTACTGCTATATTAATATACCCTCTTTGCTAGTGTGCATCATATGACTCATTGACACATGTAATGTTATCACTGATTACTATTCATACATCCGTGCTTTTACCGTGTTTCAATACTTGCTACAGTTTTACTTTTGAGAATCCGTGTGATACATATGCACTACCTGATATGACCTGATACATCACTACTTGACTTGATACCTGATCATAATACTAATGCCGACAATCCTGACTTGTTGTCCTGATGGACATATCCTGTTGTCTACATAGATAATAGCTGTATCTGCTTGATCCTGTGTTGGCATTAGCTCCTGATTTATCAATACCTGACTTGAACACATAATCTTGGAGGTAAGGGGAAATCAATGATGAAACCTAACTTGTAACTCAACAGTTCGACGCTTATACTGATTAGTTTTGCGGGCTAGGCCAGCCCCGGGATGCTGCTGCTGACATCAGTCATCTGTACATGTTCCTGTTTACTGCCTAGCCGCACGTCTCGGATTTCAGCCCGAGAATCTGGACCGTGGTCCCGGGCATGCACGGGATACTATTGAGTTACATCGACGAATCATTAAATTGATTTCAAAGACTTGAGAGTAATTAACCCAGTAGCATAGATTACTCACCGCATGCACATACACTTCACTGTTCCATATTCGTGTTATTATTATACACTTATTACTATTCATACTCATGCCCGCATATCTTGTTACCTCCTGATTATATTTTATTATTTGATATTAAGACGCATTGACGTCTGGGTTTTGCATGGCCCAGATCCTCTGTCTCTTTCGCATGCTGATCAGGAGTATTTCCGCCGTCAGGCCGAGCAGTGAGGATCCTATTAGTATCTAGTTTAGTTTAGTTTTACTTTCGTACTTTCATTTCCTGATGTGAGCCCGTATTTGGGACGTACTTTCTAGATGTTATTGTTTATTGGATTTATTGCTTCCGCATATTATTTCTTGACTCGTTTATTCTGGAATATGGACATGTACTAGATAGTTTTATTTTATTTCTACTGTTCTTGATATCTTATAGACAGCCGTAATGTGACTGTGGAGGGATGTTTCCTAGCCACAGGTAGCATGGTTGGCTCTGTCACGTGCCGATCTTAGCGCACTCTGGGAAGAGGGGCGTGACAGAGTTTGTTTGGTATCAGAGCCATAAGATCTAGGTTAATCGGGTTTGATTCTTTTGTATTTGGGTATTGGACCCAATACATGAATCAGAAAACCCGTAATTAGGAACATGTCCTGCTACATTGTTGTCATGATTCTTGAATCTTATCTTTCTCTTGACGAGATGGATGGCTGTGCATCTCAATCTGGAATCCTCCTGATTCCATATTGTTTCTCCCTACCTATTCTTTCGATTCTGATAGTAGAATTTGGGCGACGTGAACGGAGTTGTGTGATTGTAACTATGAACTGCAGTATGGTTACAATGCGGTACTCTATTTGAGTAACTTGGAGTCCTATTCTTGATTCACTTCCTTGATTTACGGTCGTTATATTACCTTACTTCTCTCGGTTTCATTGCTTACCAGTTTATGTTTACCGTAAACTTGAATCCTGTTTACCGTGCTTATCTTCTTCAGTATGTTGGCTTCGGATGAAGTCGTTTCATCTATCTTACTTGTTCATGATTTTCCCGCTTTAGCATTATTCTATTAAGGTGCATCCCATTATTTTATGTCATCCAAGTTTATTGATGTACACTCGATTGCATGCATGGCCCAGTCTTGTTGTTGGGACATACACACTGGGAACGGGAAGATCATATCTGATAGCGAGTGTAAGGATTGTTAAGTTGTTATTTGCGAACGCGAATTATTTGCGGATTTCTTGGTGATCGATACTGGCAGCTATGATGTTATCTTGGGAATGGACTTTCTTGGCACTTTCCACGCTCACATTGGTTGTAGGGCAAAGAAAGTGATTTTCCAGATTCCCGGACATCCGGAGTTTGTATTTGGAGGAAGTAGCAGTTATGTCGGGCCAGTCGAGTTTAGGGCTAGGCCGACAAGCACCGTTCTTGTGTCGATGGAAGTTGATAAGTTGCAGATGAAGCGCTGATTGCTGTTCGAGAGTTTATGGATGTGTTGGAAGACATCTCGGGTTTACCGCCAAAACGAGATGTGGAGTTCGCGATCGACCTTATTCCTGGAGCAGCGCCAATCTTAAAGGCATATTATCCAATGGCACCAATGGAGTTGGAAGAAGTCAAGAAGCAGGTTACCGAATTGTTAGAGAAGGGTTGGATTCATACCAGCAATTCACCTTGGGGAGCTCCAGTTCTTCTGGTCAAGAAGAAAGATGGCACAAGGAGGATGTGCATCGATTATCGAGAATTAAACCTGGTGACTATTAAGAACAAGTACCCGATCCCTCGCATCGGCGAATTATTCGAGCAACTCAATGGTGCAAGGGTATTCTCGAAGATGGATTTGCGATCCGGATATCATCAAGTTCGAATTAAATCAGAAGATATTTGCAAGGCTGCGTTCCGAACTCAATATGGACATTACGAGTATTTAGTGATGCCATTCGGAGTTACGAATGCACCGGCGATATTTTATGGACTTGATGAACCGAATCTTTTCACCGTTCTTAGACCATTTATAGTGATGTTCATCGATGATATTCTGGTCTACTCGAGGATCCTAGAAGAGCATGTTGAGCATTTGACGATCGCACTGCAAACGTTGAAGCTAGAAAGATTATATGTGAAGATGAGCAAATGTGAGTTTTGGCTCGAAGAAGTGAAGTTTTTGGGGGCACGTCGTATCTGGAGATGGAATCGTCGTTGATCCTGAGAAGATTGCAGCAGTTCAAGATTGGCCAATTCCGAGGAATGCACGGAGATCTGAAGTTTTCTTGGGCTTGCGGGATATTACAGAAGATTCATGGAGAATTTTGCTTGTCTAGCTGAGCCTTTGACCAAGTTTACACGAAAGGAGGTACCGTTCGTTTGAACGGACAGTTGTGCGTCAGCTTTTGAGGCGTTGAAGCAAAGATTGACAACCGCTCCTATTTTGACCGTACCAGACGGTTCCGGAGGATTGGTGATTCACAGCGACGCATCTGGAAAAGGTTTGGGGTGTGTTTTGATGTAGCTTGGGAAGGTTATAGCCTACGCATCGAGACAGTTGAAGACCCATGAGAAAAATTACCCAACTCACGATTTAGAGCTTGCAGCTGTGATTTTCGCTTTGAAGATTTGGAGACACTACTTATTGGTCGAAAGGGTCGAAGTATTCACCAATCACAAAAACCTAAAGTACGTGTTCACGCAGAAAGAGCTCAATATGAGGCAGCGTAGATGGTTGGAGCTGATGGCTGACTATGATCTTGATCTCAAATACCATCCGGGGAAATTTAATGTAGTGCCGGATGCGCCTAGTCAGTTGCTAGCAATTCGGATGTTGACTGCACAGAAGGAGCTTATCGAAGATTTTCGGAGATTCGAGTTGGAGATCATGTTACCGCATTCTTCAGGACAGTTGATGCAGCTGCAAGTACAGTCGTCGTTGATCGATACTATTAAATCAGCGCAGTCACAGGATCCCAGATTGCAGAAGTTTCGAGAATAGGTTAAAGCGGGACTTCGAACAGACTTGTTGATTCTAGAGGATGGTTCGTTGCGATATGGTAGCCGTTTGTGTGTGCCGAAAGGTGACATTCATGAAGAAGTTATGAAGGAGGCACAAAGTTCCGCATATTCCGTACATCCAGGAGGCACGAAGATGTACCGTGATCTACGACAACATTTCTTGTGGGATTGCATGAAAAAGGAGATCGGCCGTTTTGTAGCGAAATGTTTGGTGTGTTAGCAAGTTAAGGCTGAACATCAAAGGGTAGCTGGTTTATTGCAACCACTTCCAATTCCTCAATAGAAGTGGGAACATATAACCATGGATTTCGTGACAGCTTTACCACGGAGTCCAAAAGGCAACAATGCAGTTGGGTGATTGTTGATCGATTGACCAAGGCAGCTCATTTCATACCGTTTTGAGTTGGTCAGTCAACGGAAGCGTTAGCAGAGAGGTACATGCTGGAGATTGTAAGATTGCATGGAGTACCTGTGAGCATCGTTTCCGACCGTGATACTCGATTCTTATCGCACTTCTGGAGGAGTTTACAGGAAAGTTTGTGTAACATTTTAAAAATAATTAAATAAATAATTAAATGAATAAAAGTGTTTAAGTGAATTTTAGGATTTTCGGTAAAGTAAAATGTATTTTTCGTAAAACCAAACCGTGATTGTTTTTCACTATAAATTTAAAAATATCTATTTTAATTATGAAATTACTAGTAAATAGTGTTTATTTAGCCACTTATAAATTTTTGGTTTAATAAAATATTTTTCCTAAATTAATTATTTTAAATATTAACATAAGCTTTATTTTTACACTAAATTAGTGTAAATTACAAATTTAAATGGTTTTAATTTGTAAAAATGAACCATGGCATATTAGAATTTAGTGTGTATCATGCAAAATTTATTTGCAAATTTTTCCTTGTTTCTAGATCTTTCTTGAGTTATTTTAGAAAAGAATTAAAAGAAAATGAATAAAGCATGAAAAGACATTAAGATGATGACATTTTGGAGAAGTTTATACACCATTTCTCATGTGTTTCTCCCTCTTCCCCTTATTGTGGCCGGCCTCCCCATCACCATGGCTGCCCCCCCCCCCCATTTTCCACCTCATTTTTTATTCAAAAATCATCAAAAATACTACAAAAATCCAATTTAAATTCCACAAAAACCTAATTATTTCATACCCTTTATTCTCTACTCTTCTCTACATGGATTTTGGAGTGGGAAAGCATGTATTTTTGAGGCTCATTTTCAAGTTTGGACATGAGGTTGTGGAGGTATAAATCCTTCTCTTTTGTTTTATTTCTATTAGATATTTCTTTTAAAGCATAATTAGATTAATTAGATTAATTCTTGTTGCAAATTCTAAAATTCAAGTTAGGATTTGAAAATTCAAGAGGTGGTTTTTGTTAATTAATTAGGGTTATAATAGCTAGTTTAACATCTTTTAGAGTGGAAAATTCTTGCATGGTGGTGGTATAATAAATTGTTGATCAAAATTGTTTAATTTAAACTATTTAGCTAACTAGATTTTTTCTAAAATGTGTTGTGGGTAAAATAAAATTCTTATTAAGGGTGTTATCATTAGATGGTAATTTTAGTGAGAATATTAGCATATTAATTGAATGAAAAACCTAGTTTGATCACTAGATTATTTTGATAATTGGAAAAATAGTAATAAAATGCTATTATTTTATAAACTAGATTTTAGGAATTTCTAAATAAATGTGATTAAAAATATAATTATAGTTTCATTACATCATTATCATCATAAATTGTGGTTTAAGTGATTAATTTATGCAAAATCATGTTTTGAGGTGGAATTGTGGTATTTTGCTTGGAAAATGTTAAAATTGTTAAAAGTTGCAAACTAGAAATTTCAAATAAATGCAAAATTGTGTAATAAAAATTTAGTAATGGTTTGTATAGTCTAGTAATGCTATTTAATGAGTTTTATGACCATTGGTTTCATTTAAATGTCAAGTTTCGATGAAAAACGGTAAATTGGCATTTTCGGGTTTTTCGAAAACGGACGATTTGATCGATTTTAGTGTTTCGATGAATTTGATCATGTTTTACAATATAAGTAATGTGTTTTAAAACTACAAGTTGTTTGATGATGTTATCTCGATCCATCGGAGTTTGTACGCCGATATCGAGCGGTATTTGGTTCTTTTGCGTGGACGGGACATAGGTTTTAACCTGTGCTTGCTCTTCGTATCGTTTGACTTTTGTATGTGATTCGTTTTACGATGCTATTTATATGTTTGCGTCTAGGTACCCTCACGTGGACTGCAGGCGATGAAGAGGAGGATGGCGACACTGTCTTCGGCAGACATGGACCAGGTGAGTAGATGCATATCTACGGGGGGAAGTCGGGTGGATGGCGTTTAGCACCCCCGCAACGTAGAATAGGAATAGTACTTATTGATATTAGGAAACCAGACGTGACCCTAGTAGGACCCTACTATTGACCCTAGGCTAGACTAGACCGATTTAGGAAAACTATATCAGAGGATGAGTACCTTGGAAGAGGTTCGTAGGTTTCAGATAGAAACACACCAGCGCACACACTGAAAATCGACATGGGGTACGTGTATGTGTATATATATAGAACTAGGTATAGGTATATACATATATATATACAACACATATAGGTGATTCAGTGATGTGATATGATATCCAAGGTATGATGAAATAGTATAACTGGGCTTGATGCCGTGATTTTTGACTATACAGTCGTAATAAAGTGTTAGCGGATCATTAGGGAATGAGATAATGAACTTGAATATATAAATTACAAAGAGTGGTGGTGATATTGATGTACATGGGACGCTAGAATAGTACTCGGACTGTAACTTGTGACTGATTACGATATGATATATGTATAACTTGATTTCGACATTATATTGGGGTGACCTGATGCCGATATCATATGAGTATGACTTAATCACAATATGATACATACGACATTATACGAATGAGGAGACACCTAGGAGATACTTGACCGTACCCCGACATTGGGATGCCGTACGATGGATTTTACCGTACGAGGCTTAGATTTGATGATTGATCCGCACTCTTGATTCAAGGAAGCCGTAGTACGTACGTGACGTTGTTGAGGCGGGATCGCCGACTATTAGAGATATTGATTCAGACCTTAGGTAGACTCTTATTTCTATTGACTAGTTCTTAGGTTTAGTTTTCCTTAGGAGGTTAGATGGACACTAGGTTAGGTTCGAGTCATATAGTGGTAGCAGTATTAGTATATTAAATGAGTAGGTAATATACATTCGTCTTTACTTTCACACTGTAATCATAATGTTGCATGTTCATACATATGTTGCTATAAATAGTATAAACCTTACCTGTTAGGACACCAGCACCATTACCGATGATGCGCATATTCCACGCACACTTATTTGCCGGCTCACACACATCATCATCGGTAATTGCTATGTCACGTACACTTTAGATCATATTATCTTTTATTGATAGAATCAGTTAACAACTAAACCGATGTAGTATTGTGATCACTCTCTGATGTTAAGTATACGACATGACATTCATTACTTAGACATTCATGCATTCATATTTTCGTGTTATCATGCAGTATTATGGGCATATGCCGACACTTATCATATAGTACTCATGATTTTGAGATTTGGATTTCTATGAGGTTTCTGGATTTTTGGGGAAAACCGCAAAAATATATAAAAACTTCTCTCTCTCTCTCCTCTTCTCTTTTTTAAAATAAGATGCGGTTTTCTCGTGATGTATGTGTCGTCCACCATGAGTATTTCATGTTTTCTGATGGATTTCGAGACCCGATTCGAGGAGTGGATGAACCGTCTCGGGTACATGGTAGGCCCGGTATGGTATCCCGGGGCAAGAATGATCGAGTTGTAGACGATGAGCCTGGCAGGGGAAGGCTACCTACCGGTGATGTCTGGCGCGGCGGATATCTGGAGGATACCGACCGTTGTCGTGGGATTTGATGATATGGGCCGATCCGGACTGACGGAGCCCGACATATTGATACTTGAGGTTACATGTGTTGTGTCGATGCTTGACACGGATTTCCATGGATTTCATTGTTGAGATTTCAGATGCTTATACACACTTTACTATGATAACGGCTAAAGGTTCTCATACATATATATCTAGATTTCAGGATTTGTGACTTTACATTCATGGTGCATGCATTTCATTTCATATGACTTAGTACTATATGAGGCACTGACACGACACGGAGTATTTGCACTTACACGTAGTATTACCCTGCTATTACTAGATGTTTGGGATATAGTAGTGTATTATTATGACCTAGGATAGCGTCGTGCATTCGATTTCTTTTCGTAGATGTCTTCTACTCACGAGTTGGCAACTCACCCCCGTTGTGCCAAATTCTTTACAGGTTCGATGTACAGGTTTCCCGTGGCAGTTTGTTGGCACATCTTTTCTTCAGGGCGATTGGCACGGTAGGTTGGTTCACTTGTATCCGAACCACCATTGTACTTTTATTCATTCATTTGTATCTAGTAAGCTCCATCAACCATATTTTTATTACTTGATAAGTTATTGGACCAGTCTTTTACTTCGACCTTAGAGTCGCGCCTGTATTATTCTGATCTGGTGGTTTTGCTTTCTTTTGAGTTTTGAGCCTCGCCCTCTGGCGTTGTATATTATTGTGCTTGTTGTGGTTGTTTCCGCCTGTTGGCGTTGATGCTAGCACCCGTTTGGGGATGCTTTTTATTGTTTATTCATATTATACTTGTGGTACCCGTTTGGGGGCCAGTTTTTACAGAGGAGACTCTGCCGAAATTTTTGGTAAAATTTGCTGATGTTTTTTTTTACTTGTTTTCTTTTCTTTTCTTCTTTTTCTTCTTTTATGGTTTAGATCTCTGGGCTTCGGCTTACTTAGGTCACGTGGCGCCTCTAGACGCTTCGTAATCTAAGTGCCGGTCACGTTCCGTACTTTCGGGTCGTGACAAAGTTGGTATCATAGCACTAGGTTTAACCTTGTATAAGTCTAGGTGACCCTTGGTTGATGGAGTAGGCGAGTTAGGTAGAGTAACGTACCGTGGGTATGGTCCGCGGCATACTTACGATACGCTACTCTGCTTAAGGAGCCCTAGGATTTACATTGTTTGCACCGTATTTCATTCGTTCCTTTGATCTATCTTCGTCAATGTCGGATGGTGGTTTCTGTTACCACGGGCAGAGGGAGATGCGGCTCGAATGCAGTGACCATTAGAGTATTGGTTATTCTTGAGGACTGAAGCATTGCTTAGCGTGCGGACGAAGGGTATTCACATGCCGTCCGGATGAAGTTAAAGGGTTCGAACGATTATCAGAAAACCATTTCCTAAGTTTAAAGTATTCGGAAGAACATGCAGGTATTTCGATGGACCCTCTAGAAGAATGAAACCCTAACTCGACATAATGATCACGAGAACGCCCTTGAACCTTAGGGTTTACGGCAGTTCCGCTGTGCCATTAGTGAGGCTTGGGTTTGCCCTTCTACAGCTGGACCATCGATGCTGGGGTATGTACCGGATATTTTAAACTGTACTTGAGTGTTGAGCTCTCGGAGAATTATGGGATTTTGATGGATCGATCGAGAAGTTTAATGTAGTCCGGATATCAAGTGAAGGGATCGACTATGTGGGAGACTCTAGACATGAGTATTGCCGTTGGTAGCGCAGTCAGCACACCTATGAAAGAACGAGTTCGAAGCGGTCGACATCAGAGGAAAGAGGCGCACATTGACGATAGTATTTACGATTGTGATTTAGTGATTTGAATTTCCTATTTTCGTTGATTGGATTTTTGTATTTTGAGGACTTGTTCTACGATTGGTATTTCCTGTGTGTACCTTCATTCTATCTGTGTTTCTTATGTCAGTTGTATTGATGTGGTTTAGTACGCACCCAGTACACTTGATTTGGTTTTATATATTTTTTTGAGATTTTTGATTTGATTTCGTGCATAGGGGTTACACGTGATTTTGACATATGTTTCGACCTAATTTTCATGCATTTTTATGCTGTGATTTCGATTTTGATATTCAATGTATGTTTTCGTGCTCCATGTGCACCTGATTAGGATTCTTGCGCATACTTGGCGCACTTGATGCGATTTTGTGCACACCAGATGCACTAAATCGGGGTTTTGTGCAGATTAGATGCACCTGATAGTGAGTCGTGCACGCCCGTTGCACTTGACAGATATTTTTGGTGCACACCTGTTGCACTTAGTTTTGTTTTGTGGGTATTCATGGTTTCTGCATTTGGTTTCGATTTCAGTGCGCACCGGACGCACATGACATTTTATTGATGTGATTGGGATTGATTTTAGTTTGAACAGTATGTTTTCATGATCATTATTATTTGAGTTAGTAACCAGGCGGGACGTGTATGTTAAATAAAAGATATATATGTAGCTATATTTTTAAAAAAAAATTAAACGTCCGCTACTTAGACCGTGACACGTGCATTGTACGGCGATTTTCAAGAAGGGGTTTTTGTATGCTGCTTTATTACGATGATTCGGCGATTTTACTAGGATGCGAACTATATATAAGTTATAGATTGATGTATATTATGATGGTTTTCACATTGGGTTATGATATTTCATTATCGCCATAACTCCGATGATTGCGTCATGCTTGACGGAGTTGATTTTCGTTATGTATTAATGATTTCGGAGCCCCGACGATTTGAGTATTTTGCTAAATCTTTTAGTATTTGGAAGGGGAGTGTTAATTTAAATTCGGGGACCGAATTTCTTAAAGGGGGGAAGATTGTAACATTTTAAAAATAATTAAATAAATAATTAAATGAATAAAAGTGTTTAAGTGAATTTTAGGATTTTCGGTAAAGTAAAATGTATTTTTCGTAAAACCAAACCGTGATTGTTTTTCACTATAAATTTAAAAATATCTATTTTAATTATGAAATTACTAGTAAATAGTGTTTATTTAGCCACTTATAAATTTTTGGTTTAATAAAATATTTTTCCTAAATTAATTATTTTAAATATTAACATAAGCTTTATTTTTACACTAAATTAGTGTAAATTACAAATTTAAATGGTTTTAATTTGTAAAAATAAACCATGGCATATTAGAATTTAGTGTGTATCATGCAAAATTTATTTGCAAATTTTTCCTTGTTTCTAGATCTTTCTTGAGTTATTTTAGAAAAGAATTAAAAGAAAATGAATAAAGCATGAAAAGACATTAAGATGATGACATTTTGGAGAAGTTTCTACACCATTTCTCATGTGTTTCTCCCTCTTCCCCTTATTGTGGCCGGCCTCCCCATCACCATGGCTGCCCCCCCCCATTTTCCACCTCATTTTTTATTCAAAAATCATCAAAAATACTACAAAAATCCAATTTAAATTCCACAAAAACCTAATTATTTCATACCCTTTATTCTCTACTCTTCTCTACATGGATTTTGGAGTGGGAAAGCATGTATTTTTGAGGCTCATTTTCAAGTTTGGACATGAGGTTGTGGAGGTATAAATCCTTCTCTTTTGTTTTATTTCTATTAGATATTTCTTTTAAAGCATAATTAGATTAATTAGATTAATTCTTGTTGCAAATTCTAAAATTCAAGTTAGGATTTGAAAATTCAAGAGGTGGTTTTTGTTAATTAATTAGGGTTATAATAGCTAGTTTAACATCTTTTAGAGTGGAAAATTCTTGCATGGTGGTGGTATAATAAATTGTTGATCAAAATTGTTTAATTTAAACTATTTAGCTAACTAGATTTTTTCTAAAATGTGTTGTGGGTAAAATAAAATTCTTATTAAGGGTGTTATCATTAGATGGTAATTTTAGTGAGAATATTAGCATATTAATTGAATGAAAAACCTAGTTTGATCACTAGATTATTTTGATAATTGGAAAAATAGTAATAAAATGCTATTATTTTATAAACTAGATTTTAGGAATTTCTAAATAAATGTGATTAAAAATATAATTATAGTTTCATTACATCATTATCATCATAAATTGTGGTTTAAGTGATTAATTTATGCAAAATCATGTTTTGAGGTGGAATTGTGGTATTTTGCTTGGAAAATGTTAAAATTGTTAAAAGTTGCAAACTAGAAATTTCAAATAAATGCAAAATTGTGTAATAAAAATTTAGTAATGGTTTGTATAGTCTAGTAATGCTATTTAATGAGTTTTATGACCATTGGTTTCATTTAAATGTCAAGTTTCGATGAAAAACGGTAAATTGGCATTTTCGGGTTTTTCGAAAACGGACGATTTGATCGATTTTAGTGTTTCGATGAATTTGATCATGTTTTACAATATAAGTAATGTGTTTTAAAACTACAAGTTGTTTGATGATGTTATCTCGATCCATCGGAGTTTGTACGCCGATATCGAGCGGTATTTGGTTCTTTTGCGTGGACGGGACATAGGTTTTAACCTGTGCTTGCTCTTCGTATCGTTTGACTTTTGTATGTGATTCGTTTTACGATGCTATTTATATGTTTGCGTCTAGGTACCCTCACGTGGACTGCGGGCGATGAAGAGGAGGATGGCGACACTGTCTTCGGCAGACATGGACCAGGTGAGTAGATGCATATCTACGGGGGGAAGTCGGGTGGATGGCGTTTAGCACCCCCGCAACGTAGAATAGGAATAGTACTTATTGATATTAGGAAACCAGACGTGACCCTAGTAGGACCCTACTATTGACCCTAGGCTGGATTAGACCGATTTAGGAAAACTATATCAGAGGATGAGTACCTTGGAAGAGGTTCGTAGGTTTCAGATAGAAACACACCAGCGCACACACTGAAAATCGACATGGGGTACGTGTATGTGTATATATATAGAACTAGGTATAGGTATATACATATATATATACAACACATATAGGTGATTCAGTGATGTGATATGATATCCAAGGTATGATGAAATAGTATAACTGGGCTTGATGCCGTGATTTTTGACTATACAGTCGTAATAAAGTGTTAGCGGATCATTAGGGAATGAGATAATGAACTTGAATATATAAATTACAAAGAGTGGTGGTGATATTGATGTACATGGGACGCTAGAATAGTACTCGGACTGTAACTTGTGACTGATTACGATATGATATATGTATAACTTGATTTCGACATTATATTGGGGTGACCTGATGCCGATATCATATGAGTATGACTTAATCACAATATGATACATACGACATTATACGAATGAGGAGACACCTAGGAGATACTTGACCGTACCCCGACATTGGGATGCCGTACGATGGATTTTACCGTACGAGGCTTAGATTTGATGATTGATCCGCACTCTTGATTCAAGGAAGCCGTAGTACGTACGTGACGTTGTTGAGGCGGGATCGCCGACTATTAGAGATATTGATTCAGACCTTAGGTAGACTCTTATTTCTATTGACTAGTTCTTAGGTTTAGTTTTCCTTAGGAGGTTAGATGGACACTAGGTTAGGTTCGAGTCATATAGTGGTAGCAGTATTAGTATATTAAATGAGTAGGTAATATACATTCGTCTTTACTTTCACACTGTAATCATAATGTTGCATGTTCATACATATGTTGCTATAAATAGTATAAACCTTACCTGTTAGGACACCAGCACCATTACCGATGATGCGCATATTCCACGCACACTTATTTGCCGGCTCACACACATCATCATCGGTAATTGCTATGTCACGTACACTTTAGATCATATTATCTTTTATTGATAGAATCAGTTAACAACTAAACCGATGTAGTATTGTGATCACTCTCTGATGTTAAGTATACGACATGACATTCATTACTTAGACATTCATGCATTCATATTTTCGTGTTATCATGCAGTATTATGGGCATATGCCGACACTTATCATATAGTACTCATGATTTTGAGATTTGGATTTCTATGAGGTTTCTGGATTTTTGGGGAAAACCGCAAAAATATATAAAAACTTCTCTCTCTCTCTCCTCTTCTCTTTTTTAAAATAAGATGCGGTTTTCTCGTGATGTATGTGTCGTCCACCATGAGTATTTCATGTTTTCTGATGGATTTCGAGACCCGATTCGAGGAGTGGATGAACCGTCTCGGGTACATGGTAGGCCCGGTATGGTATCCCGGGGCAAGAATGATCGAGTTGTAGACGATGAGCCTGGCAGGGGAAGGCTACCTACCGGTGATGTCTGGCGCGGCGGATATCTGGAGGATACCGACCGTTGTCGTGGGATTTGATGATATGGGCCGATCCGGACTGACGGAGCCCGACATATTGATACTTGAGGTTACATGTGTTGTGTCGATGCTTGACACGGATTTCCATGGATTTCATTGTTGAGATTTCAGATGCTTATACACACTTTACTATGATAACGGCTAAAGGTTCTCATACATATATATCTAGATTTCAGGATTTGTGACTTTACATTCATGGTGCATGCATTTCATTTCATATGACTTAGTACTATATGAGGCACTGACACGACACGGAGTATTTGCACTTACACGTAGTATTACCCTGCTATTACTAGATGTTTGGGATATAGTAGTGTATTATTATGACCTAGGATAGCGTCGTGCATTCGATTTCTTTTCGTAGATGTCTTCTACTCACGAGTTGGCAACTCACCCCCGTTGTGCCAAATTCTTTACAGGTTCGATGTACAGGTTTCCCGTGGCAGTTTGTTGGCACATCTTTTCTTCAGGGCGATTGGCACGGTAGGTTGGTTCACTTGTATCCGAACCACCATTGTACTTTTATTCATTCATTTGTATCTAGTAAGCTCCATCAACCATATTTTTATTACTTGATAAGTTATTGGACCAGTCTTTTACTTCGACCTTAGAGTCGCGCCTGTATTATTCTGATCTGGTGGTTTTGCTTTCTTTTGAGTTTTGAGCCTCGCCCTCTGGCGTTGTATATTATTGTGCTTGTTGTGGTTGTTTCCGCCTGTTGGCGTTGATGCTAGCACCCGTTTGGGGATGCTTTTTATTGTTTATTCATATTATACTTGTGGTACCCGTTTGGGGGCCAGTTTTTACAGAGGAGACTCTGCCGAAATTTTTGGTAAAATTTGCTGATGTTTTTTTTTACTTGTTTTCTTTTCTTTTCTTCTTTTTCTTCTTTTATGGTTTAGATCTCTGGGCTTCGGCTTACTTAGGTCACGTGGCGCCTCTAGACGCTTCGTAATCTAAGTGCCGGTCACGTTCCGTACTTTCGGGTCGTGACAAAGTTGGTATCAGAGCACTAGGTTTAACCTTGTATAAGTCTAGGTGACCCTTGGTTGATGGAGTAGGCGAGTTAGGTAGAGTAACGTACCGTGGGTATGGTCCGCGGCATACTTACGATACGCTACTCTGCTTAAGGAGCCCTAGGATTTACATTGTTTGCACCGTATTTCATTCGTTCCTTTGATCTATCTTCGTCAATGTCGGATGGTGGTTTCTGTTACCACGGGCAGAGGGAGATGCGGCTCGAATGCAGTGACCATTAGAGTATTGGTTATTCTTGAGGACTGAAGCATTGCTTAGCGTGCGGACGAAGGGTATTCACATGCCGTCCGGATGAAGTTAAAGGGTTCGAACGATTATCAGAAAACCATTTCCTAAGTTTAAAGTATTCGGAAGAACATGCAGGTATTTCGATGGACCCTCTAGAAGAATGAAACCCTAACTCGACATAATGATCACGAGAACGCCCTTGAACCTTAGGGTTTACGGCAGTTCCGCTGTGCCATTAGTGAGGCTTGGGTTTGCCCTTCTACAGCTGGACCATCGATGCTGGGGTATGTACCGGATATTTTAAACTGTACTTGAGTGTTGAGCTCTCGGAGAATTATGGGATTTTGATGGATCGATCGAGAAGTTTAATGTAGTCCGGATATCAAGTGAAGGGATCGACTATGTGGGAGACTCTAGACATGAGTATTGCCGTTGGTAGCGCAGTCAGCACACCTATGAAAGAACGAGTTCGAAGCGGTCGACATCAGAGGAAAGAGGCGCACATTGACGATAGTATTTACGATTGTGATTTAGTGATTTGAATTTCCTATTTTCGTTGATTGGATTTTTGTATTTTGAGGACTTGTTCTACGATTGGTATTTCCTGTGTGTACCTTCATTCTATCTGTGTTTCTTATGTCAGTTGTATTGATGTGGTTTAGTACGCACCCAGTACACTTGATTTGGTTTTATATATTTTTTTGAGATTTTTGATTTGATTTCGTGCATAGGGGTTACACGTGATTTTGACATATGTTTCGACCTAATTTTCATGCATTTTTGTGCTGTGATTTCGATTTTGATATTCAATGTATGTTTTCGTGCTCCATGTGCACCTGATTAGGATTCTTGCGCATACTTGGCGCACTTGATGCGATTTTGTGCACACCAGATGCACTAAATCGGGGTTTTGTGCAGATTAGATGCACCTGATAGTGAGTCGTGCACGCCCGTTGCACTTGACAGATATTTTTGGTGCACACCTGTTGCACTTAGTTTTGTTTTGTGGGTATTCATGGTTTCTGCATTTGGTTTCGATTTCAGTGCGCACCGGACGCACATGACATTTTATTGATGTGATTGGGATTGATTTTAGTTTGAACAGTATGTTTTCATGATCATTATTATTTGAGTTAGTAACCAGGCGGGACGTGTATGTTAAATAAAAGATATATATGTAGCTATATTTTTTAAAAAAAATTAAACGTCCGCTACTTAGACCGTGACACGTGCATTGTACGGCGATTTTCAAGAAGGGGTTTTTGTATGCTGCTTTATTACGATGATTCGGCGATTTTACTAGGATGCGAACTATATATAAGTTATAGATTGATGTATATTATGATGGTTTTCACATTGGGTTATGATATTTCATTATCGCCATAACTCCGATGATTGCGTCATGCTTGACGGAGTTGATTTTCGTTATGTATTAATGATTTCGGAGCCCCGACGATTTGAGTATTTTGCTAAATCTTTTAGTATTTGGAAGGGGAGTGTTAATTTAAATTCGGGGACCGAATTTCTTAAAGGGGGGAAGATTGTAACATTTTAAAAATAATTAAATAAATAATTAAATGAATAAAAGTGTTTAAGTGAATTTTAGGATTTTCGGTAAAGTAAAATGTATTTTTCGTAAAACCAAACCGTGATTGTTTTTCACTATAAATTTAAAAATATCTATTTTAATTATGAAATTACTAGTAAATAGTGTTTATTTAGCCACTTATAAATTTTTGGTTTAATAAAATATTTTTCCTAAATTAATTATTTTAAATATTAACATAAGCTTTATTTTTACACTAAATTAGTGTAAATTACAAATTTAAATGGTTTTAATTTGTAAAAATGAACCATGGCATATTAGAATTTAGTGTGTATCATGCAAAATTTATTTGCAAATTTTTCCTTGTTTCTAGATCTTTCTTGAGTTATTTTAGAAAAGAATTAAAAGAAAATGAATAAAGCATGAAAAGACATTAAGATGATGACATTTTGGAGAAGTTTCTACACCATTTCTCATGTGTTTCTCCCTCTTCCCCTTATTGTGGCCGGCCTCCCCATCACCATGGCTGCCCCCCCCCATTTTCCACCTCATTTTTTATTCAAAAATCATCAAAAATACTACAAAAATCCAATTTAAATTCCACAAAAACCTAATTATTTCATACCCTTTATTCTCTACTCTTCTCTACATGGATTTTGGAGTGGGAAAGCATGTATTTTTGAGGCTCATTTTCAAGTTTGGACATGAGGTTGTGGAGGTATAAATCCTTCTCTTTTGTTTTATTTCTATTAGATATTTCTTTTAAAGCATAATTAGATTAATTAGATTAATTCTTGTTGCAAATTCTAAAATTCAAGTTAGGATTTGAAAATTCAAGAGGTGGTTTTTGTTAATTAATTAGGGTTATAATAGCTAGTTTAACATCTTTTAGAGTGGAAAATTCTTGCATGGTGGTGGTATAATAAATTGTTGATCAAAATTGTTTAATTTAAACTATTTAGCTAACTAGATTTTTTCTAAAATGTGTTGTGGGTAAAATAAAATTCTTATTAAGGGTGTTATCATTAGATGGTAATTTTAGTGAGAATATTAGCATATTAATTGAATGAAAAACCTAGTTTGATCACTAGATTATTTTGATAATTGGAAAAATAGTAATAAAATGCTATTATTTTATAAACTAGATTTTAGGAATTTCTAAATAAATGTGATTAAAAATATAATTATAGTTTCATTACATCATTATCATCATAAATTGTGGTTTAAGTGATTAATTTATGCAAAATCATGTTTTGAGGTGGAATTGTGGTATTTTGCTTGGAAAATGTTAAAATTGTTAAAAGTTGCAAACTAGAAATTTCAAATAAATGCAAAATTGTGTAATAAAAATTTAGTAATGGTTTGTATAGTCTAGTAATGCTATTTAATGAGTTTTATGACCATTGGTTTCATTTAAATGTCAAGTTTCGATGACAAACGGTAAATTGGCATTTTCGGGTTTTTCGAAAACGGACGATTTGATCGATTTTAGTGTTTCGATGAATTTGATCATGTTTTACAATATAAGTAATGTGTTTTAAAACTACAAGTTGTTTGATGATGTTATCTCGATCCATCGGAGTTTGTACGCCGATATCGAGCGGTATTTGGTTCTTTTGCGTGGACGGGACATAGGTTTTAACCTGTGCTTGCTCTTCGTATCGTTTGACTTTTGTATGTGATTCGTTTTACGATGCTATTTATATGTTTGCGTCTAGGTACCCTCACGTGGACTGCGGGCGATGAAGAGGAGGATGGCGACACTGTCTTCGGCAGACATGGACCAGGTGAGTAGATGCATATCTACGGGGGGAAGTCGGGTGGATGGCGTTTAGCACCCCCGCAACGTAGAATAGGAATAGTACTTATTGATATTAGGAAACCAGACGTGACCCTAGTAGGACCCTACTATTGACCCTAGGCTGGACTAGACCGATTTAGGAAAACTATATCAGAGGATGAGTACCTTGGAAGAGGTTCGTAGGTTTCAGATAGAAACACACCAGCGCACACACTGAAAATCGACATGGGGTACGTGTATGTGTATATATATAGAACTAGGTATAGGTATATACATATATATATACAACACATATAGGTGATTCAGTGATGTGATATGATATCCAAGGTATGATGAAATAGTATAACTGGGCTTGATGCCGTGATTTTTGACTATACAGTCGTAATAAAGTGTTAGCGGATCATTAGGGAATGAGATAATGAACTTGAATATATAAATTACAAAGAGTGGTGGTGATATTGATGTACATGGGACGCTAGAATAGTACTCGGACTGTAACTTGTGACTGATTACGATATGATATATGTATAACTTGATTTCGACATTATATTGGGGTGACCTGATGCCGATATCATATGAGTATGACTTAATCACAATATGATACATACGACATTATACGAATGAGGAGACACCTAGGAGATACTTGACCGTACCCCGACATTGGGATGCCGTACGATGGATTTTACCATACGAGGCTTAGATTTGATGATTGATCCGCACTCTTGATTCAAGGAAGCCGTACTACGTACGTGACGTTGTTGAGGCGGGATCGCCGACTATTAGAGATATTGATTCAGACCTTAGGTAGACTCTTATTTCTATTGACTAGTTCTTAGGTTTAGTTTTCCTTAGGAGGTTAGATGGACACTAGGTTAGGTTCGAGTCATATAGTGGTAGCAGTATTAGTATATTAAATGAGTAGGTAATATACATTCGTCTTTACTTTCACACTGTAATCATAATGTTGCATGTTCATACATATGTTGCTATAAATAGTATAAACCTTACCTGTTAGGACACCAGCACCATTACCGATGATGCGCATATTCCACGCACACTTATTTGCCGGCTCACACACATCATCATCGGTAATTGCTATGTCACGTACACTTTAGATCATATTATCTTTTATTGATAGAATCAGTTAACAACTAAACCGATGTAGTATTGTGATCACTCTCTGATGTTAAGTATACGACATGACATTCATTACTTAGACATTCATGCATTCATATTTTCGTGTTATCATGCAGTATTATGGGCATATGCCGACACTTATCATATAGTACTCATGATTTTGAGATTTGGATTTCTATGAGGTTTCTGGATTTTTGGGGAAAACCGCAAAAATATATAAAAACTTCTCTCTCTCTCCTCTTCTCTTTTTTAAAATAAGATGCGGTTTTCTCGTGATGTATGTGTCGTCCACCATGAGTATTTCATGTTTTCTGATGGATTTCGAGACCCGATTCGAGGAGTGGATGAACCGTCTCGGGTACATGGTGGGCCCGGTATGGTACCCCAGGGCAAGAAGATCGAGTTGTAGACGATGAGCCTGGCAGGGGAAGGCTACCTACCGGTGATTTCTGGCGCGGCGGATATCTGGAGGATACCGACCGTTGTCGTGGGATTTGATGATATGGGCCGATCCGGACTGACGGAGCCCGACATATTGATACTTGAGGTTACATGTGTTGTGTCGATGCTTGACACGGATTTCCATGGATTTCATTGTTGAGATTTCAGATGATTATACACACTTTACTATGATAACGGCTAAAGGTTCTCATACATATATATCTGGATTTCAGGATTTGTGACTTTACATTCATGGTGCATGCATTTCATTTCATATGACTTAGTACTATATGAGGCACTGACACGACACGGAGTATTTGCACTTACACGTAGTATTACCCTGCTATTACTAGATGTTTGGGATATAGTAGTGTATTATTATGACCTAGGATAGCGTCGTGCATTCGATTTCTTTTCGTAGATGTCTTCTACTCACGAGTTGGCAACTCACCCCCGTTGTGCCAAATTCTTTACAGGTTCGATGTACAGGTTTTCCGTGGCAGCTTGTTGGCACATCTTTTCTTCAGGGCGATTGGCACGGTAGGTTGGTTCACTTGTATCCGAACCACCATTGTACTTTTATTCATTCATTTGTATTTAGTAAGCTCCATCAACCATATTTGTATTACTTGATAAGTTATTGGACCAGTCTTTTACTTCGACCTTAGAGTTGCGCCTGTATTATTCTGATCTGGTGGTTTTGCTTTCTTTTGAGTTTTGAGCCTCGCCCTCTGGCGTTGTATATTATTGTGCTTGTTGTGGTTGTTTCCGCCTGTTGGCGTTGATGCTAGCACCCGTTTGGGGATGCTTTTTATTGTTTATTCATATTATACTTGTGGTACCCGTTTGGGGGCCAGTTTTTACAAAGGAGACTCTGCCGAAATTTTTGGTAAAATTTGCTGATGTTTTTTTTACTTGTTTTCTTTTCTTTTCTTCTTTTTCTTCTTTTATGGTTTAGATCTCTGGGCTTCGGCTTACTTAGGTCACGTGGCGCCTCTAGACGCTTCGTAATCTATGTGCCGGTCACGTTCCGTACTTTCGGGTCGTGACAGTTTGGGAACGCGATTGAAGTTTAGCACTGCTTATCATCCTCAGATAGATGGTCAGTCGGAGAGAACAATCCAAACTCTTGAAGACATGTTGAGAGCTTGCATGTTAGACTTCAAGGGTTCGTGGGAGGATCATCTACACTTGGTGGAGTTTTCTTACAATAACAGCTTTCAGGCGACTATTCAGATGGCTCCATTCGAAGTATTGTATGGTCACAAGTGTCACTCACCTGTTTGTTGGGACGATTTGGGAGAACGAAGATTATTGGGACCGGATCTTATTGTGCAAACTGTGGAGAAAGTTAATACTATCCGGGATTACATGAAGGCGGCACAGGATCGGCAGAAAAGTTGGGCCGATACGTCGAGAAGACCTTTAGAGTTCACTGTTGGTGATCTTGTATTCTTGAATATATCACCGACAAGAGGAGTGATTCGTTTTGGGAGTCGAGGCAAGCTTAGTCCTCGATTCGTGTGGCCTTTCGTTATTATTGAGCAGGTTGGAGAAGTGGCTTATCGATCGGCTTTACCACCATTTTTGATGAATGTTCATGACGTGTTTCATGTATCTTAACTCTGTAAGTATGTTCGAGATGAGACGCACGAGCTAGATCATTCGGAGCTGACTGTAAGGGAGGATTTGACCTATGAGGAACGACCGATGTCGATTGTTGATCGAAGAGAAAAGGTCCTCAAGAATAAGGTTATCCCTCTCGTACATGTTTCATGGGGAAATCACTCGCATGGAGAATCAACATGGGAACGAGAAGACGAGATTCGACAGAAGTTTCCACCCCTCTTCTCGTAAATTCATGTTTGTTTATCTTTTCTTGTTCCGGGAATTTTGAGGATGAAATTCTTTTTGTAGTTGGGTATAATGTAACACCCTAGTTCATTTATACCAGTTCTTTTAGGTATTTCTTTATTTATGGCTATTTCTTGATTTATTGTTGTTGGGTGTGAATAGTGTAATTGATATATGTGTTTGCATTCGACCCGACCAGCATGCTGGAAACCCGTCTTGATTCTTGTTTGTGATTTATCCCGGTTAGTTTTGAGGATCCGTGCACTTTCATGTTGTATATCCTCTATACCTGCATATATCTGGTATCTGCATTTTTTTTAATAATACAATTATAATCAAATATTATATTTTAAAAATATCTAGCATGGCCTGCATCATACCCCTAACCCTGTGGTAGCATCCGTGCATCGTGTTCTCGTCCCGTTCAGTGAAACAGACTCATTTGGATCGCTACGTGCACGCTACGTGTATCCGTTCTTAGGGGTATGCATTTTCGTTACCCGGATATTGATTAATCCAAAATTTTAAATTTACCGTAATCAGAAACGGCGTCGCTTTGCAGCTAGCCGGTGAGTACGGGTCGATCCGCAGAGATGCGTAAATTTCTGTTTTTGTGTTTTCACGAGTTGATTCCGTTGGTTGTTTGGTTTTTTGTCGATTGATTTAAAAACTAATTTATATGATATGAAAGAGCTCGTTAGGGTTAGGTCTAAGGTAGGGTTGATGAGATCAATATTGGAAGAAACGAAGTTTCTTCCTCTAGATCCTTGTCCGTCCTTTCCTATTAATTGCTACAATCTTCATGGACGCATGTATGTCCGGCCTTTTATACTACGGTTCACCGTTACCTCGTAGGTAGGGTGCCGTAGGGGGCGGATCATACATGCGTGCATGAAGTTCTTATTTTGAAAATGTGTTGGCATTGAATGAGGTGAGAGATATTCATCTCTCACTCCCTCCTTTGTTCCAAACCCTAACGAGCGAGGATTTTACTCGCTTATTAGGGAATTTTCTAAAAACGACATTTTAGTTGTTATGTTTTAAAGTGTTTTGTTCAGATCTTGTGTTATACTTACTGCAGATTAAAAGGAGCTAAATGTTCATATCAGATTTTTGCATTTTCATACCGCCCAATTTTTATCACATTGCATATCGGTAGGTACTCTTGAGCCGTGTTTGCTAGTCAATTGCAGGATACAGGTTCTCGGCTCTAAATGGTGAAATCCATGGAAAAACATGACAAAATCCGGGTTTCTGCCAACCACAGATAAAACACGGGTCTCCGCTCTTTATCCGTCTGTTGCCACACACCAGTTTAGGAGACAAAATGGCAAATCGATTGTCACCTTCATGCACAAGGCTCAATGGCAACACAAGATCCAAGAAATCTACGCGGAGCTCAAGAAAATCATGACAAAAGATCCATGTCCAATCACCTTTTGATCCACTAGAATTCTGGAAGAAATATGGAAATATTATCAGAAAATACATGTACCAGACAAAAGGGGACAACAGACCAGGGCAGTACAGGAAAGCCCACGCCCTGACTCCACCATAGGGCCGCGGATCCGCGGCCAATAGGGGGTATAGGTCGCGGATCCGCGGCCTTACTGGCGCCGTAGATGAAGATTTTCCAGGGGTGTTTTGGTCTTTTCATATTTGTTCTGAATGTTGCCCTAGGTTTTCATTTTCCAGCCTATAAATACCCCAGAACCTTGTGAATGAGAAGGGGTATAATCTTGTATTTTTCTAGATTTAGAATACTTGTTTCTTCTTCCTCTTCTCATCTCTTCTCCATTGAAAATCTTGTAGTGAGCTTTTGTGAGTGAAGAATGATGAATAAAGAAGAACCATTTACTTATCATGCTTGTCTTGTTCTTTAGTTAACTTGTTAATTGTTGTAATTTTCATTTGTTAACTTAGTTGTTGTTATTTCTTGTTGTTTCTTTCTTCTCTTTTTTTTCTTTCTCCTTAAAACAACCATGATGCTTACGCTTGATCCTTGCCAAGGTGAGGTCGCAAATAGCTAGTTGTTATCTTCTAATCTCCTTCTTTCTATCTTCCTCTTTTGTTTTATGTTTCCGTATTATGGGTGAGTAGTTTCCATACTTGTTAGGGTAGGATAAGGGAAGTTTGAGAGAAGGAAATCTCTCTCACTCTTTTCTTGCCCAACATCTTAAATCGACTCCCGTTAATTGAACCACAATCCGCTCCTTACGACACCCTATCCTACATGATAGCGGTGATTCCGTAGTGAGACCGGTTGTGGTTGAATTAACCGGAGGTTATGGCTAAGAGCCAAGAACGGACGGACAAGCACCAAAAGGAAGAACTTATGCGTTGGAAAGCCTAGCTTATACTCGCAAGTTCCTTCCTAGTCGTGCTAATCTCCGTTGTTGCCGATTACCGTAACACCGATATTAAGAGTGGCAATGAAAGAAGTGAGGGACTCCTAACTCAAACTAACCAAATCCTAACCCTAACAAGCTCTCTTTACATATCATTTTAACACTTAGATAATCACAAACAAATCTGGAAAACTGGACTTAACTCGTTAAAGCACATAGAAAAAGATTCCCATCTCCCTGCGGACGACCCGTACTCAACCGGCTAGCTACAAGCGAAACCATCTTGATTGCGGTAATTAACTAAACTTGAACACGCAGAATCTCTACCAATCAAATGGCGCCGTTGTCGGGGAGATGGTAGTTTATTTCTTTGTGTAATTTCGGGTTAACTTGTGAATATAAATATAACCAAAACAAAAAAAAATATACATTGTAAAAAAAATCTTCTTGTTATTTTTGATTAGTTTTTGTGCAAGTGTGCAGGATAATACGAAGTTTGGAGTTCAGTACCAAAGAAGTGGGATATACGGAGTTCAAGTACAGTGCCAAAGACGTGGGAAGATAGACCCACATTTCGCGGCTACACCGCGACGGATTGAAACGAAGCTAACGGTCTACAGTAAAAATCTGGAGTAGATACAGTGAGCAAATAAAGATTCAGCAAATCCAGACAAGCAGAGGACATCCAAGGAAGCCCACCCAAGAAATCCAGAAGCCTAAACCCACCTTCCTGCCGCGGAACCGCGGCATAAGCAAGCTTAGGCCATGGAACCGCGGCCGTTTGGGGCCTTCATGGTGCCATTCTTTCTATGAGTATCTCTTTCCTCTTTCCCACTCCTCTGGACTCCAATAAACTGTGTTTTCTGCAGCATTCTTTGCGCAAACTCTCTTCCCCCTTCCAATAAACTGTTCTTGTGCAGGATTCTTTGTGCCGCGCTAAAATAAAAATTGTTTGCAGTTGATTTGTTATCGCTTTGCATTCATTAATACGGACTTAAGGGGCTTGAAACCAATTCAGATTGGATGGGGATTTCATCACCCTTCCCAGGACCCCAGAAATCACAAAAAGTATATGCATTGACCATTGTTAAATTAAAAAATACTAGACTCAGCCATAAGGACTTCGCGCTCAATAGGACAGAGGACTAATTACAGGCATCGGCCGTTTATCCTATCCTGACTTTGCGGTGTCTAGGCAAGTGTGACGAAGGCAAGTGGTTATTTAATTAAGGAACTTCGCGAAAGCGTTGGACAACCTCCCACTTACCTGGCACTTATCTGGCCGCAATTGGCGGAGAAGAGGCGGTTTGAGGTCCTGTTTCTAGTTCTTTGGAACAGTTAGGAGCTGTCTAGTTGACCTAGGTGACCACTAGATCTAGGTGTGATTGTGCATATCTTGTTTGTGATTGCTTAAAGCCGTAAGTCCATACATATTTCTGTAAAGCTCTTTCTGAAAAAAAAAAGGAAAAAATATCAAAAACTTTTATAAAAACTTGCCCTTTATCGCCAAAATCCATTTTTCACCCACCACCCATCGCCTTTCTCCATTGACGTTTTCTTACCCTCACCTTCTCCGCTTTGACTATACTAAACTCGTTTAGTGTATGTCCGCTTGGACTCGGGACACTAGCGTCCGCCTAGTCCGTGTTACGTTAGCCGCTACCGACTACGCGATCGACTCAGACGTCGAAACTCCGTCCACTCCTCTTTCACCTTTACCTTTGCCGGCCAACTCCGACGTTGGCCGGAATTCTGTTCATACATCTTCACCTTCACCATCACCAACCTCTTCTTCCGCGATGTCAGGATTTAATCCGAACATCTCTTTGACTACCCCTGGATTGGCTCCACCTCCTACGGAGACCAATAACCCACCACCACCGCCTGTTGTAGCGCCGCAGCGAATCGCGCTCCAGGATCGTTTCTATCCCACCCGTTCTGCACTTCCCACCTGCCTTTCTCTTCCACCGGCCAATGGGGATAATTTTGAAATTAAGCCCCACTTCATCAACATGCTTCCACGATTTCATGGACTTGAATCTGAAGATGCCTATATCTTCATCAATAAATTTCAAAATGTTTGTGCCATGATGAAAACCACCCAACTGTCGGACGATGCTATACGCCTACGGGTCATTCCGTTCACTTTATGCGATCTTGCTGAAAAATGGCTGTATAGCACCGCTTCCCACTCCATAACCAGTTGGGACGAGTTTGTTAAAGCGTTTCTCAAAAAGTTCTATCCGAATCATAAAACCGCAAGGATTCGCAATGAAATCAACCAATTCTCTCAGCTTCCTTCTGAACCCTTCTGGAAGTGCTTTGACCGGTACAAAGACCTTCTTCTTCAGTGTCCTCACCACGGTATAGAGAAATGACAACTTTGCCAAACCTTATACGAGGGCCTGAACCCAGCAACGAAGCAGTTGTTGGAAACCATCTGTCAGGGCCACTTCCTATCGAAATCTGACGAGGAAGCGTGGCAATTCTTTGACAACCTTGCGGAGCAAACGCTACAATGAGAGAGCACCAGACCGACTTCTTCTTCTTCTACCTCCACTTCTACCGGTCAGTCTAGGGTAGGAATTCACCAACTTGACATCTCTATTGCGATGAAAGCTGAAATGGCCGCAATAACGAGAAAACTTGAAGCGATAGAGAGCAAATTCTCTTCTCCTGCTCCTACCCCTGTTCTTCCCCTTCGTACCATATGCGCTTGTTGTTCCGATCCTTCTCACTTGACCGAAGAGTGTCCTTACAATCCACCATCGCAAGGACAGGATCAGGTTAATGCTGCATTCCAGCAAAGACCGAGGAATGATCCATACTCTTCCACCTACAATCTCGGTTGGAGGAACCACCCCAATTTCGCCTGGAATCAGAATCAGAATCAATTCCAAGGCAACAATTTCCAAAGGGCCCCTCCGCCGCAACAACAAGCGCAACAACAAACTCAACAGCAGTTTCAGCAACCCTTCCAACCCCAACCTTTCCAAAATCAGACGAACAACTTTGCACCCAACAATTCTTTTCTACCAAACAACTTTGTTCCGTCAAACAACGATAAGGTTTCCTCGCTCGAACGAAGTCTGGAGGCGTTCGTCAAACAATCGACTCAATCCACCGCAAACATCCAGTCTTCCATTCAGTCCTTAGTACAACACACTGCCGCTCACGGGCAAAGCATCAAAACCATCGAGGCCCAGATTGCACAACTGAATGCGGCCTTAAGCGAGCGAGAGAAGGGGAAGTTCCCGTCCCAACCACTCCCAAATCCCGGTCACCCACAGAATGTACATGTTGCTCTTGAACAACAGAACCATAATGTGAGTGCCCTGACCACATTGAGATCGGGAAGGATGCTGCAAAACAACATTGGCACACGGATCAACGATGACACCCCGGCCGCTTCTTCTTCTACTTCTTCTTCTTCGTCTCCTGTTTCTTCGTCTTCTGAGCCTATTCTCCGTTCTTCACAAGGCTCTCCTTCCTCTTCTTCTACTTTGAATAGACCCACTTTTCACTCCACGAAAACACCTGTTCTGGGATCCGTTCCTACTCCACAATCTCCTCCACAAGCATTAGACTCAACCAATTTTAAAAATGTCCCATTTCCAAGCCGGTTGAGGTCTAATAAACAAAATCCTCAAATGGAGAAGATTCTGGAGTTATTTAAGCAGGTTAACATTAACATTCCTCTTTTAGATGCTGTCCAACAAGTCCCGTCCTACGCGAAAATCTTAAAGGACTTGTGCACGAAAAAGAGGAAGTCTCAGGTACCCAAGAAAGTTTTCTTGGCTAGTGCTGTGAGTGATGCCCTTACCCAATCTTTACCACAAAAACGGAAGGACCCTGGCTGTCTTACGATTTCTATTACCATTGGGGATAAGAACATCAACCGCGCACTATTAGATCTTGGTTCCAGTGTTAACCTGCTTCCGTACTCAGTATACGAGCAATTAGGCGTCAGAGAGCTGAAACCCACACACTGCACTCTCCAAATGGCCGACCGATCGATCACCCATCCTAGGGGTGAGCTAGAGGATGTGTTAATAAAAGTCGGGGACTTCATATTCCCCGTTGACTTCATTGTATTAGACACACAGCCTGTAGCTAACCCCCGGAATCAAATTCCGGTGATACTCGGTCGCCCATTCCTTGCAACCTCAAATGCTGTGATCAATTGTCGCAATGGTTCGATGAACCTCTCTTTTGGAAACATGACGATTGAACTCAACATTTTTAGGTTGGGGAATCAGCCCGCCGAACCTAATGCTCATATACTGGACATCTGCTAGATCCAGGAGATCACCCCAGAAGAATGTGAATTCGAGGAGTTTCTGTTTGATCACGATAATCTTGACGCCACTAGTGCGTTCCTCCTCGAACCTGCTGCTGTTTCTGCGCCCGACAACGACTACGAGTGTTTCACGTTCTTGAACAATCTTAGCCGCTCACAACCCGAGTTTGAATCCTTCGAATTTTTGGATGAGTTACCTGAACCATCCGACTCGGTCGCTTACACTCGTTTTGAACCTTTGCTGGAGTCCTTTGAGTTCGAGACCTCTGCACCAATCTTGCCTTCAATCGTTTCACCTCCGACGCTCGAACTCAAGCCTTTGCCGTCTCACCTTAAGTACGCTTACTTGGGTGAGAACGAGACCCTACCTGTCATCATCTCAGCTTCTCTAGCTCCCGAGCAAGAGAAAGCCCTTCTCACGGTCTTGCACAGCAACAGGCAAGCTTTTGGCTGGTCCATGGCGGACATCAAGGGGATTAGTCCCCTGATCGTTGAGCATCACATTCATCTGATGGATGATGCCAAACCATCCTGGGATCCACAAAGACGTCTCAATCCAGTCATGAAAGAGGCTGTGAAGAAGGAGATCGTAAAATGTCTAGATAGTGGTATCATTTACCCTATCTCTGATAGCCAGTGGGTTAGCCCCATTCATGTTGTCCCCAAGAAGTCGGGCATCACGGTCATAACCAACGAGGCGAACGAGTTAATCGCACCCAAACTGGGTGGCGAGTATGCATTGATTACAGAAAACTCAACGCCGCAACGCGGAAAGACCATTTTCCGCTACCTTTCATTGACCAGATGCTTGAACGATTGGCCGGACACAAGTACTACTGTTTTCTTGATGGCTACTCCGGCTATAATCAAATTCCCATCGCCGAAAAAGACCAGGACAAGACCACTTTCACTTGTCCTTTCGGCACGTTTGCATATCGACGCATGCCCTTTGGGTTATGCAATGCGCCCGCTACCTTCCAGCGGTATATGATGGGAATCTTCTCAGACATGGTGGAAAAATTTATGGAGATTTTCATGGATGATTTCTCCATCTTCGGCGATTCCTTCAACGAGTGTTTGCAGCATCTTGACGCTGTCCTTACCCGATGTAAGGACAAGAATCTCACCTTGAATTGGGAGAAGTGCCACTTCATGGTGCGCGAAGGTATTGTCTTAGGACATATCATCTCGCAAAATGGCATAGAGGTTGACAAAGCAAAGATTGAGGTCATTTCCAATCTACCTCCTCCCCGATGCGTCAGAGATATCCGAGCCTTCCTTGGCCATGCCGGTTTCTATAGACGGTTCATCAAGGACTTTAGCAAGATTACTAGGCTCTTGACTCTTTTGCTGGCCAAGGATACGCCATTCGACTTCAACTCGAGCTGTCTGACTGCATTCGAGTCATTGAAACGCTCACTCACTTCTGCTCCCGTTCTTTCTTTCCCTGACTGGACGCACCCATTTGAGATTATGTGCGATGCATCCGACTTTGCCATTGGTGCTGTCCTTGGACAACACATCAACAAGATGCCGCACGTAATCTATTATGCGAGCCGAACCCTGAACGACGCCCAACTCAATTATACAACAACTGAGAAGGAATTCTTGGCTGTTGTATTTGCTTTAGAGAAGTTCAGGCCCTACCTCATCGGCTCTCCAGTCATTGTCTACACAGACCATTCTGCTCTGCGCCATCTTTTTGCGAAGAAAGATGCAAAATCTCGGTTAATACGTTGGATCCTCTTGCTTCAAGAGTTTGACCTTGTCATTAAGGACAAATGAGGATGTGAAAACGTAGTTGCCGACCATCTCTCACGACTTCCTTCTTCGCCTTCGCTTCCAATTCCGATCAATGACGTTTTCCCGGATGAACAGCTCTTGACAGTATCTTGCAAACCCTGGTTCGCAGATATTGTGAACTATTTGGCCACAGGATTACTACCGACTGAATGGTCAAGTCAGGACAGACTTCGCTTCTTATCCCAAGTAAAACACTTTTACTGGGACGAACCCTATCTGTTCAAGTACTGTCCCGACCAGATTATTCGTCGGTGTGTCCCTGATGAGGAATTCAAGAGTGTTCTGTCATTTTGCCACGATCAAGCGTGTGGCGGGCATTTTGGCCCCAGAAAGACAGCTGAGAAGATCTTGCAATGTGGTTTCTACTGGCCACAACTCTTCAAAGACGCTCATGACTATTGCAAGACTTGCTCCCGGTGCCAACACTTGGGCCGGATATCCCGGAGGAACGAGATGCCGCTCCAACCGATCTTGGTTGTGGAGATTTTCGATGTTTGGGGGATATATTTCATGGGGCCGTTTCCCAGCTCTTTTCGGAACTTGTACATCCTTCTCGCTGTTGATTACGTCTCTAAATGGGTCGAGGCTGTGCCCAGCCGGACTAACGACAACAAGGTTGTCGTTAGGTTTCTTAAAGAAAACATTTTCTCCCGTTTTGGGCCCCCCCGAGCGATCATTAGCGACAATGGAAGTCATTTCTGCAACAAGACTTTCGAGGCCTTGATGCGAAAATATTCCATTAATCATAAGCTCTCTATGCCCTACCACCCCCAAACCTGCAGGCAGGCCGAAGTTTCAAATCGGCAAATCAAGCAGATACTGGAGAAGACGGTTTTCAAGAACCGTAAGGATTGGTCGCTGAAACTCACTGATGCCCTTTGGGCATTTCGAACCGCTTATAAGACCGACCTTGGCATGTCCCCCTATCGGCTTGTGTACGGAAAAGCCTGCCACCTACCTGTTGAAATAGAGCATCGCACATTTTGGGCGATAAAGGAGCTGAATCTGTCTCTCGAAGATGCGGGCAGCCATCGGAAGCTGCAGTTGAACGAACTGAGCGAGCTTAGGGATGAGGCTTACGATAACGCGGTTGTCGTTAAGAACCGAACGAAGGTGTTTCACGATAAACACCTTTTGCGCAAAACTTTCGTACCTGGTCAGCAGGTACTGCTTTACGACACCCGACTTCACTTCCATCCAGGAAAGCTCAGATCTCGCTGGAAAGGGCCGTATTTTGTGCGGAATGTGTATCCGCATGGCGCTGTGGATTTGGAAAATCCAAAGGACGGTTCATTCTTCAAAGTAAACGGACACCGACTAAAACCGTACCTTAGCGCCGAACCAACAGAGAAGCTCCTGTTCTTACAGGAGCCGGTTTACCCTGCATGATCTTCCTCTGCCTACCTCCAAACTTCGGTTATCCAGCCAAGAACAAGTGGACACTGTTCCAAATAAGTTTGGGGGTATGTATATACCATTTTGTATATATTTGTGGATATTCTTTTTCTTTTTCTTTTTTCTTTAAAAACAAAAAAAAAAAAACTTTTGTGTATCGCTAACCGACAATTTTGACCCTTCACATAATCTCTTCATGCAATGACAGTGAGGACACTGTCCAGTTTAAGTTTGGGGGTACGCTCGGTACGCATTTCTAACCTTCGCATTCATATGTATATTTTGCATCTGCATATTAAAATCCATAAAATCCATAAAAATCTGAAAATTTTCTAAAAACATAAAAACTTTTTTGTCAAGTTAGCTAGTGGGAGGACTCTGATTCAACATCTCGACGGTTTGGTTTGATAAGATAAGAATAACTAAATCTTATGTTTAGATTTTGAAAACCTGAAAGATAACTCTCCTTTGAAGTTAACTATAGCTGATATACATCTTTACATCACACTACACGTGTCGTGAGTTTTGGAAATTAGATGACAAGTCTTTTTATGTCTAAAAACTTTTAAATGGATAAATGATTTTCTGAGGATCAAATAGGTTTGTTCTGAAATAAGTAATGTCAAGAATAGTTTATGAAGTGAAGTGAATATGAAAGAATGTTATTGATGCCTTAATTGAAACTAAGTCTGAAAAATAACCCATCCGAAACTTGATTGGAATGATTACACACCAAAACCCACTAAACACGTCTTTTATCCAAAAAATAATTGAACTGCCGGTTATGTCTCCGTCGTATTGAATCATCATGATTTTCATGCCAAACTGTCTTTTGTTTTTGGACCTAGGTAACTTGAGTAATTAAGTCCGCTGGGGTGTTTCTACACCTAATTCCCTAAAGCCAACTGGTTTGGATGCATTGGCCCAAAGCTCACTAAGAAGCCTAGAAAGTCCAGATAAAAACAAAGTCAAGCAAGTGTTCTCTCCGAGTTAAAATTCCTAACGGTTCTTTGTGTGAGAATAATCTTGATAAAAGACAGGCTTTTATAAAAAAAATTACCGGAGATATGAAGGTTTTATTCTATGATAAAGACTATTGCACGTTCACAGAGGTGTGTATGAAATGAAAACAAGAAAAAGGTGGAGTGAAGAATAAGACCTAGTTTCCTGTTAGGGAAGATAGAAATTCTAAATTTGAAACTTTACTGGAAAACGAAACTTGAAAAATGCTTAACTCTTTATAAAACTTATATGATCCTTTCAAAATTCTTATCCGGGCTTTATTATGATGACTTTATTCGACCTTTCTGGAACTTAACGACACTATTTGCACTGCACGTGAAGACTTATAAAAGCTGTAGTTAAATAAGAAGCGAGGTGTGAAAAATAAAGGTTCGATGGTCTAGACTTAGGATAATAGAATTGTTATTTTCTGAAACAAAACTTTAGGGTTTGAATCTTAGTTATTTTACAAAACTAGCTTGACCGGATTTTGTGGGTAGTATCCGCTGAAAACCCTCAGGAGACAACACTCCTCCTACTAGGGACACCTAGAGGTTTAACGGCTTGTTGCACATGCTCAGTGCAATCGCGTTCCCTGCGAAAGTGAGGTTAGGAAATTTTTTGTGAATAAATTGGCATTGCTCGGGACGAGCAAATGATAAGTTTGGGGGTATTTGTTCATATCAGATTTTTGCATTTTCATACCGCCCAATTTTTATCATATTGCATATCGGTAGGTACTCTTGAGCCGTGTTTGCTAGTCAATTGCAGGATACAGGTTCTCGGCTCTAAACGGTGAAATCCATGGAAAAACACGACAAAACCCGGGTTCCTGCCAACCACAGATAAAACACGGGTCTCCGCTCTTTATCCGTCTGTTGCCACACACCAGTTTAGGAGACAAAATGGCAAATCGATTGTCACCTTCATGCACAAGGCTCAATGGCAACACAAGATCCAAGAAATCTACGCGGAGCTCAAGAAAATCATGACAAAAGATCCATGTCCAATCACCTTTTGATCCACTAGAATTCTGGAAGAAATATGGAAATATTATCAGAAAATACATGTACCAGACAAAAGGGGACAGCAGACCAGGGCAGTACAGGAAAGCCCACGCCCTGACTCCACCATAGGGCCGCGGATCCGCGGCCAATAGGGGGTATAGGCCGCGGATCCGCGGCCTTACTGGCGCCGTAGATGAAGATTTTCCAGGGGTGTTTTGGTCTTTTCATATTTGTTCTGAATGTTGCCCTAGGTTTTCATTTTCCAGCCTATAAATACCCCAGAACCTTGTGAATGAGAAGGGGTATAATCTTGTATTTTTCTAGGTTTAGAATACTTGTTTCTTCTTCCTCTTCTCATCTCTTCTCCATTGAAAATCTTGTAGTGAGCTTTTGTGAGTGAAGAATGATGAATAAAGAAGAACCATTTACTTATCATGCTTGTCTTGTTCTTTAGTTAACTTATTAATTGTTGTAATTTTCATTTGTTAATTTAGTTGTTGTTATTTCTTGTTGTTTCTTTCTTCTCTTTTTTTTCTTTCTCCTTAAAACAACCATGATGCTTACGCTTGATCCTTGCCAAGGTGAGGTCGCAAATAGCTAGTTGTTATCTTCTAATCTCCTTCTTTCTATCTTCCTCTTTTGTTTTATGTTTCCGTATTATGGGTGAGTAGTTTCCATACTTGTTAGGGTAGGATAAGGGAAGTTTGAGAGAAGGAAATCTCTCTCACTCTTTCCTTGCCCAACATCTTAAATCGACTCCCGTTAATTGAACCACAATCCGCTCCTTACGGCACCCTATCCTACATGATAGCGGTGATTCCGTAGTGAGACCGGTTGTGGTTGAATTAACCGGAGGTTATGGCTAAGAGCCAAGAACGGACGGACAAGTACCAAAAGGAAGAACTTATGCGTTGGAAAGCCTAGCTTATACTCGCAAGTTCCTTCCTAGTCGTGCTAATCCCCGTTGTTGCCGATTACCGTAACACCGATATTAAGAGTGGCAATGAAAGAAGTGAGGGACTCCTAACTCAAACTAACCTAATCCTAACCCTAACAAGCTCTCTTTACATATCATTTTAACACTTAGATAATCACAAACAAATCTGGAAAACTGGACTTAACTCGTTAAAGCACATAGAAAAAGATTCCCATCTCCCAGCGGACGACCCGTACTCAACCGGCTAGCTACAAGCGAAACCGTCTTGATTGCGGTAATTAACTAAACTTGAACACGCAGAATCTCTACCAATCACTAAACTAGTTAACTAGGGCAAGTAATAAAATTAGAACTAAGGCAGGAATTAAAAGAATTAAAACTTACAAAAGTGATGCTCTAGATCTCCCAACAAATCTGAATTTTTATTGATTGAAAAGAGGCATGCATTTTACAGATTTGCGAGTACAATTTATAAGTGAACAGTGAAGCTAGGGTTACAGACTCACGCAGAGGTGCAATTACAGATTTGCCCCCTAAAAATCCCAACACCTGCACCGTCGCACCGACACAAGAAGTCGGTGCCGACACGGGCACCATAAGGCCGCGGAACCGCGGCAATGATGGGCCTTGGGCCGCGGTTCCGCGGCCCTTTGGTGGCTTCATTCCACCAAATTTTCTGGTCTTCCTTCTGGGTGTTTGGGCTTGTTTATTCTTCATTAATTTTCTTTGTTTGGCTTCTTGGTCTTTTCCAGATCTTCAGTGAAAACTTGTAAGGAACTTTTGACCGTTCACTTTGACATTTCGGACCGCACTGCTTAATACAATTGTAACCTGTTCTTCGTGACTCGGATCCATCTTCTTGTTGGTCAAAAGTCTCTCTTTTGTATCATCTTCTGTCTTTTCTCACTGTCTTCGCTCCAAGAGCCTGTATCCTGTATCATGCAACAAACATGCGTCAAGAGTACCTGTTTACTTATAAAATGTATAAAAGTGGGGCGTATGAATTGCAATATTATGATATGAACAAATACCCTCAAACTTACCTTTTGCTCGTCCTCGAACAAACTTATTATTTTATTTTAACCTAGCTGCACTTTCGCATGGAAACGCGATTGCACTGAGCACGTGCAACAAGCCGTTAAACCTCTAGGTGTCCCTAGTAGGAGGAGTGTTGTCTCCTGAGGGTTTTCAGCGGATTACACCCACAAAATCCTATCAATTTGGTTTTTCGACTTTTGCTCTCCAATTAGGTTTTCTAATAAGGAATTCTATTATCGTTGCCCTGCAAATTATCCACCCATATTCTTCACACTTCCTTATTATGTAACTTAAGATTATACATGTTCTATAAAATTACTTAGAATTCAGCATTTCTTAAGTTTTTCTTCTAGAGTTTCATCTCCACTTAGGAATTTCTCTCAACTCTATTAAAGACACAAGTTTTATTCTTCATTCCTTTCTCTTATCTAAAATCTAATCACATATCCCCACGTGTGTGTAATTGTCACCCCTACGCTTGGAAATTCAAATCAAGCAATCATACTCTCGTCCATTGTCCAAAGCACTTATTAATTTGTGAATTTTTTCTTAACTTTCGCTTACACATCCTTCATGCGACCGTTAATACTTCTTGAGGTACCAACAGCCGATTACAAGATGCGTTAGCACTTTAAAGCGTATTTCCTAGTTTTGCAACACCCAAGGCTTTTAGCAGTGACTCCCAAACCAGTTGGTCTAAGGCACTAGGTGATGAAGCACCCTCGCTAAATAATTTTCTAGCCTTAAGTAATCACAAAACCAGTGTCCATTTTTTTTCTTTTTATTTTCATTGTGCTAAGGACTTTAGACAAGAGTAATTCAAGGTCTCTTCTACTAATCCAAGTTTCAAGGTGCGTGATTGTGCATTTTGTAGGGTACATGTTTTCAGAATATAGACTTAAGCTAGGAACTATTTTTCGAACTTATACTTTAATAAGAACATCAATATTCTTCCCTAATTTTGACTTAGCCCAAGAAGTGAACCCAAAATTTACCTATTTCTAAATAACCTACAAAGACATATACTCTCTACCGCTAAACTCTAAGGAAAGTTATTTTTAGGGTTTTTAATTTGCTAAGTCTAGGATCTAGTTTTTCCTACTCAGTTAACCTTTTTATTAAACTCAAGTCAATTAACCAAAATTGAATACAATAATTTTTATAATTTTTTGAATTTTTTTCAATTTTTATAATATTTTTGTATTTTTCAATTTTTCAAATTTTTTTGAATTTTTTTTATATAAAGATGCAATGCAGAAATTAAATATGCAAAAGGAAAAGAAAAATATATACAATATGCAATGCAAAGGATAACTATATACATTACCCTCTCCCCCAAACTTGAGCAAAGCAGTGCCCTCACTGCCCGGCCCCACGTCGCGCTCGTGAGCGTGAACGTGATCTTTCCCCTCTAGCCAAAAGTGTTTGAATTCCCCTCTCAATTTCCGTCAACCGACGGTCGTGATCTCGTGCTGTCGCCCTAAACTCATCCCTCAAAGAATCGATTCTTCTCACTGTTCTCCGCATCAATCGCGCATGCTCCTGAGGGGTTAGTTCTTCCCCGCTCGAAGTCGAGCTCGAGCTAGGGGTGAGTGCGGGTACATTTTCTGCCGGTTCCGTTCGTGTCCAAATGTCAGTAAGTCTAGAATAGGACGCCGTAACGCCCTCTACGAGTGGTCGAACTGGAACACCGTCTATCATGTATGAGTCAAATTCCTCGACGGGGAGGAAATAACGGCAGAGTTGGGTAACAAGCATGGGACATGGGTATACAGTACCTCGTTTCCCCGTACCTATGGATTGGAGCAAAACAGTGCACATGTCGAACCTTGGATTTTTTATCATCAGCGTGTGTACGACATGTAATGAAGGGGTGAAAAAAGTCGTGTTGTGGGAACTACCAAAGATATTGTTTTGTGCCTACCGGCACACAGTTAAAACGTTCGCGAAAAGGGTCCGTGCTTGGATACCCTTACGCGGCTCTCGTGCACAATCATTCCCCATCAAGGGCATATAATCTTCAAAGTGCAATGGGTGTTCATGTACGGGTACACGTGGTATGAGTGTAACCTCGTGGATCATATCCCTATCGATGTGAATTACACGATCTCCCCAATTGATTTTAATGTAACCTAAGTTGTCAAGACTATTCTCCTCCATTGATTCGTAAAATAGGGCAACTAGGTTAGGTAGGGCAAACGCAGATGAGTGATTATAGAGCAGGAAATTCCAGCCCCTTTGTTCGATTTCATGTGCGAAATATCTACCGTATACTTCGTGTGCGAAAACAGGGGAAAAATCCCTTTCAAACTGCATTTTATGTGCCATTTAGATGTTTCCAGTAAAAAGATATGCAGTAACAGAGAGGGAATTGACAGAGTTACCTCCCCTGAAAATTTCAGGGGGTGACGACACCAGACGGCGGCGGTTGCGCGGCAGGAGGCGGCTACGGCGGCGGAAACGCGGCGGCTTGGTGGAGTTGCGGCGAGATTTTTCTGGAGAGGGTAGGGGGCGGCGGCTAGGGTTTTATGAAGAGAGAATATTAGGGTTATGAGGACAGGGGGCTCGGGTTCCTTTAAATAGAGGGGAGAGAAGGTGATTTGCATAAAACACCCTCTAAAACGAGGGTTTTATTTGTAAAATCATCTCTTAATCTGCAAATTTGCAATTAGATCCAAAAATTATTATTATTATTTTTTTATTATAAAAAAAAATTATTATTTTTTTATTTATTTTTTTATGGTATTTTGGAAATATATATATACAAATAATATACACACCCCCAAACTTATTTGAAATAATGTTTTGGGAAAAGAATTTTGGGGGTGAAAGTGGAGGAATATCACTTAGTGTAGATCGGCTCCTGCAAGAGCAGAAGTTCCTCCGAAGGGTCCGCTGTGAAGAACGGTTTCAGTTGATGCCCATTCACTTTGAATAAGGTACCGTCTTCAGGATTTTCAAGATCAACCGCACCGTGCGGATAAACGGTACGGACTACAAAAGGTCCTCTCCATCTGGACCGGAGCTTGCCGGGATGAAAATGTAACCGAGTGTCATAAAGTAGAACTTGTTGACCAGGTTCAAAAGTTTTTCGCAAAAGGTGTTTATCGTGAAACACCTTAGCTCGGCTTTTAGCAATTATGGCATTATCATATGCCTCATCCCTCAGCTCTTCCAGTTCATTCAATTGCAGCTTTCGATTACTGCCCGCATCTCCTAAAGATAGATTCAGTTCCTTGATAGCCCAAAAAGCTTTATGCTCAATCTCCACTGGGAGGTGGCAAGCCTTCCCGTACACAAGCCGGTATGGATACATACCAAGATCGGTTTTATATGCAGTACGGAAAGCCCATAGTGCATCAATCAGTTTAAGTGACCAATCTTTACGGTTTTTGGAAACCGTTTTCTCCAAGATTTGCTTTATTTGCCGATTTGAAACCTCGGCTTGCCCACATGTTTGGGGGTGATATGGCGTTGACAATTTGTGGGTGATAGAGTATTTGCGCATTAAGGACTCGAAAGTCCTATTGCAGAAGTGAGAACCATTATCTCTTATTATCGCCCGAGGGTGCCCAAATCGAGAAAATATGTGTTCTTTAAGAAACCGAACGACAATTTTATTATCGTTCGTTCGGCTGGGCACAGCCTCGACCCATTTTGAAACATAGTCAACCGCCAAAAGAATATACACATTTCCAAAAGAGTTAGGAAATGGTCCCATGAAATCTATACCCCAAACATCAAAAATGTCCACAACCAAAATAGGTTGGAGAGGCATTTCGTTTCTCCGCGATATCCGGCCCAAGTGTTGGCACCGGGAGCAAGTTTTGCAGTATTCAAATGCATCCTTGAAGAGTCATGGCCAATAGAAACCACACTGCAAAAAATTTTCGGCTGTCTTCTTTGGGCCAAAGTGCCCGCCACATGCTTGATCGTGGCAAAAAGACAGCACGCTCTTGACCTCACTTTCAGGTACACACCGACGAATGATTTGGTCGGAACAGTATTTAAAAAGATAGGGTTCATCCCAGTAAAAATGCTTTACTTGGGATAAAAATCGAAGTTTATCCTGTTTTGACCAATCATTAGGAATCAGGCCCGTGGCTAAATAGTTCACAATATCGGCGAACCATGGTTCGCAAGAAACGGTCAAGAGTTGCTCGTCGGGAAAAACATTAGTGATTGGAAGATCGAGCATGGGCAAAGAAGGAAGTCGTGATAGGTGATCAGCCACTACGTTTTCACATCCTTTTTTGTCCTTAATGATAAGGTCAAACTCTTGTAGTAAAAGGATCCAACGTATTAGCCTTGACTTAGCATCCTTCTTCGCAAAAAGGTGGCGAAGAGCTGAATGATCTGTATATACAACGACTGGAGAGCCGATTAAATAAGGCCGAAATTTTTCGAGTGCGAACACAACAGCTAAAAACTCTTTCTCTGTTGTTGTGTAGTTGAGTTGGGCCTCATTTAGTGTTCGGCTAGCATAATAAATCACGTGCGGCATCTTATTAATGTGCTGTCCAAGAACAGCGCCAATAGCAAAGTCTGATGCGTCGCACATGATTTCAAAAGGGTGCGTCCAGTCGGGAGATGAGAGGATGGGCGCAGTGATGAGTGAATGTTTCAAAGACTCGAATGCTTCAATGCAAGTGGAGTCGAAAGCAAAAGTTGTGTCCTTGGCCAGTAAGAGAGTTAAGGGTCTAGCGATCTTGCTAAAGTCCTTGATGAACCGTCTGTAGAAATCGGCGTGGCCAAGGAAGGCTCTAATATCTTTGACGCATTTTGGGGGAGGGAGGTTAGAAATCACTTCGATTTTTGCTCTATCTACCTCGATGTCGTTTTGTGAGATGACATGTCCTAAGACAATGCCCTCTCGCACCATGAAATGGCACTTCTCCCAATTCAATGTTAGGTTCTTATCCCCGCAGCGGGTAAGAACAGCGTCAAGATGGTGTAAACACTCGTCGAAGGAGTCGCCAAAGATGGAGAAATCATCCATAAAGATCTCCAAGAACTTTTCAACCATGTCTGAAAAGATCCCCATCATACACCTCTGAAATGTCGCGGGTGCGTTGCATAACCCAAAGGGCATGCGGCGATAAGCAAAAGTGCCAAAAGGACAAGTGAATGTTGTCTTGTCTTGATCCTCTTTGGCGATGGGGACTTGGTTGTAACCGGAGTAGCCATCTAGAAAACAATAGAACTCGTGCCCTACCAATCGCTCGAGCATTTGGTCAATGAAAGGTAAAGGAAAGTGGTCTTTCCTTGTTGCGGCATTGAGTTTCCTATAGTCTATGCAGACTCGCCACCCAGTTTGGGTGCGAGTGGGAATCAACTCATTTGCCTCATTTGTAATGACCGTAATGCCTGATTTCTTTGGCACAACGTAGATTGGGCTCACCCATTGGCTATCCGAGATAGGGTAAATGATACCGCTATCCAGACACTTGACAATTTCCTTCTTAACAGCCTCTTTCATGATGAGGTTGAGGCGCCTTTGTGGATCCCGTGCTGGCTTGGCATCATCCATCAAGTGTATATGATGTTCGACTATGAGGGGACTAATCCCCTTAATGTCCGCCATAGACCAGCCGAAAGCTTGCCGATTATTATGTAAGACCATCAAGAGAGCCTTCTCTTGCTCAAGAACTAGAGAGGCTAATATAATGACGGGTAAGGTCTCATTATCACCTAGATATGCATATTTTAGGTATGTCGGCAAAAGATTTAATTCGATTTTAGGAGGTGAAACAATAGATGGTAACAATGAGGTAGTTGTTTCAAACTCGAAGGATTCAATCAAAGGTTCGAACCGAGTGTACGCAACGGTGTCGGATGGTTCAACTAACTCATCCGAAAAAGCAAAAGACTCCAATTCAGGTGATGAGTCTTCAAAGTCGTCAACGAATGTAAAGCACTCAAAATCGTTATCCGCCGTGAAAGCTGTGTCGGATTCTAGGAGGAACGCACTAGTGGCGTTAACATTGCTGTGATCGAACAAAAAATTCTCGAACTCACAGTCCTCCTCCGCGATCTCGTTGATCGAGCAAACATCGAGTACACTAGCATTAGGCTCAGCAGGCTGACTTCCCAACTTGAAAATATTGAGCTCAATTGTCATATTGCCGAAAGATAGGTTCATTGAACCATTACGACAATTGATCACTGCGTTGGAAGTAGCCAGAAATGGTCGACCAAGTACTACCGGAATTTGGTTCCGGGGGTTAGCAACAGGTTGTGTATCCATCACAATAAAGTCAACGGGGAAAATGAAATCCCCTACTCTAATTAACACATCCTCCAGCTCTCCCCTAGGATGGGTTATTGACCGGTCGGCCATTTAGAGAGTACAGTGAGTGGGCTTAAGCTCTCCAACGCCCAATTGCTCGTACACAGAATAGGGTAGCAAATTGACACTCGCGCCAAGATCTAATAGTGCTCTATTGATGTTCTTGTCCCCGATTGTTATCGAAATGGTAGGACACCCGGGGTCCTTTTGCTTTGGGGGTAGGGAATTTACAAAGGCATCACTAATAGCACTAGCCACAAAAACTTTCTTTGGCACTTGCGACTTCCTCTTTTTGGTGCATAAGTCCTTTAAAATTTTTGCATATGAAGGAACTTGTTGGATTGCATCCAAAAGAAGGATATTTATGCTAACCTGTTTGAACAACTCAACAATCTTCTCCATCTGTGGAGTTGGTTTATTGGATCTCAACCGATTAGGAAAAGGAACATTTTGAAAGGTGGTTGAGACCAACTTTTGCGGATCAGATTGTCGAGTTGGAACGGCACCCCGTGTAGATGTGTTCATGTTGTGAGAAATGGGTCCGTTCGAGCTAGAAGAGGTAGAGCCATGTGAAGGGTGGAGAATAGGCTCTGAAGAAGAAGAAGAAGGTGAAGAAGATGAAGAAGGGCCACCGGCAGGGGTGTCATTGTTCATGCCCACATTGTTTTGCAACACTTTTCCCGATCTCAACGTGGTCACAGCATTTACGTTATGATTCTGCTGTTGATATGCAGCGTGTGCGTGACCGGGGTTGGGCAGTGGTTGAGACGGGAGTTTTCCTTTTTCGCGCTCGCTCAAAGCTGCATTGAGTTGTGCAATTTGTGCCTCAATTGATTTGATGCTTTGATCGTGTGAGGCACTATTTTGCACTAAAGATTGAATAGAAGTCTCAAGTCTTGCTGTAGACTGTGTAGATTGCTTAAGGAACGCATCTAGACTTCTTTCGAGCGAACTAACCTTATCATTATTAGGTTGAACATAATTGTTTGGCTGGTAAGCATTGTTAGGCACAAAATTGTTCACCTGATTAGGGTAAGGTTGTTGTTGAAATTGTTGCGGTTGAAATTGAGTTTGTGAGGGTGCTTGTTATTGTTGTGGAGGAGGAGGTCTTTGAAAATTGTTATTTCCTTGGAATTGTTGATTTTGGTTCCAAGCGAAATTTGGGTGACTCCACCACCCCGGATTATACGTCGAAGAGTACGGATCGTTTCTTTGCCGTTGCTGAAATGCAGCATTGACTTGATCCTGTCCTTGAGTAGATGCATTATAAGGACACTCTTCGGTTAGGTGCGATGGATCCGCACAACAAGCACAAACAGTTCGTGGAGGCATTGCAGGGGCAGGAGAAGACGATGAGATTTTGGTCTCGATCGCTTCTAGCTTTTTCGTAAGAGCGGCCATCTCGGCCTTCATAGCAATCGACATCTCTACTTGATGTATGCCTGCCCTAGACTGACCACTAGAAGAAGCTGATGTGGTCTTGGTACTCTCCCACTGAATTGTTTGCTCACTAAGATCCTCAAGAAACTGCCACGCTTCATCACTAGACTTAGAGAGAAAATGACCTTGAAAGATGGTTTCTAGCAACTGCTTCGTTGTCGAGTTCAATCCCTCGTATAATGTTTGGCAAAGTTGCTAACTTTCGATCCCATGATGAGGGCATTGAACTAGTAGGTCCTTAAATCTCTCAAAGCACTTCCAAAATGGTTCGGAAGGAAGTTGTGAGAATTGAATTATTTCATTGCGGATTCTGGCAGTTTTGTGATGAGGATATAACTTTTTCAGAAAAGCTTTCACAAACTCATCCCAATTTCTTATGGAATATGATGCGGTGCTATATAGCCACTTCTCGGCTAGGTCACATAAGGTGAAAGGAATGACCCTTAGCCTTATAGCGTCATCACTTAATTGGCTTGTTTTCGTCATAGCGCACACATTTTGGAATTTATTAATGAAGATATATGCATCTTCAGATTCCAAACCATAAAATTTTGGCAGCATATTGATGAAATGTGGTTTTATTTCAAAATTGTCCCCATTTGCCGGTGGGGGTGAAAGACAAGTAGGTAAAGAAGTGCGGATGGGGTAAAAGAGATCCTGGAGCGCAACTCGTGCGGGCGCTTCAACAGGCGGCTGATTCGGGTTATTCGCACCTAACGGAGGTGGAATCCTTCCCGTCGGTAAGGTATTGTTGGGGTTGAATCCCGACATGCCTTCGGTGAAAGAATTTGAAGTTGAGGGTAAAAAAGTGGACGGAGTGTCGACTTTAGTGTCGAAAGGTTCGTCGGTCGGTACCAACGAAACACGGACTAATCGGGCGTCAGTATCCCTAGTCCAAAGTGACATACACTAAAGGGTAGTGCAGTCAGAAAAAAGAAAAAGACAGAATGTGGAGGTAAGATAACGTCAGTGAGGGAAAGTGGTGGAAGTGAGTTGCAAGTTTTCTTAGCGGCAAGTTGCAAGTTTTGAAAAGATTTTTCCTCTTTTTTTTTATGTGAGAGTTTTGCAAAAAGGTTTTTGGAAAGGGACTCATGACACAAATGTATCAACCACACATGCACAATCAGGCCTAGATCTAGGGTCGCCTAGGTCTGCTAGACAGCTCCTAACTAGGGCTAGAAATAGGACCTCAAACCGCCTCTTCACGGACAAGTACGGCCAGGTAAGTGGGAAGGAACCACCACTACAGTGGGCCTAATTAATAACCACTAGCCTAGACACCGCAATGTCAGTTAGGATAAACGGCCGATGCCTATACTAGTCCTTTTCCTATTGAGCTCGATGTCCTTAGGTCTGAGTCTAGTCTTTTTTTAATTAATTGTGGTCAATGCACATACTTTAGGTGTTTTCTGGGGTCCTGGGAAGGGTGATGAAATCCCCACCCAATCTGAGTTTGGTCAATTAGCCCCTTAAAGTCCGATTAAATTATGCAAAACAGTAAAATTCACTTGCAATCAATTTTTAGCGCGGCGCAAAGAAACCTGCAGAAAATCTGTTATTTAGAAGGGGGAGAAAGAATTTTTTAGCGCAAAGAATTCCTGCAGAAAGGTTTCACAGAGAGATATATGGGAGGTTGCAGAGGGGAGAATGAGGGATCAAACCATGTAAAAATGATGCGCTGACGTGGCAATTGTGCGGCGGAACCGCGGTCTTGGAGTCCCTTCTGCGGCGGAAACGCGGCAGCTTGGTAGGTTCAGTCTCTGAAAATTTTCGTGCAGCTCCTGTTCACCAATTCTACTCTGTTCTGATGTTCCCTTTTCTGTTTTGCTCTCTGTAAAATTCCAGATTCACAATCCTTTGCTGTTCCTGCAAGATTCAAAACATAGAACCCTTCAAACAGATAAAAATCGCTAAAATGTTTTTGTATTTTCTATTTTCTGATTTTTATGATTTTTCAAAATTTATATCAACCCGAAATCATACAAAACAAAAAAAAATTACGCCATCCCCGGCAACGGCGCCATTTGATTAATCCAAAAATTTAAGTTTACCGTAATCAGAAACGGCGTCGCTTTGCAGCTAGCCGGTGAGTACGGGTCGATCCGCAGAGATGTGTAAATTTCTGGTTTTGTGTTTTCACGAGTTGATTCCGTTGGTTCTTTGGTTTTTTGTCGATTGATTTAAAAACTAATTTATAGGATATGAAAGAACTCGTTAGGGTTAGGTCTAAGGTAGGGTTGATGAGATCAATATTGTCACCTCTTTCAATGCCGTTTGATTAAATCTTTTTAGAAAATCATAACAATTATTAGCAAAGGGGATTAGGATGATTGGGAAGAAACGAAGTTTCTTCCTCTAGATCCTTGTCCGTCCTTTCCTATTAATTGCTACAATCTTCATGGACGTCATGTATGTCCGGCCTTTTATACTACGGTTCACCTTTACCTCGTAGGTAGGGTGCCGTAGGGGGCGGATCATACATGCGTGCATGAAGTTCTTATTTTGAAAATGTGTTGGCATTGAAGGAGGTGAGAGATATTCATCTCTCACTCCCTCCTTTGTTTCTAACCCTAACGAGCGAGGATTTTACTCGCTCATTAGGGAATTTTCTAAAAACGACATTTTAGTTATTATGTTTTAAAGTGTTTTGTTCAGATCTTGTGTTATACTTACTGCAGATTAAAAGGACCTAAACTAGTTAACTAGGGCAAGTAATAAAATTAGAACTAAGGCAGGAATTAAAAGAATTAAAACTTACAAAAGTGATGCTCTAGATCTCCCAACAAATCTGAATTTTTATTGATTGAAAAGAGGCATGCATTTTACAGATTTGCGAGCACAATTTATAAGTGAACAGTGAAGCTAGGGTTACAGACTCACGCAGAGGTGCAATTACAGATTTGCCCCCTAAAAATCCCAACACCCGCACCGTCGCACCGACACAAGAAGTCGGTGCCGACACGGGCACCATAAGGCCGCGGAACCGCGGCAATGATGGGCCTTGGGCCGCGGTTCCGCGGCCCTTTGGTGGCTTCATTCCACCAAATTTTCTGGTCTTCCTTCTGGGTGTTTGGGCTTGTTTATTCTTCATTAATTTTCTTTGTTTGGCTTCTTGGTCTTTTCCAGATCTTCAGTGAAAACTTGTAAGGAGCTTTTGACCGTTCACTTTGACATTTCGGACCGCACTGCTTAATACAATTGTAACCTGTTCTTCGTGACTCGGATCCATCTTCTTGTTGGTCAAAAGTCTCTCTTTTGTATCATCTTCTGTCTTTTCTCACTGTCTTCGCTCCAAGAGCCTGTATCCTGTATCATGCAACAAACATGCGTCAAGAGTACCTGTTTACTTATAAAATGTATAAAAGTGGGGCGTATGAATTGCAATATTATGATATGAACAGATATCCTATTTTGGTTTTGGTTAACACATATATTATCCGTATTTTCAAACCATAATTTTAGACCCTACCCGGACGTGTTTTGGAGTAATTTTTGTATTATCCAAAATCTCAAATATATTTAATATTATATTATACTGTTAAAATATATTCGTTATATTTTTTACGTTTTAAATATTTTAAAAGGTTTTAGAATCCTAACCTAATAACCGAATAAGATCTACAGCTCTCTCTCTCTACTATATATATTAACCAGTATTAACCCTGGATCCGATTACCTCCCTCCTCACTATTCTCACCGCATCTTCTTCTTTTTGCCTTCGTCACGCGAAGCCTCCAGCGCTCAAAACTACACCCGCGCGTCGCGCTCATCGCCGTCGACACCACCGTCGACTTCGCATCTCCTCCTCTGCCACCGTGCTCATCACTTTCCTCTCTCCTTCTCCCCAAGATCCCAAGCCCCAAACCCGACGGACCAACGTCCCCGCAACAACACAAGAACCCGATCTCCAAACTCGACCTCGCCTGCAGTCCTCGTCGCCGCCGACCATCCTAGTCGGCCTCCCCTCATCACCAGCACCGCCTCTATCTCCTCACCAACACCCCAGGCCAACCCACGACGATTCCCTGCAGACCCCGACTTCAAGAAACCCCACTGCCCATCGCCGGAAAACCATCGCCTTCATCCTCACCGTAGACGGCCCATCGTCGACGACACCCCCTCTCCTTCCTCTCTGATCCCAGTGCATCCAAAACCAGAGAGCCTATCCTCTTCTCCTTCTTCTTCTTTCTTCTTCTCTTTCTTTTTCTTGATCTTGTATTTTTCCGGTGATCTCCAGAGACGTGCCCATCGCCAACAATTTGTGCAACTCTGTAGACATCCCCAGCCAGCGTGGTCACGTTCTTGCTTTGCCTGGTTATGCCCCGCGCGCGCGTGTGTACATTGCGACATTTACCCGACGTCGCACGCAGCGTACGCATCCTGTCGTGAGATCCGATCAGGCAAGTTTATCTTGCTACATGCTATGATATATATTTTACATCCATATGAATAAAAATATTGCATGTTTATTGCATTGTACATCCCTGTTACAGTTTTACCGTTTTTCCGATATCCGTACCGTATATTACATATTTGGTTGCTTGCTGGAATCATATTATATCATGTTACTGCTATATTAATATACCCTCCTTGCTAGTGTGCATCATATGACTCATTGACACATGTAATGTTATCACTGATTACTATTCATACATTCGTGCTTTTACCTTGTTTCGATACTTGCTACAGTTTTACTTTTGAGAATCCGTGTGATACATATGCACTACCTGACATGACCTGATACACCACTGCTTGACTCGATACCTGATCCTAATACTAATGCCGACAATCCTGACTTGTTGTCCTGATGGACATATCCTGTTATCTACATAGACAAAACCTGTATCTGCTTGATCCTGTGTTGGGATTAGCTCCAAATTTATCAATGCCTGACTTGAACACATAATCTTTGGGGTAAGGGGAAATCAATGATGAAACCTGACTTGCAACTCAACAGTTCGACGCTTATACTGATTAGTTTTACGGGCTAGGCCAGCCCCGGGATGATGATGCTTACATCATTCATCTGTACATGTTCCTGTTTACTGCCTAGCGGCACGTCTCGGATTTTAGCCCGAGAATCTGGACCGTGGTCCCGGGCTTGCTCGGGATACTATTGAGTTACATCGATGATTCATTAAATTGATTTCAAAGACTCGAGAGTAATTAACCCAGTAGCATAGATTACTCACCGCATGCACATACACTTCACTGTTCCATATTCATGTTATTGTTATACACTTATTACTGTTCATACTCATGCCCGCATATCTTGTTACCTCCTGATTATATTTTATTGTTTGATATTATGACACACTGATGTCTGGGTTTTGCATGGCCCAAATCCTGTTGGGTTACCTACAGTGGCAGCAAGGTTCCGGGTGGCATCATCCATGCCAAGTTAAAATTTTGCCATTATAGATAACCCAAAACCTAGGATCTTGACTGGAGAATCAAACTAAAACTAACAAGTAAACAACTTTACTTCTAAGAGTTAAGGATTACAACATTTGTAGTCCGTTCCTTCGCTTCATAAGCTCCGAGTTGAGGTCCCTTCGCTGCGATCATCAAGAATCCGGACTCTAGAGAGGCTCCATGAGGTGAATGAGGCATCTTGCTTGAAGTCTTCACTTTCTAAGATGATCTACCTTGAAGAAACTCTAACCCAAGCTCACACTTCTCTAATGATATATTAGTGAAGTGAAACCCTAATCTAAGTGGCTAGAATAGATGAGAATGATGAAGTAAGAATTTTTCTCTCTTTATATTTCTTTTTCTCTCAAACATTCATCACAAAAATAAAAGCTAGAAAGCTTTTGTGAGAGGAAGAAGAAGATGATCAAGTGTTGTGATGAATGAAATGATTTCTTCTTGAGGTTAGAATTGCAACCAAGGGTTAAGCATGTCATGCTTAACCCATGTAGAGACTTAACCATGTACTAGGGATAGGGTTTGGGTTAATAAATATCTAACAAATATCAAAGGGGGTTGACAAAGTCAACAAAAGAGAATATCTCCACAATTTAGTATAAACCCAATGTAAAACATTAACCCTAATCCAAACCTTAGCATGGTTTAATCTCAAACCCCTAGTTGCAATTGTAACCCTAATATGTTACAATATTATATATCACATATATAATATATAATGTAACAAAAGAAAATAATACAATTAACATATATTACATATATATCAATGTATTATCAAGTGAGAAAAAGAATCATTTAAGTGAGCTTATATTAGTTAATGTAATGTAATATATCACATATATAATTATACATTAAATTATCGAATCAACACTTGATCAGATAATCCGGCTATATTACATATAACTGACTAATATAACATGTATCATTTTATCGAATCAACACTTGATCCGATATCCTGTCTATATCACATATACCCGGCCGATATCACATATCGCGAGAATAGAATACGGTATCTCATATCGTATTAATCTCGGTCCCGCATGTTAGTGTATATGCCCCAGGGGCCATTATTGCATCATACTTGTATGTATATTACTTAATGGAAGCTTGGGATATTCACAGTTGTATATACAATCTTGCTGAACATGGTAGTAAGCTACTTGGTTTGTGTCTACTTTAATATGTGCATATGTTTCTTGTAACGTATCACTTATACATATTAGTAGAGCCCATAGGATCTTTGCTTGATTACCAGCGTTGTGACGGCAGTCACACTAGTGGGGGCAGGGTAGTCTGTAAGCAACATCCTATACAGGTCCCTGGTCGTTGGATTATCAAGATAGGGCATCGATATTCCGGAGTAGACTAAGTGTGTACGCTTCTCATCCCAGTTGGGGAGATGGTCTGTCCCACAGCCATCAGTACGTCGTACTGGAGATAGTATACAGGTGCTCGTTAGGTTACGGGTACACCGGTCCCACTGTTCTTAGATTGCTACCCTACCACGGCTCAAAGGAGTCATGCAAACAGGTAGCAGTTGGGTGCAGTCCCGAGCACTTAGAGGCAGTAGTGGTTAGACAGGATTCGTCTCTCCCGGTATTGGGAGATGATATCACGCTGTGTCAGAGAGCCATTACGCAAAGTCCCTGGCCAGGGCAAGCGAGATATACTGGTAGGTTCCAGTAGCTTCTCAGGGTGTAATGGGATTCGCTCCGACACGACTTATACAGCTATTAGGGGACTGACGCTTGCCGCCCCCTAGGCTTGATATGCGATAGTCTTAGACGAACAGACCGGACTGTACGGAGATTGTCACATCAGGCTCAGTAGGAGTTCAGATGGTTTTCCTCATCGGCCTTCTTATCGACATCTACCTGGGGACCGTTATGTACAGCTAGTGCCGCTTGCGGTCTGTGGTTAAACCCACTGCCAGCGTAGTGTCGAGTCTTTAGAGTCCCACACAGAGAGTTTCCCTGCTCCAGGCGAAACGATATAGAGGTCGTATGGTTTTACGACAAGGGTTCGGACGCGTACGTGTGTTTACGCACGTACGACTTTTCGGACAGTTTTTACTAGCCGGCTTTGGTTTAAGCCAGATTCTAGTATCGGGTTATTGGATTTATACAGTCTAAAGTTTTTCCGTGTTTTCACGGATTGGAGGGACGTTCTCGTAATTTGTCGGGAAGCTTCTAGAAGAGTGGTAACTTGGGGGGGTAAGGTGGCATTGCATTAAATGAGATTAGTGACTCATTTGTGTGATTCATCCATGTCATTAATGCATCATTAATGCTTAATGACTCATGGAGATGAATCACTCATAGATGTTTATGAAGCATGGTTGTTAAATCATTGATTTATTTATTTGATAAATAATAATGCTTCATATATATTATGATAGATCATTATCTCATTCTTTTAATCATCTTCACCTTCTCTCTCCTCATGCTCACTCTCTCTTCAAACCCTAACCCTAACCTCTCATGTGTTGAGATCAAGGGTTAGCTAGACTAATACTTCTATAACCTCACTCTATATCTCCTAGGTAGCTTAGATTAGCACTTTGAGCAACCTAGTTATCTCAAGTTAGAGATCAAGCTTGGCGTAGGAGCTCTCGGGTGGATCATCTTTGATTCAAGGTGGCTGTTGAGGTGCCGATGTTCCAAGGAGCCTAAGAGGAGTGGAGGACCGCGATGAAGACCCGAAGGACAAGTATCGTGAGGTATAACTTCGTATCCGAGTAGTTAAACCTTTCGTAGTTTGCTAGTAACGGTTTAGAAACGATTCATGCGCTCAAGTCCGTGTTACGAAGCTTTGATAATCGTTTTTCATATATTCCGCGTCCCTGCAAGTTCGTGGGGTGCGTGACATGGACTTACAGTGGTATCAGAGCCAACTAAACCATTACTAGCTTGTTAGCAACTTATTAGAAGTTCGATCGACGGAAAACACGAAAACAAAACCCTAACCCCTTAACAGTTTCTGTTAATTTTAAACATGTCACAAATTTTTTTTGACATACCTTAAAATTCACAGCAGGGTATTTTAAGAATACTGGGAAAATACGAGCCTGTAACTCGGCAAAATGGCCGCGGATCCGCGGCAATAGAGTGCTTGTTCCGCGGATCCGCCGCCGAGTCTACGCCGAGTTGACTCGGATTTGCTCAGTAATTCCTATTTTTTAGTTTTCTGTTTTCTTGTATGTTCTGTTTCTACCCAGGTTGCTTCTTTGCTGGTTTGCTTTTGGGGTAAACACGGAATATGGTAATCGATCGATGTTCTAAGATATTTGCTAATCGAGTTATTATCTGTAATGTTTAATATGTTCGTAAACCTCCCCTAACTGCTAGTATGTCGGTTGGCAGGGGGTTGCACATTTCTGTAATGTTTACTGTTTGTGTATATGGACTTGATTGGAATGTTGTGATGATTAGCCGGGGTTTGAGATGGGTTTAATATTCATTCATTCAATGTAAATGTAATTTGATGTAATATTCTTTTGCGGGGCACATCGAGGTTGCGGTTGTAGTCACCGTTGTATTATTTCTTTTTACTGTTTTTGCTCCTAGGATAGACCCAAGGTGGGGTACATAAACTACCGGGTACGTCGAAGTGTTTAGTGGCCTACTCACGTTGTTGAGGGAGACCACTTCACTTCGGATACTTGGCGGGTAGTTTTCCGTACCCGTAGGGGTCTAGGGTGGGGTAATGGCTATTCATCACAACTGTGTAATCCGTCTTTTATTGCAGGCTCAAAGCAAATGCGGATTGCAAATAAATCCAATAAAGTTCATCTGTGATCTGGAATTCTTATTATTGCATCTGACAAATGTACAATATCTATATATGATAGCTATTAGATGTCACTTATGTTTTACACCCGCGCTAGCCCAGCCCCCTCTCTGTCGTTAGTTAAGTAACCTAACGGGTGATGACGGGACCCCATGGCGAATGCGGATGGCATAAGAGGACGTGGTATTTTCGTTGTTTTCTGCAATGATAGGATAAATGATGGGACGCATTATTATAATGCAAAGAAAATAAACCAAAAGTTCAATCGTTGGAACAAATTTAAAAAACCACTCGGTTATTTTAAAAGGGATCAGAATTTTTAATTGCGGAGCTTTAACCACTCCTTTTAAAAAGTATCAGGTTCCTTCGATTATATCAAGTTCACTACGTTCACGGTTTTGCCAAAACCATTTGTAGCCCTCCGTCATTTCATATAGATAGTCAATAGTATTCAAGCTGTGTTTGTTGACTAAAGTCAAGACACATTGTTTGGTAGCTGTTGAATATTCATATGCAGCATAGATAGATGCGTTGGTTTGGGACAGTCGTATTACCTTGTTGACTAAAGTCAAGGGTATGTACGGGTGGGTTCAAATTAACCTGGATAATGATGGGTAGAACTTGACATGTGACTTTTGATTTGTTGACTAAAGTCAAGGTCATAAGAGCATGGGGCAAAAATCCACATCGGGAATTTCTAAAGAAACTGAAATTTGCAGAGAGAAGCATACCATTTTGGAGTTTGATGAATATTGGTAGGATTCCTTCAAAATTATCATACGATGATATTTTGGATCCCGATCCTACTGTGAGTATATACTACTTATCAGGAGATTCGTCACTTAACGATCAATGCTATAAACCAAGTAGGTGCCTAGAAAGGTGTCAGCGGGGTTACGCCCCCAGAGAAAAGAGGTTATTTAATTAAGGAACTTCGTGAAAGCGTTGGAAAACCTCCCTCGAAGTATCGACACATACCTGGCTGAACGGTTAAGCAAGAATTGTACGGTGAGAATAGTCCTGGCTAATTCTTCTTTTATGGTTTGAGGAGGGATTCGAGAAACAGTGGGAGCCATCCTGTTTAGATAAATTAAACCACTCTAAACTTGCAAGAGCATCATGCTAATAGTATTTTCTTCTCTCTCTTAAATTGCAGCGACCTTGTGAGCACACATAGGTTACATCTAGATAACAAATTGACTGGATCTGACTAATATGACTGGCAAAAGTCTGTCCAGATGTCCATTGCCTATGACAAGCTGGACCACCCTATTACTACTCAAGATCCCGCCGTCCCAGGTCCAGTTTCCACTATCGCAGATATGGATATCCGTCAGACAAAGGAAAAAGATAAAGCGAAAGCTAAGTGCCTCATGTTAGCTTCAGTTGATGGTGTATACCAGAAGCAGCACGAGAAGATGGACTTAGTTTCCATCTTTCTCCATAACAAAGATTTATATGGAGAGCAATCTCATATCACAAGATATGAAACCTCGAACGAATTAATTCAAGCGAGGTTAGCTGACGGGTCATCTGTAGGGGACAATATCCTTACAATGACTAGCTATATTAATAATCTTACGGACCTGAAGACCACGTCGGAGAACGGGTCAGATACTGACCTGATTCTACAGTCTCTACCTTCTACCCTGAAGGAAACCAGGGAAGTAGAAGGAAAGAGAAGGGCAAAAGTTTCGGGACTGGATATAGTAAAAGAGGGACGTTCCTATTGTTATGGGATTGGGCATAGGCAGAAAGATTGCAGGGCTTTTGAAGCCAGTAGCCAGAATACGAAGCATGTTGTGGCTTCGACTTCGAGTGTGTTTGTAATAGAGAACTGTATGTCAGTTAACCCTACTTCCTGGGTATTGGATACCGGGTCAGGAACTCATATCTGTAATTCTTTACAGGATCTGAGAAACCGTAGGGTTATCAGGATAGGTGACATGACCCTCATGGTTGCTAACGGAATGAGCATGAATGCTGAATCCGTAGGGGAATATCATCTTGGACTGACAACTGGGCAGATATTGATTCTGCATAACTGTTTTTATGTACCAGGTACGACTTGTAATATCATATCTGTATCCTTACTTTCTAAAGAAGGATATGATTTTACATTCGTAAGTGATGTAGTTCACATCCACCTAAATCAAGTTATGATTGGGTCAGGTACATTAAAAAACGGGATATACGTATTAAATCAAGCTCAGATTTTCAGTATCCAGAACACACTTAAAAGAAAGTCTCCGGAAATAAATCAGGCTTTCTTATGGCACTGTAGACTTGGTCACATCAATGAGAGAAGGTTGACTAAGTTACATAGAGAAGGATATTTGAATCCGTTCGAATATCAATCTTATGCTACTTGTGAATCTTGTCTCAAAGGAAATATGACAAAAACTCCGTTTAGTGGACACGGAGTAAGAGCAAGCGAGCTCTTAGGACTCGTACACAGTGACATGTGCGGTCCAATGTCTACACATGCGCGAGGTGGTTATTCCTACTTCATTACTTTTACGGATGATTTCTCTAGGTATGGATATGTCTTCTTAATGAAACACAAATCCGAGGCCTTTAAGAAATTCCAAGAATACAAGAATGAAGTGGAAAAACAAATAGGCAAGAGTATAAAGACACTGAGATCTGATCGAGGTGGTGAATACTTAAGTGCCGAGTTCCTGGGTTACTTAAAAAAGAATGGAATTCTCTCCCAGCTTACTCCTCCATACACAACACAACACAACGGTGTATCGGAAAGGAGGAATCGAACCCTATTGGATATGGTTCGTTCCATGATGAGTAACGCTGAGTTACCGCGATCATTCTGGGGATATGCTCTAGAATCAGCTGCATATCATTTGAACCGAGTTCTAACCAAGACTGTGCCTATCACACCATATCAGATGTGGAGTGGGAAGAAACCCTGTCTTAAGTATATTAAGACATAGGGATGTCCAGCTTTTGTAAAGAAGCAGCATGCGGACAAGCTTGAGGCACGCTCAGTACAGTGTAAGTTTGTGGGATATCCAAAGAACTCCATGGGATATTGTTTTTATTATGCAGAGAAACAAAAGGTTTTTGTTTCTCAACATGCCCGCTTCTTGGAAACTGAATTTTTGGAAAATCAGAAGAGTGGGAGCGCAATAGAACTGGAAGAAATTCCAGAGCCACAAGCTATTACTGAAACCTTGGTAGAACAAGGTTCAGGAGAACAGGACATCCCGACGCCACTCCGCAGGAGTAGTAGGCAATCTCATCCGTCCGAGAGATACTACGGTTTTCTCATAGACGGGGATAGAGAGGATTGCACTATTGACTATGATGAGCCTACTAGCTTCCAGCAAGCCATTCAGAGCGGTGACTCAGTAAAATGGCTGGATGCAATGTGGACCGAAATGGAGTTCATGTACACTAACAAAGTATGTACTTTGGACATTGCTCCAGATGGGGTAAAACCTGTAGGATGCAAATGGATCTTCAAAAAGAAGATTGGTGTAGATAGACAGGTTGAAACCAATAAAGCTAGACTAGTTGCAAAGGGTTTCCGTCAAAGACCTGGTTTGGACTATGACGAAACCTTTTCTCCAGTAGCTATGCTTAAATCTATTCGGGTCCTTCTTGCTATTGCTGCCTTCCACGATTATGAAATCTGGCAGATGGACATAAAGACGGCCTTTCTAAATGGCAATTTGGAAGAGAGCGTCTATATGGATCAGCCAGAGGGATTCATTCAGAGTGGGAGCAGCGGTAAAGTATGCAAGCTGCTTAAGTCCATTTATGGACTAAAGCAGGCATCGCGGAGTTGGAACATCTGTTTTGATGATGCTGTCAAAGAATTCGACTTTATCAAAAATCCAGATGAACCTTGCATATACAGTAAGATTGTAGGGAGAGCTGTAGTATTCCTCGTCTTGTACGTGGATGACATTCTCCTAATAGGAAATGATATTCCTATGTTACAGTCAGTCAAAAGATTCTTGTCACATAAATTCTCCATGAAAGACCTGGGTGATGCCACCTACATTCTGGGGATCCGGATCCATCATGATAGATCAAAGAGGATGTTGGGACTTTCGCAGTCTAGGTATATAGACACCATAGTGAAGAGATTCAGTATGGATGATTCTAAGAGCGGTAATCTACCGGCTTGTCACGGAATCACCCTCTCCAAAGAGATGTCTCCCAAGACTGATTTGGAAAGGAATCGCATGTCGATTATACCCTATGCTTCTGTGGTAGGCTCTATAATGTATGCGATGTTATGTACCAGACCAGATGTAGCATACGCATTGAGCGTAGTAAGCCGGTATCAAGCAAACCCAGGGGAGAAGCACTGGATAGCAGTAAAGAACATTCTCAAGTACCTGAGGAGGACTAAGGAGATATTCTTGGTATATGGCGGAAAAGCCTCCAGATGGAGGCCTTTGCCAACTCCGGCTTCCAGAGTGACAAGGATGACTCCAAATCCATGTCGGGTTATGTCTTTACCCTCAATGGAGGGGCGGTCTGTTAGAAGAGTTCCAAGCAGGAGACCGTTGTTGACTCAACAATGGAAGCTGAGTACATAGCTGCTTGCGATGCCGTAAAAGAAGCAGTCTGGATGAAGAAGTTCCTCACTGAACTTCAGGTGGTTCCTACCAGTGTTGATCCAATACCTCTGTATTGTGACAAAAACGGTGCTATAGCTTTAGCGAAGGAACCCAGGTCCCATCAGAAGTCCAGACACATCTTAAGGCGGTACCACCTGATTAGGAAGATCGTAGATCGCCGGGAGATCGAGGTGAAAAGAGTAGAGACAGAGAATAACATTGCTGATCCATTCACAAAGGCCCTTCCTCAGACGCAGTTCGAGAGGCTATTCGAGATGATAGGTCTACGATATGCCAGCTCATGGCCCTAGTGCAAGTGGGAGATTGTTAGTGTGTATGCCCTAGGGGCCATTACTGTATCATACTTGTATGTATATTACTTAATGGAAGCTTGGGATATTCACAGTTGTATATACAATCTTGCTGAACATGGTAGTATACTACTTGGTTTGTGTCTACTTTAATATGTGCATATGTTTCTTGTAACGTATCACTTATACATATTAGTAGAGCCTATAGGATCATTGCTTGATTACCAGCGTTGTGATGGCAGTCACACTAGTGGGGGTTGGGTAGTCTGTAAGCAACATCCTTTACAGGTCCCTGGTCGTTGGATTATCGAGATAGGGCATCGATATTCCGGAGTAGGCTAAGTGTGTACGCTTCTCATCCCAGTTGGGGAGATGGTCTGTCCCACAGCCATCAGTACGTCGTACTGGAGATAGTATACAGGTGCTCGTTAGGTTACGGGTACACCGGACAGGACTCGCAGGGGAACTGTTAGATGGTATTATACCCGTCGTCAGTTAACTGTTCCCAGGTGACATGAGTACAGCATAGTCCGCAGACTTGACACTGCTACTTCGCCTCGAGTGTGTCCCACTGTTCTTAGATTGCTACCCTACCACGGCTCAAAGGAGTCGTGCAAACAGGTAGCAGTTGGGTGCAGTACCGAGCACTTAGAGGCAGTAGTGGTTAGACAGGATTCGTCTCTCCCTGTATCGGGAGATGATATCGCGCTGTGTCAGAGAGCCATTACGCAAAGTCCCTGGCCAGGGCAAGCGAGATATACTGGTAGGTTCCAGTAGCTTCTCAGGGTGTAATAGGCTTCGCTCTGACACGACTTATACAACTATTGGGGGACTGACGCTTGCCGCCCCCTAGGCTTGATATGCGATAGTCTTAGACGAACATACCGGACTGTACGGAGATTGTCACATCAGGCTCAGTAGGAGTTCGGATGGTTTTCCTCATCGGCCTTCTTATCGACATCTACCTGGGGACCGTTACGTACAGCTAGTGCCGCTTGCGGTCTGTGGTTAAACCCACTGCCAGCGTAGTGTCGAGTCTTTAGAGTCCCACACAGAGAGTTTCCCTGCTCCAGGCGAAACGATATAGAGGTCGTATGGTTTTACGACAAGGGTTCGGACGTGTACATGTATTTACGCACGTACGACTTTTCGGACAGTTTTTACTAGCTGGCTTTGGTTTAAGCCAGATTCTAGTATCGGGTTATTGGATTTATACAGTCTAAAGTTTTTCCGTGTTTTCACGGATTGGAGGGGCGTTCTCGTAATTTGTCAGGAAGTTTCTAGAAGAGTGGTGACTTGGGGGGGTAAGGTGGCATTGCATTAAATGAGATTAGTGGCTCATTTGTGTGATTCATCCATGTTATTAATGCATCATAAATGCTTAATGACTCATGGAGATGAATCACTCATAGATATTTATGAAGTATGGTTGTTAAATCATTTATTTATTTATTTGATAAATAATAATGCTTCATATATATTATGATAGATCATTATCTCATTCTTTTAATCATCTTCACCTTCTCTCTCCTCAAGCTCACTCTCTCTTCAAACCCTAACCCTAACCTCTCATGTGTTGAGATCAAGGGTTAGCTAGACTAATACTTCCATAACCTCACTCTATATCCCCTAGGTAGCTTAGATTAGCACTTTGAGCAACCTAGTTATCTCAAGTTAGAGATCAAGCTTGGCGTAGGAGCTCTCGGGTGGATCATCTTTGATTCGAGGAGGCCGTTAAGGTACCGATGTTCCAAGGAGCCTACGAGGAGTGGAGGACCGCGATGAAGACCTAAAGGACAAGTATCGTGAGGTATAACTTCGTATCCGAGTAGTTAAACCTTTCTTAGTTTGCTAGTAACGGTTTAGAAACGATTCATGCGCTTAAGTCCGTGTTACGAAGCTTTGATAATCGTTTTTCATATATTCCGCCTCCCCGCAAGTTCGTGAGGTGCGTGACATGGACTTACACCGCACATATCACATATGTGCTCCTACTCCATTTTGCCTGAGCCAAGAAACCTCTGTGTAGCACTCTAAAGAATCGTCAATACGCCGGCAGTAGGTGATGATCATATCAAACACCCACAAGCTGCAAGCGGTCAGCTAAACGTAACAGCCACCCGGGTATTGAGTGATCAGAAGATCAACAAGCAAGCTTGTACACTCTCATGTGAATCCAATCAGAAACACTCCCGTACAGTCCGGTCTCTTCTTCTGATATGTTGCATATCTAGTCTAGGGGTGGTTAACGTCAGACCCCAGTAACCAATAAGTCGTGTCGATGTGTGGCTCATAACGGGTCGAGAAACTGCTGATAACACTTACCAGTAGATCTCCATATCATCCCTGGCCAGGGACTTCCAGTTATAGCCAATCGAACACAGCGCAACATCAACTCCCAATACCGGGAGAGACAAAACCCCTCCTATCGCTCATTGCATCCATGTGATTCGGGACTGTAACCAAAAGCCACCGTTTTGCACGTTCTCATGAACGTGGTAAGGTGGAAATCAAAGCACAGTGGGAATCGTACAAGTCTCTATGACGATCTCGGGTCTACAGACTAACCTGTACCAGTGTCACCAGAGAACTGCTATCTGACGATAGGTATAATACCATCTAGGAGTTCTCGGCGAGTCCGTTCAGTGTACCCAGTCTCCACTGAGCACCCGTATACCTTCTCTGATGTCAAACACCAATGGATATGGGATCATCCATCGCCCATCATATAGGTCGAGAAACGTATACGCTAGTCTACTCTGGAGTATCGATGCCCTGTCTCGATACTCCCTCGACTAGGAACGGTTATAGGATGTACTCTTTGACTACCATGGCCCCACTAGTATGATCTGCATCATAGTCCTAGTAGTCGAGTACATATCCTAAGGGCTTTATCAACATGTGAGAGCAAGACAGTAAACCAATACGAGTCAATATGTTAAGACAAAGTGAAACCAAATAGCATACTATCATGTCGAGCAAGAAAGTCCTCTCTCTATATATCCAAGCATCCACTATAATATACATCATATGTACAACAATGGCCTCTAGGGCATATATACAACTAACAATCTCTCAATTGCACTAAAGCCAGCTGTTGTAGTATCTCATACCCAACATCCCAAAGAGTCTCTCAAATTGTATCTGGGGTATGGCTTTCGTCAGTGGATCCGCAGTGTTGTCCTTCGTGTCAACTCTCCTGACCTCGATCTCACGGAGATCAACTATCTCCCGGATCAGGTGATACCGCCTCAGAATATGCCTGGATCTCTGATGGGACCTGGGTTCCTTGACCAAAGCCACAGCTCCGTTGTTATCACAATACAAAGGTATTGGATGCACAATGGACGGAACCACACCAAGTTCAGTTATGAACTTCTTCGTCCATACAGCCTCTTTGGCAGCATCGTTCGCAGCGATATATTGAGCCTCCATCGTCGAGTCTGTCATTGTTTCTTGCTGGGAATTCTTCCAACATATCGCCCCTCCATTTAGGGTAAAGAAAAATCCCGAGTGCGACTTAGAGTCGTCCTTATCACTTTGGAAGCATGAATCGGTAAAGGACTCCACCTGGAGTTCTCCGTTACCATACACCAAGAACATCTCCTTAGTCCTTCTCAAGTACTTGAGAATGTACTTCACAGCTGTCCAGTGACTCTCTCCTGGATCTGCTTGATACTACTCACTACACTTAGTGAATATGCTACATCGGGTCTGGTACATAGCATCGCGTACATGATAGAGTCTACTGCCGAAGCATAGGGTATCCCTTGCATGCGAGCTCTCTCCAAATCAGTCTTAGGAGACATCTGCTTGGAGAGAGTGAGTCCAGAGATCGTGGGTAAATACCCACGCTTGGATTCTTCCATACTAAACCTCTTTAGTATGGTGTCAATGTACCTGGATTGGGATAATCCCAGTATCCGTTTAGATCTATCTCTATAGATCGTAATCCCCAAAATGCAGGAGGCATCACCTAGATCTTTTATTGAGAATCTATGTGATAAGAAGAGCTTGACCGAGTCCAGCATAGGAACATCATTTCCTATCAAGAGTATGTCATCCACGTACAATACGAGGAAGACAACCTTACTCTCTGCAACCTTCTTGTAGATACAAGGTTCATCTACGTTCTTGATGAAGTCAAACTCTTTGACTACCACATCAAAGCAGATGTTCTAACTCCGCGATACCTACTTTAACCCGTAGATGGATTTAAGCAGCTTGCACACCTTCCCGCTGCTCCCACTATCTACGAAGCCTTCTGGCTGAGTCATGTACACGCACTCCTCTAAATCACCATTTAGAAAGGCGGTCTTAACATCCATTTGCCAGATTTCGTAGTCATTATTGGATATAGTGCCCTCAAGGCAATTATCATAGTCGCGGACAGATGATTATGATGATTGAGGCAGGACCTATACCAATAAAACAGTCTTACTCAAGATAGTATGCTATCTGGTTTGTCTTTATCATCGTGTTGATAGAGCCCTTAGGATTCTTGCTTGACTGCCAGCAGTATGATGGCGATCATATATGTGGGAGCTGGAGTCTATAAGCACATCCTTAAATGTCTCTAGTCGTAGGAGTATTGAGACCGAGCATTAATACTCCAGTGTAGACTAGTGTATACTGATCGAGACCCCGACGAGGGGCGGTGGCCAGGTCTCACAAGCCATTGGTGTTAGTTTGTTCACCTAAGATAGTATGCATGTGCTCATTGGGTTATGAGTACACTGGACGGATTCGCAGGGAACCTGCTAGTTGGTATTATACCTATTGTCAGATAGCAGTTCCCAGGTGACATGTGTACAGGTTAGTCTGTCGACCTGAGATCGTCATTTTTCTCGTGTGAGTTCCCACTGTGCTTTGATTACTACCCTACCACGGCTCAAAGGAGTCGTGCAAACAGGTTTTAGTTGGGTACAGTCCCGAGCCACATGGAGGCAGTGATCGGATCGTCGGGGATTCGTCTCTCCCGGTATTGGGGGTTAATGTCGCGTTGTGTACGGATGGCCATCACCATAAATCTGTGGCCACGGTGAACGAGAATTACCGATCCAGGATCGTTAGTTTCTCAGGTGGTGATGGGGTTTCATACCGACACTAAATATCGCGTTGTTGGGGGTCTGACTTTATCCACCCCCTAGACTCGATATGCGATACTCTTAGACGAACAGACCGGACTGTATGGATATTGTCACTGACAGGCTCAGTAGGGGTTCAGGATGAGTTTGCTCGTCGGCCTCCCTTTCGCTCAATACCTGGGTAGCCGTTACGTACAGCTAGTGCCGCTGACGTGCTTGTGGTTAAACCCACTGCCAGCGTATTGAAGAGTCTTTAGAGTCCCACACAGAGGGTTTTCATGGTTCAGGCGATATGGTGTATACATACAGGTGTCCGATTAAATATGTGCACTTGCTGCGCGGACTTTAATCGGACGGTTGATAATACTAGCGGCTTAGGATTAAGCCAGATTATTAAATCAAGTTTTGATTTAATATTTTACATATGTATTTATATATATGTATTCTAGTATTATTGTTCGCTATTTATTTTCTCTCTTGGCTATTCGTATTTTTGTACGAATACGCGTATATGTATTTCGATACATGTACCGGGAAGTATTCCGTATTTTATACGGAATAGCTTTTAGAAGCTTTTGTCACCTCATTATTTGATTTTCCATTTATGGAAATTCATTTTGTTTAATAATGAGATGGAGGTTGAAAAAGGTGACAAGGAATGGGCATGAGTCAAAGCATGGTTTAAAGTATGGTTGTGATTTGTTTATTGTTTTTAATGGAAAAAGAAATGTGAATTTTTTGTGTGGGTGAGAGGAGGGGCCGGCCATACATTTTGTTGAAGGGGTGATTTTCATTTAGGTTTTTTGATATGAAACATTTTACAATAGCCTCCTCTCTCATTCACTCAAAAAGTTCACAAAAGCTTTAGCCATTCTTTGCTCATGCCAAAGCTTATTCCTCACTCATCTTCTTGAGTTGCTCCATGGAGCACATGGGTGAGAGAAAATCATAGTGACACACTAGTACACCCCCACTCTCCATCGCTAGCGACGTTGGAGCGTCGGTTACCTCGTTCGACGAGGTTGGAGCTTGTGCCGTTTCCCTCAGGTGGATCATCGGAGACGAAGGAAGACCGGCAACCAAACCACATCAAGGAGCCGCTAGGAGCTTGGAATGAAGACCGAAGGACACGGATCAACTCGGTATAACGATTCTAACTCTTAGTTAGTTTGCTAGTTTAGAGTTTAAGGTCGATCCGGGATTCAGGTAGCGGTAGCGCCGGTTTGATAAATTTTTGTTCCGCATTTTGGCCGCGTTTCGATGGCCGGGGCGCTGCCGGGACCCTACATGGTATCAGAGCCTCCCTTTACACCATTTACTAGCTTGTTTAGACATGCTTAAAAGATCGATCGACGGATTTAACCGAAATCATGATTTCAATTTTCTGTTTGCTGTCGTTTTTAAAACGTGTTCAGAAAATTATCTGCAGTAGCTTAAAAATCCGTGCAGGCAAATACAAGGCTACAGAAAAAATTTGAGCTCGTGAAGCCACTAAAGTGCTGCGGATCCGCCGCACTAATCCCCTTTTGGTGGTGGATCCGCGGCCATTTATTAGCGACGGGCCTTTAAATTTTTACTGTAGCACAGAGACTTGGAATTGTGAATTTTTTCATATTCTGTTTTGGCCCAGGTTTCAGTAAAGTGTTGTTTTGCTATTGGGGCCAATTTGGAAGTTAGTCGATCGATATTTTAAGCGTGCGTTTGACAGTACATACATTATAATCTGCGACCGTGAATGTCATTTGATTGGTAAACCCGTCTAACTGCTATATGTCTTTTAGACGGGTTTGCGAACGTGACATTCACGTTGATGTTCTGTGTTGTGCTGTGATGTTGGTTGGATTGTCGTGGTGGATAGCAATGGTGCAATGATAGTACAGTTTTATTTCATTTGTACATTTGATATTGCGGGGCAAGCGTCCGACATGTGGACTGCCGTCACTGCCAGTTTGTATATTATTCTTTTGGGGCACGACCGGGATGAGGTCGATGTCACCCTTGTATATTATTTTCTTTTCTGTACTAGGATTACCCCGCGGTGGGGTGCACGAATAGCCGGATTCTAGAGGGCAACTGGTCCGCATCTCAAGGCATTCAGACGGAGGGGACCTTACTCTAGAATTGGCGGGCTATTCGCCGCACTCGTAGGGGGTATAGGTTGACCCAGGAGGGGTGCCCAAGTTACCGGATTCCGTGAAGTGCTGGGTAGTCCATTCACGTTGCTGAAGGGGGCTGCCTCACTTCTGGTTTTGGCGGGTAACTTGCCGCGCTCGTAGGGGTCTAGGTTTCATTGCACAGGGTATCTACACAACAGGGAACGTCGGGTCTCACTTGCGGCTTAAGTGAAACTCGGGGCTCCAGATTATCCACCATTCTGTATTGCTTTTGTGATGTTGCTTTATATCATGCCTGGGACTATTGTTATATATATTTATATATACTAGTAGATGTTGTATATGTTTTGCACCCGCGCTAGCCCAGTCTCCGCTCTGTCGTTTGTTAAGTAACCTAACGGGTGATGACGGGACCCAGCGGCGAATGCGGATGGCATATACGTACATTTTATTTTTGTTCTTTTATGGTGTGATTAATTGATAGGACTGCATAGATTCTTATCAATGCAAGGATAAAACAAACCTATTTATGATGTTGTTGGAACCAAGTTTTTAAAAAAAAACTAACATTACAGACGTTCTCTTTTGCTTTGCATCGTGGTATTCATTTGGAATATCCTGCACCTCATTCGATGAGGTAAGGGCCGAGATCCCTTCATCGGGAGTAACCCCTTGAGTAAAAGTTTGCGTCAACGTAATAACTTTACGATAGTCGATTGTTTTTTGCTTTGCATCGTGGTATTTAGTTTGGAATATCCTGCACCTCATTCTACGGGGAAAGAGCCGAGATCCCTTCACCGGGAGTGACCTCTTTAGCAAAAGTTTTCGCCACTATATATTTATAAAACCACTTGGATTCCTTCAATGATATCAAGTTCATTACGTTAAAGGTTTTTCGCCAAAAACCAGCCGTAGCCCTCCGTCATTTCTTATTAGTATTATTTAGTATTCGTGCTGCGTTTGTTGACCTAGTCAAGACGTAGTGTTCGGTAGCTAAGTAGTGCTTGTTTGTGGCATTTTAAATGCGATTGGTTAGGACAGTCGTGCGGCCTTGTTGACCTAGTCAAGGGCATGTGCAGATGGGTTTAATGCAATCCAGGATAATGACGGGTTGAACTTGACTAGCGGTTTATGGTTTGTTGATCTAGTCAAGGTCATAAACCGCTTGGGGTAAAAACACACATCGGGAGTTTCAAACATACATGAAACTTGTCAGGCTTGTGCATACCTTCTGGAGTGTGGTGACTTGAGTGGCTTCCATCAAGTTATCATGCGATGATAGTTGGATCCCGATTCCCACTGATGAGTAGGATTACTCCTCGGGTGATTCCACTAATTCTCCTTTTAGGTTTGGAGGAGAATTCGAGGAAACAGTGGGAGCCATCCAGATTAGATAAAATGATTAACCATTCTGATCTAGGTTAGAGTGCACGCTGAGTGTTTCTTCTCTCTCTCTCTCTCCCTCTCTCTCTCTCTGGCTGCGACTATGACCCGACTTTTGACTAAAACTCATGAAACCAAGTTAACCGAACCTTCCTAAAACACTTTGGCTTTTGGAATATCACGGTGTCGCATATACCATTGCCATTTCTATATCACCTTTTGCATTTCTCCAGAACACCCCGTATTATTACGAACATCCACTTCCATTGGATAAATCCATCGTATGGTTATATACGAACTCGAAGGAACTTTTTCGAGGATGGATTCTGGTTCTGGAGAGATTGAATAGGATTATTCGGTTGTCTTTTCTCTTCATCTTCTCTCAGGTTGTGAGGGCTCCTAGGATTAGGAGAGGGTACACCTATTGAGCTTATTGGATAGCCTTCCTCCAAACCATAGGCAGGTGCCGAACGGTAGGGAAGGAAGAAAACCAATTAAGCTTAACTGTGGTGTACAGAAGGTAATAAGTAAAGACATATAAAGGGATTAGAATAATGGCAAAGGAAATTGCGACCACCATCTTTCACGACAAAGATCGGGTATACCCCTGCCACTCCTACATCTACTTTGCATTTCTCTAGGACACTCCGTATCACTACGGATATCCACTTCCATTGGATAAATCCATCGTATGGTTATATACGAACTCGAAGGAACTTTTTCGAGGATGGATTCTGGTTCATGAGAAATTGGATAGGATTATTCAGATGCCTTTTCTCTTTACCTTCTCTTAGGTTGCGAGGGCTTTTAGGATTATGAGAGTACACCTATTACGCTTATTGGATAGTCTTCTTCCAAACCTTAGGCTGGTGCCGAAAGGTAGGGAATGAAGAAAACCAATTAGCGTAAAGGAGGTGTACAGAAGGTAATAAGTAAAGACATAATAAAGGGATTGCAGTAAGGGCAGGTAAGTATATGGTTACTGTCATGATTCAGGATAATGGAAGAGGCGTTACTAGGAATACCAGTTAACCCTTTTGAAACATTTTCATGTTTCAGTTTTACTATGCGATGTTAATTGAAAACTGTTTTCCCAATAAGAATCTAACTCCAGGGTATGTATTTACCAGATCGGTTTCTCACATCCGCATGTTATTATAGATGGTGAGTGGGAGTAAGATATTGGGAATTGGGTGATTAGATCCTCATTATATAGGAATTCGCAGTAATTGGTGATATTTGAGGAAATCATTTGGATTTTGCCGGATGGCAAATATTTGGTTTTGAATATCCGTTGTTATGCACCAATTTCAAACTGATATATCTGTACATTTATTTTATAAAGTGAGATATATCTTTTTGATATTATGTCTGTGACATTTACCTATATCGGTTGGTGATTAGGTAAGGTGTATTCAACAGCGATGTAATTCTTCTTAACCATACTACAGTTTTTCAACCTACGACGCACATGGTTTGAGTTGTTGAACTCAGGGGACTTATACAAAGTATTGTATATTGTCCAGTGTCCATTAAGACAAAAGGGTTGGTACTCGTACTATATTCTGTTTACTTATGACTTCTCCAGTTCTGGACATGTATTTCGTTGAAATGCAAGGTCCGGATATTTAGAAGTTGTAGGTATAAGAATAAAGTAGAGAACCATTTGTTGTAAGTATCAGGATTCTTCGAGGAAGTCGAAGATGTAGATATTTGTGTTTGCTATTCAGTTAATAGTAATGGTTTTGATAACTTGCTTCTCTTTCGGGATACTGCACTCCTAGATGAGTAATGCTGAATGGCCTTTTCCCATTTAATTGATATGCACTGGAGACAGCTGCATGTTTTTGAATCTGGTTCAAATTAGATTAGTGCTTTTGTTTCTATATTAGATTAATATAGAATCAATTTATATCTTAACGATGTTAATGTATAGGGAGTTGTCCGGCTGATGCTTAAAACCAGAATCCGGATAAACTCAAGGCACGTTTCGGTAATGGTTGTTTGTGGGTTATCCCGGGCTCTGACGAGGGTTAACTTTCTACCATCAGGAAGATCAATATTTATATTGTTCTTGACTCGCCACGGTTTTAATAAAATGGATTTTTTCAGAAAACAGAAGTGGGAGTATGGTAAAACTGGAAGTTATTCCAGAATCACAAACGATTACTGGAAATTTAATAGAACCTAAGCATTCAATTGGATTTGATGTTCCATTAGCCACTCCGCAGATTTGGTGGGTAACCTCAGTCACCCGAGAGGTACTTCGGTCTTCTTAGAGACGGCGACTGGGAGGTTCTTGTATACCCATACTTGCCATTGTTGTTGTTCTAGACTATAAGACCCGGCAGGAGGATGAGTATAGCGTCATTCTAAACTTGCTTTAGAAGTGCACGTGTATATGACTCTGCCAGAGGGTTGTTGTAGTCAGTGGGAGCAGCGGAAGCATAGTAGGCAAGTAGCTTATGTCAATTTATAGACTAAAGTAGGTATAGAGGAAATAGATCATCTATTTTTGATGTGACAGTCATAGGCTTTGACTTCATCAGAATAGGAGATGGATCTGCTAAGAAGGTAGTAGAGAGTGATGTCCAGGTATTAGGATAACATGCACTTGATAGGAAGAGATATTCCTACGATCGGTTATACTGTAGTTGTCACAATGTTGTCTCTCCATATAGGATATGGATATGATATCAGGTTTTCTTGTTACTAGATCTATGGTTTTTAGATCTAGATTTGGGAAGTATCCTAATCTGGGTACTTTGACATTAAATGGACGACTCCTGGCATGGTGGTGTACCTGCAGGTGATGGGTCAACCTCTCTAAAGGTGTCTTACACACTAAAGGGGAGAGGGTTCTACATGATTAGCATATCACTTACTTAGGAAATTGAGTTAATCATGAAATATCAAGTACCACACCAGATATTGTTTTTGCACTAGCTGCAATAAACATATATTAATCCAATCCTGGAGAAACATTGGGAAGCAGTTTTTTGAACATAAGTGAATGTTCTTGGGAAATGATTACGGCAGCCTCCTTCGGGAGACGGTTATCATTCAGGCTTCCAAGGTGACCTGGATGACAGAGCGACTGTCAGAGTTATAGTTTTCCCTCTTTTAAGGGACAGTATGTTGGACAGGTGGTCCAAGCGGATACTGAGGAAAGGCATGGCGCAGGATACTGATTGAATTCAGTGGACGTTACAGTCTAAGTAGTTTGCTGGATTTGGAGTTCATTTATGAACTGGGTCCCATCAGACATCCAAACAAATTCTAAGACAAGTATTGCTCATTTCGGGAGATAGTTTTCTCCACGAAGTTAAGATTAAGAGAGATACAGAAAGTAATATTGGAGCGGATCCAATCACTGAGGCTATTTCTCGAACGCAATCATTTTCGCAAACGGGTTTTGCGAAACTGATTAGTAGAAAAGTTGGGTGTTCGGTATCACACGGGCTGTGAGTATGCGACATCGCAATAATTGGCCTTAAGTGCAAGTGGGAGATTGTTGGATATAGTGCCCCCAAGGCAATTATCATAGTCGCGGACAGATGATTATGATGATTGAGGCAGGACCTATACCGATAAAACAGTCTTACTCAAGATGATAGTATGCTATCTGGTTTGTCTTTATCATCGTGTTGATAGAGCCCTTAGGATTCTTGCTTGACTGCCAGCAGTATGATGGCGATCATATATGTGGGAGCTGGAGTCTATAAGCACATCCTTAAATGTCTCTAGTCGCAGGAGTATTGAGACTGGGCATCGATACTCCAGTGTAGACTAGTGTATACTGATCGAGACCCCGACGAGGGGCGGTCGCCAGGTCTCACAAGCCATTGGTGTTAGTTTGTTCACCTAAGATAGTATGCAGGTGCTCATTGGGTTATGAGTACACTGGACGGACTCGCCGGGAACCTGCTAGTTGGTATTATACCTATTGTCAGATAGCAGTTCCCAGGTGACATATGTACACGTTAGTCTGTTGACCTGAGATCGTCATTTGTCTCGTGTGAGTTCCCATTGTGCTTTGATTACTACCCTACCACGGCTCAAAGGAGTCGTGCAAACAGGTTTTAGTTGGGTACAGTCCCGAGCCACATGGAGGCAGTGATCGGATCGTCGGGGATTCATCTCTCCCGGTATTGGGGGTTGATGTCGCGTTGTGTACGGATAGCTATCACCATAAATCCGTGGCCACGGTGAACGAGAATAACCGATCCAGGATCGTTAGTTTCTCAGGTGGTGATGGGGTTTCATACCGACACTAAATATCGCGTTGTTGGGGGTCTGACTTTATCCACCCCCTAGACTCGATATGCGATACTTTTAGACGAACAGACCGGACAGTACGGATATTGTCACTGACAAGCTCAGTAGGGGTTCAGGATGAGTTTGCTCGTCGGCCTCCCTTTCGCTCAATACCTGGGTAGCCGTTATGTACAGCTAGTGCCGCTGACGTGCTTGTGGTTAAACCTACTGCCAGCGTATTGACGAGTCTTTAGAGTCACACACAGAGGGTTTTCATGGTTCAGGCAATATGGTGTATACATACAGGTGTCCGATTAAATATGTGCACTTGCTGCGCAGACTTTAATCGGACGGTTGATAATACTAGCGGCTTAGGATTAAGCCAGATTATTAAATCAAGTTTTGATTTAATATTTTACATATGTATTTATATATATGTATTCTAGTATTATTGTTCGCTATTTATTTTCTCTCTTGGCTATTCGGATTTTTGTACGAATACGCGTATATGTATTTCGATACATGTACCGGGAAGTATTCCGTATTTTATACGGAATAGCTTTTAGAAGCTTTTGCCACCTCATTATTTAATTTTCCATTTATGGAAATTCATTTTGTTTAATAATGAGGTGGAGGTTGAAAAAGGTGACAAGGAATGGGCATGAGTCAAAGCATGGTTTAAAGTATGGTTGTGATTTGTTTATTGTTTTAAATGGAAAAAGAAATGTGAATTTTTTGTGTGGGTGAGAGGAGGGGCCGGCCATACATTTTGTTGAGGGGGTGATTTTCATTTAGGTTTTTTAATATGAAACATTTTACAATAGCCTCCTCTCTCATTCACTCAAAAAGTTCACAAAAGCTTTAGCCATTCTTTGCTCATGCCAAAGCTTATTCCTCACTCATCTTCTTGAGTTACTCCATGGAGCACATGGTTGAGAGAAAATTATAGTGACACACTAATACACCCCCACTCTCCATCGCTAGCGACGTTGGAGCGTCGGTTACCTCGTTCGACGAGGTTGGAGCTTGCGCCGTTTCCCTCGGGTGAATCATCGGAGACGAAGGAAGACCGGCAACCAAACCACATCAAGGAGCCGCTAGGAGCTTGGAATGAAGACCGAAGGACACGGATCAACTCGGTATAATGATTCTAACTCTTATTTAGTTTGCTAGTTTAGGGTTTAAGGTCGATCCGGGATTCGGGTAGCGGTAGCGCCGGTTTGATAAATTTTTGTTCCGCATTTTGACCGCGTTTCGATGGCCGGGGCGCTGCCGGGACCCTACAGTCATGGTATGCAGTAATGGCAAGTAAGATCTGGATGGACTTAAGCATAGCCACTGGAGAAAAGGTTTCGTCATAATCCACACCTGGTCCTTGACGAAAACACTTTGCAACAAGTCTAGCTTTGAAAGTCTCAACTTTTCCACCTACACCAAGTTTCTTCTTAAAGATCCATTTGCTCCCAATGGGTTTTACCCTTTCAGGAGCAACTTCCAAAGTCCATACTTTGTTGGTGTACATGGATTCCATCTCAGAATGCATTGCATTCAGCCACTTCACAGAGTCCCCACTCATGATGGCCTGCTCGAAGCTAGTCGGGTCATCATCTTCTATGATGCAATCCTCGCTCCCACCATCGATGAAAAACCGTAGTTTCTCTCAGGTGGATGAGGAACCCTACAAGATCGACGGAGAGGTTAGGGTTCATCGGGAACTACTGAATCCTCTGGTTCTATCAAATCTTCTGTCGTAGTTTGTATTGCTGGAATTTCTTCCAGTTCTACCTCCTCGCCACTACTTTCCTTTGCAAGAAATTCCTTTTCTTAAAAGGTGGCATGTCGAGAAACAAAAACCTTTTATTCCTCAGTATGGTAGAACATATACCCTTGTGAGTTTTTGGCATATCCTACAAACTTGCACAAGACAGACCTTGCCTCGAGTTTGTCCGGATTGTGCTTTTTGACATAGGCCGGACAACCCCATATCTTAACATAATTAAGGGATGGTCTCTTCCCCTTCCATATCTCACATGGAGTGGTAGGCACTGATTTGGTAGGAACCATATTCAATAGGTGTATGGTTGTCTCAAGCGCATACTCCCAGAAGGAAATATGTGTTTCCCCAATTAGAGCAAAACTCTGTTCAAATTCCAAGATTTGAAATGAAGCAACGCTTCTGCTTTCCCCAATCAGAGCAAAGCTCTGTTCAAATTCCAAAATTTAAAAGTTGAAGCAACGCTTCAGATCCCGTGCGCTGCGCGCTGCGTGCCATATGTCAAGAGCAGACACGCCAGCGCCAGGAGCACTGCGCCCTAGGCAGCGCACCCCCAATCAGAGCAAAGCTCTGTTTCAAAATTCAAATTTTAAAATTGAAGCAACGCTTCAGATCCCTTGTGCTCTGCGCTGCGCGCCACGTGTCAAACACAGGTGCGCTAGCGCAGGTGCGCTGCGCTCTGCGCTGCGCGCCACGTGTCAAACGTAAGTGCGCTAGCGCCAAGTGCGTAAGCGCTGGAATTAAAAGAATTCCCCACCGTTAGATCAAAAGATCTAATAATAATAATAAATTATTAATTAACCAGAATTAAAATTCTGTTCTGGAAAGATCTTTCCAATCTTGTTGAAAACAAGAAGATTGCCTTCTGTAAAACAGAAGCCTTAGAATCAAAGATCCAACGGTGGGGAAATATCCCTAAATCAATCAGAGGAAGATCTCTTCAACTAATTTAACAAATCAATTGGCCCTATATAAAGGCCCCAAGACTTCAAGTGTCAAAGGAGAAAAAAAAGGAAAAAAAACTCTCGGAAAACATTGAGAAAAACTCAAAGAGAAAGAAAAGCAAGCCTTTGAAGAAAGAAGATCATTTCTTCATCTTTAAAGGTAAAGAACTATGTTCTTGAATAAACAGAGATGAAATCAACTCACTAAAATAGAAGATCCCTCTTCTAAAAAGACCAAAGACCTAAGAACAAGATCAAGGTCTTCAATAAAAAAATAAAAATATCAAAAAGATCTAATTATAAAAAGACTAAAAGAAGTACTTTACTTCATTCCCAGATCTTTTGATCTATAAAGGCAGAGCCTTTTGATAAGAACAAGAAATTTGGTTCTTGGATCTTGAGGCAAGGCCTCCTTTGAAGAACAAAAAACTTGTTCTTTGATCTTAAATTTGATCTGATGCGCTTTGCGCTATTGGAAAGTGCTTTACACTCTTGAACTGCGCCTTTGCACTCATTGAACCGGCCCACAGCGCCAAAACCTGCCACATGTCAATCACAGACACGATCTGCGCTTTGCGCTCCTGAAACCAGAGCACTGCGCTCTTGGGTTGGCGCTCAGCGCCAAGCGCGCCACGTGTCATTCACTGGCGTACCCATGAACCAGCACAGCGCGCTCATGAATTAAAAGCGCAGTGCGCTAACAAATCAGCACTTAGCGCTGGGCGACATGTGTCACCCTTATGTGCGCTAGCGCAACGCACTCTTTAATTTGCGCAAAGTGCCTGAAGCGCCACGTGGTGCGCTGTCAGAACATACCTTGTTCTGATAAATGCTATGCATTTAATTCCAGACAAAATGTCAGAGCCCAATTAAAAGGGCAAAGCCCAAATAAAGGCCTAACAGGTAGAATAAAAATAAAATGTTAATGTTAAACATTTTTAACTGGACCTAGCCCAATTTTGGCCATAAGTCCTCAATTTTAATTGAACCGAGCTCATCTGCTCCTCCAATCAATTTACACCCGGTTCGAAGGTACATCTTTTTACTCCTCTGATATCTGTCGTTGTAATTCCTCAACGTCGTCTGAGAGGTGACGGGTCCCGACAACCACACATTACGACGGACTGTGAGGTCCGTAAACTTACGGACTATGATGTCCTTAACCTCGACCGTGATGTCTTAAAACTAACATCGGACTGTGAGGTCCTTAAACTCATGGACTATGATGTCCTTAACCTTGACCGTGATGTCTTAAAACTAATATCGGACTGTGGCGTCCTTAAATCAACGAACTATGATGTCCTTAATCTCGACCGCGATGTCTTAAAACTAACAATGGACCGTAATGTCCTTAAATTAATTATCGACCGCAATGTCATTAAACTAAATAATAGAGCACAATTGCTCTCTTGTCGAATCTAAACGATCCCGTTAAGTTGATCTTAGTCTAGAATTAGACTAATGTGTCCTTAACAAACGTTTAAGTTGATCTTAGCCTCAAATAAGGCTGATGTATCCTTAAACACAACCCTCCCAAACCCAAATCTAAGAAAGATACGGATTTGGACTAATCCACGTCCTACGGGCGACAACACAAATTAGTCTGCGTATACAATCCACGGGCAACCAAACACAAAACAAACACCCACGACACGAAGTGACCATATGGAGAAGGAGAAAGTTGTTACCGCGATGCGGTAGCATAATTAACTTTAGGGGCTTGCGCCTGCAGGAAAGAGCGTCCCCACAATAAAAAAACCCCTCAAGCGAGGGGGAATCTGACGAAGTCTGCTACATCGGCCGCATCCGTTTAATCCTTCGATACACGGTGCCATAAATCAACTTGGTATTTTCGGAGAGGTGGACGGATAGCACCAATTAGTATCTTCCACCAGATTCAGGCAAGATGTCCAGTCTTCCCGGCTTCCGGTGGTAAATAGATTCTGGCATGCCCGGTAGGACCTTTTCCTCTTTCCACTCCACACTTCGTGTGTCCTGTTCACGAACGAATCGCGGTTTGATATGGTTGCCCTTGGGTTTTGAGGTACTAAGATTTGGCATTTTGCTTGCTGCAGAAAGCAAAGAATCAATGGCGTCCACTTGTGCAAGATGTTCTACATGCAACTGCAACCCACGTCCTGCCTCAACTGGGGGCATAACCTACGGGCCCCAAGTGTTGGATATAGTGCCCTCAGATTCAATTATTGGATCACAGGCACGTGATTGCAATGATTGAGGGAGGACCTATGCCGGTAGGACAGTCTTACTCAGGATGATAGTATGCTATCTGGTTTATCTTTATCATCGTGTACTGCTTCAGGTGACCTTACAAGTCACTATTGCACGTTGATAGAGCCCCTAGGATTCTTGCTTGACTACCAGCAGTATGAGGGCGATCATATACGTGGGAGTTAGGGTCTATAAGCACATCCTTAAAAGGTCCCTAGTCATGGGAGTTTCGAGACAGGGCATCGATACTCCAGAGTAGACTAGTGTATACAGTCGAGACCCCGACGAGGGGCGGTGGCCGGTCTCACAAGCCACTGGTGTCAGTTGGTTCACCTAAGATGTATACAGGTGCTCATTGGGTTATGAGTACACCGGACAGGACTCGCCGGGAACCTGCTAGTTGGGATTATACCAGATGTCAGATAGCAGTTCCCTGGTGACATGTGTACAGGTTAGTTCATCGACCTGAGATCGTCATTTGTCTCGTGTGAGTTCCCACTATACTTTGATTACTACCCTACCACGCTCAAAGGAGACGTGCAAACAGGTTTTAGTTGGGTACAGTCCCGAGCCACATGGAGGCAGTGGGCGGATCTGCAGGGGTTTGTCTCTCCCGGTATCGGGGGTGAGGTCGCGCTGTGTTTAGGAGAGCCAGTACATGAAAGTCCTTGGGCAAGGCAGGAGATTTACTGGTAGGTATTCCAGTAGTATCTCAGGGTGTTCTGGGCTACACTCCGACACGGCTTGTACCGCTTTTGGGGGTCTGACTTTTACCAACCCCTTAGGCCCGCCATGCGATGCTCATAGACGAACGGACCAGACTGTACGGATATTGTCACCGACAGGATCAGTAGGGTGTCAGGATGAGTTCGCTCATCGATATCCCTTTTGGTCAATACCTGGTAGCCCGTTACGTATGGCTAATACCTCTGACGTGCTAGTGGTTAAATCCACAGCCAAAGTATTGACGGGTCTTTAGAATCCCCCACAGACAGTTGCTCAAGTTTCGGGCGAAACGCTGTAGTGGCCGTATGGAGATATGGCAGGGTTCGATCTTATACGTGTGGTATTGCACGCATCATGATCGGACGGATAATACTAGCGGGCTTTGGTTTAAGCCGGATCCTAGTATTGTACAGTGTAGATTTTGTCTCATTGCATTTGTATTCAGTGGGAATACAAATGCAGGTATGTATATACAGTCGCGGGGTTTTTGTAGGGTTCCTAGGCACTCTAATGAGGTCTCACAAGGCATCAACCATGCCAATTTCAAAAATTACAAGTGCCGAGAAACCCTAATACGGATCGTTAACTAGATTTTAGGCGAAACAATGAAACTAGTTAACAATTTAACTAACAGAGAGATGCTACAACCTTTGTAGATCCGGTCCTCCACCTCCATAGTTCCATGATGAAGTCTCCTCGCTGTCCAAATCGGATCCCGGACTCTAGCGTCGGCTTCATCGGAAAAATGGGCGGGCTTGGTCGTCGGCTTCGATGCCGAAGATGATCTACGTCGAGGCATCGCAAGATCAAGCTCTCACTTCACCAAGTCATGAAACTTGTGAAGAAAACACCCTATACTACTTGGCAAAAGGTAGAGGATGAAGAAATAGGAGGTGGGTTCACTTTAGAATTGGATTTCTCACTCTTTTTCTCAAGTTGCCATTGATGGAGGCAAGCTTGTTCTTCTTGATGAAGAAGAAGAAGAAGAAGATATTATGATGAGTTAATTAAAATACAAAAGAAAATGAATACTTATCATAATATGAACCATGGTTAGGTGTAGAGAATTGACTAAGGTTAGATGAATGGTTAGGGTTAAGCATGAAGACAAAATGGTCACTTTGGTCAAAGCTTCATGAAGCTTCAACAAGCTTCATGAAAGAAAGAAAGAAACCATTTTGTTTTCATTTCTCATTTCTTTTTAATCCAAATTAAAAAGATAAATGAATGAACAAATAAATAAAAACCCTAACCATTTACTTAACCAAGGTTTAATTCTTTACACAAACCCTAGCAATCATGCATCATCAAACATGATACAATCAAGTGCACAAAAAAATATATCACATATACAATGTGCACATCCGAGTGAGAAAATCCATTTAAAGTGAAAAAATATTAGTTAATGCAAAGTAATATATCAAATATATAATTATACATCAAATCATTAAATCAACACTTGATTTAACGATCCGGTCATATCGCATATAACCGACTAATATCCAATGTATCGGCTTATCGAATCAATCCTTGATTCGATAACTAGGTTATATCGCATACAACCAATCGATACATTCATCGCGAGAATAGAATACGGTATCACATACACGCATTATTCTCGGTCCCGCACATATCTCATATGCGCTCCTATTTCGTTTCGCTTGAGCCAGGAAACCTCTGGGTAGGACTCTAAAGACTCGTCAATACGTCGGCAGCAGGTGCTGATCATATCAAACACCCACAAGCCGCAAGCGGTCTGCTAAACGTAACGGCCACCCGGGTATTGAGCGATCAGAAGATCGACGAGCAAGCCCGCTCACACTCCTGTGAATCCAACCAGTAACACTTACCGTACAGTCCGGTCTGTTCGGCTGATATGTCGCATATCTCGCCTAGGGGTGGTAAACGTCAGACCCCAATAGCTCGATAAGTCGTGTCGATATGAGGTCTATAACAGTTCGAGAAACTACTGGTAACACTTACCAGTAAATCTCAGCAACCCTGTCCAGGGATTTCCGGTTATAGCCAATCGAACACAGCGCAACATCAACTCCCTATACCGGGAGAGACGAATCCCATCCTATCGCTCATTGCCTCCATGTGATTCGGGAGTGTACCCAAAAACCACCGTTTTGCACGCCCTCTTGGACGTGGTAAGGTGGAAATCAAAGCACAGTGGGAATCACACAAGACTCTATAACGATCTCGGGTCAACAGACTACTCTGTACCAGTGTCACCAGAGAACTGCCATCTGACGTAAGGTATAATACCATCTGGGAGTTCTCGGCGAGTCCGTCCAGTGTACCCAGTCTCCACTGAGCACCCGTATATCATCTCTGATGTCAAACACCAATGGATATGGGATCATCCATCGCCCATCTGTATGGGTCGTAAAGGTATATGCTAGTCTACACTGGTATATCGATGCCCCGTCTCGATACACCCACGACTAGGGACCTTGAAGGATGTACTTATGGACTACCATGTCCCCACTAGTATGATCTGCATCATAGTCCAGGTAGTCAAGTACACATCCTAAGGGATTTACCAACATGTAACAGAGAGACAATCAGTATACACGTTTAGGTAAAGAGCAACCAGATAGCATACTATCATGCCGAGCAAGAAAGTCCTCCCTATATATGTCCAAGCATCCACTACAATATACATCCTATGTACAGTAATGGCCCCTAGGGCATACATATAACTAACAATCTCCCACTTGCACTAGGGCCATCTGATAGCAGTGGTTGTAGTATCTCATACTCAACCATCCCATAAAAGTCTCTCTCTGGGAAAAGGCCTTTGTGAGTTGATCCGCCGTGTTGTCCTCTGAGTCTACTCTTCTATCCTCGATCACCCTGGAGATCAACCATCTCCATGATCAGGTGACACTGCCTTAGAATATGTCTGGATCACTGATGGGACCGGCGTTCCTTGGCATAAGCCACAACTCCATTGTCACACAATGGGAGGAACAAAGTTCATCTCATGAACTAATATACACCCAGACTGCCTCTGAGGTAGCATCTTAAGTAGCGATGTATCCAGCCTTTATCGTCTAGTATGCCATGGTATCTAGCTTGGAACTTTTCCAACATACCGTCCCTCTACTGAGGGTAAAGACAATGCCTGTGACTGACATTCAGTCGTCTTTATCATCCTGGAACCATTCCAGTGATTCTCCCCAGGGTCGATTGATACCGTCTCACTACAACTAGTGAGAATCCTAACATCCATTTAGATCTATCTCATAGATCCAAAACCCAGGATTTAGGAGGTATCACTTTGATCCTATATGGAGAATCATTGTGATAAGCGGAGATTGACCGAGCGTAGCATAGGAAACTCCTTCCCTATCATGAGCATGCCATCCACGTACTTTACGAGGATCGTCACTATACTCCCTACTACCTTTTTGTTTATACAAGGTTCATCTACTATTTTGATGATGTCAAACTCTTTGACTAACACATCAAAACAGATGTTCCAACTCCGCGATGTCTGCTTTATCCTATAAAGCATCTTGCACACGTTTCCGCTGCTCCCACTGTCTACGAAGCCCTCTGGCTGTGTACTTATAGACTCTCTCTTCTAAAACATCATTTAGAAAAGCTGTCATGACACCCAACCGCCAGATATCGTAGTCATGATACGTAGCCATGGCAAGTAGGATCCGGATGGACTTAAGCATAGCCACTGGAAAAGATTTCATCATTATCCACGCCTGGTCGATGAAGAAAACCTTTAACAAGTCTAGCTTTGAAAGTCTCAACTTTTCCATCTACACCAAGTAATCTTCTCAAGATATACTTGCTCCTGATGGGGATTTAACCCTTCAGATATAGCAACCAAAGTCCATACTTTGTTGGTGTACATGGATTCCATCTCAGATCACTAAGCATCCAGCCATTCTTACAGAGTCCCACTCCTGATGGCCAGATCGAAACTAGTTGGGTCATCATCTTATGATGCAATCCTCGCTCCCACTGTCATAGAGAAACCGAAGTATCTCTCAGGCGGGTGAGGAACCTTACTAGATCGGCGGAGAGGCTGAGGTTCGTTGGTATCTACTGAATCCTTTGGTTCTACCAAATCATCTGCTGTTGTTTGTATAGCTGGAACCTTTCCAGTTCTACATAACAGATCTTGCCTCGAGCTTGTCCGAATTATGCTATTAGACATAGCCCGGACAACCCCAAATCTTAACCAACTTAAGACATGGGCTCTTCCCTTTCCATATCACATATGAAGCGGTAGGCAACTGATTTGATTGGAACCCAATTCAATTGGTATGCAGCTTCTCAAGTGCATAACTCCCAAAAGGAAATAGGAAACACAGTAGTACTCACCATAGAGCACACCATTTCACATAGGGTGCTATTGCTCCGCCCCGATATACCATCGTGCTATGGTGTATACGGAGGAGTAATGCTGAGAGAGAATCTCATTCTCCTTTAGAATAGTCCAGGAATTCCGTGCTCAAGTATTCTCCTCCCTGATCACATCAAAGGACATAATACTTATACCCTCTATTGGTTCTCTACTTCTAGCTTATATTCTGTGAATATCTCAAAAGGTTCGGACTTGTGTTTTAACAGGAACATAGGTCTGAATCTCGAAAGATCATCAGAGAATGTAATGAAGTATAAAGAACCGGTCCTGGCATATGTAGACAGGGGACCTATCATACATCAATATGTATCATCCCAAGAGTTCACTAACTCTTTCTCTGTTTCCAATAAACAGAGCTGGTGTCATTATATCTCTGTGACATGACTGGCAAGTTTCACAAGATGTAGATTCAAACTGATTTAAATATGCATCTTCATGTAACTTCAGCTAGTCGGGTCGCATTGATATGACCTAGTCTACAATGCCTCAAGAAGAATTCGTTCATTTCTGAACTCTTCCTCTTTTGTGTGTTCAGTATACTAAAGAACTGTAGTTTGATTTAGAACATCAATGCTTTTAGATAAGGTGCCTGAACCGATCAACTTTTGATATAGGAAATGTTCAAAACATCATCCAACAATACAAAATTTTATCATTTCTTTACTGATAAAGAGACTGATATGATTTTGTATATCAGGTTCGGTATCTAATAACATTCGTTCAGAATCAATGTATTGGTAATAAAGGGTGACAGTGACCAACAGACTTGGCTGCAACACTTGCCCCGTTTTCTGCCTCATGAAACTTATCACCCGTTCTCAGTTTTTCTACCCTTTTTGTAGCCCTATGTAACAGATTACATATCTGGGATCTTGATCCGGTATCAAATACCCAGGATGCAGAGGATACTGAGAAACAGTTCTTTGTAATGAACACACCCGAAGATGATGCATCAGCATGCACTCTCTTCGTTTGGGCGGCACGGGAATTCTGGTAATCCCCAATTTCCTGCTCGTTCTTATAACAGTTATAAGTTGGAGCAGGACCAACGTTCCCCAGCTCAGTATAACAAGTGGGTTCGGTCAAATATCCGTATTATTATCTTGATTAAGGCGTGATATGGTCGCTACCTGGAGAGAGAGAGAAGAAAACACTCAGCGTGCGCTCTTGCAAGAATAGATTGGTTATTATTTTATCTAATCAGGATGGCTCCCACTGCTTTTTATCAAATCTTCCTTCAAACCCTAAAAGGAAAGACTAGCCGGGATTAATTACACACTACAAGTTCGCCAATCTTTCAGCCAGGCCAGTGTCGGTACTTTGAGGGAGGTCCCCCGTGCTTTCGCACGAACCTAATTAATGTAAACCTCGTTTTCCCAGAGGCGTAACCTCGTTGACACCTTTCTAGACACCTACTTGATCGGCTAATTGTAATATGTAAAACTCTCCCTGGAGTAACTCTTACTCGCAGTGGGTATCGGGATCCAACTATCTCATAGAAGGTATGCAATCTCATTGCAAATTTCAACTCTTGAAATTCCCGATAATATTTTGCCCCAAGCATCCTATGACCTTGACGGAGGTCAACAAACCACAGGGTGCAAGTCAAGTTCAACCCGTCATTTCTTGATTGAATCAAACCCACCCGCACGACCCTTGACGGAGGTCAACAAGGTCGTCCGACTACCCTAATCCAATCTGCATCACATGCATTAAGCAGATAAATACTAGTTAGCTACCGCACACTACGCCTTGACGGAGGTCAACAAACGTAGCACGAATACTAAGTAGGATTTATCTGAAATGACGGAGGGCTACGTCAGGTTTTTCTGAAAACCTATTGCGTAATGAACTTGATATCGTTGTAGAATCAAGTGAAGTTTTGAAATGGAGTGATTTTGAGGCTTTTCTAGTTTTGCTAAAGGGGTCACTCCCGGTGAAGGGATCGTCGGCCCTTTCCTCGTCGAATGAGGTGCAGGATATATCATATATATCGCTGTGCAAAGAAAAAACTCTTAAAAGCAATCAAAAGACAAACCGAGTGTGTAGCATCTGCCAGTTATTGCTAAAGGAGTCACTCCCGGTGAAGGGATCTCAGTGCTTTCCTCATCGAATAAGGTGCAGGATATATCATATATACCGCTGTGCAAAGCAAGAACTGTAGCTACCCTTTTTATTTTGTTTTGAAATTCGATTCTACAACATCTTAGGTTTCTTTTATTTCATTAATCACATTAATGAAGTCCCATCATTTAAATACCTAAACATCACAGATAAATACGACGTACACTTATGCTATCCGCATTCGCCACGATGTCCCCTCGTGCACCGTTAGGTTAGGTAACTAACGGCAGAGCAGGGCAGGGCTAGCGCGGGTGTAAAACATAAGTAACGCCTATATAATATATCATATATACTATATACTGTATCCATCAGAACATATCACATGATCACATCACAGATATCGCAGCAGAAGAATCATATGAAATATTGGATATACTAGGACGTCCGTGTTTTTAATACGAGCCAGTATAAAACACGGATTCCACGGTCGTGATGAATAGCCAATCCCACACCCCTAGACCCCTACGAGAGCGGCAAGCAACCCTACCAATTCTAGAGTTAGGAGACCCGGACTCGACTCCTCGAGTTGGTCTCCCACTGGACTCCAGAACCCGGTTACTTGTGCTCCCCTCCTTGGGTCTATCCTAGTGCGGAAAAGTAAATAATATACAAAGGGTGACATCTTCCGCAACCTGGAAGTGCCCCAATAAAAGAATATTACATACAAGTTTTTACATGAATGAAAATGAAAAACACTCATCTCACATAAAAAAAACCCGGCTATTCAAACACGACAATCCAATATAACATATCCAGCAACACATAACATCACATGTCATCAACGTAAGTAAATATGCGCATCCCAATTGTCGTTGACATATAGCAACGAAACCGGCGATTTCACATATTACACTTACAGTCACAGAAAAGAAAGTGTAAAACTACAACAGTTGGAATCCGCAATCTCTTTAGACATCACATGCCTAATCAAATGAAATACTTAGACATCACATGCCTAACAATTATAAACCCCGCATTTTAGTCCCATTATCGAAAACTCTTTTCAATATCAAGTGAGACTAAACCGCTAGATTTATAACATTCATTCAGCTATCTCAAAACTGTTTGTGAATTCCAATTATTGTATCCCATTCCGGATAAATAGAAAATATTAAACTTTCCGATCGAACATTCGAACACCCAAGTTTTCCCAAAACCGTTCAACACATGAAATAAGTTCAAAGACGTTCACTTCATGCCTCAGTACCAACGGTCCAGCCTGTTAGTGTTTATGCCCTAGAAGGCCATTACTGTATCATACTAGTTTGTATATTACTTAATGGAAGCTTGGGATATTCACATGTATATAACAGTCTTGCTAAACATGGTAGTATGCTACTTGGTTTTTCTATCTTAATATATGAGTATACGTATTGATAGAGCTCTTAGGATCTTGCTTGACTACCAGCGTTGTGAGGGCAGTCATACTAGTGGGGGCTGGGTAGTCTACAAGCACATCCTTATTCAGGTCCCTAGTCGTTGGATTATCGAGACAGGGCATCGATACTCCGGAGTAGACTAGTGTGTACGCTTCTCATCCCAGTTGGGGAGATGGTCTGTCCCACAGCCGTCAGTACGTCGTACTGGAGATAGTATGCAGGTGCTCGTTGGGTTACGGGTACACCGGACAGGACTCACAGGGAACTGTTGGTTGGTTTTATACCAGTCGTCAGTGAACAGTTCCCAGGTGACATGAGTACAGCATAGTCCGCAGACTTGACACTGCTACTTCGCCTCGAGTGTGTCCCACTGTTCTTAGATTGCTACCCTACCACGGCTCAAAGGAGTCGTGCAAACAGGTAGCAGTTGGGTGCAGTCCCGAGCACTTGGAGGCAGTGGCGGTTAGACAGGATTCGTCTCTCCCGGTATTGGGGGTTGATATCACGCTGTGTCAGAGAGCCATTACGCAAAGTCCCTGGCCAGGGCAAGCGAGATTTGCTGGTAGGTTCCAGTAGTTTCTTAGGGTGTAGTGGGCTTCGCTCTGACACGACTTATACCGCTATTAGGGGACTGACGCTTGCCGCCCCCTAGGCCCGATATGCGATAGTCTTAGACGAACGGACCGGACTGTACGGAGATTGTCACATCAGACTCAGTAGGAGTTCGGATGGGTTTCCTCATCGGCCTTCTTATCGACATCTACCTGGGGACCGTTACGTACAGCTAGTGCCGCTTGCGGTCTGTGGTTAAACCCACTGCCAGCGTAGTAGTCGAGTCTCTAGAGTCCCACACAGAGAGTTTCCCTACTCCGGGCGAAACGATATAGAGGTCGTATGGTTTTACGATAAGGGTTCGGACGCATACGTGTGTTTACGCACGTATGACTTTCGGACAGTTTTTACCAGTCGGCTTTGGTTTAAGCCAGTTACTAGTATCCGGTTATTGGATTTATACAGTCTAAAGTTTTTCCGTATTTTTGCGGAAAGGAGGGGCGTTCTCCTAATTGCGCGAGAAGCTTCTAGAAGATGGTGACTAAGGAGGTTTAGGTAGCATATACAATGAATGTGATTAGTGAGTCATATGGATGATTCATCCATGTCATTAATTCATCATAAATGCTTAATGACTCATGGATGTGAATCATCACTAGATATTATCAAGCATGGTTGTTAAATTCATTTCTTTTCTTTTCTTGATAAAAGAAAATGCTTGATATATATTATCATAACTCATTCTTCTCACTTCATTATTATCTTCACATTCTCTCTCCTCAAGCTCTCCCTCTTCAAACCCTAATCCTCCCCTCTCATGTGTTGAGTACAAGGATTAGTTAGACTAATTAAACAATAACCCTCACTATATATCACCTAGCTTCTTTGATTAGCACTTAAAGAAGGTTAGTTGCCTCAAGTTTAGAGGCTAAGCTTGGAGTAAAGCTCTCGGGTGGATCGTCTACTACTTCGAGAAGGCCGAGGAAGAGGAGGAGTTCGCAAAGACGAAGGACATGATTCGTTAGGTATAATCCCTAAACATAGTAGTATAGAACTTCTATGTTTCTTGTTAGTTATCGTTTAGCTTCGATTCATGCGGTTAGTCGATGTTTAGCATATAAACAAGATCGTTTTTCATATTTCCGCCTCCCCGCAAGTTGTGGGGTGTTGTACATCGACTTACAGTGGTTTCAGAGCCTCGCTAAATAATAAATAACTTACTTGCAAATTTGTATGAATTTCGAACGGAAAAAACGAAACCGGAAAAACCCGAAATCACAAGTTTCTGTCGATTTTTAAATGAAGTCCGAAAATTTTTCAGGGAGGTTCAGAAAGCTTAAAAAGACAGTAGAAGAACACCCAAGAAATTTGGGCCCCTAAATCGCCTAAAGCGCCGCGGAACCGCGGCGGATCGCACCGATCCGCCGTGCTTCCGCCGCCGAGTTGGCGATTCAGGAACCCAAATTTCCTGTGTTGCTTCTATGTGATATTTGGTATTTTCTGAAAGTTTTTATTTTTGCTCAGGTTTCAGATTTACAGAGAAGTATTGGAGCAAAATTAAAAGTGTTTAATCGATCGAAATTATACAGTATTTGCTTGTTGGATTATATCTGTGTTTGTATAATGTGTTCGTAAACCTCCCCTAACTGCTAGTATGTCGGTTGGTAGGGGGTTGCACATTTCTGTAATGGTTTTTACTGTTTGTGTATACGAACTGTGTTGGACTGTTGTGATGTATAGCCGGGATTATGTGATGGGTTATTCTTTAATTCATTTGATGTAAATGTAATTTGTTGTAATATTATTTTGCGGGGCACATCCAGGTTGCGGTTGTAGCCACCGTTGTATTATTTCATTTTACTGTTTTTGCTCCTAGGACAGACCCAAGGTGGGGTGCACAAACTGCCGGGCGGGTAGTTTGCCGTACCCGTTGGGGTCTTGGGTGGGGTAATGGCTATTCATCACAACTGTGTAATCCGTCTTTTGTTGCAGGCTCAAAACAAACACGGATTACTTGCAAATCCAATAAAGTTCATCTGTGATCTGGAATGCCTATTATTGCGTCTGACGAATGTACAATATCTATATATGATAGCTATTTAGACGTCACTTATATTTTACACCCGCGCTAGCCCAGCCCCCGCTCTGTCGTTAGTTAAGTAACCTAACGGGTGATGACGGGACCCAGTGGCGAATGCGGATGGCATAAGAGGACGTTGTATTTTCGTTGTTTTCTGCAATGATAGGTTAATGATGGGACGCATTATCTATAATGCAAAGAAAAACAAACCAAAGTTTAAATCGTTGGAACAATTTAAAAGAAACCACTCGGTTAATTTTAAAAACAGATATTTTTTAAATGTGGAGCTTTAACCACTCCTTTTAAAAGCTATCAGGTTCCTTCGGTTATATCAAGTTCACTACGTTCACGGTTTCGCCAAAACCAGTCGTAGCCCTCCGTCATTTCTTATGGATAGTCAGTAGTATTCAAGCTATGTTTGTTGGCTTTCGTCAAGGCATAGTGTTTGGTAGCTACTGGGTATTCATTTGTTGCATAGATAGATGTGTTGGTTTGGGACAGTCGCATTACCTTGTTGGCTTACGTCAAGGGTATATACGGATGGGTTCAAATTAACAAGATAATGATGGGCAGAACTTGACATGTGACTTATGATTTGTTGGCTTACGTCAAGGTCATAAAAGCATGGGGCAAAAACCTATATCGGGAATTTCTAAAGAAACTGAAATTTGCAAAGAGATGTATACCATTTGGAGTTTGATGAATGTTGGTAGGATTTCTTCAACATTATCATACGATGATATTTGGATCCCGATCCTACTGTGAGTATATGCTACTTATCAGGAGATTCGTCACTTAACGATCAATGCTATAAACCAAGTAAGTGTCCAGAAAGGTGTCAGCGGGGTTACGCCCCTAGAGAAAAGAGGTTATTTAATTAAGGAACTTCGCGAAAGCGTTGGAAAACCTCCCTCGAAGTATCGACACTAGCCTGGCTGAACGGTTAAGCAAGAATTGTACAGTGAGAATAGTCCTGGCTAATTCTTCTTTTATGGTTTGAGGAAGGATTCGAGAAACAGTGGGAGCCATCCAGTTTAGATAAACTAAAAACCACTCTAAACTTGCAAGAGGATCATGCTAAAGAGTTTTCTTCTCTCTCTCCTAATTGCAGCGACCCTGAAAATGACTGGACTTAAGTTACTTTTAGAGAAAAATATACTGACAGGGCCAAACTATAAAGATTGGCTGCGGAATGTCAAAATGGCTTTGACCTATGACAAATTGGGGTACGTCCTCACCGCTACGGCACCTGCTGTCCCTGGTCCCAAATCCAGCAATGCGGATAAGGAAATCCGCAAAACCTGGGATTTAGATTGCGCGAAAGCCAAGTGCATCGTGCTTGCCTCAATGAACAATGAACATCAGAGGAGGCACGAGGATATGACCCTAGATGGCATATTTCTCCATACAAAGGAACTTTATGGAGAGCAATCTCGTATAGCAAGACACGAGACCTCTAAGAACTTATTTCGAGCGAGGTTGGCTGTCGGGTCATCGGTAGGAGAACATGTCCTAAAGATGATCGGCTATATTGAAGAGCTCGCAGACCTTGGGACGACTTTGGATAATGAGCTCTATACAGACCTTATTCTCCAGTCCCTTCCTCCCACCTACGCCCAGTTTATCCTGAACTTCAACCTTCAAAGAAAAGAAGTTGAACTTCCGAAACTCCTGAACATGTTAAGGAGTGCAGAGGGCACCTTGCAGAAAGCAAGGGAAACACCCGCTATGTTTGTTAGCGGTGCATCTTCTTCCGGGTCCAAGGCTAGGGCCAAAGGAAGGAAGAAGAAGGCCGCCACCAAACCTAGAGGAGGTGTTAGTAAGGTGGGAGGGAAGGGAAAGAAAAAGTTTGCGGTACCGGTAGTTGGCCAGGATGAGTGCTTCTATTGTCACAGGAAAGGGCACTGGAAGAAGGATTGCAAGGCGTGGAACGCCAAGAACCAGGAACCGAAGCAAGCTGTGGCTTCGACTTCAAGTGTGTTTGTAATTGAGAATTGTCTGTCGATCAACTCTACTTCCTGGGTATTGGATACCGGATCAGGATCTCATATTTGCAATTCATTGCAGGCACTGAGAAACCGTAGAGTACTGAAGGAAGGTGATATGACCCTAAAGGTTGCTAACGGAGCTAGCGTGGGAGCTGCGTCCGTCGGGGATTATCACCTAGGATTGACGAGTGGACACATTTTGGTTTTACATAACTGTTATTTTGTACCAAGCTTAACGTGTAATATCATATCAGTTTCCTTGTTATCAAATAAAGGTTATGATTTCACGTTTGTAAGAGATGTTGTTAACATCCACCTTAATCATGGTTTGATTGGGTCCGGTACCCTAAATAACGGTATATATATTTTAAACCAACTCCAAATTTTCAATGTCCAGAACACACTAAAAAGAAAGTCTCCAGATTTAAATAAAGCTTTCTTATGGCATTGTAGACTGGGTCACATCAATGAGAGAAGGTTGACTAAGTTGCATAGAGAAGGATATTTGGACTCGTTCGAATATCAAACTTATGACACTTGTCAATCTTGTCTCAAAGGAAAGATGACAAAGACTCCATTTACTAGACATGGAGTAAGAGCGAGCGAGCTCTTAGGACTCATACACAGCGATGTATGCGGTCCAATGTCTACACATGCAAGAGGTGGTTTTTCCTATTTCATTACTTTCACGGATGATTACTCAAGGTATGGATTCATTTATCTGATGAAACATAAATCCGAGGCTTTTGAGAAATTCCAAGAGTATAAGAATGAAGTAGAAAACCAAACCGGCAAAAGTATCAAGACACTTAGATCGGATCGAGGTGGTGAATACTTGAGTGCCGAGTTCCTAGGTTACCTAAAAGAGAAAGGAATTCTCTCTCAGCTTACTCCTCCATACACTCCACAGCATAATGGTGTATCAGAGAGACGGAATCGAACTCTATTGGATATGGTACGATCCATGATGAGTAATGCTGAGTTACCACGATCTTTCTGGGGTTATGCACTAGAATCAACGGCATATCTTTTGAACAGAGTTCCAACCAAAACTGTGCCTACCACACCATATCAGATGTGGAGTGGGAAGAAACCCTATCTTCAGTACCTAAAGACATGGGGATGTCCAGCTTTTGTAAAAAAGCAGCATCCGGACAAGCTCGAGGCACGCTCAGTAGAGTGTAAGTTTGTAGGATATCCAAAGAACTCTATGGGATATTGTTTCTATTACGCAGAGGAACAAAAGGTTTTTGTTTCTCGTCATGCCCGCTTCTTAGAAACTGAATTTTTAGAAAATCAGAAAAGTGGGAGCGAAATAGAACTGGAAGAAATTCCAGAACCACAAACTGCTACTGAAAGTTTGGTAGAACCAGTAGTTCAAGAAGAACAGGACATTCCCGCACCCCTCCGCAGGAGTAGTAGGCCGTCTCATCCGCCTGAGAGATACTACGGTTTTCTCATAGATGGGGATAGAGAGGATTGCATCATAGATGATGATGAACCTACTGACTTCCAGCAGGCCATCCAGAGCGGCGACTCGGTACGATGGCTAGATGCAATGCGGACCGAAATGGAGTCCATGTACACCAACAAAGTATGGACTTTGGACTTTGCTCCAGATGGGGTAAAACCCATAGGATGCAAATGGATCTTCAAGAAAAAGATTGGTGTAGATGGACAGGTGGAAACCTATAAAGCTAGACTTGTTGCAAAGGGTTTTCGTCAAAGACCTGGTTTGGACTATGACGAAACTTTTTCTCCAGTGGCTATGCTCAAATCCATTCGGGTCCTTCTTGCTATTGATGCCTTCCATGATTATGAAATCTGGCAGATGGACGTAAAGACGGCTTTTCTGAATGGAAATTTAGAAGAGTGCGTCTATATGGATCAGCCAGAGGGTTTCAATCAGAGTGGGAGCAGCGGGAAAGTATGCAAGCTGCTTAAGTCCATTTATGGACTAAAGCAGGCATCGCGGAGTTGGAACATCTGTTTTGATGAAACAGTCAAAGAATATGACTTTATCAAAAATCCAGATGAACCGTGCATATATAGTAAAGTTGTAGCCAGAAGTGTCGTATTCCTCGTCTTGTACGTGGATGACATTCTATTGATAGGAAATGACATTCCTATGCTACAATCTGTCAAAGGATTCTTGTCACACAGGTTCTCCATGAAAGACCTGGGTGATGCCTCTTACATTCTGGGGATCCGGATCTATCGTGATAGATCCAAGAGGATGTTGGGACTTTCGCAGTCCAGGTATATCGACACTGTACTGAAAAGATTCAGTATGGAAGATTCTAAGCGCGGTAATCTACCGGCTTGTCACGGAATCACCCTCTCCAAAGAGATGTCTCCCAAGACTGATTTGGAAAGGGAACGCATGTCTATTATACCCTACGCTTCTGCGGTAGGCTCTATAATGTATGCAATGTTGTGTACCAGACCAGATATAGCTTACGCACTGAGCGTGGTAAGCCGGTATCAGTCAGACCCAGGGGAGAAGCACTGGATAGCAGTAAAGAACATTCTCAAGTACCTGAGAAGGACTAAGAAGATGTTCTTGGTTTACGGCGGAAAAGACCTCAGGTTGGAGACCTTTGCTGATTCCGGCTTCAAGAGTGATAAGGACGATTCCAAGTCCATGTCGGGATATGTCTTTACCCTCAATGGAGGGGCGGTGTGCTGGAAGAGCTCCAAGCAGGACACCGTTGCTGACTCGACGATGGAAGCGGAGTATATAGCTGCTTGCGATGCCGCAAAAGAAGCAGTCTGGATGAAGAAGTTCCTAACAGAACTTCAGGTGGTTCCTACCATAGTTGATCCAATACCTCTGTATTGCGACAACAACGGAGCTATAGCTTTAGCAAAGGAACCAAGGTCCCATCAGAAGTCCAGACACATCTTAAGACGGTATCACCTGATCAGGGAGATCATTGATCGTCAGGAGATCGAAGTTCGGAGAGTTGCTTCTGAAGAGAACATTGCTGATCCATTCACGAAGGCCCTACCTCAGATTCAGTTCGAGAGGCTACTCGAGATCATCGGTCTACGATACGCCAGTACATGGCCCTAGTGCAAGTGGGAGATTGTTAGTGTTTATGCCCTAGAAGGCCATTACTGTATCATACTAGTTTGTATATTACTTAATGGAAGCTTGGGATATTCACATGTATATAACAGTCTTGCTAAACATGGTAGTATGCTACTTGGTTTTTCTATCTTAATATGTGAGTATACGTATTGATAGAGCTCTTAGGATCTTGCTTGACTACCGGCGTTGTGATGGCAGTCACACTAGTGGGGGCTGGGTAGTCTACAAGCACATCCTTATTCAGGTCCCTAGTCGTTGGATTATCGAGACAGGGCATCGATATTCCAGAGTAGACTAGTGTGTACGCTTCTCATCCCAGTTGGGGAGATGGTCTGTCCCACAGCCGTCAGTACGTCGTACTGGAGATAGTATGCAGGTGCTCGTTGGGTTACGGGTACACCGGACAGGACTCACAGGGAACTGTTGGTTGGTTTTATACCAGTCGTCAGTGAACAGTTCCCAGGTAACATGAGTACAGCATAGTCCGCAGAATTGACACTGCTACTTCGCCTCGAGTGTGTCCCACTGTTCTTAGATTGCTACCCTACCACGGCTCAAAGGAGTCGTGCAAACAGGTAGCAGTTGGGTGCAGTCCCGAGCACTTGGAGGCAGTGGCGGTAAGACAGGATTCGTCTCTCCCGGTATTGGGGGTTGATATCGCGCTGTGTCAGAGAGCCATTACGCAAAGTCCCTGGCCAGGGCAAGTGAGATTTGCTGGTAGGTTCCAGTAGTTTCTCAAGGTGTAATGGGCTTCGCTCCGACACGACTTATACCGCTATTAGGGGGCTGACGCTTGCCGCCCACCTAGGCCCGATATGCGATAGTCTTAGACGAACGGACCGGACTGTACGGAGATTGTCACATCAGACTCAGTAGGAGTTCCGATGGGTTTCCTCATCGGCCTTCTTATCGACATCTACCTGGGGACCGTTACGTACAGCTAGTGCCGCTTGCGGTCTGTGGTTAAACCTACTGCCAGCGTAGTAGTCGAGTCTCTAGAGTCCCACACAGAGAGTTTTCCTACTCCGGGTGAAACGATATAGAGGTCGTATGGTTTTACGACAAGGGTTCGGACGCATACGTGTGTTTACGCACGTACGACTTTCGGACAGTTTTTACCAGTCGGCTTTGGTTTAAGCCAGTTACTGGTATCCGGTTATTGGATTTATACAGTCTAAAGTTTTTCCGTATTTTTGCGGAAAGGAGGGGCGTTCTCGTAATTGCGCGAGAAGCTTCTAGAAGATGGTGACTAAGGAGGTTTAGGTGGCATATACAATGAATGTGATTAGTGAGTCATATGGATGATTCATCCATGTCATTAATGCATCATAAATGCTTAATAACTCATGGATGTGAATCATCACTAGATATTATCAAGCATGGTTGTTAAATTCATTTCTTTTCTTTTCTTGATAAAAGAAAATGCTTGATATATATTATCATAACTCATTCTTCTCACTTCATTATTATCTTCACCTTCTCTCTCGTCAAGCTCTCCCTCTTCAAACCCTAATCCTCCCCTCTCATGTGTTGAGTACAAGGATTAGTTAGACTAATTAAACCATAACCCTCACTCTATATCACCTAGCTTCTTTGATTAGCACTTAAAGAAGGTTAGTTGCCTAAAGTTTAGAGGCTAAGCTTGGAGTAAAGCTCTCGGGTGGATCGTCTACTACTTCGAGAAGGCCGAGGAAGAGGAGGAGTTCGCAAAGACGAAGGACATGATTCGTTAGGTATAATCCCTAAACATAGTAGTATAGAACTTCTATGTTTCTTGTTAGTTATTGTTTAGCTTCGATTCATGCGGTTAGTCGATGTTTAGCATCTAAACAAGATCGTTTTTCATATTTCCGCCTCCCCGCAAGTTGTGGGATATTGTACATAGACTTACACAGCCATAGAAGGGTCAAGCCAACGCCTCACATGTGGCACGCCGTACTGCCCCAAACCCTAAGGTTCAAAGGGCAGTTCAAGACGGTCACATAATCGAGTTAAGATTTGTTGTCTTCTAGAGGGACCATCGCGTTACTTGCACTACTCAGAACGTCCTTAAACAGCGGAAAAGTCTAACAATTGGAAATTTCCCGGCAGGGGAAAGATTGGGTATTTACATCCGGTCGAACTTTTTAACATATTCTAAAATATCCGGAAAAACACATAGACGAAGTCTGATAATCCGATCGAATCTACGAACTCCCAATACAACCCAAAATACTCCACTCTTGAGTTAAATTTAAAAATTCCCAGAAAACTCAGCTGCTGAAAACATGAATTACTGTGCAAAGTTTGGAAGCAATTCTTATCAAGTGGCCGCGGAACCGCCGCAGAAGCCAGGCTTCTGCCGCGGTTCCGCCGCGCTTTAGAGGCATCATGAGATAATTTTTGCACCGTAATTCTTAGAATTCTCTGCTAAATTTTTTAAGCAATTTTAATCTGGAAAAATCCCAGTTTTTGAAAAAAGTCCAGAGAGCAATTCGATTTTTAGGGTTTCGGTTCGATCGGGTTTCAAACGTCGTCTAGACTTCGCCTAAGTTTCTAGCTAGGCTCTGATACCACTATAGGGTTCCTAGGCACTCTAATAAGGTCTCACAAGGCATCAACCATACCAATTTCAAAAATTACAAGTGCCGAGAAACCCTAATACGGATCGTTAACTAGATTTTAGGCGAAACAATGAAACTAGTTAACAATTTAACTAAAAGAGAGATGCTACAACCTTTGTAGATCCGGTCCTCCACCTCCATAGCTCCATGATGAAGTCTCCTCGCTGTCCAAATCGGATCCCGGACTCTAGCGTCGGCTTCATCGGAAAAATGGGCGGGCTTGGTCGTCGGCTTCGATGCTGAAGACGATCTACGTCGAGGCATCGCAAGATCAAGCTCTCACTTCACCAAGTCATGAAACTTGTGAAGAAAACACCCTATGCTACTTGGCAAGAGGTAGAGGATGAAGAAATAGGAGGTGGGTTCACTTTAGAATTGGATTTCTCACTCTTTTTCTCAAGTTGCCATTGATGGAGGCAAGCTTGTTCTTCTTGATGAAGAAGAAGAAGAAGAAGATATTATGATGAGTTAATTAAAATACAAAAGAAAATGAATACTTATCATAATATGAACCATGGTTAGGTGTAGAGAATTGACTAAGGTTAGATGAATGGTTAGGGTTAAGCATGAAGACAAAATGGTCACTTTGGTCAAAGCTTCATGAAGTTTCAACAAGCTTCATGAAAGAAAGAAAGAAACCATTTTGTTTTCATTTCTCATTTCTTTTTAATCCAAATTAAAAAGATAAATGAATGAACAAATAAATAAAAACCCTAACCATTTACTTAACCAAGGTTTAATTCTTTACACAAACCCTAGCAATCATGCATCATCAAACATGATACAATCAAGTGCACAAAAAAATATATCACATATACAATGTGCACATCCGAGTGAGAAAATCCATTTAAAGTGAACAAATATTAGTTAATGCAAAGTAATATATCAAATATATAATTATACATCAAATCATTAAATCAACACTTGATTTAACGATCCGGTCATATCGCATATAACCGACTAATATCCAATGTATCGGCTTATCGAATCAATCCTTGATTCGATAACTAGGTTATATCGCATACAACCAATCGATACATTCATCGCGAGAATAGAATACGGTATCACATACACGCATTATTCTCGGTCCCGCACATATCTCATATGCGCTCCTATTTCGTTTCGCTTGAGCCAGGAAACCTCTGGGTAGGACTCTAAAGACTCGTCAATACGCCGGCAGCAGGTGATGATCATATCAAACACCCACAAGCCGCAAGCGGTCTGCTAAACGTAACGGCCACCCGGGTATTGAGCGATCAGAAGATCGACGAGCAAGCCCGCTCACACTCCTGTGAATCCAACCAGTAACACTTACCGTACAGTTCGGTCTGTTCGGCTGATATGTCGCATATCTCGCCTAGGGGTGGTAAACGTCAGACCCCAACAGCTCGATAAGTCGTGTCGATATGAGGTCTATAATAGTTCGAGAAACTACTGGTAACACTTACCAGTAAATCTCAGCAACCCTGGCCAGGGATTTCCGGTTATATCCAATCGAACACAGCGCAACATCAACTCCCTATACCGGGAGAGACGAATCCCCTCCTATCGCTCATTGCCTCCATGTGATTCGGGAATGTACCCAAAAACCACCGTTTTGCACGCCCTCTTGGACGTGGTAAGGTGGAAATCAAAGCACAGTAGGAATCACACAAGACTCTATGACGATCTCGGGTCAACAGACTACTCTGTACCAGTGTCACCAGAGAACTGCCATCTGACGTAAGGTATAATACCATCTGGGAGTTCTCGGCGAGTCCGTCCAGTGTACCCAGTCTCCACTGAGCACCCGTATATCATCTCTGATGTCAAACACCAATGGATATGGGATCATCCATCGTCCATCTGTATGGGTCAAGAAGGTATACGCTAGTCTACACTGGTATATCGATGCCCCGTCTCGATACACCCACGACTAGGGACCTTGAAGGATGTACTTATGGACTACCATGTCCCCACTAGTATGATCTGCATCATAGTCCAGGTAGTCAGGTACACATCCTAAGGGCTTTACCAACATGTAACAGAGAGACAATCAGTATACACGTTTAGGTAAAGAGCAACCAGATAGCATACTATCATGTCGAGCAAGAAAGTCCTCCCTATATATGTCCAAGCATCCACTACAATATACATCCTATGTACAGTAATGGCCTCTAGGGCATACATATAACTAACAGTTTTCCTGTAATTTATTACGGGATCGGTTTTTTGAAGTTGCCAGTTTGCCTTCCGTTTCGGCCAGTTTTCCTTTGTTCCTTCACGGCCAGACTTTTGTGTTGGAGGGGCTAATTTGCAAATGTGCAAATTAGCTTTGTGGAAAGGGTTTTTTGTATATGAGTTATTATGATAGATGTAGCATCTTTGCTTTATTCTTCATAATGGATTTTTCTTTATTGTGATGAGATATGATTTGGCTTTGGTGTGACATTAATTCCTTGTTTTCATCCATTCTTTATGGTTACCTCCACACACTCTTGTGCTCACCCCATTCATATTTTTCCCTTGCCAATTTTTGGTTGGCCACTTTATGGAGAGGGAGAGTTTTCATTTTTGGATGAGGGGAAAATATTCATCTCATATTTTTCTTGCTACACAAATTCTAGTTCACTCAAAAGTTCATTTTCTCCTACACATCATCAAAGGAAACTTCAACCCCATTGAGACAATGGTTTCTACACTTCATCTACAGCATCCTTGGGCACGTCGACTCGCCAACTTCGTGCCCGAGTTGCCTCGGTCCAGAGGTGGGAGCCCGTAAAAGAACCCGGTGATGTGGTGCCCGTTCCGACGAGAAGATGAAGACCGGAGATTCCGCGAGGAGATCGGAGTGGAGGCGAAGACTGAAGGACACGGATCGCTCGGTATAGCTTCCTTCCCTTTTTCTTGTCTGCTAGAGTTAGGTTAATGGCCCGATCCGGGTTTTAAAGTGCGCGGTGGTGCCGGTTTATAAGTTAAAGAAAAATATCGTTTCCGCATTCCGGCGTCGGATTGACGGCCGGGGCGCCGCCGTGCACTTACACTGGTATCAGAGCCACGCCATTAGCCTGGTCTAGCTTACTCTAACATGTTTACAAGTTCGATCGATCGGATTTTCCAAAAACCGTATTTTCTATTGCATCAGTTTCTGTCGAATTTTTTTTAGCTCCAAAATTTTTTCAGTACATTGCAGAAATGTGTGCAGGGTTTTTGGTGAACACTGTAGAAAAATGGTCACGTGTTGCCACTGTAGCACCGCGGAACCGCTGCTTTAACCCCCTTTTGGCCGCGGTTCCACCGCGGAACAGTGTCATCAATGCACCAGATTTCCATAGTGGTTCTCTGACTTGAAAATGGGGTTTTTGGTATATTCTTTTTGGGTCCAGATTTTCTTTGAGTGCTACAGTAGTGCTTCAGGCCCACTTCGGTAAATTTGATCGATCGAAAATTTTAAACATGTTAGTTCACAGTATTTACATTATATCTGCGACCGTGAATGTCATTTGATCGGTAAATCCTGTCTAACTGCTATAGCCCTTTTAGACGGATTTGCGAACGTGACATTCACGTTGATGTTCTGTGTTGTGCTGTGATGTTGCGGATTTGTCGTGGTGGATAGCCTGGATGCAATGGTAGTACAGTTTGGTTATTTATGTACATTTGATATTGCGGGGCGAGCGTCCGACATGTGGACTACCGTCACTGCCTGTTTGTATATTATTCTTTTGGGGCACGACCGGGCTGAGGTCGATGTACCCGTTGTGTATATTTTACTTTCTGTACTAGGATTACCCCGCGGTGGGATGCACGGATAGCCGGGTTCTAGAGGGCAACGGGCCCGCATCTCATGGCGTTGAGACGGAGGGGGCTTCACTCTAGAATTGGCGGGCTATTCGCCGCACTCATAGGGGGTATAGGTTGACCCAAGGAGGGGTGCCCAAGTTACCGGATTCCGTGAAGTGCTGGGTGGTCCATTCACGTTGCTGAAGGGGGCTGCCTCGCTTCAGGTTTTGGCGGGTAACTTGCCGCACCCGTAGGGGTCTAGGTTTTCATTGCACAGGCTATCCACACGACCAGGGGAACTTCGGGTTTCAGTAGCGGCTCTGTGAAACCCGGGGATCCCAGATATCTGTATTGTTCTCTGATGCTTATTACATTTCTGTGATGTTGCATTTTATCACGCCTTGAGCGAATATTATATATTGATATATATACTAGTAGATGTTGTATATGTTTTGCATCTGCGCTAGTCCAGTCCCCGCTCTGTCGTTAGTTAAGTAACCTAACGGGTGATGACGGGACCCAGTAGCGAATGCGGATGGCATATACGTACATCATTATTTTCGTTCTTTATTGGTGTGATCAATTGATGGGACTGCGTTGATTCGGATCAATGCAAGCTAAACAAACCTATTCTGATGTTGTTGGAACAATTTTTCAAAAAGCTGTTATTGCAAGGGCGTTCTCTTTTGTTTTGCACAGTGGTATTCGGTTATGAATATCCAGCACCTCAGTCGACGAGGCAAGGGCCGAGATCCCTTCACCGGGAGTGACCCCTTGGACAGAAGTTTGCGTCAGGGCAATAACTTCACTATAGTCGTTTACTTTTGCTTTGCATCGTGGTATTCAGTTGGAATATCCTGCACCTCATTCTACGGGGAAAGCGCCGAGATCCCTTCACCGGGAGTGACCTCTTTAGCAAAGGTTTTCGCTACTATATTTTTATAAAAGCTATCCGGTTCCTTCAACGATATCAAGTTCATAACAACAACCGAGCTTGGTTGCTCTCCCGCCACTGTTAAAGGTTTTTCGCCAAAAACCATTCGTAGCCCTCTGTCATTTCAGATGGGTAGCACGTAGTATTCATGCTATGTTTGTTGGCCTTAGTCAAGGCATAGTGTATGGTAGCTGCTTGTTACCTTTCTGCTGTATAGATAGATGCGTTGGTTTGGGACAGTCGTATAGCCTTGTTGGCCCAAGTCAAGGGCTTGTACGGGTGGGTTCAAATTAACCTGGACAATGACGGGTAGAACTTAACATGTGACTTATGATTTGTTGGCCTTAGTCAAGGTCATAAGAGCATGGGGCAAAAATCACATTGGGAGTTTCTAAAGAAACTGAAACTTTCCAGATATGCGCATACCTTCTGGAGTGTGATAACGTGAGCGGATTCCGTCACGTTATCATGCGATGATAGTTGGATCCCGATTCCCACTGATGAGTTGGTTTACTCCTCGGGTGATCCCGACTAATTCTTCTTTCAGGTTTGGGGAAGAATTTGACGTTACAGTGGGAGGTTTCCTGATTAGATAAAGTGATAACCATTCTGATCTAGGTTAGAGTGCACGCTGAGTGTTTCTTTTCTCTCGCTCTTTGGCAGCGACCATGACCTGACCCTTGACTATAACTCAGTGACCAAGATTAACCGAACCTTCTTAAACACTGGCTTTTGGATTGTCAGAGTTGCATACCTCATTGCCACTCCTACTTTTACCCTTTTCTCCAGGACACCCCGTATTACTAAGAACGTCCACTTCCATTGGACAAAACCATCGTATGGTTATATACGAACTCGAAAGAATTTATTCGAGGATGGTTTTAGGTTCTGGAGAAAACGAATAGGACTATTCAGTTGTCTTTTCCTTTTACCTTCTCTCAGATTGCGAGTGCTCCTTGGTTTAGGAGATAGTACACCTATTACGCAAATTGGATAGTCTTCTTCCAAACCTTAGACTGGTGCCGAACGGTGGGGAATGAAGAAAACCAATTAGCATAACGATGGTGTACAGAAGGTATTAAGTAAAGACGTATCAAGGGATTAGTAAGAGGGCAAAGTAAATTGCGACTGCTATTCACGACCAAACCAAATATTTCATTACCACTCCCACTTCACCTTTGTATTTCTCCAGGACACTCCGTATCACTACGAAGATCCACAGTTATTTGGATGCTCCATCGTATGGTTATATACGAACTCGAAAGGAACTTGTTCCAGTTCGGGGATGGATTCTGGTTCAGGAGAAATAGGAATAAGGTTTATTCGGTTGTCTTTTATCTTCACCTTCTCTCGCATTGCGAGTGCTCCTAGGATTAGGACAGTACACCCATTATGCTTATTGAATAGTCTTCTTCCAAACCATAGGCTGGTGCCGAACGGTAGGGAAAGAAGAAAACCATTTGGCCTAAAGGGGTGTGCAGAAGGTAACGACTAAAGACATATAAAGGGATTTGGAGAGATGGCAAAGAGATATACGGTTACAGTTGTGAATCTGGATAATGGAAGAGGCATTACTAGGAATACCCGGATACCCCATTGAAACATTTCAATGTTTCAGTTTCACTGTGTACTGTTAAAAGAAAACTGATTTCCCAATTAGACACTTACTCCAGGGTATGTATTTACCAGGTATGCTTCTCACATCTGTATGGTTTTACAGATGATGAGTGGGAGTAAATTATTGGGAATTAGGTGATCATCCTCATTATATCGGGATTCGTTGTAATTGGTGATATTTGAGGAAGTCATCTGGGTTGTTTGCCGGACGGCAAATATTTGGTTTTGAATATCCGTTGTTATGCAGCAATTTCAAATTGATATATCTGTACGTCTATTTTTATAGAGTGAGATATATCTTTTTGAAATTATGTCTATGACATTAACCTATATCAGCGGATGGTTAGGTAAGGAGCATTGAACAGCGGTGTAATTCTTCTTAACCATAAGTACAGTTTTCAACCTACGACACACAGTGAATGAGTCACTAGACTCAGGGGACTTATACAGAGTATTGTATATTGTCCAGTGTCCATTAGGACAGAGGGGTTGATCCTCGTACTATATTCGGTTTACTTATGACTTCTCTAGTTTTTAGACAAGTGTTTCGTAGAAACACAGGGTCCAAGTTTTGAGAAGTTATAGGTATAAGAGTAAAGTAGAGAACCAGGTATTGCAAGTATCGGGATTCTTCAAGGTGATCGAAGATGTAGATACTTGTGTGTGGTATTCAGTTAATAGTAATGATTAAGAGAACTTGCTTCTCTTTCAGGTTACTCATAATTGGAAGCATTCCTAAGTTGAGTAATGCTGATCGGCCTCCTTCTATTTAGTTGACATGCACTGGAGACAGTTGCATGATTTGAATCTGGTTCAATTAAATCAGTGCCTCTATTTCTATATTGGATATAGAACAGTTCATATCTTGACATTGTTATGGTACGGGGAGTCTTCCGGCTTATGCTTAAAACCAGACTCCAGATAACTCAAGGCACGTTTCTGTAATGGCTGTTTATGGGTTGACCCGGGCTATGATGAGGGTTGATTTTCTACCATCTGGAAGATCAATAGTGATATTGTTCTTGACTCGCCACAGTTTTAATAAAAATGGATTTTTTCAGAAAACAGTAGTGGGAGTATGGTAGAACTGGAAGTGATTCCAGAACCGCAAACGATTACTGAAGCTTTGATAAGAACCTAAAGATTCAATCTGGTTTGACACTCCATTAGCCACTCCGCAGATATGGTGGGTAATCTCAGGCGCTCGAGAGGTACTTCGGTATGCTTAAGGACGGTGGCAGGGAGGTTCTTGTTTACCCAGACTTTCTATTGCTGTTGTTCCAGACTGTGAGACCCGGTAGGAGGATGAGTATAGAGTCGTTCTAAACTAGCTTTAGAAGTGTACGTTTATATGACTTTGCCAGAGGGTTGTCATAGTCAGTGGGAGCAGCGGAAGCATAATAGACAAGTGGCTTATGTCTATTTATAGACTAAAGCAGATACAGCGGAGATAGATCATCTATTTCTGATGTGACAGTCATAGGTTTGACTTCATTAGAATAGGGGATGGATCTGTTAAGGAGGTAGTAGGGTGTGATGTCCTGGTATTTGGATAACATACACAGAGTAGGAAGTGATATTCCTATACTACGATCGGTTATACTTTGGTTGTCACACAGTGGTTTCTCCACATGGGACTTGGATATAATATCAAGACATTCTGGTTACTAGATCTATAGATCTAGATTTGGGTGGTTTTCCAATCTGGATACTTAGACAGCATTCTATAAGTATTTAGAATGGACGACTCCTGGCACGGTAGTGAACCTGCAGGTGATGGAGTCACCCTCTCTAAAAGTATCTTACAGACTAAAGGGGAGAGGGATGTGCATGATTGGCAGATCACTTGCTTAGGCAATTGAGTCAATCATGAGATGTCAAGTACCACACCAGATGTTGTTGTTGCAGTAGATGCAATAAGATATTGATCCAATCCTGGAGAAACATTCGGAAGCAGTTTTAGAACATAAGTGGATGTTCTAGGGATTTGATAACGGCAGCCTCCTTTAGGAGACGGTTATCATTCCAGGCTTCCAAGGTGACTTGGATGACAGAGTGACTGTCAGAGTTATAGTTTTCCCTCTGACGAGGGGCAGTATCTGGACAGGTGGTCCAGGTGGATACTGAGGGAAGGCATGGCGCGGAATACTGATTAAGTTCAGTTGACGATACAGTCTAAGAAGTTTGGATTTGGAGTTCATTTATGAGCTAGGTCCCATCAGATATCCAGACATATTCTAAGATAGGTATTGCTCATTTCGGGAGATGGCTTTCACCGCGAACTTGAGATTAAGAGAGGCATAGAAAGAAACATCAGATCGGATCCACTCACTGAGGCTATTCCTCGAACGCAATAGTTTCGCAAACGGGCTTTGTGAGACTGACTAGTAGAGGAGTTGCGTGTTCGGTATCACACGGGCTGTGAGTATGCGACATCGCAATAATTAGCCTTGAGTGCAAGTGGGAGATTGTTGGATATAGTGCCCTCAGAGTTAATTATTGGATCACAGGCACGTGATTGCAATGATTGAGGGAGGACCTATGCCGGTAGGACAGTCTTACTCAAGATGATAGTATGCTATCTGGTTTATCTTTATCATCGTGTGCTGCTTCAGGTGACCTTACAAGTCACTGTTGCACGTTGATAGAGCCCCTAGGATTCTTGCTTGACTACCAGCAGTATGAGGGCGATCATATACGTGGGAGTTGGGGTCTATAAGCACATCCTTAAAAGGTCCCTAGTCATGGGAGTTTCGAGACAGGGCATCGATACTCCAGAGTAGACTAGTGTATACAGTCGATACCCCGACGAGGGGCGATGGACGGTCTCACAAGCCACTGGTGTCAGTTGGTTCACCTAAGATGTATACAGGTGCTCATTAGGTTATGAGTACACCGGACAGGACTCGCCGGGAACCTGCTAGTTGTGATTATACCAGATGTCAGATAGCAGTTCCCTGGTGACATGTGTACAGGTTAGTTCATCGACCTGAGATCGTCATTTGTCTCGTGTGAGTTCCCACTGTACTTTGATTACTACCCTACCACGCTCAAAGGAGACGTGCAAACAGGTTTTAGTTGGGTACAGTCCCGAGCCACATGGAGGCAGTGAGCGGATCTGCAGGGGTTCGTCTCTCCCGGTATTAGGGGTGAGGTCGCGCTGTGTCTAGGAGAGCCAGTACATGAAAGTCCTTGGCCAAGGCAGGAGATTTACTGGTAGGTATTCCAGTAGTATCTCAGGGTGTTCTGGGCTACACTCCGACACGACTTGTACCACTTTTGGGGGTCTGACTTTTACCAACCCCCTAGGCCCGCCATGCGATGCTCATAGACAAACGGACCAGACTGTACGGATATTGTCACCGACAGGCTCAGTAGGGTGTCAGGACGAGTTCGCTCATCGACGTCCGTTTTGGTCAATACCTGGTAGCCCGTTACGTATGGCTAATACCTCTGACGTGCTAGTGGTTAAATCCACAGCCAAAGTATTGACGAGTCTTTAGAGTCCCCCACAGACAGTTGCTCAAGTTTCGGGTGAAACGCAATAGAGGCCGTATGGAGATATGGCAGGGTTCGTTCTTATACGTGCGGTATTGCACGCATCATGATCGGACGGATAATACTAGCGGGCTTTGGTTTAAGCCGGATCCTAGTATTGTACAGTGTAGATTTTGTCTCATTGCATTTGTATTCAGTGGGAATACAAATACAGGTATGTATATACAGTCGCGGGGTTTTCCTATAATTTATTACGGGATCGGTTTTTTGAAGCTGCCAGTTTGCCTTTCGTTTCGGCCATTTTTCCTTTGTTCCTTCACGGCCGGACTTTTGTGTTGGAGGGGCTAATTTGCAAATGTGCAAATTAGCTTTGTGGAAGGGGTTTTTTGTATATAAGTGATTATGATAGATATAGCATCTTTGCTTTATTCTTCATAATGGTTTTTGCTTTATTGTGATGAGATATGATTTGGCTTTGGTGTGACATTAATTCCTTGTTTTCATCCATTTCTTTATGGTTACCTCTACACACTCTTGTGCTCACCCCATTCATATTTTTCCCTTGCCAATTTTTGGCCGGCCACTTGATGGAGAGGGAGAGTTTTCATTTTTGGGTGAGGGGAAAATATTCATCTCATATTTTTCTTGCTACACAAATTCTAGTTCACTCAAAAGTTCATTTTCTCCTACACATCATCAAAGGCAACTTCAACCCCATTGAGACAATGGTTTCTACACTTCATCTACAGCTTCCTTGGGCACGTCGACTCGCCAACTTCGTGCCCGAGTTGCCTCGGTCCAGAGGTGGGAGCCCGTAAAAAAACCCGGCGATGTGGTTCCCATTCCGACGAGAAGATGAAGACCGGAGATTCCGCGAGGAGATCGGAGTGGAGGCGAAGACCGAAGGACACGGATCGCTCGGTATAGCTTCCTTCCCTTTTTCTTGTTTGCTAGAGTTAGGTTAATGGCCCGATCCGGGTTTTAAAATGCGCGGTGGTGCCGGTTTACAAGTTAAAGAAAAGTATCGTTTCCACATTCCGGCATCGGATTGACGGCCGGGGCGCCGTCTTGCACTTACACCAAGCGGCTTCCCTGTTCACGATGCCTATGGAACAGGTTGCTCAAGCCACCACAGGGTTGTTTTTTAGGACCATGCTCCCGCCAGCAAACTTCACCACTCCCGTGCCAGTACCAGAAGCTCCCAAGAAGTCGGTTTTTGATCAGCTTACAGCTGCTGCAGCCCCTCTCAGCGGGTCGTCCAGCACCGGTGCCTCGGTCTTCTCCAGATTGAGCCAAAATTCCTGTAGGCCCACAATGAAGTCTGCAATCCCAGAGAAGGTTATTCCGAAGAGAGTAACCAACCCTGCTCCTGAAGTCGTCAAGGCGGCTTCTCCTGCCAAGGGGTCGGTCTTTACAAGACTGACCGTCCCAACTCCCGCTCCTGCTACTCAAAGAATATCAGTCTTTAACAGGCTGACACCAGCAACGGCCCCTCACCCGAACAGGGGGCAAGACAAAGCCATCCTTGTCACCGAGCCAACTCCATCAGCTCCACACGCTCGACGTCGCCACTGGCGCCGAGTGAGGAAGTCAGGAGACAACTCCCCTTCTGGGCTAACTCCACCAACCCCAACGGCGGAAATTAATGCTGCTGTTCCAACCGGGAACAGCTTCGAGCTGCTGAATAAGGTGCGCAGGAATTCTCCTACCGCCGTACTGAAAAGATCTCCTCCTCTGGTGGAGAATGTTGTGGAAGCAAATCCAGAACAGTCCCCTCAACGGCTATCCTCTAAAATCTACAAGGTCTGGCGTCAAGTCCAAGACTCGGTGATTGATCCAAATTTCTTCCGCCAGCACAAGAAGCTGAAGGTCTGGCAGGAAGAAAGCCATCCTGCCAAGCCACGAAAAGCTATCTGGGTGCCCACCGTGACGACCCCCTCAACTTCGACTGCTCATAAGAAGAGAAGGCCGGAGAAGATCCCCGTGCCTGCGACAAACGTCAAAGGCACTAAGCCCGAACGCCCTAAGTCTGGGGGCATGGTGGTCCATACTATTTACATGGCATCCGGAAAGGAAGATAGCCGCGCTTCTACGGGCCACCGACCACTCACCCGATCCATCACAAGAGCTCAGGAACAGCAACAGCAAAAGCTTCAGGAGATGCTGACCGCCGTGGCCGCACTTACCGGGCCAAAAGAAAACCCGGAGGCGTCATCGGAACAACGTCGCGAACACGAGACTGATGCTGAATTCCTTCGGAGAATGCTCGAAAAGAAGGACAAGGAGGCTACGGAATAAGCGGCCAATATAAAGCAAATGGCTCTTCTGTTCCAGGACATGGTGGGTATGATGATCCAGCAGGATCCTCCGGCTGAAGATCCTCCGATTATCCTTGAAGATGACAAAGGAGAAACATTAAATCCCCTGCCGGCTCTTTCAGCAGCCAAGGAGGAAACAATCTCTAAAGCTTCCCTGGATGACTATATTGCTCAGAAAATAAGAGTTCACCAGGAAAATGAGGCAGACGGCCAAGTTGTCAAAACAGGGCGACCGTATCCAGGCTGGTATGATCAGATAAAGTACCCGCCGGGCTACACAATCCCAAAATTCCAAGTCTACAAGGGGACAAGCAATCCCCATCAACATGTCGCCCAATTCAGGGCTCTTTGTGTCAACACCGGGGGCGATGATAAGCTTCTACTCCGTCAATTCGTTGGCAGCTTGTCAGAAACGGCGTTTGATTGGTACTCCGAACTTCCAAACGACTCCGTCAAAACTTTCGCAGAAATGGAGTTATTGTTCACCCAGCGATTCGCGAGCGCAAGTGAATGCACCCCGATAACAGTATTGATCAATGCAAGGGTGAAGCCGGGTGAAACTTGGGTTCAATATGCAATCCGATGGCGAAATCTGTGGTCGAAATGCGAACAGCGCATCGAAGAAGCACCAACGGTGGGCATGTTCGTCGGCACCCTAGACATTATGCAACTATTTCACAGTTCATGATGTTTTTTAAACCGACCATGTTTCAGGCTTTAATCGATAAGCTAGCCTAAATGGATCAAATGGGTCACAGACCGTCTCCCCCGAAGCCGGAACCGCGGAACGACAAGGGTAAAGGGAAGGCAACCTTCGTTGCGAACACCCAACAGCAGCCCAGTGCCCCAAAGCTAACTGATCAACTGGAGGAGAGACGGCGCTATTACAATGAGAAAATGAAGCGTCTTTACTCATTCCCGCGGGATAAAACGAAAAGGCTGTTCGAGCTGGCAATGCACAACAGGCTTATCAATTTGCCGAATCCAAGGCGACCACCGCAACCCAACGAAGTGAATAATCCTAATTATTGCCCTTACCACCAAACGGTAAGCCATCCGATCGAAGATTGCTTCATCTTTAAGGGATGGATCGAGGATCAGTATCAGCAAGGCAAGTTTGCGCTGTCCGAAAAGTGGAAAGTGAGCCCACCACAACCGCACACTCCTAAGAAGATGGACACACCGGGAGCAACGTGCTCTTTTGTTGAAGAAGCCCAATGGGAGGTTGTTCTTTCGGCCAAAACCAAAAGGATGCTAAATGATCTCCAGACATGCCCGGCGATCAGGTGGAAGAATCTGTTGGAGCCTGAGATCATCGAGGGGATGCTAAAACCGCGCCCGACTCTAAAAATCGGTGGTAATAGCCAAAGCACATACACCCAGCCATAGAAATCTTCGAAAAAGAAGAAGAAATCCAAGAAGCCCATGAAGCCTGGCGACAAGCGCACGGATTTACAGAAGCAGATTGATGCGCTGGAAGAGTATAACCAGAAAGCGCGGACTCCGCTCCAAGAGTTCCTCAGCCACGTCCTTGAGGATGAAGATGATGGAGAAGACTCGTCGGATGAATCTGAGGATTACTTAGCAAGATGCCATGTGATATCTCATTCATCGCTAGACAATGAAGAAGCTCCCTGCACAGAGAGACTAGGGGCAGGTCCTGAACCGGAACTTCTATGGCCGTCAGACGAAATGATCGACGCCTTCCTGAATGAGATTCATCTGAAAAGTAAAGCCGATCGGGAGCGTGAAATGGCCATACTTGAAAGAGCCAAACGCCGGCGACTAGATGGAAGAGTCGAGACACTCCCACCGAATCAAAGAACATCCGTCGCGAATAAAAACAAGTTCATGACGAGGAAAAGGTTTGCTAAAGCCATATCAATGGGAATGAAGCTACCACCCTCCGAAAGAAACATTCCCGGTGAAGCAGAGATGCATCCTAGCTACTGCTCATATCATCGGAAGATCTCACACCCCACCGAAGAATGCGATGCTTTTAAAGATGGTGGCAGGGATATGTTGCTCACCGGCAACATTTTAAGCGAATGAAACGCAAAACTCGTCGGGAGCAGAGAAGTACGACCGAGGAGCATAAAAGAACCACCGATAACTGCCGCATGATCAACACCAGGGGATCGCAGGTTCTCACCTTCGGAAGCGACTCTGACGAAGAGATGGCTCTTGGCCCTCTCTTTAAAGAATCCACCTTGGGGAAAGAGGAGGAACCGAAGGCCTGTGAAAACATCCAGCTGTACAATCGCACACTCTCAGAAAAGAATCTCGGACCCACGAGTAGAAAAGATAAGGGAAAGGAAAAGGTCTCTGAGGATATCGCCCTGGATGACCAAGTCATGAAAGAGCTGACTGCCAAGGACCCGGTAAAGAGGAACAAGGTGGACTACAATGTTCTAGCACACTTGAGGAAGTTACCTTCGCAACTCTGCGTTCTTGACGCCCTTTTACTATCCAAAGAAGCGAGAGATTCATTGATCAAGGCGCTACAAGAGCCAGAGCAATTCCAACCCTTCCTTGCCGAAGAAAAGATGAAGGACGAGCTGGAGGAAGTGCACACAGCCGATATCACCTTCGGAGAAGAAGACCTCCTCCTTAGGACGTGCGAGCACAACCGTCCCCTCTATGTCTCAGGATACTGCCACGATATAAAGATAGGCAAAATCCTGGTCGACAAAGGGTCTTCCGTCAATCTCCTCAACGTGCGAGTGTTGAAGGAAATCTGCATGAGCGTCCAGCATCTCGCTCGTGATAAAATCACCATCTCCGGTTTTGACTCCCAGTCATCGCAAACTTTCGGGTCTGTGATATTGACATTACGATTCGGAATACTTGTCACGGATATTAAATTTCATGTCATTGACGCCAAGACATGCTATAACGCTTTGCTCGGCCGGCCTTGGTTACACGAGTACAACATCATCCCCTCTACGCAACATCAGTGTATGAAATACTTTAAGGATGGTCTCGAGTATACCGTAACAAGATAGCTGAACCCATTCTCCGTGAACGAAGTCCGCAAGTACGAAGATGCAAAATACTTCTTGCCAGACTTTGAAGACACAGAAAGATGTCACAAACCGGAGAACAAAACTATCACCACCATTCCATTCTTCGGGAGTGATACTGAGGAGGAGGAAGAGATAGTTTATTCAGGTCCATCCCAATACAACAAGCTGGGACCGTCCGCTCCTGTGTTGATCTTTGGCTGCGACTCGGAAGATGAGGTCCATGCTATATTTTCCGCTCGGCCTTCAATACAAACATTCGCAGATGAAGAGCAAAGTTTGCAAGTTGCCATGCTTCCGCCCAAACATCATAAAGAACTAGACGCGCTTGATACCTACAGTGTGGAAGAGCTACAGACGTTCTATGTCCCTCCCAGGCGAGAATGAGAAAAGGCGATCCTATTCTACCGCTCTGGAGAAACCAGAGTGGAGAAAGAAGTTTGGCATGACGCCGATTCTACACTTGACAGGCTCCTGCCCATCCGTCTGCCTAGATATTATACAGAAGGCTTGAAAAGGCTATTGAAGCACCAAGGGATACCCTTCAATCAGACCGCTCGAAAAGCTAAGTTCTATGACAGGATCTGGAACGTTCCCGGAACTCAGCGCAAGTTGCCCAACGGGAGAATGGAAGCGATCGGGTTTGGATATGTTCGGTCCAAGAAACGAGAGCTACTCCACGACTGCTATGTCGTACATGACTTTGATGAAGAAGAAGATGCTCAATGGGAGAATGCTAACCCTGAACCAGAAAGAGCCCCCGACGTGAAAATGCCCAGTCTGTCGTTCGAAGAACAAATGGACAAGCTTATAAGGGAAGCAGGTCAAAAAGTTCGAGACGACCATAATCGCGAAATGGCCATCTACGAGAAAGCCAGGATGCAACGCCTTCTTCAACAGGATGCGAAAGATGAAAATGCCCCTCCTTGTCAATCTGTTGTGCAAAAGGCCCGACGCAAAGGCAGAAACAAGTCAAAGAGCGGAAAAGGCGTTCGACAGCGACAGAGCGGGGCCAAGAAGTCACGCGATCGGGAATCGGTCGGTCCGAATTTGTCCCTTAGGAAAAAGATGAGTCGAGCATACTCTTTTCCCCAAAACAAGACAAAGAAGATACTTGATCTTGCTGCAAGACATCAAATACTTACACTCCCGGAGTCCAAGCACCATGAGCAAGCCAACGAGGTCTCTCACCCAGACTATTGCTCGTATCACCGAGCAATTAGACATCCTCTCGAAGACTGCTTCACCTTCAAGAACTGGGTCGAAGACCAATATCAGCTCGGTAAGTTCGCTCTATCCAGCAGTTGGAGGATAACTCCGCCGCAGAGGCATGAACCAAAAGCCGCGCATACAGAAAGAATAGAACCAGATCAACCTCGGTCATGGAAGCGAGCTCGTACCTGTCATATGATAACACTATCAAAAGAAGAGCCCGAGAATATGGATGACCTCCCCTGGTGCTTCGAAAACAATGATAACGAGGTGATCTCAGAGTTTCCACCGGCGCCGAAAGAGCTGGAAGTTGGAATACATACCACTGCAGATGATCTCAAGAAAATTGATTTGGGGACGGTAAGTGACCCACGGCCGACATTCGTCAGTGAGTCGCTGTCTGAAGAAAGGGTGGCTACACTAAAAGATGTGCTTATACAGCATAAAGATTGCTTCGCGTGGAACTATTTCGAGATGCCAGGACTAGATCCAGAGATTGCTGTCCACAAACTGGCCATATCCCCAGACGTCAAGCCAATCAAACAAGCACCGAGAAGAATGCGGCTCGAGCTTGAGATGAGCATCAACGCCGAGGTCAAGAAGCTGATCGACTCTGGTTTCATCCAAGAGGTTCAGTATCCTGACTGGATCGCCAACATTGTCCCAGTAATGAAGAAAAATGGGACAGTGCGCATATGTGTATACTTTCGGGATCTTAATAAAGCCTGCCCGAAGGACAATTTCCCAATACCGGTCACTGAGCTGATGATAGACAATACGTCCACTCATGAAGTCTTCTCCTTCATGGACGGATCGTCAGGATACAATCAGATAAAGATGCATCCCGAGGACCAGAAGCATACCGCTTTCCGAACCCCATTAGGTATATTTTGCTACAAGGTGATGCCTTTCGGTCTAAAGAACGCCGGCGCTACCTATCAGAGGGCCATGACGAAGATCTTCGATGACCTCGTACATGAAATCGTCGAATGCTATATCGACGACCTCGTGGTGAAAAGCAAATCATACGAGGAACATCTCGAGCATCTGAAGATCGTATTTCAACGCCTTCGACAATACATCTTGAAGATGAACCCTCTCAAGTGCGCATTCGGAGTTTCCTCGGGCAAATTCCTAGGATTCATCGTTCGACACCGAGGTATCGAGATAGATCCGTCAAAGATCAAGGCGATTATGGAAATGCCCCCGCCAAGAACTCTCAAGTAATTGCGGTCTCTCCAAGGTAAACTCGCGTATATCCGGCGATTTATAGCCAATCTCTCTGGCAAGTGTCGTCCTTATAGTCACTTAATGAAGAAGGGAACCCCGTTCGTCTGGGATCACAAATGCCAAGGCGCACTGGACGAAATTAAGCAGTATCTGCAGAACCCGCCAGTGCTGGCTGCTCCGGTCAAGGGAAAGCCTCTCGTTCTGTACACAACCGCCCTTGAAGGTTCCTTAGGCGCATTATGGGCACAAGAGAATGACCAATGGAAAGAAAGAGCTCTCTACTATTTGAGCCGAGTTCTCCTGGGGGTAGAAAGCAATTACTCTCCCATCAAAAAACACTGCCTGGCGTTGATCTTCGCAATAACGAAGCTCAGGCACTATGCGTTGGCGCATGAAGTCCGTCTCATATCGAAGGTGGATCCCCTCAAATACTTGATGTCAAAGGCCATATTGACAGGACGGCTCGCTAAATGGGTCTTGCTCTTGATGGAGTTCTCAATAACTTATCAGCCTCTTAAGGCAGTGAAAGGCCAGGTCATTGCCGACTTCCTCGCTAAGCATCCAATACCTGTCGATTCTCTTTTAAACTGTAAACTGCCAGACGAACATGCGTTCGATGCGATCGATAGTGGTGATACCCGGTGGGAACTTTATTTTGATGGAGCATCTTCAGTGAAGAAGCGCAAACAGAACACGCCCATAATCAAATCAGGGGTAGGCCTCATCTTCGTGACTCCACAAAGGGGGATAATGCGCTTTGCTTTCTCCTTAACAGAGCCGAGGACAAACAATGAAGCCGAGTATGAAGCTTTGATACGACATGGGAATCGAAAACCTGCTTATATACGGAGACTCTCAACTGGTCGTCAGTCAAGTAAATGGCGACTACCAAACGTGCAAACCAGAGTTGGTGAAGTACGGCGAGAGGGTACAGCAACTGCTGACCCAAATACCTTCCTACACCTTGGAAAGCATACCGCGCACGGAAAATAGCAAAGCGGATGCATTAGCTAAGCTCGCTAAAGAACTGGCCGACGAGAATCTCGATGACGTGAGGATCGTTGTGCAAAGCCGTCGGGTCCTCGCACCGGCGTAAATATCTCTGGAATCATCCGAGGAAAAGTAAGCGACTGAGCAGACAGCCCTGCAAATAAAAGACCAGGAAAAGGCTGAGGATTGGAGAGAAGTCTTTATAGACTACCTCAAATCCCGTCGAATGCCTGAAGATGCATCCTCAAGACATCAGCTTATGAAACGAGCTCTGTCTTTCGCTTTCGTCAATGATACTCTGTACAGGAGGTCATTTGATTCTTTATGGCTGAGATGCCTGGGACCTGAAGAGGCAAAAAGAGTTGTCCAAGAAGTTCACGACGGACTCTGCGGCTCTCACCAAGCAGGCCCGAAGATGAAGTTTAAGATCAAACGGATGGGTTATTATTGGCGCACGATGATCCAGGACTGCCTTGAGTATGCAAAGCAATGCCACTCGTGCCAGATTCATGGGGACTTTATCCATCAACATCCAAATCCACTACATCCAACGATGGCTATCTGGCCATTCGAAATGTGGGGGACTGACATAATCGGCCCCATCGAACCGGCATCATCCAGAGGACATCGTTTCATTTTGGCGACAACTGATTACTTCTCCAAATGGGCAGAAGCAGTACCGCTGAGGGAAGCGAAGACAGAGAATATCCTCCACTTCTTCAAGACGCACGTTATTTATCGGTTTGGAACTCTGCGACGGATCATCTCCGATAACGGGCCAGCCTACAGAAGCCACAAGATCAACCGCTTCGCACAACAACATAACATAGACTCGAGATATTCATCAGTCTATAATCCCCGAGCTAACGGTCTAGCTGAAGCTTTTAAAAAGACCCTGACAAAGATCGTGAAGAAGACGATGTCCCGAAATAAAAAGGACTGGCATGAGAGACTGCATGAAGCTCTCTGGGCATATTGAACTATGTTCAAGACAGCCATGAACACAACGCCGTACGCGTTGGTATTCGGTGCAGAAGCGGTACTCCCTCTCGAGATAGAGCTACCCTCTCTACGAATGGCAGTCTATTATGAGCTAACGGACGAAGAGAACGCTCACCTTCGGCTTGAGGAGCTCGATGTCCTTGATGAAACCCGGCTCATAGCGTAACAAAATCTGGAAGCTTATAAAGCAAAGATGACGCGCTCATATGAAAGATTGACTAGGCCAAGGACATTCCGCCAAGGCGAACTTGTGCTAGTGGTCAAAAGACCTATGATTCCCAATCGCGCCAAGCGGGGAAAATTAGAGCCGAACTATGAAGGCCCGTACATCATAGACAAGGTCTACCAGGGTGGAGCCTATCTACTCATGGACATGCATGATAAAAGACCCTTCAGGCCAATAAACGGTCGCTTCCTGAAGAAGTACTACGCTTGACGAGTCATGGCCTAGGTCAATGATAGATGACGACGACTATGTGCGCTCGCTATCTTCCTAAGCCCAAACTCTATAAGTAGCAACCGGCTTACTTTACAACGGACCGAAACGTCCTTAAACTAACAACAGACCGAAACGTCCTTAAACTATTGACGGACCATTATGTCCTAAAACTAGCTGTTGACCGAGATGTCGATAAACTACGGTGGATTGCAGCATCCCAAATCTGATACAAAAAAAAGGGAATAAAAAGAAAAAGAATAAAAAAAAGAGAAAACGGTATGTCCATAAGCAAAATGGGCACGGATGAAAACCCGAAAGGGCTCCGTGAGTAAAAATAGCAGGGCTACCGGCGAGTGTTTGTGAAAACCTGAAAGGGCGCAACCTCGTTAAAAGACACTTGCGAGGTCCTCTCGACCTTGTAAGGAGAAATCACCCGTGTGAGATCCTTACGACTCATAAGGGAGCAACACACTTAGGAATCCTCACGATTCCTAAGGAGAAATTACACTTGCGAGATCCTCACGACTCGTAAGAAGAATCCTCTTATGAGACCCTCACGGCTCATAAGATTTGAAATTCTTAAGCTACAGAGACCTAAACCTGTTCTTAAGCAACCCCCACAACCTCCGACACTGCCCTACAAGCGGTGCAACACCGACCCTTGTATACAATCCACGGGCGCGAATAAGCATTTCCCTAACAAAGTCCCACCCGTGACTAAGGATATGTTCACACGGTGAACGACCCTTGTGAGTCCTCTCGACTTATAAGGGGAAAACTCTCTTGTAAAATCCTTACAACTTTCGAGAAGCCATACACTTAGGAGTCCTCACGATTCCTAAGGAGAAAACACACCTACGAGATCCTCACGACTCGCAGGGAGAAATAACTTTGTGAGACCCTTATGGCTCATAAAGTCAAAAGCCTTAGTTGAAAGGATCCTAACCCTGTTCGCTAAGCCCCCTTTGTTCGATATCGACAGAGGAAAATGATGATTCGCTCCTGGCGATATCCCAGTTGTAGCGGTGCTGATGCTGAAATCGGTATCTAATCCCAAGCTTGCAGCGAAAAGCCAGCAAGCCACACATGCATATGAAATAGCCGAAATGATGGGGCAACTTGCAACAAAATCAGCAAGTAAAAATGTATGTATGCAGAATAGCCGAAATGATTGGGCAACTCGCAATAAAAAAAATAGCGAGTAAAAATAAAACAAATAGCCGAAATTATTGGGCACCGCGAAAAATAGCCGAAATGATTGGGCAATTGCGATCTTTGCGATATAAAAAGCTGAAATGATAGAGTATCGCAGAAAGAATAAAAAATAAAAATGAAATTTATGCCCTACAGGTGATATCACATCGATCCCTGTATACAATCCAGGGGCGCAAATGAAGAGGGAGTCACACTCCTCCTCCTCAGGTTTCATCAGAAGAAGAAGCCAAATCTCGACGGGTTATAGATAGCCTAGAGATCATCTCAACATTCATCCCATTGCAGCAGACACAACATCAAGCAAAGCGGAACAGCAGCAACTCCCAGTTCCGTAACTCGGCGGTGTACAAACGACCGAGAGTCAAATTCCGACTCTATGAAATGCGGATAAAGAGCAAAATTCCTGGTCACATGGAACGCGGATAACGTCACTTCTGACCCCGTGAAAAACATCCAGAGCGGATCCTGGTCCTCGCAGAACACGGCACTGAACCCGTGTGAAGCATCCAGAGTGGAGCCTAGTCCTCGCCGAATACGGCAGTGAACCCGTGGGAAGCATCTAGAGAAAAATTCCTGGCCACGTGGAACACGGATAACGTCACTTCTGACCCCGTGGAAAACATCCAGAGCGGATCCTGGTCCTCGCAGAACACGGCAGTGAACCTGTGTGAAGCATCCAGAGCGGAGCATAGTCCTCGCTGAACACGGCAGTGAACCCGTGGGAAGCATCTAGAGCAAAATTCCTGGTCACGTGGAACGCGGATAACGTCACTTCTGACCCCACGGAAAACGTCCAGGGCGGATCCTGGTCCTCGCAGAATACGGCAGTGAACCCGTGTGAAGCATCCAGAGCGGAGCCTAGTCCTCGCCGAATACGGCAGTGAACCCTTGGGAAGCATCTAGAGCAAAATTCCTGGCTACATGGAAAGCGGATAACGTCACTTCTGACCCCGTGGAAAACGTCCAGAGCGGTTCCTGGTCCTCGCAGAGCACGGCAGTGAACCCGTGTGAAGCATCCAGAGTGGAGCCTAGTCCTCGCCGAACACGGCAGTGAACCCGTGGGAAGCATCTAGAGCAAAATTCCTGGTCACGTGGAACGCGGATAACGTCACTTCTGACCCCGTGGAAAACGTCCAGAGCAGATCCTGGTCCTCGCAGAGCACGGCAGTGAACCCGTGTGAAGCATCCAGAGCGGAGCCTGGTCCTCGCCAAACACGGCAGTGAACCCGTAGGAAGCATCCAGAGCAAACATCGGACTGTGAGGCCCTTAAACTCACGGACTATGATGTCCTTAACCTCGACCGTGATGTCTTAAAACTAACAATCAACCATAATGATTTTAAACTAATTTTACCTCGGTTCAAAGGTACATCTCTTCACTCCTTTGATATTTGTCATTATAATTCCTAAACGTCTTCAAAGAGGTAACGGGTCCCGGCAACCACACATTTCACGGACTATGGAGTCCTTAAATCCACGGACTATAACGTCCTTAACCTCGACCGTGATGTCTTAAAACTAACATCGGACTGTGGAGTCCTTAAATCCACGGACTATGGCGTCCTTAACCTTGACCGCGATGTCTTAAAACTAACATTGAACAGTGGAGTTGATTAGTCGAAAATATTGCATATTTTAACCAGCAATTTTCTCATCATTTGCATTCATATAGAAGTGTTCGGAATTCATATTTTACATATTAGCAAAACTGTCGCAAAATATCAGATTACATGTATTAGACTCAAAACTGACACTATAAAGGAAATTGACTACATTTCATGGCATCGCATCATCCCTACATTTGCGCAACACTTATTTTGAGATCTGTGCAGGAAAATCCAGCAGAAAGGCCAAAATTTACAGGGTATAGCTAAAACGTTACGCCAACTCAATGATTTCAGATCTGGTATCAATCCAAAAGGGAAAATAAAAATCAACATATCAGATAAAGCCCCAAATGTTGTTCCAAGACCATACCAGGAAGCCCAAGGCCCAAGCCCTATAAAGTGCCGCGGATCCGCGGCAGGAACCTGCTTGCGCCGCGGATCCGCGGTGGGTCCAAGGAGTTAGCGTCTCAATTTTTGTGCAAAACTTCTATCTCTGTGGCTAAAGCTCAAAATGACATGTCAATTTCCAGAAGACTCCAGAGACTTCTGCCAGATCAGCAAGCTTTGGAATCAACACTAAACTAGCCTATCATTCTAGAAACTTCTTCCTAAACCCTAGCTTAAACCCTAAGCTAAGCCTAACAAACTCTTTCTAGAAGTCTTTCAACAAACTTTTGGAGGGAACTCAAGAAGGCTTAGGGTTTGGGTGCTCTATAAATAAGACCCTAGGCTCACTTGTAAATCATCTTGATTCATCTTGGAGTTGATCTTTTGATTAGTTGATTTTAGTAGCCAATTTAGAGCCATTCTATCTCTCTCTTCATCTTCTTCTTCCACAAGTCTAGTGAGAGGATTTGTGTGAAACCCTAACCCTAATTCCAATCAAAAGCCAAGATCCCGAGTACCCATTAAAGCAAGAAGCCTTGCAACCTTTTAGGAGCCGAGCCGGTCTTCAACAGAGCAAGTGGTCCAAGCCGATCCGCGACTCATGGAGCCGAGCGAAGTCAAGTCGACAATTTAATTCTTCCTCTTGTAGTTCTTGAGCGATTGTAATCAAATTGTTGATATAAATAAAAGGTGATATTCTTTTATCTTGTTTTCTTTAAATTCTTGTATCATGAGTCAATCTAAATTTCTAGTTATAATTCTTGTTGTGATGTTTGAGTAATACTCCGTTCGTCGAGGAGTCGAGATGATCAATAGAATGATGATGTAATATATAGTAAATCGATTCTTGAATCCTACGAGTTTTGTAAACCCTAGCAAGATCAAGAATCGACGACCCAATTCGTTGCGATACTTTCTTGATTGATATCGCTCGAGATTGGGGAGTTATGATCGTTTCTTGAAATTGCTAGAGGCTAGAATATGAATGATATCTATGAAAGAACAAGGGTTAAACGATGAAACCCTAGTTTCATCAAGAAAGCCCTAACTCTCGTTGACCATCATCGATCTAGTATCAATCCTTCGAAGGAAAAGATCACGAAATCTTGAAATTACATCACGTCTATAGATCCGATCGATTCCTACGAGCCTCATTTAGATTCTTGACATTTTGGTTCAAAATATTATCGAAACTCAATTCTTGATTGTTTATCAGTTTCTTGATTCTTGATTCAACTCGTGACACCTGAATCAATTGATAAATTCTTGAATCATGTTTTCTTTTCTTTTCGATTAACTTTTCAATTCAAACAAATCAAATATAAAAACGAATCGCACAATCCCTGTGGACGATCCGCACTCACTTACAATCTACATCCGACACTGTAGTTGATTGCGGTCAAATAATTCTTTGATTGTGAACTTTATTCATTTTCTAATTACCGACACAAAGAAACTCATTCGCTTTATTCGATAAACACACACAAAGAAATGATCAATCAAATGGCGCCGTTGCCGGGGATCGCGCGCTAATTCGTTGTATATCAAAGTTTGAATTGAAAGAATTATTCCATTGTTATTTTGAGATCAAAATTCGTGCAAAACCCTAAACAATTTGTTGTGTTTCATTGCAAGGAGATCTGGAGCTTGCTGGGAATTTGGAAAAAAATTTGGAAAATACCAGAGAGCATAGGGAGTCTACAGAAGCTCTCTGGAAAATTTTGGTGCAGTGTTCCAATTGTCATACCGCGGAAGCGCGGCATATAGGAGGATCTGCGGCGGAACCGCGGCCTCTTTGAGGGATCTCTGTGCAAATTTTTCTCTTTAAGTTTCTTGCCTTCTCCTCTCTCCTCTTTTTAGCTCCAACTAATACTTTTCTGCAGGATTCTTTGCAAAGAATAGCAGCTCGCAAATTGCAAAAATTAAATTTGTGCGTGATTTTGTTTCTTGGTTGTTTGCATTATAAATACGGATATTAAGGGGCACGGCCAAATCCAAATTAGGTGGGGATTTCATTACCCTTCCTAGGCCCCGAAAACCACCAAACTTGCATCCGCATTGACCCACATTAACTAAAAGAAATCTAGAGATGACTCTAAGGACTGTCACGCTCAATTAGGACAGAAGAAGGCCGTGGGTAATTCATTGCTTATCCGCGTTTTCTTGTGGTGCCTAAGGCGAGTGTGTCTAAGGCTAGTGGTTTTTAATTAGGCCCACTACTTACGTAGTGGAGTACCTTCCCACTTACCTGGCACTTATCTGGCCACAGGGGGACAAAGAGGCAGTGGAGGATTCTATCCCGCGACTTGTCTTTTGGCAGTTAGGAGCGGTCTAGAGCCGGACCTAGGTGACCATTAGATTCTAGGGTTTGTGTGCTGCATTTGTTGTGTCGCATCATTTTTTTTTCAAAAATCCGTCCCTTTTTCAAAGCAAACACCGCATTCATTCATTTACCCCTAATTATAAGCCAACGCTGCCACTTGTACTAACCCTTTTTAGTACAAGATAGGCTGGACACGGGATTCTAGTGCCCGTTTAGTCCGCGTACCTTTTATCGACTCTGAAGTCGATATTTCTCCATTTACCTTTCCTTTACCTACTACCACACCCACACCGATGGATCCGAATCCATCAAACTTCTTTAACCCTAATCTGCCGTCGTCCGTTGGTGCGCAGAATCCACCCCGCATCTCTCTCCAGGAGAGGTGCTACCCTATTCGAGGTCCTCTTTCGACCTGCTTATCCACACCACCAGCCAATGGGGATAACTTTGAAATTAAGCCCCAGTATATCAATCTTTTACCCAAATTCCACGGACTCGAGACTGAGGACGCTTACGTTTTCATTACCAAATTTGAAAACGTATGCGCAATGATGGGTACGTCACAACTTTCAGTGGATGCGATGCGTCTACGACTTCTTCCATTTACATTGTGCGATATAGCCGAGAAGTGGCTATATAACACTACCGCACACTCTATTACGAATTGGGAAGAATTCGTCGCTGCATTCCTTAAGAAATTTTACCCAATCCAAAAGACAGCTCGAATCCGTAGCGAACTGGATCAATTTGCCCAGCTCCCTACCGAACCATTTTCAAAATGCTTTGAACGTTTCAAGGATCTTTTGGTTCAGTTTCCTCATCACGGCATCCCGAGATGGGAGCTTTGCCAAATCATTTATGAGGGCATTAACCCAAGCACTAAACAGAGCCTTGAAAACATGTGTCAAGGTACTTTTATGACCAAGGATGATGGGGAAGCTTGGAAGTACTTAGAAGAGTTCGCTGAAAAATCACTACAGTGGGAGAGTCGAACCCAACCATTGAATAGGGGTGGCGTACACCAAATAGATGTGTCCATAGGTGTTCGAGCTGAGATGGCAGCAATGCAAAAGAAGCTCGACGCTATGGAACACAAATTTTCTGCAGCCTCCCTAAACCCAATGTCGCTCCCCAAAACTGTTTGTGGGTGACGTTCTGATCCATCTCATTTAACGGAAGTATGTCCATTAAACTCTGCGTTTCAAGGTCACGAGCATTCTAATGCCGCATTTTAAAGACCTCGAAACGATCCATATTCTTCCACGTACAATCAGGGTTGGAGGAATCACCCGAATTTTGCTTGGAACCAAAACCAATCTCAAAACACGGTTCCAAACACGAATCAATTTCAAAGGGCTCTTCCTCCACCACAACAGCAACCCCTCCAACTCACTCAGCACCCTTACCAGTCATAAAATTTCCAAAATCAGGGCAACAATCCTGCACAGTCTAATCCTATGCAGTCCTGTTCTGACGAGTTCTCTCAATTCACTCAAACCATGAAATCACTTTTATCAAATTTCATAGAGGTTTCGACTAAGGTTAGATCTTCCGTCAGTGAGATAAAGAAAAACTCAGCGTCCCAAGCTGAGAGTATCAGATCGATGGAAGCTGAAATCGCACGCCAAAAAGCCGAAATGAGTGCGAGAGAAAAAGGGAAACTTCCCTCTCAACCCCTACAGAATCCTGGGCATTACAATGTAAATGCCATCACAACGTTGAGATCGGGAAGAGTGCTGAACAATCATGTCGGGGAAAGTATTGATGATACTGAAAATCATATCAACACCCCGGCTGAGACCTTTCCACACACACACACTTCTCCTTCTGATCCTTCTTCTTCTACCACACCATATTCTCACGAGCCTATTCTCCATTTCCCATTAGGCTCGACACCTTCTCCCGACCCTTATACGCTTTGTATTGCGATAACAATGGAGCGGTGGCTTTGGCCAAGGAACCCAGGTCCCATCAGCGATCCAGGCATATTCTGAGGCGGTATCACCTGATCCGGGAGATAGTTGATCGCCGGGAGATCGAGGTCAGGAGAGTTGACACGAAGAACAACACGGCGGATCCACTCACTAAGGCCATTCCCTAGATACAGTTTGAGAGACTCTTCGGGATGCTCGGTATGCGATACTACAGCAGCTGGCCCTAGTGCAAGTGGGAGATTGTTAGTTGTGTGTATGCCCTAGAGGCCAGTATTGTACAGATGATGTATATTATATTGGATGCTTGGACATATATAGAGATGACTTTCTTGCTCGATATGATAGTATGCTATCTGGTTGCTCTTTATCTTAACATGTACACTTGTCTCTTTTAACTGTCTTATAGTTACATGTTGATAAAGCTCTTAGGATGTGTACTTGACTGCTTGGACAATGATGCAGATCATACTAGTGGGGACATGGTAGTCCATAAGTACATCCTTCAAGGTCTCTAGTCGTGGGTGTATCGAGACGGGGCATCGATATACCAGTGTAGACTAGCGTATACGCTTCTCGACCCATGAGATGGGCGATGGATGATCCCATATCCATTGGTGTTTGACATCAGAGATGGTGTACGAGTGCTCAGTGGAGACTGGGTACACTGGACGGACTCGCCGAAAACTAATATCGGACTGTGGAGTCCTTAAATCCACGGACTATGATGTCCTTAACCTCGACCGCGATGTCTTAAAACTAACAATGGACCGTAATGCCTTTAAACTAATTATCGACCGCAATGTCATTAAACTAAACAATAGAGCACAATTGCTCTCTTGTCGGATCTAAACGATCCCGTTAAGTTGATCTTAGTCTAGAATTAGACTAACGTGTCCTTAACAAACGTTTAATTTGATCTTAGCCTCAAATAAGGCTAACGTATCCTTAAACACAACCCCCCAAACCCAAATCTAAGAAAGATACGGATTTGGACTAATCCACGTCCTACGGGCGACAACACAATTTAGTCTCCGTATACAATCCACGGGCAACCAAACACAAAACAAACACCCACGACACGAAGTGACCATATAGAGAAGGAGAAAATTGTTACCGCGATGCGGTAGCGTAATTAGCTGCAGGGGCTTGCGCCTGCAGGGAAGATCGTCCCCATAATCAAAAACCCCTCAAGCGAGGGGGAATCTGACGAAGTCTGCTACATCGGCCGCATCCGTTTAAACCTTCGATACACGGTGCCATAAATCAACTTGGCATCTTCGGATAGGTGGACGGATAGCACCAATTATCATTTACCCCCAGATTCAGGCAAGACGTCCAGTCTTCCCGGCTTCCGGTGGTAAACAATAGGCAACTTAGCAGTGCTCATCATAGAGCGCACCATATCTAATAGGGTGCGATTTCTCCATTCCGATACACCGTTGTGCTGTGGTGTATAAGGAGGAGTAAGCTGGGAGAGAATCACATTCTCTTTTAGATAGTCCAGGAACTCATTGCTCAAGTATTCTCCGCCTCGATCAGATTGAAGGATCTTAATAGTTTTACCCGTTTGGTTCTCTACTTCGTGCTTATATTCTCTGAATTTCTCAAAAGCTTCAGACTTGTGTTTCAACAAGAACACATGTCTGTATCTTGAGAGATCATCAGTGAATGTAATGAAGTATGAAGAACCATTCCTAGCATGTGTAGACATGGGACCACATACATTACTATGTATCAGTCCCAAGAGTTCCGTAACTCTTTCTCCTTGTCCACTAAACGGAGTTTTGGTCATCTTGCCTTTGAGACATGACTGGCAAGTGTCATAAGATGAAAATTCGAACGGATTCAAATATCTATCCTTATGTAACTTAGCCAGTCCTGTCGCATTGATGTGACCCAGTCTACAATGCCACAAGTAGGATTCGTTCATTTCTGAACTCTTCCTCTTGTGTGTGTTTTGTACATTAAGGACTGTAGTTTGATTCAGAACGTATATGTCATTATTTAACGAGCCTGATCCAATCAACTTTTGATTCAGGAAGATGTTCATAACATTATCATGTACTACAAAATTATATCCTTCCTTACTCAACAAAGAAACTGATATAAGATTGCATATCAGGGTCGGAATGTAATAGCATTTATTCAGAATCAATGTATTACCATTTCGTAACACAAGGTGATATTCGCCAACAGCCTTGGCTGCAACATTTGCACTATTCCCTACAATTATGGAATGATCACCCTCTCCCAGTTCCCTACCTTTCCGTAGCCCATGTAACATATTACATATGTGGGATCCCGATCCGGTATCTAATACCCAGGACGTAGATGAACTGAGAAACAGTTCTCGATAACTAACACACCCGAAGAAGATGCATCAGCATGCTTATTCTTCGTTTGGGCGGCGTGAGAATCCGGATATTCTCCTATTCCCTGCTCGGACTTATAACAATTATAAGTTGGAGCGGGACCAACGTTCCCCTGCTCAGTATAATAAGCGGGTTCGGTCAATACATCCATATTATTATCTTGATTAAGACCTGACATGGTCGCTACCTGGAGAGAGAGAGAGAAGAAAACACTTTAGCGTATGCTCTTGCAAGATTAGATTGGTTATTATCCTATCTAATCAGGACGGCTCCCACTGTTTTCATCAAATCTTCCTTCAAACCCTAAAAGGTAAGACTAGCCGGGATTAATTACACTTTACAAGTTCATCAATCTTTCGTCAGTGTTGGTACTTTGAGGGAGGTTCCCCGGGATTTCGCACGGACCTAATTAAAATAAACCTCGTTTTCCCAGAGGTATAACCCCGTTAACACCTTTCTAGACACCTACTTGATCGGCTAATTGTCCTGTGTAAAATTCTCCCAGGAGTAACTCTTACTCGCAGTGGGTATCAGGATCCAACTATCTCATAGAAGGTATGCAATCTCATTGCAAATTTCAACTCTTGAAATTCCCGATAATACTTTTACCCCTAACGTGCTATGACCTTGATGAAAGCCAACAAACCATAGTCCGCTAGTCAAGTTCAACCCGTACATTTCATGATTGAATTAAACCCACCCGCACGACCCTTGACGAAAGCCAACAAGGCCGTACAACTACCCTAATCCAATATCATCTTATGTTGCAGATAAGCACTACTTAGCTACCGCACACTACGCCTTGACGAAATCCAACAAACGTAGCACGGATACTAAGTATTACTTATCTGAAATGTCTGAGGGCTACGCAGGTTTTTCAGAAAACCATGAGCGTAATGAACTTAATATCGTTGTAGAAGCAAGCGATTTTGAAAAAGGAGTGTTTTTAAGGCTTTTACTAGTTTCGCTAAAGAGGTCACTCCTGGTGAAGGGATCTCGGCTCTTTCCTTATCGAATAAGGTGCAGGATATTTCACAAATACCACTATGCAAAACAAGAACTATAGAAGAAATTGAAAACAAAACCGAGCGAGTTATAGCATCTGCTAGTTTCGCTAAAGAGGTCACTCCCGGTGAAGGGATCTCGGCTCTTTCCTTATCGAATAAGCTGCTGGATATTCTACAAGGAATACCGCTATGCAAAGCAAAAACTGTAGCTACCTTTTTTGATTCTACAACATCTTTTAGGTTTCTTTTCTTTCAATAATCTCATTAATAAATCCTATCATTTAAGCTTCCTAAGCATCACAGAAGAAACGAAAATACAACGTACGCTTATGCCATCTGCATTCGCCACTGTGTCCCGTTATGCACCGTTAGGTTACTTAACTAACGGCATAGCGGGGCGGGACTAGCGCGGGTGTAAAACATAAGCAACGTTTATTATATATCATATATACAATAATAAAGCATTCTTTTCAAGCATATAATATGATCACATTACATAATATCAGCAGCATAAGATAGCATATGAAATATTGGATATACTAGGAGGTCCGTGTTTTATTTTGAGCCTGTATAAAATACGGATTCCAGTCATGATGAATAGCCAAACCCACATCCCTAGACCCCTATGAGAGCAGCAAGTAACCCTCCCAATTCTAGGTTTAGGAGACCCGGTCTCGACTCCTCGAGTTGGTCTCCCACTGGACCCTAGAACTCGATTACTTGTACTCCCTTCCTTGGGTCTATCCTGTTAGTTATATGTATGCCGTAGAGGCCATTACTATACATAGGATGTATATTGTAGTGGATGCTGGGACATATATAGGGAGGACTTTCTTGCTCGACATGATAGTATGCTATCTGGTTACTCTTTACCTTAACGTGTACACTACTTGTCTCTCTGTTACATGTTGGTAAAGCCCTTAGGATGTGTACTTGACTATCTGGACTATGATGCGGATCATACTAGTGGGGACATGATAGTCCATAAGTACATCCTTCAAAGTCCCTAGTCGTGGGTGTATCGAGACGGGGCATCGATATACCAGAGTAGACTAGCGTATACCTTCTCGACCCATACAGATGGGCGATGGATGATCCCATATCCATTGGTGTTTGACATCAGAGATGATATACGGGTGCTCAGTGGAGACTGGGTACACTGGACGGACTCGCCGAGAACTCCCAGATGGTATTATACCTTACGTCAGATGGCAGTTCTCTGGTGACACTGGTACAGAGTAGTCTGTTGACCCGAGATCGTCATAGAGTCTTGTGTGGTTCCCACTGTGCTTTGATTTCCATCTTACCACGTCCAAGAGGGCGTGCAAAATGGTGGTTTTTGGGTACAGTCCCGAGTCACATGGAGGCAATGAGCGATAGGAGGGGATTCGTCTCTCCCGGTATAGGGAGTTGATGTTGCGCTGTGTTCGATTGGCTATAACAGGAAATCCCTGGCCAGGGTTGTTGAGATTTACTGGTAAGTGTTACCAGTAGTTTCTCGAATTGTTATAGACCTCATATCGACACGACTTATCGAGCTATTGGGGTCTGACATTTACCACCCCTGGGCGAGATATGCGACATATCAGACGATCAGACCGGACTGTACGGTAATGTTACTGGTTGGATTCACTGGAGTGTGAGCGGGCTTGCTCGTCGATCTTCAGATCGCTCAATACCCGGGTGGCCGTTACGTTTAGCAGACCGCTTGCGGCTTGTGGGTGATTGATATGATCATCACCTGCTGCCGGCGTATTGACGAGTCTTTAGAGTCCTACACAGAGGTTTCCTGGATCAAGCGAAACGAAATAGGAGCGCATATGAGATATGTGCGGGACCGAGAATAATGCGTGTATGTGATACCGTATTCTATTCTCGCGATGAATGTGTCGAATGGTTGTATGCGATATAACCTAGTTATCGAATCAAGGATTGATTCGATAAATCGATACATTGGATATTAGTCGGTTATATGCGATATGACCGGATCGTTAAATCAAGTGTTGATTAATGATTTAATGTATAATTATATATTTGATATATTACTTTGCATTAACTAGTATCGGTTCACTTTAAATGGATTTTCTCACTTGCATTGCACAAGTTGTATATGTGATATACTTTTGTGCACTTGATTGTGTCATGTTTGATGATACATGTTAACTTGGATTTGTGTGAAGATTAAACCATGGTTGTGAGAGTGGTTAGGGTTTTGTTTATTCTCTTATTATCTATTTATTTATTTATATATTCATTTTGGAAAGTTTTAAGGATGGTGGCTTGTTTTGTTTTTATGTTGAAGCTTCTTGAAGCTTTGATCAAGTCAACCATTCCTATCTCATCCTTAACCCTAACCATTCCCACTAACCTTAGTTTAATCTCTACACTTGACCATGGTTTACATTATGATAAGTTTTCATTTTCTTTTCATTTTTAAATAACTTATCATGAGATTATCTTCTTCTTCTTCATCTTCTTCATTGAAGAAAACCTTTCTTCATCAATGGTGATTGATGAAATAAAGTGAGAAATCCAATTCTAAAGTCTACCCACTTCCTATTTCTTCATCCTCTACCTCTTGCCAAGTAGTAGAGTGTGTTTCCTTCACAAGTTTTCTAGACTTGGTGAAGTTGGAGCTTGGTCTAGCGATGCCTCGACGTAGATCATCTTCGGCACGTCGTCGATGACCTAGCCCGCTCTTTCTCCGATGAAGCCGACGCTAGAGCCCGGGATTTGATTTGGACTCGGAGAGGACTTCATCACGGAGCCATGGAGGTGGAGGACCGGATCTACAAAGGTTGTATATCCATTCTTTTAGTTTAGATGTAAACTAGTTTCTTTTTCGCCTATTTATCTAGCCAACGATCTAGTCTAGGGTTTCTCGGCACCGTAATTTTTTGAAATTGGCATGGTTGATGCCTTGTGAGACCTCTAGTGTGTGCCTAGGAACCCTACAGTGGTATCAGAGCCTAGCTAGAGCCTTAGGCGATGTCTAGACGCAATTTGAAGTCCGAACGAACCCGAAACCCAATTCAAAACATGCTCTCTGTCCTTTTTCTAAAATCTGGGATTTTTCAACATTAAAAATATGCAGAAAAATCAGCAGGGATATCTAAGAGTTACGGTGAATTTTGATGACCTAATTCCATCATAACGCCGCGGATCCGCGGCACGAGCATGGCTTGTGCGGTGGATCCGCGGCCGTTTTGTCGTATTGCTCATCGAAATTTGCACCATAATCAATAATAGTCAGTGCTGGTTTTCCTGGGAATATTTTAATATTTATTCCAGAGTTTTATTTTCTGGGTTGTTTTGGGAATTCGGTGTTTTGATCGGAGTATCAAATTTTGTCTGTGTGGCTTTCCGGATAAATTTTAGAATATGTTAAAAAGTTCGACCGAATATAAATACCCAATTTTTCCCCTGTCGGGAAATTTTCAAGTGTTGGATTTTTCCGTAGTTTAACGACGTTCTAATTAGTGCAAGTAACGCGATGGACCCTCTAGAAGACAACAAACCTTAACTCGATTATGTGACCGTCTTGAACTGCCCTTTGAACCTTCGGGTTTGGGGCAGTACGGCGTGCCACATGTGAGGCGTTGGCTTGACCCTTCTACGGCTGGACCGTTGGTACTGAGGCACGAACTGAATGTTGTTAGACTTGTTTATTGTGATGAGCTGTTTCGGGAAAACTTGGGTGTTCGATTGTTCGATCGGAAAGTTTAACATTTTCTATTTATCTGGAATGGGATACAATAATTGGAATTCACAAATAGTTATGAGATAACTGAATGAATGTTATAAACATAGCAGTTTAGTCTCACTTGATCGGTTGCCACGGAATTTTGATGTGATCAAAAGTCCGTCGCAATCACGTAGCGTACGCGGATACTCGCCGGGTAAACTTAATAGACAGCCTCGCTCCATAGCCCCGACCAAGTGACTGTAGGAGAACCCCGTAGCCGAAAGCATCCGTTCGGGTGCTCGCGGTAGCGGTGTTCCGCCTTGGTGCACTTCGTCGATGGCGTCGGGGGTGCGGCCTCCTACTAAAGTTTGCGACGAGCATTCGATCAGGATATCGGGAATCTTGTTGAATTGTCCGACTTGATATTGAAAAGTGTTTTCGATAACGAGACTAAAATGCGGGGTTTATAATTGTTAGGCATGCGATGTCTAAGGAATTCATTTGGTCAGGCATGCGATGTCTGAGGAGGTTGCGGATTCCAACTGTTGTAGTTTTACACTTTCTTTTCTGTGACCGTAAGTGTAATATGTGATATCGCCGGTTTCGTTGCTATATGTCAACGACAATTGGGATGGGCATACTTACTTACGTTGATGACATGTGATGTTATGTGTTGCTGGATATGTTATATTGGATCGTCGTGTTTGAATAGCCGGGGGTTTTTATGTGAGATGAGTGTTTTTCATTTTCATTCATGTAAAAACTTGTATGTAATATTCTTTTATTGGGGCACTTCCAGGTTGCGGAAGTTGTCACCCTTTGTATATTATTTACTTTTCCGCACTAGGATAGACCCAAGGAGGGGAGCACAAGTAACCGGGTTCTAGGGTCCAGTGGGAGACCAACTCGAGGAGTCGAGTCCGGGTCTCCTAACCCTAGAATTGGTAGGGTTGCTTACCGCTCTCGTAGGGGTCTAGGGGTGTGGGTTTGGCTATTCATCACGACCGTGGAATCCGTGTTTTATACTGGCTCGTATTGAAAACACGGACGTCCTAGTATATCCAATATTTCATATGTTTCTTCTGCTGCGATATCTGTGATGTGATCATGTGATGTTCTGTGATAGATACAGTATATAGTATATATGATATATTATATAGACGTTACTTATGTTTTACACCCGCGCTAGCCCTGCCCCGCTCTGCCGTTAGTTACCTAACCTAACGGTGCACGAGGGGACATCGAGGCGAATGCGGATGGCATAAGTGTACGTCGTATTTATCTGTACTGTTTAGGTACTTAAATGATGGGACTTCATTAATTTGATTAATGAAATAAAAGAAACCTAAGATGTTGTAGAATCGAATTTCAAAAAATAAAACAGGTAGCTACAGTTCTTGCTTTGCACAGCGGTATATGTGATATATCCTGCACCTTATTCGATGAGGAAAGGACCGAGATCCCTTCACCGGGAGTGACTCCTTTAGCAATAACTGGCAGATGCTACACACTCGGTTTGTCTTCTGATTGCTTTTTAGAGTTTTTGCTTTGCACAGTGATATATATGATATATCCCGCACCTCATTCGACGAGGAAAGGGCCGACGATCCCTTCACCGGGAGTGACCCCTTTAGCAAAACTAGAAAAGCCTCAGAAACACTCCATTTTAAAATCATTTGATTCTACAACGATATAAAGTTCATTACGCAAAAGGTTTTCTTAAAAACCTGACGTAGCCCTCCGTCATTTCAGATAAGTCCTAGTTAGTATTCGTGCTGCGTTTGTTGACTCAGTCAAGGCGTAGTGTGCGGTAGCTGATTAGTGCTTATCTGCAAAGCATATGATGCGATTAGATTAGGGTAGTTGTGCGGCCTTGTTGACTCAGTCAAGGGTCGTGCGGGTGGGTTTAATTCAATCGAGAAATGACGGGTTGAACTTTACTTGTGGTCTATGATTTGTTGACTCAGTCAAGGTCATAGATCGCTTGGGGCAAAATATTATCGGGAATTTCAAGTGTTGAAATTTGCAATGAGATTGCATACCTTCTATGAGATAGTTGGATCCCGATACCCGCTGTGAGTAAGAGTTACTCCTGAGAGAGTTTTACACATTACAATTAGCCGATCAAGTAGGTGTCTAGAAAGGTGTTAACGAGGTTACGCCTCTGGGAAAACGAGGTTTACATTAATTAGGTTCGTGCGAAAGCACGGGGGACCTCCCTCAAAGTACCGACACTGGCCTGGCTGAAAGATTGGCGAACTTGTAGTGTGTAATTAATCCCGGCTAGTCTTTCCTTTTAGGGTTTGAAGGAAGATTTGATAAAAAGCAGTGGGAGCCATCCTGATTAGATAAAATAAAAACCAATCTATTCTTGCAAGAGCGCACGCTGAGTGTTTTCTTCTCTCTCTCTCCAGGTAGCGACCATATCACGCCTTAATCAAGATAATAATACGGATTATTGACCGAACCCGCTTGTTATACTGAGCTGGGGAACGTTGGTCCCGCTCCAACTTATAATTGTTATAAGACAGAGCAGGAAATTGGGGATTACCAGAATTCCTATGCCGCCCAAACGAAGAGAGTGCATGCTGATGCATCATCTTCGGGTATGTTCATTATACAGAACTGTTTCTCAGTATCCTTTACGTCCTGGGTATGTGATACCAGATCAGGATCCCAGATATGTAATATGTTACATAGGGCTACAGAAAGGTAGAGAACTGAGAACGGGTGATAAGTTTCATGAGGCAGAAAACGGGGCAAAAGTTGCAGCCAAGTCTGTTGGTCACTGTCACCCTGTGTTAACAGAATACATTGATTCTGAACGAATGTTATTAGATACCGAACCTGATATACAAAATTATATCTGTCTCTTTGTTAGTAAAGAAACGATAAAATTTTGTATTGTTGGATAATGTTTTGAACATTTCCTATATCAAAAGTTGATCGGTTCAGGCACGTTATCTAAAAGCATTGATGTTCTAAATCAAACTACAGTTCTTTAGTATACTGAACACACACAAGAGGAAGAGTTCAGAATGAACGATTCCTTCTTGAGGTATTGTAGACTAGGTCAGATCAATGTGACCCGACTAGCTAGAGTTACATAAAGATGCATATTTAAATTAGTTTGAATTTACATCTTGTGAAACTCGCCAGTCATGTCATAAAGATAAAATGACCATAGCTCCGTTTATTGGAAACAGAGAAAGAGTTAAGTAAACTCTTAGGATTGATACATGTTGATGTATGTAAGCTCCCCTGTCTACACATGCCAGGACTGGTTCTTTATACTTCATTACGTTCTCTGATGATCTCTTTAGATTCAGACATATGTTCTTGCTGAAACACAAGTCCGAACCTTTTGAGATATTCACGGAATATAAGTTAGAAGTAGAGAACCAAATGAGGGTATAAGTATTATGTCCTTTGATGCGATCAGGGAGGAGAATACTTGAGCACGAAATTCTTGGACATTTCTAAAGGAGAATGAGATTCTCTCTCAGCATTACTCCTCCGTATACACCATAGCACGATGGTATATCGGGGTGGAGCAATCACACCCTATATGATAAGGTGTGCTCTATGATGAGTACTACTGAGTTACCTATTTCCTTTTTGGGAGTTATGCACTTGAGAAGCTGCATACCTATTGAATAGGGTTCGAATCAAATCAGTTGTCTACCATTTCATATGTGATATGGAAAGGGAAGAGACCATATCTTAAGTTGATTAAGATTTGGAGTTGTCTGGCCTATGTCTAAAAGCATAATCCGGACAAGCTCGAGGCAAGATCTGTTATGTAGAACTGGAAATGTTCCAGCTATACAAAATACAGCAGATGATTTGATAAAACCAAAGGATTCAATAGTTACCAACAAACCTCAGCCTCTCCGCCGATCTAGTAAGGTTCCTCACCCACCTGAGAGATACTTCAGTTTCTCTATGACAGTGGGAGCGAGGATTGCATCATGAGATGATGACCCAACTAGTTTCGAGCTGGCCATCAGGAGTGGGACTCTGTAAGAATGGCTGGATGCTTAGCGATCTGAGATGGAATCCATGTACACCAACAAAGTATGGACTTTAGTTGCTATATCTGAAGGGTTAAATTCCCATCAGGAGCAAGTATATCTTGAGAAGATTACTAGGTGTACATGGAAAAGTGGAGACTTTCAAAGCTAGACTTGTTAAAGCCTTTCGTCATCGACCAGGCATGGATTATGATGAAACCTTTTCAAGTAGCTATGCTTAAGTCCATCCAGATCCTACTTGCCACGGCTACATACCATGACTATGATATCTGGCGGTTGGGTGCCATGACTACTTTTCTAAATAATGATTTAGAAGAGAACGTCTATAAGTACACAGCCAGAGGGCTTCGTAGACACTGGGAGCAGCGGAAACGTGTACAAGATGCTTTATAGGATAAAGCAAGTATCGCGGAGTTGGAACATCTGTTTTAATGAGTAAGTCAAAGAGTTTGACATCATCAAAATGGTAGATGAACCTTGTATAAACAAAAAGGTAGTAGAGAGTATGGTGATGATCCTCGTAGAGTACGTGGATGTCATGCTCTTGATAGGGAAAAAGTTTCCTATGCTACGCTCGGCCAATCTCCGTTTGTCACAATGATTCTCTATAGGATCAAAGTGATACCTCCTAAATCCTGAGTTTGGATCTATGAGATAGATCTAATTGGATGTTAGGATTCTCACTAGTTGTAGTGAGAAGGTATCAATCGACCCTGAGGAGAATCACTGGAAGTGTTCCAGGGTGATAAAGATGACTGAATGTCAGTCACAGGCATTGTCTTTACCCTCGATAAAGGGACGGTATGTTGGAAGAGTTCCAAGCTAGATACCGTGGCATACTAGACGATAAAGGCTGGATACATCGCTACTTAAGATGCTACCAAAGAGGCAGTCTGGATGTATATTTGTTCATGAGATGAACTTAGTTCCTCCCATTGTGTGACAATGGAGTTGTGGCTTATGCCAAGGAACACCCGTCCCATCAGTGATCCAGACATGTTCTAATGCAGTATCACCTGATCATGGAGATGGTTGATCTCTAAGGGATCGAGGTAAGGAGAGTAGACTCAGAGGACAACACAGCGGATCCACTCACAAAGGCCTGTTCCCAGAGAGATATTTTTATGGGATGGTTGAGTATGAGATACTACAACCACTGCTATCAGATGGCCCTAGTGCAAGTGGGAGATTGTTAGTTATATGTATGCCCTAGAGGCCATTACTATACATAGGATGTATATTGTAGTGGATGCTGGGACATATATAGGGAGGACTTTCTTGCTCGACATGATAGTATGCTATCTGGTTACTCTTTACCTTAACGTGTACACTACTTGTCTCTCTGTTACATGTTGGTAAAGCCCTTAGGATGTGTACTTGACTATCTGGACTATGATGCGGATCATACTAGTGGGGACATGATAGTCCATAAGTACATCCTTCAAAGTCCCTAGTCGTGGGTGTATCGAGACGGGGCATCGATATACCAGAGTAGACTAGCGTATACCTTCTCGACCCATACAGATGGGCGATGGATGATCCCATATCCATTGGTGTTTGACATCAGAGATGATATACGGGTGCTCAGTGGAGACTGGGTACACTGGACGGACACGCCGAGAACTCCCAGATGGTATTATACCTTACGTCAGATGGCAGTTCTCTGGTGACACTGGTACAGAGTAGTCTGTTGACCCGAGATCGTCATAGAGTCTTGTGTGGTTCCCACTGTGCTTTGATTTCCATCTTACCACGTCCAAGAGGGCGTGCAAAATGGTGGTTTTTGGGTACAGTCCCGAGTCACATGGAGGCAATGAGCGATAGGAGGGGATTCGTCTCTCCCGGTATAGGGAGTTGATGTTGCGCTGTGTTCGATTGGCTATAACAGGAAATCCCTGGCCAGGGTTGTTGAGATTTACTGGTAAGTGTTACCAGTAGTTTCTCGAATTGTTATAGACCTCATATCGACACGACTTATCGAGCTATTGGGGTCTGACGTTTACCACCCCTAGGCGAGATATGCGACATATCAGACGATCAGACCAGACTGTACGGTAGTGTTACTGGTTGGATTCACTGGAGTGTGAGCGGGCTTGCTCGTCGATCTTCAGATCGCTTAATACTCGGGTGGCCGTTACGTTTAGCAGACCGCTTGTGGCTTGTGGGTGATTGATATGATCATCACCTGCTGCCGGCGTATTGACGAGTCTTTAGAGTCCTATACAGAGGTTTTCTGGCTCAAGCGAAACGAAATAGGAGCGCATATGAGATATGTGCGGGACCGAGAATAATGCGTGTATGTGATACCGTATTCTATTCTCGCGATGAATGTGTCGAATGGTTGTATGCGATATAACCTAGTTATCGAATCAAGGATTGATTCGATAAATCGATACATTGGATATTAGTCGGTTATATGCGATATGACCGGATCGTTAAATCAAGTGTTGATTTAATGATTTAATGTATAATTATATATTTGATATATTACTTTGCATTAACTAGTATCGGTTCACTTTAAATGGATTTTCTCACTTGCATTGCACAAGTTGTATATGTGATATACTTTTGTGCACTTGATTGTGTCATGTTTGATGATACATGTTAACTTGGATTTGTGTGAAGATTAAACCATGGTTGTGAGAGTGGTTAGGGTTTTGTTTATTCTCTTATTATCTATTTATTTATTTATATATTCATTTTGGAAAGTTTTAAGGATGGTGGCTTGTTTTGTTTTTATGTTGAAGCTTCTTGAAGCTTTGATCAAGTCAACCATTCTTATCTCATCCTTAACCCTAACCATTCCCACTAACCTTAGTTTAATCTCTACACTTGACCATGGTTTACATTATGATAAGTTTTCATTTTCTTTTCATTTTTAAATAACTTATCATGAGATTATCTTCTTCTTCTTCATCTTCTTCATTGAAGAAAATCTTTCTTCATCAATGGTGATTGATGAAATAAAGTGAGAAATCCAATTCTAAAGTCTACCCACTTCCTATTTCTTCATCCTCTACCTCTTGCCAAGTAGTAGAGTGTGTTTCCTTCACAAGTTTTCTAGACTTGGTGAAGTTGGAGCTTGATCTAGCGATGCCTCGACGTAGATCATCTTCGGCACGTCGTCGATGACCTAGCCCGCTCTTTCTCCGATGAAGCCGACGCTAGAGCCCGGGATTTGATTTGGACAGCGGAGAGGACTTCATCACGGAGCCGTGGAGGTGGAGGACCGGATCTACAAAGGTTGTATATCTGTTCTTTTAGTTTAGATGTAAACTAGTTTCTTTTTCGCCTATTTATCTAGCCAACGATCTAGTCTAGGGTTTCTCGGCACCGTAATTTTTTGAAATTGGCATGGTTGATGCCTTGTGAGACCTCTAGTGTATGCCTAGGAACCCTACATATCCTAATGCGGAAAAGTAAATAATATACAATGGTGACAACATCCTCAACCCGGAAGTGCCCCAATAAAAGAATATTACATATAATGACTTTTACATGAATGAAAATAAAAACCCTCATCTCACATAAAACCCCCGGCTATTCAAAACACGACGATCCAATATAATATCACAGCAACACATAACATCACATGTCATCAACGTAAGTAAATATACCTATCACAATTGTCGTTGACATATAGCAACGAAAACGGCAATATACCACATATTACACTTACGGTCGTAGAAAAGAAAGTGAAAAACTACAACATTTGGAATCCACAATCATCTTAGACATCGTAAATCTGAAATATCACATATTACGGATTTCATGCCTAACTATATGAATTTCACATATTGTATCACATTACAGAAAAAGCTAGACGATGTTAAACATTCCGATCGAATCAACAAACACCCAAAATTTCCCAAAATGCTCAACACTTGAGCATAGTTTAGAAGTATCCATCACATGCCACAGTAGTAGTGAACCAGCCGTAGAAGGGTCAACCAATACCTCACCTGTGGCACCGCTAAACTACCACAAACCCTACGGTTTAGCGGCGGTTTTGACGGTCACAAAATCATGTTAAGGTTTTGTTCTTCTAGAGGGTTCACTGCATCACTTGCAAGCTATTTGAATGTTCTTTAACTTTGAAAAAGATCCAACTCTGGAAAAAATTTCGGTAAGAGAAAAAGTGGGTATTTGATATCCGTTCGAACTTTTTAATACCGTCTAAAATAACTGAAACAAAAGCTAGAATTATGAATACGAAACACTCCGAATTGCCCTTGCTAAAAGATAACATCACATGAAAAATTAGCAAACACAAACAACACCTAAAGAATCAAAACCCAGAGCCTTAAACATTGTGCAAATTCCAGCCTTTATGGATCCAATCTGGCCGGTTTTGGGCATGATGTGCTCGGCCAAATTTTCAGGGAATGGGCTGAAATTTGTACGGTGTTCATATTGTATCACATACATCACTTTGCAACTATTTGGAACATTTTTTGACACTCTGAAAAATTTACAGAAACTAGGGTTTTTCGTCGGGTGTTTCGGAGTTGTTTCGGTTTCGTAATCCTACACTTATCTGTTCAATTCCCTAGCTAGGCTTCGATACCACTGTTAGGTTACCTACAGCGCCAGCAAGGTTCCGGGTGGCATCATCCATGCCAAGTTAAAATATTTCCATTATACATAACCCTAAACCTAGGATCTTGACTGGAGAATTAAACTAAAACTAACAAGTAAACAACTTTACTTCTAAGAGTTGGGAATTACAACCTTTGTAGTCCATTCCTTCGCTTCATAAGCTCCGAGTTGAGGTCCCTTCGCTGCGATCATCAAGAACACGGACTCTAGAGAGGCTCTATGAGATGAATGAGGCATCTTGCTTGAAGTCTTCACTTTCTAAGATGATCTACCTTGAAGAAACTCTAACCCAAGCTCACACTTCTCTAATGATGTATTAGTGAAGTGAACACCCTAATCTAAGTGACTAAAATAGATGAGGATGTTGAAGTAGGAATTTTGCTCTCTTTATATTTCTTTTTCTCTCAAACATTCATCACAAAAATAAAAGCTAGAAAGCTTTTATGAGAGGAAGAAGAAGATGATCAAGTGTTGTGATGAATGAAATGAATTCTTCTTGAGGTTAGAATTGCAACCAAGGGTTAAGCATGTCATGCTTAACCCTTGTAGAGACTTAACCATGGACTAGGGTTAGGGTTTGGGTTAATAAATATCTAACAAATATCAAAAGGGGTTGACAAAGTCAATAAAAGAAAATATCTCCACAATTTAGTATAAACCCAATGTAAAACATTAACCCTAATCCAAATCCTAGCATGGTTTAATCTCAAAACCTTAGTTGCAATTGTAACCCTAACATGTTACAATATTATATATCACATATATAATATATAATGTAACAAAAGAAAATAATACAATTAACATATATCACATATATATCAATGTATTATCAAGTGAGAAAAAAATCATTTAAGTAAGCGTATATTAGTTAATGTAATGTAATATATCACATATATAAATATACATTAAATTATCGAATCAACGCTTGATCAGATAATCCGGCTATATTACATATAACCGACTAATATAACATGTATCGTTTTATCGAATCAACACTTGATCCGATATCCCGGCTATATCACATATACCCGGCCGATATCACATATCGCGAGAATAGAATACGGTATCTCATATCGTATTAATCTCGGTCCCGCATAGATCACATATATGCTCTTACTCTATTTTGCCTGAGCCAGGAAACCTCTGTGTAGAACTCTAAAGAATCGTCAATACGCCGTCAGTATGTGATGATCATATCAAACACCCACAAGCTGCAAGCGGTCAGCTAAACATAATAGCCACCCAGATATTGAGCGATCAGAAGATCAACAAGAAAGCCTGTACACACTCCTGTGAATCAAATCAGTAACACTCTCGTACAGTTCGGTCTCTTCGTCTGATATGTCGCATATCTAGTCTACGGGTGGTTAACGTCAAACCCCAATAACCGATAAGTCGTGTCGATGTGTGGCTCATAACGGGTCGATAAACTGCCGATAACACTTACCAGTAGATCTCCATATCAGCCCTGGCCAGGGACTTCCAGTTATAGCCAATCGAACACAGCGCAACATCAACTCCCAATACTGGGAGAGACGAAACCCCTATCGCTCATTGCCTCCATGTGATTCAGGACTATACCCAACAGCCACCATTTTGCACGTTCTCGTGAACGTGGTAAGGTGGAAATCAAAGCACAGTGGGAATAACACAAGACACTATGACGATCTCGGCTCTACAGACTAACCTGTACCAGTGTCACCAGAGAACTGCTATCTGACGATAGGTATAATACCATCTAGGAGTTTTCGGCGAGTCCGTTCAGTGTACCCAGTCTCCACTGAGCACCCGTATACCTTCTCTGATGTCAGACACCAATGGATATGGGATCATCCATCGCCCATCATATGGGTCGAAAAGCGTATATGCTAGTCTACTCTGGAGTATCGATGCCCTGTCTCGATACTCCCTCGACTAGGAACAGTTATAGAATGTACTCTTTGCCTACCCTAACCCTACTAATATGATCTGCATCATAGTCCTAGTAGTCGAGTACATATCCTAAGGGCTTTATCAACATGTGAGAGCAAGACAGTAAACCAATACAAGTCAACATGTTAAGACAAAGTGAAACCAAATAGCATACTATCGTGTCGAGCAAGAAAGTCCTCTCTATATATATCCAAGCATCTACTATAATATAAATCATATGTACAACAATGGCCTCCAGGGCATATATACAACTAACAGGTCCTCTGTCTCTTTCCCAGGCTGATCAGGAGTATTTCCGCCGTCAGGCCGAGCAGTGAGGATCCTGTTAGTATCTAGTTTAGTTTAGTTTTATTTTCGTACTTTCATTTCCTGATGTGAGCCCGTATTTGGGACGTACTTTCCAGATGTTATTGTTTATTGGATTTATTGCTTTAGCATATTATTTCTTGACTCATTTATTCTGGCATATGGACATGTTCTAGATAGTTTTATTTTATTTCTACTGTTCTTAATATCTTATAGACAGCCGTAATGTGATTATAGAGGGATGTTTCCTTGCCACAGGTAGCATGGTTGGCTCTGTCACGTGCCGATTTTAGCGCACTCTGGAAAGCGGGGTGTGACAGGGTTTGTTTGGTATCAGAGCCATAGGATCTAGGTTAATCAGGTTTGATTCTTTTGTAGTTGGGTATTAGACCCAATGCACGAATCAGAATACCCGTAATTAGGAACATCTACCGCCACATTGTTGTCATGATTCTTGAATCTTATCTTTCTCTTGACGAGATGGATGACTTTGCATCTTAATCTGGAATCCTCTTGATTCCCTATTGTTTCTCCCTACCAATTCTTTCGATTCTGATAGTAGGATTTGGGCAATTTGAACGGAGTTATGTGATTGTAACTATGAACTGCAGTATGGTTACAATGCAGTACTTTATTTAAGTAACTTGGAGTCCTATTCTTGATTCACTTCCTTGATTTACGGTCGTTATATTACCTTGCTTCTCTCGGTTTCATTGCTTACCAGTTTATGTTTACCGCAAGCTTGAATCATGTTTACCGTGTTTATCTTCTTCAGTATGTTGGCTTCGGATGAAGTTGTTTCAGGTATCCTACTTGTTCATGATTTTCCCGCTTTAGCATTATTCTATTAAGGTGCATCCCATTATTTTATGTCATCCAAGTTTATTGATGTACACTCGATTGCATGCACGGCCCTGTCTTGTTGTTGGGACATACACACTGGGAACGGGAAGATCATATCTGGTAGCGAGTGCAAGGATTGTTCAGTTGTTATTTGCGGACGTGAATTATTTGCGGATTTCTTGGTGATCGATACTGGCATCTACGATGTTGTTGTTAGTGTATATGCCCTAGAGGCCATTACTGTATCATACTAGTTTGTATATTACTTAATGGAAGCTTGGGATATTCACAGTTGTAAAGACAATCTTGCTCAAAATGGTAGTATGCTACTTGGTTTGTTTCTACTTTAATATGTGCATGTGTTTCTTTTAGCATATTGCTTATACATATTAGTAGAGCCCTTAGGATCTTTGCTTGATTACCAGCGTTATAATGGCAGTCACACTCGTGGGGGCTGGGTAATCCACAAACACATTCTTATACAGGTCCCTAGTCGTAGGACTATTGAGACAGGGCATCGATACTCTGGAGTAGACTAGCGTATGCGCTTCTTATCCCAGCTTGGGAGACGGTCTGTCCCACAGCCGTCAATACGTCGTACTTGAGATAGTATGTGGGTGCTTGTTAGGTTACGAGTACACTGGACAGGACTCGTCGGGAACTGATTGGTTGGTATTATACCTATCGTCAGTTATCAGTTCCCAGGTGACATGAGTACAGCTTAGTCCGCTGACTTGACACTGTCACTTCGCCTCGAGTGTGTTCCCACTGTACTTTGATTACTACCCTACCACGGCTCAAAGGAGTCGTGCAAACAGGTAGTAGTTGGGTGCAGTCCCGAAGCACTTGGAGGCAGTGACGGTTAGACAGGATTCGTCTCTCCCGGTATTGGGGGTTGACATCGCGCTGTGTCTAGGAGAGCCATTACACGAGTAGTCCCTGGCCAGGGCAAGCGAGATATACTGGTAGGTTTCCAGTGTTATCTCAGGGTGTTCTGGGCTACACTCCGACACGACTTGTACCGCTATTAGGGGACTGACGTTCACCACCCCCTAGGCCCTCCATGCGATGTATCAGACGAACAGACCGGACTGTACGGAGATTGTCACATTCAGGCTCAGTAGGAGTTCAGATGGGTTTCACCTCGTCCGTCTTCTTATCGGCATCTACCTGGGGGTCGTTATGCACAGCTAGTGCCGCTTGCGGTCTGTGGTTAAACCCACTGCCAGCGTAGTGTCGAGTCTTTAGAGTCCCACACAGAGATATATTCGCCTTTAGGCAAAAGAGTAGAGGTCGCATGGTTTTGCGACAGGGTTCGGTCACATCCGCGCACTTATGCACGTTTACTGACCGAGCAGTTATTACTAGCGGGCTTTGGTTTAAGCCAGATCCTAGTATATGTTTTGGGATTGATTTTATCTCGTTTGTATCCGTGTTCCCCGGAACGCGGATGCGGGTATGTATGCACAGTTGACAGAGACAGAGGCAGAGGATTCTCATTAGGGTTATTGACTGTTGACTTTTGCTTAACCCTAATGAGAATTAGAAATATGGTTAATGATAATTAAGTATTATTGTGCCATGGTTGGGTTGACAGGTTGACCTTGTTGACTTGTTGACTTTGTTGACCGGTTGACTAGGTTGGACTTGTTGACCACCATCATTACTATGGCTATCATTTCATGCAAAGACTTTTTGCTTGCTTATTTGTTCACACATTGCATTTAATGCATTAAATGATCTTGCCTTTTGTGAGATGATAACCATCACATAATACTTGATTTATCATTATGGCTCATGATGCTTTTGGATTATGAGAGGGTGAATGAGAAAAGAGAGGCTCATTCTTTCATTTGCTTTCTCTCTCTTGAGCTCTCTCATTCTCTAGCTCTCTCCCTCTTCCTCTTGCTCTCTCTAGCTCAAGGCAAACCATTCTCATGTGTTGAGACTCATTGCCTTAGAGATAAAAAGACACAAAAACAATGTTCTACTCATTCTAGTTCACAAGGCCTAGCAAGCCAAGTGTTCTAGTTTCTTCAAAGTTCGAAGAAGAAGCAAAAGGTAGAAGCTTTCGGGTGGATCCGTCTTCGGCGTGAGAAGACGACGAGGAGAGGCCGGTCCGTACACCACAAGAGTTGAAGACGAAGGAGTTCAAGAAAGGTATAACCCCCTAACCGAGTAGTTAAACAACTCCTAGTTAGGTTGTTAGATAGATTGTTTAACAAAGATCCGTATTTGAGTCCATGTTACCACCCTCTTGAAAATCGTTTTTCACCATTTCCGTAACCCCGTAAGTACCGGGGAAGGGTAGCATGGACTTACAGTTGTCTTGGGAATGGACTTTCTCAGCACTTTCCATGCTCACATTGGTTGTAGGGCAAAGAAAGTGATTTTACAGATTCCCGGACATCCGGAGTTTGTATTTGCAGGAGGTAGCAGTTATGTCGGGCCAGTAGAGTTTAGGGCTAGGCCGACAAGCACCGTTCTTATATCGATGGAAGTTGATAGGTTGCAGATGAAGCGCTGATTGCAGTTCAAGAGTTTATGAACATGTTGGAAGACATCTCGAGTTTACCGCCAAAATAAGATGTGGAGTTCGCGATCGACCTTATTCCTGGAGCAGCGCCAATCTTAAAGGCGTATTATCCAATGGCACCAGTGGACTTGGAAGAATTCAACAAGCAGGTTACCGAATTGTTAGAGAAGGGTTGGATTCACAGCAGCAATTCCCCTTTGGGAGCTCCAGTTCTTCTGGTCAAGAAGAAAGATAGCACAAGGAGGATGTGCATCGATTATCGAGAATTAAACCCGGCGACTATTAAGAAAAAGTACCCGATCCCTCGCATCGGCGAATTATTCGAGCAACTCAGTGGTGCGAGGGTATTCTCGAAACTGGATTTGTGATCCGGATATCATCAAGTTCGAGTTAAATCAGAAGATATTTGCAAGACTGGGTTCCGAACTCGATATGAACATTACGAGTATTTAATGATGCCATTCGGAGTCACGAATGCACCAGCGATATTTTATGGACTTGATGAACCGAATCTTTTCACCGTTCTTGGACCAGTTTATAATAGTGTTCATCGATGATATTCTGGTCTACTCGAGGAGCCTAGAAGAGCATGTTGAACACTTGAAGATCGTACTGCAAACGTTGAAGCAAGAAAGATTATATGTGAAGATGAGCAAGTGCGAGTTTTGGCTCGAAGAAGTGAATTTTTTGTGGCACGTCGTATCCGGAGATGGAATCACCGTTGATCCTGAGAAGATTGCAGCAGTTCAAGATTGGTCGATTCCGAGGACTGTACCGGAGATCTGAAGTTTTCTTGCGCTTGCAGAATATTACAGAAGATTCGTGGAGAATTTTGCTTGTCTAGCTGAGCCTTTGACCAAGTTTACATGAAAGGAGGCACCTTTCGTTTGGACGGATAGTTGTGCGTCAGCTTTTGAGGCGTTGAAGCAAAGATTGACAACCACTCTTATTTTGACCGTACCAGATGGTTCCGGAGGATTGGTGATTCACAGCGACGCATCTGGAAAAGGCTTGGGATGTGTTTTGATACATCATGAGAAGGTTATAGCCTACGCATCGAGACAGTTGAATACCCATGAGAAGAATTACCCAACTCACGATTTAGAGCTTGCAGCTGTGATTTTCGCTTTGAAGATTTGGAGACACTACTTATTGGGCGAAAGGGTCGAAGTATTCACCGATCATAAAAGCCTAAAGTACGTGCTCATGCAGAAAGAGCTCAACATGAGGCAGCGTAGATGGTTGGAGCTGATAGCTGACTACGATCTTGATCTCAAGTACCATCCGGGGAAAGTTAATGTAGTGCCGGATGAGCTTAGTCGGTTGCCAGCACTTCTGATGTTGACTGCACGGAAGGAGCTTATCGAAGATTTTCGGAGATTCAAGTTGAAGATCGTGTTACCGCATTCTTCAGGACAGTTGATGCAGCTGCAAGTACATTCGTCGTTGATAGATACTATAAAAGTGGCGCAGTCACAGGATCCCAGATTGCTGAAGTTTCGAGAATAGATTGAAGCGGGACTTCGAACGGACTTGTTAATTCATGAGGATGGTTCGTTGCGATATGGTAGCCGTTTGTGTGTGCCGAAAGGTGACATTGGTGAAGAAGTTATGAAGGAGGCACAAAGTTCCGCATATTCCGTACATCCAGGAGGCACGAAGATGTACCGTGATCTACGACAGCATTTCTGGTGGGAAGGCATGAAAAGGGAGATCGCCCGTTCTGTAGCGAAGTGCTTGGTGTGTTAGCAAGTTAAGGCCGAACATCAAAGGGTGGCTGGTTTATTGCAACCACTTCCGATTCCTCAATGGAAGTGGGAACATATAACCATGGATTTCGTGACAGCTTTACCGCGGAGTCCAAAGGATAATAATGCAGTTTGGGTGATTGTTGATCGATTGACCAAGGTAGATCATTTCATACCGTTTCGAGTTGGTCAGTCAACGGAAGCGTTAGCAGAGCGGTACATGCAGGAGATTGTGAGATTGCATGGAGTACCTGTGAGCATCGTTTCCGACCGTGATACCCGATTCTTATCGCACTTCTGGAGGAGTTTACAGGAAAGTTTAGGAACGCGATTGAAATTTAGCACTGCTTATCATCCCCAGACAGATGGCCAGTCGGAGAGAACAATCCAAACTCTTGAAGACATGTTGAGAGCTTGCATGTTAGACTTCAAGGGTTCGTGGGAGGATCATCTACACTTGGTGGAGTTTTCTTACAATAACAGCTTTCAGGCGACTATTCAAATGGCTCCATTCGAAGCATTGTATGGTCGCAAGTGTTGCTCACGTTTGTTGGGACGATGTTGGAGAACGAAGATTGTTGGTACCAGATCTTATTGTGCAAACCGTGGAGAAAGTTAATACTGACCGGAATCACATGAAGGCAGCACAGGATCGGCAGAAGAGTTAGGCTGATACGTCGAGAAGACCTTTAGAGTTCGCTGTTGGTGATCTTGTATTCTTGAAGATATCACCGACAAGAGGAGTGATTCATTTTAGGAGTCGAGGCAAGCTTTGTCCTCGATTCGTGGGGCCTTTCGATATTATTGAGCAGGTTGGAGAAGTGGCTTATCGATTGACTTTACAACCATTTTTGGCCAATGTTCATGACGTGTTTCATGTATCTCAACTCCATAAGTATGTTCGAGATGAGACGCACATGCTAGATCATTCGGAGCTGACTGTAAGGGAGGATTTGACCTATGAGGAACGACCGATGTCGATTGACTCAATCTCTGCATCGGAAGGCTGAATGGGACCAGAGTCTATGTCGTTATCAAGCCTTTACTTTGATCGAAGATAAAAAGACCTCAAGAACAAGGTTATCCCTCTCGTATATGTTTCATGGGGAAATCTCTCGCACGGAGAATCAACTTGGGAACGAGAAGACGAGATTCGACAAAAGTTTCCACACATTTTCTCGTAAATTCATGTTTGTTTATCTTTTCTTGTTCCGGGAATTTCGAGGACGAAATTCTTTTTGTAGTTGGGTATAATATAACACCCAGTTCATTTATACAAGTTCTTTTGGGTATTTCTTTATTTATGACTATTTCTTGATTTATTGCTGTTGGGTGTGAATAGTGTAATTGACATCTGTATTTGCATTCGACTCGACCCGCATGCTGGAAACCCGTCTTAATTCCTGTTTGTGATTTATCCCGGCTAGTTTTGAGGATCCGTGGCTTTCATGTTGTATATCCTGTATACCTGCATTATATCTGGTATCTGCATTTTTTTTAATAATACTATAATAATCAAATAATATATTTTAAAATTATATAGCATGGCCTGCATCATACCCCTAACCCTGTGGTAGCATCTGTGGATCGTGTTCTCATCCCGTTCAGTGAAACGGACTCATTTGGATCGCTACGTACACGCTACGTGTATCCGTTCTTGGGGGTATGCATTTTCGTTACCCGAATATCCTATTTTGGTTTTGGTTAACACGTATATTATCCGTATTGTCAAACCATAATTTTAGACCCTACCCGGACGTGTTTTGGAGTAATTTTTGTATTAACCAAAATCTCAAAAATATTTAAAATTATATTATACTGTTAAAATATATTCATTATATTTTTTAAGTTTTAAATATTTTTAATGATTTTAGAATCCTAACCTAATAACCTAATAAGATCTACAGCTCTCTCTCTCTACTATATATATTAACCAATATTAACCCTAGATCCGATTACCTCCCTCCTCACTATTCTTACCGCATCTTCTTCTTTTAGCCTTCGTCACGCGAAGCCTCCCGCGCTCGAACCCACACCCGCGCGTCGCGCTAGTCGCCGTCGACTTCGCTTCTCCTCCTCGACCACCGTGCTTCTCACCTTCCTCCTCCTTCTCCCCAAGATCCCGAGCCCCAGACCCGACGAACCCATGTCCCCGCAACAACCCAAGAACCCGACCTCGCCTGCAGTCCTCGCCGCTGCCGACCATCCTAGTCGGCCTTCCCTCATCACCAGCACCGCCTCTATCTCCTCACCAACACCCCAGGCCAACCCCCGACGATTCCCTGCACACCCCGACTTCAAGAAACCCCACTGCCCATCGCCGGAAAACTCTCGCCTTCATCCTCACCGTAGACGGCCCATCATCGACGTCACCACCTCACCTTCCTCTCTGATCCCAGTGCATCCAAACCCAGAGAGCGTATCCTCTTCTCTTTCTTCTTCTTCTTTCTTCTTCTCTTTCTTTTCCTTGATCTTATATTTTTCCGGGGATCTCCAGAAACGTACCCATCGCCAACGATCTGTGCAACTCTATAGACGTCCCCAGCCACCGTGGTCACGTTCTTGCTTTGCCTGGTTCTGCCTCATGCGCGCGTGTGTACATTGCGACGTTTACCCGACGTCGGACGCAGCGTACGCATCCCGTCGTGAGATCCGATCAGGCAAGTTTATCTTGCTACATGCTATGATATATATTTCACATCCATATGAATAAAAATATTGCATGTTTATTGCATTGTACATCCCTGTTACAGTTTTACCGTTTTTCCGATATCCGTACCGTATATTACATATTTGGTTGCTTGTTAGAATCATATTATATCATGTTACTGCTATATTAATATACCCTGCTTGCTAGTGTGCATCATATGACTCATTGACTCATGTTATGTTATCACTGATTACTATTCATGCATCCGTGCTTTTACCGTGTTTCGATACTTGCTACAGTTTTACTTTTGAGCATCCGTGTATACATATGCACTACCTGACATGACCTGATACACCACTGCTTGACTTAATACCTGATCCTAATACTAATGCCGACAATCCTGACTTGTTGTCCTGATGGACATACCTGTTGTCTACATAGACAAAACCTGTATCTGCTAGATCCTGTGTTGGCATTAGCTCCAGATTTATCAATACCTGACTTGATGTCACGCCCCGAAAGTACGGAACATGACCGGCACTTAAACTACGAACGTCTCGAGGCGTACGTAATCTAAGTGAGCCGAAATCCCAGAAATCCAAACCAAGAAAATTAGCAGAGTGCAGGAAAAACCAACTTAAAGCAAGTAGTTTCAATAGCATAAGCCGAATTATGCGGTTTTTTAAAAACATCAAAAATTTACTGAAAATTTCGGCAGAGTCTCCTTTGTAAATACTGGCCCCCAAACGGGATACAACATGAATAGTATACGAAATCAATAAAAAGGCATCCCCAAGCGGGAGCTAGCTCTTCGTCAATCGACGGTCACAACCACACAAGTAATATAATATACAACGCCAATGGCAAGGATCAAAATTCAAAAGGAAACTCAAAACCACAAGAAAACCACAGAAATACAACGCGCGACTCTAAGGTCGAAAGAATAACATCACTGGTCTCTATCTCAAAAATAAATACATATTTGGTTGATAGAACTTCTAGATACAACAGAATAATGATATACAAGATATATAATGGGGGTACGATACAAGTAAACCCACCTACTAGCAAATCACCCGAAGGAAACTATGCCCGCAAAGCCGTAATGAAACCTGTACGGCAAACCTGCAAGAAACTGGGGCACAACGGGGGTGAGTTGCCAACTCGTGAATAGAAAAACATCTACGAAAAGAAATCGCATAAATAACGCAATCCTAGGTCAATGATCATAATATATCCTCAAATATATAACCAGCAACCCATAACAATGGTTAGGGCAAATATCTAACCCAAGTGTAATTCCATGCCCGTGTCAGTGCCTCAGGTAGCAATGTATGAATGCATGAAACAGAATGCATGTACTGAAGAAAACTGCTTTCATAAATCAGTGAGATTTCTGTATTTTAAAAGTGAGGTACCATAAATGAAATCAGCATAAAACAGTGCCCAGCATCGACACAAAACAAGTATCCAAATATCTCGATGTCTCTGTATCACAATCTCTGTACCTCAATATCTCAAAATCTCAATATCTCAATCTCAATATTTAGGGCGCCGTCAATCCAGACCGGCCCCTACCATCTATCTCAAGACCACGACGGTATCCTCCGGATATCCGACGCGTCGGGTAAAATCACCGGTCGGTAGTGCTCCCCTGCCAGGCTCAACGTCAACAACACGATCCTCTTGCCCCGGGGTACCGCACCGGGCCCACCATGTACCCGAAATGGTTCCTCCACTCCTCGAATCGGGTCTCAAAATCCATCAGTAAACTCATGGTGGACGACTCATACATCATGGGAAAACCGCACTTTTTATTTTAAAAGAGAGAAAAAGTTTATTTATGTTTTTGCGGTTTTCCTCCAAATCCAAGAAATCTCATGAAATCCGAATCCAAGTCATCAATAGCATGTAAACAGTGAATATAGGCATGAGAATCCATGAATGCGACACAACAGTGAATAATAACATGCATGAAGTAGTAGGCAATAACTACAATGTCTAACTAGTATATAAGGCAAGTACACTAATATCATGTCTAAACTATTAGCTAACAACCTATGTCAAATGAAATAGTATTTTCTAAAGTGTTCGTGACAAGGCAATTACCGATGAAGATGTGTGTGAGCCGGCAAGTAAGTGTACGTGGTACATACGCGTCATCGGTAATGGTGCTGGTGTCCTAACAGCATGATATTAATAATAGGATATGAATCATAATATAAGCATGCGATGCGGAGCGAACAACAATAATGAGCGGGAGCTGAATACTAGACGCAACGATAACTAATCTGCATTACCCTAATATAAATCCTACAAATGGTGCCTTTTGAAATAACACGAATCATGGGGTTTTGAAAATAGGGGCTACGGTGTTTTTATGAAAAGATACGTCTTTTGAAATATCCGTAGGATCCCTTGACCTGTCTTTTAAAATACCCACGATTCGTTAGCTTTTGAAATAGGTAGGAATCGAATCTAATGTAATAACTAAACTAAACTAAAGGGCTAAGCTAACAAGCTGGACTACAGGTAAGGAACCGCCTAACATCTGAGTCGATACATATACATACCTGTATATGTATAGTCGGTGATCCCGCCTCAATAATATCACATCCGATATCATATCTACAATCAGGCATCCCAAGTCAGGAGTGCGGATCAATCATCAAAATATAGCTCGTACGTAAATCCGTCGTACGGCATCCCCAAATCTGGGTACGGGTCAATATTATATTCCTCACACTATTCCTCTGGTATCCTCTTTATCCAAGATCATAGTCTAGGGTACTGACCTATGTCTAGTACAATACTAATATCCTCAATATACTCATGATCTGACTACTGATCGACAATCTCGTACAAACCGATATCGTCAGCACATATCATCATCAAGGGGTATACATCGCCCGATACGGCCTAATATCAATATCCTAGCATATCATGTCTCATATCACGATCACATGTCGACCATTTTATTTATAACACTATTCACCCGTATCGTCGCTCCAAGATCCGCTATAACACCAGGACGTACCTCAAGTACGAATCCGGCCATATCACCGATATCACAACCTCAACACAAATCTCATCGACTCATCTCAATCCCAAGTATCATTCTCAAATCCGTATGTGAACATATAGTCCCATACCTATGTGAACACATAACTATACATATTCCCGTAAACACAAATGGAAGAAGAATGTATGCAAGTATGGGTGGGTGTGTGCATGTATGGTGCGACCACTACTCTAGGGTTTCGCGATACTAAACCTTCCATATTTATCATCAATAAACTCAACAATATATAAACAATATATATATGTGTGTATACGTGTTCGTATACATCACCACGAACTGCGGGGGTGCTATACGCCATCCACCCGACTTCTCCCCGTAGATATAAATCTACTCACCTGGTCCTCGCTCGCCGGTGCCGACGTCGCCACGCGCTTGCTTGTCGTCTCGAAGTCCACATGGGGTACCTACATATCATAACGCACCATATCGCATTAAAATCCGACTCATGACCAAAACGACGCACGAATCCCACATAGGTCAAAACCTATGGTTGCTTTCACAAATCGACCCAAAAACCCTCGACGTCGGCGTACAAACGCCAAACCATCGAGAAAACTCCCAACACACTCATTTGTACAATTACAAACACTAATTATAATATAAAATAGCTTAAAATTCACAAAAACCCCAATTTCACTTAAAAAGTCATTTTTCCGAAAATCTAGCAAGCACAAATCACCGTTTTAGTACAAAACTCGATGTATAAACGAATCTAGCGGCCACAATATTCACTAAATATCTTACATAAGTCATAAAAACAATTCTCATAATTTAATCTCGTTAAATTCCAAAAACCCTAAAATTCTAGTTTACAAAATACCTAAATTTTAACAATTTTATAGCAAAAATGCACAAACTACAATCTAGCTTGGATTTTCATGAACTAAAGTATTAAACTACACTTTAAAATGTTAATAATGCCATAAATACCATAATTAGATTTTTGTCTCCATTATTTAATCAAATTCCAAAAACCTAGTTTGCTTAAAAACTTGATTTGGACAAATTAAATGCAACAATTTACATAATAGCAACAAGATTAGTTTTTCCAAACCTTAAAAGGTTCAACTACACAATTAAAGCATGAACAATTTATCAAAACCCTTATCTTGATCCAAACCCAATTCCTTACAATTTCAACTTGAAGGGTAAACCAAGTTAACACCTAATTAAACACTTAATTAAGCTAACATAAGCAATAATCAATAATTTAACTATAAGGTTAAAATTATACCTCCATAATTTTATTGATCTCACAAGAAATCTAGCCTCCCAAAATGCTCTCTTTTCACCAAGATCCAAGCTTGAATGGCAAAGGAATAATGGGTAGGGATTAGATTTTGAGTTTGCTTTGATTTGTGTTGATTTTGGTTGATTTTTGAATGAATTTGGAAGTGAAGGAAGATGAAGACTTGAAGAAAATGGGGGGGGCTGCCAACAGATCAGTTTCAGCCAGGAGAGGAGAGGGGTGAGGTGTGGTGTGGGGGTGGGGGTGGGTGAAGTCAAGGGGAGAAAAGAAGACCAAGTCAACAAAAGACCATACTCTTTTACTATTTTCTTATTTCCTTTGTTTTCTTTTTTCTTGATTTCTTTTCTTCTATCAAGAAGTGGGGGAAAACTTAGAGAGGGCTGCTGAATATGGGTGTGTGTGAGTGTGGGTGGGTGTGTGGGGTGAGGAAAAATGACAAATACAATACCCCAAACATCCATTTACACTAAAAAAAAAGCCTTTTTTCTTCAATAATTTCTAAACCGTTTTGGCAAACGATTTCGTTTCAAAAACCACATGATAAAATTTTATTTAAAGTTTTATGATGCACAAAATTTGTTTCAACTCATTCCAATTTGTAATTTTCCCTAATTAAATATATTAGTGACGGCTTAAAATAATATTAAAATAATTAATTTCGGAAAAAATTTCAGAAAATTTGAAATTTCACCAGTGGGTCAATAAACACCAAATATTAGCAATTACATAGATAGAATATGTATATTTAATTTTATAATAAAGATATTTGTATTTTGATTTTTTTTACAGAAAACCCCCTTATTTTACCGTTTTTTCGAAATTTCACCGAAATGATTTTCAAAACGTTACACTTGAGCACATAATCTTGGGGGTAAGGGGAAATCAATGATGAAACCTGACTTGTAACTCAACAGTTCGACGCTTATACTGATCAGTTTTACGGGCTAGGCCAGCCCCGGGATGCTGCTGCTGACATCATTCATCTGTACATGTTCCTGTTTACTGCCTAGCGGCACGTCTCGGATTTCAGCCCGAGAATCTGGATCGTAGTCCCGGGCATACACGGGATACTATTAAGTTACATCGACGATTCATTAAATTGATTTCAAAGACTTGAGAGTAATTAACCCAGTAGCATAGATTACTCACCGCATGCACATACACTGTAGGGTTGCTAGGCACGCGCACAAGGGTCTACGAGGCATCAACCATGCCTGATTAAAAAATTAGCCGTGCCGAACAACCCGAAGCCGGATCTTTAAACTAGAGTTTAGGCGAAAACAAGCATGTTAAACACTTTAACACTAAGTGAGAGGGATTACAACCTTTGTAGATCCGGTCCTTCACTTCTTAAGCTCCGTGTTGAGGTCCCTTCGCTGCGATCATCGTGTTCCAGACTCTCGAGAGGCTTCACGAAGAGAAAAATGCAGTCTTGCTTCCGATCTTCGATAACAAACATGATCTACCTTGAAGTTTCATTAACACAAGCTAACACTCACTAAATGAAGTGAACACCCTCATCTAAATGGTAAGGATAGATGAGGAAGATGAAGTAGGATTTTTGCTCTCATTTGTTTTCATTTTCTCACTCACTTTCATCACAAAGCAAAAACTAGAAAGCTTTTGCTCAAAAGAAGAAAATGATGAATGAAAAAGATAATCCTTTTGTGATGAATAGTATATGTGAATATATGATTGATTATGGAACCATGGTCAAGGATGAGAAGGTTAACCTTTGTAGAGAATAAAGTAGGGCTAGGGTTTGGTTAGGTTAAAACAATGAGTCATGAGAAAATATCTATCATAATATCTTCTTTAAGACAAAAGGAAAAGTTCTAGAAGGTGCAAGAAAGAACTAACCCTAATCAAACCCTAACCTTACTTTATCTCCACAAAACATGGTCCATAATTAATCATAACATGTTACTATAATATATATCACATATATATTATATATTTGTAACAAAAGAAAAATAATACAATTAACATATATCGCATATATATCAATGTATTATCCGGTGAGAAAATGAAATAATAAAGCGAGCCAATATTAGATAATGTAATACAATATATCATATATATTATTATACATTAAATCATCGAATCAACACTTGATCCAACAATCCGGCTATATCGAATATAACCGACTAATATATCATGTACCGATTCATCGAAGCAACACTTGATCCGATGAGCCGGTTCATATATAAATATCGTGAGAATATAATACGGTATCTCATATCGCATTATCCTCGGTCCTGCGCATATCACATATGTGCCTCTACTCCGTTTTGCCTGAGCTAAGAAACCTCTGTGTAGGACTCTAAAGAATCGCCAATACGCCGGTAGCAGGTGATGATCATATTAAACACCCACAAGCTGCAAGCGGTCAGCTAAACGTAACAGCCACCCAGGTATTGAGCGATCAGAAGATCAACAAGCTAGCCTGTACGTTCTCCTGTGAATCCAATCAGTAACACTCCCGTACAGTCCGGTCTCGTCGTCTGATATGTCGCATATCTCGCCTAGGGGTGGTAAACGTCAGACCCCAGTAGCTTGATAAGTCGTGTCGATATGAGGTCTATAACAGTTCGAGAAACTACTGATAACACTTACCAGTAGATCTCAGCAACCCTGGCCAGGGATTTCCGGTTATAGCCAATCGAACACAGCACAATATCAACTCCCTATACCGGGAGAGACGAATCCCCTCCTATCGCCCATTGCCTCCATGTGATTCGGGACTGTACCCAAAAGCCACCTTTTTGCACACCCTTTTGGACGTGGTATGATGGAAATCAAAGCACAGTGGGAATCACACAAGACTCTATAACGATCTTGGGTCAACAGACTACTCTGTACCAGTATCACCGGAGAACTGCCATCTGACGTGAGGTATAATACCATCTGGGAGTTCTCGGCGAGTCCGTCCAGTGTACCCAGTCTCCACTGAGCACCCGTACACCATCCTTGATGTCAAACACCGATGGATTTGGGATCATCCATCGCCCATCATATGGGTCAAGATGTGTATACGCTAGTCTACTCTGGTGTATCGATGCCCTGTCTCGATACACCCTCGACTAGGAACAGTTATAGGATGTACTCGTCGACTACCGTGGCCCCACTAGTATGATCTCATCATAGTCCCAGTAGTCGAGTACATATCCTAAGGGCTTTATCAACATGTAATATAGAGACAATCAGAGTACATGTTAAGATAAAGTACAACCAGATAGCATACTATCATGTCGAGCAAGAAAGTCCTCCCTATATATGTCCAAGCATCCATTACAATATACATCATATGTACAGTAATGGCCTCTAGGGCATACATATAACTAACATACACTTCACTGTTCCATATTCGTATTACTGTTATACACTTATTACTGTACATACTCATGCCCGCATATCTTGTTACCTCCTGATTATATTTTATTATTTGATATTATGACGCACTGACGTCAGGGTTTTGCATGGTCCAGATCCTCTGTCTCTTTCGCAGGCTCATCAGGAGTATTTCCACCGTCAGGCCGAGCAGTGAGGATCATGTTAGTATCTAGTTTAGTTTAGTTTTATTTTCGTACTTTCATTTCCTGATGTGAGCCCGTATTTGGGACGTACTTTCCAGATGTTATTGTTTATGGGATTTATTGCTTCCGCATATTATTTCTTGACTCGTTTATTCTGGCATATGGACATGTACTAGATAGTTTTATTTTATTTCTACTGTTCTTGATATCTTATAGACAGCCGTAATATTACTGTGGAGGGATGTTTCCTAGCCACATGTAGCATGGTTGGCTCTGTCACGTGCCGATCTTAGCGCACTCTGTGAAGCGGGTGTAGGGTTCCTAGGCACCCTAGTGAGGTCTCACAAGGCATCAACCATGCCAATTTCAAAAATTACGGTGCCGAGAAACCCTAGTGTACGGATCGTTGGCTAGATGTCTAGGCGAAAAGATAAACTAGTTAACACTTAACTAAGAGATACGGAAATACAACCTTTGTAGATCCGGTTCTCCACCTCCATAGCTCCGCAATGAAGTCTCCTCGCTGTCCATAACAAGTCCCGGGCTCTAGCGTCGGCTTCATCGGAGAATGGACGGGCTAGGTCATCGATGTCCATGCCGAAGATGATCTACGTCGAGGCATCGCTAAATCAAGCTCCGACTTCACCAAGTCAAGAAACTTGTGAAGAAAACACACTCTACTACTTGGCAAGAGGTAGAGGATGAAGAAATAGGAAGTGGGTAGACTTTAGAATTGGATTTCTCACTCTTTATCATCAATCACCATTGATGACCTCAAGGTTTTCTTCTTGAGTTCAAGGAAGAAAAAGAAGAAATGATATGATAAGTTAAATTAAAAAGAAAAGAATAATCCATTCTTATCATAACATTAACCATGGTAATGTGTAGAGAATCAATCATGGTTAAAGGAATGGTTAGGGTCAAGCTAGAGACAAAATGGTCACTTAGTCAAAGTGTTCATGAAGCTTCATGAAAACAACAAATGAAAGCCACCATTTCATTTCATTTTCTTTTATTCATTTATCATAAATAAATGGATAATTAAATAAGATAAATGAATAACAAATAATAAACCCTAACCATTTCATTAACCAAGGTTTAATACTTTACACTTAACCAAAAAGCATGTATCATCAAACATGATACAAGCAAGTGCACAAAATCATATCACATATATAATGCGCACATCCGAGTGAGAAAATCTATCTTAAGTGAACCAATACTAGTTAACGCAAAGTAATATATCAAATATATAATTATGCATTAAATCATTAAATCAACACTTGATTTAACGATCCAGTCATATTGCATATAACCGACTAGTATCCAATGTATCGGCTTATCGAATCAACCCTCGATTCGATAACTAGGTTATATCGCATATAACCATTCGATACATTCATCGCGAGAATAGAATACGGTATCACATACACGCATTATTCTCGGTCCCGCACATATCTCATATGCGCTCCTATTTCGTTTCGCTTGAGCCAGGAAACCTCTGTGTAGGACTCTAAAGACTCGTCAATACGCCGGCAGCAGATGATGATCATATCAAACACCCACAAGCCGCAAGCGGTCTGCTAAACGTAACGGCCACCCGGGTATTGAGCGATCTGAAGATCGACGAGCAAGCCCGCTCACACTCCAGTGAATCCAACCAGTAACACTACCGTACAGTCCGGTCTGATCGTCTGATATGTCGCATATCTCGCCTAGGGGTGGTAAACGTCAGACCCCAATAGCTCGATAAGTCGTGTCGATATGAGGTCTATAATAATTCGAGAAACTACTGGTAACACTTACCAGTAAATCTCAGCAACCCTGGCCAGGGATTTCCTGTTATAGCCAATCGAACACAGCGCAACATCAACCCCCTATACCGGGAGAGACGAATCCCCTCCTATCGCTCATTGCCTCCATGTGACTCGGGACTGTACCCAAAAACCACCGTTTTGCACGCCCTCTTGGACGTGGTAAGATGGAAATCAAAGCACAGTGGGAACTACACAAGACTCTATGACGATCTCGGGTCAACAGACTACTCTGTACCAGTGTCAGCAGAGAACTGCCATCTGACGTGAGGTATAATACCATCTGGGAGTTCTCGGCGAGTCCGTCCAGTGTACCCAGTCTCTACTGAGCACCCGTATATCATCTCTGATGTCAAACACCAATGGATATGGGATCATCCATCGCCCATCTGTATGGGTCGAGAAGGTATACGCTAGTCTACTCTGGTATATCGATGCCCCGTCTCGATACACCCACGACTAGGGACTTTGAAGGATGTACTTATGGACTACCATGTCCCCACTAGTATGAACCGCATCATAGTCCAGGTAGTCAAGTACAGATCCTAAGGGCTTTACCAACATGTAACAGAGAGACAATCAGTGTACACGTTAAGGTAAAGAGCAACCAGATAGCATACTATCATGTCGAGCAAGAAAGTCCTCCCTATATATGTCCCAGCATCCACTACAATATACATCCTATGTATAGTAATGGCCTCTAGGGCATACATATAACTAACAATCTCCCACTTGCACTAGGGCCATCTGATAGCAGTGGTTGTAGTATCTCATACTCAACCATCCTATAAAAATCTCTCTCTGGAAACAGGCCTTTGTGAGTGGATCCGCTGTGTTGTCCTCTGAGCCTACTCTCCTTACCTCGATCTCCCTGGAGATCAACCATCTCCATGATCAGGTAACACTGCCTTAGAATATGTCTGGATCACTGATGGGACGGACGTTCCTTGGCATAAGCCACAACTCCATTGTCACACAATGGGAGGAACATAGTTCATCTCATGAACCAATATACACCCAGACAGCCACTTTGGTAGCATCTTAAGTAGCGATGTATCCTGCCTTTATCGTCTAGTATGTCACGGTATCTAGCTTGGAACTCTTCCAACATACCGTCCCTTTATTGAGGGTAAAGACAATGCCTGTGACTGACACTCAGTCGTCATTATCACTCTGGAACCTTTCCAGTGATTCTCCCCAGGATCGATTGATACCATCTCACAACAACTAGTGAGTATCCTAACATCCAATTAAATCTATCTCATAGATCTAAAACTCAGGATTTAGGAGGTATCATTTTGATCCTACACGGAGAATCATTGTGATAAATGGAGATTGATCGAGCGTAGCATAAGAAACTCTTTTCTTATCAAGAATATGTCATCCACGTACTCTACGAGGATCACCACCATACTCCCTACTACCTTTTTGTGTATACAAGGTTCATCTACCATTTTGATGATGTCAAACTCTTTGACTAATCCATCAAAACAGATGTCCCAACTCCGCGATGCCTGCTTTAATCCTATAAAGCATCTTGTACACGTTTTCGCTGCTCCCACTGTCTACGAAGCCCTCTGGCTGTGTACTTATAGACGCACTCTTCTAAAACATCATTTAGAAAAGCAGTCATGACACCCAACCGCCAGATATCGTAGTCATGGTATGTAGCCGTGGCAAGTAGCATCTGGATGGACTTAAGCATAGGTACTGGAAAAGGTTTCATCATTATCCACGCCTGGTCAATGACGAAAACCTTTAACTAGTCTAGCTTTGAAAGTCTCAACTTTTCCATCTACACCAAGTAATCTTCTCAAGATTTACTTGCTCCTGATGGGGATTTAACCCTTCAGATATAGCAGCCAAAGTCCATACTTTGTTGGTGTACATGGATTCCATCTCAGATCACTAAGCATCCAGCCATTCTTATAGAGTCTCACTCCTGATGGCCAGCTCGAAGCTAGTTGGGTCATCATCTCATGATGCAATCCTCGCTCCCACTGTCATAGAGAAACCGAAGTATCTCTCAGGTGGGTGAGGAACCCTACTAGATCGGCGGAGAGGCTGAGGTTCGTTGGAATCTACTAAATCCTTTGGTTCTATCAAATCATTAACTGTAGTTTGTATAGCTGGAACATTTCCAGTTCTACTCAACATATCTTGTCTCGAGCTTGTCCGGATTTTGCTTTTAGACATAGGCCGGACAACCCCAAATCTTAACTAGCTTAAGACATGGGCTCTTCCCATACCATATCTCATATGGAGTGGTAGGCAACTGATTTGATTGGAACCCTATTCAATAGGTATGCAGCTTCTCAAGTGCATAACTCCCAAAAGGAAATAGGAAACTCAGTAGTGCTCATCATAGAGCACACCTTATCATATAGGGTGAGATTGATCCGTCCCGATATACCATCGTGCTATGGTGTATACGGAGGAGTAATACTGAGAGAGAATCTCATTCTCCTTTAGAATAGTCCAGAAATTCTATGCACAAGTATTCTCCTCCTTGATCTCATCAAAGGACATAATACTTATACCCGTATTGGTTCTCTACTTCTAACTTATATTCTGTGAATATCTTAAAAGGTTCGGACTCATGTTTCAACAGGAACATAGGTCTGAATCTCGAAAGATTATCAGAGAATATAATGAAGTATAAAGAACCAATCCTGGCATTTGTAGACAGGGAACCTACATACATCAACATGTATCATCCCAAGAGTTCATTAACTCTTTCTCTGTTTTCAGTAAACGGAGCTGTGGTCATCTTATCTTTGTGACATGACTGGCGAGTTTCACAAGATGTAAATTCAAACTTATTTAAATATGCATCTCTATGTAACTTCAGCTAGTCGGGTCGCATTGATATGACCTAGTCTACAATGCCACAAGAAGGATTCGTTCATTTCTGAACTCTTCCTCTTGTGTGTGTTCCGTATACTAAGAACTGTAGTTTGATTTAGAACATCAATGCTTTTAGATAACGTGCCTGAACCGATCAACTTTTGATATAGGAAATGTTCAAAACATTATCCAACAATACAAAAATTTATCATTTCTTTACTAATAAAGAGATTGATATGATTTTGTATATCAGGTTCGGTATCTAATAACATTCGTTCAGAATCAATGTATTTGTAATACAGGGTGACAGTGACCAACAGACTTGGCTGCAACACTTGCCCCGTTTTCTGCCTCATGAAACTTATCACCCGTTCTCAGTCCTCTACCTTTCTGTAGCCCTATGTAACAGATTACATATCTGGGATCCTGATCTGGTATCACATACCCAGGACGTAGAGGATACAGAGAAACAGTTCTTTGTAATGAACATACCCGAAGATGATGCATCAGCATGCACTCTCTTCGTTTGGGCGGCACGGGAAATCTGGTATTCCCCAATTTCCTGCTCTGTCTTATAACAATTATAAGTTGGAGCGGGACCAACGTTCCCCAGCTCAGTATAACAAGCGGGTTCGGTCAAAAATCCGTATTATTATCTTGATTAAGGCGTGATATGGTCGCTGCCTGGAGAGAGAGAGAAGAAAACACTCAGCGTGCGCTCTTGCAAGAATAGATTGGTTATTATTTTATCTAATCAGGATGGCTCCCACTGCTTTTTATCAAATCTTCCTTCAAACCCTAAAAGAAAAGACTAGCCGGGATTAATTACACACTACAAGTTCGCCAATCTTTCAGCCAGGCCAGTGTCGGTACTTTGAGGGAGGTCCCCCGTGCTTTCGCACGAACGTAATTAATGTAAACCTCGTTTTCCCAGAGGCGTAACCCCGTTGACACCTTTCTAGACACCTACTTGATCGGCTAATTGTAATGTATAAAACTCTCCCAGGAGTAACACTTACTCGCAGCGGGTATCGGGATCCAACTATCTCATAGAAGGTATGCAATCTCATTGCAAATTTCAACACTTGAAATTCCCGATAATATTTTGCCCCTAACGTGCTATGACCTTGACGAAAGACAACAAACCATAGCCCCCTAGTCAAGTTCAACCCGTATATTTCTTGATCGAATTAAACCCACCCGCACGACCCTTGACGAAAGCCAACAAAGCCGCACGACTACCCTAATCCAATCGCATCGTATGCTGGCAGATAAGCAGCATATAGCTACCGCACACTGCACCTTGACGAAAGCCAACAAATGCAGCACGAATACTATATACTACTTATCTGAAATGACGGAGGGCTACGACAGGTTTTTCTGAAAACCTATTGCGTAATGAACTTGATATCGTTGTAGAATCAAATGATTTTGAAATGGAGTGCTTTTAAGGCTTTTCTAGTTTTGCTAAAGGAGTCACTCCCGGTGAAGGGATCGTCGGTCCTTTCCTCGTCGAATGAGGTGCGGGATATATCATATATATCACTGTGCAAAGCAAAAACTCTTAAAAGCAATCAAAAGACAAACCGAGTGTGTAGCATCTGCCAGTTATTGCTAAAGGAGTCACTCCCGGTGAAGGGATCTCGGTCCTTTCCTCATCGAATAAGGTGCAGGATATATCATATATACCGCTGTGCAAAGCAAGAACTGTAGCTACCTGTTTTATTTTGAAATTCGATTCTACAACATCTTAGGTTTCTTTTATTTCATTAATCACATTAATGAAGTCCCATCATTTAAGTACCTAAACATCACAGATAAATACGACGTACACTTATGCCATCCGCATTCGCCTCGATGTCCCCTCGTGCACCGTTAGGTTAGGTAACTAACGGCAGAGCGGGGCAGGGCTAGCGCGGGTGTAAAACATAAGTAACGTCTATATAATATATCATATATACTATATACTGTATCTATCACAGAACATCACATGATCACATCACAGATATAGCAGCAGAAGAAACATATGAAATATTGGATATACTAGGACGTCCGTGTTTTCAATACGAGCCAGTATAAAACACGGATTCCACGGTCGTGATGAATAGCCAAACCCATACCCCTAGACCCCTACGAGAGCGGCAAGCAACCCTACCAATTCTGGAGTTAGGAGACCCGGACTCGACTCCTCGAGTTGGTCTCCCACTGGACTCCAGAACTCGGTTACTTGTGCCCTCCTCCTTGGGTCTATCCTAGTGCGGAAAAGTAAATAATATACAAACGGTGACAACTTCCGCAACCTGGAAGTGCCCCAATAAAAGAATATTACATACAAGTTTTTACATGAATGAAAATGAAAAAACACTCATCTCACATAAAAACCCCCGGCTATTCAAACACGACGATCCAATATAACATATCCAGCAACACATAACATCACATGTCATCAACGTAAGTAAACATGCGCATCCCAATTGTCGTTGACATATAGCAACGAAACCGGCGATATCACATATTACACTTACGGTCACAGAAAAGAAAGTGTAAAACTACAACAGTTGGAATCCGCAACCTCTTTAGACATCACATGCCTAATCAAATGAATACCTTAGACATCGCATGCCTAACAATTATAAACCCCGCATTTTAGTCTCGTTATCGAAAACACTTTTCAATATCAAGTCGGGCAATTCAACAAGATTCCCGAAAAACTGATCGAATGCTCGTCGCAAACTTTAGTAGGCGGCCGCACCCCTGATACCGTCGACGAAGTGCACCAAGGCGGAACACCGCTGCCGCGATCACCCTGACGGATGCTTTCGGCGACGGGGTTCTCCTACAGTCACTTGGTTGGGGCTATGGAGTGAGGCTGTCTATTAAGTTTACCCGGCGAGTATCCGCGTACGCTACGTGATTGCGACGGACTTTTGATCGCATCAAAATTCCGTGGCAACCGATCAAGCGAGACTAAAGTGCTATGTTTATAACATTCATTAAGTTATCTCATAACTTCTTGTGAATTCCAATTATTGTATCCCATTCCAGATAATTAGAAAATGTTAAACTTTCCGATTGAACATTCGAACACCCAAGTTTTCCCGATACAGATCAACACATGAAATAAGTCTAACAACATTCAGTTCGTGCCTCAGTACCGACGGTCCAGCCGTAGAAGGGTCAAGCCAATGCCTCACATGTGGCACGCCGTACTGCCCCAAACCCTAAGATTCAAAGGGCAGTTCAAGACGGTCACATAATCGAGTTAAGGTTTGTTGTCTTCTAGAGGGTCCATCGAGTTACTTGCACTACTTAGAACGTCGTTAAACTACGGAAAAATCCAACACTTGGAAATTTCCCGACAGGGGAAAAATTGGGTATTTATATCCGGTCGAACTTTTTAACATATTCTAAAAATTTATCCGGAAAGCCACATAGACAAAATTTGATACTCCGATCAAAACACCGAATCCCCAAAACAACCCCAGAAAATTCAACTCTTGAATAAATATTAAAAATTCCCAGAAAAATCAGCATCTGAATACATGAATTACTGTGCAAAAAGGGGAGGATGACGTCACCATGTTGCCGCGGAACCGCCGCAGAAGCAAGGCTTCTGCCGCGGTTCCGCCGCCGTTTATACTGTTCATGAAAATATTTTTGCGCCGTAATTCTTATATTTCCCTGCTGAATTTTTTAGCAATTTTTAATTTGGAAAAATCCCAGTTTTTGAAAAAAGGACAGAGAGCATGTTTAGGTTTGGGTTTCGGGTTCGATCGGACTTCAAATTGCGTCTAGACTTCGCCTAAGGCTCTAGCTAGGCTCTGATACCACTGTAGGGTTCCTAGGCACCCTAGTGAGGTCTCACAAGGCATCAACCATGCCAATTTCAAAAATTACGGTGCCGAGAAACCCTAGTGTACGGATCGTTGGCTAGATGTCTAGGCGAAAAGATAAACTAGTTAACACTTAACTAAGAGATACGGAAATACAACCTTTGTAGATCCGGTTCTCCACCTCCATAGCTCCGCAATGAAGTCTCCTCGCTGTCCATAACAAGTCCCGGGCTCTAGCGTCGGCTTCATCGGAGAATGGACGGGCTAGGTCATCGATGTCCATGCCGAAGATGATCTACGTCGAGGCATCGCTAAATCAAGCTCCGACTTCACCAAGTCAAGAAACTTGTGAAGAAAACATACTCTACTACTTGGCAAGAGGTAGAGGATGAAGAAATAGGAAGTGGGTAGACTTTAGAATTGGATTTCTCACTCTTTATCATCAATCACCATTGATGACCTCAAGGTTTTCTTCTTGAGTTCAAGGAAGAAGAAGAAGAAATGATATGATAAGTTAAATTAAAAAGAAAAGAATAATCCATTCTTATCATAACATTAACCATGGTAATGTGTAGAGAATCAATCATGGTTAAAGGAATGGTTAGGGTCAAGCTAGAGACAAAATGGTCACTTAGTCAAAGTGTTCATGAAGCTTCATGAAAACAACAAATGAAAGCCACCATTTCATTTCATTTTCTTTTATTCATTTATCATAAATAAATGGATAATTAAATAAGATAAATGAATAACAAATAATAAACCCTAACCATTTCATTAACCAAGGTTTAATACTTTACACTTAACCAAAAAGCATGTATCATCAAACATGATACAAGCAAGTGCACAAAATCATATCACATATATAATGCGCACATCCGAGTGAGAAAATCTATCTTAAGTGAACCAATACTAGTTAACGCAAAGTAATATATCAAATATATAATTATGCATTAAATCATTAAATCAACACTTGATTTAACGATCCGGTCATATCGCATATAACCGACTAGTATCCAATGTATCGGCTTATCGAATCAACCCTCGATTCGATAACTAGGTTATATCGCATATAACCATTCGATACATTCATCGCGAGAATAGAATACGGTATCACATACACGCATTATTCTCGGTCCCGCACATATCTCATATGCGCTCCTATTTCGTTTCGCTTGAGCCAGGAAACCTCTGTGTAGGACTCTAAAGACTCGTCAATACGCCGGCAGCAGATGATGATCATATCAAACACCCACAAGCCGCAAGCGGTCTGCTAAACGTAACGGCCACCCGGGTATTGAGCGATCTGAAGATCGACGAGCAAGCCCGCTCACACTCCAGTGAATCCAACCAGTAACACTACCGTACAGTCCGGTCTGATCGTCCGATATGTCGCATATCTCGCCTAGGGGTGGTAAACGTCAAACCCCATTAGCTCGATAAGTCGTGTCGATATGAGGTCTATAACAATTCGAGAAACTACTGGTAACACTTACCAGTAAATCTCAGCAACCCTGGCCAGGGATTTCCTGTTATAGCCAATCGAACACAGCGCAACATCAACCCCCTATACCGGGAGAGACGAATCCCCTCCTATCGCTCATTGCCTCCATGTGACTCGGGACTGTACCCAAAAACCACCGTTTTGCACGCCCTCTTGGACGTGGTAAGATGGAAATCAAAGCACAGTGGGAACCACACAAGACTCTATGACGATCTCGGGTCAACAGACTACTCTGTACCAGTGTCACCAGAGAACTGCCATCTGACGTGAGGTATAATACCATCTGGGAGTTCTCGGCGAGTCCGTCCAGTATACCCAGTCTCTACTGAGCACCCGTATATCATCTCTGATGTCAAACACCAATGGATATGGAATCATCCATCGCCCATCTTTATGGGTCGAGAAGGTATACGCTAGTCTACTCTGGTATATCGATGCCCCGTCTCGATACACCCACGACTAGGGACTTTGAAAGATGTACTTATGGACTACCATGTCCCCACTAGTATGAACCGCATCATAGTCCAGGTAGTCAAGTACAGATCCCAAGGGCTTTACCAACATGTAACAGAGAGACAATCAGTGTACACGTTAAGGTAAAGAGCAACCAGATAGCATACTATCATGTCGAGCAAGAAAGTCCTCCCTATATATGTCCCAGCATCCACTACAATATACATCCTATGTATAGTAATGGCCTCTAGGGCATACATATAACTAACAGCGGGGAGTGATAGGGTTTGTTTGGTATCAGAGCCATAGGATCTAGGTTAATTGGGTTTGATTCTTTTGTAGTTGGGTATTGTACCCAATACATGAATCAAAATACCCATAATTAGGAACATGTCCTGCCACATTGTTGTCATGATTCTTGAATCTTATCTTTCTCTTGACGAGATGGATGACTTTGCATCTCAATCTGGAATCCTCCCGATTCCATATTGTTTCTCCCTACCTATTCTTTCGATTCTGATAGTAGAATTTGGGCGACTTGAACGGAGTTGTGTGATTGTAACTATGAACTGCAGTATGGTTACAATGCGGTACTCTATTTGAGTAACTTGGAGTCCTATTCTTGATTCACTTCCTTGATTTACGGTCGTTATATTACCTTACTTCTCTCGATTTCATTGCTTACCAGTTTATGTTTACCGCAAACTTGAATCCTGTTTACCGTGCTTATCTTCTTCAGTATGTTGGCTTCGGATGAAGTCGTTTCAGCTATCCTACTTGTTCATGATTTTCCCTCTTTAGTATTATTCTATTAAGGTGCATCCCATTGTTTTATGTCATCCAAATTTATTGATGTACACTCGATTGCATGCACGGCCCTGTCTTGTTGTTAGGACATACACACTGGGAACGGGAAGATCATATCTGGTAGCGAGTGCAAGGATTGTTAAGTTGTTATTTGCGGATGCGAATTATTTGCGGATTTCTTGGTGATTGGTAATAGCAGCTATGATGTTGTCTTGGGAATGGACTTTCTCGGCACTTTCCACGCTCACATTGGTTGTAAGGCAAAGAAAGTGATTTTCCAGATTCCCAGACATCCGGAGTTTGTATTTGGAGGAGGTAGCAGTTATGTCGGGCCAGTCGAGTTTAGGGCTAGACCGACAAGCACCGTTCTTATGTCGATGGAAGTTGATAAGTTGCAGATGAAACGCTGATTACAGTTCGAGAGTTTATGGACGTTGATCAGTCGAAAACATTGCATTTTTAACACATCAATTTCCCTACTATTTTCAATCATCTAAAGGTGTTCGGTATGAATATAGCACATATTAGCAATTTGTCTGCAAAATGCCAAATAACATGTGTTATACATTATAACCGGCATTTTGAGGGAAATTGAGTGTTTATTATTGCATGCATGATCTTTTGCATAGCGCAACACTTGTCTCGAGATTGTGTGCAGGAAATTCCAGGTAAAAGAGCCGAAACTGTTAAAATTGCTGATAAAAATACGCCAAGTCCAACACTTGTGATCTGGCAGTGAACAAGAAAGTATAAAAATAATCCAGATATCAGAAAACAGCCCTAAAGCCAACAGAGGAATTACCAGGAATTTTGATGCACCAAGGCGCCCAAACGGCCGCGGATCCGCGGCCGAATGGCCCTATTGGCGGCGGATCCGCGGCCACGTGGAGACATTATCAGCAGATTATTATTGTCACGTCCCGAAAGTACGGAACATGACCGGCACTTAAACTACGAACGTGTCGAGGCGTACGTAATCTAAGTAAGCCGAAAACCCAGAAATCCAAACCAAGAAAAGTAGTAGAGTGAAGGAAAAACCAATTTAAGGCAAGTAGTTTTAATAGCATAGCCGAATTATGCGTTTTAAAAACATCAAGTATTTTCTGAAAATTTCAGCAAAGTCTCCTCTGTAAATACTGGCCCCCAAACGGGATACAACATGAATAGTATACGAAATCAATAAAAGGCATCCCCAAGCAGGAGCTAGCTCTTCGTCAATCGACGGTCACAACCACACAAGCAATATAATATACAACGCCAAGGGCGAGGATCAAAACTCAAAGGAAACTCAAAACAACAAGAATCTACAGATATATAACGCGCGGCTCTAAGGTCGAAAGAATAACATCACTGGTCTCTATCTCAAAAATAAATACATGTTTGGTTGATGGAATTTACTAGATAAAACTGAATAATATTATACAAAGTAATATGATGGGTACGATACCAATAACCCACCTACTAGTAAGTCACCCGAAAGAAGCAGTGCCAGCAAAGCCGTAATGAAACCTATACGGCAAAACCTGCAAGAAACTGTGGCACAACGGGGGTGAGTTGCCAACTCGTGAGTAGAAAAACATCTACGAACAGAAACCGCATGAACAACGCAATCCTAGGTCAACGATCATAATATATCCTCAAATATATAACCAGCAGCCTATAACAATAGCTAGGGTAAATATCTAACCCAGGTGTAATCTCATGTGCCCGTGTCAGTGACTCAGGTAGCAATATATCATATGGATGATATATGAATGCATGAAAACAGAATACATGTACTAGAGAAACTGCTTTCATAATTTAGTGAGATTTCCTTTGTATTTTTAAAATGAGGTATCATAATGAAATCAGCATAAACAGTGTCTAGCATCGACACAAAACATAAATCTCAATGTCTCAAAATCTCAGGCTCCGGCTATCCGGACTGGCCTGTATCATCAAATCTCAGTACCTCAATATCTCGAAATCTCAATGTCTCAATCTTAATATCTAGGGCGCCGTCGGTCCAGACCGGCCCCTACCATCCATCTCATGACCACAACGGTATCCTCCGGATATCCGACGCGTCGGGTAAAATCACCGGTCAGTAGTGCTCCCCTGCCGGGCTCAACACTATCATCTGCGATCCTCTTGCCCCGGGGTACCGCACCGGGTCCACCATGTATCCGAAACGGTTCCTCCACTTCTCGAACTCGGGTCTCGAAATCCATCAGCAAACTCATGGTGGACGACTCATACATCACGGGAAAACCGCACATTTTATTTAAAAGAGAGAAAAGAAGTTTATATAAGTTTTGCGGTTTTCCCCCAAATCCAGAAAATCTCACGGAAATCCGAATCCAAGTCATCAATAGCATGTAAACAGTGCATATAGGCATGAAAATCCATGAATGCGGCATAACAATGAATAATAACATGCATGAAGTAGCAAGTAATAACTACAATGTCTAAACTAGCATATAAGGCAAGTATACTAATATCATGTCTAAACTATTAGCTAACAACCTATGTCTAATGAAATAGTATTTTCTAAAGTGTTCGTGACATGGCAATTACCGATGAAGATGTGTGTGAGCCGGCAAGTAAGTGTACGTGGTACATACGCATCATCGGTAATGGTGCTGGTGTCCTAACAGTATGATATCAATAATAGGATATGAATCATAATATAAGCATGCGATGCGGAGCGAACAGCAATAATGAGCGGGAGCTAAATACTAGACACAAAGATAACAATCAATATTTAATATAAATCTAGTCTAACAACTACACTAAACTAAAGGGCTAAGCTAACTGGCTACTGAAGGTAAGGAAACCGCCTAACCTCTGAGTCGATACATATACCTACATGTATATGTTAGTCGGTGATCCTGCCTCAATAATATCATATCCGGTACCATATCTATAATCAGACATTCTCAAGTCAAGAGTGCGGATCAAACATCAATATATAGCTCGTACGTAAATCTGTCGTACGGCATCACCAAATCTGGGTACAGGTCAGTATCACATTCATCAAATTAATCATTTGGTATCCTCTTTATCAAGGATCATAATCCAGGGTACTGATCTACGTCTAGTACAATACTAATATCATCAATCTAATCATGATCTGACTGTTGATCTACAGCCTCATACAAACCGATATCATCATCATATATCGTCATAAAGAGGTATACATCGCCTAATGCGACCTATTATGAATATCTTAACATATCTTATCTCATATCACGATCACATGTCAACCATTCAATGTATAACATTATTCACATGTATCGTCATCCCAAGATCCGCTATAATATCATGACGTATCTCTAATACGAATTCTGTCAAATCACCGATCTCCTGGTCTCAAATCAAATCTCATCGACTCACCTCAAATCCCAAACTCTATCCTCAAATCCAGTATGTGAACACATAGTCCCATACCTATGTGAACACATAAAACACATATCCCCATATACGCACAGGTAATAACGTAGATGCATGCAGTGTTTGTGTGCGTGTGCGGGTGTAACAACTACTCTAGGTTTCGCAACTAACACTAAACTAATCCATGAACACCTAGAATCTACCTTTATCATCAAAGTCTCATATCAACATAATATATATATAAGTGTATACATATTCGTATACATCACTGCGAATTGCGTGGGTGTTATACGCCATCCACCCGACTTCTCCCCGTAGATATAAATCCACTCACCTGATCCTCGCTCGCCGGTGCCGACGTCGCCACGCGCTTGCTTGTCGTCTCGAAGTCCACATGGGGTACCTACATATCATAACGCACCGTATCGCATTAAAACCAAATTCGAAATCGAAACGGCATACGAAAACCAAATCGGCACGCGTATCATGCATAGGTCAAAACCTATCGCCTACGCATACAAGAATAGACAAACCAACCCTCGATGTCGATGTACAAACGTCAACCCATCGAGAAAAACCCAAACACACTCATTTGCACATTCACGAACACTAATTATAATATAAAATAGGTTAAAATTCACAAAAACCTCAAACTCACCTTAAAAGCTATTTTTCCGAAAATCTAGTTAGCAAAATTACCCGTTTTAGTGCAAAACTCGGCGTTTAAACAAATCTAACGGCCGCAATATCCACTCAATATCATAACCAAGTCATATAAACCATTCCAATAATTTATTCTCCTCAAAATATATATATTTACAAAACCTAGTTAACAAAATTAGCACAATTTTCCATTTTAGCTCAAAACTTAGGTTTTAATCAACTTTAAATATTTTAACAATTCTAGTGGCCATAATTCTCATTAAAACATATTAATTAAGCCACACAACCATTAACTAGGTTTTAATCTCACTCTTTATATTAAATACAAAAATCTAGTTTGCAAAACAGACATAATTAGGACAATTTACATATAACAATTTGCAAACTAACAATTTGATTATGCTTCACATTCCACAAAATGAAGAATTCCACTTGCAACCATAATCATACAACAAAACCCTAACTATAATCTAAAACCATCCACTTGAATTTCCAAACTTGAATTCAAAACCCCTTTATTTATATTTTTTTAAAACACCTAATCAAGTTTGATTTAAACATTCAACTAACAACTAACAAATATGGATGAATCTTTATACCTCATGATCAAGAGATCAACATGAAGATCATAGCCTCCAAAATGCCAAATTTCCTCCAAGATCCATGCTAGCTTGGGCAAAGAAATAATGGGTAGAGCTTGGATTTTGAGTTTGTGTGAGTTTTGATGGGATTTTGGTCAATTTTGCAAGATTTCTTTGAAAGAAAAGAAGTGATGAAGGGGGAGATTTGCTGTAGCAGGGAGGGGCTGAGCATTTTGGGAGGGATGGGGCTGGTTTGGTGAGGGAAAGGGGAGAGAGAATGGGTTTTAAGTCAAAGCCCACTCCATACTTCTTTTATTAATCCCATGCCTCATTTACTTTCTTTATTCTTTTACAATTGAGGTGAAAAGAGGGGGCCAAGAATTTTGGGCTGTTAAGGGTTCGACCATACAAGGATTAATGGGTGTGGGTTTTGTTTGGGTGAGAAACAATGATAAATGTTATACCCCACTTCCACTTACACTAATTCCACCAAAAAAAAGCATTTTTCTTCAATATTTTCTAAACCGTTTTGGCAAACCATTTCATTTCAAAAACAATATTTTACATGTCAGTTTAGTGTGTCATGAATTCTAAAATTTATATCAACCCATTCCAATTTGTAATTTTCCCTAATTAAATGTATTAGTGATGGCTTAAAATAATATTAAAATAATTAATTTCGGAAAAATTTTCAGAAAATTTGAAATTTCACCAGTGGCTCAATAAACACCAAATACTAGCAATTACATAGCTAGAATATGTAAATTTAATTTTATAATAAAAATATTTGTATTTTGACTTTTTACAGGAACCACCCTCTTTTTTTACCGATTTTCCGAAATTTCACCGAAACGATTTTCAAAATGTTACAATTATTTCAGACTTCTCCTTTCAAATGGCAAACTTCTTCAAGCCACTTCGTTCTCCAGAGATCTCCAGAAGCTTCCGTCCTAACAGCCAAGTTTCTTGTACAAGCCAAATACATCCAAGCTTCTCAAGCAAGCTAGCTAAACCTAGAAGGTTCTTCCCAACAACCAAGCTTATTAAGGAAGCTAGCTAACTACCTAAATCTAGAAGCTTTCTTCATAACTACCAAGCTTGCAAGAGAAGCTAAATCTAGCTTAGCTTCTAAAGTAAGCTACACCTATTCAAGCTTCTAGGGGAAGCTAAAGAAGAAGGCTATATAAAGGGACTGAAGGCTTCATTCTAAAGGTTGTTGAAAGTTGTTCTACAATTCCAAACACAAGTTGAGTGACATAACTTGTGCATCCAAACCCTAACCCTAATCCAATTCCAAAAGCCAATTCAAGATCATCGAGTACCGATCAAGAAAGAAATCAACAAGCCTTTTTGAAGCGACGCCGATCTTCAACCGAGCAAGTGGTCCACGACGATCCGCGATTCAAGAAGACGATGCGAAGCTAAATTCGACGATCGAGTACTTTCCTCAATTCTTGTAGTCTTGAGTGAATTGTAACGAGATGTTGAATAATAAAAGGTGAAGATCTTTATTCTTGCTTTCTTTACATTCTTGCATTGTGGAGTTTCTTGATCTTTGATTCATTTAATTTCATGATGTTTGAGTGAAAACTCCGCTCGTGGAGGAATCAAGAAAATTGATAGATGACGATGATTAAATTCTTGAACGATTCGTAAGTCTTATGAGTTTTGTAAACTCTAGTAAATTGAATCATCGACAACCTAGTTTCAAGCGAGATACTTTCTTGAATATTTTCGCTCTTAATTAGAGATCAACGATCGATGATTGAATTTCCTAGAGGTGTAACATTTCAAAATAATAAAATATTATTTTTGGGAATTTTTACAATTTAATATTATTTTATTGATTATTTTAATATTAAATTTATAATTAAATACCGATAAATGAGAAAAAAAATTGGAAAAATTATGGAAAATTATAAAATAGCGTATTTTATGGAATTATGCCATTTTAAAGTTTTTATGAGCATTTATATGCTAATTTAGTACTAATCGCGATTAAAAATCGCTAATCGGTTTTTTTTTAGCATTTTGTGCAAAACATGCACATATCATTTTTGTTTTACACTTGTGCATTTCTACCATGTTACTTTGGGTTTACTATTGATGAGAGAAGGAAAATGGAATTTGAAAAGAAAAAGAAAAGGTTTTGGATTAGAATATTAGGTATGGTGAAGAGAGAGAGAAAGGTGAGGGTTTTGTTGACTTGGTCTTGAGCCATCCCTCTCCAATTATTTACACATCTCTTTCTCTTCCTCCTCCATTGCTGCTGCTGCTGCTGCCCCTCTCTCCCTCATCATAAAATCCCCCAAAACACCTCAATAAACATCTCAAAACCCCACTCCCATTTCACAAAAATTGTACACAAGCTCACAAGCATGCCTTTGGACCAAGAAAGTAGTCATTTTGGCGCTGTTGAGGATTCATGAGGGTATTATGAGGTAATTTCTTCACAATTAGAGTGTTATTGCTTGTGCTTAAGCTTCAATTCAAGTTTCATATCGATATCGTGTAATTTGGTGAGTTTTGGACCAACTTAGAAAGGGTTAGGGTAAAGTTGAGATGTGGCTTTGCAATTGGACCCTAATGGTGACCTTAGACCCTATATTGACTAAGACCCTGGCCTAGCACAACCTGAAACCCAAAAATACGGATTTATAGAGCTTTTCATGTCGGTTTGTGAGGAATTTGAGCGTGCAGGTGAATCTGGAGTGATCCGGGGCCAATAGTAAAAAAGTAAACAATACTAGGGGCTTAGATAGACCACCAGGAGACCACCCTATGCAGAAAATAGCCCAAATCCTTTGTAGGGCATGCCAGGCCGGTTTTTAGGGGTATGTGGCCGGCCCCCCTATAAAGTTAGGTGCCCAAATGGCTTCGGTAGGTCATATTTACCCTGTACATCACCCCAGAGTTGTTTAATTGCCTTGTTTTGACCTGAACCGAAATCTGGGATCGTTTTCTTGGGTTGCTGCTTTGAATTGAGTTATTGTTTTCCGTATTTCAATTTCTAGAATTTCATATTTGGGTTTTACCTCGGTCACTTGACGTTTGTACGACTACATCGAGTGATTTCGGGTTGTTTTGCGAAGGCTAACCATAGGTTCTAACCTATAAGCCTTTTAGCGTATCGTGTTGGTTTTCGCGTGTCGTTTTAGTTTCGATTTGGTTTTAATGCGATGCGATACGTGCAATGTGTAAGTACCCACGCGACGATCCGAGACGATGCAGAAGATGAAGGCGTTATCGACACCGACACGCAGGATACATGTGAGTAGATTTATATCTACGGGGAGAAGTCGGGTGGATGGCGTATAACACCCCCGCAGTTCGTGGTGATGTATACGAATGCGTATACACACATATATTGATTATATGTTGTTGAAATTATTGATGATAATATGGAGATTTGGTGTTCTTGGATGATTTAGTGTTGCGAAACCCTAGAATAGTGGTTGCACCACACATACACACACACCCATACTTGCATACATTCTTCTTTCATATGTGCGTACATGGGATTATATATTGATGTGTATATTTACACATGGGTATGGGACTATGTGGTTATATACTGGATTTGAGGATAGTAATTGGGATTTGAGATGAGTTGATAAGATTGGGCTTGAGGCCAAGAGATCGGTGATATGATTTCGTTCGTATTGAGATACGACATGATGTTTAGCGGGTCTTTTGACGTAGTAATTCTTACACCTGCATGTATACATAGATGGTATCGGTATTGTACTAGACGTAGATCAGTACCCCAATCATGATATTTGATAAAGAGGATACCAGATGAATAGTATGATGAATGTGATATTGACCCGTACCCAGATTTGGGATGCCGTACGACGGATTTACGTACGAGCTATATGTTGATGATTGATCCGCACTCTTGACTTGGGATGTCTGGTTATAGATATGGTATCGGATATGATATTATTGAGGCGGGATCACCGACTAATATATATACAGGTATGTATATGTATCGACTCCGATGTTAGACGGTTTCCTTACCTGTAGTCCAACTTGTTAGCTTAGCCCTTTAGTTTAGTTTAGTTGTTAGATTAGATTCGATTCTTACCTATTTCAAAAACTAACGAATCGTGGGTATTTTAAAAGACAGCCCAAGGGATCCTACGGATATTTCAAAAGACGTGTCTTTTCATAAAAAACACCGTAGCCCCTATTTTCAAAACCCCATGATTCGTGTTATTTCAAAAGGCACCATTTGTAGTACTTATATTAGATTAATGCAGGTTAGCTACAGTTGCGTCTAGTATTCAGCTCCCGCTTATTATTGTGGTTCGCTTCGCATCGCATACTTATGTTATAATTTCTTATTGCAATGTTGATATCATATTGTTAGGACACCAGCACCATTACCGATAATGCGTATGTACTACGTACACTTACTTGCCGGCTCACACACATCTTCATCGGTAATTGCCATGTCACGTACACCTTAGAAAATATTATTGCTTGACTTAGCTTGTTAGTTAGTAATTTGACATGATATTAGTGTACCTGCCTTATATGCCAGCTTAACATTGTAGTTATTACTTGTCACTTCATGCATACTGTTATTCATTGTTATGCCTATATTCATGGTTTTACATGCTATTGATGATTTGGATTCGGATTTCCATGAAATTTTCTGGATTTGGGGGGGAAAACCGCAAAACTTATATAAACTGATTTTCTCTTTTTAAATAAAAAGTGCGGTTTTTCCCATGATGTATGAGTCGTCCACCATGAGTTTGCTGATGGATTTCGAGACCCGATTCGAGGAGACGGGTGAACCGTTTCGGGTACATGGTGGACCCGGTAAGGTACCCCGGGGCAAGAAGCGCGTGATAATGACGATATGAGCCTGGCAGGGGAGCACTACCTACCGGTGATTTTACCCGACGCGTCGGATATCCGGAGGATACCGTCGTGGTCTTGAGATGGATGGTAGGGGCCGGTCTGGACTGACGGCGCCCTAGATATTGTGATTGAGACATTGAGATTTCGAGATATTGAGGTACAGAGACTGTGATACAGAGATATCGAGATATTAGGATTACGTTTTGTGCCGATGCTAGGCACTGTTTTATGCGGATTTCATTACGATACCTCATTTTAAAAATACAAAGGAAATCTCACTAAATTATGAAAACAGTTCTTCATTACATGTATTCTGTTTCCATGCATTCATACCTCATTCATATGATATATTGCTACCTGAGGCACTGACACGGGCACATGAGATTACACTCGGGTTAGATATTTACCCTAGCCTTGTTATAGGTTGCATGTTATATACATAATTGAGGATATATTATGATCTTTGACCTAGGTTGCGTTATTTATGCGATTTCTTTCCGTAGATGTTTTTCTATTCACGAGTTGGCAACTCACCCCCGTTGTGCCCCAGTTTCTTGCAGGTTTGCCGTACAGGTTTCATTACGGCTTGCGGGCATAGTTTCCTTCGGGTGATTTGCTAGTAGGTGGGTTTACTTGTATCGCACCCCCATTATATATCTTGTATATTATTATTCTGTTGTATCTAGAAGTTCCATCAACCAAACATGTATTTATTTCAGAGATAGAGACCAGTGTTGTTTATTCTATCGACCTTAGAGCCGCGCTTTGTATTTATACGGATTTCATGCTGTTTTGAGTTTTCTTTTCTGTTGTGATTCTCGCCTTTCGATGTTGTATATTATATTGCTTGCGTGGTGGTGACCGTCGATTGACGAAGAGCTAGCTCCCGCTTGGGGATGCATTTTCACTGTATATGATTTATCAGGTTTTGTACCCGATTGGGGTCAGTTTTACAAAGGAAACTCTGCCGAAATTTTTAGAAAGGACTTGTGATTTTAAAATGCACATTTTGGCGTATATTGCAAACTACTTGATTTAAATTGGTTTTCCTCCACTCTACTACTTTTTCGTGGTTTGGATTTCTGGGTTTTCGGCTTACTTAGATTACGTACGCCTCGAGACATTTCGTAGTTTAAGTGTCGGTCATGTTCCGTACTTTCGGGTCATGACAAGAGGCTAGCATTTGAATGATAATCAATGAAAGGACAAAGGATGATGATGAAGAAACCCTAGTTTCTTCGATAGATCTCTAAACCCCATTGATCGTCATCGATCTAACAACAAATCATCAAAGGATAAGAATACGTAATCACAAGTCTTCATCCTCACTATCGATTCGATCGATTCCTACGAGCCTCATTACAAATCTTGATAACTAATTCAAATTGGACGATTATTGATTCTTGATTCTTGATCTTTATTTTCTCTTGATTCTTGAAGCTAAAATTCATAAATCTTGAATCAAATTTTCTTTTCTTTTATCCTTTAATTTTCGACTCAACTAAAACAAATACGATCAAATCTCACTTTCCATGTGGACGATCCGCACTCGCTAACGAACCTACAATTGACACCATTATTGATTGCGGTTTACAAATTTCTTTGGTTGTGATCTTTACACTTTTCTAAACACGACATCGAAATCGATTATCAATCAAATGGCGCTGTTGCCGGGGATAGTGTGCTAATTTGTTCGTTTTTGAAATTTGAGTTGAAAAATTTATTCCATCAGAATTTTTAGATCAAAATTCGCACAAAGACTTAACGATTTGTTGTGAATTGTTGCGAGGAAATCTGGAATCTGTGGAGCGAGAGAAAAAATTTTCTGAACATTCCAGAGAGTTCAGTGAGTAAACAGGAACAGTTCCTGAAAAATTTGTGCAGGGATCTTGCCATCTCACCGTGCATCCGCGGTCGAAGTGAGCTAACCGCGGTGGTTCTGCAGCAGGACTAAGGTTTCGCTGTACCAAATTTGCTCGGTGACTTTCTGACTTTCTTATCTCCTTCCTGCTCTGCTCCATTAACCAATTTCTGCAGGATTCTTTGCAAAAATTCGCAGCGCCGCAAAAGAAAAAAAAATTGTGCGTGTTTGATCTTAGTTGTTTGCATTTTTAATACAGAAATTAAAGGGCAAAGACCAAATTCATATTAGGTGGGGAGTTCATTACCCTTTCTAAGCCCCAAAAATCATAAAATTGCATCCGCATTACCCTAATTAACTAAAAAATATCTAGACATGACTCTAAGGACCGTCGTGCTCACTTAGGACAGAAGGAGGTCGTGGGTAATCTATTGCTTATCCGCGTTTCTTTTGTGGTGTTTAAGGCAAGTGTGTCTAAGGCAAGTGGTTACTTAATTAGGCCCACTACTTACGTAGTGGAGAACCTCCCACTTACCTGGCACTTACCTGTCCACAGGAGAGACAAAGAGGCAGTAGAGGATTTATCCTGCGATTTGTCTTCTGAAAGTTTAGGAGCGGTCTAGAGACTTGACCTAGATGACCATTAGACTTAGGGTTGCTTGTGCATTGTTTGTGATTTGCATTTTTTTTTAAAAAAATCCGTATCTTTTTCAAAACAAACACCGACTTATCTTTTCCTTAATTATCACAACGCTGCCACTTGTGCTAAACCATTTAGTACATGCTCGGCTGGACACAGGATTCTAGTGCCCGTCTTGTCCGCGTTCCTCCTATCGACTCCGAAGTCAGTAATTCTACGTCTACTTCTTCTTTACCCACCACCACACCCACTTTGATGGACAATTCTCTATCGAACTTCTTTAACACTACTCTGCCACCGTCCGTAGGTGCGCAGAATCCACCCCGCATCTCTCTCCAAGAGAGATGTTACCCTATGCAAGGTCCTCTTTCGACCTGTCTCACCATTCCACCAGCCAACGGGGACATTTTGAAATAAAACCCTAATATATCAATCTTCTACCCAAATATCACGGTCTCGAGTCTGAAGACGCATATGTCTTTATTACCAAATTTGAAAATGTATGCGCTATGATAGGTACTTTACAGCTTTCTATGGATGCTATGCGTCTACGTCTTCTCCCATTTACTTTGTGCGATATAACCGAGAGGTGGCTTTATAACACAGCCGCACATTCTATTTCAAACTGGGATGAATTCGTCGCAGCTTTCCTAAAGAAATTCTACCCCAATCATAAAACAGCTCGAGTCCGTAGTGAAATAAATCAATTTACCCAGCTTCCAAATGAACCATTCTCGAAGTGTTTTGAACGCTTCAAGGATCTGTTAGTTCAATGTCCACATCACGGAATCCCTAGATGGGATCTGTGCAGAATCATATATGGGGGAATTAATCCTACCATAAAACAGACCCTTGAATCCATGTGTCAAGGCACCTTCATGACTAAAGATGATGGTGAAGCCTGGAGATTTTTAGAAGATTTCGCTGAAAAATATTTGCAGTGGGAGGGTGTAAATCAATCATCGTCTAGAGGTGGAAATAACCAATCTGATGTTTCCATAGGAGTTAGAGCTGAAATGTCAGCAATGCAAAAGAAACTCGAAACTATAGAAAATAAATTTTTAGTAGCCGCCCTAAATCAGATGTCACTCTCCAAAACTGTATGTGGATGTTGTTCTGATCCATCACATTTTACGGAAGAATGTCCTTTAAATTCTCCGTTTCAAGGTCATGAGCATATCAATGCTGCTTTCCAACAAAGACCTAAAAACGATCCGTTTGCTTCCATGTATAATCAGGGTTGGAGGAATCACCCTAACATTGCTTGGAACCAACAACAAAATTAACACACGGTTCCAAACCACAACAATTTCCAAAGGGCTCCTCCGCGACAACAGCAACCACTTCAATTGAGTCAGCACCCCTATCAATCACAAAATTTTCAAAATCCGGTCAACACACCTGCACCAAATAATCCTTTGCGATTGACCGGTACTGATGAATCCTCTTCACTCATGAATTTGCTTCTGACAAATTTCATGCAAGTTTCGGCTAAAATAAAGTCTTCCGTCGATAAAATCCAGAAAAACTCTGACTCTCAAAGTGAGAGTATTAAATCGATGGAAGCACAAATTGCCCGAATAAATGCCGAATTGAGTGCTAGAGAGAAAGGGAAACTTCCAGCTCAACCTTTACCCAATCCTGGCTATTCACATCAGGTGAATGCTATCACCACGTTAAGATCTGGAAGAGTGCTTGACAACCATGTTGGTGAGGAGACTGATAACAATGAAGAATCAATCGATGATACCCCGACTGAGACTTTTCCTTCCACTTCTGCTTCTCTTTCTGACCCCAGTTCGTCTACCCCACCATTTTCTTCCGAGCCTATTCTTCGTGTTCCCCAAGGCTCGACACCTCAGCAAACCTCTTCTAGTCCACCAAAAACGATCCCCACTCATATTCTTAGATCGTTCCTACCCACACGATCTTCTCCAATGTTGGACCCCGACCTTATTGCTCAAGCTCCTTACCCGAATCGGTTAAGGGGAAACAGAACAAGTCCGCAAATGGAGAAGATCATGGAAATCTTTAAACAGGTTAACATCAACATCCCTCTTCTAGATGCTATCCAACAAGTCCCCGCTTACGCAAAAATTCTCAAAGACTTGTGCACTAGAAAGAGGAAGACTCAAGTGCCAAAGAAGGTATTCATGTCAAAGACTGTAGACACAGATTTTCCCCAACAATTACCGAGGAAACGTAAGGATCCTGGCTATCCTACTATTTCTATTTCTATTAGGGAAAAACACATTGACCGTGCTCTACTTAACCTTGGCGCAAGTGTTAACCTGCTTCCTTTCTCAGTTTACGAGCAGTTAGGGATCGGAGAGTTGAAACCAGCTCCCTGCACTCTCCAAATGGCCGACCGATCAATCACCAAACCTAGGGGTGAGCTGGAGGATATGTTGATAAAAATCGGGGAATTTGAATTCCCTGTGGACTTTATTGTTCTTGATACACAGCCTGTAACTAACCCACGGAACCAAATTCCGGTGATTCTAGGTCGTCCCTTTTAGGCCACTTCCAATGCTATAATCAACTGTCGTAATGGCTCTATGACCCTATTCTTCGGGAAGATGTCAATTGAGCTGAACATTTACAAGTTGGGAAGTGTACCCTCCGAACCTACTGCTCAGGTCTGTTCTGTCGAATTAATGGATGTCGGCAGCGAATTTGACGATCCTCATGATACTGATCTTGACTCTTTTCATATGTTGTTGTTTGACCCAACGATGAATCATACACATACGGACTCTTCCACTGAGTTGTCCGGGTCAACATCTAACACTGATTATGAACCGTTTTTGGAGTCTAAAGATCACCTCGCGCTTTGTGATGACATTATTCTTAGAGGTATCGATGAGAGTTTTGAGAAAATTTTCGCTGAAGAACTCGCATTTTTGAAAAACACGGGTGTTAAGATGAATCATCTCCCAAAAAAAGAAATTGAACCTCCACCCCTTCTTCTGGACTATACAAAGGATGCGAGAAATCTATCACAATCATTGAATCATCTCTCCAAGTTGAGACGCAAACACATTCTATCCCACCACTTATCTTTTCCCCACTTCTTTCTGGCTCCATATAACATGTCATTCCACCAACTGATGCACTACATTGATAAAATCTTCGAATGGTTGGTGTTGACTTTCGGTCTTTGCAAAGCATGGCATCGACCAATAATCTTGACCCCCTCTTATGATTTTCAAAAGATTAACATTGTTTAACTCAAGTTTGGGGGGGAATAATCTGGCTCTTGCAAACAAAATTTTTACTCAAAAATGGTGAGCCAAAAGAATAAGTTTTGGGGAGGATTTTCACGATCATATTTATTGCCCCCATTAATAAATTTCCTCCCAAGCTTACAGGTTTTTTGAGATCTAGCAGAAGGCAACAGTGAGGACACTGTTGAAAACAAGTTTGGGGGAGGTTTGTGCTTATTTGCGCATTATTTGCATCATACTTTGCATAAGCACAAAACATATAAAAAATATAATAAAAAAAATTGTACATAAATAAGATAATAAAAGATTAGATAGTGAAAAATTACATCCAAAAGATTGGAAAAATTTAAGAAAACCTAGAAAATTAGAAGTTTTCTTAAACGAACTAGTAATAAGTAGTTATGAGCCGTTGTCCCAAGGGTTAGTAAGATAAAGGAAGTCACTAATCTGAGGATAAAAATAAGTCTGAAAAATAGTTCCTATTCTGGAAGCCAAACATTTGAACGTTGATACCCTACTATACGCACTTACACACGTCTTGAAGCTCGGGATAGTAGAGGATACCTTGAAATGCTCTTGTCTAAAAGCCAAAGTATGAAGGAAATTATAAATGAATAAAATATAAAATGGTGTTAACAAAAAAATGAACACTGGTTTTGTTATCGCCAAGGCAGCAATAAAAAATATAGCGAGAGTGCTTCATCACCTAGTGCCTTAGACCAACTGGTCTGGGAGTCACTGCTAAGCCTTAGGTGGTGCAAGATGAGGAAAAATACTAAAACGCCTAATCAGCAAGCACATGAGTAATCGGTCGGTTAGTACCTCAAGAAGTATTAACGGTCGCATGAAAAATGTGTGAGCAAATCCATCTAAATATTCATCAAATTAAAAAGTACTGAGGCAGATGAACAAGAGTATGGCAGCTTGAATTGAATTCTCCGAGTGTAGGGATGGCTTTTACATACACGTAGGGATATATGATCGATGTTTGGAAGAAAGATAGGAATGAAGAATAAAGACGATGTTTTATTGAGGGATGATATGATTTCTAACATCTTTTCATGACTATTAAGATAGAGCTCATGACAACCAAAAAGCTAGTGTAGTTGGAAACTCTAATTTTCAAAGTCTTTCTTTTACAATTCTTATCTTTATATGTAACTTTCACAGTCTTCCTTTTATTATTGGATTTTTTGGGTGCAATCCGCTGAAAACCCTCAGGAGACAACACTCCTCCTACTAGGGACACCTAGAGATTTAAAGGCTTGTTGCACGTGCTCAGTGCAATCGGGTTGCCTACGAAAGTGTGCTAGCTAGTTTTTCTTTTTCTTATATTTTATCCTTCTTTCTAATAAAACAGTTTGCTCGAGACGAAAAAAATTAAGTTTGGGGGAATTTGATCAATCGAAAATATTGCATTTTTAATACATCAATTTCCCTACTATTTGCAATCATCTAAAGGTGTTTGGTATGAATATAGCACATATTAGCAATTTGTCTGCAAAATACCAAATAACATGTTTTATACATTATAACTAGCATTTTAAGGGAAATTGAGTGTTTATTATTGCACGCATGATCTTTTGTATAGCGCAACACTTGTCTCGAGATTGTGTGCAGGAAATTCCAGGTAAAAGAGTCGAAACTGTTAAAAGTGCTGATAAAAATACGCCAAGTCCAAGACTTGTGATTTGGCAGTGAACAAGAAAGTATAAAAATATTCCAGATATCAGAAAACAGCCCTAAAGCCAACAGAGGAATTACCAGGAATTTAGATGCACCAAGGCGCCCAAACGGCCGCGGATCCGCGGCCGAATGGCCCTATTAGCAGCGGATCCGTGGCCACATGGAGACATTATCAGCAGATCATTATTTCAGGCTTCTCCTTTCAAATGGCAAACTTCTTCAAGCCACTTCATTCTCCAGAGATCTCCAGAAGCTTCCGTCCTAACAGCCAAGCTTCTTGTACAAGCCAAATACATCCAAGCTTCTCAAGCAAACTAGCTAAACCTAGAAAGTTCTTCCCAACAACCAAGCTTATCAAGGAAGCTAGCTAACTACCTAAATCCAGAAGCTTCCTTCATAACTACCAAGCTTGCAAGAGAAGCTAAACCTAACTTAGTTTCTAAAGGAAGCTACACCTATTCAACCTTCTAGGGGAAGCTAAAGAAGAAGGCTATATAAAGGGACTGAAGGCTTCATTCTAAAGGTTGTTGAAAGTTGTTCAACAATTCCAAACACAAGTTGAGTGACACAACTTGTGCATCCAAACCTTAACCCTAATCCAATTCCAAAAGCCAATTCAAGATCATCGAGTACCGATCAAGCAAGAAATCAACAAGCCTTTTTGAAGCGACACCGATCTTCAACCGAGCAAGTGGTCCACGACGATTCACGACTCAAGAAGACAATGCGAAGCTAAATTCGACGATCGAGTACTCTCCTCAATTCTTGTAGTCTTGAGTGAATTGTAACGAGATGTTGAATAATAAAAGGTGAAGACCTTTATTCTTGCTTTCTTTACATTCTTGCATTGTGGAGTTTCTTGATCTTTGATTCATTTAATTTCATGATGTTTGAGTGAAAACTCCGCTCGTGGAGGAATCGAGAAAATTGATAGATGACGATGATTAAATTCTTGAACGATTCTTAAGACTTATGAGTTTTGTAAACTCTAGAAAATTGAATCATCGACAACCTAGTTTCGAGCGAGATGCTTTCTTGAATGTTTTTGCTCTTAATTAGAGATCAACGATCGATGATTGAATTTCCTAGAGGCTGGCATTTGAATGATAATCAATGAAAGGATAAGGGATGTGTAGGGTTCCTAGGCACTCTAATGAGGTCTCACAAGGCATCAACCATACCAATTTCAAATTTTACGGGTGCCGAGAAACCCTAATACGGATCGTTAACTAGAAGTCTAAGCGAAACTAGCAAGTAGTTAACAACTTAACTAAGAGTTAAACGGAAATACAACCTTTGTAGATCCGGTGCTCCACCTCCACAGCTCCGTGATGATGTCTCCTCGCTGTCCAAATCGAATCCATGACGCTTGCATCGGCTTCATCGGAGAAAAAGCGGGCTAGGTCATCGACGACGATGCCGAAGATGATCTACGTCGAGGCATCACTGGATCAAGTTCCACCTTCACCAAGCCATGAAAACTTGTGAAGGAAACACCCTATACTACTTGGCAAGAGGTAGAGGATAAAGAAATAGGAAGTGGGTTCACTTTAGATTTGGATTTCTCACTCTTTTTCATCAATCACCATTGATGAAGTTAAGGTTTTCTTCTTGAAGAAGAAGAAGAAGAAGATAATGATATCATGAGTATTTTTAAAATAGAAAATAATATGAATACTTATCATATCCTAACCCTAGTTAAGTGTAGAGAGTAGACCATGGTTTGTTTAAATGGTTAGGGTTAAGCATGAGACAAAATGGTCATGTAGTCAAAGCTTCATGAAGTTTCAACTACAAACAAAGAAAGCCACCATTTTCCTCTTTTATCTTTTCCAAAATGAAAAATAAATAAATAAATAAATAAGCAAATAAACAAAACCCTAATCATAAACTTAACCATGGTTTAATCTTACACTTAACCAAGTTAGCATGTATCATCAAACATGATACAATCAAGTGCACAAAAGTATATCATATATACAACTTGTGAACTTCAAGTGAGAAAATCCATTTAAAGTGAACCAATACTAGTAAATGCAAAGTAATATATCAAATATATAATTATACATTAAATCATTAAATCAACACTTGATTTAACGACCCGGTCATATCGCATATAACCGACTAATATCAATAGTAACAACTTATCGAATCAACACTTGATCCGATAACCCGGCTATAACGCATATAACCGATCAATGTTACAAATCGCGAGAATCAAATACAGTATCACATACTGGTATCATTCTCGGTCCCGCACATATCTCATATGCGCTCCTATTTCGTTTCGCTTGAGCCAGGAAACCTCTGTGTAGGACTCTAAAGACTCGTCAATACGCCGGCAGCAGGTGATGATCATATCAAGCACCCATAAGCCGCAAGCGGTCTGCTAAACGTAACGGCCACCCGGGTATTGAGCGATCAGAAGATCAACGAGCAAGCCCGCTCACACTCCAGTAAATCCAACCAGTAACACTACCGTACAGTCCGGTCTGATCGTCTGATATGTCGCATATCTCGCCTAGGGGTGGTAAACGTCAGACTCCAATAGCTTGATAAGTCGTGTCGATATGAGGTCTATAACAATTCGAGAAACTACTGGTAACACTTACCAGTAAATCTCAGCAACCCTGGCCAGGGATTTCCTGTTATAGGTAATCGAACACAGCGCAACATCAACTCCCTATACCGGGAGAGACGAATCCCCTCCTATCGCTCATAGCCTCCATGTGACTCGGGACTGTACCCAAAAACCACCGTTTTGCATGCCCTCTTGGACGTGGTAAGATGGAAATCAAAGCACAGTGGGAACCACACAAGACTCTATGACGATCTCGGGTCAACAGACTACTCTGTACCAGTGTCACCAGAGAACTGCCATCTGACGTAAGGTATAATACCATCTGGGAGTTCTCGGCGAGTCCGTCCAGTGTACCTAGTCTCTACTGAGCACCCGTATATCATCTCTGATGTCAAACACCAATGGATATGGGATCATCCATTTCCCATCTGTATGGGTTGAGAAGGTATACGCTAGTCTACTCTGGTATATCGATGCCCCGTCTCGATACACCCACGACTAGGGACTTTGAAGGATGTACTTATAGACTATCTGTCCCCACTAGTATGATCTGCATCATAGTCCAGGTAGTCAAGTACACATCCTAAGGGCTTTACCAACATGTAACAGAGAGACAATCAGTATACACGTTAAGGTAAAGAGCAACCAGATAGCATACTATCATGTCGAGCAAGAAAGTCCTCCCTATATATGTCCCAGCATCCACTACAATATACATCCTATGTATAGTAATGGCCTCTAAGGCATACATATAACTAACAATCTTCCACTTGCACTAGGGCCATCTGTAGCAGTGGTTGTAGTATCTCATACTCAACCATCCCATAAAAGTCTCTCTCTGGGAAAAGGCCTTTGTGAGTGGATCCGCTGTGTTGTCCTCTGAGTCAACTCTCCTAACCTTGATCACCCTGGAGATCAACTATCTCCATGATCAGGTGATACTGCCTTAGAATATGTCTGGATCACTGATGGGACGGACGTTCCTTGGCATAAGCCACAACTCCATTGTCACACAATGGGAGGAACTAAGTTCATCTCATGAACAAATATACATCCAAACTGCCTCTTTGGTAGCATCTCAAATAGCGATGTATCCAGCCTTTATCGTCTAGTATGCCACGGTATCTAGCTTGGAACTCTTCCAACATACCGTCCCTTTACTGAGGGTAAAGACAATGCCTGTGACTGACATTCAGTCGTTCTTATCACCCTGGAACCCTTCCAGTGATTCTCCCCAGGATCGATTGATACCATCTCACTACAACTAGTGAGAATCCTAACATCCAATTAGATCTATCTCATAGATCCAAAACCCAGGATTTAGGAGGTATCACTCTGATCCTATATGGAGAATCCTTGTGATAAGCGGAGATTGATCGAGCGTAGAATAGGAAACTCCTTCCCTATCAAGAGCATGTCATCCACGTACTCTACGAGGATCGTCACTATACTCCCTACTACCTTTTTGTATATACAAGGTTCATCTACCATTTTGATGATGTCAAACTGTTTGAATACTTCATCAAAACAGATGTTCCAACTCCGCGATACCTGCTTTATTCTATAAAGCAGCTTGTACACGTTTCCGCTGCTCCCACTGTCTACGAAGCTCTCTGGCTGTGTACTTATAGACGTTCTCTTCTAAAACTTCATTTAGAAAAGCAGTCATGGCACCCAACCGCCAGATATCGTAGTCATGGTATGTAGTCGTGGCGAGTAGGATCTGGATGGACTTAAGCATAGCCACTTGAAAAGGTTTCATCATTATCCACGCCTGGTATAGTTGCTCCTGATAGGGATTTAACCCTACAGATATAGCAACCAAAGTCCATACTTTGTTGGTGTACATGGATTCCATCTCAGATCACTAAGCATCCAGCCATTCTTACAGAGTCCCACTCCTGATGGCCAGCTCGAAACTAGTTGGGTCATCATCTCTTGATGCAATCCTCGCTCCCACTGTCATAGAGAAACCGAAGTATCTCTCAGGCGGGTGAGGAACCTTACTAGATCGGCGGAGAGGCTGAGGTTCGTTGGTAATTATTGAATCCTTAGGTTCTGTCAAATCATCAGCTGCAGTTTGTATGGCTGGAACATTTCCAGTTCTACATAACTGACCTTGCCTCGAGCTTGTCCGGATTTTGCTTTTCAGACATAGGCCGGACAACCCCAAATCTTAACTAGCTTAAGACATGGGCTCTTCCCATACCATATCTCATATGGAGTGGTAGGCTGTGATCTGATTCGAACCCTATTCAATTGGTATGCAGCTTCTCAAGTGCATAACTCCCAAAAAGGAAATAGGTAACTCAGTAGTACTCATCATAGAGCACACCTTATCATATAGGGTGTGATTGCTCCGCCCCGATATACCATCGTGCTATGGTGTATACGGAGGAGTAATGCTGAGAAAGAATCTCATTCTCCTTTAGAAAAGTCCAGGAATTCCGTGCTCAAGTATTCTCCTCCTTGATCTCATCAAAGGACATAATACTTATACCCGTCTTTTGGATTTCTACTTCTAACTTATATTCTGTGAATATCTCAAAAGGTTCTGACTTGTGTTTCAACAGGAACATATGTCTGAATCAAAAGAGATCATCAGAGAATTTAATGAAGTATAAAGAACCGGTCTTGGCAAATGTAGACAGGGGACCTACATACATCAAGATGTATCATCCCAAGAGTTCACTAACTCTTTCTCCGTTTCCAGTAAACGGAGCTTTGGTCATCTTATCTCTGTGACATGACTGGCAAGTTTCAAAAAATGTAAATTCAAACTTATTTAAATATGCATGTATATGTAACTTCAGCTAGTCGGGTCGCATTGATATGACCTAGTCTACAATACCTCAAGAAGGATTCGTTCATTTCTGAACTCTTCCTCTTGTGTGTGTTCTGTATACTAAGAACTGTAATTTGATTTAGAACATTAATGCTTTTAGATAACGTGCCTGAACCGATCAACTTTTGATATAGGAAATGTTCAAAACATTATCCAACAATACAAAATTTTATCCTTTCTTTACTAATAAAGAGACAGATATGATTTTGTATATCAGGTTCGGTATCTAATAACATTCGTTCAGAATCAATGTATTGGTAATACAGGGCGACAGTGACCAACAGACTTGGCTGCAACACTTGCCCCGTTTTCTGCCTCATGAAACTTATCACCCGTTCTCAGTTCTCTACCTTTCTGTAGCCCTATGTAACAGATTACATATCTGGGATCCTGATCTGGTATCAAATACCCAGGACGCAGAGGACACCGAGAAACAGTTCTTTGTAATGAACATACCCGAAGATGATGCATCAGCATGCACTTTCTTCGTTTGGGCGGCACGGGAATTCTGGTAATCCCCAATTTCCTGCTCTGTCTTATAACAATTATAAGTTGGAGCGGGACCAACGTTCCCCAGCATAGTATAACAAGCGGGTTCGGTCAAATATCCGTATTATTATCTTGATTAAGGCGTGATATGGTCGCTACCTGGAGAGAGAGAGAGAAGAAAACACTCAGCGTACGCTCTTTCAAGAATAGATTGGTTATTATTTTATCTAATCAGGATGGCTCCCACTGCTTTTCATCAAATCTTCCTTCAAACCCTAAAAGGAAAGACTAGCCGGGATTAATTACACACTACAAGTTCGCCAATCATTCAGCCAGGCCAGTGTCGGTACTTTGAGGGAGGTCCCCCGTGCCTTCGCACGAACCTAATTATAGTAAACCTCATTTTCCCAGAGGCGTAACCCCATTGACACCTTTCTAGACACCTACTTGATCGGCTAATTGTAATGTGTAAAACTCTCCCAGGAGTAACAATTACTCGCAGCGGGTATTGAGATCCAACTATCTCATAGAAGGTATGCAATCTCATTGCAAATTTCAACACTTGAAATTCCCGATAATATTTTGCCCCTAGCGTCCTATGACCTTGACGGAGGTCAACAAACCATAGGCTACTAGTCAAGTTCAACCCGTCATTTCTTGATCGAATTAAACCCACCCGCACGACCCTTGACGGAGGTCAACAAGGCCGCACGACTACTCTAATCCAATCTGCATCATATGCATAAGCAGATAAATACTAGTTAGCTACCGCACACTACGTCTTGACGGAGGTCAACAAACGTAGCACGAATACTAAGTAGGACTTATCTGAAATGACGGAGGGCTACGACAGGTTTTTCTGAAAACCTATTGCGTAATGAACTTGATATCGTTGTAGAATCAAATGATTTTAAAATGGAGTGTTTTTTAGGCTTTTCCAGTTTTGCTAAAGGAGTCACTCCCGGTGAAGGGATCGTCGGTCCTTTCCTCATCGAATGAGGTGCGGGATATATCATATATATCACTGTGCAAAGCAAAAACACTTAAAAGCAATCAAAAGACAAACCGAGTGTATAGCATCTGCCAGTTATTGCTAAAGGAGTCACTCCCGGTGAAGGGATCTCGGTCCTTTCCTCATCGAATAAGGTGCAGGATATATCACATATACCGCTGTACAAAGCAAGAACTGTAGCTACCTGTTTTATTTTTGAAATTCGATTCTACAACATCTTAGGTTTCTTTTATTTCATTAATCACATTAATGAAGTCCCATCATTTAAATACCTAAACATCACAGATAAATACGACGTACACTTATGCCATCCGCATTCGCCTCGATGTCCCCTCGTGCACCGTTAGGTTAGGTAACTAACGGCAGAGCGGGGCAGGGCTAGCGCGGGTGTAAAACATAAGTAACGCCTATATAATATATCATATATACTATGTACTGTATCTATCACAGAACATCACATGATCACATCACAGATATCGCAGCAGAAGAATCATATGAAATATTGGATATACTAGGACGTCCGTGTTTTCAATATGAGCCAGTATAAAACACGGATTCCACGGTGGCGATGAATAGCCAAACCCATACCCCTAGACCCCTACGAGAGCGGCAAGCAACCCTACCAATTCTAGAGTTAGGAGACCCGGACTCGACTCCTCGAGTTGGTCTCCCACTGGACTCCAGAACCCGGTTACTTGTGCCCTCCTCCTTGGGTCTATCCTAGTGCGGAAAAGTAAATAATATACAAAGGGTGACATCTTCCGCAACCTGGAAGTGCCCCAATAAAAGAATATTACATACAAGTTTTTACATGAATGATAATGAAAAACACTCATCTCACATAAAAAAAACCCGGCTATTCAAACACGACGATCCAATATAACATATCCAGCAATACATAACATCACATGTCATCAACGTAAGTAAATATGCGCATCCCAATTGTCGTTGACATATAGCAACGAAACCGGCGATATCACATATTACACTTACGGTCACAGAAAAGAAAGTGTAAAACTACAACAGTTGGAATCCGCAACTTGCATAAACATCGCATGCCTAATCAAATGAATACCTTAGACATCGCATGCCTAACAATTATAAACTCTGCATTTTAGTCTCATTATCGAAAACTCTTTTCAATATCAAGTCGGGCAATTCAACAAGATTCCCGACAATTTGATCGAATGCTCGTCGCAAACTTCAGTAGACGGCCGCACCCCTGAAACCGTCGACGAAGTGCACCAAGGCGAAACACCGCTACCGCGAGCACCCGAACGGATGCTTTCGGCGACGGGGTTCAGTCACTTGGTCGGGGCTATGGAGTGAGGCTGTCTATTAAGTTTACCCGGCGAGTATCCGCGTACGCTACGTGATTGCGACGGACTTTTGATCACATCAAAATTCCGTGGCAACCGATCAAGTGAGACTAAAGTGCTATGTTTATAACATTCATTCAGTTATCTAATAACTTCTTGTGAATTCCAATTATTGTATCACATTCCAGATAAATAGAAAATGTTAAACTTTCCGATCGAACAATCGAACACCCAAGTTTTCCCGATACAGCTCAACACATGAAATAAGTTCAAAGACATTCACTTCATGCCTCAGTACCAACGGTCCAGCCGTAGAAGGGTCAAGCCAACGCCTCACATGTGGCACGCCGTACTGCCCCAAACCCGAAGGTTCAAAGGGCAGTTCAAGGCGGTCACATAATCGAGTTAAGATTTGTTGTCTTCTAGAGGGACCATCGCGTTACTTGCACTACTTAGAACGTCTTTAAACCTCGGAAAAATCCAACACTTGGAAATTTTCCGGCAGGGGAAAAGTTGGGTATTTATATCCGGTCGAACTTTTTAACATATTCAAAAAATTATCCGGAAGCCGCATAGACAAAATCTGATAATCCGATCGAACTATCGAAGCTCCAAAACACCCCAGATTATTCAACTCTTGAATAAATATTAAAAATTCCCAGAAAACCCAGCACCATAAAAGAGGAATTACTGTGCAAATATGGTTGACCAAACGCATTATTTGACCGCGGAACCGCCGCAGAAGCCATGCTTATGCCGCGGTTCCGCCGCACTATGAACAGTTCATGGGAAAAATTTTGCACCGTAATTCTTAGATTTCCCTGCTGAATTTTTTAAGCATTTTTAATCTGGAAAAAACCCAGTTTTTGAAAAAAGTCCAGATAGCATGTTTGTGTTAGGGTTTCGGGTTCGTCCGGGTTTCAAACTTCGTCTACGCATCGCCTAAGGCTCTAGCTAGGCTCTGATACCACTGTAGGGTTCCTAGGCACTCTAATGAGGTCTCACAAGGCATCAACCATGCCAATTTCAAATTTTACGGATGCCGAGAAACCCTAATACGGATCGTTAACTAGAAGTCTAGGCGAAACTAGCAAGTAGTTAACAACTTAACTAAGAGTTAAACGGAAATACAACCTTTGTAGATCTGGTGCTCCACCTCCACAGCTCCGTGATGATGTCTTCTCGCTGTCCAAATCGAATCCATGACTCTTGCATCGGCTTCATCGGAGAAAAAGCGGGCTAGGTCATCGACGACGATGCCGAAGATGATCTACGTCGAGGCATCACTGGATCAAGCTCCACCTTCACCAAGCCATGAAAACTTATGAAGGAAACACCCTATACTACTTGGCAAGAGGTAGAGGATGAAGAAATAGGAAGTGGGTTCTGATTGATATAAATTTTACGATCAAAAATATAATTACCGCAATCAAGAAACGGCGTCGCTTTGCAGCTAGCCGGTGAGTGCGGGTCGATCCACAGAGACGGGTAAATTCCTTTAGTGTGTCTTAACGAGTTGATTCTATTTGTCGTTTTGGTTTTATAAAAATCTAGATCTAAAACTTAATTAATCTAATTTAAATTCTTGCTAGGGTTAGGCTTAGAGGAAGTTTTGGAGATTGATGTTTCCTCACCGCTTTCAATGCCGTATTCTAGATCCATTAGGTGTTATAGTAATTATCGATAAAGTGGATACGACTCTTTTGGGAAGATGTTTTCTTCCTCTAGATTCGTATCCTTCCTTTATCGTTAATTACCCTAACCCCCATGGAAAACGCGCGCAACCGGCCCTTTATACTGCGGTTCACCGTTACCTCGAGGGGTAGGGTGCCGCAGGGAGCGGTTGTGCGCGCATGCATGGAGTTCTTAATGGGTTAGTTTAATATGGCATTGAAAGGGGTGAGAGATCTCATCTCTCAACCCTTTCCCTAAGGCTAACCCTAACAAGCGAGGAGACTACTCGCTCATTAGGGGATGAAATAACATTAAAAGAATAAAAGAAAAACACTTACTAATGGTGATGGCTCCCTCCAAGCGATAAAGAACAAATCTGAATGTCACTTCCAGAATTTCTGAATTTTATTTATTGAAAAGAGGCATACATTTTTCAGATTTCAAATTACAATTTATAGGAAAATAGGAAAGCTAGGGTTACAGACTCTCGCACACGTGAATTTACAGATTTGACCCCTGAGAATCCCAACACCAGAACCGTCGCAGCAACAGAAGAAATCTCCACCGACACGTGTTCCTAACGGCCGCGGATCCGCGGCTCCAGCATGGATTTGGCCGCGGATCCGCGGCCAAACTGTGGACTTGGGCTGTGAGCTTTTGTGGGCTTTCTTCTGGGCTTCTTGGCTTTCTGTTTCTATGGTCCTTTTCTCTGTTAGGCTTCTAGGTATTCTCCAGATATTTCAGTGAATATTTGTAGCGATCTTTCAACCGTTCTCATGACATTTTGGACCTTGCACTGTTCTCTGACTAGGCGTGACTAGTATCGGTCTGCTTGTTGGTCAAAAGTCCCTTTTTCTGTTGTTTTGTGTCTTTTTCACTGTATTTGCTCCAGAAACCTGTATCCTGTAATATGCAACAAACGTGCGTCAAGAGTACCTGTTTATTTATAAAAAGGATAAGAATAGGGGAATGATAAATGCAATATTATAGTCTGAACAAATACCCCCAAACTTACCTTTTGCTCGTCCTCGAGCAAACTTATTATTTATTCACTAAAATCCTAACCGCACTTTCGCAGGGAAACGCGATTGCACTGAGCACGTGCAACAAGCCGTTAAACCTCTAGGTGTCCCTAGTAGGAGGAGTGTTGTCTCCTGAGGGTTTTCAGCGGATTACACCCACAAAATCCTATCAACTCGGCCCATTGACTTTTGTTCTCCAATTAGGTCTTCTAATAAGGAATTCTATTATCTTATACTTGTAAATTATCCACCCATATTCTTCACACTTCCTCATTATTTAACTTAAGATTATATATGTTATGTAGACCTACTTAGCTTTCGGCATCTTATGTTTTCCTTCTAGGGTTACATCTCCACTCAGGAATTTCTATCAACTCTATTAAAGATACAAATTTTATCTTTCATTCCTTTCTCTTATCTGAATTCCAATCACGTACCCCTACGTGTGTGTATAGATCACCCCTACACTTGGAAATTCAATTCAAGCAATCATGCCCTTGTCCATTGTCTAAAGTATTAATTAGTTGGTGAATGAAATTTGCTTACACATCCTTCATGCGACCGTTAATACTTCTTGAGGTACCAACGACCGATTACAAAATGCGTTTGCACTTTAAAGCGTACTTCCTAGTCCTTGCGACACCCAAGGGTTTAGCAGTGACTCCCAAACCAGTTGGTCTAAGGCACTAGGTGATGAAGCACCCTCGCTAAATATTTTTCTATTTTTACAGCCTTAAGTAATCACAAAAACCAGTGTCCATTTTTTATTCTTTATTCACACTTTTTCTTTTATTTTCTTCGTACTAAGGACTTTAGACAAGAGTATTTCAAGGTCTCTTCTACTATTCCAAGTTTCAAGGTGCGTGATAGTGCAAATTGTAGGGTATACATTTTCAGAATCTAGACTTAAGGTAGGAACTATTTTTCAAACTTATATTCTAATAAGAGCATCAATACTTGTCCTTCATTTTGACTTAACCCAAGAGGTGAACCCAAAATTTGCCTATTTCTAAATAAACTACAAGGCATATACTTTCTACCGTTAAACTTTAAGGAATGTTATTTTTAGGGTTTTTAATTCACTAAGTCTAAGATCTAGTTGTTCCTAGCCAGTTAACCTATTTGTCAAACTCTAGTCAATTGGCCAAAATTGAATACATAAATTTTTATAATTTTTGAAATTTTTTAAATTTTTATGGGTTTTCAAATAAATATGCAAATGCAAAAATATGTACAAATGAATGCGAAGGAAGAAGACGTACCGAGCATACCCCCAAACTTGAACTTGACAGTGTCCTCACTGTCATGCTAAACCAAGAGGGTCAAAATACCGATACTCCCCTGTTTATTTATTTATAATAATTTTTTTTTTTTTATGTTTTGAAATTTTTTTATTTTTTTATAGAAAAAGAAAACAAAAGGATATATACATATATACAAAGGTTCCCCCCAAACTTAAACTTGGCCTTACACAAGCCAAAGGTTAGCACCAACCATTCAAAGATCTTATCATGGTAATGGTAGAGTTGGTGCAAGAATAGGATGGAAAGAAAAGAGATGAAAAGCACGCGAGACCGTGTGGAAAGAAGAATGGTAGAATATGGTCTCGGTGGGGGAGAAGAAAGACGGAAAGAAGAAAGAGGTGGAGTGCGATCTTGAGGGTGTAAATTGAGTGAATAAATTAGCGCAATTTGTGATGACCGATGTGTTAAAAGCGATTGCGCTAACCTACCAACTCGTCGTGCAATGGGGTCAAATCCCTCAAGATTCGCAAGAAAACATGGGTACGCCGAACTTGGTATAGGAGATGAAAGCATAACGGTCATTTGTTCGGTCGGAACAATAGGAAGGAGGGAGGGTGGTATAACATTCAAAGGTTCAGGAGGCTGAGTTGGAAAATCCGACACATCAAATAAAAATGGTTCAACCTCGATATTATCCTCAAGACTCTCCTCAGTACTATCCTCAATGTTTAATTCATCCATGCCATTATCATCAAAATCTAGACGCATATGACATTCAGGAGAAACATTTAATAACTCAGGATGATGATTTGAACATAAAATTTCAATTAAATCGGCAGGTTCATCATCTGAAATATTCCCGGCGTCTATATCCTCAATCAAGTGAAAATCCATTTCTTTAGACACTTCATCCACAGCATGGATATTTATCAATGTAGGTTCTAGAGTGGAGGTGTAAAGATCGAAAGGATTAGGTGCGGTTTCACTCGAAAGGGGTTCCTCACAATTTGGCAAATCAAGCACTACGAAATCACACAACTCATTTTTATTTTCAACATGTGAACTATTTAGGGCAATCGATGGAAAACCGGAGTTGTGGGTTTCAATTGGGTAAGGGTAGGTTTGATTTGAAAATCCTCTCTCATTCTCACTCTGTCCAACTTCCGCCTTATACATTGAAAAATTCGGAGCTAGCGGGACACTATCTACCGGTTCACTAGGTTGCATAAGGGCGGCCATGGATGCTTCCACATTCCTCATTATTTTATTTGTTACAGCAATATATGCTTCCAACGACTCTTCCAAACTAGACTTAGGTGGTGAGGGGGTTTCAGTAAAAGATTCAAAATTAGTTGGGTATGTGAAACTCCCTAATGGCTGTGTCGAAACAGCGTCTAGTGAAGGTGGGAAGGTCGGGTATGACTGGTAGGAAGTGGGTGGTAAGACAGGAGTAGGGTCAACATATGGATAAGAAGGTGAATAATCGTGTGGATCCCTAAAACTAGATGAGTGGAGAGGGGTGAAAGATCGACTGCGAGATTTAGCAATATGCTCAGCAATGGACATCGGCCTAGGAGTGACAGAAGGACTTGAAGAAGTGGTATCAACATATGTAGGTTGTAAAGGTTGACTCGGTTGACACGAAGTTGGTTGAAAAGTCAAACTATTTCTCCTAGACGCCTCTATTTGATCTTTCAACGAAATTTTTGGCAAGGAGGGATCGTTTTTAAATTGACCGAAACAATTGACGAACGACGCAAAGTTAGGTTCAGGATACCAAGATTCGGCAAGAGATTTATGATGTGGTGTACCCATGATAGAAGAATGCAAGGATTTCTTAGCGACAAAATTTTTGCAAGTTTTTAAAAGATTTCTCTATATTTTTTTATTGGAGAGTTTTGCAATAAGGTTTTAGAAAATGGACTCATGACACAACTGAATCAACCACATATGCACAATCAGGCCTAGATCTAGGGTCGCCTAGGTCTACTAGACAGCTCCTAACTAGGGCTAGAAATAGACCTCAAACCGCCTCTTCACGGACAAATACGGCCAGGTAAGTGGGAAGGAACCACCACTACAGTGGGCCTAATTAATAACCACTAGCCTAGACACCGCAATGTCGGTTAGGATAAACGGCTGATGCCTACCCTAGTCCTTTTCCTATTGAGCTCGCTGTCCTTAGGTCTGAGTCTAATATTTTTTAATTAGTTGTGGTCGATGCAAAATGCTTTAGGTGTTTTCTGGGGTCCTGGGAAGGGTGATGAAATCCCCACCCAATCTGAGTTTGGTCAAATAGCCCCTTAGAGTCCGGTTAAATTATGCAAAACAGATAAAATTTCACTTGCAATTAAAATTTTTAGCGCGGCGCAAAGAAACCTGCAGAAATCTGTTATTTAGAAGGGGGAGAAATACTCTTTACGCAAAGAATTCCTGCAGAAAACTTTTTACAGAAAGATATACTTTAGGTTGCAGAGGGAAGAAAGACAGACAAACCCACAAAAGTTGGTGCGCTGACGTGGTAGGAGGAGCGCGGATCCGCGGCTTATGGCCCCACTATGCGGCGGAAACGCGGCAATCTGAGGAGATCAGTGGCTCAAAAAATTTTCGTGTCTCTGTTGTGATCTTCCCTCTCTGTTCTGATGTACCAAATTTTTATTTGCCCTCTGTAAAATTCCAGATCCTCAATTCTTCGCTGTTCCTGCAAGATTCAAAAGATACACCCTTCAAACAGATCAAATTTGATAAATTTTTTATTTTTTATATTTTCAGATTTTTATAATTTTGAAAATTTATATCAACCCGAAAATTCACAAAAAGAAAGATTACGCCGTCCCCGGCAACGGCGCCATTTAATTGATATAAATTTTACGATCAAAAATATAATTACCGCAATCAAGAAACGGCGTCACTTTGCAGCTAGCCGGTGAGTGCGGGTCGATCCACAGAGACGGGTAAATTCCTTTAGTGTGTCTTAACGAGTTGATTCTATTTGTCGTTTTGGTTTTATAAAAATCTAGATCTAAAACTTAATTAATCTAATTTAAATTCTTGCTAGGGTTAGGCTTAGAGGAAGTTTTGGAGATTGATGTTTCCTCACCGCTTTCAATGCCGTATTCTAGATCCATTAGGTGTTATAGTAATTATCGATAAAGTGGATACGACTCTTTTGGGAAGATGTTTTCTTCCTCTAGATTCGTATCCTTCCTTTATCGTTAATTACCCTAACCCCCATGGAAAACGCGCGCAACCGGCCCTTTATACTGCGGTTCACCGTTACCTCGAGGGGTAGGGTGCCGCAGGGAGCGGTTGTGCGCGCATGCATGGAGTTCTTAATGGGTTAGTTTAATATGGCATTGAAAGGGGTGAGAGATCTCATCTCTCAACCCTTTCCCTAAGGCCAACCCTAACAAGCGAGGAGACTACTCGCGCATTAGGGGATGAAATAACATTAAAAGAATAAAAGAAAAACACTTACTAATGGTGATGGCTCCCTCCAAGCGATAAAGAACAGATCTGAATGTCACTTCCAGAATTTCTGAATTTTATTTATTGAAAAGAGGCATACATTTTTCAGATTTCAAATTACAATTTATAGGAAAATAGGAAAGCTAGGGTTACAGACTCTCGCACACATGAATTTACAGATTTGACCCCTGAGAATCCCAACACCAGAACCGTCGCAGCACCAGAACCGTCCCAGCAACAGAAGAAATCTCCACCGACACGTGTTCCTAACGGCCGCGGATCCGCGGCTCCAGCATGGATTTGGCCGCGGATCCGCGGCCAAACTGTGGACTTGGGCTGTGAGATTTTGTGGGCTTTCTTCTGGGCTTCTTGGCTTTCTGTTTCTATGGTCCTTTTCTCTGTTAGGCTTCTAGGTATTCTCCAGATATTTCAGTGAATATTTGTAGCGATCTTTCAACCGTTCTCATGACATTTTAGACCTTGCACTATTCTCTGACTAGGCGTGACTAGTATCGGTCTGCTTGTTGGTCAAAAGTCCATTTTTCTGTTGTTTTGTGTCTTTTTCACTGTATTTGCTCCAGAAACCTGTATCCTGTAATATGCAACAAACGTGCGTCAAGAGTACCTGTTTATTTATAAAAAGGATAAGAATAGGGGAATGATAAATGCAATATTATAGTCTGAACAGGTTCACTTTAGATTTGGATTTCTCACTCTTTTTCATCAATCACCATTGATGAAGTTAAGGTTTTCTTCTTGAAGAAGAAGAAGAAGAAGATAATGATATCATGAGTATTTTTAAAATAGAAAATAATATGAATACTTATCATATCCTAACCCTAGTTAAGTGTAGAGAGTAGACCATGGTTTGTTTAAATGGTTAGGATTAAGCATGAGACAAAATGGTCATGTAGTCAAAGCTTCATGAAGTTTCAACTACAAACAAAGAAAGCCACCATTTTCCTCTTTTATCTTTTCCAAAATGAAAAATAAATAAATAAATAAATAAACAAATAAACAAAACCCTAATCATAAACTTAACCATGGTTTAATCTTACACTTAACCAAGTTAGCATGTATCATCAAACATGATACAATCAAGTGCACAAAAGTATATTATATATACAACTTGTGAACTTCAAGTGAGAAAATCCATTTAAAGTGAACCAATACTAGTTAATGCAAAGTAATATATCAAATATATAATTATACATTAAATCATTAAATCAACACTTGATTTAACGACCCGGTCATATCGCATATAACCGACTAATATCAATAGTAACAACTTATCGAATCAACACTTGATCCGATAACCCGGCTATAACGCATATAACCGATCAATGTTACAAATCGCGAGAATCAAATACAGTATCACATACTGGTATCATTCTCGGTCTCGCACATATCTCATATGCGCTCCTATTTCGTTTCGCTTGAGCCAGGAAACCTCTGTGTAGGACTCTAAAGACTCGTCAATACGCCGGCAGCAGGTGATGATCATATCAAGCACCCACAAGCCGCAAGCGGTCTGCTAAATGTAACGGCCACCCGGGTATTGAGCGATCAGAAGATCGACGAGCAAGCCCGCTCACACTCCAGTGAATCCAACCAGTAACACTACCGTACAGTCCGGTCTGATCGTCTGATATGTCGCATATCTCGCCTAGGGGTGGTAAACGTCAGACCCCAATAACTTGATAAGTCATGTCGATATAAGGTCTATAACAATTTGAGAAACTACTGGTAACACTTACCAGTAAATCTCAGCAACCCTGGCCACGGATTTCCTATTATAGCCAATCGAACACAGCGCAACATCAACTCCCTATACCGGGAGAGACGAATCCCCTCCTATCGCTCATAGCCTCCATGTGACTCGGGACTGTACCCAAAAACCACCGTTTTGCACGCCCTCTTGGACGTGGTAAGATGGAAATCAAAGCACAGTGGGAACCACACAAGACTTTATGACGATCTCGGGTCAACAGACTACTCTGTACCAGTGTCACCAGAGAACTGCCATCTGACGTAAGGTATAATACCATCTGGGAGTTCTCGGCGAGTCCGTCCAGTGTACCCAGTCTCTACTGAGCACCCATATATCATCTCTGATGTCAAACACCAATGGATATGGGATCATCCATCGCCCATCTGTATGAGTCGAGAAGGTATACGCCAGTCTACTCTGGTATATCGATGCCCCGTCTCGATACACCCACGACTAGGGACTTTGAAGGATGTACTTATAGACTATCTGTCCCCACTAGTATGATCTGCATCATAGTCCAGGTAGTCAAGTACACATCCTAAGGGCTTTACCAACATGTAACAGAGAGACAATCAGTATACACGTTAAGGTAAAGAGCAACCAGATAGCATACTATCATGTCGAGCAAGAAAGTCCTCCCTATATATGTCCCAGCATCCACTACAATATACATCCTATGTACAGTAATGGCCTCTAGGGCATACATATAACTAACAGGATGATGATGAAGAAACCCTAATTTCTTCGATAGATCCCTAAACCCCGTTGATCGTCATCGATCTAGCAACAAATCATCAAAGGATAAGAATACGTAATTACAAGTCTCCATCCTCACTATTGATTCGATCGATTCCTACGAGCCTCATTACAAATCTTGATAACTAATTCAAATTGGACGATTCTTGATTCTTGATTCTTGATCTTTATTTTCTCTTGATTCTTGAAGCTAAAATTCATAAATCTTGAATCAAATTTTCTTTTCTTTTGTCCTTTAATTTTCAACTCAACTAAAACAAATACGATCAAATCTCACTTTCCCTGTGGACTATCCGCACTCGCTAACGAACCTACAATTGACACCGTTATTGATTGCGGTTTACAAATTTCTTTGGTTATGATCTTTACACTTTTCTAAACACGACATCGAAATCGATTATCAATCAGACGTGTTGGAAGACATCTCGGGTTTACCGCCAAAATGAGATGTGGAGTTCGCAATCGACCTTATTCCTGGAGCAGCGTCAATCTTAAAGGCGTATTATCCAATGGCACCAGTAGAGTTGGAAGAAGTCAAGAAACAGATTACCGAATTATTAGAGAAGGGTTGGATTCGCAGCAGCAATTCACCTTGGGGAGCTCCGGTTCTTCTGGTCAAGAAGAAAGATGGCACAAGGAGGATGTGCATCGATTATCGAGAATTAAACCGGGTGACTATTAAGAACAAGTACCCGATCCCTCGCATCGGCGAATTATTCGAGCAACTCAGTGGTGCGATGGAATTCTCAAAGCTGGATTTACGATCGGATATCATCAAGTTCGAGTTAAATCAGAAGATATTTGCAAGACTGTATTCTGAACTCGATATGGACATTACGAGTATTTAGTGACGCCATTCAGAGTCACGAATGCACCGGCGATATTTTATGGACTTGATGAACCGAATCTTTTCACCGTTCTTGGACTAGTTTATAGTGGTGTTCATCGATGATATTCTGGTCTACTCGAGGAGCCTAGAAGAGCATGTTGAACACTTGAAGATCGCACTGCAAACGTTGAAGCAAGAAAGATTATATGAGAAGATGAGCAAGTGCGAGTTTTGGCTCGAAGAAGTGAAGATTTTGGGGCACGTCGTATCCGGAGATGGAATCGCCGTTGATCCTGAGAAGATTGCAGCAATTCAAGATTGGCCAATTCTGAGGAATGTAGCGGAGATCTGAAGTTTTCTTGGGCCTGCGGGATATTACAGAAGATTCGTGGAGAATTTTGCTTGTCTAGCTGAGCCTTTGACCAAGTTTACATGAAAGGAGGTACCGTTCGTTTGGACGGACAGTTGTGCGTCAGCTTTTGAGGCGTTGAAGCAAAGATTAATAACCGCTCCTATTTTGACCGTACCAGACAGTTACGAAGGATTGGTGATTCACAGCGACGCATCTGGAAAAGGTTTGGGATGTGTTTTGATGCGGCATGGGAAGGTTATAGCCTACGCATCGAGACAGTTGAAGACCCATGAGAAGAATTACCCAACTCACGATTTGGAGCTTGCAGCTGTGATTTTCGCTTTGAAGATTTGGAGACACTACTTATTGGGCAAAAGGGTCGAAGTATTCACCAATCACAAAAGCCTAAAGTACGTGTTCACGCAGAAAGAGCTCAACATGAGACAGCGTAGATGGTTGGAGCTGATGGCTGACTATGATCTTGATCTCAAGTACCATCCGGGGAAAGTTAATGTAGTGCCGGATGCGCTTAGTCAGTTGCCAGCAATTCGGATGTTGACTGCACAGAAGGAGCTTATCGAAGATTTTCGGAGATTTGAGTTGGAGATCGTGTTACCGCATTCTTTAGGACAGTTGATGCAGATGCAAGTACAGTCGTCGTTGATCGATACTATTAAAGCAGCGTAGTCACAGGATCCCAGATTGCAGAAGTTTCGAGAACAGGTTGAAGCGGGACTTCGAACGGACTTGTTGATTCATGAGGATGGTTCGTTGCGATATGGTAGCCGTTTGTGTGTGCCGAAAAGAGACATTCGTGAAGAATTTATGAAGAAGGCACAAAGTTCCGCATATTCCGTACTTTCAGGAGGCACGAAGATGTACCATGATCTACGACAGCATTTCTGGTGGGAAGGCATGAAAAGGGAGATCGCCCATTTTATGGCGAAGTGCTTGGTGTGTCAGTAAGTTAAGGCTGAACATCAAAGGGTAGCTGGTTTATTGCAACCACTTCCGATTTCTCAATGGAAGTGGGAACATATAACCATGGATTTCATGACAGCTTTACCGCGGAGTCCAAAAGGCAACAATGCAGTTAGGTAATTGTTTATCGATTGACTAAGGCAGCTCATTTCATACCGTTTCGAGTTGGTCAGTCAATGGAAGCATTAGCAGAGAGGTACATGCAGGAGATTGTGAGATTGCATGGAGTACCTGTGAGCATCGTTTTCGACCATAATACCCGATTCTTATCGCACTTCTGGAGGAGTTTGCAAGAAAGTTTGGGAACGCGATTGAAGTTTAGCACTGCTTATCATCCTTAGACAGATGACCAGTCGGAGAGAACAATCCAAACTCTTGAAGACATGTTGAGAGCATGCATGTTAGACTTCAAGGGTTCGTGGGAGGATCATCTACACTTGGTGGAGTTTTCTTACAATAACAGCTTTCAGGCGACTATTCAGATGGCTCCATTCGAAGCATTGTATGGTCGCAAGTGTCGCTCACCCGTTTGTTAGGACGATGATGGAGAATGAAGATTGTTGGGACCGGATCTTATTATACAAACCGTGGAGAAGGTTAATACTATCCGGAATCACATGAAGGCCGCACAGGATCGGCAGAAGAGTTGGGCCGATACGTCGAGAAGACCTTTAGAGTTCGCTGTTGGTGATCTTGTATTCTTGAAGATATCACCGACAAGAGGAGTGATTCATTTTAGGAGTCGAGGCAAGCTTAGTCCTCGATCCGTGGGGCCTTTCGATATTATTGAGCGGGTTAGAGAAGTGGCTTATCGATTAGTTTTACCACCATTTTTGGCGAATGTTCATGACGTGTTTCATGTATCTCAACTCCGTAAGTATGTTCGAGATGAGACACGCGAGCTAGATCATTCGGAGCTGACTGTAAGGGAGGATTTGACAGATGAGGAACGACCGATGTCGACTGTTGATCGAAGAGTAAAGGTCCTCAAGAACAAGATTATACCTCTCGTACATGTTTCATAGGGAAATCGCTCGCATGGAGAATCGACTTGGGAACGAGAAGACAAGATTCGACAGAAGTTGCCACTCCTCTTCTCATAAATTCATGTTTGTTTATCTTTTCTTGTTCCGGGAATTTCTAGGACGTAATTCTTTTTGTAGTTGGGTATAATGTAATACCTTAGTTCATTTATACCAGTTCTTTTGGGTATTTCTTTATTTATGGCTATTTCTTGATTTATTGCTGTTGGGTGTGAATAGTGTAATTGATATCTGTGTTTGCATTCGATCCGACCCGCATGTTGGAAACCCGTCTTGATTCCTGTTTGTGACTTATCCCAGCTAGTTTTGAGGATCCTTGCGCTTTCATGTTGTATATCCTGTATACCTGCATTATATCTGGCATCTGCATTTTTTTAATAATATAATTGTAATCAAATAATATATTTTAAAAATATCTAGCATGGCCTGCATCATACCCCTAACCTTGTGGTAGCATCCGTGCATCGTGTTCTCGTCCCGTTCAGTGAAACGGACTCATTTGGATCTCTACGTGCACTCTACGTGTATCCGTTCTTAGGGGTATGCATTTTCGTTATCCGGATATCCTATTTTGGTTTTGGTTAACACGTATATTATCCGTATTTTCAAACCATAATTTTAGACCCTATCCGGACGTGTTTTGGAGTAATTTTTGTATTAGCCAAAATCTCAAATATATTTAATATTATATTATACTGTTAAAATATATTCGTTATATTTTTTTACGTTTTAAATATTTTAAAAGATTTTAGAATCCTAACCTAATAACCTAATAAGATCTACAGCTCTCTCTCTCTCTCTCTACTATATATATTAACCAGTATTAACCCTAGATCCGATCACCTCCCTCCTCACTATTCTCACCGCATCTTTTTCTTTAAGCCTTCATCACGTGAAGCCTCCTGTGCTCGAACCCACGCCCGCGCGTCGCGCTCGTCGCCGTCGACACCACCATCGACTTCGCCTCTCCTCCTCGACCACCGTGCTTTTCACCTTCCTCTCTCCTTCTCCCCAAGATCCCGAGCCCCAGACCCGACGAACCCACGTCCCCGCAACAACCCAAGAACCCGATCTCCGAAACCGACCTCGCCTGCAGTCATCGTCGCCGCCGACCATCCTAGTCGGCCTCCCCTCGTCACTAGCACCGCCTCCATCTCCTCACCAACACCCTAGGCCAACCCCCGACGATTCCCTGCATACCCCGACTTTAAGAAACCCCACAGCCCATCGCCAGAAAACCCTCGCCTTCATCCTCACCGTAGACGGCCCATCGTCGACGTCACCCCCTCGCCTTCCTCTCTGATCCTAGTGCATCCAAACCCAGAGAGCATATCCTCTTCTCCTTCTTCTTCTTCTTTCTTCTTCTCTTTCTTTTTCTTGATCTTGTATTTTTCCGGTGATCTCCAGAAACGTACCCATCACCGATGATTTGTGCAACTCTGTAGACGTCCCCAGCCAGCGTGGTCACGTTCTTCCTTTGCCTGGTTCTGCCCCGTGCGTGCGTGTGTACATTGCGACGTTTACCCGACGTCGGACGCAGCGTACGCATCCCGTCGTGAGATCCGATCAGGCAAGTTTATCTTGCTACATGCTATGATATATATTTTACATCCATATGAATAAAAATATTGCATGTTTATTGCATTGTACATCCCTGTTACAGTTTTACCATTTTTCCGATATCCGTACCGTATATTACATATTTGGTTGCTTGCTGGAATCATATTATATCATGTTACTACTATATTAATATACCCTGCTTGCTAGTGTGCATCATATGACTCATTGACTCATGTTATGTTATCACTGATTACTATTCATGCATCCGTGCTTTTACCGTATTTCGATACTTGCTACGGTTTTACTTTTGAGCATCCATGTGATACATATGCACTACCTGACATGACCTGATACACCACTGCTTGACTTGATACCTGATCCTAATACTAATGCCGACAATCCTGACTTGTTGTCCTGATGGACATACCTGTTGTCTACATAGACAAAACTTGTATCTGCTTGATCCTGTGTTGGCATTAGCTCCAGATTTATCAATACCTGACTTTAACACATAATCTTGGGGGTAAGGGGAAATCAATGATGAAACCTGACTTGTAACTCAACAGTTCGACGCTTATACTGATCAGTTTTACAGGCTAGGCCAGCCCCGGGATGATACTGCTGACATCATTCATCTGTACATGTTCCTAGATTCATGTTGAATTGTAGGTTGTACTTGAATCATATTCAAGTGAGATTGATTATCTTAAGACTCGGTCTGAATCAGACAATTAGAAAAGAAATTGAATCCTGAGTTAGGTTTTGATGTTATCGGTAACCGCTGCACATGGACGGCAGGATTTGTGTCTTTTTCAAAGACGATTACCGTGTTGATAACACCGTTTGTTAAGTTGTCTACCTTAAATAAGCAATCACCCATATCTCCGGCTCCCTGAGGCTCAAGAGACAGGTTCCGCTTAAACCTATGTTTACTAGGGTCCTTATTGTGATTTAGTATAACTTGAGGGGGGTTTATGTAAAATAGTTTTGTTATATCTTCAAAATACATCTTAAGTATTTTATTATCGTCTTTAGAGATTTCATAGATGTTTCTTTTATCAATGTGACATTTCTAGTGAAATAAACCTAATTTCATAATATATGGTATTTATTTGTAATATTGGAATTGTATGGTATTTTCTTGTAAATGAGATGTTTTTCTTGAATTTTGGAAATGTGGAATTTTATAAATATTAAAAATAAATATTTTGATATTAATTACATATATATTTATTTATTAAAAATATAAGTTTTATTTATTATAGAAATCACATTTTCTAAAGAAAATTGTATTTTAAATCTTTCGAGATCGTATGCTCCTTGCGGAGGTTTGCATCTCACTCTACTAAGCCCGAGGATGTGCGATAATCCGCACCATCCCGAACGGATTCCCCGAAATGGGTTGTAGAGGCGCATTTGCAATGATTTGTTAAAATACACATCTTGTAGAAAAAGGTTTTTATAAGTTGGAGGTAGTTATGTGTAAAATCGTATTTTCCCCAAATCTATGTTCCTAAATTTCCATCGTGCTATGTTATATATGAGTGTTGTAAGAAGGTAGGTCATTACCTCGTGAGTTTTCTAAGATAATACGGTTTTAAAAAGTTCAAGCATGTCGAAATGAAACATAAGGGAATTTTAATGTAAAAGTGGAATAAAACTTGCTACGGTTATTATTTTGATGTCAAACTTATTCTATTATCTTTGTTAATGTTTAATGGTCATGGCATAAGAGTTTTGTATTATTGTGTTTAAGAAAAATAAAACTTTTTAAGGAAAACCCGAATTGAAAGTCGGATTAACTCCACTTCCGTCGGGTTTTAGTTTTGAATATTTTTAGAATGGAGAAAAGAAGAATAATTAGGGACTTACAGGTTATTAGACTAGAAGAGAGAAGGAGGAAGAGGTAGGAGGTGCCGGTGCGTCGTTTCGTCGTCGGAATCTCCTCGGATCGTCGTCGGAAGATCGTCGGCGCTTCGCTCTTTGCTAACTCCACTTGCACACAAAACGTCTTGGGAATTTTCTTGGGAGTTTGAGCAGGGATTTGGGAGTGAGGAGGGGTGAATTGAGGGTGGTATTTATAGGAAAAATCTAGGGTTTAGGGTAGTGAAAGGGTGTGATAAAAATTGTATTTAAATTTGCATTAAAAAGGATTAAAAGGGGGTATTTTAATTCTCTGGTTAATTGCAAAGAATTTAAACAGTGCAGGGGAGTGAGGTAGTCCAAAGGGTGCAAGGGGTTCAAGAAAATCAGGGATCGGTCCGAGTTGACCCGGCGATGCCGGCCGAGTCAACCTAGTCGCCGGCCCGAGTTGGGCGAGTCGGGGCTCGTCTTGATGCCACGTGTCCCTGATACTTGGTCTAGCCTCGTAGACACGTTTGTTTATTTTGTAACATACCCCATTACGTGTAGTGCACGTGTAGACTCTTGGGCTTCTAAAAGATTAAAAAAATTTAATTTTAAAAAAATGTGTGGTTGATGGAATTTGAACTTTGGTACTTTGGTTCAGCAGTGCAAAGTCTTACCAGTGAGCTACAAGCTCCTTCTTGCTGTTCTAAAACAAAAAAAACTTATAACTTGTGCTCGGGCTCAAGTACCCTTTTCTGTATTTTTGAAAAAAAAATTGTACAGAAATTTTAGGGTTGTTACAATAGAAGCATTCCTCATTTTCCGTTGTTGGCCCCCCAACTTTTTCCTTGCCCTTCCCCTGTACCTTAACGACACCGCCTTTCAGTTTTCTTCTTCTTCCCTTTGGCTTCACCTTGGATTTAGAGGAAAAAAAGTTCCCCAACAAGCAGAGCGGGTGTCTCCCTAGATTTCTTTAGGGTCCCTCTGCACGTCTCAACATGTCGAGGAGCTCTGGAAGCATACAAACCCTTGACGAAGGCCAAAATTGTTGTACGCCTTCCTAGATTTACGCATCTATCTATGCTACGGATAAATATCCATTAGCTATCAATCATTATGCCTTGGCAAAGGTCAAAATAAATAACTTGAATACTAGTGGATACCTATCTAAAATGACATAGGGCTACGGTTGGTTTTGGCGAAAACCGTGAATGTAATGAATTTGATATAGTCAAAGGAACCAAATAGCTTTTAATAGGAGTGGTTTAGGCGCTGCATTTAAAAGTTGTTTTTAAAGAAAACCGGATGGTTTTTAAATTGTTCTAATGACTTTAAGCTTTTGGTTTGTTTCTTTGCATTAATTAGAATTAATGCGGTCTCATCAATTAACCCTATCATTGCAGAAGAAACGAAAATAGAATGTATGCTTATACCATTCGCATTCGCCATAGGGTCCCGAGTGTTCACCGTAAGGTTACTTAATTTACGACAGGACGGGGACAAGACTAGAGTGGATGCAAAACATAAGCAGCATTTATTATATATATATATATATATATATATATATATATATTCATCTCATGTAATGATAAACATTACAGATCACAGCAGAAGCAACACAAATGAAAATAGAGGATATAGTTGGATTTCCGTTTTTTCGTTTAAGCTAATTACGAAAACATGGATTCCACGATCGTGATGAATAGCCAAAACCCACACCCTAGATCCCTACGAGTGCGGCAGGCAACCCTACCAGTCCTGGAGTTAGGTGACCCATTCTCACCGCCCAAGATGGTCACCCTTTGGACTCTAGAACCTGGTTATTTGAGCATCCCGTCTTGGGTATATCCTGGGCACAGAAATGTAAATAATACAATGGTAGCTACAAACTCAACCCAGAAGTGCCCCGCAAAAAATATTACAACATTTGAATATTACATGAATGAAAAAAGAAAACACTCTTCTCATATATAAAACCCCCGGCTATTCCATCATGATGATCACATTTATTTACATATCAAAGCCACAACAGATACGAGATATGTGCAGCCCCTACTAATCGACGTTTAGAAACACATATACAAATAAAAAACAAGCGACGATGTTAAAATTTCGATTTAGAAATACTCCGTATTGCCAAGAACAAAGATAACACAATATAAAATATGGGCACAATCAAGCAATACCATAAACCCTAGATCCAAGCATATAATACACCACGAGAAGAACGTGACCAAACAGAGACCCAAAAACCGCCAGTAGCGAGAAACCAGCAGGCAAATTATAAAATTATGGTCTCGTTTTTCTCTGGTGTTTATCTAACATCAAGAAGAGCACTCTACAATTGTTTAAACAATTTTTAGAGTCTCGAAAAAAATCAACAGAATCTAGTATTCAAGTTTATCGTGTAGGTAGATACTCGTGCTCGTGCCGCAAACTAGCGGCAAGTGCGGAATACAAAACGAAAATTTTCTAAACTTGAGCACGAATACTACAACCTAGAATTGAATCCAAACATTAACTAGAAACTAAACAAGAAGGAGTTAAGTACTAGGTTTGTGACTACAACCTTTGTAATTATGTCCTCGTTTTCTTTCAACTACCTAAGCTCCTTAGGTCGTCGGGAACGAGCTTGGGAGTCGGTCTTCCTTGCCGAAGATGATCCACCTCGAAGAAAACCTAGCTTAGGCTCTAGCTTCACAAGTGAAGCAACTAGTGATCAAGACTTGCTAAGAATTGATCATTAGATGATGTAGTGACTAATCTCTAGTTGTTCTCTCATTTTCTTTTTGTTTTCTCAACTTGGGAAAAAATCAAGAGAGGAGAAGAAGAAGCATGGGTGTGTGTTTAATCAAGCATGTCAACTCAAGAAAATCCTTCATCATCCCTTTTTCTTTCTCTCTTTTCATTTTCTTTTATGAATGAATGGGTTGTGACTCACCATGGTGAGTCACAAGCCCACACCATTCACAAATGTTCAAGAAGACAGGAAAAGAAAAGGAGATGCCACCTTATTGTACACCTATACATATGTATATGTATATATCTATAAATATATAAACAAATACACTAATACAAGTATATACTACAAATACATACACCCGTATTTGTATCAAAATATGAATACCGTATTTGTATAAAATACGAATACCTGTATTCGTATGAAGATACAAATACCCGTATTAATATCAAGACACAAATACATTTATTTATACAAATACTCATATTCGTATAAATACCTATTCTGTCAAAATACGAATACTGAAATGAGAGATACTAAAACAGATATATAATACTAGCTCATATTTAATCCAAAATATGATAAGCTAACTATCTTTCAAACCGGCTAGTATTAACAAATCTGCCCGATTAAAAGCACGTGTACAAAAATACATATTTAATCGAACCCAAGTAGGTATCAAAATACGTACACTATATCGTTTCGTCCGAGCTGGGAAAACCTTCTGTGTGGGACTCTAAAAACTCGACAATATGCTGGCAGTGAGTTTAACCATAAGCACGACAGCATCACTAGCTATATGTAACGGCTATCCAGGTATTGAACGAAAGTAAGGCTGACAAGAAAACTTGTCTGTATCCTTACTAAGCCTGAAAGTGATAGTCTTTGTACTGTCTGGTCTGTTCGTCTAAGAGTATCACATATCGGGTCTAGGGGGTGGATAAAGTCAGACCCCTGATAATGCGATAAGTCGTGTCGGTGTAAAGACCATCACCCACTGAGAAACTACTGATCCAAATCAGTAATTCTCGCACCCCGGCCGAGGATTTCTGGTGATGGCTACCCGTACACAGCGCGACATCTATCCCCAATACAAGGAGAGACGAATCCCTGACGATCTGATCACTGCCTTCATATGTCTTGGGACTATACCTAACTAAGACCTGTTTGCACAACTCAATAGAGCCGTGGTAGGGCAGTAATCAAAGTACAGTAGGAACTCACACGAGATAAATAACGATCTCAGGTCGACAGACTAACATGTACTCATGTCACTAGAGAACTGCTATCTAACAATAGGTATAATACCATCTGACGCGTTCCCAGCTAGTCTGTCCAGTATAACTCATAACCCAATGAGCATCTGTATACTATCTTTGGTGACTGACTGACACCAATGGCTGTGAGACCGGCTATCATCTCTCGTCGGGATCAAGAAACGTATACACTAATCTACTCTAGAATATCGATGCCCGGTCTCGATATTCCCATGACTATGGACATTTAAGGATTTACTTATAGACTACCCAGTTCTCACAGTTGTGATCGCCACAATAACCGTAGTAGTCAAGCAGGAATACTAAGGGCTCTATCAACATGTAATAGTGATCTATAATACAACATAATACATATGCATGTTGATTATCACGACCCGGAAACGGAAGTGACCGAAACTTAAATCACGCAACGTCTAAAGACAATGACGCGGCTGAAGTAAGCCAAAACACAGAATCTAAACCATTTTTTAAAAAGAAATAGTGGAGGTGAAGTTTTGAAAAGTTTTGTAAAAATTGAACCTTATTTTGAAACATTATTTGAAAAACGGACAACACCCACTACGTAAAGTTTGAATAAAATGAGTACAAAATGTTAAATATATAGGCATCTTACGTATGGGACCAAAATCAACGCCCACTCGGCGAAAACACAACCTCACAGTAATATACGACGCCTTAGGCGAAGAATCACAAGCAAAAAAAAAGCAACTGCATAAGCAAACTCATAGATAACTATATCCGAGTTCGACTTACAAAAAAATATACATCAGTCTCAACTCGACCTAAGCCAAATAATAATACAAGTGGTAGATGGAGAGACACTAGATACAAAAATATATACATCCAAGGTGGTTACCCTACACATTGTAAGCCATCTAGCAAAAGCAAGCTAGAATCCCCAAAAGATGTCGCGCCAATGCCGCTGCTAAGTATCTGTACGGTCTGTCCTGCAATGAACTATGCCACAACGAGAGTGAGTTACCAACTCAGTAAATGGAAATAACATCACAAGATATATGTATATATATTATATAATAAGCATGAAGAATAAAAGTGAGCGCAATGAAATCAATATCATCAATAAGATCATCACAGAATCCATGTCCATCATCGCTAATCAGAATCTCATCATATTACACCGGTGTATCCGAATCGGTCTCTTCCCCCTTCTTCAATTACCGGATCACACCAACCGTATATCGCAGCAGTGTATCCGAATCAGTCTCTCCCCCCTTTCTCGATTACCAAATCACGCCAAACATATCTCACACCGGTATATCCGAATCGTTCTCTCCCCCCTTCCTCGATTACCGGTTCACACCAAACATATCTTACACTAGTGTATCTGAATCGTTCTTTCCCCCCTTCATCGATTATCGGATCACACCAAACTAACCATACAAGAAAACCGTGATATCCATATCTGTCTCTCCTCCCTTCCTCGATATCCGGATACCATTACATACAAACAAGCTTTATAATTATTATACACAAATGATATATATATATATATATATTAGTGTCCCATACCACTGATATATATCATCATCGATAAAGACCGCAATCTCACAAGATCAACCATATATAACGCATAATGAAAACATGGAAAGCAACAATTAATATTTACTAATAGCATGGAGATAATCTAATACTAATAACATAGCGGTTACTTACTGTCATGGCAGTACCAACGATGTGTAGTGTACATGTGAGTTTGTGATTGTGTAACATGATAATCGTTGGTAGTTGTGCAGTGTTCTATCAGGTGTGTTCCTATAGTCATGGCAATTGGAATATAAAACATGGCATTGTAAACTAAGTACATGAAACTAATAAGAACGAATAATATAAACGCAGCGTACTGTAGGGTTACTAGGCACTCTAATAAGGTTCTACAAGGCATCAACCATGCCAGATTAAAAATTTAGCCGTGCCGAATAACTCTAAACAAGATCTTTGCTAGAAAATTAAGTTAACACATGCAAGTTAAACTATTTAACCCTAAGTGAATACGAAATACAACCTTTATAGATCGGTCCTTCACTTCTAAAGCTCCTTGATGTAGTCCCTTCGCTGCGATCATCCAACTCCCGGACTCTCGGACAGCTCCATGAGAAAGTTGCAACGGTATTGCTTGAAGTCTTCGAGGCCGAAGATGATCTACGTCGAGGAAATACGGACTCAAGCTTCTACTTCACTAACCAAAGAATTAGTGAAGCAAACACCCTAAACTAAAGTGCTAGTCTAGTAGAGGATGGTGAGATAGGAAATGGGTACACTTTAGAATTTCTTTTCTCACTTTGATTCTCTCTCTATTTCAAACCCTAGAAAGAAATTTTGAGGAGGAAGAAGATGAGCTCAAAATGAATATGAAAAATAATCAAGAGAGAGAATGAGCTAACCATGGTGAGTGGGTATCATATACTAACCCATGTAGAGACATTACCATAGGTAATCATAGTGGTTAGGTTAACTAATATCTTAAGTAAAACAAAACTAGTGGACTAAGTCAAATGCAAACAAAAGCTTCATGAAGCTTCATGCATTTGTGCTCATTATCCATTTGTTTTAGAATTACTTTAAATATAAAAACCTAACAAATATAATTAGTATGGTATAAGTCTTCTACACCCATGATAGTTGTACCAACAACCATGATACAATTTGTACACTAATAAATATATATCACATATATATTAACTTGTGCACAAGTGAGAAAAATAAATGCTTAAGTGAACCAATGTTAGTTAATGTAAATTAGTATATCACCTATACAATTATACACTAAATTATTAAATCAACACTTGACTTAATAATCCGGTTATATCACATATAACCGACTAACATCCAATATATCGATTTATCAAATCAACCCTTGATTCGACAACTTGGTTATATCGCATATAACCGATCGACACAAACTCGCGAGAATAGAATACGGTATCGCATACACGCATTATTCTTGGTCCCGCACATATCACATATGCGCTCCTATTTCGTTTTGCCTGAGCCAGTACAACCTCTATATAGGACTCTAAAGACTCGTCAATACGCCGGCAGTAGGTGATGATCATATCAAGCACCCACGAGCCATCAGCGGTACTAGCTGGACGTAACTGGACGTAACGGCTACCCGGGTATTGAGCGATCAGAAGATCAGCAAGCAAGCCCGCTCCAACTCCTGCAAAAAGCCTGACAGTGACACTACCGTACAGTCCGGTCTCCTCGTCTGATATGTCGCATATCAAGTCTAGGGGTGGTAAACGTCAAACCCCAATAACCGATAATTCATGCCGATATAAGGCTCATAACGGGTCGAGAAACTACTGGTAACACTTACCAGTAAATCTTTAAACCAGCCCTGGCCAGGGACTTCCCTGTTATGGCCAATCGAGCATAGCGCAACATCAACCCCCAATACCGGGAGAGACGAAACCCCTCATATCGCTCATTGCCTCCATGTGACTCGGGACTGTATCCAAAAACCACCGTTTTGCACGCCCTCTTGGACGTGGTAAGGTGGAAATTAAAGCACAGTGGGAATCACACAAGACTCTATGACGATCTCGGGTCTACAGACTAACATGTACTAGTGTCACCAGAGAACTGCCATCTGACGTAAGGTATAATACCATCTGGGAGTTCTCGATGAGTCCGTCCAGTGTACCCAGTCTCTACTGAGCACCCGTATATCATCTCTGATGTCAAACACCAATGAATATGGGATCATCCATCGCCCATCTGTATGGGTTGAGAAGGTATACGCTAGTCTACTCTGGTATATCGATGCCCCGTCTCGATACACCCACGACTAGGGACCTTGAAGGATGTACTTATGGACTACCCTGTCCCCACTAGTATGATCCGCATCATAGTCCAGGTAGTCAAGTACACATCCTAAGGGCTTTACCAACATGTAACAGAGAGACAATCAGTGTACACATTAAGGTAAAGAGTAACCAGATAGCATACTATCACGTCGAGCAAGAAAGTCCTCCCTATATATGTCCAAGCATCCACTACAATATACATCACATGTATAGTAATGGCCTCTAGGGCATACATATAACTAACAATCTCCCACTTGCACTAGGGCCATCTGATAACAGTGGTTGTAGTATCTCATACTCAACCATCCCATAAAAGTCTCTCTCTGGGAAAAAGCCTTTGTGAGTGGATCCGCCGTGTTGTCCTCTGAGTCTACTCTCCTAACCTCGATCCCCTGAAGATCAACCATCTCCATGATCAGGTGACATTGTCTTAGAATATGTCTGGATCACTGATGGGACGGGCGTTCCTAGGCATAGGCCACAACTCCATTATCATACAATGGTAGGAACGAAGTTCATCTCATGAACTAATATACACCCAGACTTCCTCTTTGGTAGCATCTTTGGTAGTGATGTATCCAGCCTTTATCGTCAAGTATGCCACGGTATCTAGCTTGGAACTCTTCCAACATACCATCCCTTTTACTGAGGGTAAAGACAATGCCTGTGACTGACATTCAGTCGTCCTTATCACCCTGGAACCCTTCCAGTGATTGTCCCCAGGATCGATTGATACCATCTCACTACAACTAGTGAGAATCCTAACATCCAATTAGATCTATCTCATAGATCCAAAACCCAGGATTTAGTAGGTATCACTTTGATCCTATATGGAGAGTCATTGTGATAAGCGGAGATTGACCGAGCGTAGCATAGGAAACTCCTTCCCCATCTAGAGTATGTCATCCACGTACTCTACGAGGATCACTACCATACTCCCTACTACCTTTTTATTTATACAAGGTTCATCTACCATTTTGATGATGTCAAACTCTTTGACTAACACATCAAAACAGACGTTCCAACTCCGTGATGCCTGCTTTATCACATAAAACATCTTGCACACGTTTCCGCTGCTCCCACTGTCTACGAAGCCCTCTGACTGTGTACTTATAGACTCTCTCTTCTAAAACATCATTTAGAAAAGCGGTCATGACACCCAACCGCCAGATATCGTAGTCATGGTATGTAGTCGTGGCAAGTAGGATCTGGATGGACTTAAGCATAGCTACTTAGAAAAGGTTTCATCATAATCCATACCTGGTCAATGATGCAAACCTTTAACAAGTCTAGCTTTGAAAGTCTCAACTTTTCCTTGTACACCAAGTAATCTTCTTAAGATATACTTGCTCCTGATGGGGATTTAACCCTTCAGATAAGGCAACCAAAGTCCATACTTTGTTGGTGTATAAGGATTCCATCTCAGATCGCTAAGCATCCAGCCATTCTTACAGAGTCCCACTCCTGATGGCCAGCTCGAAACTAGATGGGTCATCATCTTATGATGCAATCCTCGCTCCCACTGTCATAGAGAAACTGAAGTATCTCTCAGGTGGGTGAGGAACCCTACTAGATCGGCGGAGAGGCTGAGGTTCGTTGGAAACTATTGAATTCTTTGGTTCTATCAAATCATCAGCTGCAGTTTGTATAGTTGGAACTTCTTCCAGTTCTACCTGATGGCCATTAATTTCTTCATAAGAAATTCCCTTTCATAAAGGTGGCATGCTGAGAAACAAAACATCTTTTGTTCCTCGGTTTGGTAGAAGATATTCCCTTGCGAATGCTTAGGATATCCAACAAACTTCTACAGAACTGAGTTTGCCTCGAGCTTGTCCGGATTGACAACCCCAAATCTTAACAAACTTAAGATATGGGCTCTTCCCTTTCTATATCTCATATGAAGTAGTAGGCAACTGATTTGATCGGAACCCTATTCAATAGGTATGCAACTTCACAAGTGCATAACTCCCTAAAAGAAATAGGTAACTCGGTAGTACTCATCATAGAGCACACCTTATCACATAGGGTGCTGATTGCTCCGCCCCGATACACCGACGTGCTGTGGTGTATATGGAGGAGTAATGCTGAGAGAGAATCTCATTCTCCTTTAGACTAATCCAGGAATTCCATGCTCAAGTATTCTCCTCCTTGATCGCATCAAAGGACATAATACTTATACCCGTTTTGGTTCTCTACTTCTAACTTATATTCTGTAAATATCTCAAAAGGTTCGGACTTATGTTTCAACAGGAACATATGTCTGAATCTTGAGAGATCATCAGAGAATGTAATGAAGTACAAAGAACCGGTCTTGGCATGTGTAGACAGGGGACCTTCATACATCAGTATGTATCATCCCAAGAGTTCACTAACTCTTTCTCTGTTTCTAATAAACGGAGCTATGGTCATCTTATCTCTGTGACATGACCGGCAAGTTTCACAAGATGTAAATTCAAACTAATTTAAATATGCATCTATATGTAACTTCAGCCAGCCGGGTCGCATTGATATGACCTAGTCTACAATACCTCAAGAAGGATTCGTTCATTTCTGAACTCTTCCTCTTGTGTGTATTCTGTATACTAAGAAGTGTAGTTTGATTTAGAACGTCTATGCTTTTAGATAACGTGCCTAAACCGATCAACTCTTGATATAGGAAATGTTCAAAACATTATCCAGCAATACAAAATTATATCCTTCTTTACTAAAAAAAAGATTGATATGATGTTGTATATTAGGTTCGGTATCTAATAACATTCGTTCAGAATCAATGTATTCTGGTAATACAGGGTGATAGTGACCAACAGACTTGGCTGCAACATTTGCACTGTTTTCTATCTCATGAAACTTATCACCCGTTCTCAGTTCTCTACCTATCTGTAGTCCATGTAACAGATTACATATGCGGGATCCTGATCCGGTATCTCATACCCAGGACGTAAAGGATACTGAGAAACAGTTCTCTGTAATGAACACACCCGAAGATGATGCATCAGCATGCACTTTCTTCGTTTGGGTGGCACGGGAATTCTAGTAATCCCTAATTTCCTGCTCTGTCTTATAACAATTATAAGTTGGAGCAGGACTAACGTTCCCCAGTACAGTATAACAAGCGAGTTCGGTCAAAACATCCGTATTATTATCTTGATTAAGGCGTGATATGGTCGCTACCTGGAGAGAGAGAGAAGAAAACACTCTGTGTGCGCTCTTGCAAGATCAGAATGGTTATTATTTTATCTAATCAGGATGGCTCCCACTGTTTTTATCAAATCTTCCTTCAAACCCTAAAAGGAAAGACTAGCCAGGATTAATTACACCCTACAACTTCGCCAATCTTTCAGCCAGGCCAGTGTCGGTACTTTGAGGGAGGTTCCCCGTACTTTCGCATGGACCTAATTAAAGTAAACCTCGTTTTCCAGAGGCGTAACCCCGTTGACACCTTTCTAGACACCTACTTGATCGGCTAATTGTAATATGTAAAACTCTCTCAGGAGTAACAATTACTCGCAGTGGGTATTGGGATCCAACTATCTCATAGAAGGTATGCAATCTCATTGCAAATTTCAACACTTGAAATTCCCGATAATTTTTCCCCTAACCTCCTATGACCTTGACAAAGGCCAACAAACCATAGGATGCTAGTCAAGTTCAACCCGTCATTTCTTGATTGAATTAAACCCACCCGCACGACCCTTGACAAAGGCCAATAAGGTCGTACGACTACCCTAACCCAATCTGCATCATATGCATAAGCAGATAATCACTAGTCAGCTACCGCACGCTACGCCTTAACAAAGGCCAACAAACGCAGCACGAATACTAACTACTACTTATCTGAAATGACGGAGGGCTACGACAGGTTTTTCTGAAAACCTATTGTGTAATGAACTTGATATCGTTGTAGAATCAAATGATTTTAAAATGGAGTGTATTTCAGGCTTTTGCTAGTTTCGCTAAAGAGGTCACTCCTGGTGAAGGGATCTCGGCTCTTTCCTTGTCAAATGAGGTGTAGGATATATCATATATATCACTGTGCAAAGCAAGAACTAGAAAAGCAATCAAAAGACAAAACTGAGGGGTGTAGCATCTGCCAGTCATTGCTAAAGGGGTCACTCCCGGTAAAGGGATCTCGGCCCTTTCCTTATCGAATAAGGTGCAGGATGTTCTACAAGGAACACCGCGATGCAAAGCAAGAACTGTAGCTACCTGTTTTTGAAAATTCGATTCCACAACATCTTTTAGGTTTCTTTTCTTTCATTAATCATATTAATGAAGTCCCATCATTTAAGTTACCTAAACATCACAGATAAATACGACGTACACTTATGCCATCCGCATTCGTCTCGATGTCCCCTGGTGCACCGTTAGATTAGGTAACTAACGGCAGAGCGGGGAAAGGCTAGTATGGGTGTAAAACATAAGTAACGTCTGTATAATATATCATATATATTATATACAGTATTTATCACAACATATCAAATGATCACATCACAGATATCGCAGCAGAAGAAACATATGAAACATTGGATATACTAGGACGTCCGTGTTTTATTTTGAGCCTCTATAAAACACGGATTCCACGGTCGCGATGAATAGCCAAACCCACACCCCTAGACCCCTACGAGAGCGGCAAGCAACCCTTCCAATTCTAGAGTTAGGAGACCCGGACTCGACTCCTCGAGTTGGTCTCCCACTGGACTCTAGAACCCGGTTACTTGTGCTCTCCTTCTTGGGTCTATCCTAGTGCGGAAAAGTAAATAATATACAAAATGGTGACATCAACCTCATCCCGGAAGTGCCCCAATAAAAGAATATTATATACATTAAATTTTACATGAATGAAAATAAAAACCCTCATCTCACATAAAACCCCCGGCTATTCAAAATGCGACGATCCAATATAACATATCCAGCAACACATAATATCGCATGTCATCAACGTAAATAAATATGTGCATCCCAATTGTCGTTGACATATAGCAACGAAACCGGCGATATCACATATTATACTTACGGTCGCAGAAAAGAAAGTGTAAAACTACAACAGTTGGAATCCGCAACCTCTTTAGACATCGCATGCCTAACAATTATAAACCCCGCATTTTAATTTCTATATCGAAAACACTTTTCAATATCTAGTCGGGCAATTCAACAAGATTTCCGATATGTGATCGAATGCTCGTCGCAAACTTTAGTAGACGGCCGCACCCCCGGACGCCTTCGACGAAGTGCACTAAGGCGGAACACCGCTGCCGCGAGCACCCGAACGGATGCTTTCGGCGACGGGGTTCTCCTACAGTCACTTGGTCGGGGCTATGGGGCATGGCAGTCTATTAAATTTATCCGGCGAGTATCCGCGTACGCTACGTGATTGCAACGGACTTTTGATCGCATCAAAATTCCGTGGCAACCGATCATTTGAGACTAAACTGTTGTGTTTATAACATCCAAATTAGTTATCTCATAACTACTTGTGGATTCCAAATATTGTATCACATTCCAGATAAATAGACAATGTTAAATTTTCTGATCGAATAATCAAACACCCAAGTTTTCCCAAAAAGTTCTCAACACTTGAGGGGAGTTTAAAAACATCCATCACATGCCACAGTACCAATGGTCCAGCCGTAGAAGGGTTAAGCCAACGCCTCACATGTGGCATGTCGTACTGCCCCAAACCCTAAGGTTCAAAAGGCAGTTAAAGATGGTCACATAATCGAGTTAAGGTTTGTTGTCTTCTGTTGGATCCACATTACCCACCCCGGTCCTTTCGGGGAGGCGGAATAGGTAAAACGAAAATTTTTCCTAACTAGGTAACATGCACCGTTTCATGAAGGATCATCGCTAAACAAAAACTACAAGTACTAACAACTATGTAGAATGGTTATACCTTGGTCTTGAACTCCTTCTCTCCTTGTTGTGGTTCTCCCTCTTGCTTGCTCCTTGTAGTTGCTTGAACGGATCCTCCTCGTCGTCTCCTCTTTACCATAGATGGATCCATCCGAGGGCCTCGAACTTGAGCTCCTATCTCAATCTAAAGATCACTAAGGTGCTTGGTTTGCTAAACCTAGTACCTTAGAGTGAGTAGAGAAGATTTGTGGTGGTTTTGTCTCAAAGGTTCATGACTTGCAACTCATGGAACACTTGAACCTTGAGAGAGGAAGAGGAAGAAGAGAGAGCTTTTCTTTCTAGGAGAGAGAAAGGAAATGATAGAATGAGCTCTCATAATCCAACCCTTCTCACAAAAGTGAGAATAATGATAATAATAATAATAATTAAGTATATGGTAATGGTTAGTTTCAATGACCATTATCATTTCATGCTATAATTGCTTTTTGCAAACAACAAGCAAGCAAAAGTCATACCCAACGAAATGATAGCCATGAAATGATGATGGTCAACAAGTCCAAAATGGTCAACCGGTCAGCAAAGTCAACAAGTCAACAAAAGTCAAACTTTCAACTCAACCATGGCACAATAATACTTAATTAATATTATTAATCATATATCATATTCTCATTAGGGTTTAAAGAAAAATCAACGGTCAACTAGTCAACCAAAGCCAAATGGTCAACAACCCTAATGAGAATTCTCTGCCTCTGTCAACTGTGCATACACACCCGCATCCGTGTTCCAAGGAACACGAATACACTGAGACAAAACCAATCCCAAAACAAGTACTAGGATCTGGCTTAAACCAAAGCCCACTAGTAACTACTGTCCGGTCACCAAACGTGCACAAGTGCGCGGGTGTGAACGAACCCCATCGCAAAACCATGCAACCTCTACTCTGTTTTTCCCAAAGGCGAGTAACCCTCTGTGTGGGACTCTAAAGGCTCGACACTACGCTGACAGTGGGTTTAACCACAGGCCGTAAGCGGTACTAGCTGTACGTAACGGTCCCCAGGTAGGTGCCGACAAGAAGACTGATGAGGTGAACCCATCCTAACTCCTACTGAGCCTGAATGTGACAATCTCCATACAGTCCGGTCTGTTCGTCTGAGAATATCGCATAGCGGGCCTAGGGGGGCGGTAAACGTCAGTCTCCTAATAGCGGTATAAGTCGTGTCGGAGTGTAGCCCAAAACACCCTGAGAATCTACTGGAAAACCTACCAGCAATTCTCGCTTGCCCTGGCCAGGGACGACAATATGTAATGGCTCTCCTAGACACAGCGCGATATCAACTCCCAATACCGGGAGAAACGAATCCTATCTAACCGTCACTGCCTCCAAGTGCTTCGGGACTGCACCCAACTACTACCTGTTTGCACGACTCAGTAGAGCCGTAGTAGGGTAGTAATCAAAGAACAGTGGGAACACACTCGAGGCGAAGTGACAGTGTCAAGTCAGCGAACTAAGTTGTACTCATGTCACCTGGGAACTATTAACTGACGATATGTATAATACGAACCAACAGTTCCCGACGAGTCTTGTCCAGTGTACTCGTAACCTAACAAGCACCTGCATACTATCTTCAGTACGACGTACTGATGGCTGTGGGACAGACCATCTCCACTGCTGGGAAGAGAAGCGTATGCACCAGTCTACTCTGGAGTATCGATGCCCTGTCTCGATAATCCTATGACTAGGGACCAAAATAAGGATGTGCTTATAGACTACCCAGCCCCCACTAGTGTGATCGTCATCACAACGCCGGTAGTCAAGCAAAGATCCTAAGGGCTCCATCAATATGTATCAGCGATATGTTAAAAGAAACATATACACATATTAAGATAGAAGCAAACCAAGTAGCATACTACTATGTCGAGCAAGACTGTCGTAAACCCGTGTGTATATATAAACATATATATATATATATATATCCAAGCCTCCAAAATGTATTATACAAACTAGTACTATACAATAATGGCCTCTAGGGCATACATATCTAACAATCTCCCACTTGCACTTAAGGCCAGCAATTGGTGTACCGCATACCCAACGTCTGCACTAAGGCCAGCTGCTGGCGTACCGCATACCCAATAGCTCAAAAAGTCGCTCGAACTGTGTTTGAGAGAGGGCCTTCGTGAATGGATCCACCGTGTTGTCTTTTGTGTCCACTCTCCGTACCTCGATCTCCTGGCGATCAATGATCTCCCTGATCAGGTGATACCGCCTCAAGATGTGTCTGGATCTCTGATGGGACATTGGTTCCTTCGCTAAAGCTATAGCCCCATTGTTATCGCAATACAAAGGTATTGGGTCAACAATGGACGGAACGACCTGAAGTTCACTAATGAACTTCTTCATCTAGACCGCCTCTTTTGCGGCATCGCTTGCAGCAATGTATTCAGCCTCCATCGTCGAGTCTGCGACGGTATCCTGTTTGGAACTCCTCCAACATACCGCCCCTCCGTTGAGGGTAAACACAAAACCCGAGACAGACTTGCTGTCATCTTTGTCACTCTGGAAGCTTGAATCGGTAAAGGACTCGACCCTGAGGTCTCCATTACCGTAAACCAGGAACATCTCCTTAGTCCTTCTTAGGTACTTGAGAATGTTCTTCACTGCCGTCCAGTGGTCCTCACCTGGGTCTGACTGATACCGGCTCACCACGCTCAGCGCGTAAGCTACATCTGGTCTTGTACATAGCATCGCATATATTATAGATCCTACCACTGAAGCATATGGTATAGTGCTCATGCGAACCCTCTCCTCGTCAGTCTTAGAAGACATCTTCTTGGAGAGGGTAATTCCGTGCAATGTGGGTATGTTACCGTGCTCGGAATCTTCCATACTAAATCTCTTTAGTACGGTCTCTATGTACCTGGACTGCGAAAGTCCCAGTAGTCTCTTGGATCTATCTCTGTAGATCTTGATCCCCAGAATGTACGAGGCATCACCCAGGTCCTTCATGGAGAACCGTTGTGACAAAAATAGCTTGACCGATTGTAGCATAGGAATGTCATTTCTTATCAAAAGAATGCCGTCCACGTACAAGACTAGGAAGACGACAATTCGTCCTACAATCTTCTTATAGACACAAGGTTCATCTTCGTTCTTGATGAAATCAAATTCCTTGATTGCCTCATCAAAACAGATGTTCCAGCTCCGCGATGCCTGCTTTAATCCATAAATGGATTTAAGCAACTTGCACACCTTCCCGCTGCTCCCACTGTCTACAAAACCTTCTGGCTGATCCATGTAAACGCACTCTTCCAAACAGCAGTTCAGAAAAGCCGTTTTAACGTCCATCTGCCAGATTTCATAGTCATGGAAGGCAGCAATGGCAAGTAGGATCCGAATGGATTTAAGCATAGCCACTGGAGAAAAAGTTTCGTCATAGTCCACACCAGGTCTTTGACGAAAACCTTTTGCAACGAGTCTAGCTTTATAGGTTTCCACCTGCTCATCTACACCAAGTTTCCTTTTGTAGATCCATTTGCATCCAACGGGTTTTACCCCAGGTGGAGCAATATCCAAGGTCCATACTTTATTGGTGTACATGGACTCCATTTCGGATTGCATTGCTTCTAGCCACTTATCAGAGTCCCTACTGATAATGGCTTGCCTGAAACTGGTAGGGTCATCTTCTTCCAAGATGCAATCCTCTCGATCCCCGTCTAAGAGAAAACCGTAGTATCTCTCGGGCGGATGAGAAATCCTACCAGATCTGCGGAGTGGCTGAGGTTCGTCTGGGGTTATTGAATCCAGTGGTTCCTCCAAATTTTCAGTTATATTTTGTGGTCGCTGAATTTCTTCCAGTTCTACCGAACTCCCACTAGTTTCTTATACAAGAAACTCCCTTTCTAAAAAGGTAGCGTGGCGAGATACAAACACCTTCTGTTCCTCGGTGTGGTAGAATAGATATCCTAGTGAGTGTTTAGGATATCCCATAAATTTACACAGAACTGACCGTGCCTCTAGATTGTCCGGTTTTTGTGTTTTCACATAGGCCGGACAACCCCATATCTTAAATCGCTTAAGATACGGATTTCTTCCACTGCATATTTCATATGGAGTCTTAGGCACAGATTTGGATGGAACGTAATTCAGTAGGTATGCCGCTGTCTGAAGCGCATGTCCCCAAAATGAAAGAGGCAACTTGGCACTACTCATCATGGAGCGAATCATATCCAATAGGGTACGATTCCTCCGTTCCGATATACCGTTGTGCTATGGTGTATAAGGAGGAGTAAGTTGAGAGAGAATACCATTCTCTTTTAAGTAATCTAGGAATTTCGTGCTTAAGTACTCCCCTCCTCTATCAGACCGGAGGATCTTGATACTTTTGCCTATCTGGTTCTCTACTTCGTTTCTGAATTCCTTGAATTTCTCAAAAGCTTCAGATTTGTGTTTCATAAGATACACATATCCGAATCTAGAGAGATCGTCAGTGAATGTGATGAAGTACGAGAACCCACCCCTTGCATGTATAGACATCGGACCACATACATCACTGTGTATAAGTGTTAGTGTATATGCCCTAGAGGCCATTACTGTATCATACTGGTTTGTATATTACTTAATGGATGCTTGGGATATTCACCTTGTATATACAATCTTGCTCAAAATAGTAGTATGCTACTTGGTTTGTTTCTACTTCAATGTGTACATGTGTTTATTTTTGTATATCGCCTATACACATTAGTGGAGCCCTTAGGATCTTTGCTTGATTACCAGCGATGTGATGGCCGTCACACTAGTGGGGCTGGGTAATCTATAAGCACATCCTTATGCAGGTCCCTGGTCGCAGGACTATCGAGACAGGGCATCGATACTCCGGAGTAGACCAGCGCATGCGCTTCTCATCCCAGTGTGGGAGACGGTCTGTCCCACAGCCGTCAGTACGTCGTACTTGAGATAGTATGCGGGTGCTCGTTAGGTTACGAGTACACTGGACAGGACTCGTCGGGAACTAACTAGTTGGTATTATGCCTATCGTCAGTTATCAGTTCCCAGGTGACATGAGTACAGCTTACTCCGCTGACTTGACACTGTCACTTCGCCTCGAGTGTGTTCCCACTGTACTTTGATCACTACCCTACCACGGCTCAAAGGAGTCATGCAAACAGGTGGTGGTTGGGTGCAGTCCCGAAGCACTTGGAGGCAGTGACGGTTAGACAGGATTCGTCTCTCCCGGTATTGGGGGTTGACATCGCGCTGTGTCTAGGAGAGCCATTACACGAGTAGTCCCTGGCCAGGGCAAACGAGATATACTGGTAGGCTTCCAGTGTTATCTCAGGGTGTTTTGGGCTTCGCTCCGGCACGACTTGTACCGCTATTGGGGGACTGACGTTTACCGCCCCCTAGGCCCGCCATGCGATGTATCAGACGAACAGACCGGACTGTACGGAGAATGTCACACTCAGGCTCAGTAGGAGTTCAGATGGGTTTCGCCTCGTCGGTCTTCTTATCGGCATTACCTGGGGACCGTTACGCACAGCTAGTGCCGCTTGCGGTCTGTGGTTAAACCCACTGCCAGCGTAGTGTCGAGTCTTTAGAGTCCCACACAGAAAGCTTTTCGCCTTTAGGCAAAAGAGTAGAGGTCGCATGGTATTGCGACAGGTCGCATGGTTTTGCGACAGGGTTCGGTCACATCCGTGCACTTGTGCGCGTACAGTGTCCGGACAGTTTACACTAGCGGGCCTTGGTTTAAGCCAGATCCTAGTGTACCTTATGGGATTGGATTTATCCAGTTTGCATTCGTGTTCCTCGGAACGCGGATGCGGGTGTGTATGCACAGTTGACAGGGAGACAGAGGCAGTGGATTCTCATTAGGGTTGTTGACAGTTGACCGTTGACTATTGACCTTTTGATCAACCCTAATGAGAATATGATATGTGATTAACTATTATATTAATTAAGTATTATGGTGACATGGTTGTTGACTTTTGTTGACTTTGTTGACTTGTTGACTTTTGTTGACTTGTTGACTTTGTTGACCGGTTGACTAGGCTTGACTAGTTGACCATCATGATAACGATAGCCATCATTTCATGGCAAAGACTTTTTCTTGCTTGCTCATTTGTGTAAAATGAGTGCATGAAATGATATGGTTATGGTTGCTTCAAACCATCACATAAGACTTTTTTAGTATGATGAGTTATCATGACTTTGGATTATGAGAGGATGAAAGACAAAAGAGAGCCTCATTCTTTCTTGCTCATTCTCTCTCTTGTTCTTGAGCTCTCTTGTTTTTGCTCTCACCCTCAACCTCTTCCTCCCTCTCTTGATTCTATGGTTCTCTTGTCTCATGAGTTGAGAATCAAGAACCATAGATAAAATCCCACACAAAGTATTCTCTACTCATTCTAGTTCACTAGGTTTAGCAAACCAAGTGAACTAGTTTCTTCAAAGAACGAAGAAGGAGCTAAAGGTTGGAGCTTTCAGGTGGATCTATCTTCGGCGTACGGAGACGACGAGAAGAAGCCAATCGGACCACCATCGGAGCTTGAAGCCGAAGGAGTTCAAGACAAGCAAGGTATAACCCCCTAACCGAGTAGCTAGAAACTCATAGTTAGGTTGTTAGATAGATATTTAACCAAGATCCGGGTTATAGGTCCATGTTACCACCTCCGTAAAAATTGTTTTTTACCAAATTCCGCATTCCCGAAAGTACCGGGAGAGGTAGCATGGACTTACAGTGGTATCAGAGCCTAGTTAAACTCTATCTAACAAGTTAGCAAGTAACTAGAAGATCGATCAAAGAAAAAGTCCCAAAAACGAACCCATGAATTTTCAACTTTCTGTCGATTTCAAAAGTACTAGAAAATTTTTTTGGAACACACCAAAAATCGGCACAGGGTTTTATTTGAATAACCACCAAAGATGGACCCACGATCGAGTCAAAGCGCCGCGGAAGCGCGGCGGGAGCACGCTCCCGCCGCTGATCCGCGGCCGAGTTGACTCGGCCGAGGTCAATCTTTGGTGCAGTGTTATTCTGGGGGTATTTTGGGATTTTTAGTACATATATTTTCAACCCAGATTTTCCAGAACGAAAATTTTATTTTGGGGTCCCGAAAATCCGTATTTTTGATCGAACTTCTAAAAGACTTTAGCTAACGGGTTTTTCTGTAATGTGATATTTGTATTGAACGTCTACTAATCGCTATATGTCGATTAGTGGGGGTTATACAAATCTGTGATCTGTATTGTTGCTGGAATGTGTATATGAATATGTTGGATTGTCGCGGGTGAATAGCCGGGGGTTGTGAGACGAGAGTTTTCTTTTCTTTCAATTCTTGTAAATTTGTAAATTGATGTAATAATTATTTGTATGGCCGCACAACCGGGTCGGGGTTGTAGCCGTCATTGTATAATTTCTTTTTACTGTTTTTGCTCCTAGGATAGACCCATGGAGGGGGTGCACAAACTACCGGGTATGCCGAAGTGTCGAGTGGCCTACTCATAGGAGATGAGGGAGGTTACTACGCTTCGGGTACTTGGCGGGTAGTTTGCCGCACCCGTAGGGGTCTTGGGTGGGGTATTTGGCTATTCACCGCGACCGTGTAATTTGTGTTTCGTTACAGGCTCGTACGAATTACAGATTCCTAGTATATCCAATGTATTCATCTGTGATCTGAAATGTTTATCATTGCAGTATATCTATATATGATATTATTTAGGCGTTGCTTATGTTTTACAGACGCGCTAGCCCAGCCCCCGCTCTGTCGTTAGTTAAGTAACCTAACGGGTAATGACGGGGCCCCGTGGCGAATGCGAATGGCATAAGCGTACGTCATATTTTGGTTGTTTTCTGCAATGGTAGGATTAAATGATGGGACGCATTAAAAGAACTAATGCAAGAATATCACGCATTAAAAGAGCTAATGCAAGATAATAAACCAAGTTAAAGTCGTTGGAACACTTTCGAAAAACCACTCGGTTCTTTTCAAAACCAACTTTTAAATGCGGAGCTTGAGCCACTCCTTTTAAAAGCTATCTCGTTCCATCGACCAAATCAAGTTCACTACGTTCACGGTTTTGCCAAAACCATCCGTAGCCCTCTGTCGTTTCACATGAATAGTCAATAGTATTCAAGCTGTGTTTGTTGGCCAAAGTCAAGGCACAGTGATTGGTAGTTATTGGGTATTCATGTGCAGCATAGATAGATGCGTTGGTTTGGAACAGTCGTACTGCCTTGTTGGCCAAAGTCAAGGGTAGGTGCGGGTGGATTCAAATTAACCTGGAGAACGACGGGCAGAACTTGACATGTGACTTATGATTTGTTGGCCAAAGTCAAGGTCATAAGAGCATGGGGCAAAAATCCACATCGGGAGTTTCATAAGTACTGAAACTTGCTAGATTTGCATACCATTTGGAGTGTGATGATTCTGGTAGGATTCCTTCAGTTTCGTCACGCAATGATATTTGGATCCCGATCCTACTGTGAGTATATGCTACTCCTCGGGAAATTTCTCACTAATCGATCAATGCTATAAACCTAGTAGGTGCCTAGAAAGGTGTTAGCGGGGCTACGCCCCCAGGGAAAAGAGGTTCTTTAATTAAGGAACTTCGCGAAAGCGTTGGAAAACCTCCCTCGAAGTACCGACACCGGCCTGGCTGAACGGTTAAGCAAGTATTGTGCGGTGGGATTGATCCCGACTAATTCTTCCTTTATGGTTTGAGGAGGGATTCGAGAAACAGTGGGAGCCATCCTGTTTAGACAAACTAAAAACCACTCTAAACTTGCAAGAGCATCATGCTGAGTGTTTCTTCTTCTCTCTCCTAATTGCAGCGACCAAATCAACATGACTGGACTTAAGTTACTCCTAGATAAAAACAAACTGACAGGGCCAAACTACAAAGATTGGCTCAGGAATGTCAAGATAGCAATCACTTATGACAAGCTGGGGTATCTTCTTACCACCAAAGCTCCCCCTGTCCCTGGTCCAACTTCCAGCATCGCGGATAAGCAAATCCGCAAGACTTGGGAGATTGATAGCGCGAAGTCCAAATGCCTCGTGCTTGCCTCGATGGACAACGAACATCAGAGGAGGCATGAGAATATGGACTTGGAATCCATATTGCTTCATACAAAAGAACTGTATGGAGAGCAATCTCGTATCGCAAGATACGAAGCGTCGAAAAAGTTATTTTCGACAAGAATGGCCGTCGGATCATCAGTAGCCGAGCACGTGCTAAAGATGATCGGCTACATTGAGGAGCTCGCAGACCTAGGGATCACATTGGAGAGTGAACTATATACGGATATAGTTCTCCAGTCCCTTCCTTCCACTTACGCCCAGTTTATACTGAACTTCAACTTACAAGAAAAAGAGGTTGAACTTTCAGAGCTCCTCAACATGCTGAGGAGCGCAGAGGGCACCCTACAGAAAGGTAGGGATACATCCACTTTGTTTGTAGGAGGATCATCTTCTTCTAGGTCCAAGGCGAAAGCCAAGGGAAAGAAGAAGAAAGCCCCCGCCAAACCAAGGGGCGGTGTTAGTAAAGTGGATACGAAGGGAAAAGGTAAAGCAACAAAGATAGCGGGGAAGCTTGTGGATAAGGAAGAATGCTTCTATTGTCATAAGAAAGGACACTGGAAGAATGATTGCAGGGCCTGGAAGGCCAGAACACAGGAATTGAAGCAGGTTGCAGCTTCAGCTTCAGGTGTGTATGTTATTGAAAACTGTCTTTCAATAAACTCTACTTCCTGGGTATTGGATACCGGATCAGGATCTCATATCTGTAATTCTTTGCAGGCGTTGAGAAACCGTAGGGTTTTGAAGGCAGGTGACATGACCCTCAGAGTTGCGAACGGAGCTAGCATGGATGCTAAAGCCGTGGGGGACTATCACCTGGGAATGTCAGATGGACATGTTTTGGTTTTGCGTAATTGCTTTTTTTGTACCCAACGCAACTTGTAATATCATTTCTGTATCTTTAGTTTCTAAAGAAGGTTATGAATTTGCGTTTGTAAGTAATGTTGTAAACATTCACCTTAATCAAGTTTTGATTGGGTCAGGTACATTGAGTAATGGTATATACGTGTTAAACCAACCACAGATTTTTAATGTCCAGAATACACACAAAAGAAAGTCTCCAGAAATAAATCAGACTTTCTTATGGCATTGTAGATTGGGTCACATCAATGAGAGAAGGTTGACGAAGTTACATACAGAAGGGTATTTGAATGCGTTCGAATATCAGTCGTATGCCACTTGTCAATCCTGTCTCAAAGGAAAGATGACAAAGACTCCGTTTACTGGACATGGAGTAAGAGCGAGCGAGCTCTTGGGACTCGTACACAGTGACGTGTGCGGTCCAATGTCTACACATGCCCGAAGCGGACATTCTTACTTCATTACTTTTACAGATGACTTCTCAAGGTACGGTTATGTCTTCTTAATGAAACATAAGTCCGAGGCCTTTGGAAAATTCCAGGAGTATAAGAATGAAGTAGAGAAACAGACCGGCAAAAGTATTAAGATTCTAAGATCGGATCGAGGTGGAGAATACTTAAGTGCCGAGTTCCTGGACTATTTAAAAGAGAACGGAATTCTCTCTCAGCTTACTCCTCCATACACCCCGCAACATAACGGTGTATCGGAGAGACGGAACCGCACCCTATTGGATATGGTGCGGTCCATGATGAGTAACGCTGAGTTACCGCGATCATTCTGGGGATATGCGCTAGAATCAGCCGCATACCTTTTGAACCAAGTTCCTACTAAGACTGTGCCTACTACACCATATGAGATGTGGTGTGGGAAGAGACCCAATCTTAAGCACATTAAGACATGGGGATGTCCAGCTTTTGTCAAAAAGCAGCATGCGGACAAGCTCGAGGCACGCTCAGTACAGTGCAAGTTTGTGGGATATCCAAAGAATTCCAAAGGATATTTCTTCTACTGTGAAGAGGAACAAAAAGTCCTTGTTTCTCGTCATGCCTACTTCTTGGAAACTGAGTTTTTGGAAAACCAGATAAGTGGGAGCACAATAGAGCTGGAAGAAGTTCCAGAACCACAGACTGTTACTGAAAGCTTAGTGGAACCAGAGGGTTCAACAGAACAGGACATTCCTACGCCGCTCCGCAGGAGTAGTAGGCAGACTCATCCGCCCGAGAGATACTACGGTTTTCTCATAGACGGGGATAGAGAGGATTGCATCATAGAATATGATGAGCCTACTAGCTTCCAGCAGGCCGTTCAGAGCGTTGACTCAGTGAAATGGCTGGATGCAATGCGGACCGAAATGGAGTCTATGTACACCAACATGGTATGGACGTTGGACGTTACTCCAGACGGGGTAAAACCCGTAGGATGCAAGTGGATCTTCAAAAGGAAGATTGGTGTAGATGGACAGGTTGAGACCTATAAAGCAAGGCTGGTAACAAAGGGTTTTCGTCAAAGACCTGGCTTGGACTATGACGAGACCTTTTCTCCAGTAGCCATGCTGAAATCCATTCGGATCCTTCTTGCCATTGCTGCCTTCCACGATTATGAGATCTGGCAAATGGACGTAAAGACCGCTTTTCTAAATGGAAATTTAGAGGAGTGTGTCTATATGGACCAACCAGAGGGTTTCATTCAGAGTGGGAGCAGCGGAAAGGTGTGCAAGTTGCTTAAGTCCATCTATGGACTAAAGCAGGCATCGCGGAGTTGGAACATCTGCTTTGATGAGACGGTCAAAGAATTTGGCTTTATCAAAAATCCAGATGAACCATGCATCTATAGTAGATTTGTAGCGAGAACTGTAGTATTCCTCGTTTTATACGTGGATGACATTCTCTTAATAGGAAATGACATTCCTATGCTACAATCTGTCAAGGGGTTCTTGTCACACAGGTTCTCCATGAAAGACCTGGGTGATGCCTCATACATTCTGGGTATCCGGATCTACCGTGACAGATCCAAGAGGATATTAGGACTTTCTCAGTCCAGGTACATCGACACCATACTGAAAAGATTCAGTATGGAAGATTCCAAGCGCGGTAACCTACCGGCTTGTCACGGGATCACCCTCTCTAAAGAGATGTCTCCCAAGACTGATTTGGAGAGGGATCGCATGTCTATTATACCCTACGCTTCTGCGGTAGGCTCTATAATGTATGCGATGTTGTGTACCAGACCGGATGTAGCTTATGCACTGAGTGTGGTAAGCCGGTATCAGTCAAACCCTGGGGAGAAACAATGGATAGCGGTAAAGAACATTCTCAAGTACCTGAGAAGGACTAAGGAGATGTTCTTGGTGTATGGCGGAAAAGACCTCCAGATCGAGGCCTTTGCTGACTCCAGCTTCCAGAGTGACAAGGATGATTCCAAGTCCATGTCGGGCTTTGTCTTTACCCTCAATGGAGGGGCGGTGTGTTGGAAGAGTTCCAAACAAGAAACCGTTCCAGACTCGATGATGGAAGCGGAATACATCGCTGCATCTGATGCCGCAAAAGAAGCTGTCTGGATGAGGAAGTTCTTGAAAGAACTTCAAGTGGTTCCGTCCATTGTTGATCCAATACCTCTGTATTGCGACAACAACGAGGCTATAGCTTTAGCGAAGGAACCCAGGTCCCATCAGAGATCCAGGCACATCTTGAGGCGGTATCACCTGATCAGGGAGATCGTGGATCGCCAAGAGATCGAGGTTCGGAGAGTCGCTTCAGAAGATAACACTGCAGATCCATTCACCAAGGCCTTGCCCCAGACTCAGTTCGAGCGGCTGATCGAGATGATAGGTCTTCGATACGCCAGTACATGGCCTTAGTGCAAGTGGGAGATTGTTAGTGTATATGCCCTAGAGGCCATTACTGTATCATACTGGTTTGTATATTACTTAATGGATGCTTGGGATATTCACCTTGTATATACAATCTTGCTCAAAATAGTAGTATGCTACTTGGTTTGTTTCTACTTCAATATGTACATGTGTTTATTTTTGTATATCGCCTATACACATTAGTGGAGCCCATAGGATCTTTGCTTGATTACCAGCGATGTGATAGCCGTCACACTAGTGGGGCTGGGTAATCTATAAGCACATCCTTATGCAGGTCCCTGGTCGCAGGACTATCGAGACAGGGCATCGATACTCCGGAGTAGACCAGCGCATGCGCTTCTCATCCCAGTGTGGGAGACGGTCTGTCCCACAGCCGTCAGTACGTCGTACTTGAGATAGTATGCGGGTGCTCGTTAGGTTACGGGTACACTGGACAGGACTCGTCGGGAACTGACTAGTTGGTATTATGCCTATCGTCAGTTATCAGTTCCCAGGTGACATGAGTACAGCTTAGTCCGCTGACTTGACACTGTCACTTCGCCTCGAGTGTGTTCCCACTGTACTTTGATCACTACCCTATCACGGCTCAAAGGAGTCGTGCAAACAGGTGGTGGTTGGGTGCAGTCCCGAAGCACTTGGAGGCAGTGACGGTTAGACAGGATTCGTCTCTCCCGGTATTGGGGGTTGACATCGCGCTGTGTTTAGGAGAGCCATTACACGAGTAGTCCCTGGCTAGGGCAAAGGCGATATACTGGTAGGCTTCCAGTGTTATCTCAGGGTGTTTTGGGCTTCGCTCCGGCACGACTTGTACCGCTATTGGGGGACTGACGTTTACCGCCCCCTAGGCCCGCCATGCGATGTATCAGACGAACAGACCGGACTGTACGGAGAATGTCACACTCAGGCTCAGTAGGAGTTCAGATGGGTTTCGCCTCGTCGGTCTTCTTATCGGCATTACCTGGGGACCGTTACGCACAGCTAGTGCCGCTTGCGGTCTGTGGTTAAACCCACTGCCGGCGTAGTGTCGAGTCTTTAGAGTCCCACACAGAAAGCTTTTCTCCTTTAGGCAAAAGAGTAGAGGTCGCATGGTATTGCGACAGGTCGCATGGTTTTGCGACAGGGTTCGGTCACATCCGTGCACTTGTGCGCGTACAGTGTCCGGACAGTTTACACTAACGGGCCTTGGTTTAAGCCAGATCCTAGTGTACCTTATGGGATTGGATTTATCCAGTTTGCATTCGTGTTCCTCGGAACGCGGATGCGGGTGTGTATGCACAGTTGACAGGGAGACAGAGGCAGTGGATTCTCATTAGGGTTGTTGACAGTTGACCGTTGACTATTGACCTTTTGATCAACCCTAATGAGAATATGATATGTGATTAACTATTATATTAATTAAGTATTATGGTGACATGGTTGTTGACTTTTGTTGACTTTGTTGACTTGTTGACTTTTGTTGACTTGTTGACTTTGTTGACCGGTTGACTAGGCTTGACTAGTTGACCATCATGATAACCATAGCCATCATTTCATGGCAAAGACTTTTTCTTGCTTGCTCATTTGTGTAAAATGAGTGCATGAAATGATATGGTTATGGTTGCTTCAAACAATCACATAAGACTTTTTTAGTATGATGAGTTATCATGACTTTGGATTATGAGAGGATGAAAGACAAAAGAGAGCCTTATTCTTTCTTGCTCATTCTCTCTCTTGTTCTTGAGCTCTCTTGTTTTTGCTCTCACCCTCAACCTCTTCCTCCCTCTCTTGATTCTATGGTTCTCTTGTCTCATGAGTTGAGAATCAAGAACCATAGATAAAATCCCACACAAAGTATTCTCTACTCATTCTAGTTCACTAGGTTTAGCAAACCAAGTGAACTAGTTTCTTCAAAGAACGAAGAAGGAGCTAAAGGTTGGAGCTTTCAGGTGGATCTATCTTCGGCGTACGGAGACGACGAGAAGAAGCCAATCGGACCACCATCGGAGCTTGAAGACGAAGGAGTTCAAGACAAGTAAGGTATAACCCCCTAACCGAGTAGCTAGAAACTCATAGTTAGGTTGTTAGATAGATGTTTAACCAAGATCCGGGTTATAGGTCCATGTTACCACCTCCGTAAAAATTGTTTTTTACCAAATTCCGCATTCCCGAAAGTACCGGGAGAGGTAGCATGGACTTACAATAAGTTCCAAGAGCTCTGTTGCTCTTTCTCCATGTCCGGTGAACGGAGATTTGGTCATATTCCCTTTGAGACAAGACTGACAAGTTTCATAAGATGAAAACTCGAACGTATTCAAAAGTCCATCTTTATGCAACTTACTTAGTCTTTTCTCTCCGATATGACCAAGTCTACAATGCCACAAGTAGGATTCAATCGTATCTGAATTCTTCCTCTTGCGTGTGTTTTGTACATTGAGAACTGTAATCTGATTTAGAACGTAGATACCATTAAACAGTGTACCTTCTACAACCAGACCTTATGAAGGTAAATGTTCATGATATTTCTATCAAGAACAAAGTTATATCCATCTTTATCGAGTAAAGAAACTGATATGATGTTGCAAACCATGGAAGGTACATAGTAGCAATCGTTCAAAATCATAGTATTGCCATTTGGCAACACTAGGTGATATTCACCGACGGCTGCAGCATTAACTTGTGCTCCGTTCGCTACTCTGAGCGACATATCACCAGGTACAACTCTCCTACTTTTTCTCAGTCCCTGCAATAGATTACAGATATGAGATCCTGATCCGGTATCAAGTACCCAGGAGGTAGGGCTGACCGTAAAGCAGTTCTCAATTACAAGAACACCTGAAGTAGATGCAAAACCATGCTTCTTCTTCAACTGGGTATCCTTGGAATCCATACAATCTTCTTTCCCTTGCTCATACTTATGACTATTGTCGTAAGTTAGAGCCGAACCAACGTTCCCCAGCCCCGAATAAGAATTCGGATCAGTCAAGCGATACATTTTATTATCTTGATTAGGGCATGAAATGGTTGCTACCTGGAGAGAGAGAAAAGAAACACTCAGTGTGCGCTCTTGCAAGATTAGATTGGTTTATTGATTTATCTAACCAGGATGGCTCCCACTGTTTCCTCAAATTCTTCTTCAAACCCTAAAAGAAGAACTAGTCAGGATTAATCGCACGTCACAATACTTGCTTAACCTTTCAGCCAGGCTGGTGTTGGTACTTCGAGGAAGGTTTTCCAACGCTTTCGCGAAGTTCCTTAATTAAATAACCTCTTTTCCCTGGAGGCGTAGCCCCGCTAACACCTTTCTAGACACCTACTTGGTTTATAGCATTGATTGTTAAGTGAAATATTCTCCCGAGAGTAATCCAACTCATCAGTGGGATCGGGATACAACTATCATTGTGCGATGACCTAAATGGAATCCACTCTAGTCACCACACTCCAGAAGGTATGCTGAATCTACAAGTTTCAGTTTCTTTAGAAACTCCCGATGTGGATTTTTGCCCCTAGGACCCAAGTGACCTTGACGGAGTCAACAAATCAAAAAGTCCTAGTCAAGTTCAACCCGTCATTATCTGGATTGCATTAAACCCACCCGCATAACCCTTGACGGAGTCAACAAGGTTATACGACTATCCTAACCAATCCCATATACTGCTATAAACAAGCAGCACTCAGCTACCGTACACTACGCCTTGACGGAGTCAACAAACGCAGCACGAATACTAAGTGTTACTTGTAAGAAATGACGGAGGGCTACGGCTGGGTTTTTGGCGAAAAACCCGTTAACGTAATGAACTTGATATCGTTGAAGGAACCTGATAACCTTTTTGAAAATATAGCGGCGAAAACTTTTGCTAAAGAGGTCACTCCCTGTGAAGGGATCTCGGCTCTTTCCTCGTCGAATGAGGTGCAGGATATTCCAAACTGAATACCTCGATGCAAAGCAAGAATAATCGACTATAGTGAAGTTATTACCCTGACGCAAACTTTTTGTCCAAGGGGTCACTCCCGATGAAGGGATCTCGGCCCTTGCCTCGTCGACTGAGGTGCTGGGCATTCATAACTGAATACCTCTATGCAAAACAAAAGAGAGCGTCCTTGCAATAACATCTTTTTGAAAAATTGTTCCAACAACGTTCTTTTTAGGTTTGTTTTCTTGCATTAATTTAATGCGTCCTATCAATTAATCCTACCATTGCAGAAAACAACGAAAATATGACGTACGCTTATGCCATCCGCATTCGCCACGGGGCCCCGTCATTACCCGTTAGGTTACTTAACTAACAACAGAGCGGGGGCTGGACTAGCACAGATGCAAAACATAAGCAACGCCTAAATAAATATCATATAGATATATATATACACATTCGTCAGATGCAATGATAGCCATTCCAGATCACAGATGAACACATTGGATATACTAGGAATCCGCATTCCGTACGAGCCTGTAACAAAAAGCGGATTACACGGTCGCGATGAATAGCCAAAACCCCACCGTAGACCCCTACGGGTGTGGCAAACTACCCGCCAAATACCCGAAGCGAAGCAACCTCCCTCAACACCGTGAGTAAGCCACTCGGCACTTCGAGGTACCCGGTAGTTTGTGCACCCCTCCTTGGGTCTATCCTAGGAGCAAAAACAGTAAAAAAGAAATTATACAATGGCGGCTACAACCTCATCCCGGATGTGCGGCCAAACAAATAATATTACATCAATTTACATATTACATGAATTGAAAGATAAAGAAAACTCTCATCTCACAACCCCCGGGCTATTCATCCGCGACAATCCAACGAATTCATATACACAAACCATCAACATTACAGATCACAGATATGCACAACCCCCACTAATCGACGTATAGCGATTAGCCGACGTTCAGTGCATATATCACATTACAGATATAACCATCTAGCTAAAATTTGTAGAACTCCTATAAAAATACAAATTTGTAACTACCCCCAAAAATTAACATTTTCTCTGGATAATCTGGGCAGAACAAAAATATCTCAAAAATCCCAGAACTCAAAAATAGGAATTTTGCAAGAAATCGGAGCCACGGCCGAGTCAACTCGGCCGCGGATCCGCGGCGGAACGTATGGTTCTTCTACAGTCACTTAGTCGGGGCTATGGGGCATGGCTGTCTATTCAGTTTATCCGGCGAGTATCCGCGTACGCTACGTGATTGCAACGGACTTTTGATCGCATCAAAATTCCGTGGCAACCGATCATTTGAGACTAAACTGCTATGTTTATAATATCCAAATTAGTTATCTCATAACTACTTATGGATTCCAAATATTGTATCACATTCCAGATAAATAGACAATGTTAAATTTTCAGATCGAATAATCAAACACCCAAGTTTTTCCAAAAAGTTCTCAACACTTGAGGGGAGTTTAAAAACATCCATCACATGCCACAGTACCAACGGTCTAGCCGTAGAAGGGTCAAGCCAACGCCTCACATGTGGCATGCCGTACTGCCCCAAACCCTAAGGTTCAAAAGGCAGTTCAAGATGGTCACATAATCGAGTTAAGGTTTGTTGTCTTCTGTTGGGTCCACGTTACCCACCCCGGTCCTTTCGGGGAGGCGGAATAGGTAAAACGAAAAATTTTCCTAACTAGGTAACATGGACCGTTTCATGAAGGATCATCGCTAAACAAAAACTAACAAAAACTACAAGTACTAACTACTATGTAGAATGGTTATACCTTGGTCTTGAACTCCTTCTCTTCTTCTTGTGGTTCTCCCTCTTGCTTGCTCCTTGTAGTTGCTTGAACGGATCCTCCTCGTCGTCTCCTCTTTGCCATAGATGGATCCACCCGAGGGCCTCGAACTTGAGCTCCTATCTCAATCTAGAGATCACTAAGGTGCTTGGTTTGCTAAACCTAGTACCTTAGAGTGAGTAGAGAAGATTTGTGGTGGTTTTGTCTCAAAGGTTCATGACTTCCAACTCATGGAACACTTGAACCTTGAGAGAGGAAGAGGAAGAAGAGAGAGCTTTTCTTTCTAGGAGAGAGAAAGGAAATGATAGAATGAGCTCTCATAATCCAACCCTTCTCACAAAAGTAAGAATAATGATAATAATAATAATAATAATTAAGTATATGGTGATGGTTAGTTTCAATGACCATTATCATTTCATGCTATAATTGCTTTTTGCAAACAACAAGCAAGCAAAAGTCATACCCAACGAAATGATAGCTATGAAATGATGATGGTCAACAAGTCCAAAATGGTCAACCGGTCAACAAAGTCAACAAAAGTCAAACTTTCAACTCAACCATGGCACAATAATACTTAATTAATATTATTAATCATATATCATATTCTCATTAGGGTTTAAAGAAAAATCAACGGTCAACTAGTCAACCAAAGCCAAATGGTCAACAACCCTAATGAGAATCCTCTGCCTCTGTCAACTGTGCATACACACCCGCATCCGTGTTCCAAGGAACACGAATACACTGAGACAAAACCAATCCCAAAACAAGTACTAGGATCTGGCTTAAACCAAAGCCCACTAGTAACTACTGTCCGGTCACCAAACGTCCACAAGTGCGCGGATGTGAACGAACCCCGTCGCAAAACCATGCAACCTCTACTCTGTTTTGCCCAAAGGCGAGTAACCCTCTGTGTGGGACTCTAAAGGCTCGACACTACGCTGGCAGTAGGTTTAACCACAGGCCGCAAGCGGTACTAGCTGTACGTAACGGTCCCCAGGTAGGTGCCGACAAGAAGACTGATGAGGTGAACCCATCCTAACTCCTACTGAGCCTGAATGTGACAATCTCCGTACAGTCTGGTCTGTTCGTCTGAGAATATCGCATGGCGGGCCTAGGGGGCGGTAAACGTCAGTCCCCTAATAGCGGTACAAGTCATGTCGGAATGTAGCCCAAAACACCCTGAGAATCTACTGGAAAACCTACCAGCAATTCTCGCTTGCCCTGGCCAGGGACGACAATATGTAATGGCTCTCCTAGACACAGCGCGATATCAACTCCCAATACCGGGAGAAACGAATCCTGTCTAACCGTCACTGCCTCCAAGTGCTTCGGGACTGCACCCAACTACTACCTGTTTGCACGACTCAGTAGAGCCGTGGTAGGGTAGTAATCAAAGAACAGTGGGAACACACTCGAGGCGAAGTGACAGTGTCAAGTCAGCGGACAAAGCTGTACTCATGTCACCTGGGAAGTGTTAACTGACGATAGGTATAATACCAACCAACAGTTCCCGACGAGTCCTGTCCAGTGTACTCGTAACCTAACGAGCACCTGCATACTATCTCCAGTACGACGTACTGATGGCTGTGGGACAGACCATCTCCCCTGCTGGGAAGAGAAGCGTATGCACCAGTCTACTCTGGAGTATCGATGCCCTGTCTCGATAATCCTACGACTAGGGACCAAAATAAGGATGTGCTTATAGACTACCCAGCCCCCACTGGTGTGATCGCCATCACAACGCCGGTAGTCAAGCAAAGATCATAAGGGCTCCATCAATATGTATCAGCGATATATTAAAAGAAACATATACACATATTAAGATAGAAGCAAACCAAGTAGCATACTCCTATGTCGAGCAAGACTGTCGTAAACCCGTATATATATATATATATATATATCTCCAAGCCTCCAAAATATATTATACAAACTAGTATATATATATATATATATATATATATCTCCAAGCCTCCAAAATATATTATACAAACTAGTACTATACAATAATGGCCTCTAGGGCATACATATCTAACATCTTCTAGAGGGTCCATCGCGTATCTTGCACGATCTAAACGTTCTTAAACAAACGGAAAAATCCAACACTTGGAAATTTTCCGGGTCGGGAAAAAGTGAGTTATTGATATCCGTTCGAATTTTTTAATACTTTCTAAATATCCGGAAAACACAACGAAATTAAATTTTCCGATCGAATCAACGATTACAAAATAAACCCCAGAACACTCAACCCTTGAGTCAGATTAAAAATACCCATAAAATAGTAACAACAGAGGCAAGTATTACTGTGCAAAAAACCGTCTCTAATACCCTTACCTTGCCGCGGAACCGCCGCCAAAGGTGGCTTATTGTCGCGGTTCCGCGGCCACGTGGAGGACTTAGGGGCTCGTTTTTCATGGTAATTCTTAGAAAACCCTGCTGAATTTTTTAGGTATTTTTAATACAGAAAAATCCCGGTTTTGAAAAATTTTCCAGATAGGGGTATAATTTGACGTATCGGGGTTCGTTTGGAATTTTAACTTCGTAAACACATCGCCTAATGCTCTAGCTAGGCTCTGATACCTCTATAGGGTTACTAGACACTCTAATAAGGTTCTACAAGGCATCAACCATGCCGGATTAAAAATTTAGCCGTGCCGAATAACTCTAAACAAGATCTTTGCTAGAAAATTAGGTTAACACATGCAAGTTAAACTCTTTAACCCTAAGTGAATACGAAATACAACCTTTGTAGATCGGTCCTTCACTTCTAAAGCTCCTTGATGTAGTCCCTTCGCTGCGATCATCCAACTCTCGGACTCTCGGACGGCTCCATGAGAAAGCTGCAACGGTATTGCTTGAAGTCTTCGAGGCCGAAGATGATCTACGTCGAGGGAATATGGACTCAAGCTTCTACTTCACTAACCAAAGAATTAGTGAAGCAAACACCCTAAACTAAAGTGCTAGTCTAGTAGAGGATGGTGAGATAGGACATGGGTATACTTTAGAATTTCTTTTCTCACTTTGATTCTCTCTCTATTTCAAACCCTAGAAAGAAATTTTGAGGAGGAAGAAGATGAGCTCAAAATGAATATGAAAAATAATCAAGAGAGAGAATGAGCTAACCATGGTGAGTGAGTATCATATACTAACCCATGTAGAGACATTACCATAGGTAATCATAGTGGTTAGGTTAACTAATATCTTAAGTAAAACAAAACTAGTGGACTAAGTCAATGCAAACAAAAGCTTCATGAAGCTTCATGCATTTGTGCTCATTATCCATTTATTTTAGAATTACTTTAAATATAAAAACCTAACAAATATAATTAGTATGGTATAAGTCTTCTACACCCATGATAGTTGTATCAACAACCATGATACAATTTATACACTAATAAATATATATCACATGTATATTAACTTGTGCACAAGTGAGAAAAATAACTGCTTAAGTAAACCAATGTTAGTTAATGTAAATTAGTATATCACATATACAATTATACACTAAATTATTAAATCAACACTTGACTTAATAATCCTGTTATATCACATATAACCGACTAGCATCCAATGTATCGATTTATCGAATCAACCCTTGATTCGACAACTTGGTTATATCGCATATAACCGATCGACACAAACTCGCGAGAATAGAATACGGTATCGCATACACGCATTATTCTCGGTCCCACACATATCACATATGCGCTCCTATTTCGTTTTGCCTGAGCCAGTACAACCTCTATATAGGACTCTAAAGACTTGTCAATACGCCGGCAGTAGGTGATGATCATATCAAGCACCCATAAGCTGTCAGCGGTACTAGCTGGACGTAACGGCTACCCGGGTATTGAGCGATCAGAAGATCAGTAAGCAAGCCCGCTCCAACTCCTGCAAAAAGCCTGACAGTGACACTACCGTACAATCCGGTCTCCTCGTCTGATATGTCGCATATCAAGTCTAGGGGTGGTAAACGTCAGACCCCAATAACCGATAAGTCATGCCGATATAAGGCTCATAACGGGTCGAGAAACTACTGGTAACACTTACCAGTAAATCTTTAAACCAGCCATGGCCAGGGACTTCCCTGTTATGGCCAATCGAGCATAGCGCAACATCAACCCCCAATACCGGGAGAGACGAAACCCCTCTTATCGCTCATTGCCTCCATGTGACTCGGGACTGTACCCAAAAACCACCGTTTTTCACGCCCTCTTGGATGTGGTAAGGTGGAAATCAAAGCACGGTGGGAATCACACAAGACTCTATGACAATCCCGAGTCTACAGACTAACCTGTACCAGTGTCACCAGAGAACTGCCATCTGATGTATGGTATAATACCATCTGGGAGTTCTCGGCGAGTCCGTCCAGTATACCCAGTCTCTACTGAGCACCCGTATATCATCTCTGATGTCAAACACCAATGAATATGGGATCATCCATCGCCCATCTGTATGGGTTGAGAAGGTATACGCTAGTCTACTCTGGTATATCGATGCCCCGTCTCGATACACCCATGACTAGGGACCTTGAAGGATGTACTTATGGACTACCCTGTCCCCACTAGTATGATCCGCATCATAGTCCAGGTAGTCAAGTACACATCCTAAGGGCTTTACCAATATGTAACAGAGAGGCAATCAGTGTACACATTAAGGTAAAGAGTAACCAGATAGCATACAATCACGTCGAGCAAGAAAGTCCTCCCTATATATGTCCAAGCATCCACTACAATATACATCACATGTATAGTAATGGCTTCTAGGGCATACATATAACTAACACTTACTAATAAACTAATCGTCGTGCGAACGTGCGTTGTCAATGAATAAACACTTACGAATAATACAATTATGGTATAAAATAGAACGAATCGTTAGTTTTAAAATGAGTATAATCTTTAGCATTTCGTAATATCCCAATCTGGATAAATAGTAAGGCTCCACGAGTCAAATAAATAAAGGTCACACTCGGCAATTTTTCATCATCTTATCCAGTATAGAATCTCACCTCGTACGATATCAACCAAATATACAATCATAATAAGAATATAAAAGATGAAATGAAACATGAAACATGGCATTTTAACTAAGTATCAATAAACGTAGCAAGGCTAGCAAGTATAGGTATGCAACAGAGTAGGTTACTCAATACAATACTAATCGAATGATAATGCAATCAAGTTTCGCAAATAGGTTTAAAATAGCGACACGAAGTTTTATAAATTTTATGGTAGTCGGGGGTGCTATACGCCATCCGTCCGATTTCCCACTTGTAGATACTATCCCACTCACAGTAATACGGATCGAGCTAGTTGTATCCTACGATCGTCTTGCGCTTCATCGCCGCCTCAGAGGTCTCCGCAATCGAACCTAGAATCGAACAATAACGTTCGTACATGAGAAAATAAACTACCGATACCGACATATATACATATACTAAGCGAACCAAACTCACTTAAGTTAAAACGTGTAACCACCGTGTTCTAATCATGTGCGAAGTTACCTAGAACTACCCCGAATTGTCGAATTTCAACTTTAAATGCTTGCGGATTTTATGATGGAAGTTCTGAAATTGGCAGTTTTTGGGCTCATTTTGAAAACTCACCAAAAATAGTAAACACGATATTTAGACTCAAACTAAAATTCTACATATGAATAAATGAGTTAACTTTGATACCCCAAATTATGTTTTCCAATTTCGAAGTATAGAACGTGAAATAAAATATAAAGTTAAAACATATTTCTGGATAATTTAACCAGACCAGAAAACACCCTTGCACTAAATAAATGATATCTTTAGATTTTGTAAAGTGAATACAGAAAATTAAAAATTTTGAGATATCTACACAAAACTATCTACAACCCACAATTTTTTTTATATTCCAAATTGTTAATATAAAAATTAATAAAATTGTTACAACTTAAGTGAAAAACAGCCACTGGAAATGAAATTTCCAGTTTGGATACCCTTTCTTTAAAAATTCGTATAAAATTCATTTTACTATAAAACTTAATAAAAAAAAATTTGCTGAAAGATAAACCAATTATCTATAATTTTGATGTTTTACAAAAAGGCTAATTCTCAACATAAAATGCTCAAAAAAAATTGAAATCCTAACATGTCAATGTTTTTTAGCATATAACTCAATTAAAGAAATTACAAGTATTTAGTTTTCTTGGCCATCAACTTAAAGATTAGTAAAGAAAGGATTTTATACCTATATAAAGAAATGAAGGAGAAGATCAAGTTTGTAGGAGCCTTCTTGATGAGTTGATGAAGGCTTCATCATGATCAAGTTAAGGTTCTTGAGTGGGTTTTGGAGTTGGGAATATGAGAGTGTTTGTGTTTGTGAGAGTGAGAGTGTGTTAGAGTGAATGAGATGAGGAGGAAATGAGGATGAGAGGAAGTGAGGAGAGAATGAAGCGGAAAAAATGAGGAGGGAAACAATGAGGAGTGGCAATAGATATGGGTGTGCCCATGCCTCATGTCCTCTCTCTCATTTCTAAAAAAATAAAAACGCATTTAAAAATATAAATTCCCAATTAAGGAAAAAAATACTAATATTAATGCTAACCATGACCAAAATACTTATTAGTTTTATCATGACCAAATTGTGATAACCCAATTTCGATAATTGGTATTATTCTAGTAAACCATATTACATTATTATTTAAATTCCAAAATAACACTTATTATTTTTCTGAAATGTTACGATGATAGAGATGAACCAGATGGCATATTATCATCTCGAGTAAAACCGTTCTATCCGTATAGGTCCTCCCTCAATCATCATAATCGCTTGCCTACGATTACAATAATTGTTTTGAGGGCATTATAGCCAACATATCGAATACGGAGATATTTTGGTTTCGAAACCCTATACATCGTCTCCTATTAGTTATAGTGTTTAGTTTGGCTCTGATATCAGTGTAAGTCTATAGTGCTCCTTACCGTGACTATAACTGCCTTGCGGAATCAAAAACTTTAATTTTAACTTGAGTACTATATACTTTAACCCTAGAATTCATGTCCAAACATTAAACTAATCTAACTACAAGAGTTTAACTACTATGTAGAGGATTGCAACCTTTGAAATCGTGTCCTTCGGGTCTTATATGGTCTTCTCCTTGAGCTCCTAGGGTCCTTGGATTCTCTCGAATTGATCTTCCCGTATCAAAGACGATCCACCCGAGAATGCCGGTTCAAGCTTTAGCTTCTAAGGAGCAACAAAAGATCTAGATTTGCTAAGTCTAGATACTTAATGGTGTAGTTACAATATCAAGATGCTCTCTTTTTTTTCCTCAAAACTCAAGAAAAATGAGGAAGAAGATGAAGAAAAGAACTGGCTAAGGATAATAATTAAAACCATATTAATTATCCACCCTCTACTTTTATCTCTTCATACCCTTTTTTAATTATAAAAAAAGAAAAGAAGTGAGTAGGCTTGTGACTCACGAGTGTGAGTCACAAGCCCACACACTTCATGTAAAATCAAGAAGAGATAAGAAGTAGAGAGAGCCACCTCACCATGGTACACATATATGCACATATAAATATATGTGTGTGTGTGTGTAATCAAGTATACCAAAAACTCGTATTTATAATAAATACGTATGCCCATATTTCTACTAAAATTCGAATACCGTATTTGAATCGAAAATACAAAATACGCGTATTCATATTAAGAAACAAATACATGTATTTGTATCAAGACACAAATACCCGTATTCATACAAATACACGTATTCTTATAAATACCATATTCGTGTTAGAATACAAATACCCAAAAGAAAGCAATATAATACTAGCTTCATATCTGACTATCTTTAAAACCTGCTAGTATTACTAAATAGTCCGATTAAATTACGTGTATTAAAATACACATGTTCAATCGAACACCCGAGCGTATCGAAATATGCATACTATACTGTTTCGCCTGAACCGGGAAACCCTCTGTATGGGACTCTAGAGACTCGACAATACTCCGGTAGTGAGTTTAAACACAAGAACGTCAGTGGAACTAGCTGTATGTAACGGCTACCCAGGTATCTGTCGAAAGAAAGATCGACAAGAAAACTCGTCTGAACCCCTATTGAGCATATATGTGACATTCTCCGTACAGTCCGTTCTATTCGTCTAAGAGTATTGCATATCGGGCCTAGGGGTGGTAAATGTCAGACCCTTATTAGCGCGAAAAATCGTGTCAGTGTGGAACCCAATACAACCGGAGAAACTACTTGTGTACCTACCAATAAATCTCACTTGCCCTGACCAGAGATCTGTAGTATCGGCTAACCGTACACAGTGCGATATGGACTCCCAATACCGAGAGAGACGAATCATTTCTATCACCTACTGCCTCCAAATGTTTCGGGACTGCATCCAACTACTACCAGTTTGCACGACTCTTTAAAATTGTGGTAGACTAGTAATCTAAGTACAGTGGGAACACACTCGAGACTGATAGTGATGTCACGTCATCGGAGTAAGCTGTACTCATGTCACTAGAGAACTGCTATCCGACGATAGGTATATGATAGGTGTAATTTATTGCATATTTTTCTAACTCATTTATCATGTTATTAATGTCATATTTTATGTTGTTCCGGATATCTTTTGTGAATTATTACAAATAACAGGGCTTGGATGCAAAAAGACGGAAAATTGTCCTAAAAAAAGGATTATGTGCGTATAATGGAGACTTAAGGGAATTATTCAGAAAATCAAAAGACAATTTGAAAATTTAGAATAAATTTTGGAATATCATTACAAATCAGCAAAGGTTGCAACAAATAGAGGTGAATCAATCATCATAACAACAAATCAGTTGGAGAAACCAAATTAAATCAAAAACAACAAATCAACATGTCTAATTATATGCCAAAATTGGGAACAATTCGGAGATCAACGCAACTACAGAGATATAGAAAGATATTCAAGATTTTATGTGCTAAAAAATCATGTAAATTGATGATAAAACCACAGAAAAAAGCTGGAGCCACGAAGCCAAAAAAACGGCGACGAATTAGCAGTCAATTTTGAGCCGTTCGATAAGAATTTTTATGGACACGATCTTCTTTCCACATTGATTAATATAAGATGTAGGGTTTTGTCTTTTGAAGATTCTGAAGGTACGTAACAGTATCCAACAGAACAATTAGATTAGATTATCATAGTTGTTAACAAATAGATTCTCTTGTATATTCTATTATTTGTTCTCTAATCTTCCTTAAACCTATATAAGCAGTTGTATAGCCTTAGGGTTTCATATCTCTCTCGATATAGAACTAGGGTTTTCAAGTTTGAAAAGATTTGGAAAAAATTGTAAGTTATTTTATTATGAGTAAAATTCTGCTTTTTCTTAATATCATGTGTAACTAATTTTCTTCTAGGTGTTTTTTATTTGCTATCTTTTATGGTGTGATGTTTTTATAACTTTTATTCTTGATTTAATATGAATGTTTCTTAATCTAAAAAATCTCTCTTTGTTCTTAATCTAAAAAATCTAATTTTTATGAAAAGTTGACACTTTAAAGTAAAAATTAGGGATAGATAAAAAAAACTTATAAACTAATTAGGTTGATGATAGCATGACAACCTAGAAACTTAATTAGGGACGGCAGAGATAATTATAAATCATAGATATTCAATCTAGTTAATTGATTTAATCTAGAAAAACCTAAAACATGGTGGTTGTAAATTCACGACCTACAAATATGCATCGATGGATAAATTAGATAATTTTAATATACTAGAATTAGGGTTTTTACTTAAATCTAAATGATATAATATAATTGATAGGATAAGATTAAATAAAATAATTTATCTTATGCCTTTATATTATTAATAGATCATTAGTTAAAATTAGAAAAGAGAATAAATGTTTATCATATAAACCATCACATTAGAAAAGCAAATAAAAACCCTAGAGATTTTTCTCTCTTGAAAACCAAATTTTATTTTATTTCGCATTAAATTGTTAGATTTTAAAAATAACTCAACTTTAACTTAGTTTAAAAGTAATTAACACACCTTTCTGTAGGAACGATCCTCAAGTACAACTGCGATAAGCTGTATACTTGCGGTTAAATTTGGAGACTAATAAAATCAACATCAGTATAATACCAACTAGCAGTTTCCAGCAAGTTCGTCCAGTGTAACTCATAACCTAATGAGCACCTGTATATTATCTTTGGTACCGTATACCAATGGCTGCGGGACCGGCCATCTCTGCTGATGGGGATAAGAAACGTATACACTAGTTTATTCTAGAGTATCGATGCCCAGTCTCGATAATCCTACGACTAGGGACAATTTTAAGGATGTGCTTATAGACTACCCAGCCCCCACAAGTATGATCCTCATCACAACGCTGGTAGTCAAGCAAAGATCATACGGGCTCTATCAACATGTATTAGCGATACGCAAAAAAGAACATATACACATGTTAAGATAGATACAAACCAGATAGCATACTATCATATCGAGCAAGACTGTCTTATACATATATATCGCAAGCATCCAAAAGGTAATATACAATCCTGTACTGTACAATAATGGCATCTAAGGCATATATATCTAACAATTAGAATAAAGTAAAGAACCATGCATTGAAAGTATCAAGATTCTTCGAAGTATTCGAAGATGTAGATACGTATGCTAAGTATTCCTTCACAGTAATAATGAGAATATTATTTCTCTCACATGTTACTCATCTGTGGGTACGCTCCTTGATGAGTAATGTTGTATGGACTTTTTCGATTTAAGAAATATGCCCTGGACTCAGTTGCATAACTTTTTGAATCGGGTTCCATCTAACTTAGTGCATTTGATTCTATATGAATATAGAATGGTAGCATATCTTATGGTTGTTAAGATATAGAGTTATCTGGTTTTTGTTTAAAAGAAAAATCCAGACGAACTCAAGGCACGCTTCAATAATGACAGTTTGTGGATTATCCCAAGCTTTCGCAAGGGTTTAACGTCTACCATTTGCAAAATCAATAGTTGCATTGTTCTTAACTCGCCATTTTTTTTATAAAAGGACTTCTTTGCAAAAAGAATTTAGTGGGAGTATGGTAGAACTAGAAGTGATTTTAGAACCACAAACGATTACTAAAAATTTAGTAAAACCTAAGAATTCAATTGGATTCAACAAACCATAGCGACTCCACGGATTTTAGAGGGTAACCTTAACCACCCGAAAGGTACTTCGGTTTCTTCATAGATGGTGACAGGGAGGTTTGTATCATGGTTATGATGGCCCTACTAGTTATCAGCTGGCCATTGAGAAGTGGAGACTTCCGGATGATAGCCAGATGCCAGATATCCAAGTTGGACTCTACGCACTTCAGAAAATTATAGAATTTACTGGGTGCTCCTGAAGGGATAAAACCCATTGTGAGCAAGTAGATCATTCGAGATTAGTGCAGGTGGAAAGGTAGTAACCTAATAAGGCTAAAATTATAGTAAATAGTTTTCATCAAATACTTACTGTGGATTGTGATGAAACTTTTACTTCAGTGTCTATGTTGAAGTCCATACGAATATAACTTGGCACTGCTGCTATTCATGACTATGAGATCTGACAGGTGGATTACTATAGCGTTTTTTAAAATGGGAATTTAGAAGTGCATATGTATATGACTCTGCCAGAAAGTTTTCATAGTCAGTGGGAGCAGCGGAAGGTGTTCAAGTTTCTTATGTCTATTTATAGACTAAAGAGGGCATTACAGAGGTGGATCATCCGTTTTGATGTGACAGTCAAAGTATTTGACTTCATCAAAATGACAGATGAACCTGGTAAGAAGAATGTAAGGAGTACTGTCCAGGTATTTTGATGACATACTCCTAATAGGAAGTGATGTTCCTATACTACAACCGGTTAAACTTTGGTCGTCACAAAAGTTTCTCCATATAGGATTAGGATAATATATCCAACCTTTTAGAGACCTCCACATAGTACATTCCTTATTTGTCTAGCAACCAGCCAACAGCTCGTCTCCGAGCTGCCATAGAGCGGAGCTTCCTCAGCCTCCTCGCTTGTCTCGGAGTTGTCACCGAGCTGAGCTTCCTCAGCTTCCTCGTTTAGCTGGGAGCACGGAGCCCGAGCGTCCCCGTAACGGCTCCGTGTATCTCACCACAATGAAATCTCCACCGCTCCACGTTCCGCATCCCACACTAGCGTATCCCGCCACCAACGCGAACGTGACGCAGAGGCATAACAGACGGCGAGAATCTTGCATTAGCTCACTCCATGCGACTTCTATATAAACCTCTCTTCCAGACGACTCTGGTAACTTGAACTCAATCCAATACGCCGCTACTCTACCTCAATATTTCTCAGTACTTACTTGATCGTCGGAGGGTCCTACAGTGGTTTTCAACCCCGGGGCTTTACTTGCAGATAGCTCAGCGTGAACAAAATCCAACAACCATTGAGATCCACACGCTCAACTCTCATCTCAAATCTCAACCATTCAGCCCCACCGGCAGCAAGATCAACGGAGAACAACATCCGAAGGAGATACTGACCTCCATCATTCTCCGCATCCGAATTTTTTCAAATACGGATAGTTGTGTTCACTATGCGCATACGTATTTGCATCCGCCGCCAATGATTACCGGATACAGATGTGATTACACTTATATCCGATCCGTATTCGATCCGTTAATATCCCTAATTATCTCTCTATGCACAAACTACCGAGGGAGGTACGAAGTCGAAAATTCAGAAAAATCATATTGATTTAAAAAGTTTATTGTTATATGGTTTTTAAATTGCCATATCTCAAATTTATGAATTTTATATGTAAAATATATGAAATATTAACTTTAAATATTTCGATATTTTCTTCAGCTTTTCAATATTTTTTTTTGTTGTAGCATATAAAAATCGTAAATTTTTTTTAAAATTTTAAATTTCTTTTTATTCGATTTTTCAATATTTTTCTTGTTATAGAACATGAGAAATACAAAATGTATAGAAATTCTAACTTTTTTGTCTCCTTCAATTTTCAACATTTTGCACACATAAATATGACATATTTTGAAAATCTCAAAGTTTAAGTTTTTTGGGTTTTCTAATACCATGGTTCTAGCCAAAAAAATCATGATTTTTTTATAAATAAATTTATTTTATTTCTTCGTCGTTTTAATATTTTTCATGAGCATACGAAAATCTCAAAATTTTCAAAAATCTTAATTTTTTTTTAATTTCTTTTTCAATATTTTGAATGCTATAACACACGAAATTTTCAAAAATCTTAAATTTTCTTCGGTTTTTTAATACTTTACATGTTATATAGCATATGATAATGGCAAAATTCTAAAATTTACAATATTTTGCACGCTAGCACACTTAAATTGCATAATTTTTTTTTTAAAAATCTAGAAAATTTTCAATATCTTGTTTACTAGCTACGAAAATTGCGAATTTTTTATAAAAAAAAAGTTTTCTTTGGTTTTTCAATAGTCTGCATGATATAAACATACGAAAATCGTGAAATTTTCTGTGCTCTTCGGCTTTTCAACACTTTGCTTGCTACAAATGGAAATCGTGATATCTTTAAAATCCCAAAATTTTATATTCCCTATTATGCCTTGCAACATAGGTAAGTTGTGATAAATTCAAAAAAAATCTATTTTCTTTAAAATTTTGACATTTTTCAGGCTATAGCACACGAAAATCAAGAAATTCTCAAAAATCTCAAAATTTTCTGTTTTGTTCAGATTTTCAATATTTTCCTTGTTATATAACACACAAAAATCATGAACTTTTCAAATATATTAACATTTTCTGTTTTTTTCCGTTTTCAATATTTGGCTTTTTGCAACATAAGAAAATCGCTAAATTTTAAAAAATCTCAATTTTTTTGTTTTCTTCGATTTTCCATTTTTTTTGTGTGCATAGGACATAAAAATCATGAAATTTTAAAAAAATTATGTCTTCTTTGATCTTAAATTATTTTGGTTGCTATATAAAGCATGAAAATTATAATATTTTCAAAAATCCCGAAAAGTATTTTTCCGTTTTCAACATTTCGTTTGATATAACAAATGAAATCGTAAAACTCTCAAAAATCTATAAAAAAAAATTGTTTCTTTACTTTTTCAGTATAATCTCAAATCAATTCCGCTTTCTTCCTTTTGTCCAAACTTTACATGCACAAAAATCATAAAATTTCAAAATCTCGAGAAAAAAATTTCTTCGGATCTCAATTTTATAAGTGCTCATATTTTTGGAAACTTACGGGTATAAAGAAGGAAAAAACTATTTGAAAAAAAGAAAAAAAGATTCTCTATTGCAACTATGAAACTAACGGGACAAAAAAATCCGATCCGGATGATTGAGATTTCGGGTGATTGAGATTTCGGATGACTGAGATTCCTGACAACACACGAAAATCACGAAATTTTTAATTTGCTTAAATTTTTTGTTTTCTTCAAATTCTTAATATTTTGCATGTTGTGGCACACAAAAAATTGTGAAATTTTCGAAAATCGCAATTTTCTTTGTATATAGAAATCACAAAATCTTCTTTTCTTCAGTATTTTTTGTTATTTATAGCATATGAAGATCGTGAAATTTTCAAAATTCTCAATATTTTCTATTTTCTTTCTTTTTTTATATTTTGAATCGTAAAATTTTCAAATATCTCAAAATAAAATTGTTTTCACTTTTCCAATATTATGTCTGATAAAGTACACAAAAATCTGAAATTTTCTATTTCCTTCAAAATTTTAATATTTTACATATTATATAGCACATCAAAATAGCGACTTTTAGAAAAATGTCAAAAATTTTCTGTTGTCTTCTATTTTTCTAACTTATATGCTATACCTAACGAAAATCACAAAAATTTTGACTCCCAAAAAAATTTCTTCCGATTTTTCAATATTTTGCATACTGCTGTACAAAAATAGTGAAAATTTTCAATATCTTACCACCATAACCTAAGTAGTGAAGAAAATATAAAGAGATTTTAAAGAAGGGGCTAATTAGAATTTTTTTTAACCATATAAACGTAACTGTATGTGATAAAAGAATAAAAAATATTTAGCACAGAACCAATAACATTTTTTCAAAGATCCAGGTATAATAAGAGAATTAAATAAAATCTAGATACCGTCAATTTTTCCACTAAATAAGGAAATATTTCAAGAATATCCTCCTATATAGTTTTATATATATATTATATAGATAAAAGAATATATAGCATAAACAAAAATGACAAGCTAAACTGATGTTTGATCCAAATAGCGATGCTCTTGAACATGCGCTAATAATTACACATTTAATTTTAACCACTAAGGGTGTGCATAGCAGGAGTGGAAATTTCTTTCTTTTTAGCCGAGAGCAGCATCTCAAGTGTTTCGTTTCGATACCAAGGTCCTACTTTCGCAAATTCTGAAATCCTACAAACAACAAGAGAATGAACTCTAAACTTTCGAAGAACCGATCGAGGAAATGATGGAACATGCATCTATTTCTCAAATGCAAAGCATGCATGGAATATGCTCATTAAGGATGTTGCTTAATCATGCAAACTTAAATAGTAAAGAGCGAGACATGCGAAATATATAGAGTTAGAAATCGAAAGGGCACAGAAGGAAAGTTTGGACAAGTATCACAAGATTCAAGACTCTTTTGTTTTGCTCAGTAAATATGTGTCATGTGAAAATAAATACAAAATCATTCAAGTTTGGGGATATATTATTTCCCTGCTATTTATATGCTAGCATATGATCCTAACAACGTTACATCATAGATAAATAACAACCAAATTAATCTATAGGCGGCCCTTTTGTCATCATAGCATGGACTCGTGACCCCCAGATATGGAAACCTCAAGGGTTGACTCACAATTCATCCAATAAAAGGAAATTAACAGTTTAATTTTTGTTTTTACATGATTAAAACAACCTAACCCTAACCCTTGCCGTTATCTATCCTTCCCTCGACCCTAATATCACACGGGATCCTTAATGACAAAAACCCTAAATTATTGTAAATTCCAACCCTATATATATACTAATCATTCTCTTTTAATTTGTGGTCTCAACACAGTTTCAACTAAACCTAGAACCTTCTCGTAAAATATACATACTAATAGTAGACGGGTTCGCTATAATGCATAATGAATATCCATATATATATAAATTGAAAAAAAAGTTAGATGATAAACAGATATAATTGTCCTCGATTTTTATTTTCAATATGAGAACATGACTTCACACTTGAATTTGTTAAAGCAAAAGGCTAATGAGAAATTAAAAATGTGTATATTAGTCATTCTATTTGCTTTGGTGTAAAATTGCTCCTGATTTTTACATTCATTTAGCATATTTATTTAAAAACTCTTTTTCACACCTTTGTATGTTTTTTCTCTTAGAATCAGTTTCATCTAATTACTACTCCTATAACTTTTAGATCAATCAGTAATCCTCGGTTTTCAACTATATATCAGTATTGGGGAAATGGGTGCTACCCTCCATTAAGCAACAGCTACGTAACACACTCAAACGGCGGAATGTGGAACCCATGTACTTATTACATGCGGGACCCGCTGTTGTTGTGTGCGTTCCACCACAAAAAGATCGCCACTCGCTGAGCAACCCTTTTCTAATTACTATTTTGTCCAAAGTTGTCATCATCAATTCATATGTACATGGAAGTTCCAGAGTTTTAGATCAAAAACAATTCAGAAAACAAATACAGAATCTTTGAGAAGAAAGGATAATATTAAAAACACAACCAAACACAGGAAATTCTACCAACTTCTCTACTTTTATTCAACTTAATACGAATTACAAAATCTTATACTTCTCTTCTTCTTCTCCTAAACAAAATACCCTAATCAATCTATATTTATAAGCATAGTATCCCTAAATCTATTCCAATTAGGATCTCATCAAATCTCAAAACAATCTCTAACAAATCTCTTCACAAATCTTCAAATAACCCTCCTACAAACTTTCCTAATTAATCTCCAAAACAAATCTTCACCAAAACCAAAAATCTAGAAGGACTCGTCGACAGACGTTTGAGCCGGCTCAAAATTATCTCGAACCGTCTAATACAAACAGAGAGAAATATGTAATTACAAACATGCTGTGAGCCGTCTCAACTTCTATCGATGAGAATACGATGCAAACTCAACAAATCTCTACCTTGCCCTGTATTCAACGAACTATTTTCTATCTTCTCTTCACAACTTCTACCTGCGATATCTTCTAAATTCCGCACAAAGCTCCACCTTGACTCAACTTTTCTCCACCTTGCTCCAAAGTTGCTCTTCTAGACACAAGCTTTCTCATAAGTTGATATGTATCGCTTGAGATTTTGACTTCTTTCATCACGACGCAGTTCTTCTGGTATGCCTTCATTACTCCACCTTGAGAAATAATTGTCACCTTTTGTATCCAATCTCCAAAGAGAAATTAGATTCCTCCTCAGTTTTAGGACATACCTGACGTCTCCAAGAACACTCTGCTTCCCATCAAACATCTCCATCTTTACGGTGCCCAAACCTTCCATCTGTACTTCAGAATTATCCGCTAACGTCACTGTCTTTTTCCCCCCTCAATCTCATCAAACCACTCTTTATTTGAACATACGTGAAAGGATGCTCCCGAATTCATGTACCACATACCTTCCTTTTTAACTTCTCTATTACTAGTCATTAAGCATATCATACTTTATTTCGGTATCGTGGGCTACGTTCGCATGCTCTACCTCTCTAAGTCTTTTTAGATTATCTAAGTTCTCCTTCAACTTGGATCAATCGGATTTAAAGTGATCCATCTCATTGCAGTGACGACACCTTATCTTCGAAATATCTCTTACAGGTCACGATCTTTGATTTCTTCCATCATTGCTTTGCTCCTTCCTCCTCTTCGGACCCTCTCTTACAATAAGTGCAGATGAATCAGATACTCTACTTGATAATTTCCTTCGTAGTTCTTCATTCAAGAGACAATTTGTTATTGCGCTCATCGAAATAACTCCATCAGGAGACGAGTTGCTCAAGGAAACTACCAAAGTTTTCCAACTATTCGGAAGGGAACTCGACACTATAAGCGCTTACATCTCGTCTTCAATCGGCATCATCATGGCCGCTAGTTGATTCACAATATTCTGAACCTCGTTCAAGTGCTTAGCTATTGAGGAATTTTCCTGAAACTTCAGATTCATCAATTCTCTCATTAGAAAAGTCTTGTCCGTAGCCATTTTTCTCTCGTGGAAATCTGTCAACTTCTTCCATAATGCCTATGTTGTCTTCTCCGACGACACATAGTGGAATATCGAATCTTCTATCCATACTCGAATAAGGCTCTTCGCCTTCCGATCCATCCTTACCCAATTTTCATCAGATTTCTTCTTGTTTGACGCTAATCCAAGCAAGAGGTGCATCTAAATCGTTGAGGCACAACATGTCGTCCATCCTTGACTTCCATATCGACCAGTTTGTGCTATTTAAGCACACCTTATTTGTTTTGATTTGAGTTGTCTATATCTTCGCCGTTCTTCTCTCAACTAATCTCTGATACCAATTTATAAGGATTTTTAGGTCCTAAATAATTCAGAAAGCAAACACAGAATGTTTGAGAAGAAAGGATAATATGAAAAACACAACTAAACTCAAAAAATTCTTCCAACTTCCCTGCTTTTATTTAACTTAATACGAATTACAAAATCTTCTACTTCTATTCTTCTCTCCTAAACAAAATACCTTAATCAATCTATATTTATAGGCCTAAAATCTCTAAACCTATTCCAATCAGGATCTCATCAAATCTCAAAACAACCCCTAACAAATCTCTTCACAAATCTCCTAACAAATTTTTAAATAACCCTCCAACAAGCTTTCCTAATTAATCTCCAAAACAAATCTTCACCAAAACCAAAATTTTAAAAGGATTCGTCGACAGACATTTGAGCCGGCTCAAAATTAGCTCAAGCCATCTCATACAAATAAGAGAAATAGGTAATCCAAAACATGTTGTGAACCGTCTCAGAATAAGATCGAGCCGGCTCAAGATTGTCATAAGCCGTCTCAACTTCTATTGATGAGAATACGAGGCAAACTCAACAAGTATCTTCTTGAGCCAATGGGTTAATGTCAAACATAATTATAATAGTAGCTTGGCGTGTCCTCTAACTAAATGAATAGGAAAATGAATAATATTATCCTTAACCTTGTTTTCGACAAGAAGTGGAGGTAGGCGTGACGAAAGGTGAAGCCAGAGTGTCTCCATTATTAAAGAGACAAATTTTCAATTTGAAAATAAAGAATAGAAAAGGAGAGAGAAAGATATAATTAAAACTCCAATTCCTAAGCCCACAAAAAAGACCTGTTTGACTCCGATGAGTTTCTAAAATCGGGGGCACCAAGTTAGAAAATGTTCAATTGTGGACAAATAGTTATTTTCCAAATCATGCATGTAATTTATAACATGTCCTTGTTTTAGACAATGAACATCAAGCTGGCTCAGTGATGTGTTGACTCGTAAAGTATAACCGAACACGTATGATTACAGGTAACGCTCTCACTGGAACCGGCATTCAAGAGAAGCATAACCTACTCTTTCAAAAACGATAGCCTGTTTCAAGACGACTTCATGGATTTTGCTACCAAGCATGAGTTTGCCGACATTACTTCGTACACATCGCAACACACAGCCGTGTACAAGTTGGACGATCGGGTCCCTTTGAACACTTCTAGCGGCGGCGTCAATGACTTCCTCGGCTTCCAGTCAACTCCTATTTTAGCAACAAACACCCTGAGGGCTACAGGTATGTATGACAATATTGCGTTGGCCTGTATTTATTAATGGTACAAATCAAGAAGAAAAAATCAAGTCAAACATATTTTCCCAGCTATTTTATCAAAATAATCCACAAATGTGTGCTCTTGAGATGGTGAAAATATAAAAAGTAGGGAAAATTAGTGAACAAAAGATTATGGTTTATACTAATCGATCAAGTGAAAGTGAGTTTTCTTTAATTTAGCCAAGTAAGAACACACGTCTCGACTCAATCTTGCAGAAAAGGGATTTGGGAGATCTAAGAACACGAAAGGAAAATGCACGACCGCCTCCTTCGAACTCGGATACAAAAAGCTCGTAGTCAACGGCCTAAAAAACAATCTCCTTTTCACCGGGTACCCAGTCATTGGCCACCAAGGCAAAATGCAAACTTCCGGCTCCTGCCAACACTCACCACCATCTGACATACTAAGCTCTTGCGCATGGGACCCACGATTCAAAGGCCTCTTCTTCTTCGAATCCACCGTGATGGAGGTCCTTTTCGGGTCTCCGTCAGATGTTGTCTTCCGTCGATCTTCCGGTGGATTTTGGAGGTGATCTCCTGTTGCATGCGGGTCTCAATGGGTTTGGAGGAGATTGGTGATTTGAGGAGTTTAGCGCCGAGTACCTGCAAAGAAGTCCCAGGATGGTTTGGTACCACCGAGAACCTTCCGACGATCAAGTTAGCATGAGATCCGAGCAGAGTAACGGCTAAGTGGAATCAAAATGGCTTACTTGACCCTTCCGTGATGGGGGTTTATATAGTGGCGGCGGCACGCAGCAGCAGGCGCGAGAATCTCGCCGGCAGTTACGCTCCTGACGTCACGCCCGCGTAAAGAGCGGATCGCCCATTAATGGGGATCGCGATGGCGTGGAACGTGGGATGTTGCTGGCGGAAAATCTGCGCATGGCGAGATTTGCGGAGCGGCGGTTACGTCTGTAAGCGGTGGAGTTGGTCGGTCGGAGGACCGAGGAAGATGGGCTCGGCTGGGGAGCTCGGGAACGAGCGAGAGGGCCAAGGAGTTTTGGTCTTGCGGTAGCTCGGGGCGAGCTGAGAGGCCGAGGAGGCCAATTTCCAGGGGACTCTGGGGAGAGCCAGCTTGCGCTTGCAGGTCGGGCACAGGAGTTGCATGATCGGCCATGTGAGCCCTTTCTTCTGAGTTCTGAGACACGTCATCTGCCACGTGTCCTGATCTTGGAGATCGCCAATATTGAGCATCATCATTAGCCCCCCACTCTTGTCCCGACCAGCTAGCGGGTCGGGTTGGAAGTGGACTGCCGGGCCATCCGGGATGAGCTCCCTCCTAAGGTTTCGTCGGGACGTGTCCCCGGGCTGTCAGCTGTCTTTTCTGCCAGCGAATCAGAGCGAGATCTCTGCATTTAAGGAAGGTGCGCCGGTTCGTGTATCCTGCCACTGAAGCGACAGTCCACGTGTTAAGCGTCGGTTGGCCGACGCGACGTGTGCAGACCTACGACGCCTGATAGGATGCGGTCCAGTATGGGAACGACAAGTGGAGCAATCGAAGCCGTTGGGCGTGAGGAGGCGTTTTGGCGGGAGATGAAGGGCGCCGTTGGATGAGGTCGTTTGCGGTGATAAGTAGAGATGGGGCCCACTCCAGGGCCCCTACTCTTTCATATTTCCTTCTTCGAAGTCTTGGCTGCTCGGCGCTCTTCTCCTTTCTTCTGCTTTCGTTTCCCGAGGATCCATCTTCTTCAGGTTAGATGTCTTCTTTCGGGGAATCTGTAGGTGTCATAGGAGTAGGTCCTAAGGACCCTTTAGTTGAGCCTGAGTCTTCTCGGGGAGTAGGGATCGGACCTTCTTCTCGGGATCGTGCGACGGGGGCAGCCTTCAGGGAGGAGGCGGTAGATGCTGCCCCCGGTGCCTCGTGTTGGGTGAGGCATAAGGACGAGCTCGCCAATGCTCGGGCTCGCTTCCACATCCGCTCACGTTATACGCTTCGTCTGGCCAAGGAGGGAGAGAGGGCAGACCAAGTACGGGGTAGGGAGACCGTCCTATACTTGGAAGCTTTTTGGGATGGAATGTGCTTGCCCTTCTCTTCCGAGATCGTCGAAGCGCTGAACTTCTTCAGGTTACCCCCTGGCCAGTTAGTGCCGAACTCATAGAGGATTTTTCTCGGGTTCCTGATCCGCCTGAAATTACAGGCGGTTCCTTTCAGCCTCCCCCTCCTTGATTCCTCGCTCGTTTTCAAAAATCATCCTGGGGTCGAGCGGGCGACCCGAGGTGGGTCTACCTCTCTTTTAGAAAGCGACGGGGGGCGCCGCCGGGACAGGGGTTGTGGCTCTGCCTTCTTCCATTCATGACTGGAAGAATAAGTTCTTCGTTTCCCCTCCCGAGAGCGAGGACTGGCCCGTGCCTACCAAGTGATCGAGGAAAAAATGCTTACCAGGGAACCAGTCCAATGACCCCGCCGCGGTGAGAGTGGCATCGTGGAAGCCCATCCCCCGATTCGACGAGCTGCTGTCTGAGAGGGTCCTGAGTTGGGCTGGGCTCAGCCCCGTTGAGTTCGTCGGTAAATTAGGCTTGGTTTTTGGCATGCATATTGCTTGTGTCGCTGACTTCTTTGCATTTGGTTTCGTGCAGGACCCATGGATATGGATGAGCTCAAAGCCTCCATGCGCCAGCCGAGAAAGGTCATGAAGGCTGGGGGCGCCAGCTCTTCTCGTGCGAAGCCTGCCCCGGCTCCCTCTCCTCCGGTGGTCGCGTCCCGTGAGCGTTCGGGGGCGGATCACGCCCCAGGGCCTAGCATAGCGTCGGGCCGGAAGCGGGCTCGGATTCTGGAACACCCGGCCTCGTAGGAAGAGATCGGCTCTCCATCGGAGCCGCTCAAGAGGGGTTCCCGGAGGTCTTCCCGGGGCCCGCCCTCGCCGATTATGGTGGAGGAAAGAGGCCTTCAGTTCGCGGTGCCCTCGGGGTTGTCCGTCGCGGATAGCCTGCTTCATGAGATAGAGAAATCGGCGGGGGGTACGGTCCCCGGGGGACCTTCAGGGCCCAGATGGCGTCCATCGCCCAGGAGTCTGTGCAGGTAAGTCTTTGGTTTTTTTGTGAGATTCGGTGCCTCCTTCGTCTTTCTGATCTCCTTCCTATCTTTCAGGTTCTCCAGCACGTTGCCCTCGCCCTATGCATGGAGGCCGAGGTGATAGCCCCGGCGATGAAGGCTGCGGGCCAGCTCGCCTCGCTGGAAAAGAGCTCCAAGCGAGAGCTGGAGGCGGTGATGGCGAGGGTTGCCGCCCTGGAGGGCAAGGTGGAGGCCGGGAAACGGGAGGTTACCCGGTACCGCGAGGCCGCCGTGACTGCCGAGGCCAAGCTTGAGGACGCTCAGGTGCTCGCCGACAACCTGAAAAAGACGGTGAAGACCCTCCGGATGGAGCTGGGGGCGATGGCCAAGTCGGGCCGGAGCTGGGGGCGGTGGCCAAGTCGGGGAAGTCGGCCGACCTGAGAGCGATGAGGTTGGCCAACCTCTTGGCGGCGAAGGCGGTGGAGGGCTACAAGAAGTCGAAAGACTTCTATGATGACCTGGCCGTGGCCACAACCCTCATCTGGCACGAGGCCCTCGACGCCGTTAAGGCCCGGATGCCGGAGTTCGCCGACGAAGAGCTCCGGGCCGAATACCCCCTCGCGAACGCCGAAGAGCAGGGGAAAGAGATTCCTGACGAGGAAGTCGCCGAGGACCATGCTCGTCCCGTGGTGGATGTCGAGGACCCCAAGGTCGCGTCCGGCCCCGAGGCCTAAAGCCCCCGTCTTCCTCCTCTTATTTTGTTGCTTTTGGAATTTTTGTAAGCCTCCGGGCAGTTTGTAAGGCTGGGGAGCCCAAAATACCCTTTGTAAAGACTTTGCCTTTGGTAATAAAACTTTTTTCTTTGGTTTGCACTTTATCTTCTGTTCCTGAAGAATGCTCGTAAAATTTCTCTGCTTGCACTGTTGGGCTTCCATGTCAGGTCGACTATCTGTCTAGCGATCGTTCGTCGAGTTGATTTCGATCACTTGCCAAGTGTGCCAAGCGCTACTGAGAAGAAGGCATCTTCATGACCCCGAAATTGAGGGGGGATCGCTCAGACTTGGATAGACCTGGTGCCCCTTGTTGGGGCCTCGGATCCTCTACATGTGATCGGCAGAGAGCGGTCCGCCGTATTTGTGCCGAGCATGAATGGGAAGCTGCTCGGTTGTCCCTTGGCGAGGGCTTCTGATTTCTAGCGTTGCGAGCAACGACCACTAGCTGGGGATGGTCGAGCGAGGGTCGGGTTCGACTGCCTCTGGGAGGATTTTGGATCCTTGGCGTTGGAGGGGCTGTAAGAAGCCCACTAAGGATGATCGGGCAGTGAAGCTCCGCGGTTGCCTCTTGGCGAGGGCTTCGATCTCTGGCGTCGTGGATAGGCAACTACCAGCCTGGGATGACCGAGCGGGATAGCCGCTCGGATGCCTCTTGTGAGGGCCCCGATCCCTGGCGTCATGGATAGAGAGCTACCAGCCGGAGATAGCCGAGCATGGGAGCCGCTGAGCCGCCTCTAAGGAGGACTTTGGTCCTTAGCGTTGGAGGGGTTGTAAGAAGTCCACTAAGGATGACCGGGCAGTGAAGCTGCACGGTTGCCTCTTGGCGAGGGCTTTGATCTCTGGCGTCGTGGGTAGGCAACTACCAGCCCGGGATGACCGAGCGGGGTAGCCGCTCGGATGCCTCTTGCGAGGGCTTCGATCCCTGGCGTCATGGGTAGGGAGCTACCAGCCGGAGATGACCGAGCAGGATAGCTGCTCGGTTGCCTCTTGCGAGGGCTTTGATCCTTCAGGACGGGGACCGAGTAGGGTTACTGCTCAGTGCCTCTTGGCGAGGACTTTGATCCCTATCGGTTTTGGTAGGAAGCTACGAGCCGGGGATAGCCGAGCAAGGACTCGATTGCCTCTGAGAGGACTTTGGTCCTTAGCGCGGGAAGGGCTGTAAGAAGCCTACCAAGGACCCTTGGCCGGGCAGGGTTACTTCCCGGTGCCTCTTGGCGAGGGCTTTTGTCCTGAAGGATAGCCGAGCGAGGGATCCTCGGGCTCGACTGCCTCTGGGCGGGCTTTTGATCCCTGTCGGTCGTGATAAGAAGCTACCAACCGGGGATAGCCGAGCAGGGTAGCTGCTGAGCTGCCTCTAGGGAGGACTTGGAGCCTTAGCGTTGGAGGGGCCGTATGAGGCCTGCTAAGGATATCCGGGCAGTGAAGCTACACGGTTGCCTCTTGGCGAGGGCTTTGATCCCTGGCGTTGCGAGTAGGGAAGCTACCGGCCAGGGATAACCGAGCAGGGTAGCTGCTCGGCTGATTCTTCATGAGGTTTCGTCCGCCCGTCCAGTTGCAGGTATGGGGAACAGGAACGGTCGCGGCGAACGTGCGCGTAGTATGCGCATTGAATGTGGGGGGAAGCGAAGCGCCAGGGTCGGGTCGTTCCGATCCCGCCAGAGAAGGCTCGATGATCGCCGCGTGGCAGCGACTATTTGGGCGAGAGCGGGCGACCGTTGAGTTCCGTTGGGACGCAGTAGGCTATATAAAGCTGAAGGAGCACCGGTCCTTCCTTTCCTCGCAAACTGATCGTTGAGAATGCAGGACTTCCCCTTTACCATCCCCGAAATCATCCATTTCGAAGACGTATACCTCTATGACCAGAACTACACCGAGGACACGGTGCAGTTGGTCTATAGGAGCATCGAAGACCACTTCGGCCGGTTGCTCCCCCGGCGCTCCTCCCTGCTGCAGCTGCTGATGTACTCCATCTGGAGGGCGCGCCGGGGCTTTACAACCCTTTGTCTGAGCAGCTCTACGACGAAGCCGTAGGCAAGCTGCGGTCCCTTAGGCGCTTCGGCCTGATCTCCGCGAATCGGTTGGCTCGCTCAGTGGCGCTTGTTCGTGAGTGCTACGAACTGAAGCTCAGGGTCAACACGGGCAGTGGGAATCGAGGGCTGGGGTTGGATCTCGCGAGGCCTCGGCTGGCGGAGATCTTCACCGAGTACAATGAGTAGTGCTCTCTGCACCCCTTCCCCGCTGTTGTAATTTTCTTTTTCTATTTGTATGTATGGCTGAGGAGCCTATAATACATTTTTGGAATAATGAGATCTTTCCTTCTTTTTCGCAATGTTCCATTGATCTTTATTAAATTAACAACAGACCCTAGAAAAAGTTTACATTGCCCTAAAAGAAAAGTACATGCTAATAGATGACCTTATTAGCGTGGCCCGAGCTCCCCGGAGGCTTGTTGATCTCCGTGCTCGGCACCGGGTACGGGGCTCCCTGAGCGCCGGACTGGTCATCAGCCGAAACGAGCATGATCTGGCCGATGGTCAGTTCGGCGGGAGGGGCACGCTGCTCCTGCTCGTGGTCGGCCTGCCGTTTGTCCCTCAAGTAGACGGCGAGGTGTCCCGATCGGATGAGCTCTTCGATGTAGTCCCGGAGTTGCTTACAATCCTCCGTGGCGTGGCCCAGCGTCCGGTGGAAGGCGCAGTAAAGGCCCCGGGTTCGCTTCGAGGCCTGACGCGGGATTGGAGGGAACTTGAAAAACTCTCGCCCTGGGCCTCCTCTAGCAATACCGTGAGGGAGACGTTGAGCGGGGTGTACTCCTGGAACTTCGGGTGATAGGGCTGCTGACGCTCCGGCCTCTCTTCCCGAGCCCTCTTCTTCTGATCGAACCGTTCTGCTCGGGGGAGATTTGCGTTCATCTCAGACTCCAGCTGAACCTCACGCTCGGTCCACGCTTTGACCTCGGCCATGGTCTTAGGTTGTGCCAACGCAAAGGAGCGCAACCACTCCTTGTGCCTAAGACCAGATCTGAGCGCCGTGATGACGGTCTCGTCCCGGTGCTCGGGGACCTCGAGAAGGGCGTCGTAGAAGCGGGTGATGTAAGCCTTGAACGTCTTCTTGTCCCCGCTCTTAATTGTGAAGAGGTAGTCGACCGTGCGCTTCTGCCGACGGTTCCCAACGAAGTGGCCGAGAAACTGAGTAACCAGCTCGTCAAAGGTCGAGATTGAGCGAGGCTCGAGTCCTCGGAACCAGTCCCAACCAGCGCGGATGAGGGTGGCTGGGAAGGCCCTGCACTGGATGGCGTCGGAATGATCCTGGAAGCTCATTCCCACGGTGAAAGCATCTAAATGGTCTTTCAGGTCGGTTTTCCCGTGGAACAGAGAGACCTTCGGGGGCTTGTTGAGTGAGGAGACGTGGACGGCGAGCAGTCCCTCGATAAACGATTTGGTGAGCGAGTCGGCGACGTACTTAGCCCCGTCGCCCGAGAGATGACCTTCCTGGCGCATGCCCTCGATCTTCTTTTCGAGGGCGTCAAGTCGGCTGTGGTACACCGAGGATTCGACGTCTTGTGATCCATGGCTTCTGCTATGGGAGACCTGCGTCTGGGCGTGGCCCCGGTTCCTCTCGATAAGGTTCCTCAGATCCCCGGACGAGGTGGCCCTCGAGCCGTCGTGGCGGAGCCCCTTCTGCGCGACCCGTCGAGGGAAGGGGTGTCGATCATGCCGGTGGACAGGCGAGATGACCGACATCTCCTCAATAGGTAAGGGTCGCGAGGAGGCTCAGGGCGAGGCGCTCTGGCGGCGGATCCCGGTGTGGAGTCGTGGGGCACCCAACGGGCCTCAGGGAGTATCAGCCCGTGAGATCTGTAGCCAGGGGTCGTAGCCTGCAGGTGGTCAGTCATAACGACAAGGGCAGAGCCTTCTGGAGGCGGAGGAGCGGCGATCTGAGGCCCTGGCCCAGCCGTTTGAACGCGGACAATCGCCTCCACGAGAGACTGTAGCCGATCTATTCAGCTGGCGAGGATGTTGATGATGGTCGCCGGGGGAGGTTCATCCATGCCTCCGATGAGGGGGAGGCGGCGGCTGGTACCAGGATCTTCAGAGTGGTCGCTTGCCATGTGGATGGAGATCGGAAGGCCAACTTTGTTTTTTGTGGAGTTTCCGTTCCCACAGACGGCGCCAACTGATGGAGGTCCTTTTCGGGTCTCCGTCAGATGTTGTCTTCCGTCGATCTCCCGGTGGATTTTGGAGGTGATCTCCTGTTGTGTGTGGGTCTCAATGGGTTTGGAGAAGATTGGTGATTTGAGGAGTTTAGCGCCGAGTACCTGCAAAGAAGTCCCAGAGTGGTTTGATACCACAGAGGACCCTCCAACGATCAAGTTAGCATGAGATCCGAGCAGAGTAACGGCTAAGTGGAATCAAAATGGCTTACTTGACCCCTCCGTGATAGGGGTTTATATAGTGGCGGCAGCACGCAGCAGCAGGCGCGAGAATCTCGCCGGCAGTTACGCTCCTGACGTCACGCCCGCGTAAAGAGTGGATCGCCCATTAATGGGGATCGCGATGACGTGGAACGTGGGATGTTGCTGGCGGAGAATCTGCGCATGGCGAGATTTACGGAGCGGCGGTTACGTCTGTGAGCGGTGGAGTTGGTCGGTCGAAGGACCGAGGAAGATGGCCTCGGCTGGGGAGCTCGGGAACGAGCGAGAGGGCTGAGGAGTCTTGGTCCTGTGGCAGCTCGGGACGAGCTGAGAGGCCAATGAGGCCAATTTCTAAGGGCTCTGGGGAGAGCCAGCTTGCGCTTGCAGGTCGGGCACAGGGATGGCCTGGCCGGCCCATGTGGGCCCTTCCTTCTGAGTTCTGGGACACGTCATCTGCCACGTGTCCTGATCTTGGAGATCGCCAATATTGAGCATCGTCACACCGCCCTTTTCCCCACTCCAAGCTTCAAAAACTTCATCCTCAATGTCAAAATGCTCCGCGACTTGAACCCAGAAAAATTCTGCGGGATTGATTCTTACAACGGATTTTTAGTCCGATTCATCAAAGGGTCAACGGCTTATCTTGGCCAACCCGAGGACTCTGTAGCGGTCGATTTCAATTACTATAGAGCAGATGATCCTTTAACGCCAAGATTGAATGAGGATATAATGGAAAAAAGTTGAGCAAATGGCGTTTTTCAAGCATGGAGCGAGGCCGCATTGGGGGATAAATCGGAAAGTTGCGTTTTTTGGGGTGCAGGAAAAGTACCCGGATTTAGGTGGTAAGTTTGCGGAGGCGAAGAAGGTGATGAATCCGAATGGGATGTTTTCGAGCTCGTCGACGGATGAGATTGTTTCGGGGAAGGAAAGTAGAAGTAAAGGCGACGGCTGTGCATTGGAAGGAGAATGCGTTTGTTCCAAAGATCGGCACTGCAGTCCTAAAGATGGGTATTTGTGTAAGCCAGGGCTTGTTTATCAAGAAGCAAGGGTTTGTAGATTTGCTGGTTAGTTTTCTTTAAATGAAGTGATAAATTGTGTAGTGATTTGATTCTTTGTTCACGGCACTGAAAATAAAATCTAGAAATCAGCTCTATAAATTATACGAGGCCAATGAGTACATACAATGAAATGTGCATGTGTGAATTATCTGTTGGCTCGGGGCTAGACTCTAAATTATTATAAGATAGATTGTTATATACCAATTGGATTTTCTATCAAACTTTATTATGGATATTGAAACACACTCTTTCCTTTTCATCATCATTGGGTCACTGAACTGAGGGACTTTTCTAAAGTCAGTGAAATAGAGGGACCGAAGGTTTTGATGTATATACGCACTTCCATGTTCTAAAAATTCGCCCTGTCAATTTTCGATAATTCACAACATTTAATAAGTAGGCACTAGTTAACAACGCAGGTGCAATATTCTGCAGAGGATTTACATAACAACTAAGTGTTTAATCCATTTCAATTTGGCTTTTCTACATAGACTGGTTCTATGTCACAAAGCACATATAATGAAAGAACAGAACCACGTTACTCTATCTAATCTTGCAATAATGTTGGATATTCAACCAAAAAAATGATAATAAGGATGCAAATGCTTACTTGTTGCATATGATATGATACATGATGATCCACGACCTAGAAAATGGAGCCAGCTGATCTCAATTGCTGGATATTACAATTAGGGGCTAGGGAGTATCATAATTAAAATCAAGCAGTCATCGAAACATTGACCATCAATCTGAAAAGCCTGCATGACAAGCAATGCATTAATTAGGAAGATTGTAAAATCAGGCATACTTCCTGTTTTCAACAACAATAATAATCATTATTTTTATTATTATGATGATGATGATTTTTTTAAAAAAATTCAAACCATTCATGTCGTAGTTTGATCAATATCAATAAGCCTATTAAATAAAGTTTCTTTGTTCTACATTGTCTCGGCTTGAATTGATCCAAGTATTCCACACTGATAATTTAGCGAAAAAAGTGGTGAACCAAACAAATCAATGAATACAAAAATTAGTTTCCTACGGCAGGCATACAAACTGATCTCCAAACTGAAACAAACTAACAAAAGTAGCATTATTGTCGATGAGCATAAAAAGGGTATGAATTTTAGTATAGATATTCAAATGTGCATAAGGAGAATCGATCAATCAGGGAAGTTATAGGGATAGACAGATAGAAGAATTGTACTTTAGAAATGATTACTTATAGAAAGAAATAAGTTTGCAAATTAATTGTTCAGCATCAAAAATTAAGTTTTCAGGCAGTCGTAGATTTCAATAAATGCAAGATTTTTGTATATTGAAGTTGAGAGCATCTTAACATCAAGGGTTAAGCATCCAACTCTTTGGTAGGCTCATGTTTAAGCGGAACAGCCAAGAAGTAGATTCGCTCAGCAAGCAGTCTCTCTCTGTATATGGAAACTTGATTGCTTATTCTCAAGATCTTTCTTTTTATTCTTAATCCGACTATGTATCCGATTTTTTCCTTTAAATTTATTAATTTTATGGAAAAGATAATTACTTCTCCTAAGAAAGAACATTAGTTTTTGTTAGTTATATGTATGCCCTAAAGGCCATTACTGTACATACGATGTATATTGTAGTGGATGCTAGGACATATATAGGGAGGACTTTCTTGCTCGACATGATAGTACGCTATCTAGTTACTCTTTATCTTAACATGTACTCTGATTGTCTATATATATATATGTTGATAAAGCCCTTAGGATATGTACTCGACTACTGGGACTATGATGAGATCATACTAGTGGGACCACGGTAGGCGATGAGTACATCGTATAACTGTTCCTAGTCGAGAGTGTATCGAGACAGGGTATCGATACACCAGAGTAGACTAGCGTATACGCAACTTGACCCATGTGATGGGCGATGGATGATCCCATATCCATCGGTGTTTGACATCAAGGATGGTGTACGGGTGCTCAGTGGAGACTGGGTACACTGGACGGACTCGCCGAGAATTCTCAGATGGTATTATACCTCATGTCAGATGGCAGTTCTCCGGTGACACTGGTACAGATAAGTCTGTTGACCCGAGATCGTCATAGAGTCTTGTGTGATTCCAACTGTGTTTTGATTTCCATCATACCACGTCCAAGAGAACGTGCAAAAAGATGGCTTTTGGGTACAGTCCCAAATCACATGGAGGCAATGAGCGATAGGAGGGGATTCGTCTCTCCCGGTATAGCGAGTTGATGTTGTGCTGTGTTCGATTGGCTATAACTGGAAATCCCTGGACAGGATTGCGGAGATTTACTGGTAAGTGTTATCAGTAGTTTCTCGAACTGTTATAGACCTCTTATCGACACGACTTATCAAGCTACTGGGGTATGACGTATACCACCCCTAGGCGAGATATGCGACATATCAGACGACGAGACCGGACTGTACGGGAGTGTTACTGATTGGATTCGCAGGAGAATGTACAGGCTTGCTTGTTGATCTTCTGATCGCTCAATACCTGGGTGGCTGTTACGTTTAGCTGACCGCCTGCAGCTTGTGGGTGTTTGATATGATCATCACCTACTGCCGGTGTATTGACGATTCTTTAGAGTCCTACACAGAGGTTTCTTGACTCAGGCAAAACGGAATAGGAGCACATATGTGATATGTGCGGGACCGAGGATAATGCGATATGAGATACCGGATTCTATTCTCGCAATATTTGATATCAGCCGGGTCATCGGATTAAGTGTTGATTCGATGAATCGGTAAATGAGATATTAGTCGGTTATATGCAATATAGCCGGATTGTCGGATCAAGTGTTGATTCGATAATTTAATGTATGATAATATATATGATATATTAAATTACATTAACTAATATTAGCTCACTAAAAGATTTTTTTTCTCACTCGAGTAATACATTGATATATATGCGATATATGTTAATTGTATTATTTTATTTTGTTACAATAAATATTATATATGTGATATATAATATTGTAACATGATATGATTACTAATGCAATATGTTTAGTGGAGATTAAACAAGATTAGGGTTTGATTTGGGTTAGTGCATTCATGAACCTTCTAGAAGGTTTCTTTTTGTTTTGTGTTAAGATATTTTGTTATGACCCATTCTTAACCCAACCCAAACCCTAGCCCTAGTTAAATCTCTACAAAGGTTTAGTTAACCATGGTTGCATTATTCATCATTATCTTCTTTTCTTTTTTCATCACAAAAGGATTCTAATTCATTATTCATCTTCTTCTTCCTTCTTTCTTCATGAAAAAGCTTACTAGGTTTTTTCCTAAGTGATGATTTTGAGTGAGAATAAGAAAACAAACGAGAGCAAAAATCCTACTTCATCATCATCATCTATCCTTGCCCTTTAGATGAGAGTGTTCACTTCATTTAATGAGTGTTAGCTTGTGTTAATGAAACTTCAAGGTAGATCATCTTTGTTATCGAAGATCGGAAGCAATCTTGCATCTTTCTCTTCGTGGAGCCTCTCGAGAGTCCGGAACACGATGATCACAGCGAAGGGATCTCAACACGGAACTTAAGAAGTGAAGGACCGGATCTACAAAGGTTGTAATCCCTCACTTAGTGTTAAAGTGTTTAACATGCTTGTTTTCGCCTAAACACTAGTTTAAAGATCCGGCTTTGGGTTGTTCGGCACGGTTAAATTTTTAATCGGGCATGGTTGATACCTCGTAGACCCCTGTGGCAGTGCCTATCATCCCTACAGTGGTATCAGAGCCAAGCTAGAGCTTTAAGCGAAGTCTAGACGAAGTTTAAAGTCCGATCGAACCCAAAAACCCCGACACGAACCCTTCTCTGGACATTTTTTTAAAATGTGATTTTTTATGAATTAAAAATGCTCAGAAAATTGAGCAGGGAAATCTAAGAATAATTGTAGAATGCGACCTCCTAACTCCACTGTAGCGCCGCGGAACCGCGGCCGTACCCTGGTTTTGGAGGCGGTTCCGCAGCCGTATGTGGAGATTAGGGACTCGTTTTTCTACAGTTACCTCTGTAGGTGTTTCATGATTCTTCTGGGAATTTTTAATTCTTGCTCAAGTGTTCAGTTTTCTGGGTTGTATTAGAGACTCGTTGATTCGATCAGAAAGTATAACTTCGTTTAGTTTTGTCCGGATAATTTTAGAAACTGTTAAAAAGTTCAAACGGATATCAATAACTCACTTTTTCCCCTGACGGAAAATTTTTCAAAAGTTGGATTTTTCCGTAGTTTAAGAACGTTCTAAGTCGTGCAAGTAATGCGGTGGACCATCTAAAAGACAACAAACCTTAACTCGATTATGTGACCGTCTTGAACTGCCTCTAAACCTTAGGCTTTGTGGCAGTACGGCGTGCCACATGTTAGGCATTGGCTTGACCCTTCTACGGCTGGACCATTGGTACTGTGGCATGTGATGGATGTTTTTAAACTAATTTCAAGTGTTGAGAACCATTTGGGAAAACTTGGGTGTTTGTTTATTCGATCGGAAAGTTTAACATTGTCTATTTATCTGGAATGTGATACAATATTTAGAATCCATATGTAGTTATGAGATAACTAATTTGAATGTTATAAATCTAGCAGTTCAGTCTCAAATGATCGGTTGCCACGGAATTTTGATGTGATCAAAAGTCCTTCGCAATCACGTAGCGTACGCGGATACTCGCCGGGTAAACTTAATAGACAGCCATACCCCATAGCCCAGACCAAGTGACTGTAGGAGAACCCCGTCGCCAAAAGCATCCGTTCGGGTGCTCGCAGCAGCGGTGTTCCGCCTTAGTGCACTTCGTCGACGGCATCCGAGGGTGCGGCCGTCTACTAAAGTTTGCGACGAGCATTCGATCAGGATGTCGGGAATCTTGTTGAATTGTCCGACTTGATATTGAAAAGAGTTTTCGATAATGAGACTAAAATGCGGGGTTTAGGCACGCGATATCTAAGGAATTCATTTGGTTAGACATGCGATGTCTAAGGAGGTTGCGGATTCCAACTATTGTAGTTTTACACTTTCTTTTCTGTGACCGTAAGCATAGTATGTGGTGTATCGCCGGCTTCGTTGCTATACATCAACGACAATCGGGATACGCATACTTGCTTACGTTGATGATATGAGATATTATGTGTTGCTGTGATATGTTATATTGGATCGTCGTGTTCTGAATAGCCGGGATTTTATGTGAGATTGAGGGTTTTTATTTTCATTCATGGAAAATTCATTTGTATGTAATATTCTTTTATTAGGGCACTTCCGGGCTAAGGATGATGTCATCATTGTATATTATTTACTTTTCCGCATTAGGTAGACCCAAGACGAGGAGCACAAGTAACCGGGTTCTAGGGTCCAGTGGGAGACCATCTCGAGGAGTCGAAACCGGGTCTCCTAACCCTAGAATTGGCAGTGTTTCTTACCGCTCTCGTAGGGGTCTTGGGATGTGGGTTTGGCTATTCATCGCGACCGTGGAATCCGTGTTTTATACATGCTCGTATTAAAACACGGACGTCCTAGTATATCCAATATTTTATATATGTTCTTCTGCTGCAATGTTCTGTGATGTGATCATATTACTGCCTGAGACGAATGTTTATATTATATATATGAGATATATAATATATTGCAGATTTCGTTTCAAATGTGATGCTTGCGAAGCATAATAAAATGGGACTTCATTAATGAGATTAATGAAATAAAAGAAACCTAAGATGTTGTAGAAACTTGTTTAAAAACTGGTAGCTATAGTTCTTGCTTTGCATAGCGGTGTTCCTAGTAGAACATCCAGCACCTTATTCGATAAGGAAAGAGCCGAGATCCCTTCACCGGGAGTGACCTCTTTAGTGAAACTAGCAGATGCTACAAACTCGGTTTGTCTTTTGATTGTTTCTATAGTTTTTGCTTTGCATAGTGATATTTGTGAAATATCCTGCACCTTATTCGATGAGGAAAGAACCGACGATCCCTTCACCGGGAGTGACCTCTTTAGCAAAACTAGAAAAAGCCTCAAAAACATTCCATTTAAAATCACTTGATTCTACAACGATGTCAAGTTCATTACGCAAAGGGTTTTCTTAAAAACCTGTCGTAGCCCTCCGTCATTTCAGATAAGTAGTCTTTAGTATTCGTGCTGCGTTTGTTGACCTCTGTCAAGACGTAGTGTGCGGTAGCTGATTACCGCTTATCTGTATAAACATATGATGAGATTGATTTAGGGTAGCCGTGCGACCTTGTTGACCTCTGTCAAGGGTCGTGCAAGTGGGTTAACTTCAATCAGGAAATGACGGGTTGAACTTGACTAGCAGCCTATGGTTTGTTGACCTCTGTCAAGGTCATAGGACACTTGGGGCAAAATATTATTGGGAATTTCAAGTGTTGAAATTAGCAATGAGATTGCATACCTTCTATGAGATAGTTGGATCCCGATACCCGCTGCGAGTAAGAGTTACTCCTGGGAGAGTTTTACACATTACAATTAGCCGATCAAGTAGGTGTCTAGAAAGGTGTTAACGGGGTTACGCCCCTAGGAAAACGAGGTTTACTTTAATTAGGTCCGTACGAAAGCACGGGAAACCTCCCTCAAAGTACCGGCACTGGCCTGGCTGAAAGATTGGCGAACTTGTAGGGTGTAATTAATCCCGGCTAGTCTTTCCTTTTAGGGTTTGAAGGAAGATTTGAGTAAAACAGTGGAAGACATCCTGATTAGATAAATTGATAACCAATCTAATCTTGTAAAAGCGCACGCTGAGTGTTTTCTTCTCTCTCTCCAGGTAGCGACCATGTCACGCCTTAATCAAGATAATAATACGGATGTATTGACCGAACCCGCTTGTTATACTGAGCTGGGGAACGTTGGTCCCGCTCCAACCTATAATTGTTATAAGACAGAGCAGGAAATTGGGGACTACCAGATTTCCCGTGCCGCCCAAACGAAGAAAGTGCATATTGATGCATCATCTTCGGGTGTGTTCATTACAGAGAACTGTTTCTCAGTATCATTTACGTCCTAGGTATGAGATACCAGATCAGGATCCCGCAAATGTAATTTGTTACATGGGCTACAGATAGGTAGAGAACTGAGAACGGGTAATAAGTTTCATGAGATAGAAACGGTGCAAGTGTTGCAGCCAAGTCTGTTGGCAGTTATCGCCCTGTATTACCAGAATACATTGATTCTGAATGAATGTTATTAGATACCGAACCTGATATACAACATCATATCAGTCTCTTTATTAGTAAAGAAGGATATAATTTTGTATTGTTGGATAATGTTTTGAACATTTCCTATATCAAAAGTTGATCGGTTCAGGCACGTTATCTAAAAGTACAGACGCTCTAAATCAAACCACAGTTCTTAACGTACAGAACACACACAAGAGGAAGAGTTCAGAAATGAACGAATCCTTCTTGAGGCATTGTAGACTAGGTCATATCAATGCGACCCGACTAGCTGAAGTTACATCTAGATGCATATTTAAATTAGTTTGAATTTACATCTTGTGAAACTTGCCGGTCATGTCACAGAGATAAGATGACCACAGCTCCGTTTATTGAAAACAGAGAAAGAGTTAGTGAACTCTTGGGATTGATACATGCTGATGTATGAAGGTCCCATGTCTACACATGCCAAGACCAGTTCTTTGTACTTCATTATATTCACTGATGATCTCTCTAGATTCAGACATATGTTCCTGTTGAAACACAAGTCCGAAACTTTTCAGATAATCACATAATATAAGTTAGAAGTAGAGAACCAAAAACAGGTATAAGTATTATGTCCTTTGATGAGATCAGGGAGGAGAATACTTGAGCACGGGATTCCTGGACTATTCTAAAGGAGAATGAGATTCTCTCTCAGCATTACTCCTCCGTATACACCATAGCACGATGGTATATCGGGACAGAGCAATAGCACCCTATGTGATATGGTGTGCTCTATGATGAGTACTACTGAGTTTCTATTTCCTTTTGGGAGTTATGCACTTGAGAAGTTGCATACCTATTGAATAGGGTTCAAATCAAATCAGTTGCCTACCACTTCATAGGTGATATGGAAAAGGAAGAGCCCATATCTTAAGTTTGTTAAGATTTGGGGTTGTCCGGCCTATGTCTAAAAGCAAAATCCGGACAAACTCGAGGCAAAGTCAGATCTATAGCAGTTTGTCAGATATCCCAAGCATTCACAAGGGAATATCTTCTACCTAACCGAGAAAAAGATGTTTTGTTTCTCAACATGCCACCTTTATGAAAGTGAATTTCTTGTGAAGAAATTAGTGGTCATGAGGTAGAACTGGAAGGAGTTCCAGCTATACAAACTGCAACTGATGATTTGGTACAACCAAAGGATTCAATAGTTTCCAACGAATCTCAGCCTCTCCGCCGATTTAGTAGGGTTCCTCGCCCACCTGAGAGATACTTCGGTTTCTCTATGACAGTGGGAACGAGGAATGCATCATGAGATGATGACCCAACTAGTTTCGAGCAGGCCATCAGGAGTGGGACTCTGTAAGAATGGCTGGATGCTTAGTGATCTGAGATAGAATCCTTATACACCAACGAAGTATGGACTTTTGGTTGCTTTATCTGAAGGGTTAAATCCCCATCAGGAGCAAATATATCTTGAGAAGATTACTTGATGTACATGAAAAAGTTGAGACTTTCAAAGCTATGCTTAAGTCCATCCAGATCCTACTTGCCACGGCTACATACCATGACTACGATATCTGGTGGTTGGGTGTCATGACTGTTTTTCTAAATGATGTTTTAGAAGAGAGCATCTATAAGTACGCAGCCAGAGGGCTTCGTAGACAGTGGGAGCAGCGGAAACGTGTGCAAGATGTTTTATGTGATAAATCAGGCATCGCGGAGTTGGAACGTCTGTATTGATGTGGTAGTCAAAGAGTTTGACTTCATCAAAATGGTAGATGAACCTTGTATATACAAAAAGGTAGTAGGGAGTATGGTAGTGATCCTCGTAGAGTACGTGGATGACATACTCTTGATAGGGAAGGAGTTTCCTACGCTACGCTTAGTCAATCTCCGCTTATCACAAGGATTCTCATTATAGGATCAAGGTGATACCTCCTAAATCCTAGGTTTTGGATCTATGAGATAGATCTAATTGGATGTTAGGATACTCACTAGTTGTAGTGAGATGGTATCAATCGATCCTGGGGAGAATCACTGGAAAGGTTCCAGGGTGATGAGGACGACTGAATGTCAGTCGCAGGCATTGTCTTTACCCTCAGTGGAGGGACGGTATGTTGGAAGAGTTCCAAGCTAGATACCGTGACTTACTAGACGATTAAAGGCAAGATACATCGTTACCAAAGATGCTACCAAAGCGGCAGTCTGGATACATATAAGTTCATGAGATGAACTTCGTTCCTACCATTATGTGACAATGGAGTTGTGGCTTTAGCCAAGGAACTACCGTCCCATCTGAAATCCAGATATAATTCTTAGGCAGTATCACCTGATCATGGAGATGGCTGATCTCCAGGGAGATCGAGGTTAAGAGAGCATACACAGAGGACAACAGCGCGGATCCACTCACAAAGACCTTTTTCCCAGTAGAGACTTTTATGGGATGGTTGAGTATGAGATACTTCAACCACAGCTAATTGTTGGGTATGTGATACCACAACAAATGACCCTGGTGCAAGTGGGAGATTGTTAGTTATATGTATGCCCTAGAGGCCATTACTGTACATACGATGTATATTGTAGTGGATGTTAGGACATATATAGGAAGGACTTTCTTGCTCGACATGATAGTACGCTATCTGGTTGCTATTTATCTTAACATGTACTCTGATTGTCTCTATATATACATGTTGATAAAGCCCTTAGGATATGTACTCGACTACTGGGACTATGATGACATCATACTAGTGGGGCCACGGTAGTCGATGAGTACATCCTATAACTGTTCCTAGTCGAGAGTGTATCGAGACAGGGCATCGATACACCAGAGTAGACTAGCGTATACGCATCTTAACCCATGTGATGGGCGATGGATGATCTCATATCCATCGGTGTTTGACATCAAGGATGGTGTACGGGTGCTCAGTGGAGACTGGGTACACTAGACGGACTCGTCGAGAACTCCCAGATGGTATTATACCTCACGTCAGATGGCAGTTCTCCGGTAACACTGGTACAGAGTAGTCTGTTGATCCGAGATCGTCATAGTCTTGTGTGATTCTCACTGTGCTTTGATTTCCATCATACCACGTTCAAGCGGGCGTGCAAAAATGTGGCTTTTGGGTACAGTCCCAAATCACATGGAGGCAATGAGTGATAGGAGAGGATTCGTCTCTCCCGGTATAGCGAGTTGATGTTGTGCTGTGTTCGATTGGCTATAACTGGAAATCCCTGGCCAGGGTTGCTGAGATTTACTGGTAAGTGTTATCAGTAGTTTCTCGAACTGTTATAGACCTCTTATCGACACGACTTATCAAGCTACTGGGGTCTGACGTATACCACCCCTAGGCGAGATATGCGACATATCAGACGACGAGACCGGACTGTACGGTTGTGTTACTGATTGGATTCGCAGGAGAATGTACAGACTTGCTTGTTGATTTTCTGATCGCTCAATACATGGGTGGCTGTTACGTTTAGCTGACATCTTGCAACTTGTGGGTGTTTGATATGATCATCACCTACTGCCGGCGTATTGACGATTCTTTAGAGTCCTACACAGAGGTTTCTTGACTCAGGCAAAACGGAGTAGGAGCACATATGTGATATGTGCGGGACCGAGAATAATGCGATATGAGATACCGGATTCTATTCTCGTGATATTTGATATCAGCCAGGTCATCGGATCAAGTGTTGATTCGATGAATCGGTAAATGAGATATTAGTCGGTTATATGTGATATAGCCGGATTGTCGGATCAAGTGTTGATTCGATAATTTAATGTATGATAATATATATGATATATTAAATTACATTAACTAATATTAGCTCACTAAAAGATTCTTTTTCTCACTCGGGTAATACATTGGTATATATGCGATATATGTTAATTGTATTATTTTATTTTGTTACAATAAATATTATATATGTGATATATAATATTATAACATGATATGATTACTAATGCAACATGTTTAGTGGAGATTAAACAAGATTAGGGTTTGATTTGGGTTAGTGCATTCATGAACCTTCTAGAAGGTTTCTTTTTGTTTTGTGTTAAGATATTTTGTTATGACTCATTCTTAACCCAACCCAAACCCTAGCCCTAGTTAAATCTCTACAAAGGTTTAGTTAACCATGGTTGCATTATTCATCATTATCTTCTTTTCTTTTTTCATCACAAAAGGATTCTAATTCATTATTCATCTTCTTCTTCCTTCTTTCTTCATGAAAAAGCTTACTAGGCTTTTCCTAAGTGATGATTTTGAGTAAGAATAAGAAAACAAACGAGAGCAAAAATCCTACTTCATTATCCTCATCTATCCTTGCCCTTTAGATGAGAGCGTTCACTTCATTTAGTGAGTATTAGCTTGTGTTAATAAAACTTCAAGATAGATCATCTTTATTATCGAAGATCGGAAGCAAGCTTGCATCTTTCTCTTCGTGGAGCCTCTCGAGAGTCCGGAACACGATGATCGCAGCGAAGGGACCTCAACACGGAGCTTAAGAAGTGAAGGACCGGATTTACAAAGGTTGTAATCCCTCTCACTTAGTGTTAAAGTGATTAACATACTTGTTTTCGCCTAAACACTAGTTTAAAGATCCGGCTTTGGGTTGTTCGGCACGGCTAAATTTTTAATCGGGCATGGTTGATACCTCGTAGACCCCTGTGGCAGTGCCTATCATCCCTACAGTTTTAGCATCCACAATGTACAACTCATGCCTGGTCACAAAGTGTCACCTGAACATTATAAATTACAATTTAATGACGAGTCACACTTGTAAACTTTGCGGTGCTCAACTAAACTACGAATGATTAGGTCATTATAAAATCAACATCTAGATTTCAAGATATTCTTTTATATTATACAAGTGGATTCTTTGCTGAATAACATAAACATCAAAATCAATTTTGTAAGCTAAACAATTAAGCTAATATTCGAACTATGGGGCTCTAATACAAAACGTCTGTACTAGAGCTAATTTCCTACTACTAAATGGAATTTATGGAAAACACATAGGCCGACCACAAATCCAATGCTTCATATATTGTATGGTATATTTTACTAAACCCTATCCACCTTTTGAGGATTTTGAGATAACCCCATTGAACTTTAAAAATGCTACAAAAACCTATTGAAGGGTATTTTCATTTAAAAATATTGAAAGGTATCTGTAACGACCACAAAATCTTAGTACTTTCCTTGTATTTTCTTTTCTTCAAGAAATGTCCTTTTCTTTGAAACACTTGTATATATATTCATTTCCGTTTAAATTATATACATGGTCCATTCTTGTACATCTTGGTTATCATATTACGTTGCTATATCTCATAGGTCACATGTTCGAGCACCCTGATATTGCAAGTTTTTATTTATATAATAGATTTTTTGAATGAAAAAAGGGTCTAATTTATTTTAAGAAATTATTTTGAAATTTAAAATTTTATTTTAATGTGAATATTTTTTTTTAATTTAAAATTTTACCTAAAATCAAAACACTTTCTAAACCGTTTGATCTAACCCTATTAAATCATAACCCTTGATCTTTAAAACGCTAATCCCTAGTTTTATATATAAAACCTAGACCTCTTCAAACCCTAATTTTTCTTTCATATTTTCTTTGCCTCTATTCTTTCCATCCTTTATTTTTTTATATCTCATATTTTCAAAACCTTAGCCTATGGAACTAGGAGAAGGAGAAGGAGAAGGAGCCATCAACCATCATCGGAAACCTCGAAATCAATTCAAGGCCAACTCTACACGTTTTTTTAGCAACTTGGTGTTGAGATCAAATTGATATTTGTAAGTTCCCTCTTCCTTTTCCCCATCAATCCTTATTGTCAAATTTAAGATATTGTATATGTTAGTCATGAATTTGTCATCACATTTATTAGTTTATTATTATAGTAGTGTTAATAGAACATCTTTCAATGTAATATTCTTTTTTATTTCTTATTTGCATTCATATTTAATATATTATATTATGATGGTTATGAGTATTTTATTACTATTTGATAAGTATTATTTTGTTTATTATCGTTAGTTTTTATTTCTTCAAATGGTTATTATTTGTATTGAGTACAGGTTGTTATTATAGTATATATATTTTTTCAACCGGAGTGATTATGTTAGGTTACTCGTATTATATTTATAAGAGTTTATTTGTCTTGTTTTTCATATTAGAGGTTATATAGTTTATTATATTTCTTATATTCAGTATACAAGTGTTTTGCTTTAGAAGCATTGTATATTTATTTATTTTTATAATTCAATATATTTTGGTTAGTTTTTATGTTTGTGTTTAATCGATTTTATTAGTGAACATTATTAATTTATTTTGTAATATACACTTTAGCATTATTATATAATTCGTTTATAGAGTTATTTATTGTTGTGTGACTTTTTTACTCCTGTAACTGTAACTTAGCTTTACTACTGTTACTTTGTCCATTATTATAGATCCTAATAGTTTGTTGATCGGTAGATCTTTAACCTGTGGTTGATGACTTAATCTTCCTTAACTCTAATACATTAATTCAGCATCTTTTGTTAACTAGTTGCTCACTGTTGTTTGTTATTGGACTTCCGATAATTTATTACCTCTATTAGCATAAGTCTGTGTATGAAATCAATGATATATATTTTGCCATGAATACGTAATTTAAATTTTTTTGATATTCAGTGTAGTGGTACGTCAAATAGATAGTAGTTTGATAAAATGCTAGAATTAATAATTAAGTTTACACGTTAAGTATCAGCAAGGATGCAGTAAATAAAATTAGGTATAAATATATATCAGCATGTGCAAGTTGTATGTTGATAGTAATGATAAAAATATAGATTTATGCATATCTAATTAATGAAGATAGTTTATCAACATTATATAGTATGGTTCGAACATAAGATCAAAGGAAAATATAAACATAATATTTATCAGTTCAAAATTTAGATATCAAGATAAACTAAATAATGACAGTAGTAATTTGTAAAAACATCATTAACAGCAGACGTATTTATTAATATATTTTATGGTCATGATGTCATGAAAGTGATTTCAATCAAAGTTATTATAAGCAAGCAATAAAATGATAGTGTTGTTATAGCAGTTACAAAGCAGTAGAAAATTCATCTGCTTATATTTGATTGTTATAATCAGTTTTATTTGACAATTTGTTGACGTTCTTTACCCTATTAATTAGGCTCTATATTTCTTCAACGTTTTTGTAACCTGCAAAAGTTGAAGGGGATGATATAACAAATTAAGTATGTAGGGGATATTGGGGTAATTTGAGTTATGAGTTCGATCAATGGAATTTCAAGAGTCCCGTTACTAACTCATGAATGTGCCCGTATTTCCTTGCTCCTGAATGATAGCATTGGGTCTGTGAATACTCTTGTAGGGAACATTTGGATAGTTTGAGTTGTCGGTTCGATCAACAGAATCTCAGAAGTCTCATTACTAACTCATAAATGGGGCCGTATTTTCTTGCCCCTGAATGATAGCCTTGGGTCTGTGAATACTCCTGCGGTAATTAACGCTCACACTCAAACTGGCGTTAGCTCATACCATCTTGACCTGCACTTGAAAACGTAAACCTTATATAAATCACTTGAAAACATAAACCTGACATGAACCACTTAAATACTTGATCCATGAACCTGATATGAACCACTTGAATACTTGAAACTCTTGAATCTCGTGAACATGACATGTATAATAGACATTATTTATTGGATATATATATCATCGTGATGGGAAGTTCGACGAATAGGGGTAAGTACATGTAATGGAGATCATACATGATTGTTGTGGTCCCGGGTATTACGGGACAATGTATTGCTAACTCATGAATCTCTTGAATCCGTGTTTCTGTTGTTCCGAGGGAAAACGGAATATCTTCATTACACGTAGAATCCTTATGAATCGAACCTATAACTGATTGCAAGTTCATGCTACATGTGTGTGTGTTTTGCACTTCATCTTGAATTTGACATGAATCCGTGAAAATATGAATCCGTGAACTCGTTAATCTGACATGCATCCTGTATTACCATAAATCGCTAAACCATTAGCAATCCCAATCGAAGAACATTAGCTATCCAAATTGGAAGAATCGTCGTTCCGATAAAAAATGGACATAAAGTCGGCTTTGTATTCATAGAGCTGCGTTTTTCGTTTTGTATAAGTGTATCGAAGAAATTAAATTATATATAAATATGTATGTATACGATGCATACATATACACATACATATACAAATGGTCCAAAAATACACTATATATTCTAAATCTATGTTTACCATTAAGTATAAATGTATCGAAGAAAACTACCCCCAACGTACCGCGTTCCATGACAAGTAGCGTTTCTCGTTCCCGTTTTCGTTCAACATACCGGAACGTTCCGCGTTCCAGCTACATAGCATGCATCTATAGTTTTCAAGCATCATAAATTTATGCTAGTACTTGTATTAACTTCTTAATCAAGAATATAATGGGATGGGGTAATTTGACGAATGGGGGTATTTACGTATTACGGGGGTTGTACATGATCACCGTGGTCCCGGGTCCTACGGGACAATACATTACTAACTCGTGAATCTCTTGAATTCGTGTTTCTGTTGCTCCAAGGGAAAACGGAATATCTTCGTTACATGTAAAACCCTCAGTAGTCGAGCTTATAAACTTAAAACATAATAAAACCGTTTAGAGAATAAACATTATGATATCGTTGTTAAATACCTATTGCTATTTATATATGTTTGATTGTTTTTTTTTTCCGTTCTGATATCACGTTTAAATTATTTTCTTTAAAATGGAAACTTACCGAACTTTAGTTCGCTGATGGTATTCATGTTTTCTATTTTCTTTTTTGTCATCAAACGACAGTGGGACAAGAGAAGAAGCTAGTTATGAGGTGGTACTAACTGAGAAGGAATTGAAGCAACTCTCAGGCCAAGTCGACTTCTAATTCTTGATGTTAGTTACATTAGACTTGTTTTTCTTGAGCATTAATAATTGTCTTACTTGTTCAAGGCTTTCTTGTTGATTTAATAACTGTTGGAATCTATTTATTTATTTTGAAATTCTTATAACTTTTGTTTTTACACTGCTTACAATTACGCTTAGCGTATTCATTACGAGAATGGGCGCTTCTCATTATAGATACGTGCGGGCCTCGTCCACTCTTGCTCCAAGTCATTTAGGAAGCGGAGCGTGACGAGTTTTATTGGTGGCCCATGCAAGTAATTTCTGCATGACCATTGAAAGCAGATAATATAAGAATTTAAAATCCAACATTTAACTTCTGTTTTTATTTCATGCCCTTTGAATCAATTCTGATCCCTGCATGTCTTCCTCGAATGTCCTGTTTCGATGCGAAACTTTCTTCGTCCGATCAGACGGCTTTGTTGGAGCTTATGCAAGATATATAGAAGAACTAACGGCAACAGACTGCTACCTACTAGCAGTAAGGATAAACATATGTGATCGTGGCCTATTAGCTCAAACGCTAAGAACCAAAAACTTTTCGTCGACTTCTTTTTCATACTCTGTTGCAAGATACTCCTTATAAGAATTTCGGGGAAGAAATTCTTTTAAGGAGGGTAGATTGTAACGATTGCAACACGGTTTCATCCTTGAATCATATTCTCTTGAATTATTTCTTATTTTCTCTGACAATCATATCTCGACGAAAAGGAAACGAAATTGCAGACTCTTCATCTTCGTTTGATCTTATCTTATAATCTTCTTGAATCTCATTCATTAAATCCATCTCGATTTCCCTTTCGATTTTCTTAAAGATCACTGTTGGGGTCAAAAATTACACCCGGTTGACCAAGTCAAAGTCAATGTCAAAGTCAACTCCAAGTCAAGTGGGCCCAGGCCCATGCCCAAGTCGAGCCCAAACATGAAGAAGTCGGCTTCCCCTATACCAAAAAGAAAATTATGTAATAAATAATTTTGATATAATTTTCATGCATGAATGTAAAATAAATGGGCAGAGCCAATTTTTTGTAAAGCCCATGGCTCATGTGCAAAAAGAAATAAGCACATGAGGCATGGGATGAGCAAAATGCCATTTTGTAAAGCACAGGGGATATGTGTAAACTTGTAAACCTATATAAATCAACATGATAATGAAATAAAAAAGATAATTCATTCCCTTAAAAAATTAGCATTCTGTGCCTCCTTCTCCTTCCTCAAGGTTCTAAACCATTTTTTTGAATTAAATCAAGAGTTTAACTCTTCTTTCCCAAAAAGGAATAGTTTCTCACCATAAAACCCTTTAAGGGGAGCTCAGATCTTCCATCAAATCTTTAAAATGTAGACTTTTAATTTCAACGCCCCTTTTCTCTAAAATCCAACAAAAAGAGAAGAGGAAGAAGAAACCCATCTCAAAAAACCCCATTTTAAGAAAGTCCAAGGCTCAAAGAGGACGAAAAGAGAGCTCCTTTCACCATCCAAGATCTAAATTCTTTAGGAATTTAACTCCAAATCAATTTTTAAAGAGTTCAACTTCAAGATCCAAATCCTCAAAGGAGTTTAACTCCAAATCCAGACCTTTCAGGAGTTTAACTCCAAATCCAAGCCTCTTAGGAGTTTTAACTCCAAATCCATATCCAATTTCTTCCCTAGGAGTTTAACTCCAAAATCCCCCGGGAGTTCAACTCCTAGCCCAGGGGCTAGGCCCCTTCTTCGGCTGGTGTTTCCAGCAGCCGCGCGAGTGTCCCTTCTAGCACCCAGCGGCCGTGCGAATGATCCGCTGGCGGTCACGTGTTGTCTTACGCGTCCTTAGGACACGCCTCACCCCTCTTTTTCTTAAACGTTACCCACTAAAAATACCTTCCCCGTTAAAAAAATTTCTAACGGGGCGTTGCGCCGCATCCTACAAAAGGGCTGCTAACCTTCTTGACCCCCAGCCCGCTATCCGGGTGCGGGACCCCCATAAACTCTGTGAAGCCCCCGATACGTCCAAGTCCTCTTCAAAACACAACACGCACACTGAGTTCGCATGACCAGTTTGACCCGTCAATCGGAAGTTCTCTTCCTCCAAATGCAAAAGGTAATTAACAGCGGTTTAGTCCGCAGCTGCCGGAGATTCGGATCCCCATAATCAATAAATCCCGGCCTACCATAAACAGACGGAATCTGTATACACCTGACAAGCGCGCGCATTTCTATCTCAATGGGATGACGAAAAACACCATACAATCACTTCTCGACTTCTTGAATCCAAAAATGCATGTATGTTTCTTCTTACATTTCTTAGATCATCTTTTATATCCTATGTTCCAGTTTTGGAACTTCCGGTTCGGAAGCATCCCATGTCTTTCTACTTCATCGTATCCCTTCTTACTCGACGTTACCTTTACCTTGTCCATAGTGCCAGGCCCTTGTGTAATTTCGAACACGAAATTAATTTTAAAAGGGTAGAATGTAACCACCACCAAATTTTTAGTACTTTTCTTGTATTTTCTTTTCTTCAAGAAATGTCCTTTCACTTGTATTATATTTATTTCCGTTCAAATTATATACATGGTTCATTTTTGTACATCTTGATTATCACATTGCGTTACTATCCCATTGGTCACAGGTTCGAGCCTTTCATGTTGCAAATTTTTATTTATTTAATAAATTTTTTTATGAAAAAAAGGTCTAATTTATTTTATGAAATTATTTTGAAATTTAAAATTTTATTTTAATGTGAATGTTTATTTTATTTTTTTTATAATTTAAATTTTAACCTAAACTCAAAACACTTTCTACACCGTTTGATCTAACTCAATTAAATCCCGACCCTTGATCTTTAAAACCCAAATCGCTAGTTCTATATATAAACCTTAGACCTTCTTAAATCCTAATTTTCCTTCATTTTTTCTCTGCCTCTATTCTTCTCATTCTCTATTTTTTTATATCTTATATTTTCAAAACCATAGCATGAGGAACTAAGAGAAGGAGAAGGAGCCATCAACCCATCGGTAGAAGCCTCAAAATCAATTCGAGACTAACTTTACACGTTTGTTTAGCAACTTGATATTGAGATCAAGTTGCTATTTGCAAGTTCTCTCTTCTTTTTCCCCATTGATCTTTATTGTCGAATTGAAAATATTGTATATGTTAGTCATGAATTTATCATCGCATTTGTTAGTTTATTATTATGGTGATGTTAATGAAACATCTTTCAATGTTATATTCTTTTTTATTTCTTATTTGCATTCGTATTTATTATATTATATTATGATGGTTATGAATATTTTATTACTATTCGATAAGTATTATTTTGTTTATTATCGTTTGTTTTTGTTTCTTCAAATGTGTTATTATTTGTATTGAGTACAGATTGTTATTATAATATATAATTTTTTCAACAGGAGTGATTATGTTAGATTACTCATATTATATTTATAAGAGTTTTATTTGTCATGTTTTCATATTGCAGGTTATATAGTTTATTATATTTCTTATATTCAATATACAAGTGTTTTATTTTGGTAGCATTGTATATTTATTTATTTTTAAAATTCAATATATTTTGGTTAGTTTTTACATTTGTGTTTAATTGATTTTATTAGTGGACATTGTTAATTTATTTAGTAATATTCACTTTAGCATTATTATATGATTCGTTTATAGAGTTATTATAAATTTATTTATTGTTGTGTTACTTTTTTACTCTTGTAACAGTAACTTAGTTTTACTACTCTTACTTGGTTTCTTATTATATAGATCTTAATAGTTTGTAGATCGCTAGATCTTTAGTTTGTGATTGACGACTTAATCTTCTTTAACTCTAATACATTAATTCAGTATCTTTTGTTAACTAATTGCTCACTGTTGTTTGTTATTGACCTTCCGATAATGTATTGCCTCTATTAGGATAAGTCTAGGTATGAAATCAATGATACATATTTTGTTATGAATACGTAATTTAAATTTTGTGATATTCAGTGTAGTGGTACGTCAAATAGATAGTAGTTTGATAAAATGCTAGAGTTAATAATTAAGTGTGCATGTTAAGTATCAGCATGGTTGCAGTAAATAAAATCATGTTTAAATATATATAGCGGCATGTGCAAGTTGTATGTTGATAGTAAAGGTAACAGTATAGATTGACGCACATCTAATTAATGAAGATAGTTTATCAACATTATATAGTATGGTTCGAATATGAGATCAGAGGAAAATTTAAATGTAATATTTATTAATTCAAAATTTAGATATCAAGATAAACTAAATAATAACAGTAGTAATTTGTAAAAAACATCATTAATGCAGACATAGTTATTAATATATTTTATGGTCATGATGTCATGATAGTGATTTCAATCAAAGTTATTATAAGCAAGCAATAAAATGTAGTGTCGTTATAGTGGTTACAAAGCGGTAAAAAAATCTTCTATATTTCTTTCTCGGTTTTATAACTTGCAAAAGTTGAAGGGGATGATATAGCAAATTAAGTACGTATGGAACATTGGAATGGTTTGAGTTGAGTTCGATCAACGGAATTTCAGGAACCTCATTACTAACTCATGAATGGGCTCATGTTTTTTTACTTCTGGATGATAGCCTTAGGTCTATGAATACTCCTGCGGGGGACATTAGGGTGGTTTTAGTTGTGAATTCGATCAACGGAATCTCGAGAGTCCCATTACTAACTCATGAATGGGCTAGTGTTTCCTTACCCCTGGATGATAGCCTTGGGTCGGTGAATACTTCTGCGGTGGTTGACGCTCACACTCGAACTGGCGTTGGCTTATACTATCTTGACCTAAACTCGACAAAACCTGACATGAACCACTTGAATACTTGAATTCATAAACCTGACATGAACCACTTAAATACTTGATCTATGAACCTGATATGAACCACTTGAATACTTGAAACTCTTGAATCTCGTGAACATGACATGTATAATAGACACTATTTATTGGAGATATATATATCATGGTGATGGGAAGTTCGACGAATAGGGGTAAGTACATGTAATGGAGATCATACATGATTGTCGTGGTCCCGGATATTACGGGACAATGTATTACTAACTCATGAATCTCTTGAAACCGTGTTTCTGTTGTTCCAGGAGGAAACAGAATATTTTCATTACACGTAGAACCCTTATGAGTCAAACCTATAACTGATTACAAGTTAATGCGATATATATATATATATATATTGCAGTTCATTTTGAATTTGACATGACTCCGTGAAAACATGAATCGGTGAATCCATGAATCCGACATGCATTTATAGTTTTTAAGCATTCATAAATTCATGCCAGTATGTGTTAACTTCTTAATCAAGAATATCATGGGATGGGGTAGTTCGATGAACAGGGATATTTACGTGAACGAGAGTCATACATGATCGCCGTGGTCCCGGATATTATGAGACAGTGCATTACTAACTCATGAATCTCTTGAATCCGTGTTTCTGTTGTTACGAGAGGAAACAGAACATCTTCTTTACGTGTAAAACCCTCATTCGTCGAGTTTATAAACTTAAAACATAATAAAACCGTTTTGGGAATAAACATTCTGATATTGTTGCTATAGACATATTGCTATTTATATATATTTGATTGTTTCTTTTTCCATTCTTATATAATGTTTAAATTATTTTCTTTAAATGGGGATTTACCGAACTTTAGTTCGCCGACATCATTCATGTTTTCTGCTTTCTTTTTTTGAATCGCCGTGGTCCCGGATATTATGAGACAGTGCATTACTAACTCATGAATCTCTTGAATCCGTGTTTCTGTTGTTACGAGAGGAAACAGAACATCTTCGTTACGTGTAAAACCCTCATTCGTCGAGTTTATAAACTTAAAACATAATAAAACCGTTTTGGGAATAAACATTATGATATTGTTGCTATAGACATATTGCTATTCATATATATTTGATTGTTTCTTTTTCCATTCTTATATAATGTTTAAATTATTTTCTTTAAAATGGGGATTTACCGAACTTTCATTCATGTTTTCTGCTTTCTTTTCTGAGGAATGTCGTCAGCCGACAGTGGGACATGAGAAGAAGCTACGTACGATGTGGTACTAACTGAGGAGGACTTGAAGCAACTCTTAGGCCAAGCCGACTTCTAGTTCTTGATATTAGTTTCATTAAACTCGTTTTCCTTAATCATTAATAATTGTCTTACTTGTTCAAGGCTATATTGTTGATTTAATATCTGCTGGAATCTAATTATTTATTTTGAAATTCTTATAATTTTTGTTTTTATTCTGCTTGCAATTACACTTAGCGTATTCATTACGAGAAGGGGTGCTTCTCGTTGTGGATACACGCGGGTCTCGTCCGCTCTCGCTCCTAATCTTTTGGGAAGTGGGGCGTGATAGTATTTTTGTCAAAAAATATCATATTCCGCTCATTTTGAGTCTATTCAATATATCCGTAAGACATTTTGGGATTATTCAATCCAATAATGGTTTGCACGAGTTAATCAAACTAAAAATTTCATACAATATTGGTAGTTCAATGAGGTTTTATAATATTTTTAAAGTTCAATGGGGATATCTCAAAAAACCCAAACAGTGGATGGGTTTAGTAAAATTTACGCTATATTGTATCCAGTAGAACAAAATGCACAGGGTAAAGTTTGAAGATAAACAGTAAACCACTTAAAGGTGTGTTTTATTTTACCATGTAAATCATTCATCACTCTCGCCCGTCCTCACAACCGACGAATAGTAATGGGTCTCCAACTCTTTAAGGCTCGCCGCCGCCTGCTCCCCGATCTTCTCCAGCAATCCTATCGCACTCTCCGCCTCATGATTGAACACCGAGATTCGCCGCTCCACATTCTCATTCAAAGATGCAAAACCCGAGAACATTGCAGTCTGCTTCAGCTCCGAAACCAGCTTCAATAGAGAGTCTGCAGCCTTAGTCTGATCCCAACAAAACACAAAAGCAAACAATCAATTTCACTTCTTGGTTACACTAAAAGAGAAAAAAATATGACTTTTTTTTACCATTCTTGCAGCGCGAACTTCCATTTGGAACGAATCTTGGGAGTTGCGAACGGGAGGATCATTCACCTGATGAGGGAATCAATGATTCCAGTGAAAGGAAAAGTTTGAGGGATTTTGATGAGATGATAATAGAGAAAGGGAGCAAACCCTAGAAACGGAGACGAGTTGGGTGAATTGCTCGACGATGTGGCCGATCTCGGTGTCGAGTCGCTGGAGAAGGGACTTCTGCTTCTGTGCTGCCGCCGCCGCCGCCGCCGTAGCCGCCGCCGCAGTCGGGCCGCTTCCGGTTCCACCCCCAACGCCACCGCCGGGCTTGCTGCTCATCCTCTCCCTCTCTCTTCTCGCTTGCAAATTAAAAGAATTCGCCTAGTGGTGAAACCGGGCCGAGTGCACGGTTTATTTTATAAGTTTTTCACTGGACCCAAAAATCAATACCTTGACCCAAAATCCATCAGAACCCCCACTGTGTTATATTGAGCTAAATCCAAACCCGCTGCTTCGGATTTCAGACGGCTTTGGATGGGATTATTAGACGTTGCCTATTATAATTTATCAAAAAAATTTAAAGTATAATACTGTGTGTGTTCTACTAAATATATATGCACAAAATTTATATTTTGATAAAACTATATAAATTTTAATTGCACTTGAAGCTTGCACTAACTACATATCTATATTAAATCACAATAGGTATTTTATAAAATTTAGAATATAATTTCTATGCAATATATGAGTTGGATCGGATATAAGAAGCGAGTTTAGTTCGGGCTGGGTTTAGGATTCGGGCAGGCTGGTTTAACACTAAACCCATACCCAACCCGTATTTTTTTTATCTAATGTTCAACTCGCTTGATCGGGTTCGGACAGATATAAAATGTCCAAAAAACCCAGAAAAACCGGATTGAGTCGGATCGGAATCGGATCAAACCCAACTTGCCTTTCACCCATGCCGCTGCAGCATAAATGCGTAAAGTTTATATTTTAGGGTATGATGACTAGCATGGTGACTAACTCTTTGTTAACAGAACACTTTTTTTATCTGCCAGCTCGAACAAAAACATATGAAAAACCTTACACGAGATGCACATGAAAATCTCTAATGAAATATTCTAACAGTTAAAACCTGTTATAAAAATTTCATTAGAATCTGTTAAAATTTCTTCATTCTTCGAATAGCTAATGACAATATATCTTAGAATGGAAAACATCATGTTAAAATACTCTAAACATTCGCAACCAATTGAAAAATCAAACCTATGGGTCTATGAGATCACGATATCTTTGTTGTGCCTAGGAGCCTAGGTTTCAGGACATGAAAATCAAGCAAACAGTATACCATCAAAATAAATTATTTAAAGTCTTTTTTTGTGCATGATGCTTTACATTCTTTGGAATTTATATATAGTTGAACCTCATGGCTCAATGAGGTATATCAACCATATTTTCATAATAGCAACAATAACCATGCATAAGGTTAGCTCCATTATTTTTCAAGATTTTCCTATAAAAAACCAATATTATGCATCAAAGCATATGGGCCATTAAAACAAACGTCGATAAAATGTTGTATTTATATGTGACAACCTTGAAATAAACAATATTTTAGTAGTAACAATATCCATGCAATACATTTCAATAACTGCCTAATATCAATACATCAGAAAGTAATACTATCAGGACACAATGTAATTAACTGTTTTTTTTCCAATGAAAAGAAACAGAGCAGAATTACGGTGCCTGCACATGAAATATCAAAGCAGGTCATTATCGCAATTTGTTCACAAAAGAGAATGCATAACATCATAACTAGTTATGTTAGTACAAAAAAAAAAACACTTTACTTTTTCATCATAAAAACAAAGTAGAAAATAAGACATTCTTTGCCACTGAAAAGCACAGATAGTACTATATTTTAAACTTCTGGCCATAATTCCTTGGGTACAAGATGACGACGACATCAGATATACAAACAGATTTGCAAAACGAGCTTTACAAGAGAACCCTAACGTGCCACGACACAAGCCCGCGAGAAACTCAGGGTACAAAAATGTGGAGCCTATTCCACTACTGATAGTCTTCTCTTTTCATTTCATTGCTGAGAATTTAGTCACCAGCTGCGATGAGAAAATTTGTTTCCAGAGTACGCTTATAACCTGTTTAAACCAAAAAAAGAAAAGGAAATAAAAGGGGGAAATGTAAAGAAACGAATACAGCTTCCCTAGAATTGTTTGAAGATGGAAATGAGATTGCGACCAAAAGTTTGGGACGAAAGATAAACCATTGTCTTGATTGTATCATATGAGTAAAGTATGATTACATGGCAAAGAGAAGTTCTAACACTCCATGATTGCCGTGTAATTTTTGTGCCACGTGCAAAATTTCACTTTAAGAAGAAGACAACTGTGTATGGAAAATTTAACTTTTGGAGAAAAGAGAAAAATCTCCGAAGAAGGAAAAAGAAATTGGATGCAAGGAAGAGCTCATAATACAACACATAAAGAGTACAAAATATGCATATATTATGGGAAATGCATGTATTAAGGATAGAGTAAAGGTTTAACAGAAATAAAAGAAAGGTGCCAGTAGTACCAAATCGTAGATTTGCAATGAAAATCACTTTTAAGTATTGAAATGAAATTGAGGATAAAGATACCTTTTCTCCGAACACTTCACTTGACAAAGATCATGATTGCCCTGTTGAAACCAGCAACAGTACCAGATAAGCTGTCGGTTACAGTCTCCACCAACCTAAAGCCAATCTATAAACACTATACTGTCAGTCAAGTATTCTTAAGCAAACAATAAAAAGTTGTTGCGAAATGCGCTAGCGAAGTGGAATAAGTTCATGAACATTACAGAAATATTTTTTACCTTGTCTAGAAGTATCTCTCGAAAGAGATGTGGGTGTATTTGAATACCACTGAAATTCATCGTAGCAGTCTGCCAAAAATCAGAATATGCTGACTTAGATAATCTGGTGGTGGGGGTGGGGGACAATCAAATTTCCCACAATCTAATTCAACTGCTAGAACTAATGGTTAAACTGTAATCACAGTTCCAGAGTTATGTGCATCACCTAATCAGGTTCTATGAAACCAACTGGCAAGTACTTCAAACAGACTTTCCCACAACCAATTAAGGTGGACAAGTAGTTATAGGAATATATCAATAATGACCATCACTGCCCCTTGTAGGGTCAATCAAATTTCTAGCATGGCATGTCCAGCTTAAGAGCTAGTTTACGTCAAAAGAAAATCCCCATGAAAAGATGTCTTCAAAATATCTAATGAAAGTTAAATATACTCCTAAATTGGTAGATCTTGTAGAAGTTCAAAGACTGTTTTGCAGGGGTGTAACCGTGCAAACAAGTCCTTATCCATTTTCATATTTATTTTCTAGAGAATAAGGATAGCCAACCGATTAAAATATTGGCACGAATATAATAGTAGTGAACAAAGAAGATTAACTGCCAGAGAAACTCAACATAAATGCTTTAGACTGACCGTATAAAATGATTATATAAAGAGTGAATTGCATTAGGCTGACCAAAATTTCATCAAACGTCAGATTCCTCTAGAAGGGGGAAAAATGGACATCCTATTTCTTGCAACGGGCCTATATTTTAAACATCCATTTGCATACAAACATCTTAAGATTATGATCTAATGCTGAATTTTTTAGGAAACATGACGAGGAGTTTATGATTCTAGTAAAAAGGAACCACCATATAGCAAATAATCTAAGTATCGAAAAGATTATATGAAAAGGTAAGATGTAAACAGTAGTGGTCAGTCTAATTTAACAAGTCCACTGAAATGAAGAAGCTGGTACCTCAAGACACTAATCGATTTCTTCTATATGAGGACCAGGGCTGAGGCTCCAGCACAAAAACTCCACCCTAGCAGAAGAAAGTCATGTACCACAAGATTAAATTTAAATATGCATATTTCACAAATATAAAATTTCAGAGTAATACCGGTGCCAGAAGTTTCCGGATCTTCACAAACAATTTAATCAATCCATCATCACCCCGGTTTAAATGGATCCACTTTGTTACGCTGAAGCTGCAAAATGAGACATGAATCAAATTTAGCTAGAATCGGAAGTCGAAGATTCTAAGAGAGTGAGAACATGTACAAAAAAGTTTGCATGATCACTGCCATCAAGAAGGGGCCTATGCAAAAGATATCAACGGAATTAAGCTAAATTACACTACACTGCCATTAACTTTCCTCGTTTTCTACTAAACTACCTTAAAGGTTCTTTATTAGAGTAAAGTCCCTTGAACTTTGCGTTTAAGGAGTAATTATTTTTTTAAAAACGGCAGCACTTCAAGGAAGATTACTGTAATTAAAAAACTTTAAGGTAAGTGAAATACACTCATTGTAAAGGGTAGCCATGGATTTATGTAGAACTGACTGTATTTTAGAATAGCTATAAAAACTTACCACAGAATTGTGTCATACTTCTCAGTGCATCCATCCAAACTGTCGATAAAATTTCCTTTTTTGAATGAAACCCTGTCTAGTAAACTGTCTTCTTTGGAAGTCGAAGAATCACTGACAGAGTTGCATGATTCCCCATTTGAAACTTGTGAGACTGCCTGATTCGAACAATCTGCGGGACTAGAAACATTTGATTTAGAAGTCTTGTCACGTCTGTTTTAAGCATTACCCTTTCTAGTTAACTTCTGCAGGTTCCAATTAGCACATTTAATTAAACCTGTCAAACAGAAAACATCAAAAGTTACCGCCCAGATTGATAGACACGAATAAAAATTGAAGGTTTATACGAGATGTTAGTACTTTAAAGTAAATTCGGGTAGCCTCACTTTTCTTCCAATCTTTTCTAAACCCTAACTTTCTTAACTTTATTTCTGATGATGCTCGATATCGGTGCTCTCCCAGATCAGGACACGTGACAGATGACGTGTCCCAAGGCTCACAAGAAAGGACCTACAGTGGCCGATCAGACCACTCAAGTGCCCGTCCTACAAGCAAACGCTGGCTCACCTCCGAGCCCTCAGCACAATTGGCCTCCTCGGCCCCACAGCTCGTTTCCGAGCTATCACAGGCCCGAGCCTCCTCGGCCCTCTCAGCTCGCCTCCGGGCTCGAGCAGAACCAAGATACCTCCGGGAGCTCTCCCGCTCCTCCGGAAGCTCTCCCGCCGAGGTCATTTTCCTCGGTCTCATCGACCAACCAACAGCACCGTTTGCAGGCGTAACCGCCATCCCGCGAATCTCGCCATACGCGAGATCTCTGCCGGCCACATCCCATGTTCCACGCCACCACGATCCCCATTAACGAGCATGTCTCGCCATTAATGGGAGGTCTCACTCATCACGCGGGCGTGACGTCGAAAGCGTAATGGCCGGCGTGATTCTCGCGCCTGCCTCGCCTGCTGCCACCGCTATATAAACCCCTTCTTCAGACGGTTCAAGTAAGTCATTTTTACTCAACTAAGTCGTTACTCTGCTCGGGTCTCTGGTCTAACTTGACCGTCGGAGGATCCTCGGTGGTACAACCACCCCGGGACTTCTTTGCAGGTAGCTCGGCAACCACAGCCTCAATCCTATTGAGATCCACACGCTTCAGGAGCGACAGCCTCCAGATCCAACCTCAGCCACCCATCGCCGCCATCAGCAGATCAACGGAAGATAACATCTTGGCGCGATCCAAGTCGCGTCAGCTGGCGCCGTCTGTGGGAATCCCTTGATTCCACAAAAACAAAAGTTCAATTTCCGATCTCAATCCAATGGCGAGCGATCATCACGACGATCCAAGCACCAGCCGCCGCCTCCCCCTCAACAGAGGCACGGACGAACCTCCTCCGCCGAATGCCATCAACGCCCTCGCCGGCCGGATAGACCGACTCACGTCCATCGTGGAAGCACTCGTCCGTGTCCAAACGACAGGGCAAGATCACCAAGTCGCCGCTCCCCCACCTCGGGACCAGGACCCCTACAGAGGGAGAGAAGACTCCGTCCGCGTCGGCACTGCCGACCACCGCGTCGCTACCTCCCACGGCCGCAGATCTTCCGGGCCAATACGTTCTGAGGCCCGCCAGGCGCCCTACAGTTCGACACCAAGGTCCGTCACCAGAGTACCTCGCCTCGAGATCCTCCGCGCGCCTGTCCCTCTCGAGGAGATGTCTGTCAGCTTACCTATTACCAGGAATAACAGACACCCCCTCACTCGATGGGGTCGTGCGTACGGAACTCGCCACGGCGGCTCGAGGGCCACCTCGCCGGGGGATCTAAGGAACCTCATTGAGAGGAACCAAAGCCGTGGCCAGACGCAGGCCTCCAACAGCAGAGGCCTGGGATCAGAATGCGCCGATTCGTCGGGGTACCATGGCCGACTCGACGCCCTCGAGAAGAAGATCGAGAGTATGCATTGGGAAGGTCACCGTTCGAGCGACGGGGCTAAGTATACCGCCAACTCGCTCACAAAACCGTTCACCGAGGAGTTGCTCGCCATCCACATCTCCTCCCACAACAAGCCCCCAAAGGTCTCCCTCTTCGATGGCAAATCTGACCCGAAGGACCACTTGGATGCATTCACCATGGGAATGAGCTTCCAAGACCACTCCGATGCCGCCCAGTGCCGAGCTTTCCCGGCCACTCTCATCCGTTCCGGGCGAGACTGATTCCGAGGACTCGAGCCGCGCTCGATCTCAACCTTCGACGAGCTGGCCACACAATTCCTCGGCCACTTCGTCGAGAACAGGCGACAGAAGCGCACAGTCGACCATCTCTTCACGATCAAGATCGGGGATAAGGAGACGTTCAAAGCATACGTCACCCGCTTCTACAACATCCTTCTCGAGGTCCCAGAGCACCGGGACGAGACGATCATCACGGCTCTGAGGTCTGGTCTTAGGCACAAGGAGTGGTTGCGCTCTTTTGCATTAGCGCAACCTAAGACCATGGCCGAGGTAAAGGCCTAGACCGAGCGGGAGGTCCAGCTCGAATCCAAGGTAAATGCAAATCTCCCCCGGGCAGAGCAAATCGACCAAAAGAAGATGGCAAGAGAAGAGAGAAGGGGACCTGAGCGGCAAAATCCCTATCTCCTAAAGTTCCAGGAGTATACCCCGCTCAACGTCTTCCAGGCGGTGCTACTAGAGGAGGCCAAGGGTGAGGGATTATTCAAGCTTCCCCCGGTCCCCCGAATGGCCTCAAAGCAAACCCGGGACCCCTACTACGGCTTTCATAGGTCGCTGGGCCACTCAACGGAGAGCTGCAAACAACTCCGAGACTATATTGAAGAGCTCATCCATTCAGGGCACCTCGCAGCGTACTTAAGGGACAAGCGGCAAGCTGACCGCGAGCAGGAGCAGCGTCCCCCTCCCGCCGAGCTGACCATCGGCCGGATCATGGTAATGTCAGCAGAAGATATGCCTGGTACCCATGAAGCTCGGTACCCTGTGTCGGGCATAGATACCAACAGACATCCGAGGTGCTCGAGCTGCACGAATAAGAACATCTACTAGCATGTATTTTCTTTTCAGAACAATGTACATCTTTCTTGAGATCTTTTGTTTATATAATAAAAGGATCAATAGAGCATTGCAGAAAAGAAAAAGAATTTTATTCATTCAAGAGGTACTATAGGCTCCTCAGCCGTACATAAAAAGAAAGAAAATTACAATAGCGGGGGAATAGGGTGCAGAGAACACTGCTCGTGGTACTCTGACGATATTTCCGCCAGCCGAGCCCTCGCAGCATCCAGCCTCTGCCTTCAATCCCCCCGCGAGCGTCGGCATCGTACCTCAACTGGTAGCACTCACGGACGAGCGCTTCCGAGCGGTCTAGCCGACTCGCAGAGATTAGGCCGAAGCGCCTCAGAGACCTTAGCTTGCCTATGGCCTCGTCGAACAGCATTTTCGGATACGGGATTGTAAAGCCCCGACGCCGCCCTCCAGATGGAGTACATCAGCAGTTGAAGGAGGGAGGACCGCCGGGGGAGCAATCGGCCGAAGTGGTCTTCGATCCTGCCTATAACCAACTGCACCATGTCCTCGGTGCAATACGGGTCATAGAGGTAGACGTCCTCAAAGTTTATGATGTCTTCGATGGTGAAGGGAAAGTCCGGCATTTTTGCGTTTGGGGTATGAGGGGCCTGTAAACAACACCCCCTCAGTTTTATAGCCCCCAAACGCCCTCGGAGTTCAACGGTCGCCTGTTTCACCCACGACAGTGTCGCCACGTAGCAGAAGTCGTGCCGTTTGATGCGAAACCGAAACGGCGCTCCGTCACTTCGCATTCCCCATACAATCACGACACGTGTCGCCAGCGAACGTACCTCTTCCCGGTGCGCCGACTGGCTATCAAGGTCAAAGCCCTCGCCAAGAGGCAGCCGAGTGGCTACCCTGCTCGGCTATCCCTGGCCGGTAGCTCCCCTACCTCACAATGCCAGGGATCAAAGCGCTCACCAAGAGGTAGCCGAGCGGCTACCCTGCTCGGCTATCCCTGGCCTGTAGCTCCCCTACCTCACAACGCCAGAGATCAAAGCCCTCACCAAGAGGCAGCCGAGCGGCTACCCCACTCGTTTATCCCTGGCTGGTAGCTCCCCTACCTCACAATGCCAGGGATCAAAGACTTCACCAAGAGGCAGCCGAGCGGCTACCTCGCTCGACCATCCCTGGCCGGTAGCTCCCCTACCTCACAACGCCAGGAATCAAAACCCTCACCAAGAGGCAGCCGAGCGGCTACCCCGCTCGTTTATCCCTGGCCGGTAGCTCCCCTACCTCACAACGCCAGGGATCAAAGCCATCACCAAGAGGCAGCTGAGCGGCTACCCTGCTCGGCTATCCCTGGCCAGTAGCTCCCTTACTTCACAATGCCAGGGATCAAGGCCCTCATGAAGAGGCAACCGAGCGGCTACCCTGCTCGGCTATCCCTGGCCAGTAGCTCCCCTACCTCACAATGCCAGGGATCAAAGCCCTCATGAAGAGGCAGCCTAGCGGATACCCTGCTCGGCTATCCCTGGACGGTAGCTCCCCTACCTCACAACGCCAGGGATCAAAGCCCTCACCAAAAGGCAGCAGAGCGGATACCCCGCTCGGCTATTCCTGGCCGGTAGCTCTCCTACCTCACAACGCCAGGGATCAAAGTCCTCACCAAGAGGCAGCCGAGCGGCTACCCTGCTCGGCTATCCCTGGCCGGTAGCTCCCCTACCTCACAACGCCAGGGATCAAAGCCCTCGCCAAGAGGCACCGGGCAGCAACCCTGCTCGGCCTTCCTTAAGGACAAAAAGCCCTCACCAAGAGGCACTGGGCAGTAACCATCCTTAGTAGGCCACTTATGGCCCCTCCTGCGCTAAGGATGAAAAGCCCTCGCAAGAGGCAACCGAACCCGCCCTTGTTCAGTTATCCCTGGCCGGTAGCTCCCTTACCCCAACAAACCAGCGATCAAAGTCCTCACAGAGGCAACCGGACCCGTCCTTGTTCGGTTATCCCCGGCTGGTAGCTTCCTACCAAACCAGGGATCAAAGCCCTCGCCAAGAGGTACCGGACAGCGGCCCGGCCCGGCCCGTCCTTAAGGATCAAAGCCCTCGCAAGAGGCAACCGAACCCACCCTTGCTCGGTTATCCCTGGCTGGTTGCTCCCTACCCCAATAAGCCAGGGATCAAAGCCCTCACCAAGAGGCACCGAGCAGCTACCCTGTTCGACCCCGTCCTTAGTAGGCCCCTCACGGCCCCTCCCGCGCTAAGGATCAAAGCCCTTTCCAAGAGGCACCGAGCAGTTACCCTGCTCGGCCCCGTCCTTAGTAGGCCCCTCACGTCCCCTCTTACGCTAAGGATCAAAGCCCTCGCCAAGAGGCACCGAGCAGCTACCCTGCTTGGCCCCGTCCTTAGTAGGCCCCTCACTGCCCCTCCCGCGCTAAGGATCAAAGCCCTCGCCAAGAGGCACCGAGCAGCTACCCTGCTCGGTCCAATCCTTAATAGACCCCTCACGTCCCCTCCCGCGCTAAGGATCAAAGCCCTCGTCAAGAGGCACCGAGTAGCTACCCTGCTCGGCCCAATCCTTAATAGTCAACTCATGCCCCTCCCGCGCTAAGAATCCATGCCCTCGCCATGAGGCACCGAGCAGCTACCCTGCTCGGCGCCATCCTTAGTAGGCCACTCACGGCCCTTCCACCAACTAAGGAACATCAACTCAAAAAGAGGCATCCGGTCTATCAACATCTTAGTGATCTCCACATCGACTTTGGGGCCATGGAGATACCGTCTTCCCGCCGGTCCTCGTACACTTGGCAAGTGATCAGATTCAAGTCGACGAGTAATCGCTAGACGAGGAACGTGCCGACATGAAAGCAGTACTGTGCAAATACAAGTGTCTACCAACAAAAGGAAGTACAAGCACAAAGCACAAACACTGCTGCGAAAACAAAAAATCTTATTCAAAAAGCCAAGAGTCTTTACCAGGGTATTATGGGCTCCCCATCCTTACAAAAATGCCCGAAGGCCTACAAAATACCTGACGCAACAAAAGAAAAGACAAATAAAAGATGAGGGGCTTCAGGCCCCATGGCCGGGCGTGATATCGATGAGCTCGATGTCCACCACAACTGGGGATGCGTCCGTCACAGGAGCCTCGGCGTCGCCATCGCCGAGAGTCCTTTCCCCGGCAGTGCTCCCGGGGGCATCCCCTGCTCGTCATCCCCGTGGGGATATTCTGTTCGGAGCTCTTCATCAGCAAATTCCGGCACCCGGGCCTTGACGGCATCAAGAGCCTCGTGCCAGATGAGGGTGGTGGCCGAGACTAGGACGGTGTAGAACTGCTCTAACTTCTGGAAGTTCTCCACTGCCTCTGCCGCCCTGAGGTCGACTCTCTTCGCTGCCTCTACCGCAACCCCCAACTCCTTTCGGAGGGTGCTCACTGACTTCTTCATGGTGCCACCTCGGAGCCCTGAAGCTTGGCCTCGACGACCTGGGCAGCCTTGCGGAACCTGGCCACCTCTTGCTTCGAGGCCGCCACCTCCTGCTACGCTGCCGCCGCCTCCTACTTCGCGGCTGCCACCTCCTACCCCCCAGCAGCCACCTCATCCTCGAGAGTAGCAACCCTCGCCATCGCCGCCTCCAGCTCCAGTTTCTAGCTCTCCCCCAGCGAGGAGAGCTCGCCCTCGGCTCGCATCGCCGGGGCTATCTCCGCCTCCTCCATCCGGGCGACGATAGCGACGTGCTGGAGGACCTGAAGAAATCGGAGGGGGGTCAGAAAGAAAAATGGGCACCAAATCTCCCAACCAATAAGACGATATACGAGCGCTAACCTGCAGGGCCTCTTGGACGATGGACGCTATTTGTGCCTTCAACGTCCCCCCAGCGACCCGGCCCCCGGCCGACCTCTCCATGTCATGCAGCAAGCTGTCAGCGACGGAAAGCCCTGAGGGCATCTCAAAGCGGAGCTCCCCCTCGTCCACTAAGATTGGAGAGGCCGGGGTCCGCAGAGCTACTCGAGGGAACCTCTTGAGAGACGACGGCGGAGAGCTCGTCTCCACCTCCGAAGCTCGGGCGTCCTCTCCCCGAGCCCTTTTCTTTTCGGCACCTGGCTGGGCCCCGGGGCTCGATCCGCACTCGAGCGCTGGGGCGGGACGGCCGTTGGGGAAGCTGGGACCGGCGTCTGACGGGAAGAGCCGGCCCCTCCAGCCTTCGACCCCTTCTTCGGCTTGCGCATGGCTGCTCGAAAGAGGTCCGCATCCATGGTTTCTGCACAAAAAAAGATATAATGCAATCAGCGACACAAAAAAAACAGAAATAAACACAAGCCTAACTTACCAACGAACTGGGCGGGGCTGAGCCCGGCCCAACTAAGGGCCCGCTCAGAAAGCAGCACATTAGCTCGAGGAATAGGCTCCCATGCCGCCACTCTCACAGCGTCGGGGTCATTGGACGGATTTCCCTGCCAACACCTATCCCTAGACCACTGGACGGGTACGGGCCAGTTCTCACCCTCTGGCGGCCCGACGAAGAAAAACTTCTTCTTCCAATCATGGATGGAAGAAGGCGGGACAACAACTCCTGACCCAGCTACACTCCCCTGTTGCTTCCTAAAGGAGAGGTAAACCCACTTCGGGTCGCCCGCGTGAGTCCCGGGGTGACTTTTGTAAATAAGGGAGGAGGCAAGGATGGACAGACTAAAGGGGATTATCTGCAACTTCAACCGGACCAGGAACCCAAGGAGAATCCTCCAGGAGTTTGGCACTAGTGATTGATCAGTCTTCGTGTGTATGGAAAAGTTTTAATCACAACCAAAGAAATTTATACCGCAATCAATTAATGGTGTTGATGTAGCGCGTTAATGAATACGGATCGCCCACTGAGATGTGTGTTTTGATCGATCTTGTTTTAGATGAGTCGAAATAAAAAGATAAAAGAAATTGCAAGAAAATTGATTCAAGATTTAAAAGATTTGATTTCAAGAAACATAAAGAAAATAGATCTAGAATCAAGAAATGTCACAATCAATTTAGTTATCAAGATTTGTAGAATAGCTTTTAGGATTCGATCAAATTAGTAGTAGTAATGAATCTGTTGGATATAGTGCCCTCAGAGTCAATTATTGGATCACAGGCACGTGATTGCAATGATTGAGGGAGGACCTATGCCGGTAAGACAGTCTTACTCAAGATGATAATATGCTATCTGGTTTATCTTTATCATCGTGTACTGCTTCAGGCGACCTTACAGGTCACTATTGCACGTTGATAGAGCCCTTAGGATTTTTGCTTGACGGCCAGCAGTATGATGGCGATCATATACGTGAGAGCTGGGATCTATAAGCACATCCTTAAAAGGTCCCTAGTCGTGGGAGTTTTTGAGACAGGGCATCGATACTCCAGAGTAGACTAGTGTATACAGTCGAGACCCCGACGAGGGGCGGTGGCCGGTCTCACAAGCCACTGGTGTCAGTTGGTTCACCTAAGATGTATACAGGTGCTCATTGGGTTATGAGTACACCGGACAGGACTCGCCGGGAACATGCTAGTTGGTATTATACCTGACGTCAGATAGCAGTTCCCTGGTGACATGTGTACAGGTTAGTTCATCGACCTGAGATCGTCATTTGTCTCGTGTGAGTTCCCACTGTGCTTTGATTACTACCCTACCACGGCTCAAAGGAGTCGTGCAAACAGGTTTTAGTTGGGTACAGTCCCGAGCCACATAGAGGCAGTGAGCGGATCGGCAGGGGTTCGTCTCTCCCGGTATTGGGGGTGAGGTCGCGCTGTGTCTAGGAGAGCCATTACACGAAGTCCTTGGCCAAGGCAGGAGATTTACTGGTAGATATTCCAGTAGTATCTCAGGGTGTTCTGGGCTACACTCCGACACGACTTGTACCGCTTTTGGGGGTCTGACTTTTACCAACCCCTAAGCCCGACATGCGATGCTCATAGACGAACAGACCGGACTGTACGTATATTGTCACTAACAGGCTCAGTAGGGTGTCAGGATGAGTTCGCTCATCGATGTCCCTTTTGGTCAATACCTGGTAGCCCATTACGTACGGGTCAAAGTATTGACGAGTCTTTAGAGTCCCCCACAGACAGTTTCTCAAGTTTCGGGCGAAACGTTGTAGAGGCCGTATGATATATGGCAGGGTTCGATCTTATACGTGCGGTATTGCACGTATCATGATCGGACGAATCATACTAGTGGGCTTTGGTTTAAGCCGGATCCTAATATTAGATTTGTTGGATTACTTTAGTCTCATCGCATTCGCATTCAGTCGGAATGCGGATGCAGGTATGTATATACAGGTGAGGGGTATCCTTATGATCCGTCACGAGTTTACTTTAGATGTTGTCGGATCTTTTTGTTGGACCAAACATTTGGATTAATGTTTGGATAATGGAATTAGTGAGCTAGAAATCATCATTAGATGCATTAATGTGACATAGACATAAACTATGACTCATGGTCTCTTTTTTAGAAAATATGTCACATTAATGGATTATTTTGGGTCTTGATTTGATGAAGTGAGAGAGAGGGGCTGCCATGACATTGGTTTTGGTCTTGTATTATTTTCTTTGATACTCTCTCACTCTCATTTTTATCACAACAAAAAGAAAAGAAAAGATGAGAAAGCCATCTCTTCTTCTTCCTCCTCCTCTAGCTCATTATCTTCCTCCAATGGCAACACCTTCAACCTCCATCCAAGCCATGGATGCAAAGAGACAAAGTGATCACAAACATTATCTACGACACCTTAGACACGTTGGCTAGCACACTTCGTGCCCGAGTTGCTTCGGATGAAGCGGGAGCCCGTAAAAAGACTTCTCGATGTGGTGCCCTTTCCGACGAGGAGATGGAGACCGGAGATTCCATGAGGAGATCGGGATGGTGGCCGAAGACCGAAGGACACGGATCGCTCGGTATAGCTTTCTACCCTTTCTTGTTTGCTAGTAGTAGGTTAATGGTCCAATCCGGGTTTTTAGTATGCGGTAGAGCCGGTTTACAAGTTAAGAAAAAGTTTAGTTTCCGCATTTTGGCCTCGGAAAGACGGCCGGGGCGCTACCGTACACCTACAGAATCTAATAATTCCTAATCTTATCTATTGATAATTTGTAGCTAGATTGATGATGATGAATGAAGATTAGGGATCTATTGAAGAAACTTGGGTTTCTCCTTCTATCCCTTGTCTTTTCAATCATGATCATTCGGATCTAGCCTCTAGCAAAGAAAATCATCAATCATTTGATCCCTAAATTGCAACGAAATTCGCAAGAATGTGATCTCGATCCAAATTAGGTCATTGATGATTTTTTTTCTAGAGTTCATAAATCTTATAAAACTTAAAATTAGTATTAATATTTTATCATCACTAGATCTACCGATTCTCTCGAATCCTCCACAAGCGGAGATTTCACTCACACATCATGAAAATTAATGAATCAAGAATCAAGAAGTTTCATAACGCAAGAATGTAAAGAAAGCAAGAATTGAAATTATCACCTTTATTAAATCGACGACTAATTATACATTCCCTCAATTCGAGATTACAAGAGTTGCTCTCGATCGCTCTTTTGAAGAGGTAACTAGATCCGTCGAAGTTCGCTCCGCTCGATCTCCGTGAGTCGCGGATCGTCGTGGATCTCTTGCTCGGATGAAGATTGGCTTCACGGATAAAGGATTGATGGTTGCTTGCTTGATTTGCTTCTCAAAATGATCTTGATTTGGCTTTTGATTTGAATTTGGGCTAGGGTTTTGGTATCAAGTTGTGTCACTCAACTTGAATTTGAATTTTGGCTCCAAATGTGTAACTAACTCACCCTAATTAATTGTGTAACCTCAAAACCCTAGATCTAGATCTCATTTTATAATCTCCTCATTTGAATCTTCCCTCCAAAACTAGGTTGTTTGAGAGAGTCTTCTAGAAGAAGTTTGTTGGAGGGAATATTCTAGAATAAGGAATATTCTAGGATAAGATTGTTAGGCCGAGCCTTCTGGATGAAGCCACGTGCTCTTTGGGAGTCTTCTGGAAGCTGAGGCCATTATAGGGAGACACGTGGAGGAATCTGAGCCAGTGATCAGGTAACAAGGCCGCGCAACCGCGGCAACTCGGCCGATTCGGCTGCGGATCCGCGGCCTTCTTGGTGAGTCACCGCATGAAGTTTCTGGGCTGTTATGTGTTGGCTTTTTAGCACTTCATGGGATGCTTGGAATCTTTTTATTCTTTCTTGTTTACTGCCAGATCACAAGTCTTGGACTTGATGTATTTTATCAACACTTTTAACAGTTCCAGCTTTTTTTATCTGGAGAATTTCCTGCACACAATCTCGAGACAAGTGTTTGATATATAAAAGATCATGCGTGCAATAATAAACACACAATTTCTCTCAAAATGTCGGTTATAATGTATAACACATGTTATTTGGTATTTTACAGACAAATTGCTAATATGTGCTATATTCATACCGAACACCTTTAGATGATTGCAAATAGTAGGGAAATTGATGTGTTAAAAATGCAATATTTTCGACTAATCAAATTCCCCCTGTTTCCCGAATTAGAGCAAAACTCTGTTTGAAATTCGAATTTCAAAAATTGAAGCAACGCTTCAGATCCAGCGCTAGGCGCGCTGTGCGCCACGTGTCAAACACGGATGCGCTAGCGCCAGGTGCGCTGCGCCCCAGGCAGTGCACCATGTGTACGCTAGCGCTAGGCGCGCAGCATACCACGTGTCAAACACGGGTGCGCTAGCGCAAGGTACGCTAGCGCAAGGTGCGCTGTGCTCTGAGCAGCGCACCACGTGCAAAGCACGGGTGCGCTAGCGCTGGAATTAAAAATTCCCCACCCTTAGATTAAAAGATCTAATAATAATGATAAATCATTAATTAATCAGAATTAAAATTCTGTTATGGAAAGATTTCTCAATCTTGTTAAAAGCAAAAAGATTGCCTTCTGTAAAACAGAAGCTCTAGGATCAAAGATCCAACGGTTGGAAACATCCCCAAATCAATCAGAGAAAAATCTCTTTAACTGATTCAACAAATCAACTTGCCCTATATAAAGGCCTCAAGACTTCAAGTCTGATATAGAGAAACCCCCCTATAAATTTTGTGAAACTCAAAAGAAAGAGAGCAACCTCTTGCAAGAAGATATTTCTTCAAGGTAAAAGATGATGAATGATGAACACAGAGATGAAATCATCTCATAAAAAGAAGAATTATCTTCTTAAAAGATCATAGAACTAAAAAGACCAAGGTCTTTCATAAAAAAGATCAAAAGATCTCATCACATAATAAAAGAAGAACATATTCTTCACACAGATCATTGATCTATAAAAGCAAGCCTCTCAAAAATAAGAACTGTTGTTCTTGAATCTTGAGACAAAATCACTTCTAAAAAGAACATAAATTTGTTCGCAGGTCATAAAATTGATCAACATGCGCTTTGCGCTATTGAAATGCGCCTTGCGCTATTGAAATGCGCTTCTGCGCTCTCTGGACCGGTGCTTAACACCAAAATGCGCCACGTGTCAACCACGTATGCAACTTGCGCTTTGCGCTTCTGAAATAGCGCACTGCGCTCATGGGCTGGCGCTCAGCGCCGAGCGCGCCACGTGGCACTCACGAGTGCGTCACTAAATTGATAGCGCAATGCGCTCATGGACTAGCGCTTAGCGCTCATAAACTGGCGCAATGCACCCATCATCTGGCGCTTAGCGCCAAGCGTGACACGTGTCCTACTCGAGTGCGCTGCTTGGCAGAAGCACACTGCGCTCTTTAACTGGCGCAAAGCGCCTGGTGCGCCACGTGTCACGATGACAGAACATAAATTGTTCTGATGAATGCTCAACATTCAATACAAGACAAAAATATTGTCAGAAGGGCCAAGCCCAAATAAAGGTTCAATAGCCAGAATAAAAATGTTAAACATTTTTTGGACTTAGCCCAATATTGGCCATAAGTCCTCAACTTATATTTAATTGAGCACATCTGCTGATGAATATTTCAACAGATCTTAGTCCCAAATTGGACTACAGATCTTTCAACCAACTCACATCGGTTCGAGGGTACATCTCTTCACTCCTCTGATATATGTCGTTGTAATCCTTCAACGTCTTCAGAGAGGTGACGGGTCTCGACAACCATACATTTCATAGACTATGACGTCTTTAAACCGGACTGTGGGGTCCTTAAACTCACGGACTACGATGTCTTTAACCTGGACTGTAGGGTCCTTAAACTAACGGACTGTGATGTCCTTAACCTTGGACTGTGGGGACCTTAAACTCACAGACTACGATGTCCTTAACCTGGACTGTGGGGTCCTTAAGCCCATGGACTATGATGTCCTTAACCTTGGATTGTGGGGTCCTTAAGCCCATAGACTATGATGTCCTTAACGTTGAACCACCATGTCCTTAAACTGGTAATCGACCGCAATGTCACTAAACTAAACAATAGAGTCCAAATGCTCTTTTGTTGGATCTAAATGATCCTGTTAAGTTGATCTTAGTTTAAAATTAGACTAACGTGTCCTTAACAAACGTTGAGTCGATCTTAGTCTAAAATTAGACTAATGTATCCTTAACAAACGTTTAAGTTGATCTTAGTCTCAAATGAGACTAACGTATCCTTAAACCAAAACCAAAACCCAAATCTAAGAAAATACGGATTTGGACTAATCCACGCCCTACGGGCGATAACATAAATTAGTCTCCGTATACAATCCACGGGCAACCATAAACAAAACAAACACTCACGACACGAAGTGACCATCTGGAGAAGGAGAAAGTTGTTACCACGATGCGGTAACGTAATTAACTGCAGGGGCTTGCGCCTGCAGGGAAGAGCGTCCCCATAATCAAAACCCCTTCTAACGAGAGGGAATCTGACGAAGTCTGCTACATCGGCCGCACTCGTTTAAACCTTCGATATATGGTGCCATAAATCAACTTGGCATCTTCGGAGAGGTGGACGGATAGCACTAATTAGTATCTGCCCTCGAAATTCAGGCGAGACGTTCACCGCGTCTTCACATGCCTTTCAACGGGGAACAGATTCTGGCACGCCCGGTGGGACCTTTTCCTCTTTCCACTCCACATTTCATGTGTCGTGTTCGCGAACGAATCGCGGTTTTATATGGTTGCCCTTGGGTTCGAGGTACTAAGATTTGGTGTCTTGCTCCATGCAGAAAACGAAAGATCAATGACGTCTACTTGCACGAAATGTTCCAGCTGCAACTGCGACTTCAGTTCCACCTCATCTGGAGGTGTAGCTTACAGGCCCCAGGCGGCCTCCCTGTTCACAATGCCGGTAGAGTAGGTAACGCAGGCTACCACCGGGTTGTTTTTCGGAACCATGCTCCCACCAGTGAGCGTTAACATCCCGCTGCCGCAAGAAGCGTAGAAGAAGTCGGTCTTTGATCGGCTCACTACCACCACGGCCCCTCTCAACGGGTCATCCAATGCCAAGCCAACAACATCAGTCTTCGATAGGCTGAGCCTGAACACCGATGGGCCCATGAAGAAGCCCGCGATACCTGAAGCGACCATCCCGAAGCGGATAGCCATTCCTGCTCCTAAAGTAACGAAGGCTGCTTCCCCTGTTCGATAGTCGGCCTTCGCAAGACTGACTATCCCCTCTCAACGGACGTCAGTCTTCGACCGGCTAGCGCCAATAACAGCCTCTCCTCAAAACAGGGGGCATGACAAAGCCATCCCCATAGCTGGACCAACACCATCTGCACGACATGCTCGCCGTCATCACTGGCGCCGAGTACGGAAGGCTGGGGGCAGCTCTCCGTCTGGATTTACTTCACCATCTCCAACGGTGGAGATCGATGCTGCTGTTCCAACCGGGTACAGCTTTGAATTGCTGAACAAGGTGCGCAGGAACTCTCCTACCGCCGTACTGAAAAGATCTCCTCCACCCGTGGAGAATGTTACAGAAACGAAGCCGGAACGGTCCCCTCAACGGCTATCCTCCAAAATTTACAAGGTCTGGCGACAGGTTCAAGACTCAGTAATTGATCAAGATTACTTTCGCCGACCCAAAAAGCTCAAAGCTCAGCAAGAAAAGAGCCATCTTGAGGTACCGCAGAAAATGTCGTCCGTCTGGGTGCCCACTGCAACGGCTCCCTCAACGTCAACCGCCCAAAAGAGAAGGAGGCCGGAGAAAGCCCCTATGACTACGGCAGACCGTAAAGACGCTGAGCTGAAACGCCCCAAGTCCGGGGGCATAACGGTGCATACTGTTTATATGGCTTCCGGAAAAGAGGAAAGCCGTGCTTCTACGGGTCACCGACCGCTCACCCGATCCGTGACAAAATCCCAGGAGCAGCAACAGAAGCTTCAAGAAATGCTAACGCAAATGGCCATACTCACCGGGCCAAAAGAAAGCCTGGAGGTATCATCAGAGCAGCGTCATGAACAAGAAACCGATGCTGAATTTCTCCGCAGAGTCCTCAAAAAGAAAGACAGAGAAGCAGCAGAACAAGCGGCTAATATAAAACGAATGGCGCTTCTCTTCCAAGACATGGTCGGGATGATGTTACAGCCGGATCCTCCAGCTGAAGATCCTTCGATTATCCTCGAAGACGACAGAGGGGAGACATCGAACCCTCCTCCGGCTCTTTCAGCAGCCAAAGAGGAAACCATCTCAAAATCCACGCTCGATGATTATATAGCTCAAAAAATACAAGCTCACCAGGCGAATGAAGCGGCCAGCCAAGTCGTTAAAACTGGGCGACCATATCCAGGTTAGTACGACCAAATAAGGTACCCGCCGGGATATACAATCCCCAAATTCCATGTATATAAAGGGACGGGCAATCCGCATCAGCACGTCGCTCAGTTCAGGGTCTTGTGCGGCAACACTGGAGGCGACGACAAACTGTTGCTTCGCCAATTCGTTGGCAGCTTGTCAGAGACAGCATTTGAGTGGTATTCGAAGCTTCCCAACGACTCGTCAAAACTTTTGCAGAGATGGAGCTACTATTCACCCAGCATTTCGTGGATGCTAGTGAACGCACCCCAATAACGGCATTGATCAATGCCAGGGTGAAACCTGGAGAAACATGGGTCCAATACGCCATACGATGGCGGAATCTAAGGTCGAAATGTGAGCAGCGCATCGAAGAAGCGCCTGCGGTAGGCATGTTCGTGAGTACTCTTGACCTCAAGCAACTATTTCCCAATTCATGATGTTCTTCAAGCCGACCACGTTCCAGGCCTTGATTGACAAGTTGGCCCAAATGGACCAGATGGGTCATAGACCATCTCTTTCAAAGACGGATTCTCGGAATGAAAAGGGGAAAGGAAAAACAACTTTCGTTGCCACTACTCCACAACAGCCGAGTAACTTAAAGTCGGTTGTTCGCCAAAACAACGTGCGTTCATGCCCATCCCTCGAGGAAAGACTGGGACGTCCTTACTCGTTTCCCCAGGATAAAACGAGGAGACTGTTCGAGCTGGCAGTGCGCAACAGGCTCATAAATTTGCCGGATCCAAAACGTCCGTTGCAGCCAGGTGATATCAACAATCTTAATTACTGTCCTTACCACCAAGCAGTAAGCCATCCAATTGAAGATTGCTACGTCTTCAAAGGATAGATTGAAGACCAATACCAACAAGGCAAGTTCGCAATATCCGAAAACTGGAAGGTGAACCCGCCACAACCTCACGCCCCTAAAAAAGTGGACGTGCCGGGGGCATCGCGCTCATTCATAAGGGAAGCTCCATGGGAAGTTGTTCTTTCGGCAAAAACGAAAAGAATACTGAAGGATCTCCAAACGTGCACAGCAATCAGGTGGAAAAATCCACTGGAACCCGAGATCGTCGGGGGAATGCTGAAACCGCGCCCAACTACAAAAACTGGTGGTGATAGTCAAAGCGCTCGCACCCATCCGTTAAAGTCTTCGAAGAAGAAGAAGAAGACCCAAAAACCCGTAAAGCTCGATAACAAGCGCACAGACCTGCAAAAACAGATTGCCGCTCTGGAAGAATATAACCAGAAGGCGCGGACCCCGGTCACACTCCAAGAATTTCCCAACAATATCCTTGAGAACGGAGATAACGACAATAACGACAGGGATGACTTGTCAAAAGAATCTGAGGACTATGTGGCAAGTTTCCACATGATCTCTCATTCGGCATTAATTAATGAAGAAACGCACTCGGCGATAGAAGACAGTATAAAAGAGCTAGGGGCAAGATCGAAGCTAAAACCCTTGGAACCGTCTGACAGGATGATCGACTTGCTACTGAACGAAGCCCGTCAGAAAAGCAAAGCCAATCGAGAGCGCGAACTGGCTATATTCGAAAAAGCCAAATGTCGACGACTAGAGGAAAAGGTCGAGACACCCCAACTGGAGCAAAGCATCCCTATCGCCAGCAAAAGCAAGCTTAAAGTAAGGAAACGATTCGCTAGGGCCCTGGCAATAGGAATGAAGTTGCCCTCTTTCAAAGGAAATTCCCCCGGCAATATACGTCTTAATGAAGCGGACATTCATCCTAACTTCTGCATATACCATCAGAGAATTGCACACCCTACCGAGGAGTGCATAGCCTTTAAAAACTGGTGGCAGGGATATGTTGCCCATCGACGACACGTTCAACGAGTGAAGCGCAAGGCTCGTCGGGAACAGAAAAGCACGACGGATGAGCGCGAAAGAGATGCTGGCAACTGTCACATAGCCGACACCAAGGGATCGCAAGTTGTCACCTTTGGAAGCGACTCTGACGAAGAAATCGCCCTCAGCCCTTTCTTCAAGGAATCCACCTCCGATACAAAACATGTGAAGATTTGCGGCAAAATTTAGCTGCGTAATCGTACCATGACCGAAACGTCGTTAAACTACTACCAATCCGCGGCATCCTCAGGCTGACGTGGTAAAAAAAAGGTACGTCCACAAGTGAGATGGGCACGGATGAAAACCTGAAAGGGCTCCGTGAGTAAAAACAGCAAGGCTACCGGCGAGTTTTGTGAAAACCCGAAAGGGCGCAATCTCGTTAAAAGACTATTGCAAGGTCCTCTCGACCTTGTGAGGAGAAACCACCTATGTGAGATCCTTACAACTCACAAGGGAATAACACACTTAGGAATCCTCACGATTCCTAAGGAGAAATTACACTTGCGAGATCCTCACGACTCGTAAGAAGAACCCTCCTATGAGACCCTCACGGCTCATATGTTTCAAAAGCCTTAAGCTATAGGGGTCCGAACCTGTTCTTAAGCAGCCATCACAACCTCCAATACTGCCCTACAAGCGTTTCAATATTGACCCTTGTATACAATCCACGGGCACGAATAAACATTTCCCTGACAAAGTCCCACTAGCGACTAGGGATATGCTCACACGGCGAACGACCCTTGTAAGTCCTCTCGATTTACAAGGAGAAAACACTCTTGCAAGATCCTTATGACTTACAAGAGAACATACACTTAGAAATCCTCACGATTCCTAAGGAGAAACGACACATACGAGATCTTCACGACTCGTAGGAAGAAACACTTTTATGAGACCCTTACAGCTCATGAAGTCAAAAGCCTTAGTCAATAGGATCTTAACCCTGCTTGCTAAGCCACCTTTGTTCGACATCGACAGAGGCAAATGATGATTCGCTCCTGGCAATGTCCCAGTGGTAGCGATGCTGATGCCTAAATCGGTATCAAATCCCAAGTTCTTTCACGGCAAATGATGATTTCGCTCCTGGCAATATTCCAGTCGTAGCGATGCTGATGCTGATATTGGCATCAGGTTCCAAATTCCATACTTACCATAAAATCAGCAAGTAAAATATATGCATACAAAATAGCCGAAATGATGGGGCAACTCGCAATAAAAAGCAGCGAGAGAAAAGAAAAAATAGCTGAAATGATTGGACACCGCGAAAAATAGTCGAAATGATTGGGCAATCGCGACTTTCGCGATATAAAAGCTGAAATGATAGAGCATCACGGAAAGAAATAGAAAAAAAAATTCTGAAAGAGTGAAACTTTTTCCCTACAGATGAGATCACATTGATCCCTGTATACAATCCAGGGGCACAAACAAAGAGAGAACCATACTTTTCCCCCAGGCTTCATCGAAGCAAAGTCGAATCTCGACGATTCATAGACAACTTAGAGACAATCTCGACATTCGTCGCAATATTGCAAATACAATGTCAATAAACGAAACGAAGGAAGATCCCTACCTTCAGGGTCTCGACATCAACATCAACAACTTAGAGATCAACAACGGCGTTTCTCCTTACTCCGGCAGGATGCAGATGCAACGTCAACGAAAGACCTCACGGTCGAAACAAAGCGGAGTGATGGCAAAATCCCAGCTCCACCTTAGCATTCATCTCGTTATACCAGACGCAATGCCAACAACATCGTTCCTTCGCAGTCCAGCAGGATGTAGATGCAACGTCAACGAAAGACCTCACGGTCGAAACAAAGCGGAGTGATGGCAAAATCCCAGCTCCATCTTAGCATTCGTCTCGTTACACCAGACGCAATGCCAACGACATCGTTCCTTTGCGGACCAGCGTGGAGTGGTCACCACCTCGACGTTCGTCTCGATACAGCAGACGAGATGTCACTACAGCGTCCTTCCTCCAGCAGGATTCGGACACGCCAAAGCAAACGAAGCGAAGGCTAAATTCCTAGCTTCAGTGTCTTGACGGCAACTCATATAAAGCCTGAAAGACTACAGGAGATCATCCCTCACCAGCGCGGAGTGGTCAACACCTTGACATTCGTCTCGATACAGTAGACGAGATGTCACTACAGCGTCCTTCCTCCAACAGGATCTGGACACGTTAAAACGAACTAAGCGAAGGCCAAATTCCTAGCTTCAGGGTCTTGACGGCAACTCATATAAAACCCGAAAGACTACCGGAGATCATCCCACACCAGCGAGGAGTGATCACCACTATGACATTCGTCTTGATACAGCAGACGCAATGACAGCAAATGAAGCAAAGGCGTCATTCCGAGCTTCAGTGTCTTGACGGCAACTCATATAAAGCCTGAAAGACTACCGGAGATCATCCCACACCAGCGTGGAGTGGTCACCACCTCGACATTCGTCTCAATACAGCAGACGAGATGTCACTACAGCGTCCTTCCTCCAACAGGATCCGAACACGCCAAAACAAACGAAGCGAAGGCCAAATTCCTAGCTTCAGGATCTTGACGGCAACTCATATAAAGCCTGAAAGACTACCAGAGATCATCCCTCAGTAGCGCGGAGTGGTCACCACCTCGACGTTCGTCTCGATACAGTAGACGAGATGTCACTACAGCGTCCTTCCTCCAACAGGATCTGGACACGTTAAAACGAACTAAGCGAAGGCCAAATTCCTAACTTCAGGATCTTGACGGCAACTCATATAAAATCGGAAAGACTACCAGAGATCATCCCACACCAGCGAGGAGTGATCACCACCATGACATTCGTCTCGATACAGCATACACAATGACAGCAAATGAAGCAAAGGCGACATTCCTAGCTTCAGTGTCTTGACGGCAACTCATATAAAGCCTGAAAGACTACCGGAGATCATCCCACACCAGCACGGAGTGGTCACCACCTCGACGTTCGTCTCGATACAGTAGACGAGATGTCACTACAGCGTCCTTCCTCCAACAGGATCCAGACACGCCAAAGCAAACGAAGCGAAAGCCAAATTCCTAGCTTCAGGATCTTGACGGTAACTCATATAAAACCTGAGAGACTATTGGAGATCATTCCACATCAGCGCGGAGTGGTCACTACCTTGACGTTTGTCTCGATACAGCAGACGAGATGTCACCACAACATTTTTCCTCCAGCAGGATTCAAACCGACAATCAAATAACGGAGCCACGGCAAAATACCTAGTTCCAAATCTCGATGGTTCACCACCAACCTAGAGACAACCGCAACATTCGTCTCGATACAGCAGACGCAATACCAGCAAACGAAGCGAAGGCCAAATTCCTAGCTTCAGGGTCTTGACGGCAACTCATATAAAACCTGAAAGACTATCGAAGATCATCCCACCCCAGCGCGGAGTGGTTATGACTCATCGGGGCTCTCCAAAATGAGCCTAACCTCAAGTAAAAAGCGGAATGGCAAAATTCCTAACGCTTGCTCTTCCGACGGTCAAACTGCCTAGGAGAATTGCTTGAAGACGTCTTGTCCAGCTCTCGAAGGGATCAGAGACACGACAGTCGCAAAGCTACTCGAATAGCAAGATTGCCTATCAAGGAATACATCAGCCAACGCGACGGTACGACGGACAAAACCCTAGTACCACAGACCCTAATGGACCTCTGTCGTAAAGAGCAGAGGTTAACTGTGACGTTAGGATATTCTCACGAGAACTGCTCGATTCGTCTCGACTCGTAGGGAAATTAGTGTCTTTGCGAGAACTTCTCGATTCGTCTCGACTCGTGAGGAAATTAGTGTCTTTGCGAGAACTTCTCGATTCGTCTCGACTCGTAGGGAAAAACCTTAGGCAATGGGGATAAGAACCGGTTTCCTAAGCACTAGGGCCCTGCAAGTCGGTCCAAAATGGACTCTTGCATACTATTCACGGGCCACACTCTCCAAAGTCGAATCTCGACAAGGAGGGAAACAACTGCTTACGGGTCCTCTCGACTTGTAGGAGGGAAAATTCTCTTGTGAGATCCTTACGACTCTCAAGAGAAAACGCGCTTAGGAATCCTCACGATTCCTAAGGAGAAAATACACCTACGGGATCCTCTCGACTCGTAGGGAGAAAAAGTCTTCATGAGACCCTCACGGCTCATGAAGTTGAAAAGTTTTAGGCAGCAGATCTGAACCTGCTTTCTAAGTCATCACTACCTCTCAAAGAATTCAAAACGGAATGCTCTCTATCATCTATATGCTATGCTTACTGAGATAACATGCCAGCAACAAAGAAAAGAGATGAAAGCGACAGTGAGGAGAACATTTTATTCATATTCAGTTAAGCGTTCAAGGCATACCCATTCATGCATGTACGAAAAGGTTTGATGTATGAAATAAACACATAAATATGAAAAGGCTTGCTATTCATACTTCAGAAAATGCCTACATTGAGAAAACAACAAATAAAAAACATAACTGGAATGTTTATAAAGGCACGACATCGAATCCAGGGCATGGATTGAGGAATTCAAAAGCAGCAAGTATTGCCGCCTGTTGAAAGGCCTGATGCAGAAGATCGACAAGATTGTTTCGCCTTCTCTTTGAGATTAGGCCCATCAGATACATCGAGTGCACCTTGTCCTCGGCATCATCCAATTCCTTAAGCGGCATGCCGGCACAGAATAGAGGAAGCGCTCCCCAGATCGCTCCCACGATAAGCTTCAGGAGAGAGGAACGTCGAGAAAGCAGTCGACCATTGTATGCACCAAAGCGACCCATGATTTCAGCACACTGGGCGTTTGTGAATTCTCTGTTTTGAGAACGGCCGAGTGAGCAGATGTCTCCGTAAGAGATAATCTCATCAAGATCATACAAATGAACAGCCATAACGTCTGAAAAAGAAGATCAGTGAGAGTTAGTTGACAGACTGATTAGAATAGCTTATTAAAACAGATACGGAATTTAAACGACTCTTGATATCCCCATGGAGAAAACAAATTCTAATTATGACACCTAATAAATTCGAATTTGTGAGAAATCCTAAAAGGGAATCTCATTTAATAAGCGACCCTTCGGGTCAAGGAGTTAAACTCCTCGAAAGCAACGCTCTGCAGATAGGAATGACACCTGTCAAAGTCAATTATGAAAGGAATTTAAAGAGATTCCCCGAGAATGTTAAGAGCCTGGCTCTGTAAAGATGACGAAAAACCCATCAGAAAAAAAAATTAAAATCAATTTTTATGAATTAAAAAGTCTAAGATCTCCTTAGATCTATGGGTTCATGATCTGAAGAGAGCAAAGCTCTATTAATGAAACCCTAAAAGGGTTTTCTTTAGATTAAAGATCTATGAAGAGCAAGGCTCTGTTAATGGGTAAGACCCTAGTTTATTAAAAGATTTAAATTTTACCTAAAATTTCAACAGAGCTTTTACTCTTGAAAAGTTCTTAAACTGAAGAGCAATCCTCTGAATAAAAGTTCTTAAAGAAGAAGATGAAAATTATCTAAGAGACCAAAGGTCCTATTTATAGGCATTGAAACGCCTCTTCAACTTCTGAGTTGATCCAAGGGCGCAGATGCTGCCACCGCTGCACCCACATGTGGGCCACGTGAGCGCAACGGTGGGGGGGAATTTGTTTCCTCCAATTAGAGCAAAGCTCTGTTTGAAATTCGAATTTCAAAAATTGAAGCAACGCTTCAGATCCAGCGCTAGGCGCACTGCTCGCCACGTGTCAAACACGGATGCGCTAACGCCAGGTGTGCTGCGCCCTAGGCAGTGCACCATGTGTGCGCTAGCGCTAGGCGCGCAGCGCACCACATGTCAAACACGGATACGCTAGCGCAAGGTGCGCTGCGCTTTGAGCAGCGCACCACGTGCAAAGCACGGGTGCGCTAGCGCTGGAATTAAAAATTCCCCACCCTTAGATCAAAAGATCTAATAATAATGATAAATTATTAATTAATCAGAATTAAAATTCTGTTATGAAAAGATTTCTCAATCTTGTTAAAAACAAGAAGACTGCCTTCTGTAAAACAGAAGCCCTAGGATCAAAAATCCAACGGTGGGAAACATCCCCAAATCAATCAGAGAAAGATCTCTTTAACTGATTCAACAAATCAAGTTGCCCTATATAAAGGCCCCAAGACTTCAAGTCTGATATAGAGAAACCCCCCTATAAACTTTGAGAAACTCAAAAGAAAGAGTGTAAGCTCTTGCAAGAAGATATTTCTTCAAGGTAAAAGATGATGAATGATGAACACAGAGATGAAATCATCTCATAAAAAGAAGAATTATCTTCTTAAAAGATCATAGATCTAAAAAGACCAAGGTCTTTCATAAAAAAGATCAAAAGATCTCATCACATAATCAAAGAAGAACATATTCTTCACACAGATCATTGATATATAAAAGCAAGCTTCTCAAAAATAAGAACTGTTGTTCTTGAATCTTGAGACAAAGTCTCTTCTAAAAAGAACATAAATTTATTCCCAGATCATAAAATTGATCAACATGCGCTTTGCGCTATTGAAATGCGCTTTGCGCTATTGAAATGCGTCTTGCCCTCTTGAATAGCGCTTCTGCGCTCTCTGGACCGGTGCTTAGCACCAAAATGCGCCACGTGTTAACCACGTAAGCAACTTGCGCTTTGCGCTTCTGAAAGAGCGCACTGTGCTTATGGGCTGGCGCTCAATGCCGAGCGCGCCACGTGGCACTCACGAGTGCGCCACTAAATTGATAGCGCAATGTGCTCATGGACTAGCGCTTAACGCTTATAAACTGGCGCAATGCGCCCATCATCTGGCGCTTAGCGCCAAGCGTGACACGTGTCCTACTCGAGTGCGCTGCTTGGCAGAAGCGCACTGCGCTCTTTAACTGGCGTAAAGCGCCTGGCGCGCCACGTGTCGCGATGACAGAACATAAATTGTTCTGATGAATGCTCAACATTCAATACAAGACAAAAATATTGTCAGAAGGGTCAAGCCCAAATAAAGGCTCAATAGTCAGAATAAAAATGTTAAACATTTTTTGGACTTAGCCCAATATTGGCCATAAGTCCTCAACTTATATTTAATTAAGCACATCTGCTGATGAATATTTCAACAGATCTTAGTCCCAAATTGGACTACAGATATTTCAACCAACTCACATCGGTTCGAGGGTACATCTCTTCACTCCTCTGATATTTGTCGTTGTAATTCTTCAATGTCTTCAGAGAGGTGACGGGTCCCGACAACCATACATTTCATAGACTATGACGTCTTTAAACCGAACTGTGGGGTCCTTAAACTCACGGACTAGGATGTCCTTAACCTGGACTGTGGGGTCCTTAAACTCACGGACTATGATGTCCTTAATCTTGGACTGTGGGGTCTTTAAACTCACGGACTATGATATCCTTAACCTGAACTGTGGGGTCCTTAAGCCCATGGACTATGATGTCCTTAACCTTGGATTTTGGGGTCCTTAAGCCCATGGACTATGATGTCCTTAATGTTGGACCACCATATCCTTAAACTGGTAATCGACAGCAATGTCACTAAACTAAACAATAAAGTCCAAATGCTCTTTTGTTGGATCTAAATGATCCTGTTAAGTTGATCTTAGTCTAAAATTAGACTAACGTGTCCTTAACAAATGTTGAGTCGATCTTAGTCTAAAATTAGACTAATGTATCCTTAACAAATGTTTAAGTTGATCTTAGTCTCAAATGAGACTAACGTATCCTTAATCCCAAAACAAAACCCAAATCTAAGAAAATACGGATTTGGACTAATCCACGTCCTACGGGCGACAACATAAATTAGTCTCCGTATACAATCCACGGGCAACCACAAACAAAACAAACACCCACGACACAAAGTGACCATCTGGAGAAGGAGAAAGTTGTTACCACGATGCGGTAGCGTAATTAACTGCAGGGGCTTGCGCCTGCAGGGAAGAGCGTCCCCACAATAAAAAAAACCCCTCAAACGAGGGGGAATCTGACGAAGTCTGCTACATTGGCCGCACCCGTTTAAACTTTCGATACATGGTGCCATAAATCAACTTGGCATCTTTGGAGAGGTGGACGGATAGCATCAATTAGCATCTGCCCTCGAAATTCAGGCGAGACATTCACCCGTCTTCGCGCGCCTTTCGACGGGGAATACCCCCAAACTTAATTTTGGTCATCTCGAGCAAACTTGTTTTATTAGAAAGAGAAGGAGAAAATAAAGAAAAAGAAAAACTAACTGGCACACTTTCGTAGGCAACACGATTGCACTGAGCACGTGCAACAAGCCTTTAAATCTCTAGGTGTCCCTAATAGGAGGAGTGTTGTCTCCTGAGGGTTTTCAGCGGATTGCACCCACAAAATCCAAGGAAGACCGTGAAAATTACATGTAAAGATAGGAATTGTTAAAGAAAGATTTCGAAAATTAGAGTTTCCAACTAATACTAGCTTTTCAGTTGTCATGAGCCCTATCTTAATAGTCATGGAAAGATGTTAGAAATCACATTGCCCCTCAATAAAACATCGTCTTTATTCTTCATTCCTACCTTTCTTCCAAACATCGATCATATAACCCTACGTGTATGTAAAAGACATCCCTACACTCGGAGAATTTAATTCAAGTTATCATACTCTTGTCCATCTACCTCAGTACTTTTTAATCGATGAATATTTAGATGGATTTGCTCACACATTTTTCATGCGACCGTTAATACTTCTTGAGGTACTAACCGACCGATTACTCATGTGCATGCTTATTAGGTGTATTAGTATTTTCCTCGTCTTGCACCACCTAAGGCTTAGCAGTGACTCCCAAACTAGTTGGTCTAAGGCACTAGGTGATGAAGCACCCTCGCTATATTTTTTTATTGCTGCCTTGGTGATAACAAAACCAGTGTTCATTTTTTTCTTAACACCATTTTATATTTTCATTTTTTATTTCCTTCATACTTTTGCTTTTAGACAAGAGCATTTCAAGGTATTCTCTACGATCCCGAGCTTCAAGACGTGTGTAAGTGCGTATAGTAGGGTATCAACGTTCAAATGTTTGGCTTTCAGAATAGGAACTATTTTTCAGACTTAGTTTTATCCTCAGATTAGTGACTTCTTTCATCTTACTAACTCTTGGGATAACGGCTCATAACTACTTATTACTAGTTCGTTTAAGAAAACTTCTAATTTTCTCGGTTTTCTTAAACTTTTCTAATCTTTTGGATGTAATTTTTCACTATCTAATCTTTTATTATCTTATTTATGTACAAATTTTTTTTAAATTTTTTTTCATTATATGTTTTGTGCTTATGCATAATGCAAAGTGATGTGTAAATAAGCACAAACTTCCCCCAAACTTGTTTTCAACAGTGTCCTCACTGTTGTCTTCTGCTAAAGCTCAAAAAACCTGTAAACTTGGGAGGACATTTATTAACGTGGGCAAAAATATATTAAAGTGAAAATCCTCCCCCAAACTTATTTTTGGCCCACAATATTGAGGACAACAGTTATTTTCAAGAGCCAACAATATACCCCCCCAAACTTAAGTTAAACAATATTAATCTTTTGAAAATCATAAGAGGGGGTCAAAGTTATTGGTCAATGCAAAACTTTACAAAGACCGAAAATCAACACCAATCATTCGAAGATTTTATCAGTGTAGTGCACCGGTTGGTGGAAGAACAAGTTGAAAAGAGCCAAGAAGAAGTGGGGAAAAGATAAGTGGTGTAAAAGAAAGGGTTTGCGTCTCGTTTTGGAGAGACGACTCAATGATTGTGATGGATTAATCGCATTCTCGTGATTGTCAAGAAGAAGGGGAGGAGGTTCAATTTCTTTGTTGTGGAGATGATTCATCTCAACACCCGTATTTGCCAAGAATGCAAGTCTATCAGCGAAGCTTTCATCGATATCCCGAAGAATAATGTCATTGGAAAGAACGGGATGATACTCAGACTCCAGAATAGGTTCATCATCGACGTTAGATGTTGACCCGGACAATTCGAAAGAAGGGTCCGTATGTATATGATACATATCTAGGTCAAACAACAACGTATAAAGGACGTCTGGATCTGTATCGTGAAGCTGATCAAATTCGCTGCTGTCAACATCCACTAAATCGACAGAACATACTCGAGCATGAGGATCGGAGGGTTGACTTCCCAACTTGTAAATGTTGAGCTCAATTGACCTATTCCCAAAAGATAGGTTCATAGAGCCGTTTCTACAGTTGATTACAGCATTGGAAGTAGCCAAAAGGGGACGACCTAGAATCACCGGAATTTGGTTCCGTGGGTTCGTTACAGGCTGTGTATCAAGAACAATAAAGTCCACAGGGAATACAAATTCCCCGATTTTTATAAACACATCCTCAAGTTCACCCCTAGGTTTGGTGATTGATCGGTCGGCCATCTGGAGAGTTATGTTCGAGGGCTTTAACACTCCGATACCTAATTGCCCATAGACTGAATATGGAAGCAAGTTAACACCAGCGTCAAGCTCAAGTAAAGCACGGTTAATGTATCCCCAATAGAAATAGAAATAGTAGGACGGCCAGGGTCCTTACGTTTCCTTGGTAATTGTTGGGGAAAATCCGTGTCTACAGTACTTGACATGAAAACTTTTTTAGGCACTTGAGTCTTCCTCTTCCTAGTGCACAAGTTCTTAAGAATTTTCGCATAGGACGTAACTTGTTGTATAGCATCTAGGAGAGGGATGTTGATGTTAACTTCCTTAAACATGTCCACAAGCTTCTCCATTTGTGCATTGGGTTTGTTGGGCCTCAACCTTTCTGGAAATAGAGCTCTATCAATAAGTGTTGGGTCCCACATTTGTGGAGAAGGTTGTGGAGGTGGAAAGGATGAAGTGGGTGGAGGGTTCGAGCCTTTGGAAAAACGGAGAATAGGCTCGGAAGAAGAGGTAAATTAGACAAAATATGGTAAGAAGTAGAAGTGGGAGTGGAAGTGAAAGTGGAAGCCTGGGGTTCAATTGATTTCTCAACATCAATCTGTTCACCCACATGATTGTCTAGCACTCTTCCAGATCTCAACGTGGTAAGTGCATTCACCTTAGTGTAATGTGAAGGTCCAAGATCAGGTAGAGGTTGAGCTGGAAGATTCCTTTTCTCTCTAACACTCATTTCGGCAGTCAGTTGTGCGATTTGTGCTTCCATTGATTTAATAATCTCACCGTAGGAGACAGTGTTTTGCACTAACGTTTGGATAGAAGACGTTAAAATGTCATTTGTTTTCATGAACTGTGTAATGAACATGTCGAGTGCAGAGGGTGTAGAAGTACCGGCAGAAGAAGGATCAAAGTTGTTGGCTGGGTTTTGAAAATTTTGTGGTTGAAAGGGGTGATGACTCATTTGTGGTGGTTGCTGTTGTAGTGGAGGGACCCATTGAAAATTATTATGGTTTGGATCCATGTATTGAGTTTGGTGTTGGATCCAAGAAAGATCAGGGTGATTCCTCAAATCTTGATTATATGAGGAAGAAGAAGGATCGTTTCCAGGTCTTTGCTGAAATGCAGCATTAGTGTGATCTTGAAACGGTACATTCAAAGGACATTCTTCTGTCAAATGTGATGGATTTGAACAGCATCCACACACGGTCTTGGGAAGTGTGTATTGGTTTAGGGAGGCTGAAGAGAACTTGTTTTCTAAAGCGTCGAGTTTCCTTTGTATTGTGGCAATTTCGGTTCTCATTGTGACGGAAACATCGAGCTGATTGATATCATCCCTAGACGATGGTGGTCTAACACTTTCCCATTGTAATGTGTTTTGAGCTAAATCTTCTAGGTATTTCCAAGCTTCACCATCATCTTTAGAAAGGAATTGGCAATGACACATAGTTTCAAGCATCTGTTTAGTCGTGAGATCAATACCCTCATAGATAACTCGACACAAATCCCATCCGGGGATTTCGTGATGAGGGCATTGTAAAAGAAGATTCTTGAACCATTCAAAGCATTTCCAAAATGGTTCATTGGGAAGTTGGGTAAATTTGAAGATTTCGCTCCGAACACGGGCGGTCTTATGATTGGGATAAAATTTCTTAAGGAATGCTGCAACGAACTCGTCCCATGTTGAAACAGAATGTGCGGTTGTGTTGTAAAACCACTTCTCGGCTAAATCGCACAAGGTGAATGGGAGAAGACATAAACGCAGAGCATCCAAAGACAGTTGTGAATTACCCATCAAAGCACATACGTTTTCGAATTTGGTGATAAAAACGTATGCGTCTTCAGACTCGAGCCCGTGAAATTTGGGTAAAAGTTTGATGAATTGGGGTTTAATTTCGAAATGGTCCCCATTGGCTGGTGGTATAGAAAGACAGGTGGGAAAGGGAACACGTGTAGGATAGTATCTCCCTTGGAGAGAAATGCGTGGAGGATTCTGCACACCTGCGGGCGTTGGCAGAGTGGTGTTAAAGTGTGATGGAAATCCGTCCATCGTGGTCGTAGTGGATGGTGGGAAAGAAGACGAAGAATTACCGACTCTGGGGTCGATAAAAGAAACGCGGACAAGACGGGAAATAGAATCCCGTGTCCAGCCTAACATGTGCTAAATGGTTGTAGCACAAGTGGCGGCGTTGTGATAATTAGGGGAAAAGTTGGTTGGTGTTTGTTTTGAAAAAATACGGGTTTTGAAAAATCAAATCACAAAAATAATACACTAGCAACCCTAGATCTAGTGGTCACCTAGGTCAAGGCTCTAGATCGCTCCTAGACTTCCAGAAGACAAGTCGCAAGATAAATCCTCTACTGCCTCTTTGCCCCTTCTGTGGCCAGGTAAGTGCCAGGTAAGTTGGAGGTTCTCCACTACGTAAGTAGTGGGCCTAATTAAGTAACCACTTGCCTTAGACACACTTGCCTTAGACACCACAAAAGAAACGCGGTTACGCAATAGATTACCCACGACCTCCTTCTATCCTAAGTGAACGCGACGGTCCTTAGAGTCTTGTCAAGATATTTTTTAGTTAATGAGGGTGATGCGGATGCAAGTTTGTGATTTTTGGGGCTTAGGAAGGGTAATGAACTCCCCACCTAATCTGAATTTGGTTTTTGCCCCTTAATTTCCGTATTAAAATATGCAAACAACCAAGATCAAACACGCAACAAATTTTTCTTTTTGCGGCACTGCGAATTTTGCAAAGAATCCTACAGAAAATGGTTATTGGAGAAGATCAGAGAGAAGATAAGAAAGTCAGAGATATACCTGAGAAATTTGGAGCACTGAATCACCTAAACGGTGGCGGAACTGCTGCAAAAACCTACTATTGACCGCGGATCTGCGGTGGGAAGGAGGAGTTAGGGTTTCAAAATTTTCCTGTAGCTTCTGGTATTCCTCTGGAATTTGCAGAACTTTTCTGAATCTTGATCGCACTGCTACAATGATTCCAGATTCTCTCAAAAAAATTCACAACTAATCGTTAAGCACTTGATGCGAATTTGATCTAAAAATTCTGGTGGAATAATAATTTTTCAACTCAAAAAACAAAAATGAACAAAATAGCACACATCCCCGGCAACGGCGCTATTTGATTGATCGGTCTTCGTGTGTATGGAAAAGTTTTAATCACAACTAAAGAAATTTATACCGCAATCAATTAACGGTGTCGATGTAACGCGTTAATGAATATGGATCGTCCACTGAGATGTGTGTTTTGATCGATCTTGTTTTAGATGAGTCGAAATGAAAAGATAAAAGAAATTGCAAGAAAATTGATTCAAGATTTAAAAGATTTGATTTCAAGAAACATAAAGAAAATAGATCTAGAATCAAGAAATGTCCCAATCAATTTAGTTATCAAGATTTGTAGAATAGCTTGTAGGATTCGATCAAATTAGTAGTAGTGATGAATCTAATAATTCCTAATCTTATTTATTGATAATTTGTAGCTAGATTGAAGATGATGAATGAAAATTAGGGATCTATTGAGGAAACTCGGGTTTCTCCATCTATACCTTGTTTTTTCAATCATGATCATTCGGATCTAGCCTCTAGCAAAAAAAATCATCAATCATTTGATCCATAAATTGCAACGAAATTCGCAAGAATGTGATCTCGATCCAAATTAGGTCATTGATGATTATTTTTCCTAGAGTTCACAAATCTCATAAGACTTAAAATTAGTATTAAGATTTTATCATCACTAGATTTACCGATTCTCTCGAATCCTCCACAAGGGGAGATTTCACTCACACATCATGAAAATTAATGAATCAAGAATCAAGAAGTTTCATAATGAAATAATGTAAAGAAAGCAAGAATTGCAATTATCACCTTTATTAAATGGACGACTAATTACATATTCCCTCAATTCGAGGTTACAAGAGTTGCTCGCGTTCGCTCCTTTGAAGAGGTAACTAGATCCGTCGAAGTTCGCTCCGCTCGATCTCTGTGAGTCACGGATTGTCATGGATCTCTTGCTCGGATGAAGATTGGCTTCGCGGATAAAGGATCGATGGTTGCTTACTTGATTTGCATCTCAAAATGATCTTGATTTGTCTTTTGATTTGAATTTGGGCTAGGGTTTTGGTATCAAGTTGTGTCACTCAACTTGAATTTGAATTTTGGCTCCAAATGTGTAACTAACTCACCCTAATTAATTGTGTAACCTCAAAACCCTAGATCTAGATCTCATTTTATGACCTCCTCATTTGAATCTTCCCTCCAAAGCTAGGTTGTTAGAGAGAGTCTTCTAGAAGAAGTTTGTTGGAGGGAATATTCTAGAATAAGGAATATTCTAGGATAAGGTTGTTAGGCCGAGCCTTCTGGATGAAGCCACGTGCTCTTTGAGAGTCTTCTGGAAGCTGAGGCCATTACAGGGAGACACGTGGAGGAATCTGAGCCAGTGATCAGGTAACAAGGCCGCGCAACCGCGGCAACTCGGCCGATTCGGCCGCGGATCCGCGGCCTTCTTGGTGAGTCACTGCATGAAGTTTCTGTACTGTTATGTGTTAGCTTTTTGGCACTTCATGGGATGCTTGGAATCTTTTTATTCTTTCTTATTTACTGTCAGATCACAAGTCTTGGACTTGATGTATTTTATCAGCACTTTTAATAGTTCCAGCTTTTTTTTACCTGGAGAATTTCCTGCACACAATCTCGAGACAAGTGTTTGATATCCAAAAGATTATGCGTGCAATAATAAACACACAATTTCCCTCAAAATACCGGTTATAATGTATAACACATGTTATTTGGTATTTTACAGACAAATTGCTAATATGTGCTATATTCATACCGAACAACTTTAGATGATTGCAAATAGTAGGGAAATTGATGTGTTAAAAATGCAATATTTTCGACTGATCGAATTCCCCTTGTTTCCCCCAATTAGAGAAAAGCTCTGTTTGAAATTTGAATTTAAAAAATTGAAGCAACGTTTCAGATCCAGCGCTAAGCACGCTGCGCGCCACATGTCAAACACGGATGCGCTGCGCCTTAGGCAGTGCACCATGTGTACGAAAGCGCTAGGCGCGCAGCGCACCACGTGTCAAACATGAGTGCGCTAGCGCATGGTGCGCTGCGCTCTGAGCAGCGCACCACGTGCAAAGCACGGGTGCGCTAGCGCTGGAATTAAAAATTCCCCACCCTTAGATCAAAAGATCTAATAATAATGATAAATCATTAATTAATCAGAATTAAAATTCTGTTATGAAAAGATTTCTCAATCTTGTTAAAAACAAGAAGATTGCTTTCTGTAAAACAGAAGCCCTAGGATCAAAGATCCAACGGTTGGAAACATCCCCAAATCAATCAGAGAAAGATCTCTTTAACTGATTCAACAATCAACTTGCCCTATATAAAGGCCCCAAGACTTCAAGTCTGATATAGAGAAACCCTCCTAAAAAGTTTGAGAAACTCAAAAGAAAGAGAGCAAGCTCTTGCAAGAAGATATTTCTTCAAGGTAAAAGATGATGAATGATGAACACGGAGATGAAATCATCTCATAAAAAGAAGAATTATCTTCTTAAAAGATCATAGATCTAAAAAGACCAAGGTGTTTCATAAAAAAAGATCAGAAGATCTCATCACATAATAAAAGAAGAACATTTTCTTCACACAGATCATTGATCTATAAAAGCAAGCCTCTCAAAAATAAGAACTGTTGTTCTTGAATCTTTAGACAAAGTCTCTTCTAAAAAGAATATAAATTTTTTCCCAGATCATAAAATCGATCAACATGCGCTTTGCGCTATTGAAATGCGCTTTGTGCTATTGAAATGTGCCTTGCGCTCTTGAACAGCGCTTCTGCGCTCTCTGGACCGGTGCTTAGCACCAAAATGCGCCATGTGTCAATCACGTATGCAACTTGCGCTTTGCGCTTCTGAAATAGCGCACTGCGATCATGGGCTGGCGCTCAGCGCCGAGTGTGCCACGTGGCACTCACGAGTGCGCCACTAAATTGATAGCACAATGCGCTCATGGACTAGCGCTTAGCGCTCATAAACTGGCGCAATGCGCCCATCATCTGGCGCTTAGCGCCAAGCGTGACACGTGTCCTACTCGAGTGCGCTGCTTGGCAGAAGCGCACTGCGCTCTTTAACTGGCGCAAAGCGCCTGGCGCGCCACGTGTCGCGATGACAGAATATAAATTGTTCTCATGAATGCTCAACATTCAATACAAGACAAAAATATTGTCAGAAGGGCCAAGCCTAAATAAAGGCTCAATAGCCAGAATAAAAATGTTAAACATTTTTTGAACTTAGCCCAATATTGGCCATAAGTCCTCAACTTATATTTAATTGAGCGCATCTTCTCATGAATATTTCAACAGATCTTAGTCCCAAATTGGACTATAGATATTTCAACCAACTCACATCGGTTCGAGAGTACATCTCTTTACTCCTCTAATATTTGTTGTTGTAATTCTTCAACGTCTTCAGAGAGGTGACGGGTCCCGACAACCATACATTTCATAGACTATGACGTCTTTAAACCGGACTGTGGGGTCCTTAAACTTACGGACTACGATGTCCTTAACCTGGACTGTGGGGTCCTTAAACTCACGGACTAGGATGTCCTTAACCTTGGACTGTGGGGTCCTTAAACTCACGGACTACGATGTCCTTAACGTGGACTATAGGGTCCTTAAGCCCATGGACTATGATGTCCTTAACCTTGGATTGTGGGGTCCTTAAGCCTATGGACTATGATGTCCTTAACGTTGGACCACCATGTCCTTAAACTGGTAATCGACCGCAATATCACTAAACTAAACAATAGAGTCCAAATGCTCTTTTGTTGGATCTAAATGATCCTGTTAAGTCGATCTTAGTCTAAAATTAGACTAACACGTCCTTAACAAACGTTGAGTAGATCTTAGTCTAAAATTAGACTAATGTATCCTTAACAAACGTTTAAGTTGATCTTAGTCCCAAATGAGACTAACGTATACTTAAACCTAAACGAAAACCCAAATCTAAGAAAATACGGATTTGGACTAATCCACGCCCTACGGGCGACAACATAAATTAGTCTCCGTATACAATCCACGGGCAACCACAAACAAAACAAACACCCACGACACGAACTGACCATCTGGAGAAGGAGAAAGTTGTTACCGCGATACGGTAGCGTAATTAACTGCAGGGGCTTGCGCCTGCATGGAAGAGCGTCCCCACAATCAAAAACCCCTCAAACGAGGGTGAATCTGACGAAGTCTGCTATATCGGCCGCACCCATTTAAACCTTCGATACATGATGCCGTAAATCAACTTGGCATTTTTGGAGAGGTGGATGGATAGCACCAATTAGCATCTGCCCTCGAAATTCAGGCGAGACGTTCACCGCGTCTTCGTGCGCCTTTCGGCGGGGAACAGATTCTAGCACGCCCGGTGGGACCTTTTCCTCTTTCCACTCCACATTTCATGTGTCGTGTTCGGGAACGAATCGCGGTTTGATATGGTTGCCCTTGGGTTCGAGGTACTAAGATTTGGTGTCTTGCTCCATGCAGAAAACGAAAGATCAATGGCGTCTACTTGCACGAAATGTTCCAGCTGCAACTGCAACTTCAGTTCCACCTCATCTGGAGGTGTAGCTTACGGGCCCCAGGCGGCCTTCCTGTTCACAATGCCGGTAGAGCAGGTAACGCAGGCTACCACCGGGCTGTTTTTCGGAACCATGCTCTCACCAGTGAGCGTTAACATCCCGCTGCCGTAAGAAGCGCAAAAGAAGTCGGTCTTTGATCGGCTCACTACCACCACGGCTCCTCTCAACGGGTCATCCAATGCCAAGCCAACAGCATCGGTCTTCGATAGGCTGAGCCTGAACACCGATGGGCCCATGAAGAAGCCCGCGATACCTGAAGCGGCCATCCTGAAGCGGATATGTATTCCTGCTCCTAAAGTCACGAAGGCTGCTTCCCCTGTTTGATAGTCGGCCTTCGCAAGACTGACTATCCCCTCTCAACGGACGTCAGTCTTTGACCGGCTAGCGCCAATAACAGCCTCTCCTCAAAACAGGGGGCATTACAAAGCCATCCCCATAGCCGGACCAACACCATCTGCGCGACATGCTCGCCGTCGTCACTGGCGCCGAGTACGGAAGGCTGGGGGTAGCTCTCCGTCTGGATTTACTCCACCATCTCCAACGGTGGAGATCGATGCTGCTGTTCCAACCGGGAACAGCTTTGAATTGCTGAACAAGGTGCGCATGAACTCTCCTACCGCCGTACTGAAAAGATCTCCTCCACCCGTGGAGAATGTTACAGAAACGAAGCCGGAGCGGTCCCCTCAACGGTTGTCCTCCAAAATTTACAAGGTCTGGTGACAAGTTCAAGACTCAGTAATTGATCAAGATTACTCTCGCCGACCCAAAAAGCTCAAAGCTCAGCAAGAAAAGAGCCATCTTGAGGTACCACAGAAAATGTCGTCCGTCTGGGTGCCTACTGCAACGGCTCCCTCAACATCAACCGCCCAAAAGAGAAGGAGGCCGGAGAAAGCCCCTGTGACTACGGCAGACCGCAAAGATGCTGAGTTGAAACGCCCTAATTCCGGGGGCATAACAGTGCATACTGTTTATATGGCTTCCGGAAAAGAGGAAAACCGTGCTTCTACGGGTCACCAACCGCTCACCCGATCCGTGACAAAAGCCCAGGAGCAACAGAAGGTTCAGGAAATGATAACGCAAATGGCCGCACTTACCGGGCTAAAAGAAAGCCCGGAGGCGTCATCAGAGCAGCATCATGAACAAGAAACTGATGCTGACTTTCTCCGCAGAGTCCTCGAAAAGAAGGACAGAGAAGTAGCAGAACAAGCGGCTAATATAAAATGAATGGCGCTTCTCTTTCAAGACATGGTCGGGATGATGTTACAGCCGGATCCTCCAGCTGAAGATCCTCCGATTATCCTCGAAGACGACAGAGGGGAGACATCGAACCCTCCTCCGGCTCTTTCAGCAGCCAAGGAGGAAACCATTTCAAAAGCCACGCTCGATGATTATATAGCTCAACAAATACGAGCTCACTAGACGAATGAAGCAGCCGGCCAAGTCGTTAAAACTGGGCGACCATATCCAGGTTGGTACGACCAAATAAGGTATCCGCCGGGATATACGATCCCTAAATTCCATGTATATAAAGGGACGGGCAATCCGCATCAGCACGTCGCTCAGTTCAGGGCCTTGTGCGGCAACACTGGAGGCGGCGACAAACTGTTGCTTCGCCAATTCGTTGGCAGCTTGTCAGAGACAGCATTTGAGTGGTATTCGGAGCTTCCCAACGACTCCGTCAAAACTTTTGCAGAGATGGAGCTACTATTCACCCAGCGTTTCGTGGTTGCTAGTGAACGCACCCCAATAACGGTATTGATCAATGCCAGGGTGAAACCTGGAGAAACATGGGTCCAATACACCATATGATGGCGGAATCTATGGTCGAAATGCGAGCAGCGCATCGAAGAAGCGCCTGCGGTAGGCATGTTTGTGGGTACTCTTGACCTCAAGCAACTATTTCCCAATTCATGATGTTCTTCAAGCCGACCACGTTCTAGGCCTTGATTGACAAGTTGGCCCAAATGGACCAGATGGGTCATAGACCATCTCCTTCAAAGACGGATTCTCGGAATGAAAAGGGGAAAGGAAAAGCAACTTTCATTGCCACTACTCCACAACAGCCGAGCAACTTAAAGCCGGTTGTTCGCCAAAACAACGTGCGTTCACGCCCATCCCTCGAGGAAAGACTGGGACGTCCTTACTCGTTTCCCCAGGATAAAACGTGGAGACTGTTCGAGCTGGCAGTGCGCAATAGGCTCATAAATTTGCCGGATCCAAAACGTCCGTTGCAGCCAGGTGATGTCAACAATCCTAATTACTGCCCTTACCACCAAGTAGTAAGCCATCCAATCGAAGATTGCTTCATCTTCAAAGGCTGGATTGAAGACCAATACCAACAAGGCATGTTCGCATTATCTGAAAATTGGAAGGTGAACCCGCCACAACCTCACGCCCTTAAAAAAGTGGACGTGCCGGGGGCATCGTGCTCATTCAAAAGGGAAGCCTCATGGGAAGTTGTTCTTTCGGCAAAAACGAAAAGAATGCTAAAGGATCTCCAAACGTGCCCGGCAATCAGGTGGAAAAATCCACTGGAACCCGAGATCGTCGAGGGAATGCTGAAACCGTGCCCAACTACAAAAATTAGTGGTGATAGTCAAAGCACTCGCACCCAGTCGTCAAAGCCTTCGAAGAAGAAGAAGAAGACCCAAAAGCCCATGAAGCTCGATAACAAGCGCATAGACCTGCAAAAACAGATTGACGCTCTGGAAGAATATAACCAGAAGGCGCGGACCCCGGTCACACTCCAAGAATTTCCCAACAATATCCTTGAGAACGGAGATAACGACAATAACGACAGGGATGACTCGTCAAAAGAATCTGAGGACTATGTGGCAAGTTTCCACATGATCTCTCATTCGGCATTAATTAATGAAGAAACGCACTCGGCGATAGAAGACAGTATAAAAGAGCTAGGGGCAAGATTGAAGCTAAAACCCTTGGAACCGTCTGACAGGATGATCGACTTGCTACTGAACGAAGCCCGTCAGAAAAGCAAAGCCAATCGAGAGCGCGAACTGGCTATATTCAAAAAAGCCAAACGCCGACGACTAGAGGAAAAGGTCGAGACACCCCAACTGGAGCAAAGCATCCCTATCGCCAGCAAAAGCAAGCTTAAAGTAAGGAAACGATTCGCTAGGGCCCTGGCAATAGGAATGAAGTTGCCCTCTTTCAAAGGAAATTCCCCTGGCAATATACGTCTTGATGAAGCGGACATTCATCCTAACTTCTGCTTATACCATCAGAGGATTGCATACCTTACCGAGGAGTGCATGGCCTTTAAAAACTGGTGGCAGGGATATGTTGTCTATTGACGACACGTTCAACGAGTGAAGCGCAAGGCTCGTCGGGAACAGAAAAGCACGACGGATGAGCGTGAAAGAGGTGCTGGCAACTGTCACATAGCCGACACCAAGGGATCGCAAGTTGTCACCTTTGGAAGCGACTCTGACGAAGAAATCGCCCTCAGCCCTCTCTTTAAGGAATCCACCTCCGACACAAAACATGCGAAGATTTGCGGCAAAATCTAGCTGCGTAATCGTACCATGACCGAAACGTCGTTAAACTACTACCAACCCGCGGCATCCTCAGACTGACGTGGTAAAAAAAAAGGTACGTCCACAAGTGAGATGGGCACGGATGAAAACCTGAAAGGGCTCCGTGAGTAAAAATAGCAGGGCTACCGGCGAGTTTTGTGAAAACCCGAAAGGGCGCAACCTCGTTAAAAAACCATTGCAAGGTCCTCTCGACCTTGTGAGGAGAAACCACCTGCGTGAGATCCTTACGACTCATAAGGGAACAACACACTTAGGAATCCTCATGATTCCTAAGGAGAAATTACACTTGCGAGATCCTTACGACTCGTAAGGTGAATTCTCCTATGAGACCCTCACGGCTCATAGGATTCAAAAGCCTTAAGCTACAGGGGTCCGAACCTGTTCCTAAGCAGCCATCACAACCTCCAATGCTGCCCTACAAGCGTTTCAATATTGACCCTTGTATACAATTCATGAGCACGAATAAACATTTCCCTAATAAAGTCCCACCAGCGATTAGGGATATGCTCACACGGCGAACGACCCTTGTAAGTTCTCTCGATTTACAAGGAGAAAACACTCTTGCAAGATCCTTATGACTTACAAGAGAACATACACTAAGGAATCCTCATGATTCTTAAGGAGAAACGATACCTACGAGATCCTCATGACTCGTAGGGAGAAACACCTTTATGAGACCCTTACGGCTCATGAAGTCAAAAGCCTTAGTCGACAGGATCCTAACCCTGCTTGCTAAGACACCTTTGTTCAACATTGACAGAGGCAAATGATGATTCGCTCCTGGTAATGTCCCAGTGGTAGCGATGCTGATGCCTAAATCGGTATCAAATTCCAAGTCCTTTCCCGGCAAATGATGATTCGCTCCTGGCAATATTCCAGTCGTAGTGATGCTGATGCGGATATTGGCATTAAGTTCCAAGTTCCATATTTGCCACAAAATCAGCAAGTAAAATATATGCATACAAAATAGCCGAAATGATGGGGCAACTCGCAATAAAAAGCAGCGAGAGAAAAGAAAAAATAGCCGAAATGATTGGGCACCGCGAAAAATAGCCGAAATAATTGGGCAATCGCGTGTTCGCGGTATAAAAGCTGAAATGATAAAGCATCGCGTAAAGAAATAGAAAAAAATTTCTGAATGAGTGAAACTTTTGCCCTACAGATGAGATCACATCGATCCCTGCATATAATCCAGGGGCACAAACAAAGAGGGAACCATACCTTCCCCCCAAGCTTCGTCGAAGCAAAGCTGAATCTCGACGGTTCATAGACAACCTAGAAACAATCTCGACATTCATCGCAATATTGCAAACACAATGTCAACAAACGAAGCGTAGGAAGATCCCTTGCTTCAGGATCTTGACGTCAACATCGACAACTTAGAGATCAACAACGGCGTTTCTCCTTACTCCAGCAGGATGCAGATGCAACGTCAACGAAAGACCTCACGGTCAAAACAAAGTGGAGTGATGGCAAAATCCCAGCTCCACCTTAGCATTCGTCTTGTTACACCAGACGCAATGCCAACTACATCGTTCCTTCGCAGTCCAGCAGGATGCAGATGCAACATCAACGAAAGACCTCACGGTCGAAACAAAGCTGAGTGATGGCAAAATCCCAGCTCCATCTTAGCATTCATCTTATTACACCAGACGCAATGCCAATGACATCATTCCTTCGCGGTCCAGGGCGGAGTGGTCACCACCTCAACGTTCGTCTCGATACAGCAGACGAGATGTCACTACAGCGTCCTTCCTCCAACAGGATTCGGACATGCCGAAGCAAACGAAGCGAAGGCCAAATTCCTAGCTTCAGTGTCTTGACGGCAACTCATATAAACCCTGAAAGACTACCGGAAATCATCCCTCACCAGCAAGGAGTGGTCACTACCTCGACGTTCGTCTCGATACAGTAGACGAGATGCCACTACAGCGTCCTTCCTCCAATAGGATCCGGACACGTTAAAACGAACTAAGCGAAGGCCAAATTCCTAACTTCAGGGTCTTGACGGCAACTCATATAAAACCCGAAATACTACCGGAGATCATCCCATACCAGCGAGGAGTGATCACCACCATGACATTCGTCTCGATACAGCAGACGCAATGACAGCAAATGAAGCAAAAGCGACATTCCTAGCTTCAGTATCTTGACGGCAACTCATATAAAGCCTGAAAGACTACCGGAGATCATCCCCCACCAGCACGGAGTAGTCATCACCTCGACATTCGTCTCGATACAGCAGACGAGATGTCACTACAGCGTCCTTCCTCCAACAGGATCCGGACACGCCAAAGCAAACGAAGCGAAGGCCAAATTCCTAGCTTCAGGATCTTGATGGCAACTCATATAAAGCCTGAAAGACTACCGGAGATCATCCCTCACCAGCGCGGAGTGGTCACCACCTCCACGTTCGTCTCGATACAGTAGACGAGATGTCACTACAGCATCCTTCCTCCAACAGGATCCGGACACGTTAAAACGAACTAAGCGAAGGCCAAATTCCTAGCTTCAGGGTCTTGACGACAACTCATATAAAACCCGAAAGACAACCGGAGATCATCCCAAACCAGCGAGGAGTGATCACCACCATGACATTCGTCTCGATACAGCAGACGCAATGACAGCAAATGAAACAAAGGCGACATTCCTAGCTTCAGTATCTTGACGGCAACTCATATAAAGCCTGAAATTCTACCGGAGATCATCCCACACCAGCGCGGAGTGGTCACCACCTCGACGTTCGTCTCGATACAACAGACGAGATGTCACTACAGCGTCCTTCCTCCAACAGGATCTGGACACGCCAAAGAAAACGTAGCGAAGGCCAAATTCTTAGCTTCAGGATCTTGACGGTAACTCATATAAAACCTGAGAGACTATTGGAGATCGTCCCACACCAGCGCGGAGTGGTCACCACCTTGATGTTCGTCTCGATACAGCAGACGAGATGTCACCACAACATTTTTCCTCCAGCAGGGTTCAAACCGACAATCAAACAACGGAGCCACGGCAAAATACCTAGTTCCAAACCTCGACGGTTTACCAACAACCTAGAGACAACCGCGACATTCGTCTCGATACAGCAGACGCAATGCCAGCAAACGAAGCGAAAGCCAAATTCCTAGCTTCAGGGTCTTGACGGCAACTCATATAAAACCTGAAAGACTATCGGAGATCATCCCATCCCAGCGCGGAGTGGTTATGACTCATCGGGGCTCTCCAAAATGAGCCTAACCTCAAGTAAAAAGCGGAATGGCAAAATTCCTAACGCTTGCTCTTTCGACGGTCAAACTGCCTAGGAGGATTGCTTGATGACGTCTTGTCCAGCCCCCGAAGGGATCAGAGACACGATAGTCGCAAGGCTACTCGAATAGCAAGATTGCCTATCAAGGAATACATCAGCCAACGCGACGTACAACGGACAAAACCCTAGTACCACAGACCCTAACGGACCTCTGTCGTAAAGAGCAGAGGTTAACTGTGATGTTAGGATATTCTCGCGAGAACTGCTTGATTCGTCTCGACTCGTGAGGAAATTAGTGTCTTTGCGAGAACTTCTCGATTCGTCTCGACTCGTGAGGAAATTAGTGTCTTTGCGAGAACTTCTCAATTCGTCTCGACTCGTAGGGAAAAGCCTTAGGCAATGGGGATAAGAACCGGTTTCCTAAGCTCTGGGGCCCTGCAAGTCGGTCCAAAATGGACTCTTGCATACTATTCACGGGCCACACTCTCCAAAGTCGAATCTCGAAAAGGAGGGAAACAACTACTTACGGGTCCTCTCGACTTGTAGGAGGGAAAATTCTCTTGTGAGATCCTTACGACTTTCAAGAGAAAACGCGCTTAGGAATCCTCACGATTCCTAAGGAGAAAATACACCTACGGGATCCTCTCGGCTCGTCGGGATAAAAAGTCTTCATGAGCCCTCACGGCTCATGAAGTTGAAAAGTCTTAGCCAGCAGATCTGAACCTGCTTTCTAAGCCATCACTACCTCTCAAAGAATTCAAAACGGAATGCTCTCTATCATCTACAGGCTACGCTTACTGAGATAACATGCCAGCAACAAAGAAAAGAGATGAAAGCGACAGTGAGGAGAACATTTTATTCGCATTCAGTTAAGCGTTCAAGGCATACCCATTCATGCTTGTACGAAAAGGTTTGATGTATTAAATAAACACATAAAAATGAAAAAGGCTTGCTATTCATACTTCAGAAAATGCCTACATTGAGAAAAACAACAAATAAAAACATAACTGGAATGTTTACAAAGGCACGGCATCGAATTCAGGGCATGGATTGAGGAACTCAAAAGCAGCAAGTATTGCCGCCTGTTGAAAGGCCTGATGCAGAAGATCGACAAGATTGTCTCGCCTTCTCTTTGAGATTAGGCCCATCAGATACACCGAGTGCACCTTGTCCTCGGAATCATCCAATGCCTTAAGCGGCATGCTGGCACAGAATAGAGGAAGCGCTCCCCAGATCGCTCCCACGATAAGCTTCAAGAGAGAGGAACGTCGAGGAAGCAGTCGACCATTGTATGCACCAAAGCGACCCATGATTTCAGCACACTGGGCGTTTGTGAATTCTCGGTTTTGAGAACGGCCGAGTGAGCTGATGTATCCGTAAGAGATAATCTCATCAAGATCATACAAATGAGCAGCCATAACGTCTGAAAAGGAAGATCAGTGAGAGTTAGTTGACAGACTGATTAGAAAAGCTTATTAAAACAGATACGGAATTTAAACGACTCTTGATATCCCCATGGAGAAAACAAATTCTAATTATGACACCTAATAAATTCGAATTTGTGAGAAATCCTAAAAAGGGAATCTCATTTAATAAGTGACCCTTCGGGTCAAGGAGTTAAACTCCTCGAGAGCAATGCTCTGCAGACAGGAATGACACCTGTCAAAGTCAATTATGAAAGGAATTTAAAGAGATTCCTCGAGAATGCTAAGAGCCTGACTCTGTAAAGATGACGAAAAACCCATCAGAAAAAAATTAAAATCAATTTTTATGAATTAAAAAGTCTAAGATCTCCTTAGATCTATGGGTTCATGATCTGAAGAGAGCAAAGCTCTATTAATGAAACCTTAAAAGGGTTTTCTTTAGATCAAAGATCTATGAAGAGCAAGGCTCTGTTAATGGGTAAGACCCTAGTTTATTAAAAGATTTAAATTTTACCTAAAATTTCAACAAAGTTTTTACTCTTGAAAAGTTCTTAAACTGAAGAGCAATGCTTTGAACAAAAGTTCTTAAAGAAGAAGATGAAAATCATCTAAGGGACCAAAGGTCCTATTTATAGGTATTGAAACGCTTCTTCAACTTCTGAGTTGATCCAAGGGCGCAGATGCTGCCACCGCTGCACTCACGTGTGGGCCATATGAGCGCAACGGTGGGGGGCATTTGTTTCCCCCAATTAGAGCAAAGCTCTGTTTGAAATTCGAATTTCAAAAATTGAAGCAACGCTTCAGATCCAGCGCTAGGCGTGCTGCGCGCCACGTGTCAAACACGGATGCGCTAGCGCCAGGTGCGCTGCGCCCTAGGCAGTGCACCATGTGTGCGCTAGCGCTAGGCATGCAGCGCACCGCGTGTCAAACACGAATGGACTAGCGCAAGGTGCGCTGCGCTCTGAGCAGCGCACCACATGCAAAGCACGGGTGCGCTAGCGTTGGAATTAAAAATTCCCCACCCTTAGATCAAAGGATCTAATAATAATGATAAATCATTAATTAATCAGAATTAAAATTCTGTTATGGAAAGATTTCTCAATCTTGTTAAAAACAAGAAGATTGCCTTCTGTAAAACAGAAGCCCTAGAATCAAAGATCCAACGGTGGGAAACATCCCCAAATCAATCAGAGAAAGATCTTTTTAACTGATTCAACAAATCAACTTGCACTATATAAAGGCCCCAAGACTTCAAGTCTGATATAGAGAAACCCCCCTATAAACTTTGAGAAACTCAAAAGAAAGAGAGCAAGCTCTTGCAAGAAGATATTTTTTCAAGGTAAAAGATGATGAATGATGAACACAGAGATGATATCATCTCATAAAAAGAAGAATTATCTTCTTAAAAGATCATAGATCTAAAAAGACCAAGGTCTTTCATAAAAAAGATCAAAAGATCTCATCACATAATAAAAGAAGAACATATTCTTCACACAGATCATTGAGCTATAAAAACAAGCCTCTCAAAAATAAGAACTGCCGTTCTTGAATCTTGAGACAAAATCTCTTCTAAAAAGAACATAAATTTGTTTCCAGATCATAAAATTGATCAACATGCACTTTGCGCTATTGAAATGCGCTTTGCGCTATTGAAATGCGCCTTGCGCTCTTGAACAGCGATTATATGCTCTCTAGACCGGTGCTTAGCACCAAAATGCGCCACATGTCAACCACGTATGCAACTTGCGCTTTGCGCTTCTGAAATAGCGCACTGCACTCATGGGCTGGCGCTCAGCGCCGAGCGCGCTACGTGGCACTCACGAGTGCGCCACTAAATTGATAGCGCAATGCGCTCATGGACTAGCGCTTAGCGCTCATAAACTGGCGTAATGCGCCCATCATCTGGCGCTTAGCGCCAAGCATGACACGTGTCCTACAAGAGTGCGCTGCTTGGCAGAAGCGCACTGCACTCTTTAACTGGCGCAAAGCGCCTGATGCGCCACGTGTCGCGATGACAGAACATAAATTGTTCTGATGAATGCTCAACATTCAATACAAGACAAAAGTATTGTCAGAAGGGCCAAGCCCAAATAAAGGCTCAATAGCCAGAATAAAAATGTTAAACATTTTTCGGACTTAGCCCAATATTGGCCATAAGTCCTCAACTTATATTTAATTGAGCACATCTGCTCATGAATATTTCAACAGATCTTAGTCCCAAATTGGACTACAGACCTTTCAACCAACTCACATCGGTTCGAGGGTACATCTCTTCACTCCTCTGATATTTGTCGTTGTAATCCTTCAACGTCTTCAGAGAGGTGATGGGTCCCGACAACCATACATTTCATAGACTATGACGTCTTTAAACCGGACTGTGGGGTCCTTAAACTCACGGACTACGATGTCCTTAACCTGGACTATGGGGTCCTTAAACTCACGGACTATGATGTCCTTAACTTTGGACTGTGGGGTCCTTAAACTCACGGACTACGATATCCTTAAGCTGGACTGTGGGGTCCTTAAGCCCATGGACTATGGTGTTCTTAATCTTGGATTGTGGGGTCCTTAAGCCTATGGACTATAATGTCCTTAACGTTGGACCACCATGTTCTTACACTGATAATCGACCGCAATGTCACTAAACTAAACAATAGAGTCCAAATGCTCTTTTGTTGGATCTAAATGATCCTGTTAAGTTGATCTTAGTCTAAAATTAGACTAACGTGTCCTTAACAAATGTTGAGTCGATCTTAGTCTAAAATTAGACTAATGTATCCTTAACAAACGTTTAAGTTAATCTTAGTCTCAAATGAGACTAACGTATCCTTAAACCCAAACTAAATCCCAAATCTAAGAAAATACGGATTTGGACTAATCCACGCCCTACGGGCGACAACATAAATTAGTCTCCATATACAATCCACGGGCAACCACAAACAAAACAAACTCCCACGACCCGAAGTGACCATCTGGAGAAGGAGAAAGTTGTTACCGCGATACGGTAGCGTAATTAACTGCAGGGGCTTGCGCCTGCAGGGAAGAGCGTCCCCACAATCAAAAACCCCTCAAACGAGGGGGAATCTGACGAAGTCTGCTATATCGGCCGCATCGGTTTAAACCTTCGATACATGGTGCCATAAATCAACTTGGTATCTCCGGAGAGGTGGACGGATAGCACCAATTAGTATCTGCCCTCGAAATTTAGACGAGACATTCACCGCGTCTTCGCGCGCCTTTTGGCGGGGAACACCCCCAAACTTAATTTTGGTCGTCTCGAGCAAACTTGTTTTATTAAAAAGAGAATGAAAAAATAAATAAAAAAAACTAACTGACACACTTTCGTAGGCAACACGATTGCACTGAGCACGTGCAACAAGCCTTTAAACCTCTAGGTGTCCCTAGTAGGAGGAGTGTTGTCTCCTTAGGGTTTTCAGCGGATTGCACCCACAAAATCCAAGGAAGACGTGAAAGTTACATGTAAAGATAAGAATTATAAAATAAAGACTTTGAAAATTAGAGTTTCCAACTAATACTAGCTTTTCAGTTGTCATGAGCCTTATCTTAATAGTCATGAAAAGATGTTAGAAATCACATCATCCCTCAATAAAACATCGTCTTATTCTTCATTCCTATCTTTCTTCCAAAAATCGATCATATAACCCTACATGTGTGTAAAAGACATCCCTACACTCGGAGAATTCAATTCAAGCTATCATATTCTTGTCCATCTACCTCATACTTTTTAATCGATGAATATTTTGATTGATTTGCTCACACATTTTTCATGCGATCGTTAATACTTCTTGAGGTACTAACCGACCGATTACTCATGTGCATGCTTATTAGGTGTATTAGTATTTTCCTCGTCTTGCACCACCTGAGGCTTAGCAGTGACTCCCAAACCAGTTGGTCTAAGGCACTAGGTAATGAAGCACCCTCGCTATATTTTTTTATTGCTGCCTTGGTGATAACAAAACCAGTGTTCATTTTTTTCTTAACACTATTTTATATTTTCATTTTTTATTTCCTTCATACTTTGGCTTTTAGACAAGAGCATTTCAAGGTATCCTCTACTATCCCGAGTTTCAAGACGTGTGTAAGTGCGTATAGTAGGGTATCAACGTTCAAATGTTTGGCTTCCAGAATAGGAACTATTTTCAGACTTAGTTTTATCCTTAGATTAGTGACTTCTTTCATCTTACTAACTCTTGGGACAACGGCTCATAATTACTTATTACTAGTTCGTTTAAGAAAATTTCTAATTTTCTTGATTTTCTTAAACTTTTCCAATCTTTTGGATATAATTTTTCACTATCTAATCTTTACTATCTTATTTATGTACAATTTTTTTTAAATTTTTTTCATTATATGTTTTGTGCTTATGCATGATGCAAAGTGATGCGTAAATAAGCACAAACCTCCCCCAAACTTGTTTTCAACAGTGTCCTCACTGTTGTCTTCTGCTAAACCTCAAAAAACCTGTAAACTTGGGAGGACATTTATTAACGGGGGCAAAAATATATTAAAGTGAAAATCCTCCCCCAAACTTATTTTTGGCACACAATATTGATGACAACAGTTATTTTCAAGAGCCAACAATATACCCCCCAAACTTAAGTTAAACAATGTTAATCTTTTGAAAATCACAAGAGGGGTCAAAGTTATTGGTCAATGCAAAGCTTTACAAAGACCGAAAATCAACATCAACCATTCGAAGATTTTATCAGTGTAGTGCACCGGTTGGTGGAAGAACAAGTTGAAAAGAGCCAAGAAGAAGTGGGGAAAAGATAAGTGGTGTAAAAGAAAGTGTTTGCGTCTCGTTTTGGAGAGACGACTCAATGATTGTGATGGATTACTCGCATTCTCGTGATTGTCAAGATGAAGGGGTGGAGGTTCAATTTCTTTGTTGTGGAGATGATTCATCTCAACACCCGTATTTGCTAAGAATGCAAGTCTATCAGCGAAGCTTTCATCGATATCCCGAAGAATAATGTCATTGGAAAGAACGGGATGATACTCAGACTCCAGAATAGGTTCATCATCGACGTTAGATGTTGACCCGGACAATTCAAAAGAAGGGTCCGTATGTATATGATACATATCTAGGTCAAACAACAACGTATAAAGGAAGTCTGGATCTGTATTGTGAAGCTGATCAAATTCGCTGCTGTCGACATCCATTAATTCGACAGAACATACCCGAGAATAAGGATCGGAGGGTTGACTTCCCAACTTGTAAATGTTGAGCTCAATTGACCTATTACCAAAAGATAGGTTCATAGAGCCGTTTCTACAGTTGATTACAGCGTTGGGAGTAGCCAAAAAGGGACGACCTAGAATCACCGAAATTTGGTTCCGTGGGTTCATTACAGGCTGTGTATCAAGAACAATAAAGTCTACAGGGAATACAAATTCTCCGATTTTTATCAACACATCCTCAAGTTCACCCCTAGGTTTGGTGATTGATCGGTCGACCATCTGGAGAGTTATGTTCGAGGGCTTTAACACTCAGATACCTAGTTGCTCATAGAATGAATATGGAAGCAAGTAAATACTAGCGCCAAGGTCAAGTAAAGCACGGTTAATGTGTTCATCCCCAATAGAAATAGAAATAGTAGGATAGCCAGGGTCCTTACGTTTCCTTGGTAATTGTTGGGGAAAAGCCGTGTCTACAGTACTTGACATGAAAACTTTTTTAGGCACTTGAGTCTTCCTCTTCCTAATGCACAAGTTTTTAAGAATTTTCGCATAGGACGGAACTTGTTGTATAATATCTAGGAGAGAGATGTTGATGTTAACTTCCTTAAACATGTCCACAAGCTTCTCCATTTGTGCATTGGGTTTGTTGGGCCTCAACCATTCTGGAAATGGAGCTCTATCAATAAGTGTTGGGTCCCACATTTGTGGAGAAGGTTGTGGAGGTGGAAAGGATGAAGTGGGTGGAGGGTTCGAGCCTTTGGAAAAACGGAGCATAGGCTCGGAAGAAGAAGGTAAATTAGAAGAAATAGGTTAAGAAGTAGAAGTGGGAGTGGAAGTGGAAGTGGAAGCCTGGGGTTCAATTGATTCCTCAACATCAATCTGTTCACCCACATGATTGTCTAGCACTCTTCCAGATCTCAACGTGGTAAGTGCATTCACCTTAGTGTAATGTGAAGGTCCAGGATCAGGTAGAGGTTGAGCTGGAAGATTCCTTTTCTCTCTAACACTCATTTCGGCAGTCAGTTGTGCGATTTGTGCTTCCATTGATTTAATAATCTCACCGTGGGAGACAGTGTTTTGCACTAACGTTTGGATAGAAGACGTTAAAATGTCATTTGTTTTCATGAACTGTGTAATGAACATGTCGAGTGCAGAGGGTGTAGAAGTACCGGCAGAAGATGGATCAAAGTTGTTGGCTGGGTTTTGAAAATTTTGTGGTTGAAAGGGGTGATGACTCATTTGTGGTGGTTGCTGTTGTGGTGGAGGGACCCATTGAAAGTTATTATGGTTTGGATCCGTGTATTGAGTTTGGTGTTGGATCCAAGAAAGATCAGGGTGATTCCTCCAATATTGATCATATGAAGAAGAAGAAGTATCGTTTCCAGGTCTTTGCTGAAATGCAGCATTAGTGTGACCTTGAAACGGTACATTCAAAGGACATTCTTCCGTCAAATGTGATGGATTTGAACAGCATCCACACACGGTCTTGGGAAGTGTGTATTGGTTTAGGGAGGCTGAAGAGAACTTGTTTTCTAAAGCGTCGAGTTTCCTTTGTATTGCGGCAATTTCGGTTCTCATTGTGACGGAAACATCGAGCTGATTGATATCATCCCTAGACGATGGTGGTCTAACACTTTCCCATTGTAATGTGTTTTGAGCTAAATCTTCTAGGTATTTCCAAGCTTCACCATCATCTTTAGACAGGAATTGGGAATGACACATGGTTTCAAGCATCTGTTTAGTCGTGAGATCAATACCCTCATAGATAACTCGACACAAATCCTATCTGGGGATTATGTGATGAGGCATAGTAAAAGAAGATCCTTGAACCATTCAAAATATTTCCAAAATGGTTCATTGGGAAGTTTGGTAAATTTGAAGATTTCGCTCCGAACACAGGCGGTCTTATGATTGGGATAAAATTTCTTAAGGAATGCTGCAATGAACTCGTCCCATGTTGAAATAGAATGTGCGGTTGTGTTGTAAAGCCACTTCTCGGCTAAATCGCATAAGGTGAATGGGAGAAGACGTAAACGTAGAGCATCCAAAGACAGTTGTTAATTACCCATCAAAGCACATACGTTTTCGAATTTGGTGATAAAAACGTATGCGTCTTCAGACTCGAGTCCGTGAAATTTGGGTAAAAGTTTGATGAATTGGGGTTTAATTTCGAAATGGTCCCCATTGGCTGGTGGTATAGAAAGACAGGTGGGAAGGGGAACACGTGTAGGATAGCATCTCTCTTGGAGAGAAATGCGTGGAGGATTCTGCACACCTGCGGGCGGTGGCAGAGTGGTTTAAAGTTTGATAGAAATCCGTCCATCGCGGTCATAGTGGGTGGTAGGAAAGAAGACGAAGAATTACCAACTCTGGGGTCGATAGCATCTCTCTTGGAGAGAAATGCGTGGAGGATTCTGCACACCTGCGGGCGGTGGCAGAGTGGTTTAAAGTTTGATAGAAATCCGTCCATCGCGGTCATAGTGGGTGGTAGGAAAGAAGACGAAGAATTACCAACTCTGGGGTCGATAAAAGAAACGCGGACAAGACGGGAAATAAAATCCAGTGTCCAGCCTAACATGTGCTAAATGGTTGTAGCACAAGTGGCAGCGTTGTGATAATTAGGGGGAAAGTTGGTTGGTGTTTGTTTTGAAAAAATACGGGTTTTAAAAAATCAAATCACAAAAATAATGCACAAGCAACCCTAGATCTAGTGGTCACCTAGGTCAAGGCTTGCTCCTAGACTTCCAGAAGACAAGTCGCAAGATAAATCCTCTACTGCCTCTTTGCTCCTTCTGTGGCCAGGTAAGTGCCAGGTAAGTGGGAGGTTCTCCACTACGTAAGTAGTGGACCTAATTAAGTAACCACTTGCCTTAGACACACTTTCCTTAGACACCACAAAAGAAACGCGGATAAGCAATCGATTATCCACGACCTCCTTCTTTTCTAGGTGAGCGCGACGGTCCTTAGAGTCTTATCTAGATATTTTTTAGTTAATGAGGATGATGCGGATGCAAGTTTGTGATTTTTGGGGCTTAGGAAGGGTAATGAACTCCCCATCTAATCTGAATTTGGTCTTTGCCCCTTAATTTCCGTATTAAAATATGCAAACAACCAAGATCAAACATGCAACAAATTTTTCTTTTTGCGGCGCTGCGAATTTTGCAAAGAATCCTGCAGAAAATGGTTATTGGAGAAGATCAGAGAGAAGATAAGAAAGTCAGAGATATACCTGAGAAATTTGGAGCACTGAATCGCCTAAACGGCAGCAGAACTGCCGCAAAAACCTACTATTGACCGCGGATCTGCGGTGGGAAAGAGGAGTTAGGGTTTCAAAATTTTCCTGTAGCTTCTGGTACTCCTCTGGAATTTGCAGAACTTCTCTGAATCATGATCGCACTGCTACAATAATTCCAGATTCCCTCGCAAAAATTCATAACTAATCGTTAAGCACTTGATGCGAATTTGATCTAAAAATTCTGATGGAATAATAATTTTTCAACTCAAATAACAAAAACGAACAAAATTGCACACATCCACGGCAACGACGCCATTTGATTGATCAGTCTTCGTGTGTATGGAAAAGTTTTAATCACAACCAAAGAAATTTATACCGCAATCAATTAACGGTGTCGATGTATCGCATTAATGAATATGGATCGTCCACTGAGATGTATGTTTTGATCGATCTTGTTTTAGATGAGTCGAAATGAAAACATAAAAGAAATTGCAAGAAAATTGATTCAAGATTTAAAAGATTTGATTTCAAGAAACATAAAGAAAATAGATCTAGAATCAAGAAATGTCCCAATCAATTTAGTTATCAAGATTTGTAGAATAGCTTGTAGGATTCGATCAAATTAGTAGTAGTGATGAATCTAATAATTCCTAATCTTATCTATTGATAATTTGTAGCTAGATTGATGATGATGAATGAAGATTAGGGATCTATTGAAGAAACTCGGGTTTCTCCTTCTATCCATTGTCTTTTCAATCATGATCATTTGGATCTAACCTCTAGCAAAGAAAATTATCAATCATTTGATCCCTAAATTGCAACGAAATTCGCAAGAATGTGATCTCGATCCAAATTAGGTCATTGATGATTCTTTTTCCTAGAGTTCACAAATCTCATAAGACTTAAAATTAGTATTAAGATTTTATCATCACTAGATTTACCGATTCTCTCGAATCCTCCACGAGCGGAGATTTCACTCACACATCATGAAAATTAATGAATCAAGAATCAAGAAGTTTCATAACGCAAGAATGTAAAGAAAGCAAGAATTGCAATTATTACCTTTATTAAATCGACGACTAATTACACATTCTCTCAACTCGAGGTTACAAGAGTTGCTCTCGATCACTCCTTTGAAGAGGTAACTAGATCCGTCGAAGTTCACTCCGCTCGATCTCCATGAGTCGCGGATCGTCGTGTATCTCTTGCTCGGATGAAGATTGGCTTCGCGGATAAAGGATCGATGGTTGCTTACTTGATTTGCTTCTCAAAATGATCTTGATTTGGCTTTAGATTTGAATTTGGGCTAGGGTTTTGGTATCAAGTTGTGTCACTCAACTTGAATTTGAATTTTGGCTCCAAATGTGTAACTCACCCACCCTAATTAATTGTGTAACCTTAAAACCCTAGATCTAGATCTCATTTTATAATCTCCTCATTTGAATCTTCCCTCCAAAGCTAGGTTGTTAGAGAGAGTCTTCTAGAAGAAGTTTGTTGGAGGGAATATTCCAGAATAAGGAATATTCTAGGATAAGGTTGTTAGGCCGAGCCTTTTGGATGAAGCCACGTGCTCTTTAGGAGTCTTCTGGAAGCTGAGGCCGTTACAGGGAGACACGTGGAGGAATCTGAGCCAGTGATCAGGTAAAAAGGCAGCGGAACCGCGGCAACTCGGCCGATCCGGCCGCGGATCCACGGCCTTCTTGGTGAGTCACTGCATGAAGTTTCTGGGCTGTTATGTGTTGGCTTTTTGGCACTTCATGGGATGCTTGGAATCTTTTTATTCTTTCTTGTTTACTGCCAGATCACAAGTCTTGGACTTGATGTATTTTATCAGCACTTTTAATAGTTCCATCTTTTTTTTACCTGGAGAATTTCCTGCACACAATCTCGAGACAAGTGTTTGATATACAAAAGATCATGCGTGCAATAATAAACACACAATTTCCCTCAAAATGCCGGTTATAATGTATAACACATGTTATTTGGTATTTTACAGACAAATTGCTAATATGTGCTATATTCATACCGAACACCTTTAGATATTGCAAACAGTAGGGAAATTGATGTGTTAAAAATCCAATATTTTCGACTGATCAACTAGCTGGTCCGGGGCTAACCCAAAGTAATTTAACACAGCTACAATCTCGGGAGAGAAAGGCAGGCGCATTCCGGCCCAAAGGGCTTCCAAGTACAAGGCGATCTCTCTACCTCTCACCTGATCTGCCCTCTCTCCTTCCTCGGCCAATCGTAGCGTGTAGCCGGAGGGAATATGGAAACAACCCCGAGCGGTGATAAGCTCATCCTCATATCTTACTGAGGATGCGCACCAGGGGCGTTCGCCCCCACCGCTCCAGAAACCGCCCAGGACGCACGACCCCGGGAAGAGGATTTGACCCCAACCTCCCGAAGGGGCTCCAACCCGGGGGAAGAATCCCTAGAATCTACCCCTACGACATCTACAAACTCTTCAAAGCAAGACATCTAACCTGATAGGAGGAAATCCTTGAGAAGAGAAAATGCTGAGATCCGACCTAAAGGGGAGAGCGCCGAGCTAACAAGACTCAGAATGAGGAAAGTGGGAAGTGTAGGGTTGCTAGGCACGCGCACAAGGGTCTATGAGGCATCAACCATGCCCGATTAAAATTTTAGCCATGCCGAACAATTTTAATACGGATCTTTAAACTAGGGCTTAGACGAAAACGAGCAATTTAACAACTTTAACTATAAGTGAAAGGGAATACAACCTTTGTAGATCCGGTCCTTCACTTCAATAGCTCCGTGTAGATGTCCCCATCGCTGCGATCGTGAACTCCGGACTCTAGAGAAGCTCCACAAGAAGAACGAACGTGCTTGCTACGATGACTTCGAGGCCGAAGATGATCTACGTCGGGGAGACACTAACTCAAGCTATTCCTTCACTAGGTCGTAAACTTTGTGAAGAGAACACACTCTACTACATGGAAAGTGGTAGAGGATGAAGAAGTAGGAAGTGGGCTCACTTTAGAATTGATTTTCTCACTCTTTTTCTCATGGCACCATTGGAGCTAGTAAGCTTTTGGATGGAGCTTGATGAAGAAGAAGAAGAAGAAGCAAGAAAGAATAATCCATCCAAATGAAAACTTATCCAAATGAATTATTGCACCATGGTTGAGTTAAGCCGTCATGCTTAACTCATGTAGAGAATTAACTAAGGCATTAGGTTAAAGGTTAGGTTAAAGAATATCAAAAGAAATGACAAAAGAGTGGACTTTGTCAAAGCTTCTCCAAGCTTCTTCAAGCTTGATTACTTTGACTAAGTTAAACCCTTTTGTTAAATCTTAAGATAAAACAAAAACCCTAATCTTTACCCTAATCTTGGTATGAGTCTCATACACCCAACTTTGATGTATCATCAAGCATGATACAAATATGTACACTTGCATATATCACATATAAACAATGTGCACAAACTAGTGAGAAAATAAATCTTAAGTGAGCTAATACTAGTTAATGTAATGTAATATATCAAATATATACTTATACATTAAATTATTAAATCAACTCTTGATTTAATAATCCGGCTATAACCGACTAATATCAAAAGTAACAACTTATCGAATCAACACTTGATCCGATAACCCGGCTATATCGCATACAACCGATCAATGTCACAAATCGCGAGAATAGAATACGGTATCTCATATCGTATCAATCTCGGTCCCACACATATCTCATATGCGCTCCTACTCCGTTTCGCTTGAGCCAGGAAACCCCTGTGTAGGACTCTAAAGACTCGTCAATACGCCGGCAGTAGGTGATGATCATATCAAACACCCACAAGCCGCAAGCGGTGTGCTAAACGTAACGGCCAGCCAGGTATTGAGCGATCAGAAGATCAACAAGCAAGCCCGCTAGTACTCCTGCGAATCTAATCAGTAACACTCCCGTACAGTCCGGTCTCGTCGTCTGATATGTCGCATATCTCGCCTAGGGGTGGTAAACGTCAGACCCCAGTAGCTCGATAAGTCGTGTCGATATGAGGTCTATAACAGTTCGAGAAACTACTGGTAACACTTACCAGTAAATCTCAGCAACCCGGGCCAGGGATTTCCGGTTATAGCCAATCGAACACAGCACAACATCAACTCCCTATACCGGGAGAGACGAATCCCTTCTTATCGCCCATTGCCTCCATGTGATTCGGGACTGTACCCAAAAATCACCGTTTTGCACGCCCTCTTAGACGTGGTAAGGTGGAAATCAAAGCACAGTGGGAATCATACAAGACTCTATGAAGATCTCGGGTCAACAGACTACTCTGTACCAGTGTCACCGGAGAACTGCCATCTGACGTAAGGTATAATATCATCTGGGAGTTCTCGGCGAGTCCGTCCAGTGTACCCAGTCTCCACTGAGCACCCATACACCATCCTTGATGTCAAACACCGATGGATATGGGATCATCCATCGCCCATCATATGGGTCAAGATGCGTATACGCTAGTCTACTCTGGTGTATCGATGCCCTGTCTCGATACACCCTCGACTAGGAACAGTTATAGGATGTACTCGTCGACTACCGTGGCCCCACTAGTATGATCTCATCATAGTCCCAGTAGTCAAGTACATATCCTAAGGGCTTTATCAACATGTATTAGAGACAATCAGAGTACATGTTAAGATGAAGTACAACCAGATAGCATACTATCATGTCGAGCAAGAAAGTCCTCCCTATATACGTCCTAGCATCCACTACAATATACATCGTATGTACAGTAATGGCCTCTAGGGCATACATATAACTAACAATCTCCCACTTGCACTAGGGCCATCTGTTGTGGTATCATATACCCAACAATTATCTGCGGTTGAAGTATCTCATACTCAACCATCCCATAAAAGTCTCTACTGGGAAAAAGGCCTTTGTGAGTGGATCCGCGCTGTCGTCCTCTGTGTCTACTCTCCTAACCCTGATCTCCCTGGAGATCAACCATCTCCATAATCAGGTGATACTGCCTAAGAATTATATCTGGATTTCTGATGGGACGGTAGTTCCTTGGCTAAAACCACAACTCCATTGTCACATAATGGTAGGAACGAAGTTCATCTCATGAACTTATATATATATATCCAGACTTTCTCTTTGGTAGTATCTTTGGTAGCGATGTATCTAGCCTTTATCTTCTAGTATGCCACGGTATATAGCTTGGAACTCTTCCAACATACCGTCCCTTTACTGAGGGTAAAGACAATGCATGTGATTGACATTCAGTCATCCTTATCACCCTGGAACCCTTCCAGTGATTCTCCCCAGGATCGATTGATACCATCTCACTACAACTAGTGAGTATCCTAACATCCAATTAGATCTATCTCATAGATCCAAATCCCAGGATTTAGGAGGTATCATTTTTATCCTATATGGAGAATCCTTGTGATAAACGGAGATTGACCGAGCGTAGCATAGGAAACTTCTTCCCTATCAAGAGTATGTCATCCACGTACTCTACGAGGATCACTACCATACTCCCTACTACCTTTTTGTTTATACAAGGTTTATCTACCATTTTGATGATGTCAAACTCTTTGACTAACACATCGAAACAGACGTTCCAACTCCGCGATGCCTGCTTTATCACATAAAACATCTTGCACACGTTTCCGCTGCTCCCACTGTCTACGAAGCCCTCTGACTGTGTACTTATAGACTCTCTCTTCTAAATTATCATTTAGAAAAGCAGTCATGACACCCAACCGCCAGATATCGTAGTCATGGTATGTAGCCGTGGCAAGTAGGATCTGGATGGACTTAAGCATAGCTACTTAGAAAAGGTTTCATCATAATCCATGCCTGGTCAATGATGCAAACCTTTAACAAGTCTAGCTTTGAAAGTCTTAACTTTTCCATGTACACCAAGTAATCTTCTCAAGATATACTTGCTCCTGATGGGGATTTAACCCTTCAGATAAAGCAACCAAAGTCCATACTTTGTTGGTGTATAAGGATTCCATCTCAGATCGCTAAGCATCCAGCCATTCTTACAGAGTCTTACTCCTGATGGCCAACTCGAAACTAGTTGGGTTATCATCTCATGATGCAATCCTCGCTCCCACTGTCATAGAGAAACCGAAGTATCTCTCAGGTGGGTGAGGAACCCTACTAGATCGGCGGAGAGGCTGAGGTTCGTTGGTTACTATTGAATCCTTTGGTTCTATCAAATCATCTGCTGTAGTTTGTATAGCTGGAAATTTTCCATTTAAACATAACAGACCTTGCCTCGAGCTTGTCCGAATTTTGCTTTTAGATATAGGCCGGACAACCCCAAATCTTAACAAACTTAAGATATGGGCTCTTCCCTTTCCATATCACATATGAAGTGGTAGGCAACTGATTTGATTTAAACCCTATTCAATAAGTATGCAACTTCTCAAGCGCATAACTCCCAAAAGGAAATAGGAAACTCAGTAGTACTCATCATAGAGCACACCATATCATATAGGGTGCTTTTGCTCCGCCCCGATATACCATCGTGCTATGGTGTATACGAAGGAGTAATACCGAGAGAGAATCTCATTCTCCTTTAGAATAGTCCAGGAATTCCGTGCTCAAGTATTCTCCTCCTTGATCTCATCAAAGGACATAATACTTATACCCTTATTTTGGTTCTCTACTTCTAACTTATATTCTGTGAATATCTCAAAAGGTTCGGACTTGTGTTTCAACAGGAACAAATGTCTGAATCTTGAGAGATCATCAGAAAATGTAATGAAGTACAAAGAACCGGTCTTGGCATGTGTAGACAGGAGACTTTCATACATCAGCATGTATCAATCCCAAGAGTTCAGTAACTCTTTTTCTGTTTCCAATAAACAGAGCTATGCTCATCTTATCTTTGTGACATGACCGGCAAGTTTCACAAGATGTAAATTCAAACAGATTTAAATATGCATCTAAATGTAACTTAGCTAGTCTGGTCGCATTGATATGACCTAGTCTACAATGCCTTAAGAAGGATTCGTTCATTTCTGAACTCTTCCTCTGGTGTGTGTTCTGTATACTAAGAACTGTAGTTTGATTTAGAATGTCAATGCTTTTAGATAACGTGCCTGAACCGATCAACTCTTGATATAGGAAATGTTCAAAACATTATCCAACAATACAAAATTATATCCTTTCTTTACTAATAAAGAGACTGATATGATTTTGTATATCAGGTTCGGTATCTAATGACATTCATTCAGAATCAATGTATTCTGGTAATACAGGGTGACGGTGACCAACAGACTTGGCTGCAACACTTGCACCGTTTTCTGTCTCATGAAACTTATCACCCGTTCTCAGTTCTCTACCTTTCTGTAGCCCATGTAACAGATTACATATGCGGGATCCTGATCCGGTAACACATACCCAGGACGTAAAGGATACTGAGAAACAGTTCTCTGTAATAAACACACCCGAAGATGATGCATCAGCATGCACTTTCTTCGTTTGGGCGGCACGGGAAATCTGGTATTCCCCAATTTCCTGCTCTGTCTTATAACAATTATAAGTTGGAGCGGGACCAACTTTCCCCAGCTCAGTATAACAAGTGGGTTCGGTCAATATATCCGTATTATTATCTTGATTAAGGCGTGATATGGTCGCTACCTAGAGAGAGAGAGAAGAAAACACTCAGCGTATGCTCTTGCAAGATTAGATTGGTTATCTAATATATCTAATCAGGATGGCTCCCACTGTTTTTATCAAATCTTTCTTCAAACCCTAAAAGGAAAGACTAGCCGGGATTAATTACACGCTACAAGTTCGCCAATCTTTCAGCCAGGCCAGTGTCGGTACTTTGAGGGAGGTGTCCCGTGCTTTCGCACGGACCTAATTAAAGTAAACCTCGTTTTCCCAGAGGCGTAACCCCGTTAACACCTTTCTAGACACCTACTTGATCGGCTAATTGTAATGTGTAAAACTCTTCCAGGAGTAACTCTTACTCGCAGTGGGTATCGGGATCCAACTATCTCATAGAAGGTATGCAATCTCATTGCAAATTTCAATACTTGAAATTCCCGATAATATTTTGCCCCTAACGTGCTATGGCCTTGACGAAAGCCAACAAACCATAGCCCGCTAGTCAAGTTCAACCCGTACATTTCTTGACTGAATTAAATCCACCCGCACGACCCTTGACGAAAGCCAACAAAGCCGTACAACTACCCTAATCCAATCGCATCGTATGCTGCAGATAAGCAGCATATAGCTACCGCACACTACACCTTGACAAAAGCCAACAAATGTAGCACGAATACTATATACAACTTATCTGAAATGACAGAGGGCTATGACAGGTTTTTCTGAAAACCTATTGCGTAATGAACTTGATATCGTTGTAGAATCAAATGATTTTAAAATGGAGTATTTTTTAGGCTTTTCTAGTTTTGCTAAAAGGGTCACTCCCGGTGAAGGGATCGTCGGCCCTTTCCTCATCGAATAAGGTGCAGAATATATCATATATATCACTATGCAAAGCAAAAACTCCAAAAGCAATCAAAAGACAAACCGAGTGTTGTAGCATCTGCCAGTCATTGCTAAAGGGGTCACTCCCGGTGAAGGGATCTCAGCCCTTTCCTCATCGAATAAGGTGCAGGATGTTCTACAAGGAACACCGCGATGCAAAGCAAGAACTGTAGCTACCTGTTTTTGAAAATTCGATTCCACAACATCAATTAGGTTTCTTTTCTTTCATTAATCATTTTAATGAAGTCCCATCATTTAAGTCACCTAAACATCACAGATAAATACGACGTGCACTTATGCCATCCACATTCGCCTCGATATCCCTTCGTGCACCGTTAGGTTAGGTAACTAACGGCAGAGCGGGGCAGGGCTAGCGCGGGTGTAAAACATAAATAACGTCTATATAATATATCATATATACTATATACAGTATTTATCACAGAACGTCAAATGATCACATCACAGATATCGCAGCAGAAGAAACATATGAAATATTGGATATATTAGGACGTCCGTGTTTTATTTTGAGCCTCTATAAAACACGGATTCCATGGTCACGATGAATAGCCAAACCCACACCCCTAGACCTCTACGAGAGCGGCAAGCAACCCTACCAATTCTAGAGTTAGGAGACCCGGACTCGACTCCTTGAGTTGGTCTCCCACTGGACTCCAGAACCCGGTTACTTGTGCTCTCCTCCTTGGGTCTATTCTAGTGCGGAAAAGTAAATAATATACAAATGGTGACATCAACCTCATCCCGGAAGTGCCCCAATAAAAGAATATTACATACATTTAAATTTACATGAATGAAAATAAAAAAAACTCTCATCTCACATAAAACCCCCGGCTATTCAAAACGCGACGATCCAATATAACATATCCAGCAACACATAACATCACATGTCATCAACGTAAGTAAATATGCCCATCCCAATTGTCGTTGACATATAGCAACGAAACCGGCGATATCACATATTACACTTACGGTCGCAGAAAAGAAAGTGAAACTACAACAGTTGGAATCCGCAACCTTCTTAGACATCACATGCCTAACCAAATGAATTCCTTAGACATCGCATGCCTAACAATTATAAACCCCGCATTTTAGTTTCATTATCGAAAACTCTTTTCAATATCAAGTCGGGCAATTCAACAAGATTCCCAACATCCTGATCGAATGCTCGTCGCAAACTTTAGTAGACGGCCGCATCCCTGATGCCATCGACGAAGTGCACTAAGGCGGAACACCGCTGCCGCGAGCACCCGAACGGATGCTTTCGGCAACGGGGTTCTCCTACAGTCACTTGGTCGGGGCTATAAGGCATGGCTGTCTATTAAGTTTACCCGGCGAGTATCCGCGTACACTACGTGATTGCGACGGACTTTTGATCACATCAAAATTCCGTGGCAACCGATCATCTGAGACTGAACTGCTATGTTTATAACATTCAAATTAGTTATCTCATAACTTTTTATGGATTCCAAATATTGTATCACATTCCAGATAAATAGACAATGTTAAACTTTCCGATCGAATAATCAAACACCCAAGTTTTCCCGAAAAGCTCAACACATGAAATAAGTTTAAAAACATCCATTTCATGCCACAGTACCAACGGTCCAGCCGTAGAAGGGTCAAGCCAACGCCTCACATGTGGCATGCCGTACTGCCCCAAACCCTAAGGTTCAAAAGGCAGTTCAAGACGGTCACATAATCGAGTTAAGGTTTGTTGTCTTCTAGAGGGTCCATCGCGTTACTTGCACTACTTAGAACGTTCTTAAACAACGGAAAAATCCAACATTTGGAAATTTTCCGGGTCGGGAAAAAGTGAGTTATTGATATCCATTCGAACATTTTAACACGTTCTAAATTACCCGGAAAAACACAATAAACAAAGTTAAATAATCCGATCGAATCATCGAGTCCCCAATACAACACAGAAAACTCAACTCTTGAGTATAAATTAAAATTACCCAGAAAACACAGGAATCAAATAAGAACATTACTGTGCAATCAGTAGACTAAGAAGCAACATAATGGCCGTGGAACCGCCGCGCGACCTGGGGTACGGCCGCGGTTCCGCGGCGTCTTGATGGAGTTGGGCCCACGTGTTGCACAGTAACTCCTAAAAAACCCTGCTGAATTTTTTGAGTATTTTTAATTTGGAAAAATCCACAGTTTCAGAAAAAGTACAGAGAAGGGTATCGATTAGGGTTTCGGGGTTCGATCGGGTTTCTAATTTCGTCTACACTTCGCCTAAACCTCTAGCTAGGCTCTGATACCACTGTAGGGTTGCTAGACACGCGCACAAGGGTCTATGAGGTATCAACCATGCCCGATTAAAATTTTAGCCGTGCCGAACAACTCTAATACGGATCTTTAAACTAGGGTTTAGGCGAAAACAAGCAAGTTAACAACTTTAACTACAAGTGAAAGGGAATACAACCTTTGTAGATCCGGTCCTTCACTTCAATAGCTCCGTGTAGATGTCCCCATCGCTGCGATCGTGAACTCCGGACTCTAGAGAAGCTCCACAAGAAGAACGAACATGCTTGCTACGATGACTTCGAGGCCGAAGATGATCTACGTCGGGGATACACTAACTCAAGCTATTCCTTCACTAGGTCGTAAACTTTGTGAAGAGAACACACTCTACTACATGGCAAGTGGTAGAGGATAAAGAAGTAGAAAGTGGGCTCACTTTAGAATTGATTTTCTCACTCTTTTTCTCATGGCACCATTGGAGCTAGTAAGCTTTTGGATGGAGCTTGATGAAGAAGAAGAAGAAGAAGTAAGAAAGAATAATCCATCCAAATGAAAACTTATCCAAATGAATTATTGCACCATGGTTGAGTTAAGCCCTCATGCTTAACTCATGTAGAGAATTAACCAAGGCATTAGGTTAAAGGTTAGGTTAAAGAATATCAAAAGAAATGACAAAAGAGTGGACTTTGTCAAAGCTTCTCCAAGCTTCTTCAAGCTTGATTACTTTGACTAAGTTAAACCCTTTTGTTAAATCTTAAGATAAAACAATAACCCTAATCTTTACCCTAATCTTGGTATGAGTCACATACACCCAACTTTGATGTATCATCAAGCATGATACAAACATGTACACTTGCATATATCACATATAAACAATGTGCACAAACTAGTGAGAAAATAAATCTTAAGTGAGTTAATACTAGTTAATATAATGTAATATATCAAATATATAATTATACATTAAATTATTAAATCAACTCTTGATTTAATAATCCGGCTATAACCGACTAATATCAGAAGTAACAACTTATTGAATCAACACTTGATCCGATAACCCGGCTATATCGCATACAACCGATCAATGTCACAAATCGCGAGAATAGAATACGGTATCTCATATCGTATCAATCTCGGTCCCGCACATATCTCATATGCGCTCCTACTCCGTTTCGCTTGAGCCAGGAAACTCCTGTGTAGGACTCTAAAGACTCGTCAATACGCCGGCAGTAGGTGATGATCATATCAAACACCCACAAGCCGCAAGCGGTGTGCTAAACGTAACGGCCACCCGGGTATTGAGCGATCAGAAGATCAACAAGCAAGCCCGCTAGTACTCCTGCGAATCCAATCAGTAACACTCCCGTACAGTCCGGTCTCGTCGTCTGATATGTCGCATATCTCGCCTAGGGGTGGTAAACGTCAGACCCCAGTAGCTCGATAAGTCGTGTCGATATGAGGTCTATAACAGTTCGAGAAACTACTGGTAACACTTACCAGTAAATCTCAGCAACCCTGGCCAGGGATTTCCGGTTATAGCCAATCGAACATAGCACAACATCAACTCCCTATACCGGGAGAGACGAATCCCCTCCTATCGCTCATTGCCTCCGTGGATTCGGGACTGTACCCAAAAACCACCGTTTTGCACACCCTCTTCGATGTGGTAAGGTGGAACTCAAAGCACAGTGGGAATCACACAAGGCTCTATGACGATCTCGGGTCAACAGACTACTCTGTACCAGTGTCACCGGAGAACTGCCATCTGACGTAAGGTATAATACCATCTGGGAGTTCTCGGCGAGTCCGTCCAGTGTACCCAGTCTCCACTGAGCACCCGTACACCATCTTTGATGTCAAACACCGATGGATATAGGATTAAACATCGCCCATCATATGGGTCAAGATGCGTATACGCTAGTCTACTCTGGTGTATCGATGCCCTGTCTCGATACACCCTCGACTAGGAACAGTTATAGGATGTACTCGTCGACTACCGTGGCGCCACTAGTATGATCTCATCATAGTCCCAGTAGTCGAGTACATATCCTAAGGGCTTTATCAACATGTATTAGAGACAATCAGAGTACATGTTAAGATAAAGTACAACCAGATAGCATACTATCATGTCGAGCAAGAAAGTCCTCCCTATATACGTCCTGGCATCCACTACAATATACATCGTATGTACAGTAATGGCCTCTAAGGCATATATATAACTAACAGGAAGAGGGAGAGACCCCGAATCAGGCCTCCCCTCGATTTATACAATCGGCGTCCTCATCCAGCGGCGACGGGCGACTCCTGCCAAAACGATTCAGTACACTCGACGGCCACGATCACTCCACCTGTTGCAAGCGCATTGGCAGCATCCCATCGGACGCCAGAAGCCTGCGGCACGCCGTATCAGCCAACCGGCACCCAACACGTGGCCTGTCGCTTCAGCAAAAGGGCACGCGATCCGGTGCACCCTCTTTAATGCGGAGATCTCGCCTTGATCCGCTGACATCACCCGAAAAAACAACCGATCGCCCAGGGAAACACCTGACGATATCTTCGAAAAGAAGCTCACCTCGGGTGACTCGGAAAATGTAACACCCTAGTTCATTTAAACCAATTCTAGTATTTCTTTATTTATGGTATTTTCCTGATTTATTGTGTTTTGGGTGCGAATAGTGTATTTGACATTTGTATTTGCATCCGACCCGACCCGTATGCTTGAAACCTATTTTGATTCATGTTTATGATCTATCCTGACTTGTTACGTGGACTCGTGCACTTTCATTTGTACATCCTGCATACTGGCATTTATCTGGCATCTGCATTTTTAATATAATATTTAAAGTCACATAAAATATTTTAAAAATATCTAGCATGGCTTGCATCATACCCCTAACCCTGTAGTAGCATCCGCGCATCTTGTTCTCGTCTCGTTCAATGAAACGGATTTGTTTGGATGGCTACGCGCACGTACGTGCATCCGTTCTTGGGGGTATGCATTTTTCGTTATCCGGATATCAAACTTTAATTTTGGTCGACATGTATATTTTTCGTATTTTAAAACTGAATTTTAGACCCGACCCGGGCATGTTTTAGACTATGTTTGTATTTACCAGAATATCAAATTTTATTTATATAATATTAATTTTATAAACTGATATAAATTAAAATTTAGTTAACTAATAAAAGATTTTTTAAATTTAAATCTAAACTAATTTCCTAACAAACTAACAACCCCTTTCTCGCTCTCTCCTCTGCATATATATATTTATATATATATATATATTTTATTTATTTATTTTCTTTCCTTATTTAATACACAGGCTCTTCTTCTTACTTCTTCTTCTTCTTTCTTCTTTCCTTTTCTTGATCTTGTTTCTTGATTCCGGTTATCACCGCCGGAGCCATGCTCGTTGCTGACGATTCGAGTCATCCAGTGAACGTACCTTGCCTGTGTGATCACCCTCTTGCCTTGCCTGGACCCGTCCCGCGTGCCGCGTGTGCGTTGCGACGATTTACCGACGTCGGATGTGCCGTGCGTATCCGTCGCGTGATTCGATCGAGGCAAGTTAATCTTGCTACATGCTATACTACAATATACTGCACCCATTGAATAATAGTATTACATATTGTTTAGTTATGCATCCATTTTACAGTTTTACTGTTTTCGATACCCGTTTGCATCCATGTTTATTTGTGCACCCATACCATTAATTCTTTATATCCAGTTGCATACCATGTCATATTAACTCATATTATTGTTATATTAGTACCCCATGCTTGATATTGTGCATCCTACTTAGTCATGGTGTAACCCCTAGTAAATATTGTAGGGTTCCTAGGTACCCTAGTGAGGTCTCACAAGGCATCGAACATGCCAATTTCAAAAAAAATGGTGCCGAGAAACCCTAGACTACGGATCGTCGCTAGAATTCTAGGCGAAATATAAATCTAGTTAACAATTTAACTAAAGTTAAGATACTACAACCTTTGTAGATCCGGATACCCACTTCCTTAGCTCCACGAGGGCGTCCTCTCGCTGTCCATCTTGAACCTTGGACTCTCATGACGGCTTCATCGGAGAAACGTGCGGAATAGGTCGTCGGCTTCGTGTCAAAGACGATCTACGTCGAGGTTGCACAAGCTCAAGCTCCGACTTCACAAAGTTGTGAAACTTGTGAAGAAAACACCTAAAACAACTTGGCAAGAGGTAGAGGGTGAAGAAATAGGAGGTGGGTTCACTTTAGAATTGGATTTATCTCACTAGATCTCAAGTTGCCATTAAAGTAGCAAGCTTGAAGAAGAAGAAGAAGATGAAGATGAAGCAAGAATGATAAGTGTTCTATTTTTAAAAACAAAACTAATATGAATACTTATCATATCTTGACCATGGTCAAGTGTAGAGATTAAACCAAGGTTAGTTAGAGTGGTTAGGGTTAAGGATGAGATAAGGATGGTGGACTATGTCAAAGCTTCAAGAAGCTTCAACATAGCTCCAAAATAAGCCACCATTCTCAACTTAATCCTTTCCAAATAAATAAACAAATAAATAAATGAAAAACCCAAACCCTAATCATCACTTAACCATGGTTTAACCCTTTACACTTAACCACATTATCAAGTATCATCAAACATGATACAAAGTAGTGCACTAAAGCATATCACATATACAATGTGCATCAAGTGAGAAAAATCCGTTTAAAGTGAACCAATACTAGTTAATGCAATGCAATATATCAAATATATAATTATGCATTAAATCATTAAATCAACATTTGATTCAATGATCCGGTCATGTCGCACATAACCGACTAGAATCCAATGTATCGATTTATCGAATCAATGATTCGATAACTAGGTCATATCGAATATAACCAATCGAAACATATATCGCGAGAATGAAATGCGGTATCACATACACGCATTATTCTCGGTCCTGCACATATCTCATATGCGCTCCTATTTCGTTTCGCTTGAGCCAGGAAACCTCTGTGTAGGACTCTAAAGACTCGTCAATACGCCGGTAGCAGATGATGATCATATCAAGCACCCACAAGCCGCAAGCGGTCTGCTAAACGTAACGGCCACCCGGGTATTGAGCGATCAGAAGATCGACGAGCTAGCCCGCTCACACTCCTGCGAATCCGACCAGTAACACTTACCGTACAGTCCGGTCTCTTCGTCTGATACGTCGCATATCAAGTTTAGGGGTGGTAAACGTCAGACCCCAATAACCCGATAAGTCGTGCCGATGTGAGGCTCGTAACGGGTCGAGAAACTACTGGTAACACTTACCAGCAAATCTCTGATCAGCCCTGGCCAGGGACTTCCCTGTTACGGCCAATCGAGCACAGCGCAACATCTACCCCCAATACCGGGAGAGACGAAACCCCTCCTATCGCTCATTGCCTCTATGTGACTCGGGACTGTACCCAAAGACCACCGTTTTGCACGCCCTCATGGACGTGGTAAGGTGGAGATCAAAGCACAGTGGGAATCACACAAGACTCTATGACGATCTCGGGTCTACAGACTAACCTGCACAAGTGTCACCTGAGAACTGCCATCTGACGTGAGGTATAATACCATCTGGGAGTTCTCGGCGAGTCCGTCCAGTGTACCCAGTCTCCACTGAGCACCCGTATACCATCTCTGATATCAAACACCAATGGATATGGGATCATCCATCGCCCATCACATGGGTCGAGAAGCGTATACGCTAGTCTACTCTGGTATATCGATGCCCCGTCTCGATACACTCACGACTAGGGACCTTGAAGGATGTACTTATGGACTACCATGTCCCCACTAGTATGATCTGCATCATAGTCCAGGTAGTCAAGTACAAATCCTAAGGGCTTTACCAACATGTAACTATAAGACAGTATAAAGAGACTAGTGTACATGTTAAGATAAAGAGCAACCAGATAGCATACTATCATGTCGAGCAAGAAAGTCATCTCTATATATGTCCAAGCATCCAATATAATATACATAATCTGTACAATACTGGCCTCTAGGGCATACATACAACTAACAATCTCCCACTTGCACTAGGGCCAGCTGCTGTAGTATCTCATACCGAGCATCCCGAAGAGTCTCTCAAACTGTATCTGGGGAATGGCCTTCGTGAGTGGATCCGCCGTGTTGTTCTTCGTGTCAACTCTCCTGACCTCGATCTCCCGGCGATCAACTATCTCCCGGATCAGGTGATACCGCCTCAGAATATGCCTGGATCGCTGATGGGACCTGGGTTCCTTGGCCAAAGCCACCGCTCCATTGTTATCGCAATACAAAGGTATTGGATGCTCAATGGATGGAACCACTCCAAGTTCAGTAATGAACTTCTTGATCCAGACAGCTTCTTTAGCAGCATCGTTGGCAGCGATGTATTCAGCCTCCATCGTCGAGTCTGCCACGGTTTCCTGCTTGGAACTCTTCCAGCTAACCGCCCCTCCGTAAAGGGTAAAGACAAAGCCCGACTGCGACTTAGAGTCGTCCTTATCACTCTGGAAGCTCGAATCGGTAAAGGACTCCACTTGGAGTTCTCCGTTACCATACACCAAGAACATATCTCTAGTCCTTCGCAAGTACTTGAGAATGCTCTTCACAGCTGTCCAGTGACTCTCTCCAGGATCAGCTTGATACCTGCTCACTACACTTAGTGAGTATGCTACATCGGGTCTGGTACATATCATCGCATACATGATAGAGCCTACTGCCGAAGCATAGGGTATCTCTTGCATGCGAGCTCTCTCCAAATCAGTCTTGGGAGACATCTCTTTGGAGAGAGTGACTCCAGAGATCGTGGGCAAGTTCCCACGCTTGGACTCTTCCATACTAAACCTCTTTAGTATGGTGTCAATGTACCTGGATTGGGACAATCCCAAAATCCGTTTGGATCTATCTCTATAGATCCTAATTCCCAATATGCAGGAGGCATCACCAAGATCTTTCATTGAGAATCTTTGTGATAAGAAGAGCTTGACCGATTGCAGCATAGGAATATCATTTCCTATCAAGAGTATGTCGTCCACGTACAATACGAGGAAGACAACCTTACTCTCTGCCACCTTCTTGTAGATATAAGGTTCATCTGGATTTTTGACGAAATCAAACTCTTTGATAACGACGTCAAAGCAGATGTTCCAACTCCGCGATGCTTGCTTTAATCCATAAATGGATTTAAGCAGCTTGCACACCTTCCCGCTGCTCCCACTGTCTACGAAGCCCTCTGGCTGAGTCATGTACACGCACTCTTCTAAATCACCATTTAGAAAGGCGGTCTTAACATCCATTTGCCAGATTTCGTAATCATGATAAGCAGCGATGGCAAGCATGATCCGGATGGATTTAAGCATAGCTACTGGAGAAAAGGTCTCGTCATAGTCCACACCTGGTCTTTGACGAAAACCCTTTGCTACTAGTCTAGCTTTGAAAGTCTCCACTTTCCCATCTACACCAAGTTTCTTCTTGAAGATCCACTTGCTCCCAATGGGTTTTACCCCTTCAGGAGCAACTTCCAAAGTCCATACTTTGTTGGTGTACATGGAATCCATCTCAGACCGCATAGCATCCAGCCATTTCACTGAGTCCCCACTCGTGATGGCCTGCTCGAAGCTAGTTGGGTCATCATCCTCCATGATGCAATCCTCACTGCCACCATCAATGAGAAAACCGTAGTATCTCTCAGGTTGGCGAGGAACCCTACTAGATCGGCGGAGAGGCTGGGGTTCATCGGGGACTACGGAATCCTCTGGTTCAACCAAATCTTCTGTTGTAGTCTGTATTGCTGGAACCTCTTCCAGTTCTACCTCAATGCCACCAATCTGTTTCATAAGAAAACCCTTTTCGAAGAAAGTGGCATGCCGAGAAACAAACACTTTTTGTTCCTCGGAGTGGTAGAAGATATACCCTCGCGAATGTTTGGGATATCCAACAAACTTACATAGAACAGACCTTGCCTCGAGCTTGTCCGGATTTTGTGTTTTAACATAGGCCGGACAACCCCATATCTGAATAAAATTAAGACATGGTCTCTTGCCATTCCATATCTCATATGGAGTGGTAGGCACTGATTTGGTCGGAACTCTATTCAGTAGGTATGCAGCAGTCTCCAGTGCATATCCCCAGAAGGAGATAGGTAACTCAGCTGTACTCATCATAGAGCGCACCATAACTAATAGGGTGCGATTTCTCCGCTCCGATACACCGTTGTGCTGTGGTGTATATGGAGGAGTCAGCTGAGAGAGAATCCCATTCTCTTTTAAGAAGTCCCGGAATTCATTGCTCAAGTATTCACCTCCTCGATCAGATCGTAGGATTTTAATACTTTTTCCGGTTTGGTTCTCAACTTCTTGTTTATATTCCCTAAATTTCTCAAAAGCTTCTGATTTGTGTTTCATCAGGAACACATATCCGAATCTAGAGAGATCGTCAGTGAATGTAATGAAGTACGAAGAACCATCCCTAGCATGTGTAGACATGGGACCGCATACATCACTATGTATCAGTCCCAAGAGTTCGGTAACTCTTTCTCCGTGTCCCGTAAACGGAGTTTTGGTCATCTTTCCTTTGAGACATGACTGGCAAGTGTCATAAGATGAAAATTCAAACGGATTTAAATATCCATCTTTATGCAACTTAGCTAGTCGTGTCACATTGATGTGACCCAGTCTACAATGCCACAAGAAGGATTCGTTCAGTTCTGAACTCTTCCTCTTGTATGCGTTTGTTATGCTCAGAACCGTTGATTGATTTAGAACATAAATGCCATTGCATAACGTGCCTGATCCAACCAACTTTTGGTTACGGAAAATGTTCATAACATTGTCCTGTAATACAAAATTATATCCCTCTTTACTTAATAAAGAAACCGATATAATGTTGCATATCAGGTTCGGCATGTAATAGCATTCGTTCAGAACCAATGTATTACCAGTTGGTAATACAAGGTGATATTCCCCGACAGTCTTAGCTGCAACAATTGCACCATTTCCAACTCTAATGTCTTTATCACCTTCTCCAAGTTCTCTACCTTTCCTAAGCCCATGTAACTGATTACATATATGGGATCCTGACCCGGTATCTAATACCCAGGACGTAGAGCAAATGGAGAAACAGTTCTCAGTAACGAACACACCCGAAGAAAATGTATCAACATGTACTTTCTTCATTCGGGTGGCATGGGAATCCTGGTATTCCCCTATATCCTGTTCATTCCTATAACTCTTATAGGAAAGAACGGAACCAACGTTCCCCAGCACAGTATAACATGCGGGTTCGGTCAATACATCCATATTATTATCTTCATTAGGGCATGAAATGGTCGCTACCTGGAGAGAGAGAGAAGAAAACACTTTAGCGTATGCTCGTGCAAGATCAGATTGGTTATTATCTTATCTAATCAGGATGGCTCCCACTGCTTTTTATCAAATCTTCCTCCAAACCCTAAAAGGAAAGACTAGCCGGGATTAATTACACACTACAAGTTCGCCAATCTTTCAGCCAGGCCAGTGTCGGTACTTTGAGGGAGGTCCCCCGTGCTTTCGCACGAACCTAATTACTGTAAACCTCGTTTTCCCAGAGGCGTAACCCCGTTGACACCTTTCTAGACACCTACTTGATCAGCTAATTGCAATGTGTAAAACTCTCCCAGGAGTAACTCTTACTCGCAGCGGGTATCGGGATCCAACTATCTCATAGAAGGTATGCAATCTCATTGCAAATTTTAACACTTGAAATTCCCGATAATATTTTGCCCCTAGCGTCCTATGACCTTGACGGAGGCCAAACAACCCATAGTCCGCTAGTCAAGTTCAACCTGTCATTTCCTGATTGAATTAAACCCACCCGCACGACCCTTGACGGAGGCCAAACAACGCCGTACGAATGCCCTAATCCAATCGCATCATATGCTAGCAGATAAGCACTAGTTAGCTACCGTACACTGCGCCTTGACGGAGGCCAAACTACCGCAGCACGAATACTAACTAATACTTATCTGAAATGACGGAGGGCTACGCAGGTTTTTCATAAAAACCATGAGCGTAATGAACTTGATATCGTTGTAGAATCAAATGATATTTTGAAATGGAGTGATTTTGAGGCTTTTCTAGTTTTGCTAAAGGAGTCACTCCCGGTGAAGGGATCTCGGTCCTTTCCTCGTCGAATGAAGTGCGGGATATATCATATATATCGCTGTGCAAAGCAAAAACCCAAAAGCAGTCAAAAGCAAACCGAGTGTGTAGCATCTGCCAGTTATTGCTAAAGGAGTCACTCCCGGTGAAGGGATCTCGGTCCTTTCCTCATCGAATAAGGTGCAGGGTATATCATATATACCGCTGTGCAAAGCAAGAACTGTAGCTACCTGTTTTATTTTAAAATTCGATTCTACAACATCTTAGGTTTCTTATCTTTCATTAATCACATTAATGAAGTCCCATCATTTAAATACCTAAACATCACAGATAGATATGACGTACACTTATGCCATCCGCATTCGCCTCGATGTCCCCTCGTGCACCGTTAGGTTAGGTAACTAACGACAGAGCAGGGCAGGGCTAGTACGGGTGTAAAACATAAGTAACGTCTATATAATATATCATATATACTATATAATATATCCATCACAGAGTCACAACACAGATATCGCAGCAGAATAAACATATGAAATATTGGATATACTAGGACGTCTGTGTTTTCAATACGAGCCAGTATAAAACACGGATTCCACGGTCGTGATGAATAGCCAATCCCACACCCCTAGACCCCTACGAGAGCGGCAAGCAACCTTGCCAATTCTAGGGTTAGGAGACCCGGACTCGACTCCTCGAGTTGGTCTCCCACTGGACCCCAGAACCCGGTTACTTGTGCTCCCCTCCTTGGGTCTATCCTAATGCGGAAAAGTAAATAATATACAACGGGTGACAACTTCCGCTACCTGGAAGCGCCCCAAAAGAAAGAATATTACATACAAGTTTTTACATGAATGAAAATGAAAAACACTCATCTCACATAAAAACCCCCGGCTATTCGAATACGACGATCCAATATAACATATCCAGCAACACATAACATCACATGTCATCAACGTAAGTAAGTATGCATACCCCAATTGTCGTTGACGTATAGCAACGAAACCGGCGATATGAACATACTACACTTACGGTCACAAAAAAGAAAGTGTAAAACTACAACAGTTGGAATCCGCAACTTCTTTAGACATCACATGCCTAACAGATATAAATCCCGCATTTTAGTCTCATTATCGAAAACTCTTTTCAATATCATATGGGACTAAATTGCTAGATTTATAACATTCATTCAGTTATCTCATAACTACTTGTGAATTCCAATTATTGTATCACATTCCAGATAAACAGAAAATGTTAAACTTTCCGATCGAACAGTCGAATACCCAAGTTTTCCCGATACAGCTCAACACATGAAATAAGTCTAACAACATTCAGTTCGTGCCTCAGTACCGACGGTCCAGCCGTAGAAGGGTCAAGCCAACGCCTCACATGTGGCACGCCGTACTGCCCCAAACCCGAAGGTTCAAAGGGCAGTTCAAGACGGTCACATAATCGAGTTAAGGTTTGTTGTCTTCTAGAGGGTCCATCGCGTTACTTGCACTACTTAGAACGTCGTTAAACTACAGAAAAATCCAACACTTGGAAATTTCCCGACAGGGAAAAAATTGGGTATTTATATCCGGTCGAACTTTTTAACATATTCTGAAAATTATCCGGAAAAACACAAAAGACGAAATTTGATAATCCGATCGAAATACCGAATCCCCAAAACAATCCCAGAAAATTCAACTCTTGAATGAATATTAAACATTCCCAGAAGACTCAGCACTACATGAAATGAATTACTGTGCAAACCACTTTCTGTAAATCAGCACAGTGGCCGCGGAACCGCCGCGCTTCCTATGGTGGGGGCCGCGGTTCCACGCCTCAGTAGTTGATTTAGTAAAACGTGCTTCACAGTAACTTATTAAATTCCCTGCTGAATTTTTTGGAAATTTTTAATCTGGAAAAATCCACGTTTTTAGAAAAAGTACAGAGAGCATGTTTGTAATGGGTTTTCGGGTTCGTTCGGACTTCAAACTCCGTCTGGACTTCGCCTAAGGCTCTAGCTAGGCTCTGATACCACTGTAGGGTTCCTAGGCACCCTAGTGAGGTCTCACAAGGCATCGAACATGCCAATTTCAAAAAAAATGGTGCCGAGAAACCCTAGACTACGGATCGTCGCTAGAATTCTAGGCGAAATATAAATCTAGTTAACAATTTAACTAAAGTTAAGATGCTACAACCTTTGTAGATCCGGATACCCACTTCCTTAGCTCCACGAGGGCGTCCTCTCGCTGTCCATCTTGAACCTTGGACTCTCGTGACGGCTTCATCGGAGAAACGTGCGGAATAGGTCGTCGGCTTCGTGTCAAAGACGATCTACGTCGAGGTTGCACAAGCTCAAGCTCCGACTTCACAAAGTTGTGAAACTTGTGAAGAAAACACTCAAAACAACTTGGCAAGAGGTAGAGGGTGAAGAAATAGGAGATGGGTTCACTTTAGAATTGGATTTATCTCACTAGATCTCAAGTTGCCATTAAAGTAGCAAGCTTGAAGAAGAAGAAGAAGATGAAGATGAAGCAAGAATGATAAGTGTTCTATTTTTAAAAACAAAACTAATATGAATACTTATCATATCTTGACCATGGTCAAGTGTAGAGATTAAACCAAGGTTAGTTAGAGTGGTTAGGGTTAAGGATGAGATAAGGATGGTGGACTATGTCAAAGCTTCAAGAAGCTTCAACATAGCTCCAAAATAAGCCACCATTCTCAACTTAATCCTTTCCAAATAAATAAACAAATAAATAAATGAAAAACCCAAACCCTAATCATCACTTAACCATAGTTTAACCCTTTACACTTAACCACATTATCAAGTATCATCAAACATGATACAAAGTAGTGCACTAAAGCATATCACATATACAATGTGCATCAAGTGAGAAAAATCCGTTTAAAGTGAACCAATACTAGTTAATGCAATGCAATATATCAAATATATAATTATGCATTAAATCATTAAATCAACATTTGATTCAATGATCCGGTCATGTCGCACATAACCGACTAGAATCCAATGTATCGATTTATCGAATCAATGATTCGATAACTAGGTCATATCGAATATAACCAATCGAAACATATATCGCGAGAATGAAATGCGGTATCACATACACGCATTATTCTCGGTCCTGCACATATCTCATATGCGCTCCTATTTCGTTTCGCTTGAGCCAGGAAACCTCTGTGTAGGACTCTAAAGACTCGTCAATACGCCGGTAGCAGATGATGATCATATCAAGCACCCACAAGCCGCAAGCGGTCTGCTAAACGTAACGGCCACCCGGGTATTGAGCGATCAGAAGATCGACGAGCTAGCCCGCTCGCACTCCTGCGAATCCGACCAGTAACACTTACCGTACAGTCCGGTCTCTTCGTCTGATACGTCGCATATCAAGTCTAGGGGTGGTAAACGTCAGACCCCAATAACCCGATAAGTCGTGCCGATGTGAGGCTCGTAACGGGTCGAGAAACTACTGGTAACACTTACCAGCAAATCTCTGATCAGCCCTGGCCAGGGACTTCCCTGTTACGGCCAATCGAGCACAGCGCAACATCTACCCCCAATACCGGGAGAGACGAAACCCCTCCTATCGCTCATTGCCTCTATGTGACTCGGGACTGTACCCAAAGACCACCGTTTTGTACGCCCTCATGGACGTGGTAAGGTGGAGATCAAAGCACAGTGGGAATCACACAAGACTCTATGACGATCTCGGGTCTACAGACTAACCTGCACAAGTGTCACCTGAGAACTGCCATCTGACGTGAGGTATAATACCATCTGGGAGTTCTCGGCGAGTCCGTCCAGTGTACCCAGTCTCCACTGAGCACCCGTATACCATCTCTGATGTCAAACACCAATGGATATGGGATCATCCATCGCCCATCACATGGGTCGAGAAGCGTATACGCTAGTCTACTCTGGTATATCGATGCCCCGTCTCGATACACCCACGACTAGGGACCTTGAAGGATGTACTTATGGACTACCATGTCCCCACTAGTATGATCTGCATCATAGTCCAGGTAGTCAAGTACAAATCCTAAGGGCTTTACCAACATGTAACTATAAGACAGTATAAAGAGACTAGTGTACATGTTAAGATAAAGAGCAACCAGATAGCATACTATCATGTCGAGCAAGAAAGTCATCTCTATATATGTCCAAGCATCCAATATAATATACATAATATGTACAATACTGGCCTCTAGGGCATACATACAACTAACAAATATTTATGCATCCATGCTTTTACCGTGCATCCGTACTTGCTACAGTTTTATTATGAGCATCCGTTTGATATATGCGCACTACCTGACATGACCTGATATAGCACTGCTTGACTTGATATCTGATCTTGTTACTAATGCCGACAATCTTGACCTGTTGTCCCTACGGACATATCCTGTCGTCTATTTAGACAAACCTGTACCTGTTTGATCCTGTGTTGGCATTCGCTCCAGATTTATCAATACCTGACTTGAACACATAACTTTGGGGGTATGGAGAAATCAAAAGTGTGAACTAAAGTGTAACTTAAAAGGGTATTACTTGATCCGTGATCCCGGAGGGTAACGGGACATAGCCATTCGTGACTCTTACATATTCTTGATCCGTGGTCCCGGGGGGTAACGGGACATATCCTTTGAGTTATATGGAGAATTACATTAATTGATTTCAAACAACTTTAGAATAGATAACCCAGTAGCATAGTTTAGATTGATCACTGCACGTCACATATATTGATACACTTCACTGTTCTATATCCATGTTTACTTATTACATTCATATTACTATTATAATTCATGCCTGCATATCTCGTGTATCCTGTTCATTTATTATTGTTGATATTATGACGCGCTGACGTCTGGGTTTTGCATGGCCCAGATCCTCTACTTTTGTCGCAGGCTGATCAGAAGTATTTCTGCCGTCAGGCCAAACAGTGAGGATCCAGTTAGTTTAGTTATGTTTTACTTTCCAGATTGTTATTGTTACTTGGATCTATTGCTTCCGCATATTATTTCTTGACTCGTTTATTCCGGCAAATGGACATGTACTAGATAGTTTATTTTTATTTTCCTATTCTTGATATTTTCTAGACAGCCGTAATGCGACTGTGGAGGGATATTTTCTAGCCACAGGTAGCATGGTTGGCTTTGTCACGTGCCGATCTTAGCGCACTCTGGGACCGGGGCGTGACAGAAAACCACTCTCGACCCAACCCGTCAGCTGATCGGGACGAGAGTGGGGGGCTAATGATGATGCTCGATATCGGTGATCTCCCAGATCAGGACACGTGGCAGATGACGTGTCCTAAGGCTCACAAGAAAGGACCTACAGTGGCCGACCAGACCACTCCTGTGCCCGTCCTACAAGCAAACGCTGGCTCACCTCCGAGCCCCCAGCACAATTGGCCTACTCGGCCCCACAGCTTGTCTTCGAGCTATCACAGGCCCGAGCCTCCTCGGCCTTCTCAGCTCGCTTCTGGGCTCGAGCAGAACCAAGATACCTCGGCTCTCCCGCACCTCCGGGATCTCTCCCGCCGAGGTCATCTTCCTCGGTCTCATCGACCGACCGACAACACCGCTTGCAGGCGTAACCGCCATCCCGCGAATCTCGCCATGCGCGAGATCTCCGCCGGCCACATCTCACGTTCCACGCTACCACGATCCCCATTAACGAACCTGTCTCGCCATTAATGGGAGGTCCCGCTCATCACTCAGGCGTGACGTCGGAAGCGTAACGGCCGGCGTGATTCTCGTACCTGCCTCGCCCGCCGCCGCCGCTATATAAACCCCTTCTTCAGACTGTTCAAGTAAGCCTTTTTTACTCAACTAAACCGTTACTCTGCTCGGATCTCTAGTCTAACTTGACCGTCGGAGGGTCTTTAGTGGTACAACCACCCCAGGACTTCGTTGCAGGTAGCTTGGCAACCACAACCTCAAACTCAGTGAGATCCACACGCTTCAGGAGAGACGGCCTCCATATCCAAACTCAGCCACCCATCGCCGCCATCAGCAGATCAACGGAAGGTAACATCTTGGCGCGATCCAGGTCGCGTCAATTTCCCACTCAATTTCCTCCCATGCCTCAAGACTCCATCTGACCCTATTCTACTTTCCTAGCACAAATTTGTTCTTTTGGGGGCGAATTTAGTGTTCCTTGGATTGAATATAAAGGTCGTTTGCTGCTATTTACTGAATTGATGGTATTTATTCCTTTTGATATTCTCTTTCAAGTCAGCAAATGCTATATCTTTGTAAAATCTAAATTCTAATGCCCTCTGGAGAGAAAATTATCAACAGCAACCAACCCTTCAATCAATCTGATTACCTAGTTACATCCTTCTGTTCGAAACCTAATTTATTGAACAATAAAGATTCCATCTTTTCACTTAAGAACCATATAGGACTGCCTGTTTTGTTTCACCGCTAGAGATATCATGTATTGTTCAAGTTACAAATTCTACATTTATTCACATATTATCTGGATGTCATGAGTCAATTATTTGGGCAATTTTCTTTGAACTTGGATAAATTGCTAGGTTGAAATTATAATACATGCCAGACAGGGATGGAACTATATAGGAGGGCGGGGGGTCGATCCCCTCCCAAAATTCTCACATCACCCTGCATTGATAGTACTTGTCTACTGATTTTGTTAGGATGCCCTTTTGCACCCTCTCTTATTATTCATAAATTACTTTGCTAAGCAAATGCATGTCTAAATAAATAGAAAGAGACCACAACTCCATAAATCAAGGTAAATGGCTGCATTACCAATTGGGCATAGCTCATGCGGCAACACTTTATTCTCCAAACTGAGAGATCACGGATTCGATCCCCCAAGGGGTCGCATTTAAGAAAAAGGTAATTGGCTGCATTAACTTTCTATTTATTACACAAGCACACCTAAATTCCTCCACGAGCAGGCCATAATCCCGTACAATCAAGGAAACTATTAGTATCCAATATATCGAAACTATTTAACTATGCATTTTAGGACTTGTATTATCGAAAAATTAGATTGGAACAATATTTGCATTTTGCCTATCTGCTTTGATTTGTATTTATTTTGCTTTAAACATTATGCCAGGAATGAATTTAAATGAAATATTATAGCTTGTTTAAATTCATTTATATTGCTCATTTAACATTATGCCAGGAAAGAAAATTTTTTATGTACGCTGCTCATTTAAATTCATCTATATTGTAAATATTGTTAGGGCACTAAAATAAGTTTTCTAGAAAGAGAGGAAAAAAGAACTTCTAGATGCGTTGATTTGCCTATAATGTACAATCGCTATTAAGCTCAAAAGATGATTTTAAAAGGAAGGTTAATATCTCGCCCCTCTTGGGGTAAAAATTTACACGCCTCATGTCCAAAAATTCAAATTCAAAGTCAAAAGTCAACCCCAAGTCAAGTGGATCCGAGCCCAAGCAAGCAGACCCAAGCCCAAACCAAATGGGCCTAAAGCCCACGTCAAGCCCAAGCATGGAAGGGGCCGGTCCAAGCCATGAAGACACAAAATCATGTAATGATTAAATATGAATGTAATTTTTAGGAAATAAATGTAACTAATGGGCAAGAAGCCAATTTTGTAAAAGCACGTGGCTTATGTGCAAAAAGAAATTAGTACATGGCATGGGAAAAGGCACAAATGCCATTTTGTAAATTCCAAGAAGCTATATGTAAAGCGTGTAGCCTTTAAAAGGCAAACATAACAAGAAATGAATAACGGCTTCTATTCTCTCGATCTTTCTAGGGTTCTGCTTCCTTCTTCAAGATTTTAAACCTTCTTCCTTCTCTTTTTGAATTAAATAAATAGTTAACTCTTCTTTTCTCAAAAAGAAATAGTTTTTCGCCATAAAATAATTGAAGAGGGGTTCAAATCTCTAAAAGGGGAGAATATAAATCATATCACCCATCTTCTACAATATCCAAATAAAAGGAAGAAAGAGACCTATCTCCGAAAATCTCATTTTAGGAGGATCTAAGGCTCAAAATAGAATAAAGGGATCCTCTTTCATCATCCAAGATATAGATATTGAAGTTTCAAAAGATTCCTTTTGGTTTTCTAAATAAAAATAATTTTAGAAGTTTAGCTTCAAATAAAAAACTTTTTTTAGAAGTTTAGCTCCGAATAAAAAACTTTTTTTAAAAGTTTAACTCCGAATAAAATTTTTTTTGAGAGTTTAACTCCAAATCGAAAATCTTTTAGAAGTTTAACTCCAAATTCAGATCCATTTGGGAGTCAAACTCCATATCCGTTCAGGAGTTCAACTCCAAGCTCAGGGTCTTAGCACGTGACCCGCTGGCGCCAGCGGCCGCGTGCCCCTCACGCGTCCTGAGGACGCCCTTCAATCCTTGTCTCCCACACTTTCTTTTAAAAAAAGAAAATATATAATAAACACTTCTCCCGTTAGAAAAAAAATTCTAACAAGGCGCTGCCCCGCACTCCGCAAGGGGGCTGCTAGATCTCTTGACCCCAGCCCGCTATCCAGGTAGGTATGACCCCCGTAAACTCCGCGAGACCCCCGATACGCCCAAAACACCCTCAAAAGACACGCAAATTCATGCACATTGAGTTCGGATGATCTGCTTGACCTATTAATCAGAGATTCACTCGCTCTCGGCAGCTTAGTCCGCGGCTGCCGGAAATTCGGATCCTCATAATCAATAAACCCCAAACATTCTACAGATTTTGGCACGCCTGATGGGACCTTTGTTTCCCCTCCCATATTTCGGGTCAAGCGTTCATGCGAACTCAATTAATATATATATTGATTGTCTGGACCGAAATCATATTTCTTTGTGCAGGTTAACAACTTTCAATCGCAATCTCAAATTCAACAACCATGTCTCCCAAGACGAACTTTGTTTCTAACGCAACTTCGATGACCTACGTGGTCAAAACGAAGGCACATGTAATCCTCCCGGCGAGTCTCACGAGGCAATAGGAGGAGCCTCCATGCCAGTTCGGTTCAATCATGATCTATCCAGCTGACAGCGCTCCTATTGCGAAGCCCTTATCAGAGAAAATGGTCAAACCAACCTCAAAAGGCAGGAGGCCAAATGTGGTGATCGCAAAGACACTACAACTCAAGCACAAGTCGGTGTTTGAACGACTATCCGTTGCTCTAGCTGGGGTAATGCCGTCGAAACGAAAAAGATCGCTGGACACGGGCAAACTCAGGCGATGCTTTCGATGAGTGTGCGAATGGATGTCTTTTCGAGACTGTCTTCCAACCGACCTACAACGGCTTCCTGAAGAGCAGAAGCCCGTCAGGTGCTCAAAATAGAAAAGCTAAGGTAGAAACAACTCAGGTATAGAGCCAACAAAAGGGCGTGGGCTCCGGCCAGGTTGGATTTTGTAAAATTCCAAGAACCGAATTATCCCGCGAGGACATCCATCACGGTCGTAGAGATCCGCAACTCTTTTGAACCCTTAAAGTGGGTTCAGAAGAATACATATCCGCCAAAATCAAGAAGACGACTATTCGAACTGTGCTACGAAGGGATGTGTCCAAGCCCCAACACAAAAGGCGGGATACCCTCTCGTTAGGAGTCTACCAAACACTTCGTTCCGCTCGAAAGTAGTAGGGCAAATCCAGAAAAGGAATGCCAGCGCCACTTAAGAACCGGCCAGACCAACCGTCTTTAATTAATTATCCTTTCCAGAAGCGGAAGGGCTACAACAACGGTCCGCAAAATCAGTTGTCGGTGATAAAAAGATGGCTGGATATATTATACACGCGGTCTACATGACGGTCACGCGTCCCGGTGACAACTTTCGCAGCAAAAGTAAGGATGGGACCACCACATCCCAAGCCCAGTCTGGCTTGAATGTGGCTGTCCCTTTCCAAGATCAGCCTCCTCCGCAGGATAATGAAAACCATGTCGATAAAGCTGATAAACAAAAAGATCTCTCGGTCCATGTAGAATCAAGTTCGGACAACGAAGAAGATCCAACTTTCCGCCCCAGGACCGCAGAACATGAACTGCTTCAAGAGCTACGAAAACAACTCACAAGTAAAGACAAGGAGATAATCAAACTTTACTCCAAAATTAACGACTCGACGAACGTCGTGATACAGTTCACGACTCAAGTTGCTCGAGCACCCTCCAATCAAGCGCAAGTCATGAACCATGTGATAATCCAAAGCAGCCAATGCCTATCTCTTTTGGTCCAAATATAGGCAAGCTACACGAAATCCGATCGCATTCCACTTCTGGGACGCCTTGGCCCTTGATGGCAGTATTCCGCTAACACAAGATCGGATAATGGATTTGTGCACCGGCAAAATTAAAACATTGGTGGCCAAAACCGAGGCGCAGAAAGATGTTGGCAGCAGTGGGAGTTCGTATCCCTCACGGTATGACCTTATCGAGTTTCCCAACAGCTACGCCATTTCTAAGTTCGGAAGATTCGATAGGACAGAAAATGTGAATCAGCACATTGCCTACTTTAAAGCATAATGCGGAAATACATGGGGCAATGATGCGCTTTTTCTCCGTCAGTTTGTCAACAGCCTAATCGATGTCGCTTTCGACTGGTAGCATACCAGATGGTTCCGTCACTACTTTCGCTCAAATGGAGTCTCTGTTTTGGCAAATATTCATGAGTGTCAACGAAAAAATCTCCATTGCTGACCTTGTGAGAACCAAACCGGGGAAATACGAAAGCAACACGGACTTTATTGCCTGATGATGCAATCTCACTGTCAAGTGCAAACCGCCGCTATAGCAGGACCAATCCGCCAGCCTCCTCATTAGGAACCTCAGCAATTGGACGATCTCATTCCTATATACTGCAGACCTCAAAACGTTTCAGAAGCTAACCAAGAGAGTTCAAATGTTGGAATGCTCGAAACAAGAGTCTACCCCGGACTCTCAGAATGACAAGTCTTGGAAGAGCCGAAAAGATGACGACCGTAAAAGCGGGAGTTCCAACAATACCAACGTCTTCAATGCGTCTGACAATGAAGATAAGCATAAGGTGAGCGGATAAAAAACAAACCGGTCTCGAAACCCAGTGCAAGAAGAAGAAGGGCCTTCCTTAGAGGAGAAAAATAACAAGGCCCACTTTTTCAGAAGGGACAAAATCCGTAAAATATTCAAACATACCCTGAACAACGGTCTACAATTGCCGGAGTCGAAGAGACCTCACAAAGCAAAAATGACCGACAATCCTCTATATTTCCCATACCACAAAGTAGTAAGTCATGTGATCAAGGATTGTTATATTTTCAAAGACTAGGTTGAGAAGCAATACAAGACCGGAAAGATTGAACTGTCCAAAAGCGTGTTGGTGAATAATCAAGCTGTGACCACCAACTTTATACAGACAGAAGCTGAAACCTTCTGGAAGCAGACAGCTAAATCCGCCGCCCCAAGAAATGAATCCGACTCGCCGCAGCTTCCGTGGAGCGTACACATATCTAAGAAGACGAAGAAGATATTAAAGCTGCTTCAAAAAGAGTCCAGAATTGAATAGGAGGGGCAGAAAGAGCCTACCATTCCGGCTACCAATTCGGCTCGATTGAGCTCAAAGTCTAAAAATCTGAAGAAGAAGAAAAGAAAAAGTGCGGCTCAACGCGAAAAAGAGTCTGCAAGGAGATCGACCATTCAAAAGTATATCGATTCCCTCGAAGACTATGAACAAAAGAAAAGAACTCTTATCCAGTTGAAGGAGTTATTCCTCGTAGAAGCGGCTAAGATTCTGAAAGAGCTAGATGAAGAGTCTGATGATGAGGTCTTTGTTATGACCTGCTACGCCATCCATCTTGGCAGTGACACTGAGAAAGAACTATGTTTTTTCGAAGAAGATAAGAAGCTCGCCACAATGGCCAACCAAATCCAGCTCATAAGCGGCAAGAATCTACCGTGAAAGTAGAGCAATGCTTCAAAAGAGAAAGAAAAACAAGTCGCTAATGAAGAGGACGACGGAGAGCCGGCTCATGAAGACTCGAGTTCTTTTCCGGTAGACTACAATGTCTTGGCTCATCTCCGGAAGCTTCCGTCTCTCCTAAACATCTATGATGTTCCGGTTCTATCTAAAGAGCTTAGAGACGCCCTCATTCACGCTCTACAAAACTCCGAGCGGTACCAGGCTCGCTTTGCGGAATCAATATGAAAGAAACCCGGTACACTCTGCATACAGTTGCGGTCACATTTAAGGATGAAGACTTGCTACTACGAACAGCTGTGCAAATCGACCGCTTTATGTGACAGGGTACAGTAACGGAGACCGAATTAATCGCATATTGATTCATCCAGGGTTCTCAGTGAACATCATAAACTTGTGGGCTCTAAAGAGTTTATTAATGGACATCCGACACCTATCAAGGGAAAGAATTGTCATCCAAGATTTCAATCAAAATTGTTAGCAAGTTCTGGGGTCTATAACTCTACCGATCAGATTTGGGGATATACAAACTGAAACTAAGATATACGCGATCGTTATCAACACGTCCTATAAGATTCTCCTGTGACGGCCAAAGCTTCAAGATTACGGTATCGTTCCGTCAACACTCCATCAATACATGAAGTATACCAAAAACGGCGAAGAAAGATGCATTGACGAAGATATACAGCAGTTTGGCATGCATGAAGTCCGATATGAAGATTCTCGGTACTTTGTGAACCCTGTCAGTCGAAAATATCGCACATTTGATATAACATTTTCCTTACTTTTCTTAAAAATCTAAAGGTGTTTATTATAAATATAGAATATATTTGGGTTTATCTGTAAAATTACTATTTACCATATATTTATATATCATAATTAACATTATGAAGGAAAATGTACGCATATAATATTTATATAATATTTTGATAATTTAAATATGCATATCATATCAAATATCCTTAATCAATATTCTTAAAATATAATATCATATCAAATTGGTTAGGATAATATCTCAAAAATACCAAATATTACTAATATTATGCATTGAGATATTGTGCAAGGTTTAGTTCAGGTCAAGAGATCGGAATGTTGAGATGTCGGGAATCAAAAATCTGCTGATAAAATTAAATAAAATCGAAGAATCAATACTGACAGAGACTCAGAAAAGATATGAAGATTCCAGACATCAAATAAATCTCCATGTGTCACAACGAAGCAGCTCCAGAATTCTGAAACCAAGATCTCACAAACAAACCGCGCTTCTGCGGCCAAATTAGCATCAATGCGGCAGATCCACGGCCGATTCACTAAGTCGGGATTTGGGATTTTTAGTTGTGATTTACAACAACAAACCCTAATTCTGGGGATTTATAGTTTATGGTTTTAGGGCTATATAAAGGACCGACGGCTAAACTTAGAAATCATCAATCTTTTACACGAAGCAAATCACTGTCAAAGAACAAGTAATCCACGACAGGTCTGCGATTTGACGTGATAAGGCGACGTGAGATTCGACGGAGCATCTACTTCCTACGAAGCAAAAATCGAGAGCAACTTGTTCTTCCTCTTGTAATCTAAACTCGAAGGTTTTGTAATTATGAAGTTGATTAATAAAAGTAGATCATTAGATTAATTATTTAGCATTTAATTTCTGCATTATGATCTCTTTCTCTATCCGTTCTTCTTCTATCTCCATCATGCGTGAGTAATTCTCCGCTTGATAGGGTTCGTAGGATTATGGTAGAACAATGGATGAGAAAATATTTTAACTTCTTTTAAGTCTTATGAAGTTTATAAACTTTAGCAAAAGAATCGTTAACATCCAAATCGGGCGCGCTACCAATTTATTGCTAGTCTCGATCGCAATTTGAGATTAGATTAACAATTGTTTTGTTAAGGGCTAGACATGAATAAAGATCAATGAAAGGACAAGGATCAATAGTGTGGAAATCCTAGTTTCTTCCAAAAACCATAATTCTCATTGATCACTATCAATCTAGTTTTAAATCTATCAATAGATAAATGAGTAATCTTTATTAGTCGTCCATGACTACTAAATCCTAACGAACCCTACGAGCCCTTTTCTTATAAAATCTACATCCGTATTTAAACTAGATCTGTATTCTACATCCGTGTTTTACGTAGACCTAGAAACTATTATTCACTATTCTTTATTCTTCTATTCTTCCTCTTTTCAATACGTCTAAAGTAAGATTGAAAGATTCCACATATCCCTGAGGATGACCCGTACTCATCTCGGCTAGCTACACGCGACACCGTTATTGATTGCGGTCACACAGAATCAATCAAATGGCGTCGTTGCCGTGGATACGTGCTTAATTTTTTATTCTTACTATTTGTGTTGAATTCTTATTCGATATATATCATAAAAATAAAACAAAACCGCATCTTGCATATTTAACGATTAGTGTGCGATTTTTGTGAGGGAATCTGGAGTCACTTTAGTGAGGAGATAAAGATTCAGAGGCATTCATCAAAGACCTAGAGGAGCAAAGGAAGCAATGATAAAAAAAATTAAACAAAGAACCCCCTAAAGCGCGGCGGAACCGCGGCTATTGTGTGTAAACGGAGGCGGAACCGCGGCGGTCTTGAGGAGTCGTGCCCCTCAAACATTTCTGGTATATTTTCTATCTCTTTCTCTCTCCTCTGAAAATTCCAATAATATATTTTCTGCAGGATTCTTTGCAAAATATCGCAGCTCAAAAACCTTTTTGCGTGTTTTGTTTTGCCGGTTGTTTTTGCATATTTTAATACGGACTTTAAGGGGCAAGACCACAATTCAGATTAGGTGGGGATTTCATCACCCTTTCTAAGCCCCACAAATCACAAAACGAGCATCCACATAACCCTATATTAATTAAAAAATATCTAGATGAAGACCCTAAGGACCGTCGCAGTCAAATAGGACAGAGGAAGGTCGTGGGTAATATATTGCTTATCCATATTCCTTTTGTAGTGTCTAGGCAAGTGTGTCTAAGACAAGTGATTACTTAATTAGGTCCGCTATTTTCGGTGATTCGTATAGCGGATACCTCCCACTTACCTGGAACTTACCTGGCTACAAGAGTTATAAAGAGATGGTAGAGGATTGATCATGCGGCTTGTCCTTTGGAAGTCTAGGAGCGGTCTAGTGCTTGACCTAGGTAACCTTAGTTCTAGGGTTTGCTTGTGCATTTTGTGATTTGTTGAGTCAACCCTCAAGTCTCACTTTCAAAGCAAAACAATCTAAAAATAGAGCTTAAATCTTTTCACCCTCCTCTCTCTTTTCACCTTCTTATAATGGGTAACCCAAATAAAAGAACTTTTGCCGAGCTTTGCTATCCAGAACCAGATATTTCTTATTATCGTAATCGCTTCAGTATACCATCTGACTCTACCATATCTTTAAGTGATCGGATAGAGCAAGCGGAAAGAAACAGTTGGACACCTCACTCCAGGTCCTATCAACCGCATCAAAATTCTATGTCTTCTTTTGTTGATACTCCATCTAAAGCATGTGAGGGAACTCCTAAACGCATGTCCATCGCTGAGTATATAGCATGGACTAACGGCCAAAGTTTCAATCCGGTCAAACCATCAGGGCAACAAACGCCACCACCTTCTAAAGAAGATTTTACTACTCGGTTTATGGCGTATATGACATCTGTTGACAGTTGCCAACCACACAACCAATATCAATATTCATCTTATCACAATGTTGATCCTACTCCTGCCCAATTTTCACAACCTTTCGATTTCTATCAATCCTACCCGACTTTTACGCCTTCTCGAGACATTCCTTCTAATCAGTAATTTGGGAGTTTTACTTATCCACAAGAATTTCAATTTTATGCTGAAACCCCTTACCGACCTATGTCTAGTCTTGAACGGACTGTGGAAAAATATGTGGTAGCACCGCGCCGCGCCAAAGAGGAATTGAATGAGTGCATGGCCGTCCCCAATAAACAAAACGAACGAGCAACTAGTTTCATACCAGCTCAAAATTTTCTAACGTATGATATGGCCATAGGATAAATTGAGAATTTGGGTAGTGAAAGAGAGCGGTACACCCTTCCAAATCAAACCTCCCCATCCCAAATTGAAATCCACAACTCTAGTTTTACAGTTCTATCGAATACACCAAATGATTCACCAATTGAAGATAGAATGTCTGATGAGTTGTGTGACTTTGTAGTGTTTGATTTACCCTATTGTGAAAAGTCCATTTCAAGTGAAGCTACACCCAACCCTTGTGATCTCTACACCTCCAATCTAGAACCACAATTGATTGAAAGCCCTGCTTTTGATGAGGTGTCTGAGAGTTGTAAGCTTCACTTGATTGAAGATATTGACGTTGGGGATATATTGGATGATGAACCCGAAATTTTGGATGAGTTTGTCCCACCAATTCATCAGGTCCTTTCACTCCCGTGTGGTCATCATCTCAAACCTTTAACCATTCTTCCCGAACCCCATATGCGTCTTGATGTTGATGATAAATGTATAACCAAAAAGCAGAACGAAATTCAGCCTTCATTTCCCACATCTGGTTCAGCAATACTCGCACACCAATTTGTTTACCCATTTCATCTCCCACTTTCTCTGGTTCTTCTAATCTTCCTTTAATGATAGCGAATGTTGATGAATCACAATCTAATATTTTAAGTTCGATAATTCTAGAAAGACAACTTGATTTAGACTCTTTTGAGAATGAGGTAGATGAGCTTTACGAGTCTCCTACCTCCATAATTTTTGACAAATCAAGCGTGCTGAATTCTAGCGCGATACTTATTGACATTGAAACGTTCAAGCGGATCATCGATGAAAGTTTCGAAGATATTTTCGCCGACGAACTCGTATTCCTAAACGACACGGATTTTGTGATTAATCAAGCTCTGCCTGAAGAAGTTGAACCACCACCATTTCTTCTTATCCCATACGAGAATGTGACCATTCTTTACATTCCTAATCATCCACATTCTCGTTTCTGTTCACCATTATTGTTTCGTCTCTATCAACCGAGACGTAAACCATACCGCCTCCTATCTTCCCACTTCTTCAAATCTCTGATTTTCCACCAACCAGTACGTTACATCGATAACAAATTTTAATGGTTGGTGTTGACTTTTGGTCTTTTTAAGGGTTTACTTTGACCAATAATTTTAACCCCCTATAATTTTAAATGCTTAATACTATTTTACTTAAGTTTGGGGGTGGAATATTTTGGCTCTTGAATGAAAATTTTTATAAAATTGTGAGCCAAAAATAAGTTTGGGGGAGAATTTTACTTTCATTATTTCATATCCCCGTTACTACTTTTCCTTCCAAGTCTACATTTTTATAAGCTTAACAGATGACATCAGTGAGGACACTGCTGTAAACAGGTTTATGGAGGTTTGTGCTTATTCATGCATTGCTTTGCATTATACTATATATAAGCACAAAAAAATTTGATAATGAAAGTTTGAAAGTGAAAAATTTACATTCGAAAGGTAGAAATAGTTTGAGAAAAGCAAGAAAGTTAGATGTTTTCTTAAACGAAACTAGTAATAAGTAGTTATGAGCCGTTGTCCAAAGAGTTAGTAAGATGAAGGAAATTGCTAATCTGAGGATAAAAATAAGTCTGAAAAATAGTCTCTCTTCTTGAGGCCAAACATTTGAACGTTGATACCCTACTATACGCACTTACACACATCTTGAAACTTGGGATAATAGAGGATACCTTGAAATGCTCTTGTCTAAAAGCCTTAGTATGAAATAAAAAATAAAAAAAAGTATAAGTGGTGAAGAAAAAAAATGAACACTGGTTTTGTAATTGCTTAAGGCAGCATAAAAAAATATAGCGAGGGTGCTTTATCACCCAGTACCTTAGACCAACTGGTTTGGGAGCCACTGCTAAGCCTTAGGTGTTGCAAGATGAGGAATTATGTCTAAATGCGCAAGCATATTTAGTAATCGGTTGGTTAGTACCTCAAGAAGTATTGACGGCTGCATGAAGGATGTGTGAGCAATTTCACCAAAAAATTCACCGACTAAAAAGTACTTTGGAAGATGGACAAGAGTATGATAGCTTGAATTGAATTCTCTAAGTGAAGGGATGTCTTTTACACACACGTAGGGGTATATGATCGATATTTGGAAAAAAGATAGGAAGGAAGACTAAAGACGATATTTTATTGAAAGATGATGTGATTTCTAACATCTTTTCATGACCATTAAAATAAGGCTCATGGCAACTAAAAAGCTAGTGTAGTTGGAAACTCTTCTTTCAAGTTCTTTCTTTTATAGTTCTTATCTTTGTATATAACTTTCACTATCTTTCTTTTATTATAGGATTTTGTGGGTGTAATCCGCTGAAAACCCTCAGGAGACAACACTCCTCCTACTAGGGACACCTAGAGGTTTAACGGTTTGTTACACGTGCTCAGTGCAATTGTGTTGCCTATAAAAGTGTGCTACTTAGATTTTTCTTTTTCTCCTTCTCTTAAATAAATAAGTTTGCTCGGGATGATCAAAGTTAAGTTTGGGGGTATTTGTTCAATCGAAAATATCGCACATTTGATATAACATTTTCCTTACTTTTCTTAAAAATCTAAAGGTGTTTATTATAAATATAGAACATATTTGGGTTTATCTGTAAAATTACTATTTACCATATATTTATATATCATAATTAACATTATGAAGGAAAATGTATGCATATAATATTTATATAATATTTTGATAATTTAAATATGCATATCATATCAAATATCCTTAATCAATATTCTTAAAATATAATATCATATCAAATTGGTTAGGATAATATCTCAAAAATACCAAATATTACTAACATTATTCATTGAGATATTGTGCAAGATTTAGTTCAGGTCAGGAGATCGGGATGTTGAGATGTCAGGAATCAAAAATCTGCCGATAAAGTTAAATAAAATCGAAGAATTAATACTGGTAGAGACTCGAAAGATATGTAGATTCCAGACATCAAATAAATCTCCATGTGTCACAACGAAGAAGCTCCAGAATTCTGAAGCCAAGATCTCACCAACAAACCGGGCTTCCACGGCCAAACTAGCATCAATGCGGCTGATCCGCGGCCGATTCACTGAGTCAGGATTTAGGATTTTTAATTGTGATTTGCAACAACAAACCCTAATTTTGGGGATTTATAGTTTATGGTTTTGGGGCTATATAAAGGACCGACGGCTAAACTTAGAAATCATCAATCTTTTACACGAAGCAAATCACTGTCAAAGAATAAGTGATCCACGACAGGTCCGCGATTCGACGTGATAAGACAACGTGAGATTCGACGGAGCATCTACTTACTACGAAGCAGAGATCGAGAGCAATTTCTTCTTCCACTTGTAATCTAAACTCGAAGGTTTTGTAATTTTGAAATTGATTAATAAAGGTAGATCTTTAGATTAATTATTTAGCATTTAATTTCTGCATTATGATCTCTTTCTCTATCCGTTCTTCTTCTATCTCCATCATGCGTGAGTAATTCTCCGCTTGATAGGGTTTGTAGGATTAGGGTAGAACAATGGATGAGAAAATATTTTAACTTCTTTTAAGTCTTATGAAGTTTATAAACTTTAGCAAAAGAATCGTTAACATCCAAATCGGGCGCGCTAACAATTTATTGCAAGTCTCGACCGCGATTTGAGATTAGATTAACAATTGTTTTTAAGGGCTAGACATGAATAGAGATCAATAAAAAGACAATGTTCAATAGTTTGGAAACCCTTGTCATGCCCCGCTTCCCGGTATACGGCGAAGGGGACGGGACGAGGCCGCTACGTATTTACTCTGAAGTAAATACGCTAAGCGTATCTAAGTAATATAAATGTAAATGCACAAGAGACAAGATATAATAAAACATCAATCTTATTTATTAACATTCTTTTGTACAATGCATAGAAAAGTAAATACATCTGAATGAAAGCATTGCCTAAACAATGGCATAACAGTAATGGAAAGTATTGAAATAAAATGTGTACAATGAAGCTAGAGCTCTGGGTTGTAAGCAAGCTGATCCAAGTCCTCACTGGTAAGCCCGATCTCCTGAGTGTCCAGATCACCTGACAACATTCCAAAGAAGAAAGAGAAGGAATGTCGTCAGCGAACAATCGCTCGGTAAGTCCCAAAGATAAGGGAGAAATAGAATAATCAGAGAGAGAGAGAGTATAGCTTTTAAAGTTGTATTATTTGTTATACTGTTGTATTTAGTATTAATATTGTTGTTATCGTAAGTTCAAGGGTGAATGTCAACCAATCTCAAGAGTGTTCTCAAACCCAACAGGCTGTAATCCAGGGGTAAGGAACCACGGGCGCGAATCAAATGTTAGTAACGGGACTTCGACCGTCGTCGAAGTATTCCAAACTCAACAGGCTGTAATTCAGGAGCATGGAAACACGGGCCCTCATGATAACTTGCTTGTGTTAGCAGACATGGATTCATGATCTAGGGGGACTCTTGAGATTCTGTTGGATTCACGAATGAACTACCCCAATACCCCGTGTAATTATTATATTGATAGTAATGATTGTACTGATAGTATTGAATTGTCTTGTAAATGGAATTGTATAGATGGCATGCCGAAACCATGATATCAGCAAATGAATGTAACTGGAGAATTATGTAAATGGATGTAACTGGAGAATCATGTAAATGGAAGTATATCCATGGTTCGGTTCGGTCAATACAGATTGAATAGATTGAATATATGGATTCATGAATTCATGTTGAATTGTAGATTGTAGATTGAACTTGAATCATATTCAAATTAGATTATTTAATAAAACTCGGTCTGAGTCAGAACAATTAGAAAAGAAATTGAAGTCCTATTTGTTTTGATGTTATCGGTAACCGCTGCACATGGGCGGCAGGATTTGTGTTTTTTTCTAAGACGATTACCGTGTTGATAACACCGTTGTTAAGTTGTCTATCTTAAATAGGCAAGCACCCACTTCTCCGGCTCCCTGAGGCTCAAGAGATTGGTCCCGCTTAAATCTATATTTACTAGGGTTCTTATTGTAATTTATAAAACTTGAGGGGGTTATATGTAAAAATACTTTTGTATAATTTTCAAAATACACCCTAAGTATTTATTTATCGTCTTTAGAGTTGTCATAGATGTGGATTTTATATATGTGACATTTCTAGTGAAAATAATCTACTTTTCATAATACATGGTATTTAATTGTAAGGTAGTGAACCTGTATGGAATTTCATGGTATTTTAATGTAAAATGATTCTTGTGATTTTAGAAAAAGTTGGAATATGTATATTATCACAAAAAAAGACATTTTAATGATACATATATATATTTGTATAAAAATAATTTTAATATATATATTATATTTCTAGAAATCTTATTTTCTTAAGATATTTGTATTTTAAATCTCTCGAGACCGAATGCTCCTTGCGAAGGTCTGCATCTCGCACTACTAAGCCCAGGGATATGCGATAATCCGCACCATCCCAGTCAGGTTCCCCAAAATGGGTTGTAGCGACGCTTTGCAAAGATTTATAAAGCACTTAATCTTTTTAGAAAACGGATTTATTAGTAAATGGTATTTATTTGAAAGGTTTCTGTTCCCCGCCGAAACACGGTGACGCGACCGCGTAGGTTCGTCTTGCCTGAATTTTGGGGCAGATGCTAATAGGTGCTATCCGTTCACCTCTCCGAAGATACCAAGTTGATTTATGATATCATGTATCGAAGGTTTAAACGAATGCAACCGATGTAGCAGACTTCGTCAGATTCCCCCTCATTGAGGGGTTTTTGATTGTGGGGACGCTCTTCCCTGCAGGCGCAAGCCCCTGCAGTTAATTACGCTACCGCATCATGGTAACCAGTTTCTCCTTCTCCAGATGATCACTTCGTATCGTGGGTGTTTGTTTTGTTTTTGGTTGCCCGTGGATTGTATACGGAGACTAATTTATGTTGTCGCCCGTAGGGCGTGGATTAGTCCAAATCCGTATTTTCTTAGATTTGGGTTTGAGGGTTGGGTTTAAGGATACGTTAGTCTCATTTGAGACTAAGATCAACTTAAACGTTAGTTAAGGATACGTTAGTCTAATTTTAGACTAAGATCAACTTAACAGGATCATTTAGATCCAACAAGAGAGCATTTAGGCTCTATTGTTTAGTTTAGGGACATTGCGGTCGATTACCAATTTAAGGACATGGTGGTCCAATGTTAGTTTAAGGACATCTCGGTCCATTGTTAGTTTAAGGACATTACGGTCCAGGTTAAGGACATCATAGTCCGTGAGTTTAAAGACCTCACAGTCAAGGTTAAGGACATCATAGTCCATGGGCTTAAGGACCCCACAGTCCAGTTTAAAGACGTCATAGTCTGCGAAATGTATGGTTGTCGGGATCCGTCACCTCTTTGAAGACGTTGAAGGATTACAACGACATATATCAGAGGGGTTCAGAGATGTACCCTTGAACCAATTTTGATTGGTAGATCTGTAGTCCAATTTGGAACTAAGATCTGTTAAAAGACTTATGAGCATGTGGGCTCAATTAATCTGAATTTGAGAACTTATGGCCAATCTTGGGCTAAGTCCAATCAAGTTAAAGTGTTTTAACATTTATTTTGGGCTGTTGGAGCCTTTGTTTGGGCTTGGCCCTTTTAACAATGCTTGAATTCTGACAATATTTTGTCTTTTATTGAATGCTGGGCTTTCATCATAACTCTGTGGCTTATTAACGAACGATTTAAGTTCTATGAGCGCACACGTGAGTGACACGTGGTGTGCTCGGTGCTTTGCGCCAGTCAAAGAGCGCAGTGCGCTTCTGCCAAGTAGCGCACACGTGAAGGACACGTGTCGCGCTTGGCACTACGCGCCAGATGATGGGCACATTGCGCCAATTTATGAGCGTAGAGCGCTAATTCATGAGCGCATTGCGCTTTCAGTTTAGTGGTGCACACGTGAGTGACACGTGGTGCGCTTAGCGCTGAGCGCCAGCCCATGAGCGCAGTGCGCTATTTCAGAAGCGCAAGGCGCTAGTTGTTAAGTAGTATATGAGCGATTGACACGTGGTGCATTTGGCGCTGAGCGCCAGTCCAGAGAGATTTCATCTCAAGATCTAAGAACAACCGTTCTTATTTTGTAGGAGATGTTTCAATCTCTTATATTGATGAAAGCCTTTGCCTTTATGGATCTATGATGCTTAAGAGAATTGAATTATTCTCCCCCCTTTTTGAGATGTTCATGATCTCTTTGAGAAAGACTTTAGTCTTATAGATCTATGATCTGTGAGAAGTAAGTTCTTCTTTTATTTTATGATGAGACCTTTTGATCTCTTTGTGAAAGACTTTTTGTCTTTGTAGATCTATGATCTTTTTAAAGAAATGAATTCTTCTTTCTTAATCATGAGATGATTTCATCTCTGTGTTCATCATTATTGATTCTTACCTTGAAGAAAAATCTTCTTGTAAGAGCTTGCTCTTTGAATTTTCTCAAAGTTTTTGGGGAGGTTTCTCTCTCTTTCTATATATTTGAGACTTGAAGTTTAGGGGCCTTTTTATAGGGTAGGCTGATTTGTTGAATCAGTTAAAGAGATCTTTCTCTGATTGATTTGGGGATATTTCCCCACCATTGGATCTTTGATCCTAGGGCTTCTTTTTTTTTACAGAAGGTAATCTTCTTGTTTTTAACAAGATTGGAAAATCTTTCCATACAGAATTTATTCTGTCTTTTGGTAATTTTTATTTACCATTGGATCATTGATCCAACGGTGCTCTGATTTACAGAGCACGATCTTGTTATTTGGAAAGATTTTTGAGGAATCTTTTCTTAACAGAATTTAATTCTGATTAATTAATGATTTATCATTATTATTAGATCTTTGATCTAACGGTGGGGAGTTTTTAATTCCAGCGCTAGCGCACCCGTGCTCTGCACATGGTGCGCTGCTTGAAGAGCAGTGCACATTGCGCTAGCGCACCTGTGTTTGACACGTAGTGCGCTGCTTGGAGCGCAGCGCACCTAGCGCTAGCGCACACGTGGCGTGCTGCTTAGAGCGCAGCGCACCTAGCGCTAGCGCCCACGTACTTCGCACGTGGTGCGCTGCTTAGGGCGCAGCGCACTTGGCGCTACATCTGAAGCGTTGCTTCATTTCAAAAATTTGAATTTAACCAGAGTTTTGCTCTGATTGGGGGAAACAAATGCCCCTCCACCGTTGCGCTCACGTGGCCCATATGTGAGTGCAGCGGTGGAAGCATCTGCGTCCTTGGATCAACTCAGAAGTTGAAACGGCACTCAGTGCCTATAAATAGGACTTTTAGTCCTCAGGATGATTTCTGTTCATCTTCTTCCTTGTTTTCTGAGAATTTTTATTCTCTCACAGAGCATAACTCTCCATCTTAAGAATTTTCTTAAGGACAAAAAACTCTGTCAAAATTTAAGTAAAGCTTAAATCTTTTAATAATTTAGGGTTTCACCCATTAACAGAGTTTTGCTCTTTTAAATAAAGAAGATTTGTTAATCTCTTATAAAGAAATCACAGAGTTTGTTCATAGATCTTGAAGATCTAAGAATTTTAATTCATATAAAAAATTGATTTCAATTTTTTTTGATGGGTTTTTCCATCATTTTTTTTCCAGAGCAAGGCTCTTGAGGGATTTTTATTCCTTCATCATTAGAACTTGACAGGTGTCATTCTGTCACAGAGCACTGCTCTCAAGGGGAGATTTACTCCTTATGCTGAGGGATGTCTCATTAAATGAGAATCACTTGAGGATTTCCTCATTTAATTAACAGTCTCATCAAATGATGAGGCTGTTTTATTAATTGATGAACTATCATCTAGATTTTGTGGGGCCCCTTTGGTCCCTCTCTACTGCATTGCAGTGTGGTACGAATTTTAAAGTACCAAGCGTCAGCATTTAAATTATAGCACTGACAATTGACTTTTGTTCTTTTTCGCGCAGGTGACATGTCTTTCGACACTTCTTTTCCGTTCGTCCGCTCAGAAGGCGGATTTCCTGAGGCGTCCGTAGACCGGGAGGTTATTGCGCTGATCAAAGACCATGACCCAGTACACAAGAATCTTCATTTGTGGGGAACATGGTATAACCAGATCATCATGGGTCGATGCAGCTTCTCTTGCGCAACAACTTCAGAGGCTATCTTGGCGATCCACTATGCTGACGCACCCCCGGTGAACTATGCTGTGGAGGTGGTTAATTGGACTTCGGAGTGTTGTCTTTAGCCCTCTATGGCTGCAATACCTGTACAACCGCCGATGGCTTTGGACATTCTAGGGCGGCGTATATGCCAAGGTGAGTCGCGCCCTTGGGGACAGCCCTACAATATAGGTCTGACTCCCCGTCACTCGGCTGGGTACCTACAGTGGGCCCGATATATCCTATCGGCAAAGAGGTCAGAACCGCTGAAGCTTGGGTTGTATCCTGCGATTTATGCTTCTCTGTTCCAGTACTCCACACCTCCCGCATGGTGGGTTAAAGCCTTCTTGGAACAATAGAACGTTCCAACTCATATTTTCCTTATGCTAGATCGGGAAGTTTCCATCTCTCTGGAAGAGTTTGCGGACATCTCCGGCTTGCCTGTCAGAGGGGAGCATTATGAGGAGATCTTGCCCCGTTATGAATATGTTTTCGCTACCCGACTGGTGATGACGGGTTTAAAACCAGAGAATGCCATTCAGCTCCGATTCCCTAGCTTAATCAAGGTGCTAAACATTTACGAAGGCCTATTTCTTGAATCTGGAAGCCATGGGGTTAGCTTTGAGGATTTCATCGCCCGTTTTCTTCGCTCAAAAGTTCTATCGAGACAAGGAGAAAAGTTTGCCACACTCGATGATCCTTTCGGCTTTGGATTGGATCGCCGACCAATACTGGAAGCTGATCAAAATGGATTCTTTCTTCCAAACGTCGCGATCGTCCCTTTTTCAGAAATTGCTGCTCCGGGTATTGACGAGGAAGCATTCTTTTTAGGGTTCTTTGGTTTGTGGTTAAGTTGGTTCGCGCTTCCCATGCACCCTCGCTACATGAGACCGTCAGTCTTTTACCCAGCTCATCGGATGGTTGAAGGGAGACAAGTTGCCGTTGGTATTGCCGGGCTGGCTCATTTGTATCACGACCTTAGTTTGGCGGCCGATACCACTCAGCCGGGGGTGCATCCCGTGAACTTCCCGATGCATTATTTTACCTCATGGCTTGAATTGCATGTGCTCGGTGCCTTTGGAATGCACAAGCGGCCTCATTTCTATGAAACTTGCAATTTTTCCCGGATCATGCGGCTGGTCAACGCTTCCATTGTGGAGCCAAGTCAGCGAGAGGCTCGAGGTGTAATCCTTCGCCCACATACCGTCGGGGACGGCATGACCTTTGTTGATAAGGTCATGACCATTGGTAAGGAGTCTGCTAAGACGGTGCAGCCGTTGCGGGACAGTTTTAAGGATGGAGCTTCTATCTTGAAAGCTCGGGAAATTCTCCATCTATATTCCATCAGGCCGGGGTATTTGGTGTTCAGGCAGAACGATTCGGCTCTGTTCATGAGATACAATCCCCACCGTTTTTCTAAGCAATCAAGTTATAATCAGGGCGTCCCGCTCGAGGCATTCCTGGCGGAACCAGTTTATACCAAGGAGGGTATCCGGAGCGCTTTGTACCACTTCATGCGCCTAAACACAGGGCCAAATTTCTTTATTAGCGAACCAAGTTGTGTTCCTAGGGCCCTAAACGTATATGTGGCGTAGTATTAACACGCAATGGGTGCCGTCATCAGGGAGGAAAAGAGATTGTTGCTCGATCGCAAGGGTGCACCCCCTGCCGGTGATCCAAACGTCCCTCTGAAGCGACGGACCATTGTCCAACCTCCCTTAAGAGAACCTGCCGCGATCGAAGTCCCGCATGACAGGCCTGAGCTGCCGATACCCCTGCTCCAGTGGAAGTGGTGACCGCAGTGTCCCCCGAGTCTGGCGTGGGTTCAGATATCGGGACTCGTCGTCCCAAGGTGCCCACCAAGCGTAAGCTTGTGCTAGCGGCGACCGGTGCTCGCTCGCAGAAGAGGAAGAAGAAGTCGATTCTCTCTGTCGACGTTGTATTTGGTCAGGAGCCTCATGCTCCTTATAGTGAGGGCTTGGGCGAATATAGGACCAACGAGGGTCTATTCGTAGCGCCGGATGATACGGATCTGGAGGCTGCTATTGCAGCTTCTGTACGATCCGCAAGCCACAAAGCAGGAATGATCATCCTTGCTGAGTCAGGTAATCTTTAGTTGCATCTTTTTTGCTGTTACATATTTTTCTATTATCACGCCTTGACTAACACCTTATCTTTAACACGCATTTCCACTGAAGAGGCTCTAGCGGCTTCCCTTAAGACTTTCGAGGAGGAGGAGATGATTCGCGCTTCGCTGGGCGTTGGTATATTTCGGCTTATTGCGCCTTCATTCGCCTTTCTTATGGACAACCTGACCCCTTTTTATCTCATCGCAGGGACTACAATGCCAATCCCGCAGGGTGATACGGAGATGCTTCCAGGGCCAGCCATCGAAGTTCCAGCCTCCTCAGCACTGCCGAAAAAAGCTTTACTCAAACAACCGATGACGGATGCCATAACGGCTCCAGAGGTAACTATTGGCACGGACGATGACGTCCCGTTGACGGAGGTCTTGAAAAGATCTGCCCTTACGCCCCGGGCAGAAAGGAAGCGTAGAATGCGCGTGGCAAGGGAGCGTAACGCTGCCTTGGCCGCGGGTGCATGTTCCAGCGCTGCTACCCCTGCCCTTACTCCTTCAGAGGATGCTTCGGCCACCTTGTCTACCGCCCACAGACAGGCAACACGTGCGGCTCGGGAAGCAGTCGAAAGACCGACCCAAGGTAACATGACATTGAGTTCTTTTTGTCAAAGTTTTAATTTTCAGATTCTCATATGTCCTATCCTGCAGGGTCGAGTCTTGATGAAGTAGCGGTACGTGAGATGGCTACAATCGCCGAGCCTGAGGTAGCGGTAGGCGAGACGGCTGCAATCGTTGAGCCGGAGGCAGCCACTCTTTCTTAAGAGTCTGGCACTGCCCCAATCGTCACTCTTTCCACTTGCAGCTCCTTGCCGCTGCCGAGCGCTGCGAGTGTCATGACGATTCTCGTGGAGTTGGGGGATGAAGCTACGGGCGGCGAGACCATTCCGATGGGAGAGGGTGAAGCAGCTGCTGCACCCAGTGACGCCCTTGTCGCGGTTTCAACTGGCGACTCACCAGGTAGATTTTGGGTTATTGCTTTCTCCTTTATTCTGCAATCTCTTTCAATCTCTTTTGACAGTGTTTCTCTTATTTCTAAAGCAGGTGTGATGAGTGTTGAAGTTGTGCCACCCGAGGAAGTATCTCCAGTTGCTGCTTTGACGGTGACCGCCCCTTTGCCTTCTCTCGTATCTTCTCAAATGCTGGAAGGTACGGACTTGTGACCCATCGGTTTCATTATGGGCAATATACCTTATGTACTGACATTGTATTATTACATCCTTGCAGGAGCCCTTTTCGATCACCTGTATCAGGTGCTGCACCCGCATTTCTCCTTCCAGTCAGAGATTGCCTCTTCTAGCGGAGCTGGTGAGTACAGCCTTTAGCTAACGTCTTTTCTTTTCTTTTACGGGCAGTTAAATCGTTTCTAATTCTTCTTTATTTTGATTGCAGCCCTACAGATCGAAGGAGGAGACGAAAGAACAGTTGCACCACCGGTACTCCCGATCTTTCCACCTGCTGCAGCCGGTATAGTAAACTCCGTTGTTTATGAACCTCCCTTGTTTCTTGAATCGTTATTTGACTGTGATTTGCTTTGTAGCCGTGACACCGACTTCAGCTCTGTTTGAGTCTCAAGTCATAATGCCAGCAGGCCCCTTCTCTCGACGCCCCTCCTCCAAAGGTGCTATGAATAGCCTGTGCATGCTAAGTGATCATCTCGAGGAGCTTAACGTGGAGACTCCTGCCCTTGCTGCAGATTTTGCTGCTGAGGTTAATCCTATACTGGCGACTCTCATGCACTTTCACAGCGAGGACGTCGTTGAGTCTTGGGTTAATCACTATAGGAAAATTGAGGCTTATCTGCATGAGTTCGAAGTCGGACGTCCTGCCCCCGAGGTCTTGGCTGCGAACTCTCAACGGGCTGCATAAGTCGAGGAGAGCGCTCCCTACTTCCGCCATCTTGAACAGGAAGCGGCCTTAAAGCGTAAGGAGTGCGAAGAGGCTTCAAGCGAATTTGCTCGATTGCATGCTCAAGTTAACGCAAACGCTGCACAGCTGAAAGTTATCTTCGAAAGCCTTCTACGATGTATTTCTGACGGGCTGACGCTGAGGCAGAAGCTCGACCTCATTGAACGGGATGCGCAGAGTCGTAGGGCGGCTCAGCAGGTCATTGATGAGCAGCTCTCACCCTACTTGCAGCAACGAGCCCAGGTTGAAGCAGAGTTGGCCGCGGCAGCAGACCAAGAAAAGGGGCTGAGGGAAGTGCACTAGCGGCTGATTGGTCTATTGAAAACGCTTCCCTCTCAATAATTGTTTTTTGTACCATTTGTAATTTTGAATAAAATGTATCCATTTTTTTTATTCTTTCATATGATGTATTTTGTACCCAATTGAATTTATGAATAAAAGATACATTTATTTCGCAATGTCTTGTGTCATCTCTTTGCTTTCTTTTTTTCTTTGTTACCGGCATGTCATTTTAGTAAGCGTAGCCTGCAGATGATAGAGAGAGCATTCCGTTTTGAATTCTTCGAGAGGTAGCGATGGATTAGGAAGTAGGTTCAGATCTACTGCCTAAGGCTTTTCAACTTTATGAGCCGTGAGGGTCTCATAAAGACTTTTCTCCCTACGAGTCGAGAGGATCTTATAGGTGTATTTTCTCCTTAGGAATCATGAGGATTCCTAAGTGTGCTTTCTCTTGAGAGTCGTAAGGATCTCACAAGAGAATTTTCCCTCTTACAAGTCGAGAGGACTCGTAAGTGGTTGTTTCCCTACTTGTCGAGATTCGACTTTGGAGAGTGTGGCCCATGAATAGTATGCAAGAGTCCATTTTGGACCGACTTGCAGGGCCCCAGTGCTTAGGAAACTGGTCCTTATCCCCATTGCTTAAGGCTTTTCCCTACGAGTCGAGACGAATCGAGAAGTTCTCGCAAAGACACTAATTCCCTCACGAGTCGAGACGCATCGAGCAGTTCTCGCAGGAATGTCCTAACGCCACAGTTAACCTCTACTCTTTACGACATAGGTCCGTTAGGGTCTGTGGTACTAGGGTTTTGTCCGTCGTACCGTCGCGTTGGCTGATGTATTCCTCGATAGGCAATCTTGCTGTTCGAGTAGCCTTGCGACTGTGGTGTCTCTGATTCCTTCGGGGGCTGGAAAAGATGTCTTCAAGCAATCCTCCTATGCAGTTTGACCGTCGGAAGAGCAAGCGTTAGGAATTTTGCCATGCCGCTTTTTACTTGAGGTTAGGCTCATTTTAGGGAGCCCCGATGAGTCATAACCACTCCGCGCTGGTGTGTGATGATCTCCGATAGTGTTTCAGGTTTTATATGAGTTACCGTCAAGACCTTGAAGCTAGGAATTTGGCCTTTGCTTTGTTTGCTGGCATTGCGTCTGCTGTATCGAGATGAATGTCACGGTTGTCTCTAGGTTGTCGATGAACCGTCGAGCTTTGGAACTAGGGATTTTGCCGTGGCTCCGTTGTTTGATTGTCGCGTCTGAATCCTACTAGAGGAAGAACGCTGTGGTGACATCTCGTCTGCTGTATCGAGACGAACGTCGAGGTGGTGACCACTCCGTGATGGTGTGGGATGATCTCCGATAGTGTTTGAGGTTTTATTTGAGTTGCCGTCAAAACCCTGAAGCTGGGAATTTGGCCTTTGCTTCGTTTGCTGGCATTGCGTCTGCTGTATCGAGACGAATGTCGCGGTTGTCTCTAGGTTGTTGGTGAACCGTCGAGGTTTGGAACTAGGGATTTTGCCGTGGCTCCGTTGTTTGATTTTTGTGTCTGAATCCTGCTGGAGGAAGAACGCTGTGGTGACATCTCGTCTGCTGTATCGAGACGAATGTCGAGGTGGTGACCACTCCGCGCTGGTGTGGGATGATCTCCGATAGTCTTTCAGGTTTTATTTGAGTTGCCGTCAAGACCTTGAAGCTAGGAATTTGGCCTTTGCTTCGTTTGCTGGCATTGCGTCTGCTGTATCGAGACGAATGTCGCGGTTGTCTCTAGGTTGTTGGTGAACCGTCGAGATTTGGAACTAAGGATTTTGCCGTGGCTCCGTTGTTTGATTGTCGCGTCTGAATCCTGCTGGAGTAAGAACGCTGTGGTGACATCTCGTCTGCTGTATCGAGACGAACGTCGAGGTGGTGCCCACTCCGCGCTGGTGTGGGATGATCTCCGATAGTCTTTCAGGTTTTATATGAGTTGTTGTTGAGACCGTGAAGCTAGGAATTTGGCCTTCGCTTCATTTGCTTTGGTGTGTCCGAATCCTGTTGGAGGAAGGATGCTGGGGTGACGCCGCGTCTACTGTATCGAGACGAACGTCGAGGTGGAGCTGGGATTTTTCCATCACTCCGCTTTATTTCGATCGCGAGGTCTTTCGTTGACGTTGCATCTGCATCCTGCTGAACTGTGAAGGAACGCCGTTGTTGACATTGCGTCTGGTGTAACGAGACGAATGCTGAGGTGGAGCTGGGATTTTGCCGTCACTCCGCTTTGCTGACGTTGCATCTGTGGTAATGAGATGAATGTTGAGATGATCTCCAGGCTGTTTGTGAACCGTCGAGACTTAGCTCTCTTTCAAATGGAGCCTGGGGGGATGGTATGGTTCCCTCTTTATTTGTGCCCCTGGATTGTATACAGGGATCGATGTGATCTCACCTGTAGGGCAAAAGTTTCACTTATATATTTTTCTTTCCGCGATGATCTATCATTTCAGCTTTTTATATCGTGAAAGTCGCGATTGCCCAATCATTTCGGCTATTTTTCGCTGTGCCCAATCATTTCGGCTATTTGTTTTATTTTTACTCGCTGCTTTTTATTGTGAGTTGCCCAATCATTTTGGCTATTTTTTTTATTTACTCACTGCTTTTTATTGCGAGTTGCCTAATCATTTCGGCTATTTTGTATGCATACATTTTTACTTGCTGATTTGCAAGTTGTCCAATCATTTCGGCTATTTCATATGCATTGTGGCTCGCTGACTTTTCACTGCGAGTCTGGGATTTAATACCGATTTAGGCATCAGCATCGCTACAACTGGGATATTGCCAGGAGCGAATCATCATTTGCCTCTGTCGATGCCGAACAAAGATGGCTTAGCAAACATGGTTAAGATCCTATTGACTAAGGCTTTTAACTTCATGAGCCGTAAGGGTCTCGTGAAGGTATTTCTCCCTACGAGTCGTGAGGATCTCGTAAGTGCGTTTTCTCCTTAAGAATCGTGAGGATTCCCAAGTGTATGGTTTCTCGTAAGTCGTAAGGATCTTACAAGAGTGCTTTCTCCATATAAGTCGAGAGAACTTACAAGGGCTGTTCACTAGGTAAACATATCCCTAGTCGCGGGCGGGACTTTGTCAGGGAAATGTTTATTCACGCCCGTGGATTGTATACAAGAGTCAATACTGAACCGCTTGTAGGGCAAAGCTGGAGGTTGTGATGGCTTAAGAACAGGTTCAGATCCCTGTAGCTTAAGGCTTTTGAATCCTATGAGCCGTGAGGGTCTCAAAAGGGGAATTCTCCTTACGAGTCGTGAGGATCTCATAGGTGTAATTTCTCCTTAGGAATCGTGGGGATCTCTAAGTATGTTGTTCCCTTGTGAGTCGTAAGGATCTCACGCAGGTGGTTTCTCCTTACAAGGTCGAGAGGACCTTGCAAGTGTCTTTTAACGAGGTTGCGCCCTTTCGGGTTTTCACAAAACTCGTCGGTAACCCTGCTGTTTTTACTTACGGAGCCCTTTCGGGTTTTCATTCGTACCCATTTTGCTTATGGACATACCGTTTTCTTTTTCTTTTTTTATTTTTTTTTGTGTCAGCCTTGGGATGCTGCGGTCCGTAGTAGTTTATTGACGTCTCGGTCAACAGCCAGTTTTAGGACATAGTGGTCCATCGTTAGTTTAAGAACGTTTCGATCCGTCGCAAGTTTTGGGACATTGCGGTCCGTCGTTAGTTTAAGGACATTTTGGTCCGACGCCAGTTTTAGGACATAGTGGTCCGTCGTTAGTTTAAGGACATTTCGGTCTGCCGTTGCCGTATTTGAGGCGAATTTCTAGTTTACGGACTTTTCGGTCCAAGGGGCTTTCTCTATGAATGAGTACGATGCCCCCGGCATGTCCACCTTTTTAGGGGCATGAGATTGTGGCGGGTTCACCTTCCAGTTTTCGGATAATGCGAACTTACCTTATTGGTATTGGTCCTCAATCCAGCCTTTGAAGATGAAGCAATCTTCGATTGGATGGCTTACTGCTTGGTGGTAAGGGCAGTAATTAGGATTGTTGACATCACCTGGCTGCAACAGACGTTTTGGATCCGGCAGATTGATGAGTCTGTTGCGCACTGCCAGCTCGAACAGTCTCCTCGTTTTATCCTGGGGAAACGAGTAAGGACGTCCCAGTCTCTCCTCGAGGGATGGGCGTGGACGCGCGTTGTTTTGGCGGACAACCAGCTTTAAGTTGCTCGGCCGTTGTTGAGTATTGGCGACGAAGGTCGCTTTCCCCTTCCCCTTTTCGTTTCGAGGGTCCGTCTTTGGAGGAGATAGTCTATGACCCATTTGATCCATTTGGGTCAGCTTGTCAATCAAGACCTGGAAAGTAGTTGGCTTGAAGAACATCATGAATTGTGAGATGGCCGCTTGAGGGTCAAGAGTGCCCACGAACATACCCACTGCCGGCGCTTCTTCGATGCGCTGCTCGCATTTCGACCATAAATTTCGCCACCGTATTGCGTACTGGACTCAAGTTTTGCTTGGCTTCACCCTGGCATTGATAAGCGCCGTGATTGGGTGCGTTCGCTAGCGCTTGCGAATTTTTGTGTGAACAACAGCTCCATTTCTGCAAATGTCTTCACAGAGTCGTTCGGGAGTTCAGAGTACCATTCGAACGCTATCTCTGCCAAGCTGCCGACGAACTGGCGAAGCAGAAGTTTATCATCACCTCCGGTGTTACCGCATAGAGCTCTGAACTGGGCGACATGCTGATGCGGATTTCCCGTCACTTTATATACATGGAATTTAGGGATCGTATATCCCAGCGGGTACCTTATTTGGTCATACCATCCTGAATATGGTCGCCCAGTTTTAACAATTTGGCCGGCCGCTTCATTCGCCTGGTGAGCTCATATTTGCTGAGCAATGTAATCATCCAAAATGGCCTTGGAGATGGCCTCCTCCTTGGCTGCTGAAAGAGCTGGAGGGGAGTTCGATGTCTCCCCTCTGTCATCTTCAATGATGATCGGGGGGTCTTCGGCTGGAGGTTCCGGCTGGATCATCATGCCTACCATGTCTTGGAATAAAAGGGCCATTTGTTTTATATTGGCCGCTTGTTCCTCGGTCTCTTTGTCCTTCTTTTCGAGAACTCTGCGGAGGAAGTCATCATCGGTTTCCTGTTCATGACGCTGCTCTGATGACGCCTCCGGCCTTTCTTTTGGCCTAGTGAGTGCGGCCATTTGCGTTAGCATTTCCTGAAGCTTCTGTTGCTGCTCCTGGGCTTTTATCACGGATCGCGTAAGCGGTCGATGACCCGTAGAAGTACGGCTTTTCTCTTTTCCGGAAGCCATATAAACAGTATGCACCATCATGCCCCCAAACTTGGGGCATTTAGGTTCGGTGTCTTTGCGGTTCGTCACGGATACAGGGGCTTTCTCTGGCCTCCTTCTCTTGTGAGCAGTTGAAGTCGAGGGAGCCGTTGCAGTGGGCACCCAGACGGATGACATCTTCTGTGGTACCATGGGATGGCTCTTTTCTTGCCAAGCTTTAATCTTCTTTGGTCGGCGAGAGTAGTCCTGGTCAATCACCGATTCCTGGACCTGTCGCCAGACTTTGTAAATTTTGGAAGAAAGCCGCTGAGGGGGCTGCTCCGGCTTCTTTTCTGTAGCAATCTCCATAGGTGGAGGAGATCTTTTCAGCACGGCAGTCGGAGAGTTCTTGCGAACCCTCCTAAGCGGTTCAAAGCTGTTCTCAGTTGGAACAACAGTATTGATTTCCACTATGGGAGCTGGTAGAGTTAGTGTAAGTGCACGGCGGCGCCCCGGCCGTCAATCCGACGCCGGAATGCGGAAGCGGTGAAAAACTTTAATTTTTCTTGAACTGGCAAACCGCCGCGCACTAATACCCGGATCGAACCATTAGCTAGTTCTAGCTATCTACAAGAAAGGGAATAGAGATATACCGACGATCCAAGTCCTCCGGTCTTCTCGTCATCGTCCCAATCACTTGCGGAATGTCCTGCCTCCTCCTCGTCGCCGGAAATGCACCACATCGCCTACTTTGTTTACGGGCTCCCACCTCAATGCCGAGGCAACTCGGGCACGAAGCCGGCTACTCGACGTGCCCAAGATTTGCTGTAGAATCTATAGTAGAGCTTGTGTCTCACTTTTGGGGTTGTCGGAATCACCCTTTTGGTGGAAGAATGATACAAGGAGTATGTGGAGGAGTTTTTGGATTTTGGAACATGAAATGAACCACACAACCCACACTACAATTTTTGGACAGCCCCCTAATAAGCTTGGCCGGCCATCACAAAGGGGAGAGTGAGAATGAGGAGGTTGTATCAAAGGAATATGAGAGAGGCCAAAAATAATACCCATACAAGAGAGAGAGAGGAAAGGTTATCATCCAAAAGGAAATGATCACAAGTGTAAACTAACACTCCACCAACCTCACCCCTCATCATCATCAACCATCATGTCCCTCCATCATCATACAAAGTCAAGCCATCATGATAGCTAGAAGTCAAGGTCAATGAGAGACTATCATGATACAACAATAAGCAAATACCCCCCTCCACAAATACTTATTTGCAACAATGCAAATAAGCCCTCCTCCACCAATCTTCGGCCAATGAACGGAACAAAGGAAATTGGCCGAAACGGAAAGCAAACTGGCAACTCCAGAAAACTGGTCTCGTAATAAATTACAGGAAAACCCCGATACTGTGCATACACACCCGCATCTGTATTTCGACCGAAATACAAATACAATGAGACAAAATCCACACTGTACTATACTAGGATCTGGCTTATACCAAAGCCGGCTAGTAATATCTGTTCGATCCTGATCCGTGCAATACCGCACGTATCTGATCGAACCCTGCCATATAACCATACGGCCTATAGTACAAACTGTCCGATCCTGATCCGTGCAATACCGCACGTATCTGATCGGACCTTGCCATATCTCCATACGGCCTCTACAACCTTTCGCCCGAAAGCTGAGTAACAGAATGTGGGGGACTCTAAAGACTCGTCAACACCTAGGTTGTGGATTTAACCACTAGCACGTCAGAGGTATAAGCCAATACGTGACGGGCTACCAGGTACTGACTAAAAGGGACGTCTGTGAGCGAACTTAGCCCGACAACCCTACTGAGCCTGTCAGTGACAATATCCGTGCAGTCCGGTCCGTTCGTCTATGAGTATCGCATGGCAGGCCTAGGGGGTTGGTAAAAGTCAGACCCCCAAAAGCGGTACAAGTCGTGTCGGAGTGTAGCCCAGAACACCCTGAGATACTACTGGAATACCTACCAGTAAATCTCCTTGCCTTGGCCAAGGACTTTGTGTAATGGCTCTCCTAGACACAGCACGACCTCACCCCCAATACCGGGAGAGACGAACCCCTGAAGATACGCTCACTGCCTCCATGTGGCTCGGGACTGTACCCAACTAAAACCTGTTTGCACGACTCCTTTGAGCCGTGGTAGGGTAGTAATCAAAGTACAGTGGGAACTCATACGAGACAAATGACGATCCCCAGGTCGATGAACTAACCTGCACACATGTCACCAGGGAACTGCCATCTGACGTCTGGTATATGACCAACTAGCATGTTCCCGGCGAGTCCTGTCCGGTGTACTCATAACCCAATGAGCACCTGTATACATCTTAGGTGATCCAACTGACACCAGTGGCTTGTGAGACCGGCCACCGCCCCTCGTCGGGGTCTCGACTGTATACACTAGTCTACTAATGGAGTATCGATGCCCAGTCTCGAAACTCCCACGACTAGGGACCTTTTAAGGATAAGCTTATAGACCCCAGCTCCCACTTATATGATCGCCCTCATACTGCTGGTGGTCAAGCAAGAATCCTAGGGGCTCTATCAACGTGTAATAGCGACGTGTCAGGTCACTTAAAACAGTACACGATGATAAAGGTAAACCAGATAGCATACTATCATCTCGAGTAAGACTGTCATACCAGGATAGGTCCTCCCTCAATCATTGCAATCACGTACCTGTGATCCAATAATTGACTCTGAAGGCACTATCTCCAACAATCTCCCACTTGCACTCAAGGCTAATTATTGCGATGTCGCATACTCACAGCCCGTGTGATACCGAACACCCAACTCCTCTACTAGTCAGTCTCACAAAGCTCGTTTGCGAAACTATTGCGTTCGAGGAATAGCCTCAGTGAGTGGATCCGCTTAGTTGTTTCTTTCTATGTCTCTCTATATCTCAAGTTCGCGGAGAAACCCATCTCCCGAAATGAGCAATACCTGTCTTAGAATGTGTCTGGATGTCTGATGGGACATAGCTCATAAATGAACTCCAAATCCAAACTTCTTAGACTGTATCGTCAACTGAACTTAATCAGTATCCTGCGCGCCATGCCTCCCTCAGTATTGCCTTGGACCACCTGTCCAAAATACTGCCCCTCATCAGAAGGAAAACTATAACTCTGACAACCTCCTTGTCGTCCATGTCACCATGGAAGCCTGGAATGATAACTGTCTCCTGAATGAGGCTGTCGTTATCATCTCCCTAGAACATCCATTTATGTTCTAAAACTGCTTCCTACGGTTTCTCCAGGATTGGATTAATGTCAACTTATTGCATCTAGTGCAAGAACAACATCTGGTGTGGTACTTGACATCTCATGATTGACTCAATTGCCTGAGCAAGTGATCTGCCAATCATGCACATCCCTCTCCTCTTTAGTCTGTAAGACACCTTTGGAGAAGGTGACTCCATTACCTGCAGGTACACTACCGTGCCAGGAGTCGTCCATTCTAAATACTCTTAGAATGCTGTCAAGTACCCTGATTGGGAAACCACCCAAATCTAGATCTAAGACCATAGATCTAGTAACCAGTATGTCTGATATAAAATCCATTTCCTTTGTGGAGAAACAACTGTGTGACGACCAAACTACAACCGATCGTAGTGTAGGAGTTTCTTTTCCTACTCTGTGTATATCATCCAAATACCAGGATATTACACCCTACTACCTTCTCAACAGATCCATCCCCTATTCTGATGAAGTCAAACCCATGACTGTCACGTCAGAAATAGATGATCTATCTCCGCTACATCTGCTCTAGTCTATAAATAGACATAAGCAACCTGTCTACCAATGCTTCCGCTGCTCTCACTGACTACGACAACCCTCTGGCAGAGTCATATAGACGTACACTTCTAAAACTAGTTTAGAACGACGCTATACTCATCCTCCCGCCGGGTCTCGCACCCTGGAACAACAGCAATGGTAATTGTGGGTAAACAAGAACTTCCCTGTCACCGTCCTTGAGGCTACCGTAGTGCCTCTCGGGTGCCTGAAGTTACCCACCTTATCTGCGGAGTGGCCAATGGAATGTCAATCCAGATTGAATCTTTAGGTTCCTTATCAAATCTTCAGTAATCGTTTGTGGTTCTGGAATCACTTCCAGTTCTAACATACTCCCACTACTGTTTTCTGAAAAAATCCATTTTTATTAAAACTGTGGCGAGTCTTAGAACGATATTGCCATCGTCCATCCAGATGGTAGAAAATCAACCTGCGTCATAGCCTGGGTTAACCCACAAACAGCCATTATAGAAACGTGCCTTGAGTTGTCCAGTGTCTGGTTTTAAGTATAAGCCGGACAACTCCCCGTACCTTAACATCGTTAAGATACGAACTGTTCTATATCCCATATAGGACCAGAGGCACTGATTTAACTGAACCAGATCCAAATCATGCAACTGTCCCCAGCGCATGTCAACTAAATGGAAGGAGGCCGATCAGCGTTACTCAACTTAGGAATACTTCCAATTATGAGTAACCTGAAAGAGAAGCAAGATCTCTTTATCATTACTATCAACTGAATACCATACACAAGTATCTACATCTTCGATCTCTTTGAAGAATCCCATACTTGCTATACCTGGTTCTCTACTCTATTCAAATACCTATAACTTCTCAAAATTTGGACCCTGTGTTTCCGCGAAACACCTGTCTAAAAACTAGAGAAGTCATAAGTAAACCGAATATAGTACGAGGACCAAGCCCTCTGTCCTGATGGACCCTGGACAACATACAATCCTTTGTATAAGTCCCTTGAGTCTGATAACTCATTCACTGTGTGTCGTAGGTTGAAATCTGTACTTATGGTTAAGAAGAATTACACCGCTGTTTAATGCTCCTTACCTAACCATCCACTGATATAGGTAAATATCATAGACATAATTTCAAAAAGGTACATCTCACTCTATGAAAATAGACGTACAGATATATCAATTTGAAATTGGTGCATAACTGCGGATATTCAAAACCAAATATTTGCCAACCGGCAAACAGCCCAGGTGATTTCCTCAAATATCACCGATTACAACGAATCCCGATATAATGAGGATAATCACCCAATTCCCAATAACTTACTCCCACTCATCATCTGTAAAACCATACAGATGTGAGAATCGTATCTGGTAAATACATACCCTGGAGTAAGTATCTAATCGGGAAATCAGTTTTCTATTAACAGTACACAGTGAAACTGAAACATTGAAATGTTTCGATGGGGTATCCTGGTATTCCTAGTAATGCCTCTTCCAGATTCACGACTGTAACCGTATAGTTCTTTGCCACCTCTCCAAATCCCTTCATATGTCTTTAGTCTTTACCTTCTGCACACCCTCTTAGGCCAAATGGTTTTCTTCCTTCCCTACCGTTCGGCACCAGCCTATGGTTTGGAAGAAGACTATCCAATAAGCATAATGGGTGTACTGTTCCAATCCTAGAAACACTCGCAATGCGAGAGAAGGTGAAGATAAAAGACACCTGAATAAATCTTATTCCTATTTCTCCTGAACCAGAATCCATCCCCGAACTGGAACAAGTTCCTTTCGAGTTCGTATATAACCATACGATGGAGTATCCAAATAAACTGTGGATCTTCATAGTGATACAGAGTGTCCTGGAGAAATACAAAGGTGATGTGGGAGTGGTAACGAAATACCTGGTTTGGTCGTGAATATCTGTTGCAATTTACTTTGCCCTCTTACTAATCCCTTGCTTTGTCTTAACTTAATACCTTCTGCACACCATCGTTATGCTAATTGGTTTTCTTCATTCCCTACCGGTCGGCACCAGCCTAAGGTTTGGAAGAAGACAATCCAATTTGCGTAATAGGTGTACTACCCCTAAACCAAGGAGTACTCGTAACCTGAGAGAGGGTAAAAGGAAAAGACAACTGAATAATCCTATCCGTTTTCTCCAGAACCGGAAACCATCCTCGAATAAATTCTTTCGAGTTCGTATCTAACCATACGATGGTTTTGTCCAATGGAAGTGGACGTTCGTAGTAAAACGGGGTGTCCTGGAGAAAAGGGTAAAAGTAGGAGTGGTAATGAGGTTTGCAACTCTGACAATCCAAAAGCCGGTGTTTAAGAAGGTTCGGTCAACTTGGTCACTGAGTCAAAGTCTTAGGGTCGGGTCAATGGTCGCTGCCAAAGAGAGAGAGAGAAAAGAAACACTCAGCGTGCACTCTAACCTAGATCAGAATGGTTACCAATTTATCTAATCTGGAAAACTCCTACTGTACCTCAAATTCTCCTCCAAACCCGAAAGAAGAATTAGTCGGGGTCACCCGAGGAGTAAACTAACTCATCAGTGGGAATCGGGATCCAACTCTCATCGCATGATAATGTGACGGAATCCGCTCACGTCATCACACTCCAGAAGGTATGCGCATATCTGGCAAGTTTCAGTTCTTTTGAAACTCCCGATGTGATTTCTGCCCCATGCTCTTATGACCTTGACTTTGGCCAACAAATCATAAGTCACATGTCAAGTTCCACCCGTCATTCTCCAGGTTGTTTTGAATCCACCCGTACATACCCTTGACTTTGGCCAACAAGGCAGTACGACTGTTCCAAACCAACGCATCTATCTATGCTGCATATGAATAACCAACAGCTACCAAACAGTGTGCCTTGACTTTGGCCAACAAACACAGCTTGAATACTATTGACTACCCATATGAAACGACGGAGGGCTACGAATGGTTTCTGGCGAAAACCTTTAACGTAATGAACTTGATATCGTTGAAGGAACGGATAGCTTTTTAAAAATATAGTGACGAAAACCTTTGCTAAAGAGGTCACTCCCGGTGAAGGGATCTCGGCTCTTTCCCCGTAGAATGGGGTGCAGGATATTCCAAATGAATACCGCGATGCAAAGCAAAAGTAATCGGCTATAGTGAAGTTAATGCCCTGACGCAAACTTCTGTCCAAGGGGTCACTCCCGGTGAAGGGATCTCGGCCCTTGCCTCGTCGACTGAGGAGCAGGATATTCCAATGAATACCACGATGCAAAACAAAAGTAAACGTCCTTGCAATAACAGCTTTTTGAAAAGTGTTCCAACAACATCAGATTAGGTTTGTTTTTAAACTTGCATTGATCCGAATCAATGCAGTCCCATCAATTGATCACACCAAAAAGAACGAAAATATACTGATGTACGTATATGCCATCCGCATTCGCCACTGGGTCCCGTCATTACCCGTTAGGTTAGCTAACTAACGACAGAGCGGGGACTGGACTAGCGCGGATGCAAAACATATACAACATCTACTAATATATATACCAATATATTATATTTCGCTCAAGGCGTGAATAGAATGCAACATCACAGAAATGTACAGCATCACAGAAACAATACAGATATCTGGGATCCCCGGGTTTCACAGAGCCGCTGAAACCCGACGTTCCCCTGGTCATGTGGATAGCCTGTGCAATGAAATCCTAGACCCCTACGGGCGCGGCAAGTTACCCGCCAAAACCTGAAGCGAGGCAGCCCCCTTCAGCAACGTGAATGGACCACCCAGCACTTCACGGAATCCGGTAACTTGGGCACCCCTCCTGGGTCAACCTGTACCCCCTACGAGTGCGGCGAATAGCCCGCCAATCCCAAAGTGAAGCCCCCTCCGTCTCAATGCCATGAGATGCGGGCTTGTTGCCCTCCAGAACCCGGCTATCCGTGCACCTCTCCGCGGGGCAATCCTAGTACAGAAAGTAAAATATACATACAACGGGTACATCGACCGCAACCAGGTCGTGCCCCAAAATAATAATACAAACAGGCAGTGACGGCAGTCCACATGTCGGATGCTCGCCCCGCAATATCAAATGTACATAATACAACAGAACTGTACTAGCATTGCATCCAGGCTATCCCCCACGACCGATCCGCAACATCACAGCAAAAACAAAACATCAACGTGAAAGTCACGTTCGCAAATCCGTCTAACCGGGCTATAGCAGTTAGACCGGATTTACCGATCAAGTGACATTCACGGTCGCAGACATAATGTAAATACTGTGAAAAATGTGTTTAAAATTTTCCGATTGACCAAAAATTAACAAGTGGGCCCCCAATCAAAACTGTAGCACTCACAGAAAACCTGGGCCCAATTTTAATATTCCAAAACCCATATTTTAAGCCCAGAAGGCCTCTGTAAAAAATTGGTGAAGTGATCTCCACAGTGCGCGGTGGAAGGGCGGCGGGAAGGTGGTTTTCGCGGCGGTTCCGCGCTCCCACTGTGGAGATACTTCGTCGAATTTTTACAGAGCTCTTATATTTTCCAGTACATCAATATTTTACAACCTGAAAAATTTTTCGACACCAAAAATTTCCAACAGAAAACTGATGTGGGCAAATACGGGTTTTTGGACATTTCGATCGATCGGAACTGAAAAACACATTACACAAAGCTAGACTAAGTTAATGGCGAGGCTCTGATACCACTGTAAGTGCACGGCGGCGCCCCGGCCGTCAATCCGACGCCGGAATGCGGAAGCGGTGAAAAACTTTAATTTTTCTTGAACTGGCAAACCGCCGCGCACTAATACCCGGATCGAACCATTAGCTAGTTCTAGCTATCTACAAGAAAGGGAATAGAGATATACCGACGATCCAAGTCCTCCGGTCTTCTCGTCATCGTCCCAATCACTTGCGGAATGTCCTGCCTCCTCCTCGTCGCCGGAAATGCACCACATCGCCTACTTTGTTTACGGGCTCCCACCTCAATGCCGAGGCAACTCGGGCACGAAGCCGGCTACTCGACGTGCCCAAGATTTGCTGTAGAATCTATAGTAGAGCTTGTGTCTCACTTTTGGGGTTGTCGGAATCACCCTTTTGGTGGAGGAATGATACAAGGAGTATGTGGAGGAGTTTTTGGATTTTGGAACATGAAATGAACCACACAACCCACACTACAATTTTTGGACAGCCCCCTAATAAGCTTGGCCGGCCATCACAAAGGGGAGAGTGAGAATGAGGAGGTTGTATCAAAGGAATATGAGAGAGGCCAAAAATAATACCCATACAAGAGAGAGAGAGGAAAGGTTATCATCCAAAAGGAAATGATCACAAGTGTAAACTAACACTCCACCAACCTCACCCCTCATCATCATCAACCATCATGTCCCTCCATCATCATACAAAGTCAAGCCATCATGATAGCTAGAAGTCAAGGTCAATGAGAGACTATCATGATACAACAATAAGCAAATACCCCCCTCCACAAATACTTATTTGCAACAATGCAAATAAGCCCTCCTCCACCAATCTTCGGCCAATGAACGGAACAAAGGAAATTGGCCGAAACGGAAAGCAAACTGGCAACTCCAGAAAACTGGTCCCGTAATAAATTACAGGAAAACCCCGATACTGTTCATACACACCCGCATCTGTATTTCGACCGAAATACAAATACAATGAGACAAAATCCACACTGTACTATACTAGGATCCGGCTTATACCAAAGCCGGCTAGTAATATCTGTTCGATCCTGATCCGTGCAATACCGCACGTATCTGATCGAACCCTGCCATATAACCATACGGCCTATAGTACAAACTGTCCGATCCTGATCCGTGCAATACCGCACGTATCTGATCGGACCTTGCCATATCTCCATACGGCCTCTACAACCTTTCGCCCGAAAGCTGAGTAACAGAATGTGGGGGACTCTAAAGACTCGTCAACACCTTGGTTGTGGATTTAACCACTAGCACGTCAGAGGTATAAGCCAATACGTGACGGGCTACCAGGTACTGACTAAAAGGGAAGTCTGTGAGCGAACTTAGCCCGACAACCCTACTGAGCCTGTCAGTGACAATATCCGTGCAGTCCGGTCCGTTCGTCTATGAGTATCGCATGGCGGGCCTAGGGGGTTGGTAAAAGTCAGACCCCCAAAAGCGGTACAAGTCGTGTCGGAGTGTAGCCCAGAACACCCTGAGATACTACTGGAATACCTACCAGTAAATCTCCTTGCCTTGGCCAAGGACTTTGTGTAATGGCTCTCCTAGACACAACACGACCTCACCCCCAATACCGGGAGAGACGAACCCCTGAAGATACGCTCACTGCCTCCATGTGGCTCGGGACTGTACCCAACTAAAACCTGTTTGCACGACTCCTTTGAGCCGTGGTAGGGTAGTAATCAAAGTACAGTGGGAACTCACACGAGACAAATGACGATCCCCAGGTCGATGAACTAACCTGCACACATGTCACCAGGGAACTGCCATCTGACGTCTGGTATATGACCAACTAGCATGTTCTCGGCGAGTCCTGTCCGGTGTACTCATAACCCAATGAGCACCTGTATACATCTTAGGTGATCCAACTGACACCAGTGGCTTGTGAGACCGGCCACCGCCCCTCGTCGGGGTCTCGACTGTATACACTAGTCTACTAATGGAGTATCGATGCCCAGTCTCGAAACTCCCACGACTAGGGACCTTTTAAGGATAAGCTTATAGACCCCAGCTCCCACTTATATGATCGCCCTCATACTGCTGGTGGTCAAGCAAGAATCCTAGGGGCTCTATCAACGTGTAATAGCGACGTGTCAGGTCACTTAAAACAGTACACGATGATAAAGGTAAACCAGATAGCATACTATCATCTCGAGTAAGACTGTCATACCAGGATAGGTCCTCCCTCAATCATTGCAATCACGTACCTGTGATCCAATAATTGACTCTGAGGGCACTATCTCCAACAGTTAGTCCAGAAGGGGAGCTACCACCAGCCTTCCTTACTCGGTGCCAGTGGCGACGTCGAGCGTGTCGAGCGGATGGAGTTGGTTCAGCTATGGGGATGGCTTCGTCATGCCCCCTATCTTGGCGGAGGGTTGTCGCTAGTGTCAGCCTTTTAAAGACTGACGTTCACCGAGCAGTAATGTCCAACCTATCGAATACAGACCTCTGGGCAGAGGTGACTTCGCCTGGAGCGGGAGCCGGAGTGGCCAGCCTTGTGAAAACTGACTTCTTGTCAGGAGAAGCCTTTCCAATGATTTCGTTCGCTTAAGCCGGGATGGCTATCCGCTTTGGGATGGCTGCTTCAGCTATTGCGGGCTTGTTGGCGTTCTGACCCAGTCTGTTGAAAACCGAGGCATTGGACTTGGGTGACCCGTTGAGAGGGGCCGCGGCAGTGGTACGTCGATCAAAGACCGACTTCTTTGGGACTTCTTACGGCAGCATTGGGGCATTGAAGCTCATGGGTAGGATAATAGTCCCAAAGAACAACCCAGTGGTGGCCTGAGTTACTTGGTCCACCGGCATCGTGAACAGGGAGGCCGCCTGGGGCCCGTAAGTTACACCTCCAGATGAGGCGGAACGGGAGTTGCAGTTGCAGCTGGAGCATTTTGTACAGGTAGAAGCCATTGATCTTTCATTTTCTGCACGGAGCAAGACACCAAATCATAGTACCTCAAACCAAGGGCAACCATATCAAACCGCGATTCATTCGCGAACACGACACACGAAGTGTGGAATGGAAAGAGGAAAAGGTCCCACCGGGCGTGCCAGAATCTGTTCCCTGCCAAACACGGCGACGCGACCGCGCAGGTCCGTCTTGCCTGAATTTCGGGGCAGATGCTAATAGGTGCTATCCGTCCACCTCTCCGAAGATGCCAAGTTGATTTATGACACCATATATCGAAGGTTTAAATGGATGCGGCCGATATAGCAGACTTCGTCAGATTCCCCCTCATTGAGGGGTTTTTAATTGTGGGGACGCTCTTCCATGCAGGCGCAAGCCCCTGCAGTTAATTACGCTACCGCATCGCGGTAACCACTTTCTCCTTCTCCAGATGATCACTTCGTATCGTGGGTGTTTGTTTTGTTTTTAGTTGCCCGTGGATTGTATACGGAGACTAATTTATGTTGTTGCCCGTAGGGCGTGGATTAGTCCAAATCCGTATTTTCTTAGATTTGGGTTTGGGGGTTGGGTTTAAGGATATGTTAGTCTCATTTGAGACTAAGATCAACTTAAACGTTAGTTAAGGATACGTTAGTCTAAATTTAGACTAAGATCAACTTAACAGGATCATTTAGATCCAACACGAGAGTATTTAGGCTCTATTGTTTAGTTTAGGGACATTGCGGTCGATTACCAATTTAAGGACATGGTGGTCCAATGTTATTTTAAGGACATCTCGGTCCATTATTAGTTTAAGGACATTACGGTCCAGGTTAAGGACATCATAGTCCGTGAGTTTAAAGACCTCACAGTCAAGGTTAAGAACATCATAGTCCATAGGCTTAAGGACCCCACAGTCCAGTTTAAAGACGTCATAGTCTGCAAAATGTATGGTTGTCGGGACCCGTCACCTTTCTGAAGACGTTGAAGGATTACAACGACATATATCAGAGGGGCTCAGAGATGTACCCTTGAACCAATTTTGATTGGTAGATCTGTAGTCCAATTTGGAACCAAGATCTGTTAAAAGACTTATGAGCATGCGGGCTTAATTAATCTGAATTTGAGGACTTATGGCCAATCTTGGGCTAAGTCCAATCAAGTTAAAGTGTTTTAACATTTATTTTGGGCTGTTGGAGCCTTTGTTTGGGCTTGGCCCTTTTAACAATGCTTGAATTCTGACAATATTTTGTCTTTTATTGAATGCTGGGCTTTCATCATAGCTCTGTGGCTTATTAAAGAACGATTTATGTTCTATGAGCGCACACGTGAGTGACGCGTGATGCGCTTGGCGCTTTGCGCCAGTCAAAGAGCGCAATGCGCTTCTGCCAAGTAGCGCACACGTGAAGGACACGTGTCGCACTTGGCGCTAAGCGCCAGATGATGGGCGCATTGCGCCAATTTATGAGCGTAGAGCGCTAATTCATGAGCGCATTGCGCTTTCAGTTTAGTGGCGCACACGTGAGTGACACGTGGTGCGCTTGGCGCTGAGCGCCAGCCCATGAGCGCAGTGCGCTATTTCAGAAGCAAGGCGCTAGTTGTTAAGTAGTACATGCGCGATTGACACGTGGCGCATTTGGCGCTGAGCGCCAGTCCAGAAAGCCCAGAAGCGCAGTTCAAGAGGGCAAAGCGCATTTGATCAATTTTATGATCTGAGAAACAATTTATGTTCTTTTAAAAGAGATTTTGTCTCAAGATCTAAGAACAACTGTTCTTATTTTGTAGGAGATGTTTCAATCTCTTATATTGATGAAAGGCTTTGTCTTTATGGATCTATGATCCTTAAGAGAATTGAATTATTCTCCCCCCCCTTTTTGAGATGTTCATGATCTCTTTGAGAAAGACTTTAGTCTTATAGATCTATGATCTGTGAGAAAAGTTCTTCTTTTATTTTATGATGAGACCTTTTGATCTCTTTGTGAAAGACTTTTTGTCTTTGTAGATCTATGATCTTTTTAAAGAAATGAATTCTTCTTTCTTAATCATGAGATGATTTCATCTCTGTGTTCATCATTATTCATTCTTACCTTGAAGAAAAATCTTCTTGCAAGAGCTTGCTCTTTGAATTTTCTCAAAGTTTTTGGGGAGGTTTCTTTCTCTTTCTGTATATCTGAGACTTGAAGTCTAGGGGCCTTTTTATAGGGTAGGCTGATTTGTTGAATCAGTTAAAGAGATGTTTCTCTGATTGATTTGGGGATGTTTCCCCACCATTGGATCTTTGATCCTAGGGTTTCTGTTTCACAGAAGGCATTCTTCTTGTCTTTAACAAGATTGGAAAATCTTTCCATACAGAATTTATTCTGTCTTTTGGTAATTTTTATTTACCATTGGATCATTGATCCAACGGTGCTCTGATTTACAGAGCACAATCTTGTTATTTGGAAAGATTTTTGAGCAATCTTTTCTTAACAGAATTTAATTCTGATTAATTAATGATTTATCATTATTATTAGATCTTTGATCTAACGGTGGGGAGTTTTTAATTCCAACGCTAGCGCACCCGTGCTCTGCACGTGGTGCGCTGCTTGAAGAGCAGTGCACATTGCGCTAGCGCACCTGTGTTTAACACGTAGTGGGATATTTGGAGCGCAGCGCACCTAGCGCTAGCGCACACGTGGCGTGCTGCTTAGAGCGCAGCGCACCTAGCACTAGCGCCCACGTGCTTTGCATGTGGTGCGCTGCTTAGGGCGCAGCGCACTTGGCGCTGTATCTGAAGCGTTGCTTCATTTCAAAAATTTGAATTTTAAACAGAGATTTGCTCTGATTGGGGGAAACAGTTTCGTTTTCCCGTATTCTAGGTACCCGAAAGTATTGTGCTATATTGCATATGAGTGTTGTGAGGAGGTAGGTCATTACCTCGTGATCTATTTAAAGCTATTGCAAGATTGTGAGGTTTAAATGTCGAAATGAAACTACATGGTATTTTAGTGAAAAAGTACGGTAAAAGTTACAAAATGAATTAGATTGTCATGAAACTTATTCAACATGTTTATTAGTGTTTAATAGTCAACATGTAAGAGTTTTGTGTGATTGTATTTAAGAAAAGGTTGGATTTTTGAAAGAACCGAATCGGAAATCGGTTTAACTCCGATTCCGTCGGGTTTTGAAATTTCGTATTTTTAGAACAAGATTAGAGAAGAGGGAGGGGGACTTACGGGTTTTCAAAATAGAGGAGAGGAAGTGGGAGTGAACGTAGGTTCCGGTGTGTCGTTTCATCGCCGGGAGCTCCTAGGGTGGTCGTCGGAAAATCTCCGAAGCTTCCGCCTTTCGCTAACTTCAAATGCACACAACTTCTAGGCTTTTTCTTGAGAGTTTTTGATTAGAATTTTGGAGTGAGGGGGGTGTAGGGTTACTAGGCACTGTCACAAGGGTCTATAAGGCATTAACCATGCCCGATTTAAAATTTAGACGTGCCGAACGATTTAAAGCGAGGATCTTTGGTAGATAATTAGGGTTAAACATGCAACTAAACATCTTTACAACTAAGAGAGGAGGATTACAACCTTTGTAGTCCGCTCCTTCGTTTCATAAGCTCCGAGTAGTAGTCCCTTCGCCGCGATCCATAATATCCCGGACTGAAAAGAAGCTCCACAACCCGAATGATCCATGCTTGCTTCAAGTCTTCCTTTTCTAAGATGATCTACCTTGAAATTTCTTTAACTCAAGCTCTCACTCACTAATCAAGTATTAATGAAGTGAACACCCTAATCTAATTGGCTAGATTAGATAAGAATGATGAAGTAGGAATTATGCTCTCTTTTATTTTCAAGATCTCACACTAATTCATCACAAAATCAAAAGCTAGTGAGCTTTCATGAAGGAAGAAGAAGATGATTTCTTTTGTGATGAATAATGAAAAGTTACTATACTTACAAATGAACCTTGAGTTAATAATATGAATCATTAACTCATGTAGAGAGTTTACTAGGGTTAAGGGTTTGGGTTAGGTTAAATAATATCTTCAAAATATCAACACATAATATCTTTGCACAAAACAAAACAAAAGCTTCTAGAAGCTTCAAGAAAAGACTAACCCAAATTAAACCCTAACCATGTTTAATCTCCACTAATCATGTTGCAGTTGTAAACATAACTTGTTACAATATTATATATCATATATATAATATATTTTTTGTAACAAAAGAAAATAATACAATTAACATATATCGCATATATATCAATGTATTACCCGGTGAGAAATGAATCAATAAAGCGAGCCAATATTAGATAATGTAATGTAATATATCACATATATAATTATATATTAAATTATCGAATCAACACTTGATCCGACAATCCGGTTATATCATATATAACCGACTAATATTTCATATACTGATTCATCGAATCAACACTTGATCCGATGACCCGGCTGATATCAAATATCGCGAGAATAGAATACGGTATCTCATATCATATTATTCTCGGTCCTGCACATATCACATATGTGCTCCTACTCCATTTTGCCTGAGTCAAGAAACCTCTGTGTAGGACTCTAAAGAATCGTCAATACGCCGGCAGTAGGTGATGATCATATCAAACACCCACAAGCTGCAAGCGGTCAGCTAAATGTAACAGCCACCTAGGTATTGAGCGATCAGAAGATTAACAAGCAAGCATGTACACTCTCCTGTGAATCCAATCAGTAACACTACCGTACAGTCCGGTCTCTTCGTCTGATATGTTGCATATCTAGTCTAGGGGTGGTATACGTCAGACCCCTGTAACCGATAAGTCATGTCGATGTGAGGCTCATAACAGGCCGAGAACCTACTGATAACACTTACCAGTAGCACTCTATATCAACCCTGGCCAGGGACTTCCAGTTATAGCCAATTGAACACAGCACAACATCAACTCCCTTTACCGGGAGAGACGAATCCCCTCCTATCGCTCATTGCCTCCATGTGATTCGGGACTGTACCCAAAAGCCACCGTTTTGCACGCCCTCTTGGACGTGGTAAGGTGGAAATTAAAGCACAGTGGGAATCACACAAGACTCTATGACGATCTCGGGTATTCAGACTACCCTGTACCGGTGTCACCAGAGAACTGCCATCTGACGTGAGGTATAATACCATCTGGGAGTTCTCGGCGAGTCCGTCCAGTGTACCCAGTCTCCACTGAGCACCCGTACACCATTTCTGATGTCAAACACCGATGGATATGGGATCATCTATCGCCCATCATATGGGTCAAGATGCGTATACGCTAGTCTACTCTGGTGTATCGATGCCCTGTCTCGACACACCCTTGACTAGGAACAGTTATAGGATGTACTCGTTGACTACCCTGACCCCACTAGTATGATCTCATCATAGTCCCAGTAGTCGAGTACATATCCTAAGGGTTTTATCAACATATGAGAGTAAGACAGTAAACTAATATAAGTCAACATGTTAAGATAAAGTGAAACCAAATAGCATACTATCATGTCGAGCAAGAAAGTCCTCTCTCTCTATATATATCCAAGCATCCACTATAATATACATCATATGTACAATAATGGCCTCTAGGACATACATATAATTAACAATCTCCCACTTGCACTAAGGCCAGCTGTTGTAGTATCTCATACCCAGCATCCCGAAGAGTCTCTCAAACTGTGTCTGGGGAATGGCCTTCGTGAGTGGATCCGCAATGTTGTTCTTCATGTCAACTCTCCTGACCTCGATCTCCCTGCGATCAATTATCTCCCTGATCAGGTGATACCGCCTCAGAATATGTATGGCCTTCTGATGGGACCTGGGTTCCTTGGCCAAAGCCACAGTCCATTGTTATCGCAATACAAAGGTATTGGATGCTCAATGGACGGAACCACTCCAAGTTCAGTGATGAACTTCTTTATCCAGAAAGCCTCTTTAGCAGCATCGTTGGCAGCGATGTATTCAGCCTCTATCGTCGAGTCTGCAACGGTTTCCTGTTTGGAACTCTTCCAACACACCGCCCCTCCATTGAGGGTAAAGACAAATCCCGAGTGCGACTTAGAGTCGTCCTTATCACTTTGGAAGCTCGAATCGGTAAAGGACTCCACCTGGAGTTCTCCTTTACCATACACCAAGAACATCTGCTTAGTTCTTCTTAAGTACTTAAGAATGTTCTTCACAGCTGTCCAGTGACTCTCTCCAGGATCTGCTTGATACCTGCTCACTACACTTAGTGAGTATACTACATCGGGTCTGGTACATAGCATCGCATACATGATAGAGCCTACTGCCGAAGTATAGGGTATCCCTTCCATGCGAGCTCTCTCTAAATCAGTCTTGGGAGACATCTCTTTGGAGAGAGTGAATCCAGAGATCGTGGGTAGGTTCCCACGCTTGGATTCTTCCATACTAAACCTCTTTAGTATGGTGTCAATGTACCTGGATTGGGTCAATCCCAGTATCCGTTTAGATCTATCTCTATAGATCATAATTCCCAGTATGCCGGAGGCATCACCAAGATCTTTCATTGAGAATCTTTGTGATAAGAAGAGCTTGACCGATTGCAGCATAGGAACATCATTTCCTATCAAGAGTATGTCATCGACGTACAATACGAGGAAGACAACTTTACTCTTTGCAACCTTTTTATATATACAAGGTTCATCTACGTTTTTGATGAAGTCAAACTCTTTGACTACAACATCAAAGCAGATGTTCCAACTCCGCGATGCCTGCTTCAACCCGTAGATGGATTTAAGCAGCTTGCACACCTTTCCGCTGCTCCCACTATCTACGAAGCCCTCTGGCTGAGTCATGTACACGCACTCCTCTAAATCACCATTTAGAAAGGCGGTCTTAACATCCATTTGCCAGATTTCGTAATCATGGTATGCAGCAATGGCAAGTAAGATCCGGATGGACTTAAGCATAGCCACTGGGGATAAGGTTTCGTCATAATCCACACCTGGTCGTTGACGAAAACCCTTTGCAACAAGTCTAGCTTTGAAAGTCTCAACTTTTCCATCTACACCAAGTTTCTTCTTAAAGATCCATTTGCTCCTAATGGGTTTTACCCTTTCAGGAGCGACTTCCAAAGTCTATACTTTGTTGGTGTACATGCATTCCATCTCAAATCGCATTGCATCCAGCCACTTCACAGAGTCACCACTCGTGATGGCCTGCTCAAAACTAGTCGGGTCATCATCTTCCATGATGCAATCCTCGCTCCCACCATCAAGGAGAAAACCGTAGTATCTCTCATATGGATGAGAAACCCTACTAGATCGGCGGAGAGGCTGAGGTTCGTTGGGTACTACTGAATCCTCTGGTTCCACTAAATCTTCTGTTACAGTTTGTGTCGCTGGAACCTCTTCCAATTCTACCTCTTCGCCACAAATTTCCTTTGCAAGAAATTTCTTTTCTAAAAAGGTGGCATGTCGAGAAACAAACACCTTTTGTTTCTCAGTGTGGTAGAAGATATACCCTTGTGAATTCTTGGGATATCCTACAAACTTGCATAGGACAGACCTTGCCTCGAGTTTGTCCGGATTGTGCCTTTTGACATAGGCCGGACAACCCCATATCTTAACATACTTAAGAGATGGTCTCTTCCCTTTCCGTATCTCATATGGAGTGGTAGGCATTGATTTGGTAGGAACCATATTCAATAGGTGTATGGCTGTCTCAAGCGCATACCCCCAGAAGGAAATAGGTAACTCAGCAGTGCTCATCATAGAGCGCACCATATCTAATAGGGTGCGATTCCTCCGCTCCGATACACCGTTGTGCTGTGGTGTATAGGGAGGAGTAAGCTGAGAGAGAATCCCATTCTCTTTTAGATAGTCTAGGAACTCATTGCTCAAGTATTCTCCTCCTCGATCAGATCGAAGGATCTTAATACTTTTGCCCGTTTGGTTCTCTACTTCGTGCTTATATTCTCTGAATTTCTCAAAAGTTTCAGACTTGTGTTTCATCAGGAACACATGTCCGTATCTAAAGAGATCGTCAGTGAATGTAATAAAGTAGGAAGAACCGTTCCTGGCATGTGTAGATATGGGACCATATACATCACTATGTATCAGCCCTAAGAGTTCCGTAACTCTTTCTTCGTGTCCACTAAACGGAGTTTTGGTCATTTTGCCTTTGAGACATGAATGGCAAGTTTCATAAGATGATAATTCGAATGAATTCAAATATCTATCCTTATGTAACTTAGCTAGCCGTGTCGCATTGATATGACCTAGTCTACAATACCATAAGAAGGATTCGTTCATTTCTGAACTCTTCCTCTTGTATGTGTTTTGTATATTAAGGACTGTAGTTTGATTGAGAATGAATATGCCATTATGTAACGAGCCTGATCCAATCAACTTTTAATCTAGGAAAATGTTCATAACATTATCCTGTATTACAAAATTATATCATTCTTTACTCAATAAAGAAACTGATATAATGTTGCACATCATGTTCGGTATATAATAGCACTCGTTCAGAATCAATGTATTACTACTTGGTAATACTAGGTGATATTCGCCAACTGCTTTGGCTGCAATATTTGCACCATTCCCTACTTGTACGGAATGATCACATTTTCCCAGTTCTCTACTTTTACGTAACCCACGTAAAAAATTACATATGTGGGATCCCGATCCGGTATCTAATACCCAGGACGTAGGGTGAACTGAGAAACAGTTCTGAATAACTAATACACCCGAAGAAGATGCATCAACATACTTGTTCTTCGTTTGGGCGGCGTGAGAATCCAGATATTGTCCTATTCCCTGCTCAGTCTCATAACACTTATAAGAAAGAACGGGACCAACGTTCCCCTGCTCAGTATAATAAGCGGGTTCAGTCAATACATCCATATTATTATCTTGATTAAGGCCTGACATGGTTGCTACCTGGAGAGAGAGAGAAGGAAACACTTTAGCGTATGCTCTTATAAGATTAGATTGGTTATTATCTTATCTAATCAGGATGTCTCCCACTGTTTTTATCAAATCTTCCTTCAAACCCTTAAAAGGAAAAACTAGCCGGGATTAATTACACCTTACAAGTTCACCAATCTTTCGGCCAGGCCAGTGTTGGTACTTTGAGGGAGGTTCCCCATGCTTTCGCACGGAACTAATTAAAATAAACCTCATTTTCCCAGAGGCATAACCCTGTAAACACCTTTCTAGTCACCTACTTGATCGGCTAATTGTCCTGTGTAAAAGTCTCCCAGGAGTAACTTTTACTCGCAGTGGGTATCTGGATCCATCTATCTCATAGAAGATATGCAATCTCATTGCAAATTTCAACACCTGAAATTCCCGATAATGCTTTTACCCCTAACGTGCTATGACCTTGGCGAATGCCAACAAATCATAGTCCGCTAGTCAAGTTCAACCCGTACATTTCTTGATTGAATTAAACCCAGCCGCACGACCCTTGACGAAAGCCAACAAAGCCGTACGACTACCCCAACCCAATCGCATCATATGCTACAGATAAGCAATAGTTAGCTACCGCACACTACGCCTTGACGAAAGCCAACAAACACAGCACGAATACTAAGTATTATCTATCTAAAATGTCGGAGGGCTACGCAGGTTTTTCAGAAAACCATGAGCGTAATGAACTTGATATCTTTGTAGAAACAAGTGATTTTGAAAAAGGAGTGTTTTTGAGGCTTTTGTAGTATCGCTAAAGAGGTCACTCCCGGTGAAGGGATCTCGGCTCATTCCTCATCGAATAAGATGCAGGGTATATCATATATACCGCTGTGCAAAGAAAGAACTATAGAAGCTGTCAAAAACTAAACCGCGAGTTTGTAGCATCTGCCAGTTTTGCTAAAGAGGTCACTCCCGGTGAAGGGATCTCGGCTCTTTCCTCATCGAATAAGGTGGAGGGTATATCATATATACCGCTATGCAAAGCAAAACTGTAGCTACCTTTTTATAAAGTTTTGATTCTACAATATCTTTTAGGTTTCTTTTCTTTTATTAATCTCATTAATAAATCCTATCAATTATGCTTCCTAAGCATCACAGAAGAAACGAAAGCAGTAATATTTATATATCAACATATATATATATATATATATATATATATAGTATAAGCATTCGTCTCTGGCAGTAATATGATCTCATCACAAAACATAGCAGCAGAAGATAACATATGAAATATTGGATATACTAGGACGTCTGTGTTTTATATCGAGCCTGTATAAAACACGGATTCCACGGTCGCGATGGATAGCCAAACCCACATCCCTAGACCCCTACGAGAGCGGCAAGAAACTCTGCCAATTCTAGGGTTAGGAGACCCAGTCTCGACTCCTCGAGATGGCCTCCCACTGTACCCTAGAACCCGGTTACTTGTGCTCCTCTCCTTGGGTCTACCTAATGCGGAAAAGTAAATAATATACAATGGTGACATCAACCTCATCCCGGAAGTGCCCCAATAAAAGAATATTAATACAATGAATTTTACATGTATGAAAATAAAAACCCTCATCTCACATAAAACCCCCGGCTATTCAGAACACGACGATCCAATATAACACATCACAGCAACATATAATATCTTATATCATCAACGTAAGCAAGTATGCGTATCCCGATTGTCGTTGATGTATAGCAACGAAGCCGGCGATACCCCACATACTACGCTTACGGTCATAGAAAATAAAATGTAAAACTACAACATTTGGAATCCACAATCACTTTAGACATCTTAAATCCGAAATATCACATACTTCGCATTTCATGCCTAACTATATGAATTCCACATATTGTATCACATTCCAGATAAATAGACAATATTAAACTTTCCGATCGAATAATCAAATACCCAAGATTTCCACATAGCTCAACACTTGAGCGGAGTTCAAAAATCCCAGAACATGTCACAGCCCCAATGAACCAGCCGTAGAAGGGTCAAACCAACGCCTCACATGTGGTAACGCCAAACTATCACAAACCCTAGGGTTCAGTGGCAGTTTTGACGGTCACATAATCGAGTTAAGGTTACGTTCTTCTAGAGGGTCCACAGATATGCTTGCATGTTTTTCCGAAAGTTTTAAACTCAAGAAAAATTCAACATTTGAAAGTTTTTCGTGTCGGGAAAAAGTGAGTTATTGATATCCGTTCGAACATTTTAACACGTTCTAAATTATCCGGAAAACTAAACGAAATTAAACTTTCCGATCGAATCAACGAATACAAAAGATCTCCAGAAAACTCAACACTTGAGTAATATTAAAAATTCCCAGAAGTATGTACTAATACCTAAGGATAAACCCAAGAAATTACAGCCCCTGGCACCTAAGTATGGCCGCGGAACCGCCGCGCAAGGCATGGTATTGCCGCGGTTCCGCGGCGACTTTAGGGAGTTAGGTGCTCGTATTTCACAGTTATCCTTATAATTCCATGCTGAATTTTCTGAGTATTTTTAATGTTGAAAAAACCACCTTTTAAAAAAATTTCCAGAGAGGGTGTCATTTTTTACGTTCCGGGGTTCGATCGGACTTTTAACTTCGTATACACGTCGCCTAATACTCTAGCTAGGGTCTGATACCATTATAGGGTTACTAGACACTGTCACAAGGGTCTATAAGGCATCAACCATGCCCGATTTAAAATTTAGACATGCCGAACAACCTAAAGCGAGGATCTTCGCTAGATAATTATGGTTAAACATGCAAGTAAATATCTTTAGAACTAAGAGAGAGGGATTACAACCTTTGTAGTCCGTTCTTTCGCTTCATAAGCTCCGAGTAGTAGTCCCTTCGCCGCGATCCATGATCTCCCGGACTCAAGAGCAGCTCCACAACCCGAATGATCCATGCTTCCTTCAAGTCTTCCTTTTCTAAGATGATCTACCTTGAAATTTCTTTAACTCAAGCTCTTACTCACTAATCAAGTATTAATGAAGTGAACACGCTAATCTAATTGGCTAGATTAGATGAGGATGATGGAGTAGGAATTATGCTCTCTTTTATTTTCAAGATCTCACACTAATTCATCACAAAATCAAAAGCTAGTGAGCTTTCATGAAGGAAGAAGAAGATGATTTCTTTTGTGATGAATAATGAAAAGTTACTATACTTACAAATGAACCTTGAGTTAATAATATGAATCATTAAATCATGTAGAGAGTTTACTAGGGTTAAGGGTTTGGGTTGGGTTAAATAATATCTTCAAATTATCAACACATAATATCTTTGCACAAAACAAAAGGTTCTAGAAGCTTCAAGAAAAGACTAACCCAAATCAAACCCTAACCATGTTTAATCTCCACTAATCATGTTGCATTTGTAAACATAACTTGTTACAATATTATATATAGTATATAATATATTTTTTGTAACAAAAGAAAATAATACAATTAACATATATCGCATATATATCAATGTATTACCCGGTGAGAAATGAATCAATAAAGTGAGCCAATATTAGATAATGTAATGTAATATATCACATATATAATTATACATTAAATTATTGAATCAACACTTGATCTGACAATCCGGCTATATCACATATAACCGACTAATATTTCATGTACCGATTCATCGAATCAACACTTGATCCGATGACCCGGGTGATATCAAATATCGCGAGAACAGAATACGGTATCTCATATCATATTATTTTAGGTCCCGCATATATCACATATGTGCTCCTACTCCATTTTGCTTGAGTCAAGAAACCTCTGTGTAGGACTCTAAAGAATCGTCAATACGCTGGCAGTAGGTGATGATCATATCAAACATCCACAAGCTGCAAGCGGTCAGCTAAACGTAACAGCCACCCAGGTATTGAGCGATCAGAAGATCAACAAGCAAGCCTGTATACTCTCCTGTGAATCCAATCAGTAACACTACCGTACAGTCCGGTCTTTTCGTCTGATATGTTGCATATCTAGTCTAGGGGTGGTATATGTCAGACCCCAGTAACCGATAAGTCGTGTCGATGTGAGGCTCATAACAGGTCGAGAACCTACTGATAACACTTACCAGTAGTACTCTATATCAGCCCTGGCCAGGGACTTCCAGTTATAGCCAATCGAACACAGCACAACATCAACTCCCTTTACCGGGAGAAACGAATCCCCTCCTATCGCTCATTGCCTCCATGTGATTCGGGACTGTACCCAAAAGCCACCGTTTTGCATGCCCTCTTGGACGTGGTAAGGTGGAAATCAAAGCACAATGGGAATCACACAAGACTCTATGATGATCTCGGGTCTACAGATTACCCTGTACCAGTGTCACCAGAGAACTGCCATCTGACGTGAGGTATAATACCATCTGGGAGTTCTCGACGAGTCCGTCCAATGTATCCAGTCTCCACTGAGCACCCGTACACCATCTTTGATGTCAAACACCGATGGATATGGGATCATCCATCGCCCATCATATGGGTCAAGATGCGTATACGCTAGTCTACTCTGGTGTATCGATGCCCTATCTTGACACACCCTTGACTAGGAACAGTTATAGGATGTACTCGTTGACTACCCTAACCCCACTTGTATGATCTCATCATAGTCCCAGTAGTCGAGTACATATCCTAAGGGCTTTATCAACATGTGAGAGTAAGACAGTAAACTAATATAAGTCAACATGTTAAGATAAAGTGAAACCAAATAGCATACTATCATGTCGAGCAAGATAGTCCTCTCTCTCTATATATATCCAAGCATCCACTATAATATACATCATATGTATAATAATGGCCTCTACGGCATACATATAACTAACAGGGGGTGTGTCTAGGGGTTGTATTTATAGGGTAAGGCTAGGGTTTAGGGTAGGTGAAAGGTTTAATTGAAAAATATAATAAAATGTAATAAAATGGAGTAATTGGTATTTTAAAGGGGTTCTGTTACTGGTCTGCACATTTAAACTATGCAGGAGTACAGGGGAGATGACAAGCCCAAACTTTCATGTTTGGGACTTGGCGGTCCGGCCGAGTCCGGCCGAGTCAGGTGGCCGGAATCCCCCCGTCGGTTCATTAGTCCCCTGGCACAGTTAGGTTTTCATGTGTAGTGGGGTTTTTGTGAGTTATGCACGTGTAAACCCTTGGTATTCTAAAAATTCAAAATAAAATAATATTAAAAAATAATGTGGGGTATGGGATTTGAACTCTGGTGGCTTGGTTCAGCAGTGCAAAGTCTTACCAATGAGCTACAATCTCTTTCTTGCTATTAAAAAGCAAAACAAACTTATATCTTGTGCTCAGGCAAAAATACCCCTTTCTGTATTTTTGAATTTTTTTTTACAGAAAGTTGTACAGAAAATTTAGGGTTGTTACAACCCTAGTTTCTTCCAAGAACCCTAATTCTCATTCATCACTATCAATCTAGGTTTAAATCTATCAATAGATAAAAGGGGTAATCTTTATTAGTCATCCATGACTACTAAATCCTAACGAACCCTACAAGCCCTCTTCTTATAAAATTTACTTCCGTATTTAAACTAGATCTGTATTCTACGTCCGTATTTGACGTAGATCTAGAAATTATTCTTCACTATTCTTTATTTTTCTATTCTTCCTCTTTTTCAACACGTCTAATGTAAAATTGAAAGATTCCACATATCCCTGAGGACGACCCGTACTCATCTCGGCTAGCTACACGCGACACCGTTATTGATTGCGGTTAGTACACACTCACACAGAATCAATCAAACCCCTAAGACACTGAGCCGTAGCCGACTAAATACAAGTGGGCCCAAAGTCTCAAAGGTAAATCCAAACCGTCCGTCTCCTTCAAAAGTAAAAACCCCCAAGTACGCGCATGTTTCGGCAGTGACACTGATAAGTCTGACGCTGGAAGTCCGTCCTTCCGTAAAACTCGCCCTCATTTCGGTAGTGATACTAACGAGTCCGATATTGAAGGCCCATCCGGCAGAAAAATTCGCTCTCGTTTAGGCAGCGATACTGAAGAGTCTGGGGAATGTAGGGTGTTTTTCATCACCCTATTGAGATGAGAATACACGGTGCTTATCAGGCGTATACAGATTCTCCCTGCCTAGGATAGGTTGAGATTTATTGATTGTGGGGATCCGAATCTCCGGTAGCCGTGGACTAAACTGCCGTTAATTACCCATCGCCTTTGAAGCGAAAGAATCTCCGATTAACGGGTCAACTAGTCATGCGAGCTCAATGTGCAGTGAACTCCCAGAAATCTTTAGAGATTGCTCAAGGGGGACCCCTTCCTTCTTCCCTTTAACCCTGAATTTTCTTTTGAGCCTTGGATCTTCCCGAAATGGGGGTTCTGGAGATGGGTCTCCTTCCTCCTTTCTGTTGGTTGGATCTTGGAGAAAAGGGGTGAGACTTAAAAATCTCCCCTTTTGGGAATTTGATGGAAGATCCGAGCTCCCTTAAAAGGGTTTTATGGTGAAAAACTGTTTCTATTTGGAAAAAGAAAAGTTAAACTCTTGATTTAATTCAAAAAAAAGAAGAAGGTTTAGAATCTTGAGGAAGAAGGAGGGGGCACAGAACCCTAATTTTTGAGAGAGTGAAAAAAAGTCCTCCTTGATTTCTCTATCATATTTGTCTTTATAAGCTACACACTTTACATTTAGCCCCCTGTGCTTTACCAAATGGCACCTGTGCCACCTCATGCCTTATATGATTATTTCTTTTTACAAATATGTCATGGGGTTTACAAAATTTTGACTTTCTGCCCATTTTTCATACATTTATTTCTTAAAAAATACATTAAACTAATTTAGTGCTTCATTCTTGACATGGAGCCGGACCCTTCCATACTTGGTCCTGACTTGGGCTTGGGCCCACTTGGCTTGAAGGTTGATTGATTTTGACCTGGTCGATCAGGGTGTAACTTTTGACCCCAACAGGGAAGAGGACCTGTCTTGCAACAGCTTGCACAGATTGGGCTTTCATCAAAAAGCAAAACTAAGAGAAACTTTCGAAGTTCCAGAAGGGTCTCTATCCATCATAAAGGTGCCGGAGCAGATGTGCAAAGAGCTTGACGTATTGTCAGCCTCCACCATGGACCAGCTGAAAACCTTCTACGTTCTCGGAAGAAAGAGCAGACAAAAGGGCATCTTATTTTATGGGTCAAATCTTGTCGTACACTCGGACGATTTGTTCGTACAATGCCTTCCCTATGAAAGAGGCATAAGAGCCGTCATAAACCCCTGATACCATGCGTCCGAGATGCGGGAATATTTTAAAAAGTGTAGATATCGTCTATATCAAACAGACTCCGAAGGGAAGTTTTATGAATGGCTATGGCATCCATCTCAGGTCCGGTCACTCATCGATACTGGTTTCATCAGAGAAGAGAAATATGCGAACTAAATCGTATGCATCGTCCCAGTAAAGAAGAAAAATTGCCAAATCTGAGTTTGTATTGATTTTAGAACCTTAACAAAGCATGCCCTAAAGACGATTTCCCGCTTTTGATCATGGAAATGATGGTCGACGATATCTGAAATTATGAGCTGTTCACCTTCATAGATGGTTCGTCTGTATACAATCAGATAAAAATGTCGTCTGAGGATGAGAAGCACACAACATTTTGAACCTTGATCAGCATCTACTGTTACAAGGTGATGCAATTTGGACTGAAGAACACAGACGCCACATATTAAAGGGCAATGACCAAGATCTTTGACGACTTAATCCATAAGGTTGTCAAATGTTAAATTAATGATTTGGTCGTCAAGACTAAAGCCAAAACCAATCACATCCAAGATCTCAGGACCGTTTTCACCAGACTGAGAGAATACGACCTGAAAATGAATCCTCTAAAGTGTGCTTTTGGCTTGTTATCGGAAAAATTCTTGAGCTTTACAGTCCAACATCGAGGGATTGAACTTCTTCTTCTGCCGCATTACCGTCTTCTCCTTCTTCTTCTGCCGTATTACCGCCTTCTTCTTGTCCTTCCCCGTGATATAACCAAGTTGTATAAAATCTAGTAAAACCATATTTAATGATATGAAGTTCTACGATTTCTCCCTTCTTCCAGAACTTATTCCCACATCCATCGCACGGGCAGAGCATCTTCTCTAACACGATCTTATTATGTGCACGTGCAAATTCAATGAAAGCAGCTACTCTTGCGAAAAACTCAGATTGCATGCGTCGTTGCCAATCCACGTACATCCAGTCCTTAACTCTGATGTACTCATGGGTCATGTTAGACTGTATAACATATAAATTGTAGGTTATGGTGATTATATTGAGAAATCTAAGAACGCGATGGCTACTGACAAAGAAGAAAGTCCGTAGCGGCAAGTTTGTAGTTGAAAAGAATAAATTATCGATAAATAAAGTTAGATTTGAAGATACCCAAGTGTGAGTTGTATTCTGTGTATGTGTGTTTCAATTTATGATTTCGCTTAAGTGTAGGGTTGTTAGTACATGTGTATATGCTTTGTATGTGCGTTTGTTGTGTATTCGTGTTGTATGCGTGTGTTTCGGCTGTCGGGGGTAAGGCTTCTATCCCATTAAGAATATATATAGCAGACACCCATTTGCTTGTGCTTTCATCCGTTTCGAGTAAATTTCGGCAGCATCTCCTCCCTGTTCTCCGAATAAACTATAATAGAATAGATAATCATTTCAATGCTGTGAAACAACGTTGAAATGAACATCTAATCTATCTTTGTGCATGGAGAACCAGCGGAAAAGTACCGACGAAATAATTCGAAACAAATGAAAACACAAGTGAATGCAGGTGTTTGTTTTATACATTCCTAACTTGTCCACACTGGACAAATCTATCGGTTATCATACGATTGAATTTTCTCATCACATAAACTATACGACGGTTGTTAGTACCGAACTATACCATCCGATATTTAACAACCTTCGTATAGTTCTATGTCACGACGAACATCGAACGTATGTTAACCGATAGATGGGGACTAAGTCGCGCTTTGATTTTCACATATGAGTATCGATGAGAATATGAAAGTTTCATATTATCATCGAGTATCATATATTGGTTTTAAGTTGAACATTTAATTTGAATAGCTTTTACGATTACGTTTCGTTATTAAGGGTTCGAAGTTTTTTTGTTTAGGGTAAATTTTTATTGCGTTTACGGTAAAGTTGTGCGTTTACGTTATCATCGAGTATCGTCGTGAAGGAACTCGTGCACCCTAAACCCTAACCCTAATTAACCCAAATTAACTCTAATTATCACCCTAACTCAAATTATCCCTAATTAACCCAAAATTAACCCTAATCATCACCCTAATTCAAATTATCCCTAATTAACCCAAAACTAACCCAATTAGCCCAAATTAACCCTAATCAACACTCTAACTCAAATTATCCCTAATTAACCCAATTAATCCAAATTAACCCTAATCAACACCCTAACACAAATACACTTTATTTTACCTAATTAACCCAAATTAACCCTACCCCAATCCCTAACCCAAATTAACCCAACCCTAATCATCACCCTAACTCAAATTATAATTAACTCTAGCCCAAACCAAAATTAACCCTAACCCTAACCCTAATCATCACCAACCCTATTTTACCTAATTAACCCTAACCCTAACCCTAACACTAACCCTAACACTAAACCGAACCCTAACCCTAACCCTAGTTAACCCGGACGTATACTAGCAACCGTAACCCTAACCCTAAAATCAACAATAACACAAAAATAAGCAAAATTATAAGTTCAAAATTCAAATTAACTCACCTGAGTAGTAATTTTTCCGGCGGCAATTAGCTTGACGAGGTGCAGGAGGCCGGGGAGGCGCACGGGTGTGGTGGCGAGGAGGCGTGCAGGTCTCTTTGCTGCGGCCAACTACGATGACGAAGGTGATGATGGGCGACGAGGAGGAGCGCACGGGTGTGATGGCAAGGAGGCACGCGCGGGAGATCGATTGCGGGGGAGTGTGTAATTTTGGGAACGATGAGGAAATTTCTGGGCTTTATTTTTTTTTATAAATAACCCTTCTTTGCCCCTACGGGTTAATTCTCTTTCTCTTGCGGCTCCGTAGAGACAAATAACATATTACATTTTAATATTTTTTAATTAATCCGCAAGGCACCGTAGGTTCAAATCGATGGCCCTACGGATTAATCCGTAGAGGCAATAAAAAGTTGCCCCTACGGATTTCTTTATCCGTAGGGGCAACCCCTTATTGTAGTAGTGAAGGAGTGAAGTGAGTGAAGGGTAAGACGAAAAGCGAACATGGGATGAATTCTTCTTGGGGTTATATGTTATACTTATTGGGGTTCTTATGCAACCTTCAGTTATCCATTGTTTCTTTGATTTTCTCTTCTATTCTCTTTTCTTAAGTGTTGTTTTAATTTTCTAATTACTAGAAACATAATGATGTTGATTATAAATTCTTTTGATTTTAATTAACAATGATCTAGATTAACTTAAGAAAATTCAATCTAGAATTAACACTAGCGAAAAACTTGTATAAGAATATAGATAATATTAATGAGAACCTAGTTAAGCAAAACATTTTATTAAGAGTATAAAAGGAGAAGCCAAAACACCAAATTAAATAATTTCTATAATTATCACTATTTCTTAGATGGTAGGAAACATTTTCTTTCTCACTCCAAATTCTCCAAACCTTTAAATTCCCAGCAGCTCCAAACTGCAGCATGGATTTCCAACTTGTTCCATTCACTAATGCATCTCCTTAAAATAATACTTTCATGAAATAAACAATTTCGGTGCTTTATAGGAAAAATAGAAAATTTGAGTACCTAAAAACTTGAAAAACTAGTGTATTTATCAACAAGGAGTAGAATCAACATGGTATTTATCTACAGAAAAAGATAAAATATAATAGTGTAAATTTCAACAAATACTCCAATTAACTTTATTCAACATTCAAACATTGTGTCATAATAATTATTCAAAATAATTCATTTTCCCCTGCCAAAAACTGCCAAAAACGGCTAGGTACACATACATTGCATTTAGAGGGCACAAAATAACGTCGGCTTCTCATACCAAATTCTACAGCTCACAATTTGACCGTCAAAAAGTAAGTGTCTAGGCCTCAAATACATTGCATCAAAAAATTGAGAATTTTGCGTTAGTTTTTGGTAAAATTCAAATACATTGCATCAATAAAATTAAATAATTTCTAAATTTATATATTATGTACATTGCACAGTTGTTTGTCAAAATAGCCGTCATATTTTTTTGCCAAAAAGGACACCTGTCAAGACAGCTGTTATTTGGTATATTGCATAAAAAATAGATGTTGCTTAGTACATGCAAGAATCTTCTCTGCAAGGGCCAGTACAAACATATCTTTTCTCTCATCCCAAATTAGCCTAGCTTGAAACTCCACTTATGGCTACCATCATCCAAAAGAGGAAAATAGACAGCTCACCGGAACTTAGAGAGGGAGCTCTTAACGGCAATCGGCTAAGTCTTCTTCCGGCGGAAATTCTGCTTACAATCATCTCACTTCTCTCTATCAAAGATGCTGCAAGAATCACTGTCCTCTCCTCACGATGGCGCCATCTTTGGCCCGTTACGCCTCGAAACTTTGATGATTCCTCTCTCATTCCCCTTCGAACATCAGCAAGCCTCACTGACGAAGATCACCGTTGCATCGCCGTCATCAGTCGCCTCTTGAACCTCTCCCCTTCCGATCCGATCCAAAGCTTCACCCTCTCTCGATCCCCTCTTAAAAAAATCAACCACATCATTCACGGTTGGTTTGAAACCCTAGCTCAAAGAAATCTTGAGCAATTCACACTTCGAGACTACAGCCCACGCCCTAGATATCCCTTGCCTTCTTGTTCGCTTTTCAATTCATGCTCTCTACAAACATTGCATATCGCTAGCTGCAAGATTTTACCACAAACAATCATGTGTTTCCCAAACCTTGGGTATTAGTACTTGAAGAGATTTATCTTGTTGAAGAATCTTTGGTCGGTTTAGTGTCAAATTGCCCAACTCTTGAAGACTTGCAGGTTGTGCGTTGCCTTTGGCTTGCTAACATCAGGATCAGTAGTTCACAGAGCTTGCGTGCCTCTTTGCATTACACTATTGAGCCTCGGGAATTGGACATTTTCTATTTCAATTTTACATGTATAATGTTTCATGCACTCCTAAAATATCTTCAAGTTTACTTATAGGTTATGAACTCATGTAATCAACTGTTGATATTTTATTAGCAGAGAAACTAGTGAATTATATCTTTTGAGGATCACAACTTCATAAGCCATAGGAATCAACTCATGACACCATTTACTGGACTTGCCTTTATATATGTCTGATTACTCTTGTAGAGATGGAGAATATCTAAAGGATGCAAAACCTAGAATATAGAAAATTGTTACAAGATATATATATATATATATATATATATATATGCAAAACCTAGAATATAGAAAATTGTTACAAGATAGATATATATATATATATATATATATATATATATATATATATATATATATATATATATATATATTCCCGACGATCAGCACCCATCATCTTCATATTTATCATCTAGGACGTGGACACACCAAATTTCATGTGATTCTACCACTTTCACCGTTGATTTACTGAATGCAAAATTATCGGTTTACCGACAATAGAACTTTTTACATTGTTAATCCAACGGTGAAAAATGGTATTTAGAATCAAATGAAATTTGGTGTTTTCGCGTCTTAGACGATAAAGAAGATGACTGTGGATGCCGATCATTGAATAAAATATTGGAAGATGTATTTTTTTGACAGCACATGATGAAAAACCCTTCTAGAGCCTCTTTTGTTCATTATTATCTCTCTCTCTCTCTCTCTCTCTCTCTCTCTCTCTTTATATATATATAGAGAGAGAGAGTAATGGAGGAAGGTATCATATAAGGGAATTTCCTCCTACGACGTCGAAAATATACACCCTTCATAATTTTTTTCAACGATCGGCACTCATCATCTTCATCTTTAGTATCTAAGATGTGGATACACTAGTAAAATAGGGGGTTGCCTCTACGGATATTGGAATCCGTAGGGGCAGATTTAACTTGGCCCTACGGATTAATCCGTAGGGCTAAAAGGTTGCCCCTACGGGCACAGACGTCCAAGAATAAAAATATTAATTCTTAATTTGGTGTTTGCCCCTACGGAGCCGCAAACAAAAGACCTACGGGTATATCCGTAGGGGCAACTAAATATCGATTTAACAAAAGTACAGATCGATCGCCTACGCTCACTTTCTCTCTCTCTCTCGATCGCGCGCGAAAAAAATCCCCAAATCGCCACGCCGTCGTCGCCACCGTCGTTCTCCTCATCGCCACCGCCGTTCTAGTCGCCACCGCCATTCTCGTCGCCACCGCGGTTCAGGTCGTCGCCACCGCCGTTCAGGTCGTCGCCCCAGCCCCAGCAGCAGCTGTTCAGGTGAGTAAATCTTGAGGTAAATTAAAGAATTTTTTGATTATTTTGGGCTTAGGGTTCATGGCTGGGTCTGGGGTTGCGCGCGCGAGTTGGGGTTTGGCAGGGGTCGCGGTCGCAGTCGGGGTCGGGGTCAGGGTTAGGGTTAGGGTTGGGGTTCGGCTGCTGCTGGGGTGGGGCTGGGGTTAGGGTTTGCCTTAGGGTTGGTGTTGGGGTTTAGCTGGCCACGCTGGGGTTAGGGTTAGGTTGGGGCTGGGCTGGGCTGGGGCTGGGGGCTGGGGCTGGGTTGGGGTTAAGTGGTGGGGAGTTGGAAAAAAACAAGAAAATGAAAGAGTAATGAATGTGAGAAATTAAGAATGAGAACAATTGCACAACAAATTTATTGACAAGAAAATGAGAGAGTAATGAATGTGAGAAATTAAGAATGAGAACAATTGCACAGAAAAAGCTATGCCTGACTAGGGGGGATGGTTCTATGTGCTTTCAGAGAGCAACTTGGGGTTAGGGTTAGGTGGATTGATGACAACAAAATACCATAATTTATAACTATATTACTCATCTAATGTGTATGGCATGTGAAAGCTAGTTGAAGGTCGAGGCAAGCACAACAAATTTGTTGGATGGGACAATGTCAATAGGAGCTCAATGCTATTTGGAAAAATAATAATTCAAAGACATAGTGGAGTTTCCGATTGGTGGCATGGATTAGTTTGATGTATGTAGTTGGTTTGATTTATGAAAAAATGGGGAGACAACATGCATGTATGCATATAGGTAACATCTGCCAATATGCCATATCCAGACCGCAATCTATTTTTGCCTATTGGCTAATATAAAAATATCGGCCCGCGTATATGACATAATCAAAGTTGTTAAATCTTGATACGGTTTGTGTTTCGTTTTTTTATTTATCAGTTCTATCAATGTTGCGTATAACGCTTTATGATATCAGTATCCTACATTTGTAGTTTTAATTGTTAATTGTTATAGATGAATATCATTGCAATAATAGTTTTTGGTTGATGAATGCTATTGCAATATAGGATGATCAGTTCTATCAATCTTGATCTCAATGGTTTAAAATCATGTTACACATACAACACGAATGCACAACAAACGCATAATTAGAGAGCGACTCGAGATATTCAGGTTAAAACCAATATATGATACTCGATGATAATATGAAATCTTCATATTCCCATCGATACTCATATATGAAACTAAAAGCGCCACTTAGTCCCCGTCTATCGGTTAACATACGTGCGATGCTCGTCGTGACCTAGAACTATACGAAGGTTGTTAAATATCGGACAGTATAGCTCGATACTAACAACCGTCGTATAGTCTACGCGATGAGAAAATTCAATCGTATGGTAACCCATAGATTTGTCCCGTGTGGACAAGTTAAGAATGTATAAAGCAAACGCCTTCATTCACTTGTGTTTTCATCCGTTTCGAGATATTTCGTCGGTACCTTTCCGCTGGTTCTCCGTGTACAAAGATAGATTAGATGTTCATTTCAACGTTGTTTCACAGCTTTGAAATGATTATCTATTCTATTACAGTGTACTCGGAGAACAGCGGGGAGGTGCTGCCGAAATTTACTCGAAACGGTTGAAAGCACAAGTGATGGGCGTTCGCTCTATACATTCTTAATGGGATAGAAGCCTACCCCCGACAGCCGGAACACACACATACAACAAGAAAACACAACAAACGCATAATTAGAGAGCGATTCGAGATGTTCGGGTTAAAACCAATATATGATACTCGATGATAATATGAAACCTTCATATTCCCATCGATACTCATATATGAAACTAAAAGCGCCACTTAGTTCCCGTCTATCGGTTAACATACGTGCGATGCTCGTTGTGACCTAGAACTATACGAAGGTTGTTAAATATCGGACAGTATAGCTCGATACTAACAACCGTGGTATAGTCTACGCGACGAGAAAATTCAATCGTATGGTAACCCATAGATTTGTCCCGTGTGGACAAGTTAAGAATGTATAAAGCAAACGCCTTCATTCACTTATGTTTTCATCCGTTTCGAGATATTTCGTCGGCACCTTTCGCTGGTTCTCCGTGTACAAAGATAGATTAGATGTTCATTTCAACGTTGTTTCACAGCTTTGAAATGATTATCCATTCTATTACAGTGTACTCGGAGAACAGCGGGGAGGTGCTGCCGAAATTTACTCGAAACGGTTGAAAGCACATGTGATGGGCGTTCGCTCTATACATTCTTAACGGGATAGAAGCCTACCCCCGACAGCCGGAACACACACATACAATAAGAATACACAACAAATGCATAATTAGAGAGCGATTCGAGATGTTTGGGTTAAAACCAATATATGATACTTGATGATAATATGAAACCTTCATATTCCCATCGATACTCATATATGAAACTAAAAGCGCCACTTAGTCCCCGTCTATCGGTTAACATACGTGCGATGCTCGTCATGATCTAGAACTATACGAAGGTTGCTAAATATCGGACAGTATAGCTCGATACTAACAACCGTCGTATAGTCTACGCGACGAGAAAATTCAATCGTATGGTAACCCATATATTTGTCCCGTGTGGACAGGTTAAGAATGTATAAAGCAAACGCCTTCATTCACTTGTGTTTTCATCCGTTTCGAGATATTTCGTCGGTACCTTTCCGCTGGTTCTCCGTGTACAAAGATAGATTAGATGTTCATTTCAACGTTGTTTCACAGCTTTGAAATGATTATCTATTCTATTACAGTGTACTCGGAGAACAGCGGGGAGGTGCTGCCGAAATTTACTCGAAACGGTTGAAAGCACAAGTGATGGGCGTTCGCTCTATACATTCTTAATGGGATAGAAGCCTACCCCCGACAGCCGGAACACATACATACAAACGCATAATTAGAGAGCGATTCGAGATGTTCGAGTTAAAACCAATATATGATAATATGAAACCTTCATATTCCCATCGATACTCATATATGAAACTAAAAGCGCCACTTAGTCCCCGTCTATCGGTTAACATAACGTGCGATAATTTATTCTTTTCAACGACAAACACACACACAAAGCATATACACGGATTTTCTCCTTTGTCAGTAACTATCCCGTTCTTACATTTCTCAATATAGTCAGCATAACCTACAATTTATATGTTATTCAATCTAACATGGCCCATGAGTACGTTAGAGTTAAGGACTGGATGTATGTGGATTGGAAACAACGTATGCATCCTAAGTTTGTCGCAGAAGTTGCTGCTTTCCTTGAATTTGCACGCGCACATAATAAGATCATAATAGAGAAGATTCTCTGTCCGTGCGATAGATGTGGCAATAAGTACTGGCAGAAGGTAGAATTGGCAGAGCTTCATATTGTAAAACATGGGTTTACTAGACTTTATTCAACTTGGAAATATCACGGGGAAGGAGAAGAATGCAGTACTGCGGTTGAAGAAGAAGGAGAAGAAGAAGAATTCGGTAATACGGCAGGAGACGGAAATTTATATCCATCAGAAGAAATGGAGGATATGGTAGAGGCTGCCCTAGGTGAATCTATTCGTACCGAAGATGACATTCCTTCCGGTCAAGGACCGCGTGCGGATAAATATGAAAATTTCATGAATGATGCTAGGAAACCAATTTATGAGAATGCGAAGTATTCCACCCTCTCATGGTTCGTCCAACTTTTCCAGATTAAGTCCCTAAATGGATGGAGCAACAAGTCATTCACAATGCTTCTTTCGTTCTTGAAAGATTCTATGAATTTTTTTGAATTTTAGCAGGAAGGTTTGTTATTGCGGCCATCGACGTTTTCTGCCTCCAGACCACCCCTATAGGTTAGACACGGTTCACTTTGATGGTCATCAGGAGCTTCTTGGACCTCCATCCCCATTATCCGGAGAGGACGTGACTGCTAAATGGGATGGTTACAATAACGTGACCTTCGGGATGGATCCGATGAAACAGGTCAAACCACAATATTGGAACAAGTTAAGCATTTTCTTCGAGCTTCTGTACTGGTCTACAAATTCAGTGCGTCATTGTCTGGACGTCATGCATATAGAGAAGGGAGTATCAGAGCACATACTTAACTTGCTTCTGTGTAAAGACGGGAAATCGAAAGACAACATGAATGCTCGGATGGATCTACAAGAGTGGGGAATAAGAAGTGAATTGCACTCTAGACCGATAGCGGGTAAACCGGGCAAGTTTGTACTTCCCAATGCCGCTTATCATATGTCACAACCGGAGAAGAAAAGATTCCTGTAGGTGTTGCATGATTTGAAAGTCCCCACAGGTTTCTCAGGATCATTCAGCAAGAAAATAAAAATTGTGAAGGGCAAGATCGATGGGCTGAAAAGTCATGATCACCATGTTATCTGGAGCACCTTCTTCCATTAGCCCTCAGGACTTCTCTCCCCGACTCGGTTGGTCTAGTAATCAACGACCTATGTTGTTTTTTCAGGGAGTTGTGTGCTAAAACACTGGAGGTTGCGACGCTGGATAAACTAGAAAATTCTATTGTGTTGATACTTTGCAAGTTTGAGCGTATTTTCCCACCGTCATTTTTCGATATCATAATACACTTGACGGTTCATCTTGCAACTGAGGCGAAGTCAGCCGGACCAGTACAATATCGATGGATGTATCCCGTCGAGAGGTACATGTAATTTTTCGTTTCGCGCAATTTATAAATTTATTGTTGTCATGTATGCCCGTATTTATTTATTCAACATATTCTCATTAGGTACCTCTACACTCTTAAGAAGTATATACGCAATAAAAATCGACCAGAGGGTTCTATCATGCAAGGTTATCTTCTTGATGAAACAACCACATTTTGTTCCCGCTATCTGGACGAGAACATTGAGACAAGGCTTAACCGACCACGAAGAATTCAAGACGGGCCATATGGTAAAGCCGAGTATAAGAGGGTAGACACTATGTTTATCAACAAGATATACCGGTTTATCTTGCTTAATTGCGCATATCTTGAACAAATTAGAGAGTAAGTTCTTTTGGATTAATTGTTATATCTGTGTTTGTGTGTGTATGAAATGACATAATGTTAATGTCACAATTACTTGTCGAAAACAGAACTCATTTTAACGAGGTACGTGAGGGGCATCCTGATTGGAACGAAAAACGTTTGGAAAAATACCATCAGGATAATTTTTGTGATTGGGTCACAGATCATGTAAGTTATTCGAATAACATTTTATTGCTATCAGTTTTAATCTAAACTTGTATCGTTATGTATTTTGTCGTAAAATTTGTTTTGTTAGATCCACGATCCGAACTTGTCTGCATCATTTGAGAGTGATTCAAGATGTTTAGCTCAATTTCCTAGTATGGAGGTTGCATATTACAAAGGATTTGGTGTCCTTGGATACAAATTCGAAGTTAAGGACATAGAAACATCTAGAACCACTCAGAATAGTGGGATTGCGACGGTAGGATCGGACGGTGTGATTTACTATGGGTACTTAAATTGTATACTCGGCATCCACCATCCCGGACGATCAGAACCCTTTTATATATTCCAGTGTACTTGGTACGATCCGCGAACCGATACGGACAGGTGGAGAAGCAGTCTTGGGACTTGGAAAGATGAATATGGATTGACCAGTATGAACACACTTCGATTTTACGGTCAGGACGATTGATTAATCCAAAAAATTGTAGTTTACCGTAATCAGAAACGGCGTCGCTTTGCAGCTAGCCGGTGAGTACGGGTCGATCCGCAGAGATGTGTAATTTCTTGTTTTTGTGTTATAACGAGTTGATTCAGATTGTTGTTTGGTTTTTGTCGATTGATTTAAAAACTAATTTATAAGATATTAAAGAACTCGTTAGGGTTAGGTCTAAGGTAGGGTTGATGAGATCAATATTGTCACACACCTCTTTCAATGCCTTTTGATTAAAGCTTTCTAGAAAATCACAGCAATTATTAGCAAAGGGGATTAGGATGATCGGGAAGAAACGAAGCTTCTTCCTCTAGATCCTTGTCCGTCCTTTCCTATTAATTGCTGCAATCTTCATGGACGTCATGTATGTCCGGCCTTTTAGACTACGGTTCACCGTTACCTCGTAGGTAGGGTGCCGTAAGGGGCGGATCATGCATGCGTGCATGAAGTTCTTATTTTGAAAATATTTTGGCATTGAAGGAGGTGAGAGATATCCATCTCTCACTCCCTCTCTTGTTCCTAACCCTAACGAGCGAGGATTTTACTCGCTCATTAGGGAATTATTTAAAAGCGACATTTTTGTTGTTTATCTTTTAAAGTGTTACTCTTACTACAGATTAAAAATAGCTAAACTAGTTAACTACAGCAAACAATGGGATAACTAGGGCAAAACTAAGGCAGGAATTAAATAAATTAAAACTTACAAGAAGGTTGATGCTCTAAATCTCCCAACAAATCTGAACTTTTATTGATTGAAAAAGAGGCATACATTTTACAGATTTTGAGTACAATTTATAAGCAACCAGTGAAGCTAGGGTTACAGACTCTCGTAGACATGCAATTACAGATTTTCCCCCTAAAAATCCCAACACCCGCACCGTCGCACCGACACAAGAAGTCGGTGCCGACAAGGGCACCTTAAGGCCGCGGAACCGCGGCAATGATAGGCCTTTGGCCGCGGTTCCGCGGCCCTTTGGTGGCTTCATGCCACCATCTTCTGTGGTCTTCATTCTGGGTTCTTGGGCTTATTTGTTCTTCACTATTTTTCTCTGTTTGACTTCTTGGTCTTTTCCAGATCTTCAATGAAAACTTGTAAGGAGCTTTTGACCGTTCACTTTCGTCTTTTGGACCTTGCACTGTTCTTCATCTCGGCTTGAGTAAGATCTGTCTGCTTGTTGGTCAAAAGTATCTTTTCTGTAGCATCTCTCGTCTTTTTCACTGTATTTGTTCCAAGAGCCTGTATCCTGTGTCATGCAACAAACGAGCGTCAAAAGTACCTGTTTACTTATAAAATGCATAAAAGTGGGGCGTATGAATTGCAATATTATGATGTGAACAAATACCCCCAAACTTATCTTTTGCTCGTCCTCGAGCAAACTTATTATTTTATTCTAACCTAGCCGCACTTTCGCAGGGAAACGCGATTGCACTGAGCACGTGCAATAAGCCGTTTAACCTCTAGGTGTCCCTAGTAGGAGGAGTGTTGTCTCCTGAGGGTTTTCAGCGGATTACACCCACAAAATCCTATCAACTTGGTTTTTCGACTTTTGTTTTCCAATTAGGTTTTCTAACAAGGAATTCTATTATCGTCGCCCTGCAAATTATCCACCCATATTATTCACACTTTCTTATTATGTAACTTAAGATTGTACATGTTCTATAAAATTACTTAGAATTCAGCATTTCTTAAGTTTTTCTTCTAGAGTTTCATCTCCATTTAGGAATTTCTATCAACTCTATTAAAGATACAAGTTTTATTTTTCATTCCTTTCTCTTATCTAAACTCTAATCACATATCCCCACGTGTGTGTAATTTTTCACCCCTACACTTGGAAATTCAAATCAAGCAATCGTACTCTCGTCCATTGTCCAAAGCACTTATTAATTTGTGAATTTTTCTTAACTTTCGCTTATACATCCTTCATGCGACCGTTAATACTTCTTGAGGTACCAACAGCCGATTACAAGATGCGTTAGCCCTTTAAAGCGTATTTCCTAGTTTTGCAACACCCAAGGCTTTTAGCAGTGACTCCCAAACCAGTTGGTCTAAGGCACTAGGTGATGAAGTACCCTCGCTAATTAATTTTCTAGCCCTAAGTAATCACAAAAACCAGTGTCCATTTTTTTTATTCACTTTTTTTTTCTTTTTTTTTTCTTTTCATTGTGCTAAGGACTTTAGACAAGAGTAGTTCAAGGTCTCTTCTACTAATCCAAGCTTCAAGGTGCGTGATTGTGCATTTTGTAGGGTATATGTTTTTAGAATCTAAACTTAAGTTAGGAACTATTTTTCGAACTTATACTTTAATAAGAATATTAATAATCTTCCCTCATTTTGACTTAGCCCACGAAGTGAACCCAAAATTTGCCTATTTCTAAATAAACTACAAGGCATATACTTTCTACCGTTAAACTTTAAGGAATGTTTATTTTTAGGGTTTTTAATTCGCTAAGTCTAAGATCTAGTTTTTCCTAGCCAGTTAATCTTTTTATCAAACTCAAGTTAATTAACCAAAATTGAATACAATAATTTTTATAATTTTTGAATTTTTTCAATTTTTATGGGTTTTTCAGTTTTCTAAATTTTTTTTTATTTTTCAAATTTTTAAATTTTTATGAATTTTTATATAAAAATGCAATGCAGAAATTAAATATGCAAAAGGAAAAGAAAATATATACAATATGCAGTGCAAAAGATAACTATATACATTACCCTCTCCCCCAAACTTGAGCAAAGCAGTGCCCTCACTGCCCGGCCCCACGTCGCGCTCGTGAGCGTGACTGTGATCGTTCCCCTCTAGCCAACAGTGTTTGGATTCCCCTCTCAATTTCCGTCAGCCGACGGTCGTGATCTCGTGCAGTTGCCTTAAACTCATCTCTCAAAGAATCGATTTTCCTTACTGTTCTCCTCACTAATCGCGCATGCTCCTGGGGAGTTAGTTCTTCCCCGCTCGAAGTCGAGCTCGAGCTAGGGGTCTGTGCAGGTACATTTTCTGCCGGTTCGGTTCGTGTCCAAATATCTGTGAGTCTAGAGTAGGACGATGAGACGCCCTCTACAAGTGGTCGAACCGGGACACCGTCTATCATATATGAGTCAAATTCCTCGGCGGGGAAGAAATAACGGCAGAGTTGGGTAACGAGCATGGGACATGGGTATACGGAACCTCGTTTCCCCGTACCTATAGATTGGAGCAAAACCGTGCACATGTCGAACCTAGGATTCTTCATCATCAGTGTGTGTACGACATGTAAAGAAGGGGTGAAAAAGGTCGTGTTGTGGGAACTACCGAAGATATTGTTTTGTGCCCACCGGCATACAGTTAAAACGTTCGCGAAAAGGGTCCGTGCTTGGATGCCCTTGCGCTGTTCTCGTGCACAGTCATTACCCATCAACGGCATATAATCTTCAAAGCGCAGTGGGTGTTCATGTGCAGGTACAGGTGGTATGAGTGTAACCTCGTGTATCAAGTCCCTATCGATGTGAATTTCACGATTTCCCCAATTCAGTTTAATGTAACCTAAGTTGTCAAGGCTATTATCTTCCATGGATTCGTAAAATAGGGCAACTAGGTTAGGTAGAGCAAACGCAGATGCATGATTATAGAGGAGGAAATTCCAGCCCCTTTGTGCGATTTCATGTGCGAAATATGTACCGTATACCTCGTGTGCGAAAACAGGGGAAAAATCCCGTTCAAACTGCATTTTATGTGCCATTACGATTTTTCAGGAAAAAAAAATATATATGCAGGAACAGAGACTAAGGACTCAGATTTACCTCCCCTGAAAAATTCAGGGGGCGACGACTCAGAACAGCGGCGGTTGCGCGGCGGGAGGTGGCAGAGGCGGTGGATGCGCGGCGCTCTGGTAGAGTTGCGGCGATATTTTTCTGCAGAGGCTAGGGGGCGGCGGCTAGGGTTTTATGAAGAGGAAATAATTTAGGGTAAAAGAACAGAGGCTCGGTTTCCTTTAAATAGAGGGGAGAGAAGGTGATTTGCAGAAAACACCCTCTAAAACGAGGGTTTCATTTGTAAAATCAGCTCTTAATCTGCAAATTTGCAATTAGGTCCAAAAATTATTATTTTTTATTAAAAAAATTTTTATTTATTTTTAATTATTTTTTTAATATATATATACAAACAATATACACACCCCCAAACTTATTTGAAATAATGTTTTGGGAAAAGAAATTTGGGGTTGAAAGTGGAGGAAGATCAATCGGTGTAAATCGGCTCCTGCAAAAACAGGAGCTCCTCCGTAGGGTCCGCTGTGAAGAACGGTTTCAGTCGATGCCCATTCACCTTGAATAAGGTACCGTCTTCAGGATTCTCAAGATCAACCGCACCGTGCGGATAAACGGTGCGGACTATAAAGGGTCCTCTCCATCTGGACCGGAGCTTGCCGGGATGAAAATGTAAACGAGTGTCATAAAGTAGAACCTGTTGACCAGGTTCGAAAGTTTTTCGCAAAAGGTGTTTATCGTGGAACACCTTGGCTCGGTTTTTAGCGGTTATGGCATTATCATATGCCTCATCCCTCAGCTCCTCCAACTCATTCAATTGCAGCTTTCGATTGCTGCCCGCATCTCCTAAAGACAAATTCAGCTCTTTGATAGCCCAGAATGCTTTATGCTCGATCTCCACTGGGAGGTGGCAAGCCTTCCCGTACACAAGTCGGTATGGAGACATACCAAGATCGGTCTTATATGCAGTACGGAAAGCCCATAGTGCATCTATCAGTTTAAGTGACCAATCTTTACGGTTTTTGGAAACCGTTTTCTCCAAGATTTGCTTTATTTGCCGATTTGACACCTCGGCCTGCCCACATGTTTGAGGGTGATATGGCGTTGACAATTTGTGGGTGATAGAGTATTTCCGCATTAAGGACTCGAAAGTCCTATTGCAGAAGTGAGAACCATTATCACTTATTATTGCCCGAGGGTGCCCAAATCGAGAAAATATGTGTTCTTTAAGGAATCGAACGACAACTTTATTATCGTTCGTTCGGCTGGGCACAGCCTCGACCCACTTAGAAACATAGTCAACCGCCAACAGAATATACAAATTTCCAAAGGAGTTAGGAAATGGACCCATGAAATCTATACCCCAAACATCAAAAATGTCCACAACCAAAATAGGTTGGAGCGGTATTTCGTTTCTCCGCGAAATCCGGCCCAAGTGTTAGCACCGGGAGCAAGTTTTGCAGTATTCAAATGCATCCTTGAAGAGTCGTGGCCAATAGAAACCACACTGCAAAACTTTTTCGGCTGTCTTCTTTGGGCCAAAGTGCCCGCCACATGCTTGATCGTGGCAAAAGGACAGCACGCTCTTGACCTCACTTTCAGGCACACACCGACGAATGATTTGGTCGGAACAGTATTTAAAAAGATAGGGTTCATCCCAGTAAAAATGCTTTACTTGGGATAAAAATCGAAGTTTATCCTGTTTCGACCAATCATTAGGAATCAGGCTGGTGGCTAAATAGTTCACAATATCGGCGAACCATGGTTCGCAAGAAACGGTCAAGAGTTGCTCGTCGGGAAAAACATCAGTGATTGGAAAATCGAGCGTGGGCGAAGAAGGGAGTCGTGATAGGTAATCAGCTACTACGTTTTCACATCCCTTTTTGTCCTTAATGACAAGGTCAAATTCTTGTAATAAAAGGATCCAACGTATTAGCCTTGACTTAGCATCTTTCTTCGCGAAAAGGTGGCGAAGAGCTGAATGATCAGTATATACAACGACTGGAGAGCCGATTAAATAAGGCCGGAATTTTTCGAGTGCAAACACAACAGCTAAAAACTCTTTCTCTGTTGTTGTGTAGTTAAGTTGGGCCTCATTTAGTGTTCGGCTAGCATAATAAATCACGTGCGGCATCTTATTAATGTGCTGTCTAAGAACAACGCCAATAGCAAAGTCTGATGCGTCGCACATGATTTCAAAAGGGTGTGTCCAGTCGGGAGATGAGAGGATGGGCGCAGTGATGAGTGAATGTTTCAAAGACTCAAATGCTTCAATGCATGTGGAGTCGAAAGCGAATGTTGTGTCCTTGGCCAGTAATAGAGTCAAGGGTCTAGCAATCTTGCTAAAGTCCTTGATAAACCGTCTGTAGAAACCGGCGTGGCTAAGGAAGGCTTTAATATCTTTGACGCATTTCGGGGGAGGGAGGTTAGAAATCACTTCGATTTTTGCTCTATCTACCTCGATGCCGTTTTGCGAGATGACATGTCCTAAGACAATGCCCTCTCGCACTATGAAATGGCACTTCTCCCAATTCAATGTTAGGTTCTTATCCCTGCAGCGGGTAAGAACAGCGTCAAGATGGCGTAAACACTCGTCGAAGGAGTCGCCAAAGATGGAGAAATCATCCATAAAGATCTCCAAGAACTTTTCAACCATGTCTGAAAAGATCCCCATCATACACCGCTGAAATATCGCGGGTGCATTGCATAACCCAAAGGGTATGCGACGATAGGCAAACGTGCCAAAGGGACAAGTGAATGTTGTCTTGTCTTGATCCTCTTTGGCGATGGGGACTTGGTTGTAACCGGAATAGCCATCGAGAAAGCAATAGAACTCGTGCCCTGCCAATCGCTCGAGCATTTGGTCAATGAAAGGTAAAGGAAAGTGGTCTTTCCTTGTTGCGGCATTGAGTTTTCTATAGTCTATGCAGACTCGCCACCCAGTTTGGGTGCGAGTGGGAATCAATTCATTTGCCTCATTTGTAATGACCGTAATGCCCGATTTCTTTGGCACGACATGGATTGGGCTAACCCATTGGCTATCCGAGATAGGGTAAATGTTACCGCTATCCAGACACTTGACAATTTCCTTCTTAACAGCCTCTTTCATGATGGGGTTGAGGCGCCTTTGTGGATCCTGTGCTGGCTTGGCATCATCCATTAAGTGTATATGATGTTCGACTATGAGGGGACTAATCCCCTTAATGTCCGCCATAGACCAGCCGAAAGCTTGCCGATTATTATGTAAGACCATCAAAAGAGCCTTCTCTTGCTCAAGAGCTAGAGAGGCTGATATAATGACAGGTAAGGTCTCATTATCACCTAGATAAGCATATTTTAGGTGTGTCGGCAAAAGCTTTAATTCGAGTTTAGGAGGTGAAATAATAGATGGTAACAATGGGGTAGTTGTTTCAAACTCGAATGATTCCATCAAAGGTTCGAACCGAGTGTACGCAACAGTGTCGGATGGTTCAACTAACTCATCCGAAAAAGCAAAAGACTCCAATTCAGGTGATGAGTCTTCAAAGTCATCAACGAAGGTAAAGCACTCAAAATCATTATCCGTGGTGAAAGCTGCGTCGGATTCTAGGAGGAACGCACTAGTGGCGTTGACATTGCTGTGATCGAACAAAAAATTATCGAATTCACAGTCCTCCTCCACGATCTCATTGATCGAGCAAACATCGAGTACGCTAGCATTGGGCTCAGCAGGCTGACTTCCCAACTTGAAAATATTGAGCTCAATTGTCATATTGCCGAAAGATAGGTTCATTGAACCATTACGACAATTGATCACTGCGTTGGAAGTAGCTAGAAATGGTCGACCAAGTATTACCGGAATTTGGTTCCGGGGGTTAGCAACAGGTTGTGTATCCATCACAATAAAGTCAACGGGGAAAATGAAATCCCCTACTCTAATTAACACATCCTCCAGCTCTCCCCTAGGATGGGTTATTGACCGGTCGGCCATTTGGAGAGTACAGTGAGTGGGCTTAAGCTCTCCAACGCCCAATTGCTCGTACACAGAATAGGGTAGCAAATTGACGCTCGCGCCAAGATCTAATAGTGCTCTATTGATGTTCTTGTCCCCAATTGTTATCGAAATGGTAGGACACCCGGGGTCCTTTTGCTTTGGGGGAAGGGAATTTACAAGAGCATCACTAATAGCACTAGCCACAAAAACTTTCTTTGGCACTTGTGACTTCCTCTTTTTGGTGCATAAGTCCTTTAAAATTTTTGCATATGAAGGAACTTGCTGGATGGCATCCAAAAGAGGGATATTTATGCTAACCTGTTTGAACAACTCAACAATCTTTTCCATCTGTGGAGTTGGTTTATTGGATCTCAACCTATTAGGGAAAGGAACATTTTGAAAGGTGGTTGAGTCCAATTTTTGCGGATCAGATTGTCGAGTTGGAACGGCACCCCGTGTAGATGTGTTCGTGTTGTGAGAAATGGGTCCGTTCGAGCCAGAAGGGGTAGAGCCATGTGAAGGGTGGAGAATAGGCTCTACGGAAGAAGAAGAAGGTGAAGAAGATGAAGAAGTCCCACCGGCAGGGGTGTCATTGTTCATGCCCACATTTTTCTGCAATACTTTTCCCGATCTTAACGTGGTCACAGCATTTACGTTATGATTCTGCTGTTGGTAGGCAGCATGTGCATGACCGGGGTTGGGTAGTGGTTTAGACGGAAGTTTTCCTTTTTCGCGCTCGCTCAAAGCTGCATTGAGTTGTGCAATTTGTGCCTCAATAGATTTGATACTTTGATCGTGTGAGGCACTATTTTGCACTAAAGATTGAATAGAAGTCTCAAGTCTTGCTGTAGACTGTGTAGATTGCTTAAGGAACGCATCTAGACTTCTTTCGAGCGAGCTAACCTTATCATTATTAGGTTGAACATAATTATTCGGCTGGTAAGCATTGTTAGGCACAAAATTGTTCACCTGATTAGGATAAGGTTGTTGTTGAAATTGTTGCGATTGAAATTGAGTTTTTGAAGGTGCTTGTTGTTGTTGTTGTGGAGGAGGAGGTCTTTGAAAGTTGTTATTTCCTTGGAATTGTTGATTTTGGTTCCAAGCGAAATTTGGGTGACTCCTCCACCCCGGATTATATGTCGAAGAGTACGGATCGTTTCTTTGTCGTTGCTGAAATGCAGCATTGACTTGATCCTGTCCTTGAGTGGATGCATTATAAGGACATTCTTCGGTTAGGTGCGATGGATCCGCACAACAAGCACAGACAGTTCGTGGGGGCACAGCAGGGGCAGGAGAAGACGATGAGATTTTGGTGTCGATCGCTTCTAGCTTTTTCGTAAGAGCGGCCATCTCGGCCTTCATACCAATCGACATCTCTACTTGATGTATGCCTGCCCTAGATTGACCACTAGAAGATGATGTGGTCTTTGTACTCTCCCACTGTATTGTCTGCTCACTAAGATCCTCGAGAAACTGCCACGCTTCATCACTAGACTTAGAGAGAAAATGACCTTGACAGATGGTTTCTAGCAACTGCTTCGTTGCCGAGTTCAATCCCTCGTATAATGTTTGGCAAAGTTGCCAACTTTCGATCCCATGGTGAGGGCATTGAACTAGTAGGTCCTTAAATCCCTCGAAGCACTTCCAAAATGGTTCGGAAGGAAGTTGTGAGAATTGAATTATTTCATTTCGAATTCTGGCAGTTTTGTGATGAGGATAGAACTTTTTCAGAAAAGCCTTCACAAACTCATCCCAATTTCTTATGGAATGTGATGCGGTGCTATATAGCCACTTCTCGGCTAGGTCACATAAGGTGAAAGGAATGACCCTTAGCCTTATAGCGTCATCACTCAATTGGGTCGTTTTCATCATAGCGCACACATTTTGGAATTTATTAATAAAGATGTATGCATCTTCAGATTCCAAACCATGAAATTTTGGCAGCATATTGATGAAATGTGGTTTTATCTCAAAATTGTCCCCATTTGCCGGTGGGGGTGAAAGACAAGTAGGTAAAGAAGTGCGGATGGGGTAAAAGAGATCCTGGAGCGCAACTCGTGCGGGCGCTTCAACAGGCGGCTGGTTCGGGTTATTCGCACCTAACGGAGGTGGAATCCTTCCCGTCGGTAAGGTATTGTTGGGGTCGAATCCCGACATGCCTTCGGTGAAAGAATTTGAAGTTGAGGGTAAGAAAGTGGACGGAGTGTCGACTTTAGTGTCGAAAGGTTCGTCGGTCGGCACCAACGAAACATGGACTAATCGGGCGTCAGTATCCCTAGTCCAAAGTGACATACACTAAAGGGTAGTGCAGTCAGAAAAAAGAAAAAGACAGAATGTGGAGGTAAGATAACGTCAGTGAGGGAAGGTGGTGGAAATGAGTTGCAAGTTTTCTTAGCGGCAAGTTGCAAGTTTTGAAAAGGTTTTTCTCTTCTTTTTTTTTTTTTTATATGTGAGAGTTTTGCAAAAAAGGTTTTTTCAAAAGGGACTCGTGACACAAATCAACCACATATGCACAATCAGGCCTAGATCTAGGGTCGCCTAGGTCTGCTAGACAACTCCTAACTAGGGCTAGAAATAGGACCTCAAACCGCCTCTTCACGGACAAGTACGGCCAGGTAAGTGGGAAGGAACCATCACTACAGTGGGCCTAATTAATAACCACTAGCCTAGACACCGCAATGTCGGTTAGGATAAACGGCCGATGCCTATACTAGTCCTTTTCCTATTGAGCTCGATGTCCTTAGGTCTGAGTCTAATCTTTTTTTATTAATTGTGGTCAATGCACATGCTTTAGGTGTTTTCTGGGGTCCTGGGAAGGGTGATGAAATCCCCACCCAATCTGAGTTTGGTCAATTAGCCCCTTAGAGTCCGATTAAATTATGCAAAACAGTAAAAATTCACTTGCAATCAATTTTAGCGCGGCGCAAAGAACCCTGCAGAAAATCTGTTATTTAAAAGGGGGAGAGAATTTTTTAGCGCAAAGAATTCCTGCAGACAAGTTTTTTACAGTGGAGATATGGAGGTTGCAGAGGGGAAGAAAAGAGAGCAAACCATGCAAATTTGGTGCACTGAAGAGGCAGAGGGAGCGCGGAACCGCGGCGGGAGCCCTAGTTGTGCGGCGGAAGCGCGGCACCTTGGTGTGTTCAGCCTCTGAAAATTTTTGTGCTACTCTGTACTTGTGATTCCTCTCTGTTCTTATATACCAGCTTCTGTTTGGCCCTCTGTAAATTTTCAGATGCGCAATCCTTGATGTTCCTGCAAGATTCAAATAGCAAACCCTTCAAACAGATAAAGATTGATAAATTTTTTTTTTATTTTCTATTTTCTGATTTTTATGATTTTTTAAAATTTATATCAACCCGAAATCCTACAAAATAAAAAAAATTACGCCATCCCCGGCAACGGCGCCATTTGATTAATCCAAAAAATTGTAGTTTACCGTAATCAGAAACGGCGTCGCTTTGCAGCTAGCCGGTGAGTACGGGTCGATCCGCAGAGATGTGTAATTTCTTGTTTTTGTGTTATAACGAGTTGATTCAGATTGTTGTTTGGTTTTTATCGATTGATTTAAAAACTAATTTATAAGATATTAAAGAACTCGTTAGGGTTAGGTCTAAGGTAGGGTTGATGAGATCAATATTGTCACACACCTCTTTCAATGCCTTTTGATTAAAGCTTTCTAGAAAATCACAGCAATTATTAGCAAAGGGGATTAGGATGATCGGGAAGAAACGAAGCTTCTTCCTCTAGATCCTTATCCGTCCTTTCCTATTAATTGCTGCAATCTTCATGGACGTCATGTATGTCCGGCCTTTTAGACTACGGTTCACCGTTACCTCGTAGGTAGGGTGCCGTAGGGGACGGATCATGCATGCGTGCATGAAGTTCTTGTTTTGAAAATATTTTGGCATTGAAGGAGGTGAGAGATATCCATCTCTCACTCCCTCTCTTGTTCCTAACCCTAACGAGCGAGGATTTTACTCGCTCATTAGGGAATTATTTAAAAGCGACATTTTTGTTGTTTATCTTTTAAAGTGTTACTCTTACTACAGATTAAAAATAGCTAAACTAGTTAACTACAGCAAACAATGGGATAACTAGGGCAAGTAATGAAATTAAACTAAGGCAGGAATTAAATAAATTAAAACTTACAAGAAGGTTGATGCTCTAAATCTCCCAACAAATCTGAACTTTTATTGATTGAAAAAGAGGCATACATTTTACAGATTTTGAGTACAATTTATAAGCAACCAGTGAAGCTAGGGTTACAGACTCTCGTAGACATGCAATTACAGATTTGCCCCCTAAAAATCCCAACACCCGCACCGTCGCACCGACACAAGAAGTCGGTGCCGACAAGGGCACCATAAGGCCGCGGAACCGCGGCAATGATAGGCCTTTGGCCGCGGTTCCACGGCCCTTTGGTGGCTTCATGCCACCATCTTCTGTGGTCTTCATTCTGGGTTCTTGGGCTTATTTGTTCTTTACTATTTTTCTCTGTTTGACTTCTTGGTCTTTTCCAGATCTTCAATGAAAACTTGTAAGGAGCTTTTGACCGTTCACTTTCGTCTTTTGGACCTTGCACTGTTCTTCATCTCGGCTTGAGTAAGATCTGTCTGCTTGTTGGTCAAAAGTATCTTTTCTGTAGCATCTCTCGTCTTTTTCACTGTATTTGTTCCAAGAGCCTGTATCCTGTGTCATGCAACAAACGAGCGTCAAAAGTACCTGTTTACTTATAAAATGCATAAAAGTGGGGCGTATGAATTGCAATATTATGATGTGAACAACGATCCGTTTATCTTTCCGAACCAAGCGTTCCAAGTATACTACTCACAGTGTTTGAAGCATCCGGGGTGGAGTGTTGTATGCCGATGGAAACCCAGAGATGTCTACGATGTCCCAGAATACGAGGACAGCGATGAGGACGAAGAAGAGAGAAAGCTTAAAGTGCTCCGACCGTCTGTTTCGAAGGACGGGTTGTCTTCGACCGATCATGAAGTTACGTGGGTTAGAAATGACATCAACGATGAAATCCAAGTAGATATGTATGATGCGCCCACGAAACGAAAAAGGTTATCAGTAATGTTATATTATTACTTCACATTTTATGCTCTAGATCTTATATAGTCAATACTTTTAATGATTGTCTAATGCGTCCACGAACCGTTTATCTAGATTTGATGACGATGTCGGGAGCAGCGAGGGGCGGCAGGAGCTCCAGCCGCAGCAGAGGCAGAGGCAGAGGCAGAGCGGTTCTGCCGCCCGGAGAGCTCCGTAGGGAGCTTCAGAGGGCCGGTCTTGCACCCAGATCGGAGACCCCTTCGGATGCCTCCTTCCGTGTGGATTTTGCCACACCTCCAGGTATACTGCACGCATATCCATTTTGAATGTAATATTACAGATATTCATGCATGTTTATGTCAAAATTACTTATATTGTCAATGTTTGATTGTCTAGTTGTTGGTGATGCGTCCACATCTGGGATAGAGGCCACCCCCGCTCCTCCAGGTATGTTTATATATCATATAGTGTATGTATATTGATTTAGAATGCTATATCATAAATACACACATTCCTTTTGCTCTTACTTAGCAATTTTTATTATTGTCTAGCTGTAGGTGGTGACACCACCGCACCTGTGGGTATGTTTATATATCCTATAGTGCATGCATATTGATTTAGAACGTTATATTATTGATCTACACATTCTTTTTGCAATTACTTATATAATCTATTTTTAATTGTCTAATTATAGGTGGTGCGTCCACACCTTCCATAGGGGCCACTCCTGCCGCTTCCATACCCTCCGCATCGTCTGCAGGTTAGTATGAATAAATTTAAAATATTTATTCATTTTACATATGCTCTATAGAATAAATATGAACTTCATGGAAATTTAGCGTCGATGTTTATTTTATAGTTGGAGGGGATGCGTCCGGGTCCGGGACCCCGGTTGTTCCTCACCGGAGGAACTATCGTCCCGCTCGTGCTGCTGCCCGGGCCCAGGCTCGTGCGCTAGTCACCGGAGGTATATATCACACTTGAATTTTTGTTTAACCTTGATTTCTTAATACAACTTTGTCTTATTATTGATTGTCTTGATATTTCGTGCAGACGCAGGGCCTCCCCATCCCCAGAGGGGGACTCGAGGCCCGAATCAGTCCCATAAGCTGAGGCCTGATAGAGCTAGGGGAGGCAGAATTCCCCCTTTTTTTAACCCTTGACTATCGCTATACTGGTCCTCATGCCGAGAGGTTCGGCCGGTATTTGGGGGATGAGAGCCGGATCGTGAAGAACTATCCACTTCACGTTGAGTGGGGCGAGCAGCACCAGTGCTCATTCGCCCTCTTCTTTGATCATGCTCGGGTATGTATTAATATATATTTTCATTTGATCTATCCAATATATTTATTATTAACACTTGCAATCTAATAACAATGTTTTTTTTGTATTTTCAGTTGGATTACGATTTTCAGCTTGTAGCCGACCCTGATCACCCGGGGAGGGTGCTCGACCTTCATGCTCTGTACAATGGCCTGATGAAGAACATGCAGGCCAAGGTCCGATGCAACAGGAATGAGCTGAAGGCCGACTGCTACTCCCTGTGGATGGCGACCCCCGAGGCAGAGAGAGCGGCCCTCCTATCTACTCCGGCGTTTGCGAGAGTCGACGTAGAGACATGGCCTCTATTGTGCGCTTATTTCGACTCCCAACGCAAACAGGTATGTATTTTAAATTTAATTCATTATTTATGATATAATTTATTTCTTTGTGTTTCTTAATTAGAAAACTAAATGTTAATGCGTTGTGCAGAAACAGGCCGCTCAGAATACGGAGAACAGGAAGTCGGCGAAGAGGGGTCGCCCCACTTACACAGGTGGCTCGAGAAACATTACTCAAGCCATGGAGTTATCGGTAAATTAAGAGTTATTCTCTAATATTCTGCAATATTAAGAGTTATTCTCTAATATTTCTAATATTAAGAGTTACTTTCTAATATTGCAGACATCTCGGACCGTGGCGTCAGGTGGTACACCGAGCGTGCTGTCCGCATATCTTGCCGTCCACGGCACCTCGACAGATCCCGCCACGGGCGAGCTTCGATATCCCGACGTCGCTACCCAGGAGTACTGCGTAAGTGTTAATATTTTTTCTACCCAAATTTGAAATTTTAGTTTTGGAAGGTTCAAGTTTAAATTTTATATTTATACTTTACTGCTTAATGTGGGTGTAGGAGCGGGTGGTTGAGCAGGCCCAGGCCTCGGGGATCGATTTTACCGGACAGAACGATCCGAGGCTGCTGACCCCAGTTCTGGACGCCGCACACGGAGGGCACCACGGAGGTTGGGAGAGAGGCCGGGGATTGGGCCCTAGCAGGGCCCATATGAGGTTGGACTCCACCCCGGCGGTTACTTCCTCCGTCTCCAGTGACCGACATGTCCATCAGGAATTGGATAGCTTGAGAGCCACCGTTCAGGAGTTGAAGGAGATGTTGGTATGTATACCACTTTATAGTAAAATATCATTTCATATTATATACATATCAAAATATCCATAATTAGTACGTAGCTTGAGCTTATTTAGTTTTAGACTTAAGTTTGATTAATCATACATACAAATGTAATTAAAATAAACAACGCTTTTCCAAACTAGATATCCAAACAGGGTTTCGAAATAACTTAATAATGATACGAATTCGAATAATACACAGTTCTTACACGCTTCTTACACACGTTATGTCCAGACGCGACAGGGTCGATCGGCCGAGCTTCCACATGCATCTCCTTCGGCTGCGGCTCCGCAAGCCACTACATCGGCTGCGGTTCCGCAGACATCTCCTGTAGCTCCACCGTCCACTCAGACTCCCGCAGCCGCGGCTCCGCAAGCGACTACCTCGACGGCGGCTGCGCAGACCACATCGCCAGCTCTACATGCCGCTCAGACTCCCGCTCGCGACGAATTGCAGAGTTTATTGACCGAGGAGCAGGCGCGCGTTATTCTATCGTTATTCAGAGGTGGAGCTGGACCGAGCTAGGGTAGATTTTTGGTTCTTATTTTTTGAAACATGTATTTATTTATATCATACACATTGTACTACATTTTGAAACGATATTGATATTGGTTTGTATTTATATCATATTCAGTTTTTGGGTTTCTTTTGTATATTATATATATGCGTGAGATGTGATTATGAATACTGCAATATATGATTTGATTGATGTATATATTATTGTGCACAGGGCGGGAAAAAATCAAGCAGCCCATTTTTTTAAAAAAAATACAGACAATATGTACCTACGGATTAATCCGTAGGTATATATGTTGCCCCTACAGATATATCCGTAGGGGCAAAATATCAGCAGTAACTGATATTTCCCCCCTGATCTCAGTGCCAGGGGGTTGGGAATGCCCCTACGGACATATCCGTAGGGGCCACTGCCTCTCCCCTACGGCGTTATCCGTAGGGGCGAAATATCAGGAATCCTGATATTTTGCCCCTACGGAAAGGTACCTACGCATATATCCATAGGGGGTAGTACATGGACCTACGGATATATCCGTAGGTACAAGTAATATAAAAAAAACCGTAAATAATATAAAATCTTATACCCTACGGCTTAATCCGTAGGGGCAACAGGACCTACACATAAATCCGTAGGGGCAAGAATTTGCCCGTAGGGGCAAGTTCAGGGCCTCAACTTGCACCTGCGGCCTTTGCACCTGCGGGGTATTTTTTCGCCCCTACGCATATATCCGTAGGGGCAGTGGGTTGCCCCTACGGATAAATCCGTAGGGGCAACCCTTATTTGTAGTAGTGATACACCAAATTTCATGTGATTCTACCACTTTTTCATCGTTAAATTAGCGATGTAAAAAGTTCTATTATCAGTAAACTGTAAATTTTGCACCCACTAAATCAACAAAGAAAAAGGGATAGAATCATATAAAAATTGGTGTATCCACATCTTAGATGATCAAGATGAAGATGATGAATGCCGATCGTCGAAAAAATTATGGAGGGTGTATTTTTTATGAAGCCATAAGAGGAAATTCCATCCTTTATCACCTTTCATCCATTACTCTCAAATGTGTGTGTGTGTCAATATGTATGTGCGCGCGTGTGTGTACATACACAAAGGATGAACGTTCTCTACAAAAAAAGGAAAACGTTTGATATAATCGAGAAAAAAAGAAATAAGTCTCGGTAGGCACTAAACGGGAAGCTTAGAGATGGAATGCTTAGAAGCTTCCTGTAGAAAGGAACTGGAAATGAAAAGACTTCCTCCCGCCTTGCTCTTTCTTATTGGAACCCCTTGCACCTCTTCTATGAATCGAGCACTGCTTTCATTAGTAGGATCATGAAGGCGGGTGATTGATCTTCGACTCCCTGGATGTTCCTCGTAGCATAGGCCCCTATGTTATGCGTCCGTAATATTTTGTTATGTTCCACCGCTGTTACACCATAAATCTAAGGTTCCATATGAGCTCTCGTTCTGCGGTGTGATGGAGGACTGCTAGAGGTCTACTATTCTATTAGAGTAATTATTGTATTGTGCGTTGGTTGTCCCCTCTGTTAGTTATATGTATGCCCTAGAGGCCATTACTGTACATACGATGTATATTGTAGTGGATGCTAGGACATATATAGGGAGGACTTTCTTGCTCGACATGATAGTATGCTATCTGGTTGTACTTTATCTTAACATGTACTCAGATTGTCTCTATATTACATGTTGATAAAGCCCTTAGGATATGTACTCGACTACTGGGACTATGATGAGATCATATTAGTGGGGCCACGGTAGTCGACGAGTACATCCTATAACTGTTCCTAGTCGAGGGTGTATCGAGACAGGGCATCGATGCACCAGAGTAGACTAGCGTATACGCATCTTGACCCATATGATGGGCGATGGATGATCCCATATTCATCGGTGTTTGACATCAAGGATGGTGTACGGGTGCTCAGTGGAGACTGGGTACACTGGACGGACTCGCCGAGAACTCCCAGATGGTATTATACCATACGTCAGATGGCAGTTCTCCGGTGACACTGGTACAGAGTAGTCTGTTGACCCGAGATCGTCATAGAGTCTTGTGTGATTCCCACTGTGCTTTGATTTCCATCATACCACGTCCAAGAGGGCGTGGAAAAAGGTGGCTTTTGGGTACAGTCCCGAATCACATGGAGGCAATGAGCGATAGGAGGGGATTCGTCTCTCCCGGTATAGGGAGTTGATGTTGTGCTGTGTTCGATTGGCTGTAACCGGAAATCCCTGGCCAGGATTGCTGAGATTTACTGGTAAGTGTTATCAGTAGTTTCTCGAACTGTTATAGACCTCATATCGACACGACTTATCAAGCTACTGGGGTCTGACGTTTACCACCCCTAGGCGAGATATGCAACATATCAGACGACGAGACCGGACTGTACGGGAGTGTTACTGTTTGGATTCACAGGAAAAGGTACAGGCTTGCTTGTTGATCTTCTGAGCGCTCAATACCTGGGTAGCTGTTACGTTTAGCTGACCGCTTGCAGCTTGTGGGTGTTTGATATGATCATCACCTACTGCCGGCGTATTGACGATTCTTTAGAGTCCTACACAGAGGTTTCTTGACTCAGGCAAAACGGAGTAGGAGCACATATGTGATATGTGCGGGACCGAGGATAATGCGATATGTGATACCGTATTATATTCTCGCGATATTTGATATCAACCGGGTCATCGGATCAAGTGTTGATTCGATGAATCGGTACGGATAAATATTAGTCGGTTATATGCGATATAGCCGGATTGTCGGATCAAGTGTTGATTCGATAATTTAATGTATAATAATATATATGATATATTAAATTGCATTAACTAATATTTGCTCACTAAAAGATTCTTTTCTCACTCGGATAATACATTGATATATATGCGATATATGTTAATTGTATTATTTTATTTTGTTACGATAAATATTATATATGTGATATATAATATTGTAACATGATATGATAACTAATGCAACTTGTTTAGTAGAGATTAAACATGGTTAGGGTTTGATTAGGGTTAAGGTTTTCTAGATGTTTCTAGAAGCTTTCTTTCTTTGTCTTTGTTAAGATATTATGCTAGATATTTCCTTAACCTAACCAAACCTTTAACCTTAGTCAAATCTCTACAATGGTTAAGTGAACCATGGTTGCATAATTGATCATTATCTCCTTTTCCTATTCATCACAAAAGGATTATTATTATGTTCATCTTCTTCTTCCTTCATTCTTTCATGAAAAACCTTGCTTGATTTTTCAAAAGTGATGAATAAATATGAGAAAAAGATAAATAAAGAGAGCAAAAATCCTACTTCATCATCCTCATCTTCCCTTGCCATTTAGATGAGGGTGTTCACATCATTTCATGAGTGTTAGCTTGTGTTAAAGAAACTTCAAGGTAGATCATCTTAGTATCGAAGATCGGAAGCAAAGGTTGCGTCTTTCTCTTCGTGGAACCTCTCGAGAGTCCGGATCCCGATGATCGCAGCGAAGGGACCACAACACGGAGCATATGAAGTGAAGGACCGTATCTACAAAGGTTGTAATCCCTCTCACTTAGTGTTAAAGTTGTTAACATGCTTGTTTTCGCCTAATCTCTAGTTTAAAGTTCCGTATTCGGGTTGTTCGGCACGGCTAAATTTTTAATCGGGCATGGTTGATGCCTCGTAGACCCTTGTGCGCGTGCCTATCAACCCTACAGTGGTATCAGAGCCAAGCTAGAGCTTTAGGCGAAGTCTAGACGAAGTTTAAAGTCCGATCGAACCCGGAAAACCCGATAAAACCCACTCTCTGGAAATTTTCTGAAAATTTGGTTTTTTGTGAATTAAAAATTGCCAAAAAATTCAGCAGGGAATTGTATGATTTACTGTGAAGCACGTGATGTTAACTCGACAAACGAGGCGCGGAACCGCGGCGCAACCCTGGGTTTCGCGGCGGTTCCGCGGCCACTTTGCTGAGTTACACCACGTGTCTTGCACAGTAATTCTTGTCTTCAAGTGCTGAGTCTTCTGGAAATTTTTATTTTTTATTCAACTGTTGAATTATCTGGGTTGTATTGGGGACTTAAAGTTTCGATCGGATATTTTAACTTTGTTTAGTTTTGTCCGGATAATTTTAGAAACTGTTAAAAAGTTCGAACGGATATCAATAACTCACTTTTTCCCCTGTCGGAAATTTTTTCAAAAGTTGGATTTTTCCTCGTGTTTAAGAATGTTCTAAGTCGTGCAAGTAACGCGGTGGACCCTCTAGAAGACAACAAACCTTAACTCGATTATGCGACCGTCTTGAACTGCCTTTTGAACCTTAGGGTTTGGGGCAGTACGGCGTGCCACATGTGAGGCGTTGGCTTGACCCTTCTACGGCTGGACCATTGCTACTGTGGCATGTAATGGATATTTTTAAACTGATTTCAAGTGTTGAGATATATTGGGGAAATCTTGGGTGCTTGATGATTCGATCGGAAAGTTTAACTTTTTCTATTTATCTGGAATGTGATACAATATTTGGAATCCACAGGTAGTTATGAGATAACTGATTTGAATATTATAAAGATAGCAGTTTAGTCTCAGATGATCGGTTGCCATGGAATTTTGATGTGATCAAAAGTCCGTTGCAATCACGTAGTGTACGCGGATACTCGCCGGGTAAACTTAATAGACAGCCACGCCCCATAGCCCCGACCAAGTGACTGTAGGAGAACCCCGTCGCCGAAAGCATCCGTTCGGGTGCTCCCGGTAGCGGTGTTCCGCCTTGGTGCACTTCGTCGACGGTATCGGGGGTGCGGCCGTCTACTAAAGTTTGCGATGAGCATTCGATCAGGACGTCGGGAATCTTGTTGAATTGCCCGACTTGATATTGAAAAGAGTTTTCGATAATGAGATTAAAATGCGGGGTTTATAAGGAATTCATTTGGTTAGGCATGCGATGTCTAAGGAGGTTGCGGATTCCAACTGTTGTAGTTTTACACTTTCTTTTCTGTGACCGTAAGCGTAGTATGTGGTGTATCGCCGGCTTCGTTGCTATACATCAACGACAATCGGGATACACATACTTGCTTACGTTGATGATATGAGATATTATGTGTTGCTGTGATATGTTGTATTGGATCGTCGCGTTTGAATAGCCGGGGGTTTTATGTGAGATGAGAGTTTTTTCTTTTTCATTCATGTAAAATTCATTTGTATGTAATATTCTTTTATTGGGGCACTTCCAGGTAGCGGAAGCTGTCACCGTTGTATATTATTTACTTTTCCGCATTAGGTAGACCCAAGGCGGGGAGCACAAGTAACCGGGTTCTAGGGTCCAGTGGGAGACCATCTCGAGGAGTCGGGACCGGGTCTCCTAACCCTAGAATTGGCAGTGTTACTTGCCGCTCTCGTAGGGGTCTAGGGATGTGGGTTTGGCTATTCATCGCGACCGTGGAATCCGTGTTTTATACTGGCTCGTATTGAAAATACGGACGTCTTAGTATATCCAATATTTCATATATGTTCTTCTGCTGCAATGTTCTGTGATGAGATCATATTACTGCCTGTGACGAATGTTTATATTATATATATGAGATATATGTTTTATTGCAGATTTCGTTTCAAAAGAGATGCTTGTGAAGCATAATAAAATGGGACTTCATTAATGTGATTAATGAAATAAAAGAAACCTAAGATGTTGTAGAAACTTGTTTTAAAAATTGGTAGCTACGGTTCTTGCTTTGCATCGCGGTGTTCCTTGTAGAACATCCAGCACCTTATTCGATAAGGAAAGGACCGAGATCCCTTCACCGGGAGTGACTCCTTTAGCAATAACTGGCAGATGCTACAAACTCGGTTTGTCTTTTGATTGCTTCTATAGTTCTTGTTTTGCATAGTGGTATTTGTGAAATATCCTGTACCTTATTCGATGAGGAAAGGGCCGACGATCCCTTCACCGGGAGTGACCCTTTTAGCAAAACTAGAAGAGCCTAAAAAACACTCCATTTAAAATCACTCGATTCTACAACGATATCAAGTTCATTACGCAATAGGTTTTCTTAAAAACCTGTCGTAGCCCTCCGTCATTTCAGATAAGTTGTATATAGTATTCGTGCTACATTTGTTGGCTTTCGTCAAGGTGTAGTGTGCGGTAGCTATATGCTGCTTATCTGCTGCATACGATGTGATTGGATTAGGGTAGTCGTGCGGCTTTGTTGGCTTTCGTCAAGGGTCGTGCGGGTGGGTTTATTTCAATCAAGAAATGACGGGTTGGACTTGACTAGTAGCCTATGGTTTGTTGGCTTTCGTCAAGGTCATAGGACGCTAGGGGTAAAAGATTATTGGGAATTTCAAGTGTTGAAATTTGCAATGAGATTGCATACCTTCTATGAGATAGTTGGATCCCGATACCCGCTGCGAGTAAAAGTTACTCCTGGGAGAGTTTTATACATTACAATTAGCCGATCAAGTGGGTGTCTAGAAAGGTGTTAACGGAGTTACGCCCCTGGGAAAACGGGGTTACGCCCCTGGGAAAGCGGTGTTAACGGTTTACTTTAATTAGGTTCGTGCGAAAGCACGGGGGACCTCCCTCAAAGTACCGACACTGGCCTGGCTGAAAGATTGGCGAACTTGTAGCGTGTAATTAATCCCGGCTAGTCTTTCCTTTTAGGGTTTGAAGGAAGATTTGACTAAAACAGTGGGAGACATCCTGATTAGATATATTAGATAACCAATCTAATCTTGCAAGAGCATACGCTGAGTGTTTTCTTCTCTCTCTCCAGATAGCGACAATATCACGCCTTAATCAAGATAATAAAACGGATATATTGACCGAACCCGCTTGTTATACTGAGCTGGGGAACGTTGGTCCCGCTCCAACTTATAATTGTTATAGGACAGAGCAGGAAATTGGGGAATACCAGATTTCCCGGGCCGCCCAAACGAAGAAAGTGCATGCTGATGCATCATCTTCGGGTGTGTTCATTACACAGAACTGTTTCTCAGTATCCTTTACGTACTGGGTATGTGATACCGGATCAGGATCCCGCATATGTAATCTGTTACATAGGTTACAGATAGGTAGAGAACTGAGAACGGGTGATAAGTTTTATGAGACAGAAAATGGTGCAAGTGTTGCAGCCAAGTCTGTTGGTCACTATCACCCTGTATTACCTGAATACATTGATTCTGAATAAATGTTATTAGATACCGAACCTGATATACAAAATCATATCAGTCTCTTTATTAGTAAAGAAAGGATATAATTTTGTATTGTTGGATAATGTTTTGAACATTTTCTATATCAAGAGTTGATCGGTTCAGGCACGTTATCTAAAATCATTGACGTTCTAAATCAAACTACAGTTCTTAGTATACAGAACACACACAAGAGGAAGAGTTCAGATATGAACAAATCCTTCTTGAGGCATTGTAGACTAGGTCATATCAATGCGACCCGACTGGCTAAAGTTACATTTAGATGCATATTTAAATTAGTTTGAATTTACATCTTATGAAACTTGCCAGTCATGTCACAAAGATAAGATGACCATAGCTCTGTTTATTGGAAACAGAGAATGAGTTAGTGAACTCTTGGGAATTGATACATGCTGATGTATGAAAGTCTCCTGTCTACACATGCCAAGACCGGTTCTTTATACTTCATTACATTCTCTGATGATCTCTCATGATTCAGACACATGTTCCTGTTGAAACACAAGTCCGAACCTTTTGAGATATTCACAGAATATAAGTTAGAAGTAGAGAACCAAAAACGGGTATAAGTATTATGTCCTTTGATGAGATCAAGGAGGAGAATACTTGAGCACGGAATTTCTGGACTATTCTAAAGGAGAATGAGATTCTCTCTCAGCATTACTCCTCCGTATACACCATAGCACGATGGTATATCGGGGCGGAGCAATCACACCCTATATGATATGGTGTGCTCTATGATGAGTACTGCTGAGTTTCCTATTTCCTTTTGGGAGTTATGCACTTGAGAAGCTGCATACCTATTGAATAGGGTTCAAATCAAATCAGTTGCCTACCACTTCATATGTGATATGGAAAGGGAAGAGCCCATATCTTAAGTTTGTTAAGATTTGGGGTTGTCCGGCCTATGTCTAAAAGCAAAATCCGGACAAGCTCGAGGCAAGGTCTGTTATGTAGAACTGGAATGGTTCCAGCTATACAAACTTCAGCTAATGATTTGGCAGAACCAAAGGATTCAATAGTTTCCAACGAACCTCAGCCTCTCCGCCGATCTAGTAGGGTTCCTCACCCACCTGAGAGATACTTCGGTTTCTCTATGACAGTGGGAGCGAGGATTGCATCATGAGATGATGACCCAACTAGTTTCGAGCTGGCCATTAGGAGTGGGACTCTGTAAGAATGGCTGGATGCTTAGTGATCTGAGATGGAATCCTTATACACCAACAAAGTATGGACTTTGGTTGCTTTATCTGAAGGGTTAAATCCCCATCAGGAGCGAGTATATCTTGAGAAAATTACTTGGTGTACATGGAAAAGTTGAGACTTTCAAAGCTATGCTTAAGTCCATCCAGATCCTACTTGCCACGGCTACATACCATGACTACGATATCTGGTGGTTGGGTGTCATGACTGCTTTTCTAAGTGATGTTTTAGAAGAGAACGTCTATAAGTACACAGCCAGAGGGCTTCGTAAACAGTGGGAGCAGTGGAAACGTGTGCAAGATGTTTTATATGATAAAACAGGCATCGCGGAGTTGGAACATCTGTTTTGATGTGGTAGTCAAAGAGTTTGACTTCATCAAAATGGTAGATGAACCTTGTATATACAAAAAGGTAATAGAGAGTATGGTGGTGATCATCGTAGAGTACGTAGATGACATACTCTTGATAGGGAAGGAGTTTCCTATGCTACGCTCGGTCAATCTCCGCTTATCACAAGGATTCTCCATATAGGATAAAAGTGATACCTCCTAAATCCTGGGTTTTGGATCTATGAGATAGATCTAATTGGATGTTAGGATACTCACTAGTTGTAGTGAGATGGTATCAATCGATCCTGGAGAGAATCACTGGAAAGGTTCCAGGCTGATAAGGACGACTGAATGTCAGTCGAAGGCATTGTCTTTACCCTCAGTGGAGGGACGGTATGTTGGAAGAGTTCCAAGCTAGATATCGTGACATACTAGACGATTAAAGGCAAGATACATCGTTACCAAGGATACTACCAAAGAGGCAGTCTGGACATATATAAGTTCATAAGATGAACTTCGTTCCTACCATTGTGTGACAATGGAGTTGTGGCTTATGCCAAGGAACTACCGTCCCATCAGAAATCCAGATATAATTCTTAGGCAGTATCACCTGATCATGGGGATGGTTGATCTCCAGGGAGATCGAGGTTAGGAGAGTAGACACAGAGGACAACAGCGCGGATCCACTCACGAAGGCCTTTTTCCCAGTAGAGACTTTTATGGGATGGTTGAGTATGAGATACTTCAACCGCAGCTAATTGTTGGGTATGCGATACCATAACAGATGGCCCTAGTGCAAGTGGGAGATTGTTAGTTATATGTATGCCCTAGAGGCCATTACTGTACATACGATGTATATTGTAGTGGATGCTAGGACATATATAGGGAGGACTTTCTTGCTCGACATGATAGTATGCTATCTGGTTGTACTTTATCTTAACATGTACTCAGATTGTTTCTATTTTACATGTTGATAAAGCCCTTAGGATATGTACTCGACTACTGGGACTATGATGAGATCATACTAGTGGGGCCACGGTAGTCGACGAGTACATCCTATAACTGTTCCTAGTCGAGGGTGTATCGAGACAGGGCATCGATGCACCAGAGTAGACTAGCGTATACGCATCTTGACCCATATGATGGGCGATGGATGATCCCATATCCATCAGTGTTTGACATCAAGGATGGTGTACGGGTGCTCAGTGGAGACTGGGTACACTGGACGGACTCGCCGAGAACTCCCAGATGGTATTATACCATATGTCAGATGACAGTTCTCCGGTGACACTGGTACAGAGTAGTCTGTTGACCCGAGATCGTCATAGAGTCTTGTGTGATTCCCACTGTGCTTTGATTTCCATCATACCACGTCCAAGAGGGCGTGCAAAAAGGTGGCTTTTGGGTACAGTCCCGAATCACATGGAGGCAATGAGCGATAGGAGGGGATTCGTCTCTCCCGGTATAGGGAGTTGATGTTGTGCTGTGTTCGATTGGCTGTAACCGGAAATCCCTGGCCAGGGTTGCTGAGATTTACTGGTAAGTGTTATCAGTAGTTTCTTGAACTGTTATAGACCTCATATCGACACGACTTATCAAGCTACTGGGGTCTGACGTTTACCACCCCTAGGCGAGATATGCAACATATCAGACGACGAGGCCGGACTGTACGGGAGTGTTACTGTTTGGATTCACAGGAGAAGGTACAGGATTGCTTGTTGATCTTCTGAGCGCTCAATACCTGGGTAGCTGTTACGTTTAGCTGACCGCTTGCAGCTTGTGGGTGTTTGATATGATCATCACCTACTGCCGGCGTATTGACGATTCTTTAGAGTCCTACACAGAGGTTTCTTGACTCAGGCAAAACGGAGTAGGAGCACATATGTGATATGTGCGGGACCGAGGATAATGCGATATGTGATACCGTATTATATTCTCGAGATATTTGATATCAACCGGGTCATCGGATCAAGTGTTGATTCGATGAATCGGTACGGATAAATATTAGTCGGTTATATGCGATATAGCCGGATTGTCGGATCAAGTGTTGATTCGATAATTTAATGTATAATAATATATATGATATATTAAATTGCATTAACTAATATTTTCTCACTAAAAGATTCTTTTTCTCACTCGGATAATACATTGATATATATGCGATATATGTTAATTGTATTATTTTATTTTGTTACGATAAATATTATATATGTGATATATAATATTGTAACATGATATGATAACTAATGCAACTTGTTTAGTAGAGATTAAATATGGTTAGGGTTTGATTAGGGTTAAGGTTTTCTAGAAGTTTCTAGAAGCTTTCTTTCTTTGTCTTTGTTAAGATATTATGCTAGATATTTCCTTAACCTAACCAAATCTTTAACCTTAGTCAAATCTCTACAATGGTTAAGTGAACCATGGTTGCATAATTGATCATTATCTCCTTTTCCTATTCATCACAAAAGGATTATTATTATGTTCATCTTCTTCTTCCTTCATTCTTTCATGAAAAACCTTGCTTGATTTTTCAAAAGTGATGAATAAATATGAGAAAAAGATAAATAAAGATAGCAAAAATCCTACTTCATCATCCTCATCTTCCCTTGCCATTTAGATGAGGGTGTTCACATCATTTCATGAGTGTTAGCTTGTGTTAAAGAAACTTCAAGGTAGATCATCTTAGTATCGAAGATCGGAAGCAAAGGTTGCGTCTTTCTCTTCGTGGAACCTCTCGAGAGTCCGGATCCCGATGATCGCAGCGAAGGGACCACAACACGGAGCATATGAAGTGAAGGACCGGATCTACAAAGGTTGTAATCCCTCTCACTTAGTGTTAAAGTTGTTAACATGCTTGTTTTCGCCTAATCTCTAGTTTAAAGTTCCGTATTCGGGTTGTTCGGCACGGCTAAATTTTTAATCGGGCATGGTTGATGCCTCGTAGACCCTTGTGCGCGTGCCTAGCAACCCTACACCCTCCGGGTTAAGTGTCAACGCATCTCGATGTGCTTGAAGTGTCCGAAAATACCCTTTTAAATTAGTGTACTTGGAGAACAAGGAGGTGCTGCCGAAATTTTCTCAAAATGAACGAAAACACAAGTGCATGGATGTATGTGTTATATATTCTTAATTGGATAAAATCCTACCACCGACAGTCGTTGTAACTATTTAAACCTAAGCTATAAATCATATATTCTTGATCTTCAACTACCACTCCATTCCTTCCCATTCTGGAAAGAGTGAAACGAATCAACTTGGCGGCAGTGCGTCTTCTTAAGCCTTTGTTTATATGATATTCTCATGGATTGTTGGGAACACCCTCTATATCTGAAATATGCCTTTCTAAGAGTACATGCAACGGGAGTCGTATGCGAATAACCGGTCCATTTTTGAGTTTCTCATCATTATCAAACTCTCTCCCTTACCCTAACGAGTCATTTAGTCTTAACTCACTCGTTGAGCCAGCTAATGAGATATCGATCGAGCCAGCTAATGAGATAGAAGGAAAAGAACTTCCTCTTCTTCCAAGGCGGATTTCTTATGCTTTAGTTGAGCGGGTTACATCGGAACCAATTGAAATAGTTAACCATTGCTAATGCAATTTGCCAAATAGTAATCTCTATTCTTGAGACAAGGCATGTATTTATGGGTAGATTCCATAAAGTTAGGCATTAAAAAAACATTGCTATAAAAGCCATCGATCCTCATTAATACTGAGTAACTGTTACAAGGGCTAAAAGAATTTTAATTTTTTTTAGACAATAAATCATATGCTATAATGTTTGAACTAATATGATATAAGTTGTAGAATTTATCATGACGTTAACATTTCTTATCATTATTGTAAAGCGCGTTTGATGCGGCACATTTGTGCCTAAATATGTTGTATGCTCTCTCATGACATATAAAATTGTATCAGATGTTCTATTATGTAGGAGAAGTTTATTTTGAAGTTAAAATCACAAATTAGGTCGATGTTTTACATTACCAGGATGGGTGTGGATTTTAAACTTTTATGGACGGTTCAAATACTATATTAACCCACTAACAAATGGCACTTAAAGATATCCTTATATGCTTGTATAACTCCTATCTTTCTTTCTTCACATTCTTTTCTCTTCTAAGATGTTCATTCTCATATTCCCACCTTCCCTGACAACCTTATGTAGGTGTCCACCCTAAAACAAGAAGGGAAATTTGAGTGTGAAGGCATGCAAGCCTTATGAATAGATTGTGATGTGATCAAGCCCAAAGAACCAATGAAATTTTAACTCTTTTAGTACGTGATGGAGGTCCTTTTGGGGTCCCCGTCAGATGTTGTCTTCCGTTGATCTCCCGGTGGATTTCGGCGGTGATCTTCTGTTGCGTGTGGGTCTCAATGGGTTTTGAGGAGATTGGTGATTTGAGGAGTTTAGCACGAGTACCTGCAAAGAAGTCCCGGGGTGGTTTGGTACCACCGAGGACCCTCCGACGATCAAGTTAGTACTAGATCCGGGAAGAGTAACGGCTAAGTGGAATCTAGAATCGCTTACCTGACCCCTCTGTGATGGGGGTTTATATAGCGGCGGCGGCAGCACGCAGCAGCAGGCGCGAGAATCTCGTCGGCAGTTACGCTCCCGATGCCACGCCCGTGTAAAGAGCGGATCGCCCATTAATGGGGATCGTGATGGCGTGGAACGTGGGACGTTGCTGGCGGAGAATCTGCGTATGGTGAGATTTGCGGAGCGACGGTTACGCCTGTGAGTGGTGAAGTTGGTCGGTCGGAGGGACCGAGGAACACGGTCTCGGCTGGGGAGCTCGGAACCGAGCAAGAGGGCTGAGGAGTCTTGTCCTGTGGCAGCTCGGGGTGAGCGGAGGGGCCGGGGAGGCAAATTTGCAGGGGGCCCCAAGGAGGGCCAGCTTGTGCTCGCAAGTCGGGTACAAGGGTGGCCCAGTCGGCCTCTGTGAGCCCTTTCTTCTGGGTCTTGGGACATGTCATCCGCCACGTGTCCTGATCTCGCATCGCCAATATTGAGCATCATAATTAGCCCCCCACTCTTATCCCGACCAGCTGGCGGGTCGGGTCAGGAGTGGACTGCCAGGCCTCCCGAGGTGAGCTCCTTCCTAAGGCTTCGTCGAGACGAGTCTTCGGGCTGTCAGTTGTCTTTTCTGCTAGCGAATCAGGGCAAGATCTCTGCATTTAAGAAAGGTGCACCGGTTCGTGCATTCTTCCACTGAAGCGACGGTCCATGTGTCAAGCGTCGACTGGCCGACGCGACGTATGCAGGCCTGCGGCGTCTGATGGGATGCGGTCCAGCGCAGGATCGACACGTGGAGCGATCGGAGCTGTTGGACGCGAGGAGTCGTTTTGGCGGGAGATGACGGGCGTCGTTGGATGAGGTCGCTTGCAGCAATAAATAGGGGTGGGGCCTGTCCTTGGGCCCCTACTCCTTCATATTTCCCTCTTCTAAGTCCTGGTTGCTCGGCGCTCGTCTTCTTTCTCTCGCTTTCGGTTCCCGAGGATTCTCTTTTCCAAGGTTAGATGTCTTCCTTTGTAGAGTCAGTAGATATTATAGGAGTAGGTTCTAGAGACCCTTTAGTTGTGTCCGAGTCCTCCCGGGGAGCAGGGGTCGGATCCTCTCTCCGGGATCGTGCGGCGGGGGTAGCCCCCACGGAGGAGGAGGCAGATGCGGCCCACAGATCCTCGTGTTGGGTGAGGCATGAGGACGAGCTCGCCAATGCTCGGGCTCGCTTCCGCATCCCCTCATGTTACATGCTCCGACTAGCCAAGGAGGAAGAGAGGGCGGATCAAGTGCGGGGCAGGGAGATCGCCTTGTATCTGGAAGCTTTTTGGGGCGGAATGCGCCTGCCCTTCTCTCCCGAGGTCGTCGCAGCGCTGAATTTTTTTTGCCCCAGACCATTTAGTGCCGAACTCGTGGAGGATCCTCCTCGAGTTCTTGATCCGCCTAAAGTTACAGGCGGTTCCCTTCAGCCTCTCCCTTCTCGATTCTTCTCTCGTCTTCAAAAGTCACCCCGGTGGTTGAACGGGCGACCCGAGATGGGTCTATCTTTCTTTCAGAAAGCGGCCGGGGGACGCTGCCGGGACCGGGGTCATGGCCTTGCCCTCTTCTATTCATGATTGGAAGAAGAAATTTTTCTTCGTTTCCCCTCCTGAGGGCGAGGACTGGACCGTGCCTACCAAGTGGTCGAGGGAGAAATGTTTGCCAGGGAACCAGTCCAATGACCCCGCCACAGTTAGAGTGGCATTGTGGGAGCCCATCCCCCGACCTGATGTGCTGCTGTCTGAGAGGCTCCTGAGTTGGGCCGGGCTCAGCCCCATTGAGTTCGTCGGTAAGTTAGGCTTGCTTTTTGGCTTGTGTTTTGCTCATGTCGCTGACTTGTTGGGTATTTGTTTTGTGCAGGATCCATGGACTTCGACTCGCTTAAAGCCTCCATGCGCCAGCCGAGAAAGGTTATGAAGGCTGGGGGCGCTATCTCTTCTCGCGCGAAGCCCGCCCCGGCTCTTACTGCTCCGGTGGTGGTGTCCCGCGAGCGTTCGGGGGTGGATCCCGCCCCGGGTCCCAGCAGAGTGTCGGGCCGGAAGCGGGCCCTGGTTCTGGAGGACCCGGTCTCGGAGGAGGAGATCGGCTCTCCCTCGGAGCTGCTCAAGAGGAGCTCCCAGAGACCTTCCCAGGCCGGTCCTCGTCGATCATGGTGGAGGAAGGGGGCCTCCGGTTCGCGGTGCCATCGGGGTTATCTGTTACGGATGGCCTTCTGCATAAGATAGAGGCCTCGGCAGGGAGTAGAGTTTCCGGGGGGAACTTCAGGGCTCAGCTGGCGTCCATCGCCCAGGAGTCCGTGCAGGTAAGTGTTTGGTTCATTGTGAGATTCGGTGCCTCCTTCATCTTTCTGATCTCTTTCGTATTTCCCAGGTTCTCCAGCATGTTGCCCTCGCCTTTCATATGGAAGCCGAGGTGGTAGCCCCGGCACTGGAGGCTACGGGCCGGCTCGCCTCGCTGGAAGAGAGCTCCAGGCGGGAGCTGGAGGCGGTGACGGCGAGGGTTGCCGCCTTGGAAGGTGAGGTGGAGGTCGGGAAACGGGAGGTAGCCCGGTACTGCAAGGCTGTCGTGACTGCTGAGGCCAAGCTCGGGGATGCTCAGGCGTTTGCCGGCAACTTGAAGAGGACGGTGAAGACCCTCCGGAAGGAGCTTGGGGCGGCGGCCGAGGCGGCCAAGTCGGCCGACCTGAAGGCGGCGAAGGCGGTGGAGAGCTATAAGAAGTCGAAGGACTTCTATGATGACCTGGCCGTGGCTACGACCCGCATCTGGCATGAGGCCCTCGATGCCGTTAAGGCTCGGATGCCGGAGTTTGCCGACGGAGATCTCCGGGTCGAATTCCCCCTTGCGGACCCCGATGAGCAGGGGGAAGAGGTTCCTGACGAGGAAACCGTCGAGGACCCCGCACGTCACGTGGTGGATGTCGAGGACCCCGAGGTTGCACCTAGCCCCGAAGTCTAGAGCCTCCGTCTACTTCTTTTTATTTCTTTGTTTTTGGAATTTTGTAAGGCTGGGGAGCCCAAAAAATACCCTTTGTAAAGCCTTTGTCTTTGGTAGTAATAAAATTTTTCTTTGGTTTCATCGAGTCGCGCTCTATCATCTATTTTTGGTGAATGCTCGTAAGATATCCCTGCTTGCACCGTTGTGTTTTCATATCAGGTTGGCCGTCTGTCTAGCGATCGTCCGTTGAGTTGATTTCGATCACTTGCTGACGAGCGTGCCAAACGCTGCCGAGGAGATATCCCCATGGGCCTCGAAGTCGAGTGGGAATCGTTTAGACCTAGATAGACTTGATGCCCCTCATTGGGGTCTCGGATCCTCTGTGGGTGACGGGCGGAGCGCTGTTCGCCGCATTTGTGCCTAGCGTGAGTGGGAAGCTGCTCGGTAGCCCTATGGGGGGTGTCATCTTTTGACTTCTGGCAACACGAGCATCGACTACCAGCCGGGGATGGTCGAGCCAGGGTCGGGCTCGACTGCCTCTGGGAGGATTTTGGGTCCTTAGCGTTGGAGGGGCTGTAAGAATCCCGCTAAGGAAGACCGTGCAGCGAAGCTGCGCGGTCGTCATAAGTAGGAAACTACCAGCCTGAGATGACCGAGCGGGGCAGCTGCTCAGATGCCCCTTGCGAGGGATTTGACCCTTAGTGTTTAGAGGGGCTGCAAGAAGCCCACTAAGGATGACCGGGCAGTGAAGTCGTGCGGTCGCCTCTTGGCGAGGGTTTTAATCCCTGGTGTAATGGGTAGGGGGCTACCAGCCGGAGATGACCGAGCAGGGTAGCTGCTCGGTTGCCTTTTGCGAGGGCTTTGATCCTTCAGGACGGGGACCAAGCGGGGTTACTGCCTAGTTTCTCTTGGCGAGGACTTTGATCCCTGTCGGTTGTGGTATGAAGCTACCAGACGGGGATAGCCGAGTGTAACAACCCCAAATTTCCTGTACAAATTTCTGTACAATATTTTCAAAAATCCAGAAAGGGGTATTTTAGCCTGAGCACAAGATATAAGTAATTAATTTGCTTTTTAATTACAAGTTAAAATATTGTAACAACTCCATTTTTAGTGTACAAAATTTGCTTAAAAATTAATGTATATTTGGGGTATTTACATTTACTGTTATTATTTTAAGTAAATAATTAGCTCCATAATTACAAGAAGGAGCTTGTAGCTCATTGGTAATACCTTGCACTGCCGAACCAAGCCACCGGAGTTCAAATCCCATATCCCACATTATTTTTAATATTGATTTTTTTAAAAACCTTTAGAATACTAAGGGTTTACACGTGCATATCTCACAAAAACCCCACTACACCCAAAAATTTAACATTGCCAGAGGTTAGATGAACCGTCAGGGGGGATCCCAGCCGCCTGACTCGGCCGGGAATCGGCCAACTCGGCCTCGACTCGGCTGACTCAGTCCTCCGACCGAGTCACCCCCGAGTCGGCCGATTCCGGCGACGTCCCCAACATGAAAATTATGTCTTTTCACATTCCCTATGCACCTGCAAAATTTTAGCCTCAGATCATTTCCAGAGCTCTTTTAAAACCCTAATTACTTCACTTTTAATACATTTTTAATACATTTTATCACATTTTTCATTTTAACCTTTCATCTACCCTAACCCTAGCCTAACCCTATAAATACCACCCCTACTCTCTACCCTCTCACCCCAAAACTCTGAGCCAACTCTCTAAAATTCTCAAGAGATCTTGTGTACTTTGAAAACGAGCACGAAGCGAAGCTACGGCAAAATTCCCGGCGAACTTCCGGCGATCGTTCTAGGAGCTCTCGACGACGAAGCGACGCACCGGCGATCCTTCTCCTTCCATCTCACTCTCATTATTTTCCAAAACCCGTAAGTCCCATGTTTCTTCCAATCAGAGCAAAGCTCTGTTTGAAATTTAAATTTCAAATTGAAGCAACGCTTCAGATGCAGCACCAAGTGCGCTGCGCCCTAAGCAGCGCACCATGTATGCGCTAGCGCTGGGTGCACTGCGTTCTAAGCAGCGCACCACGTGTCAAACATGGATGCACTAGCGCTGGGTGCGTTGCGTTCTAAGCAGTGCACCACGTGTAAGACACAGGTGCGCTAGTGCTAAGAGCGCTGCTCTCTAAGCAGCGCACCATGTGCAAAGCACGGGTGCGCCAGTGCTGGAATTAAAAAACTCCCCACCATTAGATCAAAAGATCTAATAATAATGATAAATCATTAATTAATCAGAATTAAATTCTGGTATGGAAAGATTTTTCAATCTTGTTAAAAACAAGAAGATTGCCTTCTGTAAAACAGAAGCCCTAGGATCAAAGATCCAATGGTGTGGTAACATCCCCAAATCAATCAGAGAAAGATCTCTTTAACTGATTCAACAAATCAGCTTGCCCTATATAAAGGCCCCCAGACTTCAAGTCTGATATAGAAAAAAACCCCATAAACTTTGAGAAATTCAAAGATAAAGAGCAAGCTCTTGCAAGAAGATATTTCTTCAAGGTAAAGATGAAGGATGATGAACAAAGAGATGAAATCATCTCATAAAAAGAAAAATTCATTTATTTAAAAAGATCATAGATCTAAAAGACAAAAAGTCTTTCACAAAGTGATCAAAAGATCTCATCATCATAATAAAAGAAGAACATAATTCTTCTCACAGATCATGGATCTATAAAGGCAAAATCTTTCATCAACATAAGAGACTGGAAATATCTCCTGCAAAAATAAGAACTGTTGTTCTTAGATCTTGAGACAAAATCTCTTTTAAAAGAACATAAATTTGTTCCCAGATCATAAAATTGATCAGATGCGCTTTGCGCTCTTGAAATGCGCCTTACGCTCTTGAACTGCGCTTCTGCGCTCCCTGGACTGGCGCTCAGCGCCAAATGCGCCACATGTCAACCACGTATGCGCTAATTAACAACTTGCGTTTTGCGCTTCTGAAATAGTGCACTGCGCTCATGGGCTGGAGCTCGGCGCCAAGCGCACCACGTGTCACTCACGTGTGCGCCACTAAATTGAAAGCGCAATGCGCTCATGGATTAGCGCTAAGCGCTCATAAACTGGCATCATGCGCTCGTCATCTAGCGCCTAGCGCTGAGCGCGACACGTGTCCCTTACATGTGCGCTAGTCGGCAGAACAGCGCTGCGCTTTTTAACTGGCGCAAAGCGCCTAGCGCAAAGCGTGTTGTGCTGACAGAACATAAATTGTTCTTTAATAAGCCAGAGCTCTGATGAATGCTCTGCATTCAATACAAGACAAAAAAATTGTCAAGATATAATACTCAGCATTGTTAAAAGGGCCAAGCCCAAATAAATGCTCTACAGCCCAGAATAAAAATATTAAACATTTATTGGACTTAGCCCAAGATTGGCCATAAGTCCTCAACTCATATTAATTGAGCCCATCTGCTCATGAATATTTTAACAGATCTTAGTCCCAAATTGGACTACAGATCTTTCAACCAACTCACGCCGCTTCGAGGGTACATCTATTTACTTCTCTGATATTTGTCGTTGTAATCCTTCAACGTCTTCAGAGAGGTGACGGGTCCCGATAACCAAACACTCTACGGACTGTGGGTTCCTTAAGCTCATGGACTATGATGTCCTTAACTTTGACTGTGAGGTCTTTAAACTCACGGACTATGACGTCCTTAATCTAGACTGTGAGGTTTTTAAACGCACGGACTATGATGTCCTTAACCTTGACTGTGAGGTCTTTAAACTCACGACTATGATTTCCTTAACCTTGACTGTGAGGTCTTTAAACTCACGGACCGTGATGTCCTTAAACTAACGATGGACCATAATGTCCTTAAACTAATCGACCGCAATGTCCTTAAACTAAACAATAGAGCCCAATTGCTCTCTTGTTGGATCTAAACGATCCCGTTAAGTTGATCTTAGTCTAAAATTAGACTAACGTGTCCTTAACATAAGTTTAAGTTGATCTTAGTCCCAAATGAGACTAACGTATCCTTAAACCCAACCCCCAAACCCAAATCTAAGAAGATACGGATTTGGACTAATCCACGCCCTACGGGCGACAACATAAATTAGTCTCCGTATACAATCCATGGGCAACCAAAATCAAAACAAACACCCACGATACGAAGTGACCATTTAGAGAAGGAGAAAGTGGTTACCATCCATGTGCCTCCAACTAGGAGGAACGAGCCACAGCGACAGGCTTACACCTTAGTAGCCATAGAAGCCAAGACAGTTGACCAAGGTAACACTAGTAAGTATCTTTCACATTTTTAAAAACCTTGTATCATTTTATTTTTTTCATACACTATCAGTACTTCAGTCACTACACTTTTCTTAGATTTGTTACACTTTCCTTTTACAAATTTCGAGGACCAAATTTTTTTTAAGGAGGGTAGAATGTAACAACCCCAAATTTCCTGTACAAATTTCTGTAAAATTTTTTTCAAAAATCCAGAAAGGGGTATTTTAGCCTGAGCACAAGATATAAATAATTAATTTGCTTTTTAATTACAAGTTAAAATAATGTAACAACTCCATTTTTAGTGTACAAAATTTGCTTAAAAATTAATGTATACTTGGGGTATTTACATTTACTGTTATTACTTTAAGTAATTAATTAGCTCCATAATTACAAGAAGGGGCTTGTAGCTCATTGGTAATACCTTGCACTGCTGAACCAAGCCACCGGAGTTCAAATTCCATATCCCACATTATTTTTAATATTGATTTTTTTTAAAACCTTTAGAATACCAAGGGTTTACACATGCATATCTAACAAAAACCCCACTACACCCAAAAATGTAACATTGCCAGAGATTAGATGAACCGTCGGGAGGGATCCCGGCCGCCTGACTCGGCCGGGAATCATCCAACTCGGCCTCGACTCGGCCGACTCGGTCCTCCGACCGAGTCACGGCCGAGTCACCCCCGAGTCGGCCGATTCCGGCGACGGCCCCAACATGAAAATTGTGTCTTTTCACATTCTCTATGTACCTGCAAAATTTTAGCCTCAGATCATTTCCAGAGCTCTTTTAAAACCCCAATTACTCCTCTTTTAATACATTTTTAATACATTTTATCACATTTTTAATTTTAACCTTTCATCTACCCTAACCCTAGGCTAACCCTATAAATACCACCCCTACTCTCTACCCTCTCACCCCAAAACTCTGAGCCAACTCTCTAAAATTCTCAAGAGATCTTTGTACTTTGAAAATGAGCACGAAGCGAAGCTACGGCGAAATTCCCGGCGAACTTCCGGCAATCGTTCTAGGAGCTCTCGGCGACGAAGCGACGCACCGGCGATCCCTCTCCTTCCATCTCACTCTTATTATTTTCCAAAACCCGTAAGTCCCATTTTCTATCTCTCTTTTGTATTCAAAAAATACGGATTTACAAAACCCGACGGAATCGGAACAAATCCGATTTTCGCTTCGGTTTCTTCATAAAACTCCACTTCTTGTTAATACAATTATATTTAAACTCCCTCATGTTGACTATTAAACACTAATCAACCAAATTGATCAAGTTTCATTTCATAAAATGATGGCTATTTCAATTTATCGTGTTTTCATTTAAATACCACATTGTTTCAATTCTACATTTAACTCCATTAAACTTGCTATACCTTTAAGTAGATCATGAGGTAACGACCTACATCCTCACACACTTATATGCAATATAACACGATACCCTCGAGAACTTACAATACGGGAAAACAAACATTTTCATTTAAATACCATTTACTTAATAAAATCATTTCTAAAACATTTAGTATTGATACATCTTTATAAATAAATACACTTATTATGAAAATAGGATAAGTTATAGGCATCAGTCGTTTATCTAAACCTGACTTTGTGGTGTCTAGACTAGGCAAGTGAGAAAGGTAACTTTAAAAGGCCCGTCTCACGGTGATTCGTGAGCGGATCCCACCATTCTTCACTTGTACTTACCTGGCCACAATTGGCGGTGAAGAGGCGATTTGAGGTATCTCACAACTTATCCCTTTGGACCAGTTAGGATCAGTCTAGTCGACTTAGGAGACCCTAGAACATAGAATACGGGAAAACGACATTTTTTCATTTAAATACCATAATTAATAAAACCGTTTTCCTTAATGATTAATATTTATACAAATGTTTGCAAAGCGCCGCTACAATCCATTTAGGGAACCCGTTTGGGATGGTGCGGATTATCGCACATTCTCGGGCTTAGTGATTGAAAGAATTAAAGTTAACCGCAATCAAGACGGTGTCGCTATGCAGCTAGCCGGTTGAGCACGGGTCGATCCACAGGGAGATGGTGTTATTTTACCTTCTTGTCTTAGACGAGTCAATAAAGAATTTGTGTATGTTCGAGACTATCCTATGTGTAATATTTGCAAGTATAAAGTTGTTAAGAAAAAGATACGAGATTATAAGCTAAAGAAATCCGTACTCAAAACCTTTGAGCCGAATCTTGACCAATTGAAGCTAAGCAATCGGCAACAACGTGGATTAGGGGATTTAAGCGCGGTATTCGTGGAATACGGCTTATTTACCCTTGTCCTTCCGTTCTTGTCTCTTGCTTTCGCCTCCGGCCAAACCGAACGCAACCGGTCGCGGTTAGGAATCACCGTTACCTTGTCAGGGTACGGTGCCTAACGGAGCGCTTGCGTATGGTTTGGGCGGAGTTCAATGGAAGATACGGGAAAAGGAAATGGGCAAAGAAAATCTTTAACTTATAATATCGTATTTCTTCTTAACAATAATAATTATTACAACATTCACAAAATGGACAAAAGAGAGCAAAAGAAAAGAAAAGAGAAAAGAAAAGATTACAAGAAATTAAGTGCATGAATTAAATTGCAAGAAAGTAAAGACAAGAATGAAAAATGCAAGTAATAAATTATAAGAACCATAGAACTCAAAACAAGCATGGGATCAATAGCCAACCCTTAAACTTGCAAGCTCAATCAAGAGGTTGCAAGATCAAGGGAAGGGTAGAGAACGCATGTGAATTGAAGCGCTAAGGCGAGAACGAAATGACACAACCCCTTGAGACCAATGACCAAAACTTAAACTTGCAAGCTCACTTAAGAGGTTGCAAGATCAAGTTAAGGTAGAGAGCTCAAGGGGGAAGCTAAACAAAAAGAATAATACAAAAACCTTCATCTTTATTCACATCCACAAAAAGCTCTCACTACAATTCATGGAAGAGGAATGAAGAAGAAGAAGAAAAAGAACTAAAACTACAAAAGAAAGAGGAACAAAAGAATGACCCTTGGCTTTGCTCAAGCCTGCTGTATTTATAGGCAGGGAAATGAAACCCTAGAGGCAAATTCTGACACTATATGAAGTCCCCAAAATACCCACAAAAGACGACAAAGTGAGGACCCCACATGGCCGCGGATCAGCGGCCAAGACCCCCCTTTGGCCGCGGATCCGCGGCTCTATGATGGATTTGGGGCATGGTGTTTCTTGTACGGCCCTGATATGCAGTCCCCTGTTGTCTGGTACACCTATTTTCTGAAAATACTTTCACATTTCTTCCAGAATTTCTGTTGAGGAAAGGTGGACTTTTGTGGATGCTTTTGTCATGATTGCCTCGAGCTCCGCGTAGATTTCTTGGAACTTGTTGTTGCCATTGAGCCTTGTGCATGAAGGTGACATTGATTTGATATTTTGTCTTCCTAAACTGGTATCTGGCAACATACGGATGACGAGCGGAGACCGTGTTTTCTCAGTGGTTGGCAGGAACCCGGATTTTGTCGTGTTTTCCATGAATTTCACCGTTTTAGAACCGAGAACCTGTATCCTGCAAATATGTAACAAACACGGATTAAAAGCACCTACCTATAAACAACCGAGCGTAAGAATGGACGGTATAAAACGCAGTATTTTGTGATGAACAAATACCCCCAAACTTAACTTTTGCTCGTCCCGAGCAAAACCAATTATTCACAAAAAATAAAATGATAACCGCACTTTCGCAGGGAACGCGATTGCACTGAGCGCGTGCAACAAGCCGTTAAACCTCTAGGTGTCCCTAGTAGGAGGAGTGTTGTCTCCTGAGGGTTTTCAGCGGATACTACCCACAAAATCCGGTCAAGTTGGTTTTGTACAATAACTAAGATTCAAACCCTAAAGTTTTTGTTTCAGAAAATAACAATTCTATAATCCTAAGTCTAGACTATCGAACCTTTATTTTTCACACCTCGCTTCTTATTTAACTACAGATTTTATATGTCTTTACGTGCAGTGCAATTAGTGTCGTTAAGTTCTAGAAGGATCGATTAAAGTCATCATGTCGCACAATAAAGCCCAGATAACAATTTTAAAAGGATCACATAAGTTTTATAAAGAGTTAAGCATTTTTCAAGTTTCGTTTTCCAGTAAGGTTTCAACTTCAGAATTTCTATCTTCCTTAACAGGAAACTAAGTCGTATTTTTCACTCCACCTTTTTCTTGTTTTCATTTCATACACACCTCTGTGAACGTGCAATAGTCTTTATCATAGAATAAAACCTTCATATCTCCGTTAATTTTTTTTTATAAAAGCCTGTCTTTTATCAAGATTATTCTCACACAAAGAACCGTTAGGAATTTTAACTCGGAGAGAACACTTGCTTGACTTTGTTTTAAACTGGACTTCCTAGGCTTCTTAGCGAGCTTTGGGCCAATGCACCCAAACCAGTTGGTTTTAGGGCATTAGGTGTAGAAACACCCCAGCGGACTTAATTACTCAAGTTACCTAGGTCCAAAAACAAAAGACAGTTTGACGTGAAAATCAGATGATTTAATACGAACGGAGATATAACCGGCAGTTCAATTATTTTTTGGATAAAAGACGTGTTTAGTGGGTTTGGTGTGTAATCATTCCAATCAAGTTTCCGATGGGTTATTTTTCAGACTTAGTTCCAATTACGGCATCAATAATATTCCTTCATATTCGCTTTACTTCATAAACTATTCTTGACATTACTTATTTCAGAACAAACCTATTTGATCCTTAGAAAATCATTTATCTGTTTAAAAATTTTTTAAACATTAAAGACTTGTCATCTAATTCCCAAAAACTCACGACACGTGTAGTGTGATGTAAAGACGTATATCAGCTATAGTTAACTTCAAAGGAGAGTTATCTTTCAGGTTTTCAAAATCTAAACATAAGATTTAGTTATTCCTATCTTTTCAAACAAAAACCGTCGAAATGTTGAATCAGAGTTTTTCCACTAGCTACTTGACAGAAAGGTTTTTATGTTTTTAGAAAATTTTCAATTTTTGTGGGTTTTTAATAGGGTATGCAAATGCAAAATATACAAATGAATGCGAAGGAAGAAAGCTTACCGAGCACACCCCCAAACTTAAACTTGACAGTGCCCTCACTGTCAGGCTAAACTAAGAGGGTCAAAATTGCCGGCGCTCCCTAAAAACAAATTATATACAAAACAAAAAAGGAAAACAAAAAAAATATATACAAAAAAGTGCCCCCCCAAACTTAAGTAAAACAATGTTTCCACTGTTAAGCGTTGAAATTCAGGATTAGGGGGGAAAGAACAGTATCAAGCTATACAAGGCCTTACACAGGCCAAAAGTTAACACCAACCATTCAAAGATTTTATCATGGTAAATCAGTGGTTGGTGAAAGAAGGTGAAGAGGTAAGAAATGGAGAATACGCGAGACCGTATGTAGAGAGAAGTGGAATGCGGTCTCGGTATATAAGAAGAAGAATGGCGGAAAGGAAAAAGAAGTGGAATACGAACTTGAGGGTGCAAATGGAGTAAATAGATTAGCACAATTTGTGATGACCGATGTGTAAACAGCGATTGTTCTATTCTATTAACCCGTCGAGAGATTGGGTCAAATCCCTCAAGATTCGTAAGAAACCATGGGTACGCCGAACTTGGTAAACCAGACATATGAAATGAAAGTAATACGGTTTCTTGCAAGGTCGGAACGATGGAAAGGATGGAGGGAAGTGGTTGAGGAAGGGTATCGGTTAAGGGTTCTAGAGGGTATACACAGTCAGTGAAAGGAACAGGATGAATTGGAAAATCCGACTCATCATCTAGAACTGTTTCATCCTCAAAAATATCCTCAAAATTCTCCTCAAAGTTAAGCTTATCCATGCATATTTCATCAAAGTCCAGACGCATATGTTGTTCGGGAAAAACATTTAATGACTCAGGATAATGAATTGGAGAGAAAAACTCAGTCAAATCTACGGGTTCATCATCCAAAATATTCCCGGCGTCAATATCCTCAATCAAGTGAAAATCAAGATTTTCTGACACCTCATCAAAAGCATGGATATTAATCGATTCTGGTTCTAAGATATAGGTGTAGAGGTCAAAAGGATTAGGTATGGTTTCACTTGGAAGGGACCCTTCACAATCGGGCAAATCAAACACTACGAAGTTGCACAACTCATTCATCATTCTATCTTCAATTGATAAATCATGTGGGATACTCGATAGATTTTCAAAACAGGAGTTGTGGGATTCAATTTGGGACGGGTAGGTTTGATTTGGAAGGGTATACAGCTCACTTTCTCCACTCAAATTCACATCCTGTCCTACCGCCTCTTCATACATTGGAAAATTTGGAGCTAGTTGAAAACTAGCTACCGGGTCACTAGGTTGCATGAGGGCGGCCATGGACGCATTCAAATCCATCATCTGTTGGCTTGACGCTACCCTAAAGTCTTCCAACGACTGTTCCAGACTAGACATGGGTTGTGAAGGGGTTTCAGTAAAAGATTCAAAGTTGTTTGGATACTGAAAACTCCCAAATGGCGGTTCTGAAGCAATGTCTAGGGAAGGTGAAAAAGTAGGGCAGGACTGGTAGGAATTGAATAGTTGGACAGGGGTAGGATCAGCATTTGGATAAGAAGGTGAATGAAATTGTTGATCCCAAGAATTTGAAGTGGTGACAGGAGTGAAAGATCGGCTACGAGATTGTTCAATACGTTCTGCAATAGACTTAGGTCTTGGAGTTGCAACATGACTCGAAGAAGGGGTATCAATGTAAGAAGGGGTGAATGTTTGAAATGGTTGATACGAAGTTGATTGCGGAGTCAAATTGTTTGTCCTAGACGCGTCTATCCGATCTCTCAATGAAATTTTTGGCATGGATGGATCGTTCGAAGTTCGGCCAAAGCAAGAACCGTAAGAAGTAATGTCTGGTTGGGGGTACCAAAGTTCGGCAAGAGTTTTGCGAGGTGGAGTACCCATGATATGAAGAGAGAAGGAAGGAAAGGCAGAGAAAAGGAGGGGAAAAGAATGTGGATATTTTTTTTTTTTTTAGTTTATATATTAACAAAAGAATAAAAAACAATATTGACAAAAACAATCACGACACAAAAATACCACACACCTAATCGTTCTAGGGGTCACCTAGGTCAACTAGACCTGCTCCAGAACTTGATTGTCGAAGTAAAACTGTGTCGAGAAACAGGCTCAAGATACACTGATCACGAGGCCAGGTAAGTGCAGAGATAAGGGGAGGTTTTCCAACGCTTTCGCGAAATTCCTTAATTAAATAACCCTTTCTCTTTTGGCGGTTTCGCCGTTAACACTTTCCTAGACACCCCGTAAACAATATACCGTTAAGCAAGGTTCTAAACACAGTTAACTTCTCCTAGTGAGCGCGAAGTCCTTAAGGCTTAAAGTCTAGTTTCTTTTAAATTTTGTGCGGGTAAACGTTATGCTCAAGTTCGTAATTTGTGGGCCACGGAAAAGGTGATGAAATCCTTTACCGTATGTTGTGGGGTTCGCTTGCCCTTAAGTCCGTATTAATGTATGCAATGCGCAATTCAAAAAATTCTATAAAGAATCAAACAATCGTTTTTTAGTTTAAGCGCGGCGCTGCAACAAATACGGGTTAGTCAATTTTTAGCGTTTGCTAGCGAACTTGCAAAGAATCCTGCAAAGAATAGTATATTGGATGCGTCGGATTTGAGAAGAAGGTGTTAGTAAAGTACGTACCGTTAAGTTTTGGGTTAGGAAACCCCCGTTGAATCAAATCCGGTAAGCTTGAAAGGTTCGCTTGCGCGGGTCAAACTACCCGGATCTTTGGCACTGTACTTCGTAATCACCTTTGCCTTGAATGCACACTTTGCTCCCCACAATCGCAGTTTGCAAATACGCAAAAATCTGCACACTTGCCCACAAAAATGATCAAAAAAAAACAAAAATATTTTTTTTTTATATTTTATTTTTTATTATAAATATATACAAAAAGAATATTAACCCGAATAACGAGAAAGAAAATACGCTACCGTCTCCCCGGCAACGGCGCCATTTGATTGAAAGAATTAAAGTTAACCGCAATCAAGACGGTGTCGCTATGCAGCTAGCCGGTTGAGCACGGGTCGATACACAGGGAGATGGTGTTATTTTACCTTCTTTTCTTAGACGAGTCAATAAAGAATTTGTGTATGTTCGAGACTATCCTATGTGTAATATTTGCAAGTATAAAGTTGTTAAGAAAAAGATACGAGATTATAAGCTAAAGAAATCCGTACTCAAAACCTTTGAGCCGAATCTTGACCAATTGAAGCTAAGCAATCGGCAACAATGTGGATTAGGGGATTTAAGCGCGGTATTCGTGGAATACGGCTTATTTACCCTTGTCCTTCCGTTCTTGTCTCTTGCTTTCGCCTTCGGCCAAACCGAACGCAACCGGTCGCGGTTAGGAATCACCGTTACCTTGTCAGGGTAGGGTGCCTAACGGAGCGCTTGCGTATGGTTTGGGCGGAGTTCAAATGGAAAATAACGGGAAAAGGAATTGGCAAAGAAATGTTAACTTATAATACCGTATTTCTTCTTAACAATAATAATTACATTCATTCACAAGAAAGAGCCAAAAAGAGAGGATGACTTTAATCGATCCTTCTGGAACTTAATCTAGACTGTGAGGTTTTTAAACGCACGGACTATGATGTCCTTAACCTTGACTGTGAGGTCTTTAAACTCACGGACTATGATTTCCTTAACCTTGACTGTGAGGTCTTTAAACTCACGGACCGTGATGTCCTTAAACTAACGATGGACCATAATGTCCTTAAACTAATCGACCGCAATGTCCTTAAACTAAACAATAGAGCCCAATTGCTCTCTTGTTGGATCTAAATGATCCCGTTAAGTTGATCTTAGTCTAAAATTAGACTAACGTGTCCTTAACATAAGTTTAAGTTGATCTTAGTCCCAAATGAGACTAACGTATCCTTAAACCCAACCCCCAAACCCAAATCTAAGAAGATACGGATTTGGACTAATCCACGCCCTACGGGCGACAACATAAATTAGTCTCCGTATACAATCCATGGGCAACCAAAAACAAAACAAACACCCATGATACGAAGTGACCATTTAGAGAAGGAGAAAGTGGTTACCATCCATGTGCCTCCAACTAGGAGGAACGAGCCACAGCGACAGGCTTACACCTTAGTAGCCATAGAAGCCAAGACAGTTGACCAAGGTAACACTAGTAAGTATCTTTCACATTTTTAAAACCCTTGTATCATTTTATTTTTTTCATACACTATCAGTACTTCAGTCACTACACTTTTCTTAGATTTGTTACACTTTCCTTTTACAAATTTCGAGGACCAAATTTTTTTTAAGGAGGGTAGAATGTAACAACCCCAAATTTCCTGTACAAATTTCTGTACAATTTTTTTCAAAAATCCAGAAAGGGGTATTTTAGCCTGAGCACAAGATATAAATAATTAATTTGCTTTTTAATTACAAGTTAAAATAATGTAACAACTCCATTTTTAGTGTACAAAATTTGCTTAAAAATTAATGTATACTTGGGGTATTTACATTTACTGTTATTACTTTAAGTAATTAATTAGCTCCATAATTACAAGAAGGGGCTTGTAGCTCATTGGTAATACCTTGCACTGCTGAACCAAGCCACCGGAGTTCAAATCCCATATCCCACATTATTTTTAATATTGATTTTTTTTAAAACCTTTAGAATACCAAGGGTTTACACATGCATATCTAACAAAAACCCCACTACACCCAAAAATGTAACATTGCCAGAGATTAGATGAACCGTCGGGAGGGATCCCGGCCGCCTGACTCGGCCGGGAATCATCCAACTCGGCCTCGACTCGGTCGACTCGGTCCTCCGACCGAGTCACGGCCGAGTCACCCCCGAGTCGGCCGATTCCGGCGACGGCCCCAACATGAAAATTGTGTCTTTTCACATTCTCTATGCACCTGCAAAATTTTAGCCTCAGATCATTTCCAGAGCTCTTTTAAAACCCCAATTACTCCTCTTTTAATACATTTTTAATACATTTTATCACATTTTTAATTTTAACCTTTCATCTACCCTAACCCTAGGCTAACCCTATAAATACCACCCCTACTCTCTACCCTCTCACCCCAAAACTCTGAGCCAACTCTCTAAAATTCTCAAAAGATCTTTGTACTTTGAAAAATGAGCACGAAGCGAAGCTACGGCGAAATTCCCGGCGAACTTCCGGCAATCGTTCTAGGAGCTCTCGGCGACGAAGCGACGCACCGGCGATCCCTCTCCTTCCATCTCACTCTTATTATTTTCCAAAACCCGTAAGTCCCATTTTCTATCTCTCTTTTGTATTCAAAAAATACGGATTTACAAAACCCGACGGAATCAGAACAAATCCGATTTTCGCTTCGGTTTCTTCATAAAACTCCACTTCTTGTTAATACAATTATATTTAAACTCCCTCATGTTGACTATTAAACACTAATCAACCAAATTGATCAAGTTTCATTTCATAAAATGATGGCTATTTCAATTTATCGTGTTTTCATTTAAATACCACATTGTTTCAATTCTACATTTAACTCCATTAAACTTGCTATACCTTTAAGTAGATCATGAGGTAACGACCTACATCCTCACACACTTATATGCAATATAACACGATACCCTCGAGAACTTACAATACGGGAAAACAAACATTTTCATTTAAATACCATTTACTTAATAAAATCATTTCTAAAACATTTAGTATTGATACATCTTTATAAATAAATACACTTATTATGAAAATAGGATAAGTTATGGGCATCAGTCGTTTATCTAAACCTGACTTTGTGGTGTCTAGACTAGGCAAGTGAGAAAGGTAACTTTAAAAGGCCCGTCTCACGGTGATTCGTGAGCGGATCCCACCATTCTTCACTTGTACTTACCTGGCCACAATTGGCGGTGAAGAGGCGATTTGAGGTATCTCACAACTTGTCCCTTTGGACCAGTTAGGATCAGTCTAGTCGACTTAGGAGACCCTAGAACATAGAATACGGGAAAACGGCATTTTTTCATTTAAATACCATAATTAATAAAACCGTTTTCCTTAATGATTAATATTTATACAAATGTTTGCAAAGCGCCGCTACAATCCATTTAGGGAACCCGTTCGGGATGGTGCGGATTATCGCACATTCTCGGGCTTAGTGATTGAAAGAATTAAAGTTAACCGCAATCAAGACGGTGTCGCTATGCAGCTAGCCGGTTGAGCACGGGTCGATCCACAGGGAGATGGTGTTATTTTACCTTCTTGTCTTAGACGAGTCAATAAAGAATTTGTGTATGTTCGAGACTATCCTATGTGTAATATTTGCAAGTATAAAGTTGTTAAGAAAAAGATACGAGATTATAAGCTAAAGAAATCCGTACTCAAAACCTTTGAGCCGAATCTTGACCAATTGAAGCTAAGCAATCGGCAACAACGTGGATTAGGGGATTTAAGCGCGGTATTCGTGGAATACGGCTTATTTACCCTTGTCCTTCCGTTCTTGTCTCTTGCTTTCGCCTCCGGCCAAACCGAACGCAACCGGTCGCGGTTAGGAATCACCGTTACCTTGTCAGGGTACGGTGCCTAACGGAGCGCTTGCGTATGGTTTGGGTGGAGTTCAATGGAAGATACGGGAAAAGGAAATGGGCAAAGAAAATCTTTAACTTATAATATCGTATTTCTTCTTAACAATAATAATTATTACAACATTCACAAAATGGACAAAAGAGAGCAAAAGAAAAGAAAAGAGAAAAGAAAAGATTACATGAAATTAAGTGCATGAATTAAATTGCAAGAAAGTAAAGACAAGAATGAAAAATGCAAGTAATAAATTATAAGAACCATAGAACTCAAAACAAGCATGGGATCAATAGCCAACCCTTAAACTTGCAAGCTCAATCAAGAGGTTGCAAGATCAAGGGAAGGGTAGAGAACGCATGTGAATTGAAGCGCTAAGGCGAGAACGAAATGACACAACCCCTTGAGACCAATGACCAAAACTTAAACTTGCAAGCTCACTTAAGAGGTTGCAAGATCAAGTTAAGGTAGAGAGCTCAAGGGGGAAGCTAAACAAAAAGAATAATACAAAAACCTTCATCTTTATTCACATCCACAAAAAGCTCTCACTACAATTCATGGAAGAGGAATGAAGAAGAAGAAGAAAAAGAACTAAAACTACAAAAGAAAGAGGAACAAAAGAATGACCCTTGGTTTTGCTCAAGCCTGCTGTATTTATAGGCAGGGAAATGAAACCCTAGAGGCAAATTCTGACACTATATGAAGTCCCCAAAATACCCACAAAAGACGACAAAGTGAGGACCCCACATGGCCGCGGATCAGCGGCCAAGACCCCCCTTTGGCCGCGGATCCGCGGCTCTATGATGGATTTGGGGCATGGTGTTTCTTGTACGGCCCTGATATGCAGTCCCCTGTTGTCTGGTACACCTATTTTCTGAAAATACTTTCACATTTCTTCCAGAATTTCTGTTGAGGAAAGGTGGACTTTTGTGGATGCTTTTGTCATGATTGCCTCGAGCTCCGCGTAGATTTCTTGGAACTTGTTGTTGCCATTGAGCCTTGTGCATGAAGGTGACATTGATTTGACATTTTGTCTTCCTAAACTGGTATCTGGCAACATACGGATGACGAGCGGAGACCGTGTTTTCTCAGTGGTTGGCAGGAACCCGGATTTTGTCGTGTTTTCCATGAATTTCACCGTTTTAGAACCGAGAACCTGTATCCTGCAAATATGTAACAAACACGGATTAAAAGCACCTACCTATAAACAACCGAGCGTAAGAATGGACGGTATAAAACGCAGTATTTTGTGATGAACAAATACCCCCAAACTTAACTTTTGCTCGTCCCGAGCAAAACCAATTATTCACAAAAAATAAAATGATAACCGCACTCTCGCAGGGAACGCGATTGCACTGAGCGCGTGCAACAAGCCGTTAAACCTCTAGGTGTCCCTAGTAGGAGGAGTGTTGTCTCCTGAGGGTTTTCAGCGGATACTACCCACAAAATCCGGTCAAGTTGGTTTTGTACAATAACTAAGATTCAAACCCTAAAGTTTTTGTTTCAGAAAATAACAATTCTATAATCCTAAGTCTAGACTATCGAACCTTTATTTTTCACACCTCGCTTCTTATTTAACTACAGATTTTATATGTCTTTACGTGCAGTGCAATTAGTGTCGTTAAGTTCCAGAAGGATCGATTAAAGTCATCATGTCGCACAATAAAGCCCAGATAACAATTTTAAAAGGATCACATAAGTTTTATAAAGAGTTAAGCATTTTTCATGTCAAACACGGGTGCGCTAGCGCAGTTGCTCTGCGCTGCGCGCCACGTGTCAAACACGGGTGCGCTAGCGCAGTTGCGTTGCATGCCACGTGTCGAACGTAGGCGCGCCAGCGTAAGGTGTGCCAGCGCTTGAATTAAAAATTCGCCACCGTTAGATCAAAAGATCTAATAAAAATAAATTATTAATTAATTAGAATTAAAATTCTGTTATGGAAAGATCTTTCCAATCTTATTAAACAAGAAAATTATCTTCTGCAAAGTAGAAGCCTTAGGATCAAAGATCCAATGGTGGGAAATATTCCCAAATAAATCAGAGAAACATCTCTTAAAACTGATTTAACAAATCAATTGGCCCTATATAAAGGCCCCGAGACTTCAAGTCTCAGATAGAAACCCCCCTGCAAATTTTGAGAAAAACTCAAAGAGAAAGAAGAGCAAGCTCTTAGAAAAAGAAGATCATTTTTTCAAGGTAAAGAATTAATTTTTGAACAACAGAGATGAAATCATCTCATTAAAAAAGAAGAACTATCTTCTTAAAGGATCATAGATCTACAAAAGACCAAGGTCTTTGATAAAAAGAAAAAGATCAAAAGAGCTAATCATAAAAATAAAAGAAGTATTTACTTCATTCACAGATCCTTGATCTACAAAGGCAGAGCCCTTTTATAAACAAGAACTTTTGTTCTTGAATCTTGAGGCAAAGCCTCCTTTAAAAGAAGAACATAAACTTGTTCTCTGATCATAAATTAGATCAGATGCGCTTCGCGCTACTGAACAGTGCCTTGTACTCATGAACTGAGTTTTGCGCTCCTTGGACCGGCGCTCTACGCCAAAACGCGCCACGTGTCAACCATAGATACTACTTGCGCTTTGCGCTTTTAAAACAGAGCACTGCGCTCATGGGCTGGCGCTTGGCGCCAAGCGCGCCACGTGTCACTCACTGGCGTCCCCTCTAAACCAGCGCAAAGCGCTCATAAATGGAAAGCGCAATGCGTTGATAAACTAGCACTTAGCGCTAAGCGCGACACGTGTCACCTTCGTGTGCACTACCTGACAGAAGCGCAATGCCCTCTTTAATTGGCGCAAAGCGCCTGACGCGCCACGTGGCACACTGTGAGAACACACTTTGTTCTGATGAATGCTATGCATTCAATACAAGACAAAAATTGTCAGGACCTAATGCTCCGCATTACTAAAAAGGCCAAGCCCAAGTAAAGGCTCAATAGCTAGAATTAAAAATGTTAAACATTTTAATTAGACTTAGCCCAATTCTGGACATAAGTCCTCAACTTATATTGAACTGGGCCCATCTGCTCACAAATATTCAACAGATCTTAGTCTCAAACTGGGCTACAGATCTTCCAATCAATTCACACCGGTTCAAGGGTACATCTCTTTACTCCTCTGATATCTGTCATTGTAATCCTTCAACGTCTTCAGAGAGGTGACGGGTCCCGACAACCATACATCTCACAGACTGTGGGGTCCTTAAGCCCATGGACTACGATGTCCTTAAACCTTATAGACTACGATGTCTCTAAACCGGACTGTGGGGTCCTTAAACTCATGGACTACGACGTCCTTAAACCTTATAGACTACGATGTCTCTAAACTATACCGAAATGTCCTTAAACTACCGATGGACCGAGACGTCCTTAAACTAACATTGGACCACCACGTCCTTAAACTGGTAATGGACCGTAAGGTCCCTAAACTAACTGACCACAATGTCCTTAAACTAAACAATAGAGTCCAATTGCTCTTTTGTTGGATCTAAACGATCCCGTTAAGTTGATCTTAGTCTAAAAATTAGACTAACGTATCCTTAACAAACGTTTAAGTTGATCTTAGTCTTAAATGAGGCTAACGTATCCTTAAACCCAAACCAAAACCCAAATCTAAGAAGATACGGATTTGGACTAATCCACGTCCTACGGACGACAACATAAATTAGTCTCCGTATACAATCCACGGGCAACCACAAACAAAAGAAACACCCACGACACGAAGTGACCATTTGGAGAAGGAGAAAGTTGTTACCGCGATGCGGTAGCATAATTAACTGTAGGGGCTTGCGCCTGCAGGGAAGAGCGTCCCCACAATCAAAAACCCCTCAAATGAGGGGGAATTTGACGAAGTCTGCTACATCGGCCGCATCCATTTAAACCTTCGATACATGGTGCCATAAATCAACTTGGCATCTTCGGAGAGGTGGACGGATAGCACCAATTAGCATCTGCCCCCTGATTCAGGCAAGATGTTCGCCGCGTCTTCCCGGTTTTCGGCGGTAAATAGATTCTGGCACGCCCGGTGGGACCTTTTCCTCTTTCCATTCCACACTTCATGTGTCGTGTTCGCGAACCAATCATGGTTTGCTAATGGTTTCCCTTGGGTTCGAGTTACTAAGATTTGGTTTCGTGCTTGGCGCAGAAAGAGAAACAGCAATGGCATCTACTTGCGTGAAGTGTTCCAACTGCAGCTGCAACTCGCGCTCCGCCTCATCTGGAGGCATAGATTACGGGCCTCAAGCGGCCTCCTTGTTCACGATGCCGGTAGATCAGGTGACTTAGGCCACCGCCAGATTATTCTTTGGGACTATGCTCCCACCGATGAGCTTCAGCACCTCTGTACCAACACCAGAAGTTCCTAAGAAGTCGGTCTTTGATCGGCTTGCTACTACCACGGCCCCTCTCAACGGGTCGTCCAGCTCCAGCTCCTCGGTCTTCACGAGATTGGACCAAAGTTCATGTGGGCCTATGATGAAGCCTGCAATCCCAGAAAAGGTTGTTCCGAAGAGGATAGCCATCCCTACTCCTGAAGTCGTCAAGGCGGCTTCTCCTGCCAAAGGGTCGGTTTTTACAAGACTGACTGTTCCGACTCCCACTACGGTTCCCGTCCCTGCTCAGAAGTCTGTCTTTGACCGGTTGGATACCGCTTCTCAACGGACATCAGTCTGCAAGAGGCTGATGCCAGCAACAACGTCTCACCTGGATAGGGGCAAGACAAAGCCACTCCCATCACCAAACCGACACCGTCGGCTCGACATGCTCGACATCGCCACTGGCGCCGAGTGAGGAAGGCTGAGGGCAACTCCCCCTCTGGGTTAACTCCACCGGCCCCAACGGTGGAAGTCAATGCCGCTGTTCCAACCGGGAACGGTTTTGAATTGCTGAACAAGGTGCGCAGGAACTCTCCTACCGCCGTATTGAAAAGATCTCCTCCACCCATAGAGAATGTTATAGAAACAAAGCCGGAACAGCCTCCTCAGCGGCTGTCCTCTAAAGTTTACAAAGTCTGGCGACCGGTCCAGGAGTCAGTGGTTGATCAAGACTATTTTCGCCGACAGAAGAAGCTGAAGGTTCAGCAAGAAGAGAACCGTCCTAGCAAGCCACAAAGGACGACAACTGCCTGGGTGCCCGCTGCAACGGCCCCCTCAACATCAACTGCTCAAAAGAAAAGGAGGCAAGAGAAAGCCGCTATGAATACGGCAGAACGCAAAGACACTGAGACCAAACGCCCCAAGTCTGGGGGCAGAATCGTGCGTACTGTTTATATGGCTTCCGAAAAAGAGGAAAGCCGCACTTCTACAGGTCACCGACTGCTTACCCGATCGATAATAAAGGCTCAGGAGCAACAACAGCAGAAGCTTCAGGAGATGCTGACTGCAATGGCCGCACTTACCGGGCCAAAAGAAAGCCCGGAGGTATCATCAGAGCAGCGTCATGAACAAGAAACTGATGCTGACTTCCTACGCAGGGTTCTTAAAAAGAAGGACAGAGAAGTAGCAGAACAAGCTGCCAACATAAAACAAATGGCGCTTCTCTTCGAAGACATGGTAGGGATGATGTTACAGCCAGATCCTTCAGCTGAAGACCCTCCGATCATTATTGAGGACGATAGAGTGGAGACATCTAATCCTCCTCCGGTTCTTTCAGCAGCCAAGGAGGAAACCATTTCCAAGGCCGCATTGGACGACTACATAGCTCAGCAAATACAAGCTCACCGGGCGAATGAAACGACCGGCCAAGTTGTCAAAACTGGGCGACCGTATCCAAGCTGGTATGACCAAATAAAATACCCGCCGGGATACACAATCCCCAAATTCCATGTGTACAAGGGGACAGGCAATCCTCACCAGCACGTCGCCCAGTTCAGAGCTCTTTGCGGCAACACCGGGGGCGATGATAAACTTTTGCTCCGTCAATTCGTCGGCAGCTTGTCAGAAATGGCCTTTGAATGGTACTCTGAACTCCCGAATGACTCCGTCAAGACTTTTGCGGAAATGGAGCTGTTATTCACCCAGCGATTCGCAAGTGCTACCGAACGCACCCCGATAACGGCATTGATTAATGCCAGGGTGAAGCCAGGCGAGAAGTGGGTCCAATACGCCATACGATGGCGGAATCTGTGGTCAAAATGCGAACAACGCATCGAAGAAGCACCGGCGGTGGGTATGTTTGTAAGCCCGCGGCGGCGCCCCGGCCGTCGATCCGACGCCGGAAACGCGGAAACAAAAACTTTCAAAAACTATTGAACCGGCACCACCGCGCACTTTTCACCCGGATCGGGCCATTAACCTAGCTATTAGCAAAATACAAGAGGGGTAGAGAAGTATACCAAGCGATCCATGTCCTTCGGTTTTCGTCTCCACTCCGATCTCCCGCGGAATCTCCATCCATCGCGTCCTCGTCGGAGAGGGCACCACGTAGCTGGAATCTTTTACGGGCTCCCACCTCTGGACCGAGGCAACTCGGGCGCGAAGTTGGCTAGCCGACGCGTCCAAGATTTGCTGTAGAATAGTGTAGTAGCCATTGTCTCTTTAAGGGTTTGAAGTTGCCTTTGGATGGAAATAGGAATCAAGAACTTTGGAGAGGTGAGAAGGGTTTTGTGAGCATGCCAAAAATGAGATGATACAATTTCCCTCTCTCAATGAAATGAACCTCTCTCAATCTCTCAAAAAATGGCCGGCCCCTCTACATATGGGTGGAGGAAAAAAAATCAATAACAAAAATGAGAAAGGAAAAAGATAATGCAAGAATAAAGTCACACTCATCTCACAATTCAATCTTTTCATTTCCAATCTCAAAAAGGCAAAGGATGAGACCATAAAGGAATCTCATGATGAATAAACAATCATGATGCCACATATATGCAAGGAACCCCTCCACAAAAAGTAATTTGCACAATTGCAAATTACCCCCTCCAACGGAAAGTCCGGCTACGAAGGAACAAAAGAAAACCGGCCGGAACGGAATGCAAACTGGCAACTTCAGAAAACTGATCCCGTAATAAATTACAGGAAAACCCCACTGCTGCAAATACATGCCCGCATTTGTATTCCCACTGAACACAAATGCAAAGAGACAAAATCTACACTATCAGATACTAGGATCCGGCTTAAGCCAAAGCCGGCTAGTAAAAACCGTCCGATCAAGATCCGTGCAATACCGCACGTATCTGATCGAACCCTGCCATATCTCCATACGGCCTCTACAGCGTTTCGCCCGAAACTTGAGTAACTGAGTGTGGTGGACTCTAAAGACTCGTCAATACTATGGCTGTGGATTTAACCACTAGCACGTCAGAGGTATAAGCCAATACGTGACGGGCTACCAGGTATTGACCAAGAGGGACGTCGATGAGCGAACTCATCCTGACACCCTACTGAGCCTGTCAGTGACAATATCCGTACAGTCCGGTCCGTTCGTCTATGAGCATCGCATGGCGGGCCTAGGGGGTTGGTAAAAGTCAGACCCCCAATAGCGGTACAAGTCGTGTCGGAGTGTAGCCCAGAACACCCTGAGATACTACTGGAATACCTACCAGCAAATCTCCTGCCTTGGCCAAGGACTTTTCATGTTCTGGCTCTCCTAGACACAGCGCGACCTCACCCCCAATACCGGGAGAGACGAACCCCTGCAGATCCGCTCACTGCCTCCATGTGGCTCGGGACTGTACCCAACTAAAACCTGTTTGCACGACTCCTTTGAGCCGTGGTAGGGTAGTAATCAAATCACAGTGGGAACTCACACGAGACAAATGACGATCTCAGGTCGATGAACTAACTCGTACACATGTCACCTGGGAACTGCTATCTGACGTCAGGTATAATACCAACTAGCAGGCTCCCGGCGAGTCCTGTCCGGTGTACTCCTAACCCAATGAGCACCTGTATACATCTTAGGTGAACCAACTGACACCAGTGGCTTGTGAGACCGGCCACCGCCCCTCGTCGGGGTCTCGACTGTATACACTAGTCTACTCTGGAGAATCGATGCCCTGTCTCGAAACTCCCACGACTAGGGACCTTTTAAGGATGTGCTTATAGACTCCAGCTCTCACGTATATGATCGCCCTCATACTGCTGGTAGTCAAGCAAGAATCCTAGGGGCTCTATCAACGTGTAATAGCGACTTGTAAGGTCACCTAAAGCAGTACACGATGATAAAGATAAACCAGATAGCATACTATCATCTCGAGTAATACTGTCCTACTGGGATAGGTCCTCCTCTCAATCATTGCAATCACGTGCCTGTGATCCAATAATTGACTCTGAGGGCACTATCTCCAACAATCTCCCACTTGCACTCAAGGCTAATTATTGCGATGTCGCATACTCACAGCCCGTGTGATACCGAACACCCAACTCCTCTAATAGTCAGTCTCACAAAGCTCGTTTGTGAAACTATTGCGTTCGAGGAATAGCCTCAGTGAGTGGATCCGCTCTGGTGTTTCTTTCTATGTCTCTCTTTATCTCAAGTTCGCGGAGAAAGCCATCTCCCGAAATGAGCAATACCTGTCTTAGAATGTCTGGATGTCTGATGGGACCTAGCTCATAAATGAACTCCAAATCCAAACTTCTTAGACTGTATTGTCAACTGAACTTAATCAGTATCATGCGCCATGCCTTCTCTCAGTATCCACCTGGACCACCTGTCCAAAATACTGCCTCCTGTCAGAGGGAAAACTATAACTCTGACAGCCACTCTGCCATCCAGGTCACCTTAGAAGCCTGGAATGATAACCGTCTCCCGAAGGAGAATGCTGTTATCATATCCCTAGAACATCCACTTATGTTCTAAAACTGCTTCCTACTGTTTCTCCAGATTGGATTAATATCAACTTATTGCACCTACTGCAAGAACAACATCTGGTGTGGTACTTGACATATCATGATCGACTCAATTGCCTAAGCAAGTGATCTGCCAATCATGCGTATCCCTCTCCCCTTTAGTCTGTAAGACACCTTTAGAGAGGGTGACTCCATCTCCTGCAGGTATACTACTATGCCAGGAGTCGTCCATTCTAAATACTCATAGAATGCGGTCAAAGTACCCAGATTGGGAAACCATCCAAATCTAGATCTAAAACCATAGATCTAGTAACCAGAATGTCTGATATAATATCCAATTCCTATGTGGAGAAACTACTGTGTGACGACCAAAGTATAACCGATCGTAGTATAGGAATATCACTTCCTACTCTGTGTATGTCATCAAATACCATGACATCACACTCTACTACCTTCTTAACAGATCCATCCCCTATTCTGATGAAGTCAAACCTATGACTGTCACATCAGAAATAGATGATCTAGCTCCGCAATATCTGCTCTAGTCTATAAATAGACATAAGCCATCTGTCCACCAATGCTTCCACTGCTCCCACTGACTACGACAACCCTATGTCAGAGTCATATAGACGTACACTTCTAAAGCTAGTTTAGAACGACGCTATACTCATCCTCCTGCCGGGTCTCACAGTCTGGAACAACAGCAATGGCAAGTCTGGGTAAACAAGAACCTCCCTGCCACCGTCCTTGAGCATACCGAAGTACCTCTCGAGCGCCTGAGGTTACCCACTTTATCTGCGGAGTGGCCAATGGAATGTCAAACCAGATTGAATCTTTAGGTTCTTATCAAATCTTCAGTAATCGTTTGCGGTTCTGGAATCACTTCTAGTTCTACCATACTCCCACTACCGTTTTCTGAAAAAGTCCATTTTTATTAAAACTATGGCGAGTCAAGAACAATATCACTATTGATCTTCCAGATGGTAGAAAGTCAACCCTCGTCATAGCCCGGGTCAACCCACAAACGCCATTACAGAAACGTGCCTTGAGTTATCCGGATTCTGGTTTTAAGCATAAGCAATACAACTCCCCGTACCTTAACAATGTCAAGATATGAACTGTTCTATATCCAAGAAACAGAGGCACTGATTTAATTGAACCAGATTCAAATCATGCAGCTGTCACCAGTGCATGTCTAGTAAATGGAAGGAGGTAGATCAGCGTTACTCAACTTAGGAATGCTTCCAATTATGAGTAACCTGAAAGAGAAGCAAGTTCTCTTAATCATTACTATCAATTGAATACCATCCACAAGTATCTACATCTTCGATCACCTTGAAGAATCCCGATACTTGCAATACCTGGTTCTCTACTTTATTCTTATACCTATAACTTCTCAAAACTTTGACCTTGTGTTTCTACGAAACACCTGTCTAAGAACTAGAGAAGTCATAAGTAAACAGAATATAGTACGAGGACCAACCCCTCTGTCCTAATGGACACTGGACAATATACAATACTCTGTATAAGTCCCCGAGTCTAGTGACTCATTCACTGTGTGTCGTAGGTTGAAAACTGTACTTATGGTTAAGAAGAATTACACCGCTGTTCAATGCTCCTTACCTAACCATCCACTGATATAGGTAAATGTCATAGACATAATTTCAAAAGGTATATCTCACTCTATTAAAATAGATGTACAGATATATCAATTTGAAATTGGTGCATAACAACGGATATTCAAAACCAAATATTTGCCGTCCGGCAAACAACCCAGGTGACTTCCTCAAATATCACCAATTACAAAGAATCCCGATATAATGAGGATGGTCACCTAATTCCCAATAACTTACTCCCACTCATCATCTGTAAAACCATACAGATGTGAGAATTCTACCTGGTAAATACATACCCTGGAGCAAGTGTCTAATTGGGAAATCAGTTTTCCTTTAACAGTACACAGTGAAACTGAAACATTGAAATGTTTCGATGGGGTATCCTGGTATTCCTAGTAATGCCTCTTCCATTATCCAGATTCACAACTGTAACCGTATAATTCTTTGCCACCTCTCCAAATCCCTTTATATGTCTTTAGTCGTTACCTTCTGTACACCCCTTTAGGCCAAATGGTTTTCTTCCTTCCCTACCGTTCGGCACCAGCCTATGGTTTGGAAGAAGACTATCCAATAAGCATAATGGGTGTACTGTCCTAATCCTAGGAGCACTCGCAATGCGATAGAAGGTGAAGATAAAAGACAACCGAATGAACTTTATTCCTATTTCTCCTGAACCAGGATCCATCCCCGAACTGGAACAAGTTCCTTTCGAGTTCGTATATAACCATACGATGGATTATCCAATAAACTGGGATCTTCGTAGTGATACGGAGTGTCCTGGAGAAATACAAAGGTGATTTAGGATTGGCGAAGAAATACTTGGTTTGGTCGTGAATATTAGTCACATTTTACATTGCCCTCTTACTAATCCCTTGCTTTGTCTGAACTTAATAATTTCTGTACACCGTTTAGGCTAATTGGCTTTCTTCATTCCTTGCCGTTCGGCACCAGCCTAAGGTTTGGAAGAAGATTATCCAATTTGATTAATAGGTGTACTATCTCCTAAACCAAGGAGTACTCGCAACCTGAGAGAAGGTAAAAAGGAAAAGACAACTGAATAGTCCTATTCATTTTCTCCAGAACCGGAAACCATCCTCGAGTTCCTTCGAGTTCGTATATAACCATACGATGGTTTTGTCCAATGGAAGTGGACGTTCGTAGTAATACGGGGTGTTCTGGAGAAAAGGGTAAAAGTAGGAGTGGCAATGAGTTCTGCAATTCTGACAATCCAAAAGCCAGTGTTAAGAAGGTTCGGTCAACTTGGTCACTGAGTCATAGTCTAGGGTCGGGTCAATGGTCGCTGCCAAAGAGAGAGAAAAGAAACACTCAGCGTGCACTCTAACCTAGATCAGAATGGTTATCACTTTATCTAATCTGTAAACCTCCCACTGTAACGTCAAATTCTTCCCCAAACCTAAAAGAAGAATTAGCCGGGATCACCCGAGGAGTAAACCAACTCATCAGTGGGAATCGGGATCCAACTATCATCGCATGATAACGTGACGGAATCCGCTCACGCTATCACACTCCAGAAGGTATGCGCATATCTGGCAAGTTTCAGTTCTTTTGAAACTCCCGATGTGGATTTTTGCCCCATGCTCTTATGACCTTGACGAAGGCCAACAAATCATAAGTCACATGTCAAGTTCTACCCGTCATTATCCAGGTTAATTTGAACCCACCCATACAAGCCCTTGACGAAGGCCAACAAGGCTATACGACTGTCTCAAACCAACGCATCTATCTATGCAGCAGAAAGGTAACAAGCAGCTACCATACACTATGCCTTGACGAAGGCCAACAAACATAGCATGAATACTACGTGCTACCCGTCTGAAACGACGGAGGGCTACGAATGGTTTCTGGCGAAAACCTTTAACGTAATGAACTTGATATCGTTGAAAGAACTGATAGCTTTTTAGAAAAATATAGTGACGAAAACCTTCGCTAAAGAGGTCACTCCCGGTGAAGGGATCTCGGCTCTTTCCCCGTAGAATGAGGTGCAGGATATTCCAACTGAATACCACGATGCAAAGCAAAAGTAATCGGCTATAGTGAAGTTATTGCCCTGACGCAAACTTCTGTCCAAGGGGTCACTCCCGGTGAAGGGATCTCGGCCCTTGCCTCGTCGACTGAGGAGCAGGATATTCCAACTGAATACCTCTGTGCAAAACAAAAGAGAACGCCCTTGCAATAACAGCTTTTTGAAAAAGTGTTCCAACAACATCAGAATAGGTTTGTTTATCTTGCATTGATCCGAATCAATGCAGTCCCATCAATTGATCACACCACAAAGAACGAAAATATACTGACGTACGTATATGCCATCCGCATTCGCCACTGGGTCCCGTCATCACCCGTTAGGTTAGCTTACTAACGACAGAGCGGGGACTGGACTAGCGCGGATGCAAAACATATACAACATCTACTAGTATATATATAATATATAATTTTCGCTCAAGGCGTGATAAAGTGCAACAACACAGAAATGTATAGCAACACAGAACAATACAGATATCTGGGATCCCCGGGTTTCCCAGAGCCGCTGAAAACCCGACGTTCCCCTGGTCGTGTGGATAGCCTGTGCAATGAAAACCTAGACCCCTACGGGCGCGGCAAGTTACCCGCCAAAACCTTAAGCGAGGCAGCCCCCTTCAGCAAAGTGAATGGACCACCCAGCACTTCACGGAATCCGGTAACTTGGGCACCTCTCCTGGGTCAATCCTATACCCCCTACGAGTGCAGCGAATAGCCCGCCAATTCTAGAGTGAAGCCCCCTCCGTCTCAATGCCATGAGATGCGGGCTCGTTGCCCTCTAGAATCCGGCTATCCGTGCACTCCTCCGCGGGGTAATCCTAGTACAGAAAGTAAAATATACATACAACGGGTACATCGACCGCAACCTGGTCGTGCCCCAAAAAAATAATAATACAAACAGGCAGTGACGGCAGTCCACATGTCGGACGCTCGCCCCGCAATATCAAATGTACATATAAAACACAACTGTACTAACATTGCATCCAGGCTATCCCCCACGACCGATTCGCAACAACACAGCACAATCACAGAACATCAACGTGAATGTCACGTTCGCAAATCCGTCTAAAAGGGCTATAGCAGATAGACTGGATTTCCCGATCGAGTGACATTCACGGTCGCAGATATAATGTAAATACTGTGAACTAGCATGTTTAAAATATCCGATCGAACAAATTTATCGAAGTGGGCCCCAAGCAGTACTGTAGCATTCACAGAAAATTTGGGCCCAAAATTAATATCCCAAAATCCCTATTTCCAAGTCTAAAGCCTACTGGGAAATTCTGGTGCAATGATCACACCTTCCCACCGCGGAACCGCGGCGAAACCAGGGTTTTGGCCGCATTTCTGCGGCCGTACTAAGAGATCACTGCATCAAATTTTACCAGATGTCTTAGAATTTCATGCTTGTGTTTCTGTAATGACCTGAAAAATTTTCGGAGCAGAAAAAATTTCGACAGAAACTAGAAGCATTGAAAATACGGTTTTTGGGGATTTTTGTTCGATCGAGTTCTAAACATACTAGAGCAAGCTAGACATGGTTAATGGCGTGGCTCTGATACCAATGTAAGCCAGCGGCGGCGCCCCGGCCGTCGATCCGACGCCGAAAACGCGGAAACAAAAACTTTCAAAAACTATTGAACCGGCACCACCGCGCACTTTTCACCCAGATCGGGCCATTAACCTAGCTATTAGCAAAATACAAGAGGGGTAGAGAAGTATACCAAGCGATCCGTGTCCTTCGGTTTTCGTCTCCACTCCGATCTCCCGCGGAATCTCCATCCGTCGCGTCCTCGTCGGAGAGGGCACCACGTAGCCGGAATCTTTTACGGGCTCCCACCTCTGGACCGAGGCAACTCGGGCGCGAAGTTGGCTAGCCGACGCGTCCAAGATTTGCTGTAGAATAGTGTAGTAGCCATTGTCTCTTTAAGGGTTTGAAGTTGCCTTTGGATGGAAATAGGAATCAAGAACTTTGGAGAGGTGAGAAGGGTTTTGTGAGCATGCCAAAAATGAGATGATACAATTTCCCTCTCTCAATGAAATGAACCTCTCTCAATCTCTCAAAAAATGGCCGGCCCCTCTACATATGGGTGGAGGAAAAAAAAATCAATAACAAAAATGAGAAAGGAAATAGATAATGCAAGAATAAAGTCACACTCATCTCACAATTCAATCTTTTCATTTCCAATCTCAAAAAGGCAAAGGATGAGACCATAAAGGAATCTCATGATGAATAAACAATCATGATGCCACATATATGCAAGGAACCCCTCCACAAAAAGTAATTTGCACAATTGCAAATTACCCCCCTCCAACGGAAAGTCCGGCCACGAAGGAACAAAAGAAAACCGGCCGGAACGGAATGCAAACCGGCAACTTCAGAAAACTGATCCCGTAATAAATTACAGGAAAACCCCACTACTGCAAATACATGCCCGCATTTGTATTCCCACTGAACACAAATGCAAAGAGACAAAATCTACACTATCAGATACTAGGATCCGGCTTAAACCAAAGCCGGCTAGTAAAAACCGTCCGATCACGATCCGTGCAATACCGCACGTATCTGATCGAACCCTGCCATATCTCCATACGGCCTCTACAGCGTTTCGCCCGAAACTTGAGTAACTGAGTGTGGTGGACTCTAAAGACTCGTCAATACTATGGCTGTGGATTTAACCACTAGCACGTCAGAGGTATAAGCCAATACGTGACGGGCTACCAGGTATTGACCAAGAGGGACGTCGATGAGCGAACTCATCCTGACACCCTACTGAGCCTGTCAGTGACAATATCCGTACAGTCCGGTCCGTTCGTCTATGAGCATCGCATGGCGGGCCTAGGGGGTTGGTAAAAGTCAGACCCCCAATAGCGGTACAAGTCGTGTCGGAGTGTAGCCCAGAACACCCTGAGATACTACTAGAATACCTACCAGCAAATCTCCTGCCTTGGCCAAGGACTTTTCATGTTCTGGCTCTCCTAGACACAGCGCGACCTCACCCCCAATACCGGGAGAGACGAACCCCTGCAGATCCGCTCACTGCCTCCATGTGGCTCGGGACTGTACCCAACTAAAACCTGTTTGCATGACTCCTTTGAGCCGTGGTAGGGTAGTAATTGATTGAAAGAATTAAAGTTAACCGCAATCAAGACGGTGTCGCTATGCAGCTAGCCGGTTGAGCACGGGTCGATCCACAGGGAGATGGTTGTATGTCCTTTCTTGTCTTAGACGAGTTAATAAAGAATGAGTATATGTTTGTTCAGTCTAACCTATGTGTATTATTTGCAAGTATAAAGTTGTTAAGAAAAGATACGAAAGTGTAAGCTAAAGAAATCCGTACTCAAAACCTTTGAGCCGAGTTTTGACCAATTGAAGCTAGAGCAATCGACAACAACGTGGATTAGAGGATTTAAGCACGGTATTCGTAGAATCTGGCTTATTGACCCTTGTCCTTCCGTTCTTGTCTCTTGCTTTTGCCTCCGGCCAAACCGAACGCAACCGATCGCGTTTAGGAACCACCGTTACCTTGTTAGGGTAGGGTGCCTAACGGAGCGCTTGCGTATCGTTTGGGCGGAGTTCAATGGAAAATACGGGAAAAGGAAATGGGCAAAGAAACATTAACTTATAATATCGTATTTCTTCTTAACAATAATAATTACAACCATTCACAAAACAAACCAAAAAGAGCAAAAGAAAAGAACAAAGAAAAGAAAAGATTACAAGCAAGTAATTAAAGTGCATGGTAATAAATTGCAACTAATTAAAGACAAGAATGAAAAATGCAAGAAAGTAATTACAAGAACCATAGAACTCAAAACAAGCATGGGATCTATAGCCAACCCTTAAACTTGCAAGCTCAATCAAGAGGTTGCAAGATCAAGAGAAGGGTAAAGAACGCATGTGAAATGAAGAACTAAGGAGAGAATGAAATGATACAACCCCTTGAGACCAATGACCAAAGCTTAAACTTGCAAGCTCACTTAAGAGGTTGCAAGATCAAGTTAAGGTAGAGAGCTCAAGGGGGAAGCTAAACAAAAAGAATAATACAAAACCTTCATCTTTATTCACATCCACTCAATGCTCTCACTACATTTCCATGGAGGAAGAATGAAGAAGAAGAAGAACAACTAAAACTAACAAAAAGAGGCTAAAGAAATGAACTAAGAATTGGACCCTTGGCTTAGCTCAGATTTGGGGTATTTATAGGAGGGGAACTGGAAACCTAGGGCAACCATCTGCCCATAAATAAAATGACCAAACAGCCCCCAGAAAACGATAGAGAGAGGGGCCAGTATGGCCGCGGATCCGCGGCCAATACCCCTTATTGGCCGCGGTTCCGCGGCCATATGGTGGAGTTGGGTCGTGGCGTTTTTTCGTGTTCCCTGGTTTCATGTTGTCTGCTATGTGGTATATGACTTTTCTCATAAACTCTTCACAATTATTCCAGAATTTTAGTAGAACAAAAGGTGATGTGATGTGGATCTTTTGCCATGATTTTCTCGAGCTCCGCGTAGATTTCTTGGATCTTGTGTTGCCATTGAGCTTTGTGCATGACATGACAATCGATTTGCCATTTTGTCCCTTAACTGGTATGTGGCAACACACGGATAGAGAGCAGAGACCCGTGTTTTATCTGTTGTTGGCAGTAATCCGGAATTTGTCGTACTTTTCCATGATATTCACTGTTCAGAGCCGAGAACCTGTATTATGCAATTATGTAGCAAACACTGATTAAAATGGGCGGATTACTGCCTATAAACACACGAGCATAAGAATGGGCGGTATAAAATGCAGTATTCTGTTATGAACAAATACCCCCAAACTTAACTTTTGCTCGTCCCGAGCAAAACCAATTATTCACAAAAAATAAAATCCTAACCGCACTTTCGCAGGGAACGCGATTGCACTGAGCGCGTGCAACAAGCCGTTAAACCTCTAGGTGTCCCTAGTAGGAGGAGTGCTGTCTCCTGAAGGTTTTCAGCGGATTACACCCACAAAATCCCGTCAAGCTAGCGTCATAAGTTAACATCGATTCTACTCCTACAGTTTAGTATTTACGTTAGAAATTCTATCATCCTAAGTTAGAAATATCCAACCCTTATGTTTCACACCTCCTATCTGTTTAACTTTAGATCCTATACGTTCCAAAAAAAGTTTAGAAAGATGTTGGTTCTCCTGAGTTTTCCTTCTAAAGTGCGGCCTCAAATCAGGGATTTTTATCAACTTTACAGAAAACACAAGTCTTATTCTTTATTTCTATCTCTTATCCAAACATCAATTGTATACCCCTACGTGTGTGTATATTTGCCCCCCTACACTCAAGAATTCAATTCAAGCTATAATACCCTTACCCTAATACCTAATACTACTTCTTTTCATTAAGGATGGACGGATTTGCTCACACACTTTTCATGCGATTATTAATGCTTCTTGAGGCACTAACGACCGATTACTGAATGTGTGAACTTTAAAGCGTAAATAGCAGTTTCCAGGTCTTGACTTTATTCTTTCTTTTTTTTTTCTTTTTTTTTTCTTTTTCTTTTTTCTTTTTCAAGACCGGATATATTTTTCAATATGCTCTTTTGGTGTTTAGCTTTAAATACCGTTTTTTCTTTCATACTAGGTTTTCAGGCAAGAGTATTTCTAGGTATCCTCTACTATCCCAAGTTTCAAGGTGCGTGTAAGTGCAGTTTGTAGGGTATATATTTTCTAAATTTGAACTCGAGAAAAGAAACTATTTTTCAAACTTATCCTCCAGTAAAGCTTCAATACTTTCCCTTCATCTTGACTTAACTCAAGAACTGAACTCAAGATTACCTGTTTCTCAAAAAAACTGTAAGGACGTATACTTACCAAAGTTAGACCGAATGAGGGTTATTTTTAGGGTTTTCAATTCCTAAGCCTAGAATTTAGTTATATCTATCATATCAACTGAACTTTCGGAATAAATATCTAAGTTACCCTATTAGCTAACTTGACGACAAAGTTTTTATATTTTTTGGAAAAATTTCGATTTTTGTGGGATTTTTAATAAGGTACGTAAATGAAAAATATACAAATGAATGCGAAGGAAGAAAGCTTACCGAGCATACTCCCAAACTTAAACTTGACAGTGCCCTCACTGTCAGGCTACACCAAGAGGGTCAAAATTGTCGGCGCTCCCTAAAAACAAATTATATACAAAACAAAAAGGAAAACAAAAAATATATACAAAAAAAAATGTCCCCCCCAAACTTAAGTAAAACAGTGTTTCCACTGTTAAGCGTTGAAGTTCAGGATTAGGAGGGAAAGAGAATAGTATCAAGCTATACAAGGCTTTACACAGGCCAAAAGTGAGTACCAACCATTCAAAGATCTTATCGCTATAAAGCAGTGGCTGGTGAAAGAAGGCGTAGAGAAAAGAGATGGAGAATACGCGAGACCGTATGGAGATAGAAGTAGTATACGGTCTCGGTATATGAGAAGAAGAAGAATGGCGGAAGGGAAAAAGAAGTGGAATACGAACTTGAGGGTGCAAATGGAGTAAATAGATTAGCACAATTTGTGATGATCGATGTGTGAAAAGCGATTGTGCCAATATATTTACCCGTCGAGAAATGGGGTCAAATACCTCAAGATTCGTGAGAAACCATGGGTACGCCGAACTCGGTAAACCAGACATATGAAATGTAAGTGAGACGGGTTCTTGCAAGGTCGGAACGATGGAAAGGATGGAGGAAAGTGATCGAGGAGGGGTATCGGTTAAGGTTTCGGGAGGGTGCACATAGTCAATGAAAGGAACAGGATGAATTGGAAAATCCGACTCATCAATTAAAATTGTTTCATCCTCAGTACTATCCTCAATATTCTCTTCAAAATTTAGCTCATCCATGCATATTTCATCAAAATCCAGACGCATATAGGGTTCGGGAAAAACATTTAATGACTCGGGATGATGATTTGAAGAGACAAACTCAGCCAAATCTACGGGTTCATCATCCAAACTATCCCCAGCGTCAATATCCTCAATCAAGTGAAAATCTATATTCTCAGACACCTCAACAAAAGAATGGATATCAATCAATTCAGGTTCTAGAGTGGAGGTGTAGAGGTCAAAAGGATTGGGTGTGGTTTCACTTGGCAAGGTCCCTTCACAATCGGGTAAATCAAACACTACAAAGTCGCACAACTCATTAATCATTCTAGCTTCAATCGGTGAATCGTTGGGAACACTAGATAGACATTCAAAACTGGAGTTGTGGGATTCATGTTGAAATGGGTAGGCTTGATTGGGAAGGGGGTACAGCTCACTCTCACCACTCAAATTCACAGCCTGTCCTACCGCCTCTTCATACATTGGAAAATTTGGAGCTAGTTGAAAACTAGCTACCGGGTCACTAGGTTGTATGAGGGCGGTCATGGACGCATTCAAATCCATCATCTGTTGGTACGACGCTACCCTAAAGTCTTCCAATGACTGTTCCAGACTAGACATGGGTTGTGAATGGGTTTCAGTAAAAGATTCAAAGTTGTTTGGATACTGAAAACTCCCAAATGGCGGCTCTGAAGCAATGTCTAGGGAAGGTGAAAAAGTAGGGTAGGATTGGTAGGAATTGAATGGCTGGACAGGAGCAGGATCAACATTTGGATAGGAAGGTGAATGGAATTGTTGATCCCAATAATTTGAAGTGGTGAAAGGAGTGAAAGATCGGCTACGGGATTGTTCTATACGTTCTGCAATAGACATAGGTCTTGGAGTTGCAACATGACTCGAAGAAGGGGTATCAACGTAAGAAGGGGTGAATGTTTGAAATGGTTGATACGAAGTGGATTGCGGAGTCAAATTGTTTGTCCTAGACGCGTCTATCCGATCTCTCAATGAAACTTTGGGCATGGAGGGGTCGTTCGATGTTCGGCGAAAGCAAGAACCGTAAGAAGTAATGTCTGGTTGTGGGTACCAAAGTTCGGCAAGAGTTTTGCGAGGTGGGGTACCCATGATATGAAGAGAGAAAGAAAGAAAGGCAGAGAAAAGGAGGGGGAAAAGAATGTGATTTTTTTTAGTTAGATATTAACAAAAGAATGAAATATACACACAAAAAAAAAGAATATGGACAAAAACAATCACGACATAAAAATACCACACACCTAATCGTTCTAGGGTTCACCTAGGTCAACTAGACCTGCTCCAAAACTTGATTGTCGAAGTAAAACTGTGTCGAGAAACGGGCTCAAGATACACTGACACGAGGCCAGGTAAGTGCAGAGATAAGGGGAGGTTTTCCAACGCTTTCGCGAAGTTCCTTAATTAAATAACCCTTTCTCTTTTGGCGGTTTCGCCGTTAACACTTTCCTAGACACCCCGTAAGCAATATACCGTTAAGCGAGGTTCTAAACACAGTTAACTTCTCCTAGTGAGCGCGAAGTCCTTAAGGCTTAAAGTCTAGTTTCTTTTAAATTTTGTGCGGGTAAACGTTATGCTCAAGTTCGTGATTTGTGGGCCACGGAAAAGGTGATGAAATCCTTTACCGTATATTGTGGGGTTCGCTTGCCCTTAAGTCCGTATTAATGTATGCAATGCGCAATTCAATAAAAATTCTATAAATAATCAAAAAATAGTTTTTTTAGTTTAAGCGCGGCACTGCAACAAATACGGGTTAGTCAATTTTTAGCGTTTGCTAGCGAACTTGCAAAGAATCCTGCAAAGAATAGTATATTGGATGCGTCGGATTTGAGAAGAAGGTGTTAGTAAAGTACGTACCGTTAAGATTTTGGGTTAGGAAACCCCCGTTGAATCAAATCCGGTAAGCTTTGAAAAGTTCTCTTGCGCGGGTCAAACTACTCGAATCTTTGGCACTGTACTTTGCAATCACCTTAGCCTTGAACGTACACTTTGCTCCCCACAATCGCAGTTTGCAAATCCGCAAAATTCTGCACTCTTGCCCACAAAAATGATCAAAAACAACAAAAAGATTTTTTTTTTATAAATATATACAAAAAGAATATTAACCCGAATAACAAGAAAGAAAATATGCTATCGTCTCCCCGGCAACGGCGCCATTTGATTGAAAGAATTAAAGTTAACCGCAATCAAGACGGTGTCGCTATGTAGCTAGCCGGTTGAGCACGGGTCGATCCACAGGGAGATGGTTGTATGTCCTTTCTTGTCTTAGACGAGTCAATAAAGAATGAGTATATGTTTGTTCAGTCTAACCTATGTGTATTATTTGCAAGTATAAAGTTGTTAAGAAAAGATACGAAAGTGTAAGCTAAAGAAATCCGTACTCAAAACCTTTGAGCCGAGTCTTGACCAATTGAAGCTAGAGCAATCGACAACAACGTGGATTAGGGGATTTAAGCACGGTATTCGTAAAATCCGGCTTATTGACCCTTGTCCTTCCGTTCTTGTCTCTTGCTTTTGCCTCCGGCCAAACCGAACGCAACCGGTCGCGGTTAGGAACCACCGTTACCTTGTTAGGATAGGGTGCCTAACGGAGCGCTTGCGTATCGTTTGGGCGGAGTTCAATGGAAAATACGGGAAAAGGAAATGGGCAAAGAAACATTAACTTATAATATCGTATTTCTTCTTAACAATAATAATTACAACCATTCACAAAACAAACCAAAAAGAGCAAAAGAAAAGAATAAAGAAAAGAAAAGATTACAAGCAAGTAATTAAAGTGCATGGTAATAAATTGCAAGTAATTAAAGAAAAGAATGAAAAATGCAAGAAAGTAATTACAAGAACCATAGAACTCAAAACAAGCATGGGATCTATAGCCAACCCTTAAACTTGCAAGCTCAATCAAGAGGTTGCAAGATCAAGAGAAGGGTAAAGAACGCATGTGAAATGAAGAACTAAGGAGAGAATGAAATGATACAACCCCTTGAGACCAATGACCAAAGCTTAAACTTGCAAGCTCACTTAAGAGGTTGCAAGATCAAATTAAGGTAGAGAGCTCAAGGGGGAAGCTAAACAAAAAGAATAATACAAAAACCTTCATCTTTATTCACATCCACTCAATGCTCTCACTACATTTCCATGGAGGAAGAATGAAGAAGAAGAAGAAGAACTAAAACTAACAAAAAGAGGCTAAAGAAATGAACTAAGAATTGGACCCTTGGCTTAGCTCAGATCTGGGGTATTTATAGGAGGGGAACTGGAAACCTAGGGCAACCATCTGCCCATAAATAAAATGACCAAACAGCCCCCAGAAAAAGACAGAGAGAAGGGCCAGTATGGCCGCGGATCCGCGGCCAATACCCCCTATTGGCCGCGGTTCCGCGGCCATATGGTGGAGTTGGGTCGTGGCGTTTTGTCGTGTTCCCTCGTTTCATGTTGTCTGCTATGTGGTGTAGACTTTTCTCATAAACTCTTCACAATTATTCCAGAATTTTAGTAGAACAAAAGGTGATGTGATGTGGATCTTTTGCCATGATTTTCTCGAGCTCCGCGTAGATTTCTTGGATCTTGTGTTGCCATTGAGCTTTGTGCATGACATGACAATCGATTTGCCATTTTGTCCCTTAACTGGTATGTGGCAACACACGGATAGAGAGCAGAGACCCGTGTTTTATCTGTTGTTGGCAGTAATCCGGAATTTGTCGTACTTTTCCATGATATTCACTGTTCAGAGCCGAGAACCTGTATTCTACAATTATGTAGCAAACACTGATTAAAAGCACCTACCTATAAACACACGAGCATAAGAATGGGCGGTATAAAATGCAGTATTCTGTTATGAACAGTAATCAAAGCACAGTGGGAACTCACACGAGACAAATGACGATCTCAGATCGATGAACTAACCTGTACACATGTCACCTGGGAACTGCTATCTGACGTCAGGTATAATACCAACTAGCAGGCTCCCGGCGAGTCCTGTCCGGTGTACTCATAACCCAATGAGCACCTGTATACATCTTAGGTGAACCAACCGACACCAGTGGCTTGTGAGACCGGCCACCGCCCCTCGTCGGGGTCTCGACTGTATACACTAGTCTACTCTGGAGAATCGATGCCCTGTCTCGAAACTCCCACGACTAGGGACCTTTTAAGGATGTGCTTATAGACTCCAGCTCTCACGTATATGATCGTCCTCATACTGCTGGTAGTCAAGCAAGAATCCTAGGGGCTCTATCAACGTGTAATAGCGACTTGTAAGGTCACCTAAAGCAGTACACGATGATAAAGATAAACCAGATAGCATACTATCATCTCGAGTAAGACTGTTGTTCCCCTCCGAACGGCGGCCGAGACGTTAGGACGTCTGTGCCTGAGGTTCGAGGCAGATGCTATTTGGTTTTACCCGTCTACCTCTCCGAAGATGCCAAGTTGATTTATGGCACCGTGTATCGGAGGTTTAGACGAATGCGGCCGATGTAGCAGACTTTGTCAGATTCCCCCTCGCTTGAGGGGTTTTTGATTGTGGGGACGCTCTTCCCTGCAGGCGCAAGCCCCTGCAGTTAATTACGCTACCGCATCGCAGTAGCCACTTTCTCCTTCTCCAGAATTTCACTTCGTGTCGCGTGTGTTTGTTTTGTTTGTGGTTGCCCGTGGATTGTATACGGAGACTGAGTAATGCCGTCGCCCGTAGGACGTGGATTAGTCCAAATCCGTATTTACTTAGATTTGGGTTTGGTGTTTTTAGTTTAGGATACGTTAGTCGCGTTGCGGCTAAGATCAACTTAAACGTTTGTTAAGGATACGTTAGTCCTGTTTGAGACTAAGATCAACTTAACGTGATCGTTTAGATCCGACAAAAGAGCGTTTGGGCCCTATTGTTCCAGTTTGGGAGATTCATAGTCCAATTTGGGACTAAAGTCTGTTTGGAGGATACGTTAGCCATTTTTGAGGCTAAGATCGACTCAAATGTTTGTTAAGGATACGTTAGTCCAGTTTGAGACTAAGATCAACTTAACGGGACCGTTTAGGTCCGACAAAAGAGCATTTGGGCTCTATTGTGCCAGTTTAGGGACGTGGTGGTCTATATTCCAGTTTAGGGACGTGGTGGTCCGATATTAGTTTAGGGACGTCTCGGTCCGATATTAGTTTAGGGACGTCTCGGTCCGATATTAGTTTAGGGACGTTCCGGTCCGATATTAGTTTAGGGACGTTTCGGTCCAATATTAGTTTAAGGACGTTTCGGTCCACGAGTTTAAGGACCCCGCAGTCCATATCGATGTGTGGTCGTTGGGACCCGTCACCTCTTTGACGTCGTTGAGGAATTACAACGGCGGATGTCAAAGGAGTTCGGAGATGTACCCTCGAACCGGATGTAAATTGATTTAGAAGAGCAATTTTGCTCAGTCAATTTAATTTAAGGACTTATGGCCAAAATTGGGCTAAGTCCAGTTGAAATGTTCAACATTTTATTTGCTTTTGCATTGCATTTCTTTTTTTTTTTTATTTGGGCCTTGCCCAGAAAGGATGCAGAGCATCAATTTGTTTTGGGCTCTGCCCTTTTAGGAATGATGCAAGGCATCAATTTTATTTGGGCTCTGCCCTTGTATAAAGGATGCAAAGCATCAATTTATTTGGGCTCTGCCCATTTATTGCCTTGCAATTTATTTTGGCCTGTCAGGTCATTTTGATTTGGGCCTGGCCCTTTTAGTAATGCATTGCATTTGTGCAAAGCACTGTTAATTTGAGAATCTTTTAGATTCAAGAACCGATGGTTCAAAAAAGAAATGCAAAGCACTATTTGATTTAGATCTAAGAAAAAACAAGTTTTTTCTTATTTTTCTTATCTCAGAGAACCAATCATGAAAGTGCAAAGCACTATTAATTTAATAACCTTTTAGGTTCAAGAACCGATGGTTCATAAAACAAGTGCAAGGCACTATTTTATTTATTTATTTATTTATTTATTTATCGTTGAAGATCTATGATCTTGTTCATAAGAGAATTTTCTCTTCTTTAAAAGGTTTTTACCTTTTTTTTATTCTTCAAGAGTTCTCTTCTCTTTTTTTTTTAGCCAGATCTTCCCCCTTTTGAAATGAGGTCTAGGGTCCTTTTTATAGTGCCCATGAAGTAGTTATAATTTGTTACATAAATCGTTTTCTGAGTGATTTGGGTAATTTTCCCCACCGTTGGATTTTCGATCCAAAGGCCCCTGCTTTACAGAAGAAAATCTTCTTGTTTTAATAAGAACAGAAAAGATTTATTCTGTTTTGCGCAACTCCATCAGCGCGTGACACGTGTCGCGCAGCTGTGCTTGCGCAACTGCGCAGACACGTGTCGTGCAACTGATTTTTTTTTTTTGCTGCTTGCGCAGCTGCGCGCTGACACGTGTCGCGCACTGCGCAGTTGTGCACTGCGCAGCTGCGCTGACACGTGTCGCGCACTGCGCAGCTGCGCACTGCGCAGCTGCGCTGACACGTGTCGCGCACTGCGCAGCTGCGGGACACGTGTCGCGCAACTGCGCAGTTGCGCACTGCGCAGCTGCGCTGACACGTGTCGCGCACTGCGCAATTGCACACTGCGCAATTTTTTTTTTTTTTTTTGCAAAGATTTGCTCTGATTGGAGAAAGAACAGAAGCATTGCTTCTTTTTCCACTTTGGAATTTAAACAGAGCTTTGCTCTGATTGGGATAAACAAATGCCCCCCCACCGTTGTGCTTACGTGGCCTCCTAACGTGAGCGCAGCGGTGGCAGACTCCGAACCGTCGCGCCATCTCTTGGAAGCTGAAAGGGCACTTGATGCCTATAAATAGGACTTTTGGTCCCTTAGATGATTCTTATCTCTAAATTTTGCTTTCAGAACTCAGAGCCCTGCTCTTTATTTTCAAGAACTTTAAGAGTTAAATTCTTAAAACTTTTAGGTGAAAATTTTAATTAGTGTTAAATTAAATTAATTTTCATTGATAGAGCCTCGCTCTCAATAGATCCCTGATCTAAAGGAAACCTATTTAGGGTTTCACTTAGCAGAGCTTTGCTCTACAGGTCTTAAAGGGATCTAAAGAGAACTAAAGGAGACCCTACTAGGGTTCCATAGAGCTCTGCTCTCTGAAAGATTTTCCTTAGATTTTCTTAATTCATTAATGGAGCTTTGCTCCTCCTAAATCATATAGAAGAACTCTTAAGAATTCTTCATGGATCTTGGAACTTAAAGATGGCATTTTATTCCTCAGTGCATTATATTGTTTTGCTTAATCAGTCTTTCTGATAATTCTGTTGATTCTCTTTCACAGGAACAATGAACGCCCACATGTATGCTCTTAACGAGATCATCTCTCATGAGGACATCCGCCGACTTGGCCGCTCTCAAAATCGGGAGTTCACAAAAGAGGGGTGTGCTGGAATAATGAGTCGTTTCGACACATACAATGGTCCACTGCTTCCCCGCCGTTCCTCTCTTCTTAAACTTATCGTGGGAGCTATCTGGGAAGCGCTTCCCCTATTCTGTTCCGGCGTGCCGCATAGGGCGTTGGATGCCGCTGAGGACAAGGTGCACTCTGTGTACCTACTGAATTTTATCTCGAAGAGACAGCGAGACAGTCTTATCGACCTCTTGCACAAGGTCTTTCAACAGTCTGTCATACTCGCTGCTTATCGGAGGGTGGAAGACATCGGAAGGGACCCTGATGCTTGTGCTCGCGAAAGAAAGCACACTAGGATGGTCCGCGAGGCTTGGAAAGTCATAGATAAGGTCGCTTTTGAATTCCTCAATCCATGCCCTAGATCTGAGGTTATTCCATTGTAACTTTCATTTATTGTTTTTATGACTGTAAGAACTTCGGGCAATATTAATGGAATTTTTTTTTATCCCAGCTTTTCTTTATTATATATCTTTGTCCTGAGTCTTTTTTCCCATGCATGAATGAATACGTCTTGGACGCTTGATCAAACGTAAATCGGGTGCTCTTTCTGTTGCTTTTCCTCTTTCTCAGCATGTCGTCACAATTAGCAGGTAATAGAGTAAGCTTCTTGATTTCTTCATGAGATAGCGAGGGCTTAGGCCGCAGGTTCAGATCTGCTGCTTTAGACTTTTCAACTCTATGAGCCGTGAGGGTCTCATAGAGACTTTTCTCCCTACGGATCGAGAGGATCTCGTAGGCGGGTTTTTCTCCTTAAGAATCGTGAGGATTCCTAAGTGTGGTTTTCTCTTGTAAGTCGTAAGGATCCTACAAGAGAATTTTTCCCTCTTACGAGTCGAGAGGACTTGTAAGCGGTTGTTTCCCTCCTTGTCGAAGTTCGACGTTGGAGAGTGAGACCCGTGGATGGTATGCAAGAGACCGTTTTGGGCCAACTTACGGGGTCCCAATGCTTAGGAAACAGGCTTCTTTTATGCCCACTGCCTAAGGCTTTATCTCACGAGTCGAGCCGCCTCGACAATTTTTCACAAGTCGAGACGAATCGAACGTTTCTCGCAAGAACATCTTAACGTCGCATTTAACCTCTGCTCTTTACGACAGAAGCCCGTTAAGGTTGGTGGTACTTAGGGTTTTGGCCATCGTACCGTCGCATAAGCTGATATAGTCCTCGATAGGCAATCGTGCTGTTCGAGTAGCCCTGCGACTGCCGTGTCTCTGATCCCTTCGGGGGCTGGACAAGACGTCTTCAAGCAATCCTCCTTGGCAGTTTGACCGTCGGAAGAGCAAGCGCTAGGAATTTGCCATGCCGCTTTTTACTTGAGGTTAGGCTCATTTTGGAGAGCCCCGATGAGTCATAACCACTCCGCGCTGGTGTGGGATGATCTCCGATAGTCTTTCAGGCTTTATATGACTTGCCGTTAAGACCCTGAAGCTAGGAATTTGGCCTTTGCTTCGTTTGCTGGCATTGCGTCCTCTGTATCGAGACGAATGTCATGGTGGGAACTAGGGATTTTGCCGTGGCTCCGTTTGTTTGATGACGTTGCGTCTGCTGTGTCGAGACGAACGTTGGGGTGACATCTCGTCTGCTGTATCGAGACGAACGTCAAGGTGGTGACCACTCTGTGCTGATGCGAGATGATCTCCGATTGTCTTTCCGGTTTTATGTGAGTTACCGTAAAGACGTTGAAGCTAGGAATGTGGCCTTCGCTTCATTTGCTTTGTCATGTCTGAATCCCTGCTGGAGGAAGAACGCTGAGGTTGACATTTCGTCTACTGTATCGAGACGAACGTCATGGAGGTGACCACTTCATGTGAGATGGTCTCCGATTGTCTTTCCGGTTTTATGTGAGTTACCGTCAAGACGTCGAAGTTAGGAATGTGGCCTTCGCTTCGTTTGCTTTGGTGTGTCCAAATCCCTGCTAGAGGAAGAACGCTGAGGTTGACATTTCGTCTGCTGTATCGAGACGAACGTCAAGGTGGTGACCACTCTGTGCTGGTGCGAGATGATCTCCGATTGTCTTTCCGGTTTTATGTGAGTTACCGTAAAGACATTGAAGCTAGGAATTTGGCCTTCGCTTCGTTTGCTTTGACGCGTCCGAATCCTGTTGGGGGAAAAACGCTGGGGTTGACATTTCGTCTGCTGTATCGAGACGAACGTCAAGGTGGTGACCACTCTGTGCTGGTGCGAGATGATCTCCGATTGTCTTTCCGGTTTTATGTGAGTTACCGTAAAGACGTTGAAGCTAGGAATTTGGCCTTCGCTTCGTTTGCTTACACTGCGTCTGGTGTATTGAGACGAATGCTGAGGTAGAGCTGGGATTTTGCCATCACTCCGCTTTGTTTCGACCATGGGGTCTTTTGTTAACTTTGCATGTACACCCCGCTGGGCTGTGAAGGAACGCCGTTGTTGACATTGCGTCTGTTGTAACGAGACGAATGCTAAGGTGGAGTTGGGATTTTGCCGTTACTCCGCTTTGTTTCGACCGTGAGGTCTTTTGTTGACGTTGCATCTGCCTCCAGCTGGACTGCGGAGGAACGCTGTTGTTGACATTGCGTCTACTGTATCGAGACGAATGCTGAGGTGAAGCTGGTATTTTGCCATCGCTCCGCTTTGTTTCGACCATGGGGTCTTTTGTTAACTTTGCATGTACACCCTGCTGGGCTGCGAAGGAACGCCGTTGTTGACATTGCGTCTGTTGTAACGAGACGAATGCTAAGGTGGAGTTGGGATTTTGCCGTTACTCCGCTTTGTTTCGACCGTGAGGTCTTTTGTTGACGTTGCATCTGCCTCCAGTTGGACTGCGGAGGAACGCTGTTGTTGACATTGCGTCTACTGTATCGAGACGAATGCTGAAGTGAAGCTGGGATTTTGCCATCGCTCCGCTTGATGGTGTAACATCTGTGTCCTGTTGGAATGAGGAGGCACACCGTTGGTCTCCAGGCTGTAGACGTGGCCATTGAGATTTGGAACTAGGGACTTTGTCATGGTTCCGTTTCGTTGCGATTCTGAGGTCAATTGTTGACGTCGTGTCTGCATCTAGTTGGAGTGAGGAGAAACGCCGTTGGTGATCTTTAAGTTGTCGATATTGACGTCGAGACCCTGAAGTTAGGGACCTTCCTTTGCTTCATTTGTTGACATCGTGTCTGTAATATTGCGACAAATGTCGAGATGGTCTCTAGGTTATCTATGAACCGTCGAGATTTGGCTTCGCTTTCTGGTGGAGCCTGTTGGGAAGGTATTGTTCTCTTTTTATCTGTGCCCCTGGATTGTATACAGGGATCGATGTGATTTCACCTGTAGGGCAAAAAGTTTTATTCTTTCATTTTTTTTTATTCTTTCCGCGATGCTCTATCATTTCAGCTTTTATATCGCGAAGGTCGCGATTGCCCAATCGTTTCGGCTATTTTTCGCGGTGCCCAATCGTTTCGGCTATATTATTTTTTTTTACTCGCTGCTTTTTATTGCGAGTTGCCCAATCATTTCGGCTATTTTGCATGCATACATTTTTACTTGCTGATTTTGTTTGCAAGTTGCCCCATCATTTCGGCTATTTCGTATGCATTTTTATTTTGGCTTGCTGATTTTTTATTTTTTTATTTTTTATTTTTATTTTTATTTTTTTTATTTTTTTTTTGCGAGTAGGGGATTTGGGATCTGATACCAATCTTGGCATCAGCATCGCTGCGACTAGAATATTGCCAGGAGCGAATCATCATTTGCCGTGAAAGGACTTGGAATTTGATACCGGTTTAGGCATCAGCATCGCTATCACTGGGATATTGCCAGGAGCGAATCATCATTTGCCTCTGTCGATGTAGAACAAAGGTGGCTTAGCGACCAGGGTTAAGGTCCTGTCGACTAAGGCTTTTGACTTTATGAGCCGTAAGGGTCTCACAAAGCTATTTCTCCCTACAAGTCGTGAGGATCTTATAGGTGTATTTTCTCCTTAGGAATCATGAGGGTTCCTAAGTGTATTGTTCCTCTGTAAGTCGTAAGGATCCTACAGGAGGGTTTTCTCCTTGTAAGTCGAGAGGATTTACAAGGGTTGTTTTCCATGCAAACACATCCCTAGTCTCAGATGGGACTTAGTTAGGGAAATGTTTATTCGCGCCCGTGGATTGTATACAAGGGTCAATATAGGACCACTTGTAGGGCAATGTCGAAAGTTGTGGGGGTTGCTTAAGCACAGGTTTAGGCTTCTGTAACTTAAGGCTTTCAAATCTTACGAGCCGTGAGGGTCCCATAAGAGCCTTCTCCTCACGAGTCGTGAGGATCTCGCAAGTGTATTTTCTCCTTAGGAATCGTGGGGCTTCCTAAGTGTGTTGTTCCCTTATGAGTCGTAAGGATCTCACGCAGGTGGTTTCTCCTTACAGGGTCGTGAGGACCCTATAAGTGTTTCTTAACGAGGTTGCGCCCTTTCGGGTTTTCACAAACACTCGCCGGTAGTCCTGCTGTTTTTACTCACGGAGCCCTTTCAGGTTTTCATCCGTGCCCATTTTGCTTATGGACTTACCCTTTTTTTTTTATTCTTTTTATTACTTTATTTTTTTATTTTTTTTTTCTTTCTCTTTTTTTTACGAGGTCGCGCCCTTTCGGGTTTTCACGAACACTCGCCGGTAGCCCTGCTGTTTTTACTCACGGAGCCCTTTCGGGTTTTCCTCCATGCCCGTTTTGCTTATGGACATACCTTTTTTTTTTCTCTTTTTTTTTTGTTTTTTTTTTATCTTGTCAGCCTAAGGATGCTGCGGAATTAGTTTAAAGACGTTTCGGTCTGCTATTAGTTTAAGGACATCTCGGTCCGCTATTAGTTTTAGGACATTTCGGTCCATTGCAAGTTTTAGGACATTGCGGTCCATCATTAGTTTAAGGACGTCTCGGTCCGTTGTTAGTTTAAGGACGTTTCGGTCCGCAGCCAGTTTTAGGACATAGTGGTCCATTATTAGTTTAAGGACGTTTCGGTCCAACGCCAGTTTAGGGACGTAGTGGTCCATCGTTAGTTTAACGACATTTCGGTCTATCGTTGCCATATTTGAGGCGAGTTTCTAGTTTATGGACTTTTCGGTCCATGAGTCTTTCTCCATGAATGAACATGATGCCCCCAGCGTATCCATCTTCTTCGGAGCGTGCGGTTGTGGCGGACTCACCTTCCAGTTCTCAGACAGCGCAAACTTGCCATGTTGGTATTGGTCTTCAACCCAGTTTTTGAAGACGTAGCAGTCCTCGATCAGGTGACCTACTGTTTGGTGGTAAGGGCAATAGTTAGGATTATTAACATCGCCTGGCCGCAACGGACGTTTTGGAGCCGGCAGATTGATGAGTCTGTTGCACACTGCCACCTCGAACAGTCCCCTTGTTTTATCTTGCGGAAACGAGTAAGGACGTTTCAACTTTTCTTGGAGGGATTGCCGCTTGTTGCTTTGGCGAGCAACCGGTCTAGGGTCACCCGATTGTTGTTGAGCGCTGGCGACGAGGGCCTTTTTTTCTTTTCTTTTATCCTTTTTGTTCGCTCCGTTGTTTGCGGGGTCGAGATTTTTTCCGAGTAGCATGCGATTGCATGGCTGAACGTTCTCGCAGCTTCTCAATTCCTTTATTTTCGAAATAGATTCCCCGAGGGAAAAGTTGGGGATAGCTTCTTCGTCAGAGTCGCTTCCAAAGGTGATAATTTGTGATCCCTTGAAGTCGGCTATATGACAGTTTGCGGCGGCTCCTTTGCGCTCATATATCGCATTTTTCCGATGTCCACAAGCTTCACACTTTGTCCTGTCGAAGTGTTGCTTTTGAGAGACATACCCTTGCCACCAACAGTTAAAGGACTCGCAGTCTTCGGTAGGATGTATGATCTTCTGATGATATAAACAGAAGTTAGGGTGCATCTCTATCTCAGAGAAAGAATTTTCTTCAGAGGGCGGTAGCTTCATTCCTACTGATAGAGTTTTGGCGAACCGTTTCCTCGTCTTGAATTTGTTTTTACCCGCAGTGTATGGCTTTTGATTTGACGGGAATACCTTGGTTCTTTCTAGTATGGCTATTTCATGCTCTTGATTGGCTTTTGCTTTCAGACGAATTTCATTTAGGAAGGCATCGATCAACTCGTCTGACGGCCGCGGAATTTCTGTTTCAGGGTCCACCCTCGTTTTCTCGGCGCAAGGAGCCTCTTTATTATCTGCCAATGAGTGAGAGATCACATGACAAGTTTCCCCCGGCGTGCTTGTCTTCTTTGGAGTATGCGGCTGTGGTGGGTTCACCTTCCAGCTTTCAGACAGCGCGAACTTGCCTTGCAGGTATTGATCCTCGATCCATCCCTTAAAGACGAAACAATCTTCAATCGGGTGACTTACCGTTTGGTGGTAAGGGCAATAATTGGTATTATTAAGATCTCCTGGCTGCGACAGACGCTTTGGACTCGGCAGATTAATGAGTCTGTTACGCACTGCCAACTCAAACAGTCTTCTCGTTTTATTCTGAGGAAACGAGTAAGGACGTCCTAGCCTCTCTTCGAGGGATGGGCGTGGACGCATGTTGTTTTGGCGAGAGACCGGCTTTGAGTTGCTCGAATGTTGTTGAGCATTGGCGGCGATGATCGCTTTTCCTTCCTCATTTCGGGGTTCGGGTCTTGGAGGAGACGGCTTATGGCCCATCTGGTCCATTTGGGCTAATTTGTCGATCAAGGCCTGGAAGGTGGTCGGCCTGAAGAACATCATGAATTGCGAGATGGTCGCCTGCGGATCGAGAGTGCCCACAAACATGCCTACCACGGGTGCCTCTTCTATGCGTTGTTCGCATTTCGACCATAGGTTCCGCCATCGTGTTGCGTATTGAACCCACGTTTCGCTTGGCCTTATCCTGGCATTTATTAGTGCTGTTATCGGGATGCGCTCACTAGCACTCGCGAATCTTTGTGTGAACAGCAGTTCCATCTCTGCAAATGTTTTGACAGAGTCGTTAGGTAGCTCCGAATACCATTCAAAGGCTGTTTCTGCTAAGCTGCCGACGAATTGACGTAGCAACAATTTATCATCGCCTCCAGTAATGCCGCATAAGGCCCTGAATTGAGCGACATGCTGATGCGGATTCCCTGTCCCTTTATATACGTGGAATTTAGGGATCGTATATCCTGGCGGGTAACTAATTTGGTCATACCAGCCCGGATACGGTCGTCCGGTTCTAACAATTTGCCCAGCCGCTTCATTCGCCTGATGAACCCGGATCTGCTGAGCTATGTATTCGTCTAGGTCAACTTTGGAGATTGCCTCCTCCTTGGCTGTTGACAGAGCCGGCGGAGGATTTGACGTTTCTCCCCTGTCGTCTTCAAGGATGATCGGAGGATCTTCAGCAGGAGGATCCGGCTGTAACATCGTCCCTACCATATCTTGGAAGAGGAGCGCCATCTGTTTTATGTTAGCCGCTTGCTCTGCAGCTTCTTTGTCCCTCTTTTCGAGGACTCTGCGTAAAAAGTCAGCGTCGGTTTCTTGTTCTTGACGCTCATCCGAAGACGTTTCAGAGCTTTCTTTTGGCTCAGTGACTGCAGCCATTGTAGTCATCATTTCCTGAAGCTTTTGTTGTTGCTCCTGGGTTTTCGTCACGGATCGGGTGAGCGGTCGGTGGCCCGTAGAAGTGCGGCTTTCCTCCTTTCCAGAAGCCATATAAACAGTGTGCACCACCATGCCCCCAGACTTAGGGCGTTTGTGTTCGGTGTCTTTGCGATTTGCCGAAGACACAGGGGCTTTTTGCGGCCTCCTTTTTTGAGTGATTGGAGTTAAGGGAGCCGTTGTAGTGGGCACCCAAGTAGCTTTTGCTTTTTGTGGTTTGACAGAGTAATCCTTCCCCTGCCAAACCTTCATCTTTTTCTGTCGTCGGAGGCAGTCTTGATCGATCACCGACTCTTGGACCTGTCGCCAGACTTTGTAAATTTTAGAGGACAGCCGTTGAGGGGGCTGCTCCAGCTTCTTTTCTGGAGTATCCTCCACAGGTGAAGGAGTTTGCTTCAACACCGCAGTAGGAGAGTTTCTGCGCACCGTGTTCAGCAATTCAAAGCTGTTCTCGATTGGAACAGCAGTATCGATCCTCACCATCGGAGCTGACGGAGTTATCCCAGAGGGGGAGTTGCCCTCAGCCTTCCTTACTTGATGCCAGTGGCGACGTCGAGCGTGTCGTGCTGATGGGGTTGTTTCCACTATAGGGTGACCTCCTCATGCCCCCTGTGTTGGTCAGAATATACTGGTACCAGCTTTTTAAAGATCGACGTCCGTTGAACGGGGACGGTCAATTTGTCAGAAGCGAACTTCTGAACATGGGAAGCAACCTTGGTGATTTTGCCAGGAACGGGAGTTGGAATGGCTATCCACTTCGGGATAACGCCTTCTGGTATGGCAGGCTTCTTCATGGGCCCGATGGAGCTCTGGCCTAATCCATTAAAACCTGAAGCAGTGGAGTTGGGCGACCTATTGAAAGGGGTCGCGGCAGTGGTAAGTCGATCGAAGACCGACTTCTTTGGAGCTTCTTGCAATGCCATTGGGGCGTTGAAGCTCATTGGTGGGAGCATGGTCCCAAAAAATAGTCCAGTGGTGGTTTGAGCCACCTGCTCCACCGGCGTTTTGAAAAGGGAGGCCGCTTGGGGCCCATAAGTCACTCCTCCAGTAATGACGGAGCGAGAGTTGTTGCTGCAGGCGATGCAGTTCGAAGCCATTGATCTTCTGTTTTCTGCACGGAGCAAGACACCAAATCTTAGTACCTTGAATCCACAGGCAATCACAGCAAACCGCGATTTGTTCGCGAACACGACACACGAAGTGTGGAGTGGAAAGAGGAAGAGGTCCCACCGGGCATGCTAGAATCTGTTCCCCTCCGAACGGCGGCCGAGACGTTAGGACGTCTGTGCCTGAGGTTTGGGGCAGATGCTATTTGGTTTTACCCGTCTACCTCTCCGAAGATGCCAAGTTGATTTATGGCACCGTGTATCGGAGGTTTAGACGAATGCGGCCGATGTAGCAGACTTTGTCAGATTCCCCCTCGCTTGAGGGGTTTTTGATTGTGGGGACGCTCTTCCCTGCAGGCGCAAGCCCCTGCAGTTAATTACGCTACCGCATCGCAGTAGCCACTTTCTCCTTCTCCAGAATTTCACTTCGTGTCGCGTGTGTTTGTTTTGTTTGTGGTTGCCCGTGGATTGTATACGGAGACTGAGTAATGCCGTCGCCCGTAGGACGTGGATTAGTCCAAATCCGTATTTACTTAGATTTGGGTTTGGTGTTTTTAGTTTAAGGATACGTTAGTCGCGTTGCGGCTAAGATCAACTTAAACGTTTGTTAAGGATACGTTAGTCCTGTTTGAGACTAAGATCAACTTAACGTGATCGTTTAGATCCGACAAAAGAGCGTTTGGGCCCTATTGTTCCAGTTTGGGAGATTCATAGTCCAATTTGGGACTAAAGTCTGTTTGGAGGATACGTTAGCCATTTTTGAGGCTAAGATCGACTCAAACGTTTGTTAAGGATACGTTAGTCCAGTTTGAGACTAAGATCAACTTAACGGGACCGTTTAGGTCCGACAAAAGAGCATTTGGGCTCTATTGTGCCAGTTTAGGGACGTGGTGGTCCATATTCCAGTTTAGGGACGTGGTGGTCCGATATTAGTTTAGGGACGTCTCGGTCCGATATTAGTTTAGGGACGTCTCGGTCCGATATTAGTTTAAGGACATCTCGGTCCAATATTAGTTTAGGGACGTTCCGGTCCGATATTAGTTTAGGGACGTTTCGGTCCGATATTAGTTTAGGGACGTTTCGGTCCAATATTAGTTTAAGGACGTTTCGGTCCACGAGTTTAAGGACCCCGCAGTCCATATCGATGTGTGGTTGTTGGGACCCGTCACCTCTTTGACGTCGTTGAGGAATTACAACGACGGATGTCAAAGGAGTTCGGAGATGTACCCTCGAACCGGATGTAAATTGATTTAGAAGAGCAATTTTGCTCAGTCAATTTAATTTAAGGACTTATGGCCAAAATTGGGCTAAGTCCAGTTGAAATGTTCAACATTTTATTTGCTTTTGCATTGCATTTCTTTTTTTATTTTTATTTGGGCCTTGCCCAGAAAGGATGCAGAGCATCAATTTGTTTTGGGCTCTGCCCTTTTAGGAATGATGCAAGGCATCAATTTTATTTGGGCTCTGCCCTTGTATAAAGGATGCAAAGCATCAATTTATTTGGGCTCTGCCCATTTATTGCCTTGCAATTTATTTTGGCCTGTCAGGTCATTTTGATTTGGGCCTGGCCCTTTTAGTAATGCATTGCATTTGTGCAAAGCACTGTTAATTTGAGAATCTTTTAGATTCAAGAACCGATGGTTCAAAAAAGAAGTGCAAAGCACTATTTGATTTAGATCTAAGAAAAAACAAGTTTTTTCTTATTTTTCTTATCTCAGAGAACCAATCATGAAAGTGCAAAGCACTATTAATTTAATAACCTTTTAGGTTCAAGAACCGATGGTTCATAAAACAAGTGCAAGGCACTATTTTATTTATTTATTTATTTATCGTTGAAGATCTATGATCTTGTTCATAAGAGAATTTTCTCTTCTTTAAAAGGTTTTTACCTTTTTTTTATTCTTCAAGAGTTCTCTTCTCTTTTTTTTTAGCCAGATCTTCCCCCTTTTGAAATGAGGTCTAGGGTCCTTTTTATAGTGCCCATGAATTAGTTATAATTTGTTACATAAATCGTTTTCTGAGTGATTTGGGTAATTTTCCCCACCGTTGGATTTTCGATCCAAAGGCCCCTGCTTTACAGAAGAAAATCTTCTTGTTTTAACAAGAACAGAAAATATTTATTCTGTTTTGTGCAACTCCCTCAGCGCGTGACACGTGTCGCGCAGCTGTGCTTGCGCAACTGCGCAGACACGTGTCGCGCAACTGTTTTTTTTTTTTTTGGCTGCTTGCGCAGCTGCGCGCTGACACGTGTCGCGCACTGCGCAATTTTTTTTTTTTTTTGGCAGAGCTTTGCTCTGATTGGAGAAAGAACAGAAGCATTGCTTCTTTTACCAATTTGGAATTTAAACAGAGCTTTGCTCTGATTGGGATAAACAACTGTCCTACTGGGATAGGTCCTCCCCTCAATCATTGCAATCACGTGCCTGTGATCCAATAATTGACTCTGAGGACACTATCTCCAACAATGTTCGTGGGCACTCTGGACCCTCATGCGACTATCTCCCAGTTCATGATGTTCTTCAAGCCGACCACTTTCCAAGCCTTGATCGACAAACTGGCCCAAATGGACCAGATGGGTCATAGACCGTCTCCTCCAAAACCAGACTCTCGAAATGAGAAGGGAAAGGGGAAAGCGATCATCGTTGCCAATGCTCAACAGCAGCCCGGTGGCCCAAGACCTGTTGATCGCCAAAATAACAGAACTCGATCTCTTGAAGATAAAATGAGTCGCCCTTACTCGTTTCCTAGAGACAAAACAAAGAGGTTATTCGAGCTTGCACTGCGCAACAGGCTCATCAATTTGCCGGAGCCAAGACGCCCAGCGCAACCTGGCGACATTTGCAATCCTAACTACTGCCCTTATCACCGAATGTTGGGCTATCTGATCGAGAATTGTTACATCTTCAAAAGCTGGATAGAAGATCAATACCAGCAGGGCAAGTTCGTATTATCTGAGAATTGGAAGGTGAACCCGCCTCGGCCACACACTCCCAAGAAAACAGATACACCAGGGGCATCATGCTCTTTTGTAGAGGAAGCTCCATGGGAGGTCGCTCTTTCATCCAAGACAAAAAGAATGCTGAAGGATCTCCACACATGTCCGGCAATTAGATGGAAGAATCCACTGGAGCTTGAGATCATCGAGGGGATGCTGAAACCGCGTCCAACTCCAAAGATCAGTGGTGATAGTAAAAGCTCGCATACCCAGCCGTCGAAATATTCGAAAAAGAAGAAGAAATCCAAGAAGCCCGTGAAGCCTGGCGACAAGCACACGGACCTACAAAAGCAGATTGACGCACTGGAGGAGTATAACCAGAAGACGCGGACTCCAATCACGCTCCAAGAGTTCCTCAACCACGTCCTTGAGGACGGAAACGATGGTAATGAAGAAGACTCGTCGGATGAATCTGAAGATTATGTGGCAAGTTACCATATGATCTCTCACTCGTCGATAGACAGTGAGGAAGCTCCTCATACAGAGAAACTGGGGGCAGGGCCTGAGCCGGAACTTTTGGGACTATTAGATGAAATAATTGATGCATTCCTAAACGAAGCTCTTCTGAAAAGCAAAGTTGATCGGGAGCGTGAGATGGACATATTTGAAAAGGACAAACGTCGGCGACTGGACGAAAGGGCTGAAATATCCCCGCCAGACCAAAATACCTCCATTGCGAATAAAAACAGGTTCAAGACGAGGAAGAGGTTCGCCAAAACCATATCAATGGGAATGAAGCTTCCACCCTCCGAAGGAAACATTCCTGGTGAAGCAGAAATACATCTTAACTACTGCCTATATCATCGGAGGATCGCACACCCCACCGAAGAGTGCAATGCTTTTAAAAGATGGTGGCAGGGATATGTTGCTCACCGACAACATTTTAAGCGAATGAAACGCAAAACTCCTCGGGAGCAAAGAAGTACGACCGAGGAGCATAAAAGAATTATCGGCAACTGTCGCGTGGTCAACGCCGGGGGATTGCAAGTTCTCACCTTCGGGAGCGACTCCGACGAAGAAATGACTCTTGGCCCTCTCTTTAAGGAGTCCACCTCGAGAAAAGAGGAAAAGCCGACGACCTGTGAAAATATTCAGCTGCGCAATCGTACGCTGCCCGAAAAGAATCTTGGGCCCTCAAACAGTGGGTCAAATAGAAAAGATCAGGGAAAAGAAAAGGTCCCTGAGGATATCATCCTTGATGACTAAGCCATCAAAGAGCTGGCAGCCAAGGACCCGCCAAAGAAAAGTAAGGTGGATTACAACGTTCTGGTACACTTAAGGAAGATACCCTTGCAGCTCAGTATTCTCGACGCCCTTCTGCTATCCAAAGAGGCGATAGATTCTTTAATCAAGGCACTGCAGGAACCCGAGCAATTCCAAGCTTTCCTCGCCGAAGAAAAGATGAAAAACGAGATGGAAGATGTACACACAGCCGATATCATCTTCGGCGATGAAGATCTCCTCCTTTGGACATGTGAGCACAACCGTCCCCTATATGTCTCCGGATACTGTCATGACATCAAGATAGGTAAAATCCTGGTCGACAATGGGCCCTCCGTCAATCTCCTTAACGTAAGGGTGTTGAAGGAAATCTGCATGAGCGTTCAACACCTCGCTCGCGATAAAATCACCATCTCCGGATTTGATTCCCAGTCATCACGGACGCTTAGGTCCGTAATACTGACGTTACGCTTTGGGCTTCTCGTCACAGACATCAAGTTCCATGTCATTGACGCCAAGACATGCTACAATGCTTTGCTCGGTCGGCCCTGGTTACACGAGTACAACATCATCCCTTCTACACAACATCAGTGTATGAAGTATTTCAAGGATGGTCTCGAGTATACTGTGACAGGAGAGCTAAACCCATTCTCCGTGAACGAAGTCTGCAAGTACGAAGATGCAAAATACTTCTTACCAGACTATGAGGACACAGAGAGATGTCACAAACCAGAGAACAAAGTTATCACCACCATTCCGGTCTTCGGGAGTGATACCGGGGAAGAGGAAGAGATAGTTTATTCAGGGCCACCCCAGTACAGCAAGCCAGGACCGTCCGCTCCTATGCTTATCTTCGGCAGCGACTCGGAAGATGAGGTCCATGCTGTATTCTCTGCTCGGCCTTCAATACAAATCTTTGCTGATGAAGAGCAAAGTTTGCAAGTTGCCATGGTTCCACCCAAGCATCATAAAGAACTAGACGCGCTTGATACCTACAATGTGGAAGAGCTGCAGACGTTCTATGTCCCTCCCAGGCGAGAAGGTGAAAAGGCGATCATATTCTACCGATCCGGGAAAACCAAAGTGGAGAAAGAAATCTGGCACGGCGCGGATTCTACACTCGACAGGCTCCAGCTCATCCGTTTGCCCAGATATTATACGAACGGACTAAAAAGGCTGTTAAAGCGCCAAGGCATACCCTTCAAACAGACCGCTCGAAAAGCTAAGTTCTATGACAAGATCTGGAATGTCCCTGGAACTCAGCAAAAATTACCCAACGGGAGAATGGAAATGACCGGGATTGGGTATGTTCAATCCAAGAAACGGGAGCTACTCCGCAACTGTTACATCATACATGACTTTGATGAAGAAGGAGATGCTCTGTGGGAAGATGCTAACCCTGAACCAGAAAGGGCTCCCACCGTGAAAATGCCTAGCCCGTTGTTCGAAGAATAAATGGACAAGCTTATAAGGGAAGCAGGTCAAAGGTTCGAGACGACCATAATCGCGAAATGGTCATTTACGAGAAAGCCAGGACGCAGCGCCTCCTTCAGCAGGCTGTGAAAAACGAAAATGCTCCTCCTTGTCAACCCGTTATACAAAAGACCCGACGCAGAGGCAGAAACAAGCCAAAGAACGGGAAAGGCGTTCGACGGCGACAAAGCGGGTCCAAGAAGCCACGCGATCAGGAATCGAGCGGCCAAGATTCATCTCTTATAAAGAAGGTGGGTCGAGCATACTCTTTTGCCCAAGACAAGACAAAGAAAATACTTGATCTTGCCATAAAACATCAACTGATTACACTCCCGGAGTCTAAGCACCCCGAGCAAGCAGGCAAAGTCTCTCACCCGGACTATTGCTCCTATCATAAAGCAATAGGACATCCTCTCGAAGACTGCTTCACCTTCAAGAACTGGGTCGAAGATCAATATCAGCAAGGCAGGTTCGCTCCATCCAGCAGCTGGAGGGTAATCCCGCCGCAGAAGCATGAACCCAAATCCATAAGGGTAGAACCAGATCCACATCGGTCTTGGAAACAAATTCGTACCTGTCACGTGATAATGTTTGTAGGGTGTTTTTCGTCACCCCATTGATATGAGAATACGCGTACGCTTGTCAGGCGTATTACAGATTCCCCCTACCTAGGGTAGGCCGGGGTTTATTGATTGTAGGGATCCGAATATCCGGCAGCCGCGGACTAAGCTGCCGTTAATTACCCCTCGCCTTTGAAGCGAGGGAACCTCCGATTGACGGGTTAAACTGATCATGCGAACTCAATGTGCAGTGTACGTGTGTTTTGTTTTGGAGGGGGCTTGGATATATCGGGAGCCACGCAGAGTTTTTATGGGGGTCCCGCTACCCGGATAGCGGGCTGGGGGTCAAGGGGGCTAGCAGTCCCCTTGCGGGGTGCGGGGCAGCGCCCCGGCCCAATTTTTTTTGTGGGAGGGACAGTGTTGTGGAGTGTGTGTGTGTATCTATATATATATATACATGTATACGTATATAAAAAAGGGAAAAAGCGCCCAAAGGACGTGTGGGGCCAGCGCCTTGAGCGCTGTGCGCTTAGGTGCTGTGCGCTTAGGCGGTAGCGCACCATGTGTCGGCACGTGGGCGCTGGAGCGCTGGGCGCTGGAGCGCTGGGCGCTGGAGCGCTAGCGCGCCACGTGTCGGCACGTGGGCGTTTAGCGCTTGAGCGGTGGGCGCTGGAGTGCTAGGCGCTCGAGCGCTAGCGCGCCACGTGTCAGCACTTGGGCGCTGGGCGCTTGAGCGCTGGGCGCTGGGCGCTTGAGGGCTAGGCGCTCGAGCGCTAGCGTGCCACGTTTCTGCACGTGGACGCTGGGCACTTGAGCGCTGGGCGCTCGAACGCTAGCACGCCACGTGTCGGCACGTGGGCGCTCGAGCGCTAGCGCGCTTGGGCGTCGGTGCGAAAAAGGGGATTTTTATCCCCATAAATGGAATTTAAAATCCCGAAAGAGAATTTAGGGTGGAGTTAAACTCCTAAGATATTTTGGAGTTGATGAAAGGGGTTCTTCTTTGGAGCCCTGGGTCTTCCCAAAAATGGGGTTTTCGGATATGGGCCTCCTTCTTCCTCCTCTGTTGGCAGGATCTTGAAGATTAAGATATGTGAGATTTTAAAAATCTTTTCTTTTTGAGATCTAATGGAAGATCTGAGTTCCTCTTTATGGGTTTTGTGGTGAAAAACTATTTAGTTTTATAAAATGAAGAGTAAAACTCTTGATTTAATTCAAAAGAAAGGAGAAGGTTTTAGAACCTTGAGGAAGGAGAAAGATCTCAGATCTAAAATTTTTTGGAGAGAGAAAATAGTTGTTAGGATATTTTCATTATCCTCTCCTTTATAGGCTATACACTTTACACATAACCCCTTGGGCTTCACAAAATGGCATTATGCCTAGCCCATGGCTTATGTGCCATTTCTTTTTGCACATAAGCCATGGGCTTTATAAAAATTTGGCTTTATGCCCATTTTCTTACATTTATTCATAAAATCAAATACAAGAAATACAACAAAATTATTTATTACAAAATTTTTATTTTGGTATGGGGGAGGCCGGCCGCTTCATGTTTAGACTCGACCCGGGCATGGGCTCACTTGATCTGGGCTTGGGCCCACTTGGCTTGGGGTTGACTTTGATTTTGACCTGGTCAACCAGGGTGTAAATTTTTACCCTAACAAATTACCCCCCATCAATAAATGCACACCACACATGTGGGTTGTGTGCATAGGATTGATAGATCTTCTTTCACGTGGAGGCGACTTGATTTGGTTCCCGCTTTTGGGAAGCTGGCACTGCCCTTTTTACGACATGGACGGTAGATTCTGCCCTTTTTGTGACTTGGACGGTTGATACTGCCCTTTTAGTGACTTGGACGGCCGATGCTGCCCTTTTTGCGACGTGGACGGTCGGTGCTGCCCTTTTAGCGACGTGGACGGTCGGTTCTGCCCTTTTTACGACTTGGACGGTCGGTGCTCCACTTTTAGCGACGTGGACGGTCGGTTCTGCCCTTTTTGCGACTTGGACGGTCGGTGATGCCCTTTTAGCGACGTGGACGGTCGGTTCTGCCCTTTTTGCGACTTGGACGGTCGGTGCTGCCCTTTTAACGACGTGGACGGTCGGTTCTGCCCTTTTTGCGACTTGGACGGTCGGTGATGCCCTATTAGCGACGTGGACGGTCGGTTCTGCCCTTTTTGCGACTTGGAAGGTCGGTGCTGCCCTTTTAGCGACGTGGACGGTCGGTTCTGCCCTTTCTGCGACTTGGACGGTCGGTGCTGCCCTTTTAGCGACGGTCGGTTCTGCCCTTTTTTGCGACTTGGACGGTCGGTGCTGCCCTTTTAGTGACGTGGACGGTCGGTTCTGGATTTGACTTACTCCGCTTCTTGCGGTGTGAGGGATGAAGTTGACTTGTTTCCGAGGAGGAATTTGATTCTGCCAGGAAAGTCATTGGTTGTTTTGCTGACTTGATGTGATTTGGATTGACATCAACACCACTACACTAGAATATGGTACCAGGAGCGAATCATCATTTGCCATGAGTGGATTTGAGGATTTCGGTTTTTGTCTGCCATCTGCATTGCTGCACTGGAATATGCCAGGAGCAACTCATCATTTGCCTTGGGAGGACTTGGGATTTGGATCTTGTTTGGCATCAGCGTTGCTGCACTGGAATAATGCCAGGAGCAACTCATCATCTGCCCCGGGAGGACTTGGGATTTGGTTTTTAGGTCGGCATCAGCACGGCTAACACTGAAGCGTAACGCCAGGAGCGACTCATCATTTGCCATGTCCCGTTGGGGAGTGATGGCTTAGGAGACAGGTTTAGATCCCTATCACCTAAGGCTTTTCAATTTTATGGGCCGTGAGGGTCCCATAAAAACATTTTCTCCCTACGAGTCGTAAGGATCCCGCAGGTGTATTTTCTCCTTAGGAGCCATGGGGACTTCTAAGTGTGTTTTTCCCTTTATGAGTCGTAAGTGTTGGAGATAGTGCCCTCAGAGTCAATTATTGGATCACAGGCACGTGATTGCAATGATTGAGGGAGGACCTATCCCGGCAGGACAGTCTTACTCGAAATGATAGTATGCTATCTGGTTTATCTTTATCATCGTGTACTGCTTTAGGTGACCTGACATGTCGCTATTACACGTTGATAGAGCCCCTAGGATTCTTACTTGACGACCAGCAGTATGATGGCGATCATATACGTGGGAGCTGGGGTCTATAAGCACATCCTTAAAAGGTCCCTAGTCGTAGGAGTTTCGAGACAGGGCATCGATACTCCATTAGTAGACTGGTGTATACAGTCGAGACCCTGACGAGGGGCGGTGGCCAGTCTCACAAGCCACTGGTGTCAGTTGGTTCACCTAAGATGTATACAGGTGCTCATTGGGTTATGAGTACACCGGACAGGACTCGCCGGGAACCTGCTAGTTGGGCTTATACCTGACGTCAGATAGCAGTTCCCTGGTGACATGTGTACAGGTTAGTTCATCGACCTGAGGATCGTCATTTGTCTCGTGTGAGTTCCCACTGTGCTTTGATTACTACCCTACCACGGCTCAAAGGAGTCGTGCAAACAGGTTTTAGTTGGGTACAGTCCCGAGCCACATGGAGGCAGTGAGCGGATCTTCAGGGGTTCGTCTCTCCCGGTATTGGGGGTGAGGTCGCGCTGTGTCTAGAAGAGCCATTACGCAAAGCCCTCGGCCGAGGCAGGAGATTTACTGGTAGGTATTCCAGTAGTATCTCAGGGCGTTCTGGGCTACACTCCGACACGACTTGTACCGCTTTTGGGGGTCTGACTTTTACCAACCCCCTAGGCCCGACATGCGATACTCATAGACGAACGGACCGGACTGTACGGATATTGTCACTGACAGGCTCAGTTGGGTGTCGGGGTGAGCTTCCTCATCGACGTCCCTTTTGGTCAATAGCTGGTGGCCCGTCACGTATTGGCTTATACCTCTGACGTGCCAGTGGTTAAATCTACAGCCATAGTATTGACGAGTCTTTAGAGTCCACCACACTTACAGTTACTCAAGCTTTCGGGCGAAACGCTGTAGAGGCCGTATGGAGATATGGCAGGGTCCGATCAGATACGTGCGGTATTGCACGGATCAGGATCGGACAGTTTGTACTAGTGGCCGTATAGTTATATGGCAGGGTTCGATCAGATACGTGCGGTATTGCACGGATCAGGATCGAATGGATTTTACTAGCCGGCTTTGGTTTAAGCCGGTACTAGTTTAGTACAGTGTAGATTTTGTCTCATTGCATTTGTATCCGGTCGGAATACAGATGCGGGTGTGTATGCACAGTATTGGGGTTTTCCTGTAATTTATTACGGGACCAGTTTTCTGGAGTTGCCAGTTTGCATTCCGTTCCGGCCGGTTTTCCTTTGTTCTTTCCCGGCCGGACTTTTCTGATGGAGGGGGTAATTTGCAGTTTTGCAAATTACTTTTGGTGGAGGTTTTATTTGTAAGATGATTAATTATGATAACCTTTTTAGATTCCATTCCTTTCATTCTTCTTTTCATGCTTTATGAAGATTAGAAGTGATGAGAAAGGATTTGATCTTTGATTAGAGTTGATGTGAGGTTGTGATGATGGTTTAGGATGTGGTCACCCTTCTTGCTCTCCTACACTCACCTCCCTCTTGTTTCATATACCTACATTCCTCCACCTTATTCTTCACTTGATGAAAAATGGTTAAGAGAAAGAAAAAGATGAGGGTTCTTGCTTCTTGAGAGTTTCATTCTTCTTGATCTCATTTTCTTGCTAGAAAATTGCAAGCACCATTTTTCTAGTCTTGATTCCTCCATCATCTTCAAAGGCAACAAACCCCAAATGAGACTAGCTTGATCTACTCCATATTCTACAGCATATCTTGAGCATGTCGAGTTGCCGGCTTCATGCCCGAGTTGCCTCGGTATTGAGGCGGGAGCCCGTAAAAGACGCAGGCGATGTGGTGCCCTTCCGGCGAGGAGGCGACGATGTGGAGGCAAGACTTTCCGCGGGAGATCGGGACGATGACGAGAAGACCGGAGGACTCGGATCACTCGGTATACTTCTCACCCTATCTCTTGATTGCTAGCATTAGGTTAATGGTAATCGATCCGGGTTTTTCTTTGTCCGCGGTAGCGCCGGTTTCCGAGTAAGGAAAATTTTTGATTCCGCATTTTGGCCTCGGGTACGAGGCCGGGGCGCTCCCGTGGCGCAACAGTAAGGATCCCACAAAGGTTTATTCTCCTCATGTATCGTGAGGACACATGAGTGGGTCTTCTCGATGGAGCATAATCCCAAGGGTGGAGACCAGCCGTGTAACTTGTGATTGCGGTAGGGCATGGGTATGATGAAAATTATTTGAGCCCGTGGATTGTATACGGCAGTCAACTTAGGGACCAACCGTAGGGCTGGGAGAATTTTGAAATATTGGATTTTGGTTGGCGTCTGCATCGCTGCATTGGAATGTGGTACCAGGAGCGACTCATCATTCGCCGTTTGGGGACTTGGAATTTGGATCTTGTTTGGCATCAGCATTGCTGCACTGGAATAATTCCAGGAGCAATTCATTATTTGCCTCGGGAGGACTTGGGATTTGGTTTTTTGGGTCGGCATCAGCACCGCTAACACTGAAGCGTAACGCCAAGAGCGACTTATCATTTGCCATGTCCCGTTGGGGAGCGATGGCTTAGGAGACAGGTTTAGATCCCTATCACCTAAGGCTTTTCAATTTTATGGGCCGTGAGGGTCCTATAAAAGCATTTTCTCCCTACGAGTCGTAAGGATCCCGCAGGTGTATGTTCTCCTTAGTAATCGTGAGGATTCCTGAGTGCGTTGCCCCTTCATGAGTCGTAAGGATCTCGCGCAGGGATTTTCTCCTCACAAGGTCGAGAGGACTTTTTGAGTGTATTTCATCTCTTTTAATGAGTTTGCGCCCTTTTGGGTTTTCACAAACTCGCCGGTAGTCCTGCTGTTTTTACTCACGGAGCCCTTTCGGGTTTTCATCCGTGCCCGTTTTGCTTGTGGACATACCCCTTTCCCCCTGCTGGTGGGACTTTAAAAGTAGTCTCACCGGCAGGATTTGGGAGAAATAGGGGTCATTTACGCCCATGGATTGTATACGGTTTTGCAGGATGTATGATCCAGACCGTAGGGCTGGTGTGCTCAATTCACCTGCGACTTGGAGCATTCACGCGTAGTATTTCTTGAGATATCGGCCATTGATGGGTGGCATGGGCCTTTCTCCCTCGGCACTTATTAGTTGGATCTAGGATCCTCCGTCAAACACTTTCTCGATGACGTATGGTCCTTCCCAGTTTAGCTCGAATTTTCCCTTGGCATGTCGATTGGGGATGATCGGTCTTTTGAGGACCAACACCAATTCACCTTTCTTGAAAGCGCGGAGACGAGTTATCTTGTCATAGGCCCAAGACATTTGGGATCGGTATAGTTCCAGATTTTGCTGCACCGCGAACCTCTTTTCTTCGAGAGCGTCGAGCTCTTCAAGCCGAAGGATCACGTTTTCCTCCTCCGTCAACTCGTGCTGAACGACCATTCTTAAGTTTGGAACTTCGACCTCGAGGGGGACGACCGCCTCCACTCCGAAGAGCAATGAGTATGGAGTGGACTGAGTTGGAGTACGGTGTGTGGTACGATATGCCTACAACGTCTCATGAAGCTTGAGATTCCAGTCTCTCTTGTTAGCTGAAGTATTTTTCCTCAGGAGCTTGCATAGAGTCTTAATGAAGGCTTCGGCTAGCCCATTGGCTCTTGGATTATAGATAGAGGAATATCTCCAGTCTATCTTGTGTTGAGTAGCGAATCTTGAGACTTTGAAGCTCTTAAAAGAAGGCCCGTTGTCAGAAATGATTCTTCTTGGTGTACCGAAGCGGTATAAAATATTATGCTGGAAGAACATAAGAATATTTTCTGTCTTGACTTCTTTTAGCGGGACAGCTTCAGTCCATCTGGAGAAATAGTCGGTTGCAGCCAATATGAACCGGTGGCCTTTGGATGATGGAGGATCAATTAGGCCAACAATGTCGGTGCCCCAGACTTCGAAGGGCCACGACGCCACCGTAGGATGCAACGGATTGGGATGCTTGTGAATGAAATCACCATGGATTTTGCAGATATGACATTTCTTTGCATGCTCTCCGCAATCCCGTATCATGGTGGGCCAGTAATACCCAAGCCGTTTGATTTGAAGTCGCATCTTGGGGCCAGATTGGTGAGCACCGCAAACGCCCAAGTGAACTTCTTTCATGACCCTTTAGGTTTTGGCCAATGACAGACACCTGAGCCAGAGTTGGTCATATGACCTGCGGTACATCGTGTCATTTACAAACATGTATCGGTGAGCTCTCTTTTTCAGCTGAACCCTCCCGGATCTTCCTTCGGGCAGCTTGTCGTATCGGAAGTACTCTATGAAGGGTTCTCTCCAATCAGGCTCGTCTTGAACGATCGAAGCTTCTTCAGCGGGACTACTCTTCTGTCCTGCGCTTTCCTCTTCTCGTAGAGAGACAGGGGGTAGAATTTGCCGGCTCTTGACTGTGATCAGAATTTCGTCCATGTCAGGATCAGCCAGCTCCTTGGCTAAGCGAGCGAGTATGTCAGCCTTTCCGTTCAACGCTCTAGGGACTCTCGTTAGTTCAATGTGAGTGAACCGTTTCATGAGTTCTATCACCCGGCTTCTGTACCGAGCTAACTCGGGTTTGTATATCTTATAGTCGCCGCTTACTTGGTTGACGACAAGCCGGGAGTCACCGTAAACCCGTAGCCGAAGGATTTCCATTTCCATAGCGAGCTCCAAACCAGCTATCAAAGCTTCATACTCGGCCTCATTGTTTGTGCGAGGCTCGGTGAGAGCAAAAGAACTCCGTAGGCTTCCCGTTGATGGCGTGATGAACACCAATCCTATCCCCGCTTTTATCTCCGGGACGCTTGATTTGCCGGAGCTCCTCATTGATGAGGCTCCATCGAAGTAGAGCTCCCAACATGGCTCATCTTCCTCGAGATGCAGCACTTGTTTATCAGGTAGCTCGCAATTTAGCGGCGACCCTTCTAATATAGGATGAGTGGCGAGGAAGTCTGCAAGAGCTTGCCCTTTTACTGCTTTCTGAGGAGTATAAACTATGTCAAACTCAAGTAGCATGACGCCCATCTTGCCATTCTGCCGGCTAGGCTTGCTTTGGTCATCAAGTGTTTGAGCGGGTCCACCTTGGAGATCAGCATAACTCGATGAGCGAGCAGATAGTGCCTCAGCTTCTTCACTGCAAATATCAGAACCAGGCATTGCTTTTCGATTGGGGAATAGTTGTGTTCTGCCCTGACCAGAGTTCGACTGAGGTAGTAGAGGGCATTTTCTTTTCCCTCCTCATTATTCTGGGCAAGGAGCGCACCGAGTGACTCATCTAGCGCGGCAGTGTAGAGAATCAGCGATTTATTTGGAATGGGAGCGGCTAGCACTGGAGGGTGCAACAAGTATTGTTTGATGCTTTCGAACGCTGCTTGACATTCGACATCCCAGATAAAAGGAGCTCCTTTCTTCATGAGCTTTGAGAAGGGCCTACATCTTCCTGATAAATTTGAGATAAACCTCCGTATATAAGCAAGCTTGCCTTGAAAAGATCTTAGCTGCGTCAGACTCTTCAGAGGGGGCATCTCCATGATGGCCTTTATCTTGGATGGGTCAACTTCGATCCCCCGATGCCGGACTATAAAGCCCAGGAATTTTCCCGATGACACGTCAAAAGCGCACTTCAGAGGATTCATCTTCAGATCGTATTCCCTCAGTCTGGTGAGAACGGTCCTAAGATCTTGGATGTGATCGGCCTTGGCTTTAGTTTTGACGACCAGATCATCAACATAGCATTCGACGATTTATGGATTAAGTCATCAAAGATATTTGTCATTGCCCTTTGATATGTAGCACCTGCGTTCTTCAGTCCGAACGGCATCACCTTGTAGCAATAAATTCCGATCGGGGTATGAAATGCTGTGTGTTTCTCATCCTCAGGCGACATCTTGATTTGATTATATCCAGACGAGCCATCCATAAAGGTGAACAACTCATAATTTGAGGTGTCATCGACCATCATTTTCATGACCGGTAGCGGGAAGTCGTCTTTAGGACATGCCTTGTTGAGGTCCCTAAAATCGACACAAACTCGGATCTGCCCATTTTTCTTCTTCACTGGGACTATGCATGCGATCCAATCCACATATTTCTCCTCCCTGATGAAGCCGGCATCGATGAGCTTCTTGGTTTCCTCAATGACCTTTTCTTCTAGTTCCCTTCTCATTCTTCGAGGAGCTTGTTTAACTGGCTTAGATCAGGAGATATAGCCAGTTTATGCACGGCCACTTCGGGGGGAAGTCTAGGCATTTCTTTATACGTCCATACGAAGTAATCGACGAACTCATGCAGCAGGGAGATTATCTGTGCTTTCATTTCCTCTGATAAGAGTGAGCTGATGTAGGTCGGCCTTGGATCATCGGGCGTTCCTAAGTCAATCTCGTCTAGTTCGTCGAAGGTTGCTTGTCCGCCATCTTCGAGCTCCTGAGGAGCTTCTTCTGGCTCGGCTATCTCATCATCATCATTTGATCTTTCGCTGGCTTCACCAACATGGATCATGTAGCACGCTTTGGAATCAGGTTGAATGAAGCCTATGCCCCGTCTATCTGGAATTCGTCCATCGATGAGTGCTCGGACCTAGGGCGGATGCCATAGCCCTTCGTAAAACTTTGCTTCGGACTCCGTTTGATATAACCGGCATCCGCACTTTTTAAAGTATTCCCGCATCTTGGGCGCATAGTATCTGGGATTGAGGACAGACCTTATGCCTCTCTCATATGGAAGGCACGCGACAGACAAATCATCCGGGTGCACAACGGGATTTGACCCATAAAACAGGATGCCTTTCTGTCCACTTTTCCTTCCGGGGACGTAGAAAGTTTTCAGCTGGTCCACGGTGGAGACTGACAATGCATCGAGCTCTTTGCATATCTTCTCTGGTACCCTTGTGACAGTTAGGGGCCCTTCTGCGATTTCGAAGGTCTCTCGTAGTTTCGCTTATTGCATGGGGGTCCAATCTGCACCGCTGTTGCACGGCAGGTCCTCTTCCTCCTACTCTTCAGTGTCGCTGCCAAGATGAGGGTGGACTTTGCTGCTAGATGGGGCTTCAGTGACAGATTCGTCCGTATCGCTACCGAAATGAGGGCGAGTTTTACGGAAGGAAGGACTTCCAGCGTCGAACTCATCAGTGTCGCTACCGAAACGCGGGCGCACTTGGGCGTTTTTGCTTTTGAAAGTGACAGCTGGCTCGGATTTGCTTTTGAGTCTTGGGGCCGCTCTATCCTCAGTCAGTTGTGGCTTAGCATTTTGGTGGTTCATAAAGTACTGAGAATCTTCATATCGGACTTCATGCACATCGAACGGCTGGATGTCTTCGTCAATGCGTCTTTCTTCGCCATTTTTAGTATACTTCATGCATTGATGGAGAGTTGACGGGACGATGCCGTAATCGTAGAGCCACGACCGTCCCAAGAGAATCTTATAAGACGTGTCGGCGTCGATCACGTATATCTTAGCTTCAGTTTGCAGATCCCCGAATTTGATTGGCAGAGCTATGGACCCCAGAACTTGCTGGCAATTTTGGTTGAAGCCTTGAATGACAATCCTTTCCCTTGACAGGTGTCGGACATCCATTGACAAACTCTTCAGCGTCCGCAAGTTCGTGATGTTCACTGAAGACCCCGGATCAATCAATATGCGATTAATCCGATCTCCGTCGCTGTACCCGGTCACGTAAAGTGACCAATTATGCTCAGCCGTTCCCAGTAGCAAGTCTTCATCCTTAAACATGACTGTGGCGGCTTGCAAAGTGTACTGAGCTTCTTTCATATTAATTTCCGCAAAGCGAGCTTGATACCGCTCGGGGTTTTGTAGAGCGTGAATGAGAACATCTCTAAGCTCTTTAGATAGGACCAAGGCATCATAGATGCTAAAGAGAGACGGAAGCTTTCGAAGGTGAGCAAAAACATTATAGTCTACTGGGGAAGGATTCGAATCTTCATGGGCGAGTTCTCTGCCATTTTCTTCATTAGCGACTTGTTTTTCCTTTCTTTTTGGGGCGTTGCCCTGATTTGGCGGTAGAGCCCTGCCGCTTCTAAGCTGGATTTGGTTGGCCTTTGTGACGAGCTCCTCATCCTCTTCGGGAAAACAGAGCTCCTCCTCAGAGTCGTTGCCAAGATGGATGGCGTAGCAGGTCACCACTGGGATCTCTTCATTGGAGTCTTCTTCTAACTCCTCCAGAATTTCAGCCGCTTGTACAGGGAGGAACTCCTTCAATTGAATCAGAGTTCTTTCCTTCTGTTCATATTCTTCGAGGGAATCGATATATTTTTGAATAGTCGATCTCCTTGCAGACTCTTTTTCGCGCCGATCTACACTTTTCTTCTTCTTGAGCTTTTTGAACTTTGAGCCTGATGGAGCTGAATTGGCAGCTGGCATGGTAGGCTTTTTCTGCCCTTCCCATTCCGTCCTGGGCTCTTTCAGAAGTAGCTTTATCATCTTCTTCGTCTTATTAGATATGTGCGTACTCCACGGAGGCTGCGGTGGGTCCGTTTCATCTCTCAGGGTAGCAGGTTCGGCTGTCTGCTCCCAGAAGGCTTCAGTTTTTATCTGTATAAAGTTGGTGGTTGCAACTTGATTGTTCACCAACACACTTTTGGACAGCTCGATCTCTCCAGCCTTGTACTGCTTCTCGACTCAGTCCTTGAAGATATAGCAATCCTCGATCGCATGGCTCACTACTCGGTGGTACGGGCAATACAGGGGATTGTCGGTCATTTTTTCTTCTTGGGGTCTTTTCGACTCCGGCAATTGTAGGCCGTTGTTCAAGGCATCTTTAAAAATCTTGCGGACCTTGTCCCTTCTAAAAGAGTAAACCTTGTTTTTTTTATCCTCTAGGGAAGGCCCATCTCCTCCCAGCAATGGCTTTCGAGACCGGTTGGTTTTGGATTCGCCCGCCCTTCGTTTTTCTTCATTGTCAGACGCATAAAAGACATTGGTACTGCTGGAACTCCCGCTTCTACGGTTGTCGTCCCGCTTGCTTTTCCAAGTCTTGTCTCTCTGAGAGTCCGACGGGGACTCTTGCTTTGAGCGATCTAGCATTTGGACTTTCTTGGTTAGCTCCTGAAATGTCTTGAGGCCCGCTGTACACAAGAATGGAACCATCCAATTGCTGAGGTTCCCAATGAGAAGGCTGACGGACTGGTCCTGCTCCAGCGGCGGCTCGCACTTGACCGTGAGATTACGCCATCGGGTGATAAAGTCGGTATTGCTTTTATTCTTCCCCGGCTTGGTCCTCACAAGGTCGGCAATGGAGATTTTATCACTGACACTCATGAACCTTTGCCGAAACAGAGACTCCATTTGGGCAAAGTTAATGACGGACCCGTCTGGTATGCTCGCGTACCAGTCGAAGGCGACACCGGTCAGGCTGTTGACAAAATGACGAAGAAGGAGCGCGTTATTGCCCCCTGTATTTCCGCACGAGGCTTTGAAGTGGGCGACGTGCTGATTTGCATTTCCCGTCCCGTCAAATCTTCCGAACTTTGGAATGACGTAGCCACTCGGGAACTCGATCAGATCGTACTGTGCGGGATATGGCCGCCCACTACTGCCAATTTCTTTCTGAGCTTCAGGTTCGACCACCAATGTTTTAACTTTGCTGGTGACCAAATCCATTATCCGATCTTGTGTTAGCGGTATAGTGCTATCTGGGGCCAAGGCATCCCCAGAAGCGGAATGTGGCCGGCTTTCGTGCGGCTCGACCAGTCTTGGACCCAAAGGAACAGGCATTGGCTGCTTCGGATTGTCATTACCCGGCTGATGAGTAGCGACTTGTACTTGATTGGGAGGCGCTCGAGCAATTTGAGCCGTAAGATGTATCACAACATTCGTTAGGTCGTCAATTTTCGAATAGAGCTTGGTCATCTCTTTATTTTTGCTCTTGAGCTGTTTTCGAAGCTCTTGAAGCAGCTCTTGCTCCGCGGTCCTGGGACGGAAAGTCGGCTCTTCCTCGCTATCCGAGCTTGACTCTGCATGGACCGAGGAGTCTCTCTGCCTATCATCCTCATCGAGAGGGTTTTCTTCATCCATTGGAGGCGGCTGTTCTTGGGCAGCGGCAACCATATTCAAGCCAGATTGGGCTTGGGATGTGGTGGCCCCGTCCTTGCTTTTGCTGCAAGGTTGTCGCTGGGGTGCCCGCCCGCTATATAGACCGTAGGGATAATATATCCAGCCCTCTTTTTATTATCGGCGGCTGGCCTGACCAGGTTTATGAATGGTGTTGGCGCTTCTTTTCTGGGTTTGCCCCGCTGCTTTCGTGCGACACAGAGCGCCCGATAGACTCTTGAAGAGACAGTGTCATATTTTTTCTGTTGGGGCCAGGACATGTCTCTTTGTAGTGACGTTCGGACCACTGTCTTCTTGATTCTGGCGGTCATGGCATTTTTCTGAACCCACTTCAGAGGTTCGAAGGAATTGCTAATTTTTACGGCCGATTCAGCCGTCGTCGCGGGGCAACCCTGCTCTTGGAACCTCACAAGATTCCACCTGGCCGGAGTCCTGGCCCTCTTGTTGGCTCGATACCTGAGCTGCTTCTGCCTTAAGTTCTCTGTTTTAAGCACTTGGCAGACTTTGGCCTTTCGGGAAGACGCTGTTGACCGATTGATAGAAAGGCCAGAGGAGACGCCCGATCATGCATTTGATGGAGTCATCGCTTGAGCTCGTCCGCAACGTTTGATGTTGCCCTTTGTATTGGAAACCTTGCCCCCAGCTGGAGCACCAGAGAGTCGTTCAGGCGCTGTCTTAAGTTTCGGTTGTGGCGCCTTAGCGATCACAACATTCGGACTCCTGCCCCTTGAGACCGGCTTGGCCACCTGTTTTGCCGGGATTTCTGACAGATGAGCACTTCCGGCAGGGTAGATGATGACGGAGCTAAACTGGCGGGGCAGTTCTTCCCACAGTCGACTGAGGCTTGCGGGGAGAACCACACGAGCATTGACCTTGACCACGTACGGGATCGGGGTCACGTTGTTCGTCTTGGGAGACATTGTCATCGAAAGTTGATTGCTGCACGGAAAGAAAACATCATTTCAGTATAGGCAATCGATATGTATATTGATTGAGTTCGCATGAACGTCTGACCCGAAATATGGGAGGAGAGATTGGTCCCACCGGGCGTGCCAGAATCTGTAGGGTGTTTTTCGTCACCCCATTGAGATGAGAATACGCATGCGCTTGTCAGGCGTATTACAGATTCTCCCTGCCTAGGGTAGGCCGGGGTCTATTGATTGTGGGGATCCGAATCTCCGGCAGCCGCGGACTAAGCTGCTATTAATTACCCCTCGCCTTTAGAGCGAGAGAACCTCCGATTGACGGGTTAAACTGGTCATGCGAACTCAATGTGCAGTGTACGTGTGTTTTGTTTTGGAGGGGGTTTGGATATATCGGGAGCCACGCAGAGTTTTTACGGGGGTCCCGCTACCCGAAAAGCGGGTTGGGGGTCAAGGGGGCTAGCAGCCCCCTTGTGGGTTGCGGGGCAGCGCCCCGGCCCAAATTTTTTTTAGGAGGGACAGTGTTGTGGGGTGTGTGTGTGTATCTATATATATATACATGTATACGTATATATAAAAAGGGAAAAAGCGCCTAAAGGACACGTGGGGCCAGCACCTTGAGCGCTGTGCGCTTAGGTGCTAGCGCACCACGTGTCGGCACGTGGGCGCTTGGTGCTTGAGCGCTGGACCGCTAGGCGCTCGAGCGCTAGCGCGCCACGTGCCGGCACGTGGGCGCTTGGCGCTTGGCGCTTGAGCACTGGAGCGCAACGCGCTGGAGCGCTAGCGCGCCACGTGTCGGCACGTGGACGCTGGGCGCTCGAGCGCGAGCGCGCCATGTGTCGGCACGTGGGCGCTGAGCGCTTGAGCGCAAAGCGCTCGGGCGCTTGGGCGCCGGTGCGAAAGAGGGGATTTTTAGCCCCAGAAATGGGATTTAAGATCCGAAAGAGGATTTAGGGTGGAGTTAAACTCCTAAGATGTTTTGGAGTTGATGAAAGGGTTCTTCTTTGGAGCCCTGGGTCTTCCCAAAAATGGGTTTTTCGGAGATGGGCCTCCTTCTTCCTCCTCTGTTGGCAGGATCTTGAAGATTAAGAGATGTGAGATTTTAAAAATCTTTTCTTTTTGAGATCTAATGGAAGATCTGAGTTCCCCTTTATGGGTTTTGTGGTGAAAAACTATTTAGTTTTATAAAATGAAGAGTAAAACTCTTGATTTAATTCAAAAGAAAGGAGAAGGTTTTAGAATCTTGAGGAAGGAGAAAGATCTCAGATCTAAAATTTTTTGGAGAGAGAAAAGAGTTGTTAGGATATTTTCATTATCCTTGCCTTTATAGGCTATACACTTTACACATAGCCCCTTGGGCTTCACAAAATGGCATTTTGCCTAGCCTATAGCTCATGTGTCATTTCTTTTTGCACATAAGCCATGTGCTTTACAAAAATTTGGCTTTATGCCCATTTTCTTACATTTATTCATAAAATAAAAATACAAGAAATACAACAAAATTATTTATTACAAAATTTTTATTTTGGCATGAGGGAGGCCGGCCGCTTCATGTTCAGACTCGACCCGGGCATGGGCCCACTTGATCTGGGCTTGGGCCAACTTGGCTTGGGGTTGACTTTGATTTTGACCTGGTCAACCAGGGTGTAAATTTTTACCCCAACAATGTTATTAAAAGAAGAACCTGAGAATATGGACAAACTCCCCTGGTGCTTCAAAAACGACGATGACGAGGTAATCTCAGAATTTCCACCGGCGCCAAAGGAGCTGGAAGATGGAATACATACTACCGCAGATAACCTCAAGAAAATTGATTTAGGGACGGCAAGTGACCCGCGGCCAACTTTCGTCAGTGAGCTGTTGTCTGAAGAAAATGTGGCTACGCTAAAAGACGTGCTCATGCAGCATAAAGATTGCTTCGCTTGGAACTATTCCGAGATGCCAGGACTGGATCCAGAGATTGCTGTACACAAATTGGCAATATCCCCGGACGTCAAGCCGATCAAACAAGCGCCGAGAAGAATGCGAATCGAGCTTGAGATGAGCATCAACGCCGAAGTCAAGAAGTTAATCGACTCCGGCTTCATCCAAAAGGTTCAATATCCTAACTGGATCGCTAACATTGTCCCGGTGATGAAGAAAAATGGGACGGTGCGCATCTGCGTAGACTTTTGGGATCTCAATAAAGCCTGCCTGAAGGACGACTTCCCAGTACCGGTTACCAAACTGATGATAGACAATACGTCTACTCATGAGGTTTTCTCCTTTATGGACGGCTCATCAGGATACAATCAGATAAAGATGCACCCCGAAGACCAGAAGCATACCACTTTCCGGACCCCTTCGGGCATATTCTGCTACAAGGTGATGCCCTTCGGTCTAAAGAACGTCGGTGCCACCTATCAGAGGGCCATGACGAAGATCTTTGATGACCTCATACATGAAATCGTCGAATGCTATATCGACGACCTTGTGGTAAAAAGCAAATCATACGAGGAATATTTAGAGCATCTGAAGATCATATTTCAATGCCTTCGGCAATACAACTTGAAGATGAACCCTCTCAAATGCGCGTTCGGAGTTTCCTCGGGCAAATTCCTAGGATTCGTCGTCCGACACCGAGGTATCGAGATAGATCCGTAAAAAATCAAGGCGATTATGGAAATGCCCCCGCCAAGGACTCTCAAGCAATTACGATCTCTTCAAGGGAAGCTCGCGTATATCCGGCGATTTATAGCCAATCTCTCAGGCAAGTGTCGTCCCTACAGTCACCTAATGAAGAAGGGAACCCCGTTCGTCTGGGATCGCAAATGCCAAAGCGCACTGGATGAAATCAAGAAATACCTGCAGAATCCGCCAGTGCTGGCCACTCCCGTTAAAGGAAAACCTCTCGTCTTATACACAACAGCCCTTGAAGGTTCTTTAGGCGCGCTGTGGGCACAAGAAAACGACCAAGGGAGGAGAGAGCCCTTTATTATCTGAGTCGAGTTCTCCTGGGGGTAGAAAGCAATTACTCCCCCATCGAAAAACACTGCCTAGCGTTGATCTTCGCAATAACGAAGCTCAGACACTACGCGTTGGCACATGAGATCCATCTCATACCGAAGGTGGATCCTCTCAAATATTTGATGTCGAAGGCCATATTAACGGGGCAGCTCGCTAAGTGGGCCTTGCTATTGATGGAGTTCTCGATAACTTATCGACCTCTTAAAGCAGTGAAAGACCAGGCCATCGCCGACTTCCTCACTGAGCATCAAATACCTGCCGGTTCTCCTTTGAACTGCGAATTGCCAGATGAATATGCGTTTGATACAATCGACAGGGAGAGAAGAGAGAATGATACCCAATGGGAACTTTATTTTGATGGGACGTCCTCCATGAAGAAGCGCAAACAAAGCACCCTTATAATCAAATCAGGGGTAGGCCTCATCTTCGGGACTCCACAAAGAGGGATAATGCATTTTGCCTTCTCCTTAACAAAGCCGAGAACGAACAATGAAGCCGAGTATGAAGCTCTGATAGCAGGTCTCGAGATCTCCATTGATATGGGAATTGAAAACCTCCTCATATACGGAGACTCCCAACTGATCGTTAGTCAAGTAAATGGCAACTATTAGACGTGCAAACCCGAGTTGGTGAAATACGGCGAGAGAGTACAGCGACTGCTGACTCAAATTCCTTCCTACACCTTGGAAAGTATACCGCGCTGGAAAATAGCAAAGCAGATGCATTAGCTAAGCTCGCTAAAGAACTGGCTGACGAAAACCTCGATGACGTGAGGATCGTTGTGCAAAGACGTCGGGTTCTCGCACCGGAAGAAATATCTCCGGAGTCGTCCAAAGAAAAGGAAGTGACCGAGAAAACGACTCTACAAATAAGAGACCAGGAAAAGGTTGCGGATTGGAGAGAAGTCTTTATAGACTACTTCAAATCCCGTCGAACACCTGAAGATACGTCCTCAAGACATCAGCTTATGAAACGAGCTCTGTCTTTCGCTTTCGTCAATGATACTCTATATAAAAGGTCATTTGATTCTCTGTGGCTAAGATGCCTAGGACCAGACGAGGCAAGGAGAGTCGTCCAAGAAACTCAAGACGGACTCTGCGGTTCTCACCAAGCCGGGCCGAAGATGAAGCTGAAGATCAAACGGATGGGTTATTATTAGCCCACGATGATCCAAGACTGCATCGAATACGCGAAGCAGTGCCACACGTGCCAGATTCACGGAGACTTTATCCATTAGCATCCAAATCCACTACATCCAACGGTGGCTACCTGGCCATTTGAAATGTGGGGGACCGACATAATCGGGCCCATCGAACCAGCGTCATCCAGAGGACATCAATTTATTTTGGTGACAACTGATTACTTCTCCAAATGGGCAGAAGCAGTACCACTGAGAGAAGTGAAGACGGAGAATATCCTCCATTTCTTCAAGATATACGTCATTTATCAGTTTGGAACTCCGCGACGGATCATTTCCGATAACGGGCCAGCCTACAGAAGCCATAAGATCAGCCGCTTCGCACAACAGCATAACATAGATTGGAGATACTCTTCAGTCTATAATCCCCGAGCTAACGGTCTAGCTGAAGCTTTCAACAAGACTTTGACGAAGATTGTGAAAAAGACGGTTTCTCGAAATAAGAAGGACTGGCATGAGAGACTGCATGAAGCTCTCTGGGCGTATCGAACTACGTTCAAAACGGCCACGAACACAATACCGTACACATTGGTATTCGGTACGGAGGCGGTACTCCCCCTCGAGATAGAGCTACCCTCTCTACGAGTAACAGTTCATTACGAGCTAACAGACGAAGAGAATGCTCACCTTCGGCTTGAAGAGCTCGATGCCCTTGATGAAACCCGGCTCATAGCGCAACAAAATATGGAGGCTTATAAAGCGAAGATGACGCGCTCATACGAAAGATTGACTAGGTCGAGGACATTCCGCCAAGGCAAACTCGTGCTAGTGGTCAAAAGACCTAAATCCCTAATCGCGCCAAGCGGGGGAAATTCGAGCCGAACAATGAAGGCCCGTATATCATAGACAAGGTCTACCAGGGTGGAGCCTATCTACTCATGGACATGCATGGTGAAAGGCCCTTCAGACCAATAAATGGTCGCTTCCTAAAAAAGTACTACGCCTGACGAGTCACGGTCTAGGTCAATGATAGATGACGACGACTATGTCCACTCGCTATCTTTCTAAGCCCAAACTCTATAAGTAGTAGCCAGCCAACGGACCAAAACGTCCTTAAACTAACAGCGGACCGAAACGTCCTTAAACTAACAGCGGACCGAAACGTCCTTAAACTAATAATGGACCACTATGTCCTAAAACTAGCTGTTGACCGAGACGTCGATAAACTACTGTGGATTACAGCATCCTGAAGCTGATAAAAAAAAGGAATAAAAACAAGAAAAAGAAAACGGTATGTCCATAAGCAAAATGGGCACGGATGAAAACTCGAAAGGGCTCTGTGAGTAAAAACAGCAGGGCTACCGGCGAGTTTTGTGAAAACCCAAAAGGGTGCAGCCTCGCTAAAATAAAAAAAAAAGAGAAAAAGAAAACGGTATGTCCATAAGCAAAATGGGCACGGATGAAAACCCGAAAGGGCTCCGTGAGTAAAAACAGCAGGACTACCGGCGAGTTTTGTGAAAACCCGAAAGGGCGCAATCTCGTTAAAAGACACTTGCAAGGTCCTTTCGACTTTGTAAGGAGAAACCACCTGCGTTAGATCCTTACGACTCACAAGGGAGCAACAGACTTAGGGATCCCCACGATTCCTAAGGAGAAATTACACTTGCGCGATCCTCACGACTCGTAAGGAGAACCCTCTTATGGGACCCTCACGACTCATAAGATTCAAAAGTCTTAAGTTACAGGGATCTGAACCTGTTCTTAAGCAGCCCCCACAACCTCCAATACTGCTCTACAAGCGGCTCAATGCTGACCCTTGTATAGAATCCACGGGCGCGAATAAACATTTTCCTAACAAAGTCCCATCCGTGACTAGGGATATGTTCGCACGGTGAACGACCCTTGTAAGTCCTCTCGACTCATAAGGAGAAAGCACTCTTGTAAGATCCTTACGACTTATAAGAAACCATGCACTTAGGGATCCTCACGATTCCTAAGGAGAAAACACACCTACGAGATCCTTACGACTCGCAGGGAGGAATACCTTTATGAGACCCTTACGGCTCATGAAGTCTAAAGCCTTAGTCGACAGGATCCTAACCCTGTTCGCTAAGCCACCTTTGTTTAACATCGACAGAGAAAAATGATGATTCACTCCTGGCAATATCCCAGTTGTAGCGGTGCTGATGCCGAAATCGGTGTCTAATTCCAAGCTTGCAGCGAGAAGCTAGCGAGCCACACATGCATACGAAATAGCCGAAAAGATGGGGCAACATGCAACAAAATCGGCAAGTAAAAATGTATGTATGCAAAATAGCCGAAATGATTGGGCAACTTGCAATAAAAAGCAGTGAGTAAAAATAAAATAAATAGCCGAAATGATTGGGCACCGCGAAAAATAGCCGAAATGATTGGGCAATCGCGACCTTCGCGATATAAAAGCTGAAATGATAGAGCATCGCGGAAAGAAATAAAATAAAATGAAATTTATGCCCTACAGGTGATGTTACATCAATCCCTGTACACAATCCAAGGGCGCAAACAAAGAAGGAATCACACCTTCCTTCCCCAGGCTCCATCGGAAGAAGAAGCCAAATCTCAACGGTTCACAGACAACCGGAAGACCACTTCGATATCCGTCTCATTTCGTCTCATTACAACAGACACGACGTCATCCACATAGCCCCGTTCAGAAATACGTCATCCACATGACCCCGTTCGGAAATACGTCATCCACATGACCCCGCTCGGAAATACGTCATCCACATGGTCCCGTTCAGAAATACGTCATCCACATGGCCCCGCTCGAAAATACGTCATACACATGGCCCCGTTCGGAAATACGTCATCCACTTGGCCCCGTTCGGAAATACGTCATCCACATGACCCCATTCGGAAATACGTCATCTACATGACCCTGTTCGGAAATACGTCATCCACATGACCCCGCTCGGAAATACGTCATCCACATGGTCCCGTTCGGAAATACTTCATCCACATGACCCCGTTCGGAAATACGTCATCCACATGACCCCGCTCGGAAATACGTCATCCACACGACCCCGTTCGGAAATACGTCATCCATATGACCTCGCTCGGAAATACGTCATCCATATGACCCCGTTCGGAAATACGTCATCCATATGACCCTGTTCGGAAATACGTCATCCACATGACCCCGTTCGGAAATACGTCATCCATATGACCTCGTTCGGAAATACGTCATCTACATGACCCCATTCGGAAATACGTCATCTACATGACCCCGTTCGGAAATACGTCATCCATATGACCCCGTTACGGAAATACGTTATCCATATGACCCTGTTTCGGAAATGCGTCATCTACATGTCTATCCCACTAAATACTTACGGGTCCTCTCAACTCGTAAGGAAGAAAAACTCTCTTATAAGTTCCTTACGACTTATAAGGGAAAACGCACTTAGGAATCCTCACGATTCCTACGGAGAAAATACAACTATGAGATCCTCACGACTCGTAGGGAGAAAATTTTTATGAGACCCTCACGGCTCATAAAATTGAAAAGTCTTAGGTAGAAGATCTGAACCTGCTTCCCAAGCCATCACTACCTCTCGGAGAGTTCAAGATGAAATGTTCTTTATTATCTACAGGCCACACTTGCCAGAGTAACATACCAACAACACAGCAAAGAGAAGAAAACGACAGTGGGAGATAAGAAAAATGTGTCTTTATTCATTTGCTCAATTGAATACAAGATACATCATATAAAAGAATAAAAAATGGATACATGTTATTCAAAGATTACAAGTGTTTAATTGATACAAAGGCGGTTACTGAGAAGGAGGCGTTTTCAATAAGTCAGCCAGTTGCTCGCGCACTCCTCTCAACTCCTTTTCAAGGTCAGCCGCTGCAGCCAGCTCCGCATCGATTCGAGCCCGTTGCTGCAGGCACGATGAAACATTCTCATCGATTTCCCATTGGGTAGCTTCGCGACTCTGCGTAACCCGCTCAATGAAGTCAAGTTTCCGCCTCAATGCTAGCCTGTCCGAAATACATCGCAGCAAATCGTCAAAGACGGCTCTCAGTTGCGCGGCGTTCGCTTCGACCTGGGCACGCAAAGCGGAAGTCGCCTCACGTTCCTTTCGCTTGAGGACCGCCTCTTGCTCGAAATGACGAAGGAAAATGGCACTTTGCTCAACCCATGCAGCCCGCTAGGAGTTCACGGCCAGGATCTCAGGAGCAGGACGCCTAAGCTCAAGCTTATGCAGGCAAGCCTCAATCTTCCTGCAGTGATTAACCCAAGACTCGACGATCCTTTCGTTATGGAAGTTCATAAGCGTCGCCAGCATTGGATTAACCTCGGCGGCAAAATCTGTAGCGAATGTAGGGGCCTCCGCATCAAGCTCCTCGACGTATTCGCTCAACATACACAGGCTGGTCACAACCCCTTTGGAAGATGGACGTCTAGAAAAGGGCCCTGCCGGCATTATGATGCGAGACTCGAACGGGGCTGGAGTCGACGTGATTGCTGCAAAATAAATCATAGTCAGATGTCGGCTCAAGGAATAAAGAAAATACACGAACAATAAAGGCTACTATACCGGCTGCAACAGGGGGCAGAGCTGGAAGTACTGGTGGCGCAACGATACCCTCGCCCCCTCCTTCAATTTGTAAGGATACAAGCAATGCAAAGAAGAATTAGCAATAATGTGATTGTCCATTAAAGAAAGGACGTCGGTTAGAAAAGATACTCACGGACACCGGCGGGCGGACTAATCTCTGACTAGAAAGAGAAGTGTGGGTGTAGCACCTGATACAGGTGATCAAAAAGGACTCCTGCAAGGACGCAGTAATGCAATGTCAGTACATAAATTATACGGCCTAGAAATAAAATTGATGGGTCACAAATCCGCACCTTCCAACATCTGAGATGGTACGAGAGATGGTAGAGGAATGGTCACCGCCAAAGCGGTAACTAATGGCGCTGCCTCGGGTAGCGCAACCTCAACGCTCGCCACGCCTGCATTAGAAACGAGAGAAATACCATCAGGAAAGATTAAAAGTGATTGCAGAATAAAAAGAAAAGCAATGACCCAAAGTCTACCTGGTGAGTCGCCGGTCGGAACCGCGACAAGGGCATCACTTGATGCAGTGACTGCTTCACCCTCCTCCATCGGAATGGTTTCGCCGCCTGTGGCTTCATCCCCCGACTCCATGAGAATCGTCGTGATACTCGCAGTGCCCGGCAACGGCAAGGAGCCGCAAGGGGAAAGAGCGACGATTGGGGTGGTGCCCGACTCCTGAGAAAGAGTGGCTACCTCGGGCTCGGCGGCTGTAGCCATCTCACCCATCACTACCTCGAGCTCGGCAATTGTAGCCATCTCGCCTACCGCTGCCTCGGGTTCGGCGATCGTTGCTATCTCCTCTACCGCTACCCCAGGCTCACTGGTTGCCGCCACTTCTTCGGAAAGATTCGGCCCTGCAAGATAGGATATATAAGAACCTAAAAGTTAAAACTTTGACGAAAGAACCCAATGTCACGTTACCTTGAGTTGGTCTTCCGATTGCTTCTTGAGCCGCACGTGCTGCCTGTCTGTAGGCGGTAGACAAGGCAGCCGGAGCATCCTCCGAAGGAGTAGGGGCAGGGGTAGTGGTGCTCGAACCCGCACCCACGGCTAAGGCAGCACTACGCTCCCTTGCCACACGCATTCGGCGCTTCCTTTCCGCCCGAGCCGTCAAAACGGACCTTCTAGACGCCTCCATCAACAGGACATCATCGTCCGCACCAAGGGTTACCTCTGGAGCCGTCAGGCCTTCTGTCATCGGTCGTTTGAGTAAGGCCTCTTTCGGCAGTGCCGAAGAGGCCGGGACTCCGATGGCTGGCCCGGGAAGAATCTCCGCATCAGCTCGCGGGATCGGCATTGTGGTCCCTGCGATAAGATAAAGCGGGGTCAGATCACCTATATAAGAAAAACGGGAGCGGAGACACGATAAACCGAAGCATACCGATGCCTAAGGATGCTCGAAGTCTTTCCTCTTCCTCAAAAGTCTTGAGAGAAGCTGCAAGAGCTTCTTCAGTGGAGATGCCTGTTAAAGAAGGAAAAGCGTAGTCAAAACACAATAATAGAAGTACGATGCAATGTTGAAGAATACGACTAATGATTACCTGATCGTGCGAGGATAGCCAACCCCTCTTCACGACTTGCCAATTGTTCAGAAGCTGCGATGGCAACCGCCAGATCAGTATCATCTGGCGGCATGAATAAGCCCTCATTTGTCCCATACTCGCTCAAGCCCTCACTATAAGGAGCATGAGGCTCCTGACCAAATACGACATCGGCAGAGAAGAGCGACTTCTTCTTCTTCTTCTTCTGTGTGCGAGCTCCAGTCGCAGCAATCACGAGCGTACGCTTGGTGGGCACCTTGGGGCAACAAGTCCCGATATCCGAGCCCATGCCAGATTTAGGTGAAGCTACGTTTACCGTCTCCGCGGGAGCACAGGGCACCAATGGTACATCTACCGTCTCTACAGGAGCACGGGGCAACCCGTGCGTAGGGCTTAGCACACATGGAGGCTTGACTGCAGCGACTTCTCTTAGCGGAGGGGGGACAGTGGTCCGTCGCTTCAAAAGGATTTTGCGATCACTGGCAGGAGGTGCACTTTTGCGATCAAGCAGCAACCGCCTTTCGTCCTTAATAACGGTGCCCGTCGAATGCTGGTACCATGCCGTATACACATTAAGGATCCGTGGGACGCAACTTGGCTCACTGATAAAGAAGTGAGAGCCCGTATTTAAACACATGAAGTGATGCAGCGTGCTCCGCATCCCCTCTTCAGTGGCAGTGGGTTCCAACAAGAAAGCTTCTAGCGGTACTCCTTGATTATAGCTCAATTGTTGGGAAAAACGATGCAGATTATATCTCATGAAAAGCGCCGCATCAATTTTCCTAAATACCAGGATGCTCAGTCTGATAGAATATAAATGGAGGATCTCCCGAGCTGTCAAAATTGAGGCTCCATCTTTGAAAATATACTGCAATAGCCGCACCGTTGTGGCAAACTCTTTTCCGACGGTTAACACCTTGTCGGTGAAGGTCATCCCGTCTCCAACCGTGCGGGGACGAAGGAGCAAACCTCTAGCATCCCGCGGTGACGGATTTACAATTGAGGCACCGACTAATCACATAATCCGGGGGTAGCTGCACCTGTCATAGAATGAAGGCCTTCTATAGATATCAAAAACGCCAAGTGCATGTAGCTCGAGCCATGACGTGAAGTAATGCATCGATAAGTTCACATGCTGTACTCCGGGTTCAGTAGTATTCGCCGCTTGACTAAGGCCGTAATACAGATGGGCTAAGCCGGCGACCCCGACAGCCACTTTCACCCTAATAGTCATCCGGTGAGCCGGGTAAAAGACAGATGGCCTCATACGGCGAAGTTGCATCGGGAGCGCGAACCAGCTCAACCATAGCCCAAGAAATCCCAAAAAGAATGCTTCCTTATCCATCCCAGGGACTGCAATCTCCGCAAAAGGAACAACTGGAGAGTTAGGAAGAAAGAAACTCTTCTGATCTACCTCCATCGTTGGCAGGTTGTCTAAAACTAAGCCAAAAGGGTCGTCAAGCATAGCAAATTTAACAGCTTCCTTCGAGAGGACTTTCGGGTGGAGAAAGCGAGCGATGGAATCCTCGAAACTAACCCCCATGGCTCCCAGATTCGAGGAAAAGACCCTCGTAGATATTCAACACTTTGATCAAACTAGGAAATTGGTATTGAACGGCATTCACCGGAGTAAGGCCCATTATCACTGTCTTGGCACCGAAGACGTAATCGTCTGTGGGAAGCAGCTCCTCATAATACTCCCCTATGACCGGTAAGCCAAAAACTTCTGCAAATTCCTCTAAGAAGATTGACACTTCCCGGTCCAGTGAGAGGAAGGTATGAGTAGGGATATTCCACTGCTCCAAAAAGGCTTTAACCCACTAGGTGGGAAGCATAGGATACTGGAAAAGAGAAGTATAAATGGCGGTATACAACCCAAGCCTCAACAACCGCGACTTCTTCGCTGACAGAATGTAGCGGGCCCATTGCAGATAACCGGTCGGATGACAAGGAATCAGACCTATATTATATAGTTGCCCCCACGGCCGCGCCTCACCTTGACAAATACAGCGTCCTAAGGTATCTAAAACCATGGGAGGCTGAATGGGAATCGAAGCTATAGCGGGCTGAAGAAAGCCTTTTGAAGTCCAATTAACCATCTCCCCGACATAGTTCACCGGGGGTGAGTTGGCGTAATGGATCGTCATGATGGGCTCTGAGGGTACCGCGCACGAAAAGCCTTGTCGACCCCTGATAATATGATTGTACCATGACCCCCAGAGATGAAGATTCTTATGTTCCGGATCATGGTCTCTGATCAAAGCTAGGACCTCCCGGTCTACAGGTGCTCCCGGAAATCCTCTCTCTGAACGAACAAACGGAAACGAAGCATCGAAAGACATGTTGCCAGCAAAAGGGGGGACAGAAATCAACTGTCAGTGCTATAATTTAATTTTAAAATTCTGACACTCGGTACTTTAAAAGTTGCACCACACTGCAAAGCAGTGAAAAGGGGGACCAAAGGGGGACCCACAAAATCTAGATGACAATTCATCGATTAAAAATTATTAATAAAAACAGCCTCATCATTGGATGAGACTGTTAATTAATGAGGAAATCCTCAAGGAAATTCTCATTGAATGAAAAATCCCTTGTGAAAAGGAGAAAATCTCCCTTTGAGAGCAAAACTCTATGACAGAGTGACACTTGTCACACTCTGATCATGAAGGAATAAAATTCCTTAAAGAGCCAGGCTCTATAATGATGATGGAAAAATCCATCAAGGATTAATTAAAATTAATTTTTGTGAATTAAAAATTCTGGGATCTTCAAGATCCGTGAAAAACTCTTAAGAGTTCTTCATCAAAGATCAAGAGATCTACATATTATCAAAGAGCAGAGCTCTTTTCGTGGGCTAAGAAACCCCAAGAAAAGATCTGTTTAGATCTATGGGTTCATGAGAGCAAGGCTCTATTAATGAAACCCTAAAAGGGTTTTCTTTAGATCAAAGATCTATGAAGAGCAAGGCTCTGTTAATGGGTAAAAACCCTAATTTATTAAAATTTTAAACTTTACCTAAGTTTTGGTAGAGTTCTGACTCTTGAAAAGTTCATAAACTGAAGAGCAAGACACTGAATAAAAATTCTCAAGAAAGAAGATGATAATCATCTAAGAGACCAAAGGTCTTATTTATAGGCATTGAGCCGCCTCTTCAACTTCTGAGTAGATCCAAAGGCTTAGATGTTGCCACCGCTGCACTCACGTGTGCGCCACGTAAGTGCAACGGTGGGGGAGCATTTGTTTTCCCCAACCTGAGCAAAGCTCTGTTTTAAAATTCAAAATTTGAAAAAATTGAAGCAATGCTTCAAATGCAGCGCTAGGCGCGCTGCGCGCCACGTGTCAGACACCGACGCGTTAATGCCAGGTGCACTGCGCCCTAGGCAGCGCACCCCCAATCAGAGTAAGGCTCTATTTTAAAATTTCAAAACTCAAAAATTGAAGCAACGCTTCAAATCCAGCGCCAGGCGCGCTGCGCGCCACGTGTCAAACACGGGTGCGCTAGCGCAGTTGCGCTGCGCGCCACGTGTCGAACGTAGGTGCGCCAGCGCTGGAATTAAAAATTCCGCACAGTTAGATCAAAAAATCTAATAATAATAAATTATTAATTAATCAGAATTAAAATTCTGTTATGGAAAGATCTTTCCAATCTTATTAAAACAAGAAGATTATCTTCTGCAAAGTAGAAGCCTTAGGATCAAAAATCCAATGGTGGGAAATATTCCCAAATCAATCAGAGAAAGATCTCTTAAAACTGATTTAACAAATCAATTGGCCCTATATAAAGGCCCCGAGACTTCAAGTCTCAAATAGAGAACCCCCCCTGCAAACTTTGAGAAAAACTCAAAGAGAAACAAGAGCAAGCTCTTAGAAAAAGAAGATCATTTTTTCAAGGTAAAGAATTAATTTTTGAACAACAGAGATGAAATCATCTCGTTAAAAAAGAAGAACTATCTTCTTAAAGGATCATAGATCTACAAAAGACCAAGGTCTTTGATAAAAAGAAAAAAGATCAAAAGATCTAATCATAAAAATAAAAGAAGTATTTACTTCATTCACAGATCCTTGATCTACAAAGGCAGAGCCCTTTTATAAACAAGAACTTTTGTTCTTGAATCTTGATGCAAAGCCTCCTTTAAAAGAAGAACATAAACTTGTTCTCTGATCATAAATTTGATCAGATGCGATTTGCGCTACTGAACAGTGCCTTGCACTCATGAACTGAGCTTTGCGCTCCTTGGACCGGTGCTCAACGCCAAAACGCGCCACGTGTCAACCATAGACACTACTTGCGCTTTGCGCTTTTAAAACAGAGCACTGCGCTCATGGGCTGGCGCTTGGCGCCAAGCGCGCCACGTGTCACTCACTGGCGCGCCCTCCTAAACCAGTGCAAAACGCTCATAAATGGAAAGCGCAATGCGCTGATAAACTAGCGCTTAGCGCTAAGCGCGACACGTGTCACCTTCGTGTGCACTACCTGATAGAAGCGCAATGCGCTCTTTAATTGGCGCAAAGCGCCTGACACGCCACGTGGCGCACTGTCAGAACACACTTTGTTCTGATGAATACTATGCATTCAATACAAGCCAAAAATTGTCAGGACCTAATGCTCCGCGTTACTAAAAGGGCCAAGCCCAAGTAAAGGCTCAATATCTAGAATTTAAAAAGTTAAACATTTTAATTGGACTTAGCCCAATTCTGGATATAAGTCCTTAACTTATATTGAACTGAGCCCATCTGCTCACAAATATTCAACAGATCTTAGTCTCAAACTGGGCTATAGATCTTCCAATCAATTCACACCGGTTCAAGGGTACATCTCTTTACTCGTCTGATATCTGTCGTTGTAATCCTTCAACGTCTTCAGAGAGGTGACGGGTCCCGACAACCACACATCTCACGGACTGTGGGGTCCTTAAGCCCATAGACTACGATGTCCTTAAACCTTATAGACTACGATGTCTCTAAACCGGACTGTGGGGTCCTTAAACTCATGGACTACGACGTCCTTAAACCTTATAGACTACGATGTCTCTAAACTGGACCGAAATGTCCTTAAACTACCGATGGACCGAGGCGTCCTTAAACTAACATTGGACCACCATGTCCTTAAACTGGTAATGGACCGTAATGTCCCTAAACTAACTGACCGCAATGTCCCTAAATTAAACAATAAAGTCCAATTGCTCTTTTGTTAGACCTAAACGATCCCGTAAAGTTGATCTTAGTCTAAAAATTAGACTAACGTATCCTTAACAAACGTTTAAATTGATCTTAGTCTCAAATGAGGCTAACGTATCCTTAAACCCAAACCAAAATCCAAATCTAAGAAGATACGGATTTGGACTAATCCACGTCCTACGGGCGACAACATAAATTAGTCTCCGTATACAATCCACGGGCAACCACAAACAAAACAAACACCCACGACACGATGTGACCATCTGGAGAAGGAGAAAGTTGTTACCGCGATGCAGTAGCGTAATTAACTGCAGGAGCTTGCGTCTGCAGAGAAGAGCGTCCCCACAATCAAAAACCCCTCAAACGAAGGGGAATTTGACGAAATCTGCTATATCGGCCGCATCCGTTTAAACCTACGATACATGGTGCCATAAATCAATTTGTTATCTTCGGAGAGGTAGACGGATAGCACCAATTAGCATCTGCCCACAGATTCAGGCAAGACGTTCGCGGCGTCTTCCCGGTTTCCGGCGGTAAACATGGTGTTATCAATACGGTAATCGTCTTTGAAAAAGACACAAATCCTGCCGCCCATGTGCAGCGGTTACCGATAACATCAAAACAATCAAGACTTCAATTTACTTTTCTAATTGTCTGACTCAAATTTGAGTCTCATTATAATCTGATTTGAATATAATTCAAGTACAATTTACAATTTACAATTTACAATCTACAGTCTACAATCTACAATATTACAATCCAACATGAATCCATGAATCCATGAATCCAATTATCAATCTATACAACTTGACTGAACCGAACCATGGATATACATTCCATTTTCATGGTTCTCCAGTTATTCCATTCACATGATTCTACGGTTGCATCCGTTTACTGATATCATGGTTTCGGTTAGTCAATCAATTATACAATCAATACAATTTACAATACAATACAATACAAACAAGACACTACGGGGTTTAAGAGGTAGATTGGTACGGAAGGTGTTAAAACTGGAACGAGACTGTAATACTTAATACACCTAACATGAATCCAGTTGTTGTTGTACCGTGGTATAAACGGTTCCTTGTACTATACTTGCCTCTAGTCTCTGGCATATAGAGACTCCTCTCGTATACACTGGCATTCTTCGGTACCAAGCTACAAACAACAGTGTTAATACAATATTACTTCAAGATAATACAACTTTAAAAGATACCATCTTATTCTGTCTATTCTACTTTCCCCTTATCTTTGGGACTTACCGAGCGATCTGTTCACTGACGGCATTCTCTTTCTTTCTTCTTTGAATGTCGTCAGGTAATTTGGACACGTCAGAGATCGAGCCTACTGCTGAAGACTTTGATCATTTTGCTGAAGACCCAGCGCTTTAGTTTCATTGTACACATTTCCTTTCAGTACTTTACATTCCTGTTATGCCTTTGTTTAGGCATCGCTTTTATTTCAGTTGTATTAACTTTTCATGTATTGTACAAAAGAATGTTAATAAATAAAGTTGCTGTTTTATTATATCTTGTCTCTTGTGTATTTACTTTTATATTGTTTAGATACACTTAGCGTATTTACCTCAGAGTAAATACGAAGCGGACCAGTCCCGTCCTCTTCGCCGTATACCGGGAAACGGGGCGTGACACCGAGCAAGGACTCGACTGCCTCTGGGAGGACTTTCTGATCCCTGGCGTTGTGGTAGGGAAGCTACCCGCCAGGGATAGCCGAGTAGGGAAGCTGCTGAGCTGCCTCTAAGGAGGACTTTCTGGTCCCTGGCGTTGCGGTAGGGAGGCTACCCGCCAGAGATGACCGAGCAGGGTAGCTGCTCGGTTGCCTCTTGCGAGGGCTTGGATCCTTCAGGACGGGGACTTTGATCCCTGTCGGTTGTGGTAGGAAGATACCAGCCGGGGATAGCCGAGCAAGGACTCGACTGTCTCTGGGAGGACTTTGGTCCTTAGCGCGGGAGGGGCTGTAACAAGCTTGCCAAGGAACCTTGGCCGGGCAGGGTTTCTACCCGGTGCCTCTTGGCGAGGGCTTTTGTCCTGACGGATAGACGAGTGAGGGACCCTCAGGCTCGACTGCCTCTGGGAGGGCTTTCTGATCCCTGGCGTTGCGGTAGGGAAGCTACCCGTAAGGGATAGCCGAGCAGGGAAGCTGCTGAGCCGCCTCTAAGGAGGACTTTTTGGTCCCTGGCGTTGCGGTAGGGAAGCTACCCACCAGGGATAACCGAGCAGGGTAGCTGCTGGGCTGATTCCATACGAGGTCTTGTCCGACCATTTAGTTGTAGGTGCCGGGAAGGGTCGCGGCGAATGTGCGCGTAGCACGCACATTGAGCGCGGGGGGAGGCGAAGCCCCAGAGTCGTGTCGTTTCGATTCTGCCGGAGAAGGCTCGGCAGTCGCCGTGTGGCAACGACTTTTTAGGTGAAAGCGGGTGACTGTCCTTTTTGAATAAACGAGATTTTTCCTTCCTTTTTGCAATGTTCCATTGATCTTTATTAAATAGACGACAGACCCTAGGAAGAGTTTACATTGCCTTAAAAGAACGGTACATGCTATTAGATGACCTTATTGGCTCGGCCCGAGCTCCCTGGAGGATTGTTGGCCTCCGTGCTTGGCACGGGGTACGGGGCTCCCTGAGTTTCATGCTGGCCGTTCGTCGAAACGAGTATGATCTGACCGACGGTCAGCTCAGCGGGAGGGTGATGCTGCTCCTGCTCATGGTCGGCCTGCCGTTTGTCCCTCAAGTATGCGGCGATGTGTCCCGATCGGATGAGCTCCTCGATGTAGTCCCTGAGTTGCTTGCAATCCTCCATGGCGTGGCCCAATGTCCGGTGGAAAGCGCAGTAAGGGCCCCGGGTTCGCTTCGCGGCCTGACGCGGGATTGGGGAGAACTTGAAGAACCCCTCGTTCTGGGCCTCCTCTAGCAATACTGCGAGGGAGACATTGAGTAGGGTATACTCCTGGAACTTTGGGTGATAGGGCTGCTGATGCTCCGGCCTCTCCTCCCGAGCCCTCTTCTTCTGGTCGGATCGTTCTGCCCGGGGGTGGTTTGCGTTCACCTCGGATTTCAGCTGAACCTCGCGCTCGGTCCACGCCTTGACCTCGGCCATGGTCTTAGGTTGTGCCAACGCAAAGGAGCACAACCACTCCTTGTGCCTCAGACCAGATCTGAGCGCCGTGATGACGGTCTCGTCCCGGTGCTCGAGGACCTCGAGAAGGGCGTTGTAGAAGCGGGTGATGTAGGCCTTGAACGTCTCTTTGTCCCCACTCTTAACCGTGAAGAGGTAGTCGACCGTGCGCTTCTGCCGACGGTTCCCAACGAAGTGGCCGAGGAACTGAGTAGCCAGCTCGTCGAAGGTCGAGATTGAACGGAGCTCGAGCCCTCGGAACCAGTCTCGACCTGCGTGGATGAGGGTGGCCGGGAAGGCCCTGCACTGGGCGGCGTCGGAGTGGTCCTGGAAGCTCATCCCCACGGTGAAAGCATCCAAATGGTCCTTCGGGTCGGTTTTCCAGTCGAACAGAGAGACCTTTGGGGGCTTGTTGCGCGAGGAGACGCGGACGGCGAGCAATTCCTCAGTGAACGACTTTGTGAGTGAATCGGAGGCATACTTAGCCCCGTCGCTCGAAAGGTGAGCTTCCCAGCGCATGCCCTCAATCTTCTTCTCGAGGGCGTCGAGTCGACCATGGTATCCCGAGGAATTGGCACCTTGGGATCCCTGGCCTCTGCTGCGGGTGACCTGCGTCTAGGAGTGGCCCCGGTTCCTCTCGATGAGGCGCCTCAGATCCCTGGGCGAGGTGGCTCTCGAGCCGCCGAGATGAACCCCTTCTGTGTGACCCAGCCGAGGGAAGTGGTGTCGACCATGCCTGTGGATAGGCGAGGTGATTGACAACTCCTCAAGGGGATAAGGGTCGTGAGGAGGCTCGAGGCGAGGCGTTCTGGCGGCGGACCTTGGTGTGGAGCCGTGGGGTGCCCAGCGGGCCTCAGGGAGCATCGGCCCAAGAGATCTGTGACCATGAGTCGTAGCCTGCTGGTGGTCAGTCGTCCCGACGGGGGCAGAGCCTTTTGGAGGCGGTGGAGCGGCGATCTGGGGCTCAGGCCCAGCCGCTTGGACACAGACGAGTGCCTCCATGAGGGACTGTAGCCGATCTTTCCGGCTGGAGAGGGCGTTGATGATGGTCACTGGAGGAGGCTCATCCACGCCTCCGGTGAGGGGAAGGCGGCGGCTGGTACCGGGATCTTCAGGATGGTTTCTCGCCATGCGGATGGAGATCGGAAGGCCAACTTTGTTTTTATGGAGTTTGCTTTCCCACAAACGGCGCCAACTGATGGAGGTCTTTTTGGGTTCTCCGTCAGATGTTATCTTCTGTTGATCTCCCGGTGGATTTTGGCGGTGATCTTCTGTTGCGTGTGGATCTCAATGGGTTTTGAGGAGATTGGTGATTTGAGGAGTTTAGCGCCGAGTACCTGCAAAGAAGTCCTGGGGTAGTTTGGTACCACCGAGGACCCTCCGACGATCAAGTTAGTACTAGATCCGGGCAGAGTAACGGCTAAGTGGAATCAAGAATCGCTTACCTGGCCCCTCTGTAATGGGGGTTTATATAGCGGCGGCGGCACGCAGCAGCAGGCGTGAGAATCTCGCCGGCAGTTACGCTCCCGACGTCACGCCCGCGTAAAAAGCGGATCGCCTATTAATGAGGATCGTGATGGCGTGGAACGTAGGACATTGCTGGCGGAGAATCTGTGCGTGGAAAGATTTGCGAAGCGGTGGTTATGCCTGTGAGTGGTGGAGTTGGTCGGTCGGAGGGACCGAGGAAGACGGCCTCGGCTGGGGAGCTCGGAACCGAGCAAGAGGGCTGAGGAGTCTTGTGTTAGTGTATATGCCCTAGGGACCATTATTGTATCATACTAGCTTGTATATTACTTAATAGAAGCTTGGGATATTCACAGTTATATAACAGTCTTGCTAAACATGGTAGTATGCTACTTGGTTTTATCTATCTTAATATGTGTGTTCGTATTGATAGAGCCCTTAGGATCTTGCTTGACTACCAGCGTTGTGATGGCAGTCACACTAGTGGGGGCTGGGTAGTCTACAAGCACATCCTTTTCCAGGTCCCTAGTCGTAGGATTATCGAGACAGGGCAACGATAATCCGGAGTAGACTAATGTGTACGCTTCTCATCCCAGTTGGGGAGATGGTCTGTCCCACAGCCATCAGTACGTCGTACTGGAGATAGTATACAGGTGCTCGTTGGGTTACGGGTACACCGGACAGGACTCACAGGGAACTGTTGGTTGGTATTATACCCGTCGTCAGTTAACAGTTCCCAGGTGACATGAGTACAGCATAGTCCGCAGACTTGACACTGCTACTTTGCCTCGAGTGTACCCCACTGTTCTTAGATTGCTACCCTACCACGGCTCAAAGGAGTCGTGCAAACAGGTAGCAGTTGGGTGCAGTCCCGAGCAGTTGGAGGCAGTGGCGGTTATACATGATTCGTCTCTCCCGGTATTGGGAGTTGATATCGCGCTGTGTCAGAGAGCCATTACACAAAGTCTCTGGCCAGGGCAACCGAGATTTACTGGTAGGTTCCAGTAGTTTCTCAAGGTGTAATGGGTTACGCTCCGACACGACTTATACCGCTATTAGGGGACTGACGCTTGCCGCCCCTAGGCCCGATATGTGATAGTCTTAGACGAACAGACCGGACTGTACGGAGATTGTCACATCAGGCTCAGTAGGAGTTCGGATGGGTTTCCCCATCGTCCTTCTTATCGACATCTACCTGGGGACCGTTACGTACAGCTAGTGCCGCTTGCGGTCTGTGGTTATACCCATTGCCAGCGTAGTAGTCGAGTCTTTAGAGTCCCACACAGAGAGTTTCCCTGCTCCGGGAGAAACGATATAGAGGTCGTATGGTTTTACGACAGGGTTCGGACATGCATGTGCATTTATGCACGTACGATGTTCGGACAGTTTTTACTAGCTGGCTTTGGTTTAAGCCAGATTCTAGTATCGGATTATTGGATTTATACAGTCTAAAGTTTTTCCGTGTTTTCACGGATAGGAAGGGCGTTCTCGTAATTTGGCAGGAAGCTTCTAGAAGGATGATGACTTGGGAGTTTAGGTGGCATTTGCATTTATTGTTTTAATGACTCATTTGTGTGATTCATCCTTGGAGTTAATGCTTCATTTATTGAACTAATGACTCATGAGATGAATCACTCATATGAATAAATGAAGGATGATGATTAATCATTTTATTTATTTATTTTGATAAATCATTATGCTTCATATATTCAAGAGAGATCATTATCTCATTCTCATTCTCATGCTCACCTTCTCTCTCCTCAAGCTCTCTATCTTCAAACCCTAATCCTCCTCTCTCATGTGTTGAGATCAAGGATTAGATAGACTAATTAATCCATAACCTCACTCTATATCACCTAGGTGCCTTTGATTAGCAACTAAAGAAACCTAGTTACCTCAAGATTAGAGGTGAAGCTTGGAATAGAAGCTCTCGGGTGGATCATCTATTACGTAGAGAAGGCTGAGGAGGAGGTGGATAACGAAAAGACGAAGGACTAGATTCACTAGGTATAATCACTTCTCATAGTAGTTAACAACTCCTATGTATATGTTAGTTATAGTTTAGCAAAGATTCTTCGGTTAGTCGATGTTAACTCAAAGAACAAGATTGTTTTTCATATTTCCGCCTTCCCACAACTCGTGGGGTGTTGCACATCGACTTACAGTGGTATCAGAGCCTCGCTAAACAATAATTAACTCATTAGCAAAGTCGTAAGAATTTCGAACACAAAACGAACCGGAAAAAATATCAAAATCACTAAGTTTCTATCGATTTTAAAACAGGCCCTAAAAATTTTTCAGGGACTTCTAAAAATACCAGCAGGGAAATACAAGAACTCTGAAAAAAATTGGGTGCATAAATCGTCCAAACAGCCGCGGAACCGCGGCCGATCCCACCGATCCGCTGAGGAACAGCGGCCGATCCCACCGATCCGCCGCGGATTTGCGGCCGAGTTGAAGCCGATTCACCCCAAATTTTCCCAGAACTCTTCTGTGATGTTTTTTGCCTTTTCTGAAATGTTTATTTTCTGCTCAAGTCTCAGGTGCACAGAGAAGTTTTGGAGTAGAATCTAAAGTGTTTGCTCGATCGAAATTATACGATGTTTGCTAATTAGATTATATCTGTGAATTGTATAATGTGTTCGTAAACCTCCCCTAACTGTTAGTATGTCGGTTGGCAGGGGGTTGCACATTTCTGTAATGATTTTACTGTTTGTGATTATGAACTTGATTGGATTGTTGTGATGATTAGCCGGGGTTTGAGATGGGTTATTATATTCATTCATTCGATGTAATTGTAATATATTGTAATATTATTTTGCGGGGCACATCCAGGTTGCGGTTGTAGCCACCGTTGTATTATTTCATTTTACTATTTTTGCTCCTAAGATAGACCCAAGGTGGGGTGCACAAACTACCGGGTACTTTGAAGTGTTTAGTGGCCTACTCACGTTGTTGAGGGAGACCGCTTCACTTCGGGTACTTGGCGGGTAGTTTGCCGTACCCGTAGGGGTCTAGGGTGGGGTAATGGCTATTCATCACAACTGTGTAATCCGTCTTTCGTTGCAGGCTCAAAAGAAACGCGGATTGCTTGCATATCCAATAATGTTCATCTGTGATCTGGAATGCCTATTATTGCGTCTGACGAATGTACAATATCTATATATGATAGCTATTTAGACGTCACTTATGTTTTACACCCGCGCTAGCCTAGCCCCCGCTCTGTCGTTAGTTAAGTAACCTAACGGGTGATGACGGGACCCAGTGGCAAATGCGGATGGTATAAGAGGACGTTGTATTTTTGTTGTTTTCTGCAATGATAGGTTAATGATGGGACGCATTATATTAATGCAAAGAAAATAAACCAAAGTTGAATCGTTGGAACAGTTTAAAAGAAACCACTCGGTTATTTTTAAAACAGAAGATATTTTTAATTGCGGAGCTTTAACCACTCCTTTTAAAAGCTATCAGGTTCCTTCGGTCATATCAAGTTCACTACGTTCACGGTTTCACCAAAACCATTCGTAGTCCTCCGTCATTTCATTTAGGTATTCAGTAGTATTCAAGCTATGTATTTTGACCAACGCCAAAGCATAGTGTTTGGTAGCTGCTGGGTATTCATTTGTTGCATAGATAGATGAGTTAGTTTGGGACAGTCGTATTATCATTTTGGCCAACGTCAAGGATATATACGGATGGGTTCAAATTAACAAGATAATGATGGGTAGAACTTGACATGTGACTTATGACATTTTGACCAACGCCAAGGTCATAAGAGCATGGGGCAAAAATTTATATCGGGAATTTCTAAAGAAACTGAAATTTGCAAAGAGATGCATACCATTTGGAGTTTGATGAATGTTGGTAGGATTCTTTCAGCATTATCATACGATGATATTTGGATCCTGATCCTACTGTGAGTATATGCTACTCATCAGGAGATTCGTCACTTAACGATCAATGCTATAAACCAAGTAGGTGCCGAGAAAAGTGTCAGCGAGGCTACGCCCCTAGAGAAAAGAGGTTATTTAATTACGGAACTTCGCGAAAGCGTTGGAAAACCTCCCTCGAAGTATCGACACTGGCCTGGCTGAACGGTTAAGCAAGTATTGTAAGGTGAGAATAGTCCTGGCTAGTTCTTCTTTTTTGGTTTGAGGAGGGATTCGAAAAACAGTGGGAGCCATCCAGTTTAGATAAATTAAAAACCACTCTAAACTTGCAAGAGCATCATGCTATAGTGTTCTCTCTCTCTCTCCTAATTGCAGCGACCCTGAAAATGACTGGACTTAAGTTACTATTAGAAAAAAATATACTGACAGGGCCAAACTATAAAGATTGGCTACGGAATGTCAAAATGGCTTTGACCTATGACAGATTGGGGTATGTCCTCACCACTAAGGCACCTGCAGTCCCAGGTCCCAAATCTAGTAATACGGATAAGGAAATCCGCAAAACCTAGGAGTTAGATTGCGCGAAGTCCAAGTGCATCGTGCTTGCCTCGATGAATAATGAACATCAGAGGAGGCATGAGGATATGGATCTAGATGCCATATTTCTCCATACAAAAGAACTTTATGGAGAGCAATCTCATATAGCAAGATACGAGACCTCAAAGAACTTGTTTCGAGCGAGGTTGGCCGTCGGATCATCGGTAGGAGAACATGTCCTAAAGATGATTGGCTATATTGAAGAGCTCGCAGACCTTGGGACGACTTTGGATAATGAGCTCTATACAGACTTGATTCTCCAGTCCCTTCCTTCCACCTACGCCCAGTTTATTCTGAATTTCAACATTCAAAGGAAAGAAGTTGAACTTCCAGAACTCCTTAACATGTTGAGGAGTGCAGAGGGCACCTTGCAGAAGGCAAGGAAAACACCCGCTATGTTTATTGGCGGAGCTTCTTCTTCCGGGTGCAAGACTAGGGCCAAAGGAAAGAAGAAGAAGGCCGCCACCAAACCTAGAGGAGGTGTTAATAAGGTGGGAGCGAAGGGAAAGAAAAAGATTGCGGTGCCAGTAGTGGCCCAGGATGAGTGCTTCCATTGTCATAGGAAAGGGCACTGGAAGAAAGATTGCAAGGCGTGGAACGCCAAGAACCAGGAACCGAAGCAGGCTGTGGCTTCGACTTCAGGTGTGTTTGTAATTGAGAATTGTCTGTCAATCAACTCTACTTCTTGGGTATTGGATACCGGATCAGGATCTTATATATGCAATTCATTGCAGGCACTGAGAAACCGTAGAGTGCTGAAGGATGATGATATGACCCTAAAGGTTGCTAACGGAGCTAGCGTGGGAGCCGTGTCCGTAGGGGATTATCACCTGGGATTGACAAGTGGACACATTTTGGTTTTACATAACTGTTTTTGTATACCTAGCTTAACGTGTAATATCATATCAATTTCCTTGTTATCAAATAAAGGTTATGATTTCACGTTTGTAAGTGATGTTGTTAACATCCACCTTAATCATAGTTTGATTGGGTCCGGTACACTGGATAACGGTATATATGTCTTAAACCAACTATAGATTTTTAATGTCCAGAACACACTAAAAAGAAAGTCTCCAGATTTAAATAAGGATTTCTTATGGCATTGTAGACTAGGTCACATCAATGAGACAAGGTTAACTAAGTTACATAGAGAAGGATATTTAGACTCGTTCGAATATCAATCTTATGACACTTGTTAATCATGTCTCAAAGGAAAGATGACAAAGACTCCATTCGCTGGACGTGGAGTAAGAGCGAGCGAGCTCTTAAGACTCATACACGGCGATGTATGTGGTCCAATGTCTACACATGCAAGAGGTGGTTTTTCCTATTTCATTACTTTTACGGATGATTACTCTAGGTACGGATTCATTTTTCTGATGAAACATAAATCTGAGGCTTTTGAGAAATTCCAAGAGTATAAGAATGAAGTAGAAAACCAAACCGGCCAAAGTATCAAGACACTAAGATCTGATCGAGGTGGTGAATACTTAAGTGCCGAGTTCCTAGGTTACCTAAAAGAGAAAGGAATTCTCTCTCAGCTTACTCCTCCATACACTCCACAGCATAACGGTGTATCGGAGAGACGGAATCGAACCCTATTGGATATGGTACGTTCTATGATGAGTAATGCTGAGTTACCACGATCTTTCTGGGGTTATGCGCTAGAATCAGCGGCATATCTTTTGAACATAGTTCCTACCAAAACTGTGCCTACCACGCCATATCAGATGTGGAGTGGGAAGAAACCCTATCTTCAGTATCTGAAGATATGGGGATGTCCAGCTTTTGTTAAAAAGCAGTATGTGGACAAACTCGAGGCACGATCAGTACTGTGTAAGTTGGTGGGATATCCAAAGAACTCCAGGGGGTATCTATTCTATTACGCAGAGGAACAAAAGGTTTTTGTTTCTCGTAATGCCCATTTTCTAGAACATCAGTTTTTAGAAAAGGAAACAAGTGGGAGCGAAATAGAACTGGAAGAAATTCCAGAACCATAAACTACTACTGAAAGTTTGGTAGAACCAGTAGTTCAAGAAGAACAGGACATTCCCACACCCCTCCGCAGGAGTAGTAGGCCGTCTCATCCACCTGAGAGATACTACGGTTTTCTCATAGATGGGGATGGAGAGGATTACATCATTGATGATGATGAAACTACTAGCTTCCAGCAGGCCATCCAGAGTGGCGACTCTGTACGATGGCTAGATGCAATGCGGACCGAAATGGAGTCCATGTACACCAACAAAGTATGGACTTTGGACTTTGCTCCAGATGGGGTAAAACCCATAGGATGCAAATGGATCTTCAAGAAAAAGATTGGTGTAGATGGACAGGTGGAAACCTATAAGGCTAGACTTGTTGCAAAGGGTTTTCGTCAAAGACCTGGTTTGGACTATGAAGAAACTTTTTCTCCAGTGGCTATGCTTAAATCCATTCGGGTCCTTCTTGCTATTGCTGCCTTCCATGATTATGAAATCTGGCAGATGGACGTAAAGACGGCTTTTCTAAATGGTAATTTAGAAGAATGCGTCTATATGGATCAGCCAGAAGGTTTCAATCAGAGTGGGAGCAGCAGGAAAGTTTGCAAGTTGCTTAAGTCCATTTATGGACTGAAGCAGGCATCGCGTAGTTGGAACATCTGTTTTGATGAAACAGTCAAAGAATATGACTTTATCAAAAATCCAGATGAACCATGTATATATAGTAAAGTTGTAGCACGAACTGTCGTATTCCTCGTCTTGTACATGGATGACATTCTATTGATAGGAAATGACATTCCTATGCTACAATCTGTCAAAGGATTCTTGTCACACAGGTTCTCCATGAAAGACCTGGGTGATGCCTCTTACATTCTGAGGATCCGGATCTATCGTGATAGATCCAAGAGGATGTTGGGACTTTCGCAGTCCAGGTATATCAACACTATACTGAAAAGATTCAGTATGGAAGATTCTAAGCGCGGTAATCTACCGGCTTGTCACGGAATCACCCTCTCCAAAGAGATGTCTCCCAAGACTGATTTGGAAAGGGAACACATGTCTATTATACCCTACGCTTCTGCGGTAGTCTCTATAATGTATGCGATGTTGTGCACCAGACCAGATGTAGCTTACGCATTGAGTGTGGTAAGCCGGTATCAGTCAGACCCAGGGGAGAAGCACTGGATAGCAGTAAAGAACATTCTCAAGTACCTGAGAAGGACTAAGGAGATGTTCTTGGTTTACGGCGGAAAAGACCTCAAGATAGAAGCCTTTGCTGATTCCGGCTTCCAGAGTGATAAGGACGATTCCAAGTCCATGTCAGGTTATGTCTTTACCCTCAATGGAGGGGCGGTGTGCTGGAAGAGTTCCAAGCAGAACACCGTTGCTGACTCGACGATGGAAGCGGAGTATATTGCTGCTTGCGATGCCGCAAAAGAAGCGGTCTGGATGAAAAAGTTCCTAACAGAACTTCAGGTGGTTCCTACCATTGTTGATCCAATACCTCTGTATTACGACAACAACGGAGCTATAGCTTTAGCGAAGGAACCAAGGTCGCATCAGAAGTCCAGACACATCTTAAGGCGGTATCACCTGATTAGGGAGATCATATATTGCCCGGAGATCGAGGTCCATGTAGGGTTACTAGGCACATTAATGAGGCTCTACAAGGCATCAACCATGCCGGAATAAAAATTTTAGGTGCCGAACAACCCTAAGCAAGATCGTATACTAGAGATTAGGCGAAAAAGATAGCAAGTAAATCACATTTACACTAAGTGAATACGAAATACAACCTTTGTAAATCGGTCATTCACTTCATATGCTCCTCGATGTAGTCCCTTCATTGCGATCATCTAACTCCCGGACTCTCGGACGGCTCCATGAGAAATTGCAACGAGGTCGCTTGAAGTCTTCAATGCCGAAGATGATCTACGTCGAGGGAATACGGACTCAAGCTTCTACCTCACTAACCAAAGAATTAGTGAAGTAAACACCCTAAACTAAAGTGCTAGTCTAGTAGAGGATGGTAAGATAGGAAATGGGTACACTTTAGAATTTCTTTTCTCACTTTGGTTCTCTCCCTTTTTCAAACCCTAGCATCAAGATGAAGGAGGAAGAAGATGAACTCAAAAATGAGAAAGGATAATGATCAAGAGAGAGAATGAGCTAACCATGGTGAGTAAGTATCATATACTAACTCATGTAGAGACTTTACCATTGTTAATTATAGTGGTTAGGTTAGTTAATATATTAAGTAAAACAAAACAAGTGGAATTAGTCAAAGCATCCATAAGCTTCATGAAGCTTCATGTATGTGAGCTCATTATCCATTTGTTTTAGAATTATTTAAATATAAAAACGTAACCATTATAATTATAATGGTGTATGTCTCATACACCCATGTAGTGTGTATCAACAACCATGATACAAAAAAGTGAACACAAATAAATATATATCACATATATATTAAGTTGTGTACAAGTGAGAAAAATAAATGCTTTAGTGAACCAATGTTAGTTAATGTAAATTAGTATATCCAATATACAAATATACACTAAATTATTAAATCAACACTTGACTTAATAATCCGGTTATATCGCATATAACCGACTAACATCCAATGTATCGACTTATCGAATCAACCCTTAATTCGATAACTTGGTTATATCGCATATAACCGATCGACACAAGCATCGTGAGAATTGAATGCGGTATCACATACTCGCATTGATTGGCAGAGATTCTGCGTGTTTAAGTTTAATTACCGCAATCAGGACGGTGTCGCTTTGCAGCTAGCCGGATGAGTACGGGTCGATCCACAGAGAGATGGGAGTCTTTTTCTTAATGTCTTGACGAGTTAAGTCCAAATATGTTGGGTTTGTTTGAGTTTAGCTAAGCGAAAAATGAATGATAAGAGAACTTGTAAAGGGTAGGATTTGGTTGGTTTGAGTTAGGAGGATCGCTCACTTGATTCTTTTGCCACTTCTTAATATTGATGTTACGGTAATCGGCAACAACGGGGATTAGGACGACTAAGAGAAAACTTGCGAGTATAAGCTAGGCTTTCCAACACTTCGTTTTCTCTTTTTGGTCCTTGTCCGTCCGTTCTTGGCTCTTAGCCACAACCTCAGGTTGATTCAACCACAACCGGTCGCACTAGGGTATCACTGCTATTATGAAGAATAGGGTGCCGTAGGGAGCGGATTGTGGATCAATTAACGAAAGTTCAAATCAAGATATATGTAAAAGAGAAAAGTGAGGGAGTTTTCCGTCTTTCAAACTTTCCGATTCCTACCCTAACAAGTGAAAAGTTACTCACCCATTAGAATAGTTAAATGAAATAAAACAAAGAAAGAGGGTAATAAGAATTGAGGTAGAAAATCACAACTAGCTATTCGGGACCTCACTTAGGCAAGGATCACTCTAAGCATCATGGTTGTAAGGATAACCGAAAATGGAAGAAATATCAAAACGACAATTTTAAGAAATAACAACAACTACGTTTAACAATTAAAATTACAAGCAACATAAAAAACGGAATTACAAATTACACCAATAGATAAAGAACACTTCTTGCATGCTTCACACTCAACAAAACCTCTCACAAGCTTTAATGGAGGAAGATGGAGGAAAATGGACTTTTATTAGAAACTAAATAATTCTAGTACAAAAATTACATATCAAAACTTAGTCCCCTCTCATGGTTCTGCTCGGGGCTATTTATAGGCCTGTTTCTGGGAATTTTGCCATAAAACCCAACCCTACACAATAATACAGGAATAACCCCAAAAACCCACACTGTTTGGACACGTGGCAGCCGCGCATGCGCGGCCAAAGCAAGGATTTGGCCGCGCATGCGCGGCAGGTTGGTGGCCAAATCCTCTCTGCTCTTTTCTTTGGTCTTGTGCTAGTTTTTCCTGTCTTTTGAACACTTTACATTGCAATATTTCAAACAGAAAATCTCCAGATTTCTGATCCAAGACTTCTCCATTTCTTTCACTTTTGACTTTTCACCATTTTGACTTCAAATTTCTCTTTAGTCCCAAATGACGACTCTTTTCGTCCCCTCTTCTGAACTGGTACGGGACGGATGCTGGAACCCGGCTTTTATCTGTTTGTGACAGATGTTCTGGATTTTGCCGTAAATGTGGTGATTTTGTCGGATTTGCTCTCTCTTGGACTGGAAACCTGTAATCTGTAACATGCAGCAAAATACGGATAAAAAGCACCTACCTGTATGCAATGTGATTAAGAATGGGCGGTACAAATATACAAAAATATGCGATGAACAAATACCCCCAAACTTATCTTTTGCTCGTCCCGAGCAAAACCATGTTATTCGCAAAAATTTCCTAACCTCATTTTCGCAGGGAACGCGATTGCACTGAGCACGTGCAACAAGCCGTTAAACCTCTAGGTGGCCCTAGTAGGAGGAGTGTTGTCTCCTGAGGGTTTTCAGCGGATTACACCCACAAAATCCGATAAATTGGCCGTCTACTCTAATCCTCTATTTCAGCTTTCTAGCCGAAAACCCTATTATCATAAACTTAGAAATCATTAACCCTTATTCTTCACGCTTCCTTTTTATTTAACTTAAGATCCTATACGCCTAGCCAGTTTATAAAGCTTTCAGCATCTCCTGAGTTTTCCTTCTTAAGCGGAATCTCAAATCCGGAATTTTTATCCACTCTACTGAAGAAATAAACCCTATTTTTCATTCCTCATCTCTCCTCCAAATTCTGATCATATACCCCTACGTGTGTGTAATTGTCACCCCTACACTTGGAAATTCAGTTCAAGCTATAATACCCTTGCCTTAATACCTAGCACTACTTCTTTTTATTAATGATGGACGGTTTTGTTCATACATCTTTCATGCGACTATTAATGCTTCTTAAGGCACTAACAGCCGATTACTGAATGTATGAACTTAAAGCGTAAATAGCAGTATCCAGGTCTTGACTACTTTCTATTTTCTCTTTCTTTTTCTTTTCCTCCTCTTTTTTTTTTTTTCTTTTCTTCAAGACCGGATATATTTTTCAGCGTGCTCTTTTGGTGGTTAGCTTCAAATACCGTTTTTTCTTTCATACTAGGCTTTCAGGCAAGAGTATTTCTAGGTATCCTCTACTATTCCGAGTTTCAAGGTGGTGTATGTGCATTTTGTAGGGTATATACTTTCAAAAATTTGGACTTAAGATTTAGAATTATTTTTCAGAATTATTCTTCAAATAGAGCTTTAATAATTTTCCCTCATTTTGATTTCGCCTAAGAACTAGACTCAAAATTTGCTTATTTCAAAACAAACCGCTGGAGCGTATACTTTCTGTAGTTAAACTTCAAGGAATGTTATTTTTAGGGTTCATAATTAACTAAGTTTAAGATCTAGTAGCTTCTAGCTAGTTAACTGTCATATTAGACTTGAGTCAGAAACGGTCAATAATATTTTTGTTTTTTCTTTTCTTTTAAAATTTTTGTTTTTATTTTCAAGTTTTTTCAATTTTTTTTTTTTGTATTTTTTTTTTCAATTTTCATTTTTTTTTTTTATTTTTATTTAAAAATGCAGTGCAGAATTTAAACATGCAAAGTAAAACCAAATATTTACATAAAAGATAAATAAAATATGCAGATGCAATGCAAGGATAACTATTTACAATCTAATCCCTCCCCCAAACTTGTTAATGGCAGTGTCCTCACTGCCCCCTGCGTCGTCTCCTAGACGCTGCGGCACTCGTCCCTGGTTCACTTGAATCTGCCCTAGGGGCCCTAGATCGCGACCTAGATCTCTCCTCTCGTCCCAAAAGTGTTGCCATCCCCTGTTCTAAGCGTGCCATTCTTTGATCTAGGGTTGTCATCATTCCCATCATTCTTTCTACCCCCTTATGTGTCCGTCTAAGTAAGCGTGCTTGCTCAGCGGGGGTAAGCTCTTCTTCGCTCGCTGTGGAGCTCGAGCTGGCTATCACATGCTCGCTCGGTTCTGTTCGTGACCATAAATCTTGAAGTCTTGTGTAGGATGTCGAAACACCCTCAAGAACTGGTCGAATGATTGTACCAGCTTGCATGTGTACTGCAAACTCGTCGGAAGGGATGAACTGGCGACACAGTTGTGTCACCAGTATAGGGCACGGAAGGTTGGATGAAGTTTTGCCAGCAGCAATCGACTGAAGCAGTACCGTGCACATGTCATAACTTGGATGTTTGTTCATTAATATGTGCACGATGTGTAGTGAGGGTGTAAAAAATGTCGTGTTGTGCGAGCTGCCAAAAATGTTATTTTGTGCCCATCGGCACACAGTCAGCACATTCGCGTAAAGTGTACGCGCCGAAATCCCTTTACGTGGTTCCCTATAGCAATCATTTCCCATCAACGGGGTGTAGTCCTCAAATTGGAGGGGTTGGTCATGTGCGGGTATTCTAGGAATCATCGTGACCTCATGAATGAAGTCCCTATTTATTCGTATTTCTCGCCCTCCCCAAAACAACCTAATAAATCCGTATGTTTGGAAACCCCCCTCCTCCATTGAAGCATAGAACCGTTGGACCAGATCCGGAATCGCGAATGCGTTCGGATGGTTATACAAAAGATAATTCCATCCGCGTTTCCGGATCTCGTCGCCGAAATAGCTTCCGTATACATCATGTTCAAACATTTGCGAAAAATTTCTCTCATATTGAAAATGTGAACCCATTACAGAATTTCAAAATTTTACAGATCTAAGAGGGGTTAGAACAGTGCAAACCTCCTCTGGAAAAATTTCCAGAGGGTGAAGCTTCCAACCGGCGGCGGATGCGCGGCGGAAAGGAGGGTCGCGCGGCGGAAGGGCGGCGGCGGCAGCGGCTCAGGCGTCGGGCTTCTGGTGACGGCTAGGGTTTCTGAAATGGATGGTTGTGAGGCAGAAAAATAAAAGTTAAGGGATTAGAGGGCTATTTATAGGGGGTTTGTATTATTTACACTTAAACCCCCATAAATAGAAATATTAGTTACAAATACATATTTACATGTTTATTTTTATTTTATTTTATTTATTTTTTCTGAATATTTTTATTTTTAGTTTTTGTTTTTATTTTTATTATTTGAAATTTTTCCAGGCATAAAAAAAAACAAAATTGTATTTACATACCCCCAAACTTATTTGAAACAGTGTTTCCACTGTTTTTGGCTGGATTATCGAAGTTTGGGTGTAGGGGGAGAGGAAGATCAATCAGGGTAAACCGGCTCCTGTAAAAACAGGAGCTCCTCTGTTTGATCGGCGCAAAGGTACGGTTTGCATCGATGTCCGTTCACTTTGAAGAGTGAACCGTCCTTTGGATTTTCCAAATCCAGAGCGCCTTGCGGATACACATTCCGCACAAAATACGGCCCTATCCAGCGAGATCGAAGCTTTCCAGGATGGAAATGAAGTCGGGTGTCGTAGAGCAGTACCTGTTGACCAGGTACGAAGATTTTTCGCAACAGGTGTTTATCGTGAAACACCTTCGTTCGATTCTTAACGACAACCGCGTTGTCGTAAGCCTCATCCCTAAGCTCGTTCAGTTCGTTCAGCTGCAGCTTCCGATGGCTGCCCGCGTCCTCAAGAGAAAAATTCAGCTCCTTAATCGCCCAAAACGCGCGATGCTCGATTTCGACAGGAAGGTGGCAGGCTTTTCCGTACACAAGCCGATAGGGAGACATGCCAAGATCGGTCTTATAAGCTGTTCTAAATGCCCAAAGGGCATCAGTGAGTTTCAGAGACCAATCCTTACGGTTCTTGGAAACCGTCTTCTCCAGTATCTGCTTGATCTGCCGATTTGAAACTTCGGCCTGCCCGCTGGTTTGGGGGTGGTAGGGCGTAGAAAGCTTATGATTAATGGAGTATTTCCGCATCAAGGCCTCGAAAGTCCTATTGCAGAAATGACTTCCATTGTCGCTAATGATCGCTCGGGGGTGCCCAAACCGTGAGAAAATGGTTTCTTTGAGGAACCTAATGACAACCTTGTTGTCGTTAGTTCGGCTGGGCACAGCCTCGACCCATTTAGAGACGTAATCAACGGCTAGAAGAATGTACAAGTTCCCAAAAGAGCTGGGAAACGGCCCCATGAAGTCTATCCCCCAAACATCGAAAATCTCCACAACCAAGATCGGTTGGAGCGGCATCTCATTCCTCCGGGATATCCGGCCCATGTGTTGGCACCGGGAGCAAGTCTTGCAATAGTCATAAGCATCTTTGAAGAGTTGGGGCCAGTAGAAACCACATTGCAAGATCTTTTCAGCTGTCTTCCTGGGCCCAAAATGCCCGCCACATGCTTGGTCGTGGCAAAACGACAGCACACTCTTGAATTCCTCATTAGGGACACACCGACGAATGATCTGGTCGGGACAGTACTTGAACAAGTAGGGTTCGTCCCAGTAAAAGTGTTTTACTTGGGATAAGAAGCGAAGTCTGTCCTGTCTCGACCATTCGGTCGGTAGCAATCCCGTGGCCAAATAGTTCACAATATCTGCGAACCAGGGTTCGCACGATACTGTCAAGAGTTGTTCGTCCGGAAAAACGTCGTTTATCGGAATTGGAAGCGAAGGCGAAGAAGGAAGTCGCGAGAGATGGTCGGCAACCACGTTTTCACATCCTCGTTTGTCCTTAATGACAAGGTCAAACTCTTGAAGCAAGAGGATCCAACGGATTAACCGAGACTTGGCATCTTTCTTCGCAAAAAGATGGCGCAGAGCTGAATGGTCCGTGTAGACAATGACTGGAGAGCCGATGAGGTATGGCCTGAACTTTTCTAGAGCAAATACAACAGCCAAGAATTCCTTCTCAGTTGTTGTATAGTTGAGTTGGGCGTCGTTCAGGGTTCGGCTAGCGTAATAGATCACGTGCGGCATCTTGTTGATGTGTTGTCCAAGGACAGCACCGATGGCAAAGTCAGATGCATCGCACATAATCTCGAATGGGTGCGTCCAGTCGGGAGAAGAGAGAACGGGAGCAGAAGTGAGTGAGCGTTTCAGTGACTCGAATGCAGTCACACAGCTCGAGTTGAAGTCGAAAGGTGTATCCTTGGCCAGCAAAAGAGTCAAGGGCCTAGCAATCTTGCTAAAGTCCTTGATGAACCGTCTGTAAAAACCGGCATGGCCAAGGAAGGCTCGGATATCTCTGACGCATCGGGGAGGAGGCAGATTGGAAATGACCTCAATCTTTGCTTTGTCAACCTCTATGCCATTTTGCGAGATGATATGTCCTAAGACAATACCTTCGCGCACCATGAAGTGGCATTTCTCCCAGTTTAAAGTGAGATTCTTGTCCTTACATCGGGTAAGGACAGCGTCAAGATGCAGCAAACACTCGTCAAAGGAGTCGCCGAAGATGGAGAAGTCATCCATGAAAATCTCCAGAAATTTTTCCACCATGTCTGAGAAAATTCCCATCATACACCGCTGGAAGGTAGCGGGCGCATTGCATAACCCAAAGGGCATGCGTCGATATGCAAACGTGCCGAAAGGACAAGTGAAAGTGGTCTTGTCCTGGTCTTTTTCGGCGATGGGAATTTGATTATAGCCAGAGTAGCCATCAAGAAAACAATAGTACTCATGTCCGGCTAATCGTTCCAGCATCTGGTCAATGAAAGGTAGCGGAAAGTGGTCTTTCCGCGTTGCGGCGTTGAGTTTTCTGTAATCGATGCATACTCGCCACCCAGTTTGGGTACGAGTAGGGATTAACTCATTCGCCTCGTTGGTTATGACCGTGATGCCCGACTTCTTGGGGACAACGTGAATGGGGCTAACCCACTGGCTATCAGAGATAGGGTAAATGATACCACTATCTAGACATTTGACGATCTCCTTCTTCACAGCCTCCTTCATGACTGGATTAAGACGTCTTTGTGGATCCCGGGCTGGTTTGGCATCATCCATCAGATGAATGTGATGCTCAACGATGAGGGGACTAATCCCCTTGATGTCCGCCATGGACCAGCCAAAAGCTTGCCTGTTGCTGTGCAAGACCGCTAGAAGGGCTTTCTCTTGCTCAGGAGCTAGAGAAGCCGAGATGATGACAGGGAGGGTCTCGTTCTCACCTAAGTAAGCATACTAAGGTGAGATGGCAACGGCTTGAGTTCGAGCGTTGGAGGTGAAATGATGGAAGGCAAGACCGGTGCAAAGGTCTCGAACTCAAAGGACTCCAGCAAAGGTTCAAAACGAGTGTAGGCAACCGAGTCGGATGGTTCAGGTAACTCATCCGGAAAGTCGAAGGATTCAAACTCGGGTTGTGCGCAGCTAAGATCGTTCGAGAACGTGAAACACTCGTATTCGTTGTCGGGCGTAGAAACAGCAGCAGGTTCGAAGAGAAACGCACTAGTGGCGTCAAGATTTTCGTGATCAAACAGAAACTCCTCGAATTCACACTCTTCTGAGGTGATCTCCTGGATCGAGCAGACGTCCAGTATATGAGCATTAGGTTCAGATGGCTGATTCCCCAACCTAAAAATGTTGAGTTCAATCGTCATATTTCCAAAAGAGAGGTTCATTGAACCATTGCGACAATTGATCACAGCATTTGAGGTTGCGAGAAATGGGCGACCGAGTATCACCGGAATTTGATTCCGGGGATTAGCTACAGGCTGTGTGTCTAATACAATGAAATCAACAGGGAAGATGAAGTCCCCGACTTTTATTAACACATCCTCTAGCTCACCCCTAGGATGGGTGATCGATCGGTCGGCCATTTGGAGAGTACAATGCGTAGGTTTCAGCTCTCCTATGCCTAATTGCTCGTATACTGAATATGGAAGCAGGTTAACACTGGCACCAAGATCTAATAGTGCGCGGTTGATGTTCTTATCCCCAATGGTAATAGAAATAGTAGGACAGCCAGGGTCCTTCCGTTTCAGTGGTAAAGATTGGGTAAGGGCATCACTCACAGCACTGGCCAAGAAAACTTTCTTTGGTACCTGAGACTTCCTCTTTTTCGTGCACAAGTCCTTTAAGATTTTAGCGTAGGACGGGACTTGTTGGACAGCATCTAAAAGAGGAATGTTAATGTTAACTTGCTTGAATAACTCCAAAATCTTCTCCATTTGTGGATTTTGTTTGTTAGACCTCAACCGGTTTGGAAATGGAACATTTTGAAAATTGGTTGAGTCTAATGCTGGAGGAGGAGATTGTGGAGTTGGAACGGATCCCAGAATAGGTGTTTTCGTGGAGTGAGAAGTGGGTCCATTCAAAGCAGAAGAAGAGGAAGAAGAGCCTTGTGAAGAACGGAGAATAGGCTCAGAAGATGACGCAGTAGACGGAGAAGAAGAAGAAGAAGCAGCGGCCGGGGTGTTATCGTTGATCCGTATGCCAATGTTGTTTTGCAGCACCCTCCCCGATCTCAGTGTAGTCACGGCACTCACATTATGGTTTTGTTGTTCAAGAGCAACATGTGCATTATGTGGGTGACCGGGATTTGGAAGTGGCTGGGACGGGAGCTTCCCCTTCTCTCGCTCGCTTAAGGCCGCGTTCAGCTGTGCAATCTGGGCCTCGATGGTCTTGATGCTTTGCCCGTGTGCGGCAGTGTGTTGCACTAAAGATTGAATGGAAGACTGGATGTTGGCAGTGGACTGAGTAGACTGTTTAACAAATGCCTCCAGACTTCGCTCGAGCGAGGAAACCTTATCGTTATTCGACGGAACAAAGTTGTTCGGTGGAAAAGAGTTGTTCGTCTGGTTTTGGAAAGGTTGGGGTTGGAAGGGCTGCTGATACTGAGTTTGTTGCTGCGCTTGTTGTTGCGGCGGAGGGGGTCTCTGGAAATTGTTGCCCTGGAATTGATTCTGATTCTGATTCCAGGCGAAATTGGGGTGGTTCCTCCAGCCGGGATTGTACGTAGAAGAGTATGGATCATTCCTCGGTCTTTGCTGGAATGCATTAACCTGATCCTGTCCTTGCGATGGTGGATTGTAAGGACACTCTTCGGTCAAGTGAGAAGGATCGGAACAACAAGCGCAGATGGTACGAAGGGGGAGAACAGGGGTAGGAGCAGGAGCAGAAAATTTGCTCTCAATTGCCTCAAGCTTTCTCGTTATTGCAGCCATTTCAGCTTTCATCGCAATAGAGACATCAAGTTGGTGGATTCCTACCCTAGACTGACCAGTAGAAGTGGATGTAGCGGAAGATGAAGAAGAAGAAGTCGGTCTGGTGCTCTCCCACTGTAGCGTTTGCTCCGCAAGGTCGTCGAAAAACTGCCACGCTTCCTCGTCAGATTTCGATAGGAAGTGGCCCTGACAAATGGTTTCCAACAACTGTTTGGTTGCTGGGTTCAGGCCCTCGTATAAGGTTTGGCAAAGTTGCCATCTCTCTATACCGTGGTGAGGACACTGAACAAGAAGGTCTTTGTATCGGTCAAAGCACTTCCAGAAGGGTTCAGAAGGAAGCTGGGAGAATTGGTTGATTTCATTTCGGATCCTTGCGGTTTTATGATTTGGATAAAACTTTTTGAGAAACGCCTTAACAAACTCGTCCCAACTGGTTATGGAGTGGGAAGCGGTGCTATACAGCCATTTTTCCGCAAGATCGCATAGAGTGAATGGAATGACTCGTAGACGTATAGCATCGTCCGACAGTTGGGTGGTTTTCATCATGGCACACACGTTCTGAAATTTATTAATGAAGATATAGGCATCTTCAGATTCAAGCCCGTGGAAACGTGGAAGCATGTTGATGAAGTGGGGCTTAATTTCAAAATTATCCCCATTGGCCGGTGGAAGAGAAAGGCAGGTGGGGAGTGCAGAACGTGTGGGATAGAAACGATCCTGGAGCGCAATTCGCTGCGGTGCTACAACAGGCGGTGGTGGTGTGTTATTGGTCTCCATAGGAGGTGGAGCCAATCCAGGGGTAGTCAAAGAGATGTTCGGATTAAATCCTGACATCGCGGAAGAAGAGGTTGGTGAAGGTGAAGGTGAAGATGTGTGAACAGAATCCCCGGCAACGGCGCCATTTGATTGGCAGAGATTCTGCGTGTTTAAGTTTAATTACCGCAATCAGGACGGTGTCGCTTTGCAGCTAGCCGGATGAGTACGGGTCGATCCACAGAGAGATGGGAGTCTTTTTCTTAATGTCTTGACGAGTTAAGTCCAAATATGTTGGGTTTGTTTGAGTTTAGCTAAGCGAAAAATGAATGATAAGAGAACTTGTAAAGGGTAGGATTTGGTTGGTTTGAGTTAGGAGGATCGCTCACTTGATTCTTTTGCCACTTCTTAATATTGATGTTACGGTAATCGGCAACAACGGGGATTAGGACGACTAAGAGAAAACTTGCGAGTATAAGCTAGGCTTTCCAACACTTCGTTTTCTCTTTTTGGTCCTTGTCCGTCCGTTCTTGGCTCTTAGCCACAACCTCAGGTTGATTCAACCACAACCGGTCGCACTAGGGTATCACTGCTATTATGAAGAATAGGGTGCCGTAGGGAGCGGATTGTGGATCAATTAACGAAAGTTCAAATCAAGATATATGTAAAAGAGAAAAGTGAGGGAGTTTTCCGTCTTTCAAACTTTCCGATTCCTACCCTAACAAGTGAAAAGTTACTCACCCATTAGAATAGTTAAATGAAATAAAACAAAGAAAGAGGGTAATAAGAATTGAGGTAGAAAATCACAACTAGCTATTCGGGACCTCACTTAGGCAAGGATCACTCTAAGCATCATGGTTGTAAGGATAACCGAAAATGGAAGAAATATCAAAACGACAATTTTAAGAAATAACAACAACTACGTTTAACAATTAAAATTACAAGCAACATAAAAAACGGAATTACAAATTACACCAATAGATAAAGAACACTTCTTGCATGCTTCACACTCAACAAAACCTCTCACAAGCTTTAATGGAGGAAGATGGAGGAAAATGGACTTTTATTAGAAACTAAATAATTCTAGTACAAAAATTACATATCAAAACTTAGTCCCCTCTCATGGTTCTGCTCGGGGCTATTTATAGGCCTGTTTCTGGGAATTTTGCCATAAAACCCAACCCTACACAATAATACAGGAATAACCCCAAAAACCCACACTGTTTGGACACGTGGCAGCCGCGCATGCGCGGCCAAAGCAAGGATTTGGCCGCGCATGCGCGGCAGGTTGGTGGCCAAATCCTCTCTGCTCTTTTCTTTGGTCTTGTGCTAGTTTTTCCTGTCTTTTGAACACTTTACATTGCAATATTTCAAACAGAAAATCTCCAGATTTCTGATCCAAGACTTCTCCATTTCTTTCACTTTTGACTTTTCACCATTTTGACTTCAAATTTCTCTTTAGTCCCAAATGACGACTCTTTTCGTCCCCTCTTCTGAACTGGTACGGGACGGATGCTGGAACCCGGCTTTTATCTGTTTGTGACAGATGTTCTGGATTTTGCCGTAAATGTGGTGATTTTGTCGGATTTGCTCTCTCTTGGACTGGAAACCTGTAATCTGTAACATGCAGCAAAATACGGATAAAAAGCACCTACCTGTATGCAATGTGATTAAGAATGGGCGGTACAAATATACAAAAATATGCATTCTCGGTCCCGCACATATCACATATGCGCTCCTATTTCGTTTCGCCTGAGCCAGTAAAACCTCTATGTAGGACTCTAAAGACTCGTCAATATGCCGGCAGTAGGTGATGATCATATCAAGCACCCATAAGCCGTCAGCGGTACTAGCTGGACGTAACGGCTACCCGGGTATTGAGCGATCAGAAGATCAGCAAGCAAGCCCGCTCCAACTCCTGCAAAAAGCCTGACAGTGACACTACCGTACAGTCCGGTCTCCTCGTCTGATATGTCGCATATCAAGTCTAGGGGTGGTAAACGTCAGACCCCAATAACCGATAAGTCATTCCGATATGAGGCTCATAATGGGTCGAGAAACTACTGGTAACACTTACCAGTATATCTCTAAACCAACCCTGGCCAGGGACTTCCCTGTTATGGCCAATCGAGCATAGCGCAACATCAACCCCCAATACCGGGAGAGACGAAACCCCTCCTATCGCTCATTGCCTCCATGTGACTCGGGACTGTACCCAAAAACCACCATTTTGCACGCCCTCTTGGACGTGGTAAGGTGGAAATCAAAGCACAGTAGGAATCACACAAGACTCTATGACGATCTCGGGTCTACAGACTAACCCGTACCAGTGTCACCAGAGAACTGCCATCTGACGTAAGGTATAATACCATCTGGGAGTTCTCGGCGAGTCCTTCCAGCGTACCCAGTCTCCACTGAGCACCCGTATATCATCTCTGATGTCAAACACCAATGGATATGGGATCATCCATCGCCCATCTGTATGGGTCGAGAAGGTATACGCTAGTCTACTCTGGTATATCGATGCCCCGTCTCGATACACCCACGACTAGGAACCTTGAAGGATGTACTTATGGACTGCCATGTCTCCACTAGTATGATCCGCATCATAGTCCAGGTAGTCAAGTACACATCCTAAGGGCTTTACCAACATGTAACAGAGAGACAATCAGTGTACACGTTAAGGTAAAGAGCAACCAGATAGCATACTATCATGTCGAGCAAGAAAGTCCTCCCTATATATGTCCAAGCATCCACTACAATATACATCCTATGTATAGTAATGGCCTCTAGGGCATACATATAACTAACAATCTCCCACTTGCACTAGGGCCATCTGATAACAGTGGTTGTAGTATCTCATACTCAACCATCCCATAATAGTCTCTCTCTGGGAAAAGGCCTTTGTGAGTGGATCCGCCGTGTTGTCCTCTGAGTCTTCTCTCCAGACCTCGATTCCCTAGAGATCAACCATTTCCATGATCAGGTGAAACTGCCTTAGAATATGTCTGGATCACTGATGGGACGGGCGTTCCTTAGCATAAGCCATAACTCCATTGCCACACAATGGGAGGAACGAAGTTCATCTCATGAACTAATATACACCCAGACTGCCTCTTTGGTAGTATCTTTGGTAACGATGTATCCAGCCTTTATCGTCTAGTATGCCACGGTATCTAGCTTGGAACTCTTCCAACATACCGTCCCTTTACTGAGGGTAAAGACAATGCCTGTGACTGACATTCAGTCGTCCTTATCATCCTGGAACCTTTCCAGCGATTCTCCCCAGGATCGATTGATACCATCTCACTACAACTAGTGAGTATCCTAATATCCAATTAGATCTATCTCATAGATCCAAAACCCAGGATTTAGTAGGTATCACTTTGATCCTATATAGAGAATCATTGTGATAAGCGGAGATTGACCGAGCGTAGCATAGGAAACTCCTTTCCTATCAAGAGTATGTCATCCATGTACTCTACGAGGATCACCACCATACTCCCTACTACCTTTTTGTTTATACAAGGTTCATCTACCATTTTGATGATGTCAAACTTTTTGACTAACACATCAAAACAGACGTTCCAACTCCGCGATGCCTGCTTTATCATATAAAACATTTTGCACACGTTTCCGCTGCTCCCACTGTCTACGAAGTCCTCCGACTATGTACTTATAGACTCTCTCTTCTAAAACATCATTTAGAAAAGCAGTCATGACACCCAACCGCCAGATATCGTAGTCATGGTATGTAGCCGTGGCAAGTAGGATCTGGATGGACTTAAGCATAGGCCGCAGAAAAGGTTTCATCATTAGCCACAACCGGTCTATGATGCAAACCTTTAACAAGTCTATCTTTTGAAAGTCTCAACTTTTCCATGTACACCAAGTAATCTTCTCAAGATATACTTGCTCCTGATGGGGATTTAACCCTTCAAATAAAGCAACCAAAGTCCATACTTTGTAGGTGTATAAGGATTCCATCTCAGATCGCTAAGCATCCAGCCATTCTTACAAAGTCCCACTCCTGATGGCCTGCTCGAAACTAGTTGGGTCATCATCTCATGATGCAATCCTCGCTCCCACTGTCATAGAGAAACCGAAGTAACTCTCAGGTGGGTGAGGAACCCTACTAGATCGGCAGAGAAGCTGAGGTTCGTTGGATTCTACTGAATTTTTTGGTTCTACCAAATTATCTGCTGTAGTTTGTATAGCTGGAACTCTTTCCAGTTCTACCTCACGACCACTAATTTCTTCTCAAGACATTTCCTTTCACAAAGGTGGCATGTTGAAAAACAAAACATTTTTGTTCCTCAGTTAGGTAGAAGATATTCCCTTGGGTATGCTTGGGATATCCAACAAACTTCCACAGACCTGACTTTGCCTCGAGCTTGTCCGGATTATGTTTTTAGACATAGGCTGGACAACCCCAAATCTTAACTGACTTAAGAGATGGGCTCTTCCCTTACCATATCTCATATGGAGTGATAGGCGTATAATTTAATCGGAACCTTATTCAATAGGTATGCAACTTCTCAAGTGCATAACTCCCAAAAGAAAATAGGTAACTCAGTAGTACTCATCATAGAGCACACCATATCAAATAGGGTGTTATTGCTCCACCCCGATATATCAACGTGTTGTAGTGTATGCGGAGGAATAATGCTGAGAGAGAATCTCATTCTCCTTTAGAATAGTCCAGGAATTCCGTGCTCAAGTATTCTCCTCCTTGATCGCATCAAAGGACATAATACTTATACCCGTTTTGGTTCTCTACTTCTAACTTATATTCTGTGAATATTTCAAAAGGTTCGGACCTGTGTTTCAACAAGAACATATGTCTGAATCTTGAGAGATTATCAGAGAATGTAATGAAGTACAAAGGACCGGTTTTGGCATGTGTAGACAGGGGACCTTCATACATCAACATGTATCATCCCAAGAGTTCACTAACTCTTTCTCTGTTTCTAATAAACGGAGCTATGGTCATCTTATCTCTGTGACAGGACCGGCAAGTTTCACAAGATGTAAATTCAAACTAATTTAAATATGCATCTTTATGTAACTTTAGCTAGTCGGGTCGCATTGATATGACCTAGTCTACAATACCTCAAGAAGGATTCGTTCATTTCTGAACTCTTCCTCTTGTGTGTGTTCTGTATACCAAGAACTGTAGTTTGATTTAGAACGTTAATGCTTTTAGATAACGTGCCTAAACTGATCAACTTTTGATATAGGAAATGTTCAAAACATTATCCAACAATACAAAATTATATCCTTCTTTACTAATAAAGAGACTGATATGATGTTGTATATCAGGTTCGGTATCTAATAACATTCTTTCAGAATCAATGTATTCTGGTAATACAGGGTGATAGTGACCAACAGACTTGGCTGCAACACTTGCACCGTTTTCAATCTCATGAAACTTATCACCCGTTCTCAGTTCTCTACCTATCTGTAGCCCATGTAACAGATTACATATGCGGGATCCTGATCCGGTATCACATACCCAGGACATAAAGGATACTGAGAAATAGTTCTCTGTAATGAACACACCCGAAGATGATGCATCAGCATGCACTTTCTTCGTTTGGGCGGCACAGGAATTCTGGCAATCCCCAATTTCCTGCTCTGTCTTATAACAATTATAAGTTGGAGCGGGACCAACGTTCCCCAGCGCAGTATAACAACCGGGTTCGGTCAATATATCCATTTTATTATCTTGATTAAGGCGTGATATGGTCGCTACCTGGAGAGAGAGAGAAGAAAACACTCAGCGTATGCTCTTGCAAGATTAGATTGGTTATTATTTTATCTAATCAGGATGGCTCCCACTGTTTTTATCAAATCTTCCTTCAAACCCTAAAAGGAAAGACTAGCCGGGATTAATTACACCTTACAACTTCGCCAATCTTTCAGCCAGGCCAGTGTCGGTACTTTGAGGGAGGTTCCCCGTGCTTTCGCACGGACCTAATTAAAGTAAACCTCGTTTTCCCAAAGGCGTAACCCCGTTGACACCTTTCTAGACACCTACTTGATCGGCTAATTGTAATGTGTAAAACTCTCCCAGGAGTAACAATTACTCGAAGAGGGTATCGGGATCCAACTATCTCATAGAAGGTATGCAATCTCATTGCAAATTTCAACGCTTGAAATTCCCGATAATATTTTGCCCCAAACGATCTATGACCTTGACAAGGTCAACAAACCATAGACCGTAAGTCAAGTTCAACCCGTCATATCTTGATTGAATTAAACCCACCCGCACGACCCTTGACAAGGTCAACAAGGCCGTACGACTACCCTAAAACAATCTGCATCATATGCATAAGCAGATAAATACTGGTTAGCTACCGCACACTGCGCCTTGACAAGGTCAACAAACACAGCACGAATGCTAAGCAGGACTTATCTGAAATGACGGAGGGCTACGACAGGTTTATCTGAAAACCTATTGCGTATTGAACTTGATATTGTTGTAGAATCAAATGATTTTAAAATGGAATGTTTTTAGGCTTTTCTAGTTTTGCTAAAGGGGTCACTCCCGGTGAAGGGATCGTCGGCCCTTTCCTCATCGAATAAGGTGCAGGATATATCATATATATCACTATGCAAAGCAAAAACCCCAAAAGCAATCAAAAGACAAACCGAGGGGTGTAGCATCTGCCAGTCATTGCTAAAGGGGTCACTCCCGGTGAAGGGATCTTGGCCCTTTCCTTATCGAATAAGGTGCAGGATGTTCTACAAAGAACACCGCGATGCAAAGCAAGAACTGTAGCTACCTGTTTTTGAAAATTCGATTCCACAACATCTTTTAGGTTTCTTTTCTTTCATTAATCATCTTAATGAAGTCCCATCATTTAAATCACCTAAACATCACAGATAAATACGACGTACACTTATGCCATCCGCATTCGCCTCGATGTCCCCTCGTGCACCGTTAAGTTAGGTAACTAACGGCAGAGCGGGGCAGGGCTAGCGCGGGTGTAAAACATAAGTAACGTCTATATAATATATCATATATACTATATACAGTATCTATCACAGAACATCAAATGATCACATCACAGATATCGCAGCAGAAGAAACATATGAAATATTGGATATACTAGGACGTCCGTGTTTTATTTTGAGCCACTATAAAACACGGATTCCACGGCCGCGATGAATAGCCAAACCCACACCCCTAGACCCCTACGAGAGCGGCAAGCAATCCTACCAATTCTAGAGTTAGGAGACCCGGACTCGACTCCTCGAGTTGGTCTCCCACTGGACTCCAGAACCCAGTTACTTGTGCTCTCCTCCTTGGGTCTATCCTAGTGCGGAAAAGTAAATAATATACAAATGGTGACATCAACCTCAACCCGGAAGTGCCCCAATAAAAGAATATTACATACATAAAATTTTACATGAATGAATATAAAAACCCTCATCTCACATAAAAAACCCCGGTTATTCAAAACGCGACGATCCAATATAACATATCCAGCAACACATAACATCACATGTCATCAACGTAAGTAAATATGCGCACCCCAATTGTCGTTGACATATAACAACGAAACCGGCAATATCTTATATTACACTTACGGTCGCAGAAAAGAAAGTGTAAAACTACAACAGTTGGAATCCGCAACCTCCTTAGACATCGCATGCCTAACAATTATAAACCCCGCATTTTAGTCTCTATATCGAAAACACTTTTCAATATCTAGTCGGGCAATTCAACAAGATTCCCGATATGCGATCGAATGCTCTTCGCAAACTTTAGTAGACGGCCGCACCCCCGGACGCCGTCGATGAAGTGCACAAAGGCGGAACACCGCTGCCGCGAGCACCCGAACGGATGCTTTCGGCAACGGGGTTTTCCTACAGTCACTTGGTCGGGGCTATGGGGCATGGCTGTCTATTAAGTTTACCCGGCGAGTATCCGTGTACGCTACGTGATTGCGACGGACTTTTGATCGCATAAAAATTCCGTGGCAACCGATCATTTGAGACTAAACTGCTATGTTTATAACATTCAAATTAGTTATCTCATAACTACTTGTGGATTCCAAATATTGTATCACAATCCAGATAAATAGACAATGTTAAACTTTCCGATCGAATGATCAAACACCCAAGTTTTCCCAAATAGTTCTCAACACTTGAGGGGAGTTTAAAAACATCCATCACATGCCAAGTACCAATGGTCCAGCCGTAGAAGGGTCAAGCCAACGCCTCACATGTGGCACGCCGTACTGTCCCAAACCCTAAGGTTCAAAGGGCAGTTCAAGACGGTCACATAATCGAGTTAAGGTTTGTTGTCTTCTAGAGGGTCCATCACGTAACTTGCACGATCTAGACGTTCTTAAACAAACGGAAAAATCCAACACTTGGAAATTTTCCGGGTCGGGAAAAAGTGAGTTATTGATATCCATTCGAACTTTTTAATACTTTCTAAATATCCGGAAAACCCAACAAAATTAAATTTTCCGATCGAAACAACGAGTACAAAATAAACCCCAAAACACTCAACACTTGAGTCAGATAAAAATACCCATAAAATATCAGGGAATTAAAAAGAAATATTACTGAGCAAAACGACAACAGTGACGTCATATTTTGGCCGCGGAACCGCCGCACTAGCCATGCTCGTGCCGCGGTTCCGCGGCGCTTTGGAGGCCAAACATTGTCGTTTTGCACATCTGTCCTTAAAATTTCCTGCTGATTTTTTTAGGCACTTTTAATTTAGAAAAATCCCAGATTTTAAAAAATGTACAGAGAGGGTTTTATTTTGTCGTGTTCAGGTTCGTTCGGAGTTTTAACTTCGTTAACGCATCGCCTAATGCTCTAGCTAGGCTCTGATACCACTGTAGGGTTACTAGGCACACTAATGAGGCTCTACAAGGCATCAACCATGCCGGAATAAAAATTTTAGATGCCTAACAACCCTAAGCAAGATCGTATACTAGAGATTAGGCGAAAAAGATAGCAAGTAAATCACATTTACACTAAGTGAATACGAAATACAACCTTTGTAGATCGGTCCTTCACTTCATATGCTCCTCGATGTAATCCTTTCGCAGCGATCATCCAACTCCCGGACTCTCGGACGGCTCCATGAGAAATTGCAACGGGATCGCTTGAAGTCTTCAATGCCGAAGATGATCTACGTCGAGGGAATACGGACTCAAGCTTCTACCTCACTAACCAAAGAATTAGTGAAGCAAACACCCTAAACTAAAGTGCTAGTCTAGTAGAGGATGGTGAGATAGGAAATGGGTACACTTTAGAATTTCTTTTCTCACTTTGGTTCTCTCTCTTTTTCAAACCCTAGCATCAAGATGAAGGAGGAAGAAGATGAACTCAAAAATGAGAAAGGATAATGATCAAGAGAGAGAATGAGCTAACCATGGTGAGTAAGTATCATATGCTAACTCATGTAGAGATTTTACCATTGTTAATTATAGTGGTTAGGTTAGTTAATATATTAAGTAAAACAAAACAAGTGGAATTAGTCAAAGCATCCATAAGCTTCATGAAGCTTCATGTATGTGAGCTCATTATCCATTTGTTTTAGAATTACTTAAATATAAAAACCTAACCATTATAATTATAATGGTGTATGTCTCATACACCCATGTAGTGTGTATCAACAACCATGATACAAAAAAGTGAACACAAATAAATATATATCACATATATTTTAAGTTGTGTACAAGTGAGAAAAATAAATGCTTTAGTGAACCAATGTTAGTTAATGTAAATTAGTATATCCAATATACAAATATACACTAAATTATTAAATCAACACTTGACTTAATAATCCGGTTATATCGCATATAACCGACTAACATCCAATGTATCGACCTATCGAATCAACCCTTGATTCGATAACTTGGTTATATCGCATATAACCGATCAACACAAGCATCGTGAACCAGTATATCTCTAAACCAGCCCTGGCCAGGGACTTCCCTGTTATGGCCAATCGAGCATAGTGCAACATCAACCCCCAATACCGGGAGAGACGAAACCCCTCCTATCGCTCATTGCCTCCATGTGACTCGGGACTGTACCCAAAAACCACCGTTTTGCACGCCCTCTTGGACGTGGTAAGGTGGAAATCAAAGCACAGTGGGAATCACACAAGACTCTATGACGATCTCGGGTCTACAGACTAACCTGTACCAGTGTCACCAGAGAACTGCCATCCGACGTAAGGTATAATACCATCTGGGAGTTCTCGGCGAGTCCGTCCAGTGTACCCAGTCTCCACTGAGCACCCGTATATTATCTCTGATGTCAAACACCAATGGATATGGGATCATCCATCGCCCATCTATATGGGTCGAGAAGGTATACGCTAGTCTACTCTGGTATATCGATGCCCCGTCTCGATACATCCACGACTAGGGACCTTGAAGGATGTACTTATGGACTACCATGTCCCCACTAGTATGATCTGCATCATAGTCTAGGTAGTTAAGTACACATCCTAAGGGCTTTACCAACATGTAACAGAGAGACAATCAGTGTACACATTAAGGTAAAGAGCAACCAGATAGCATACTATCATGTCGAGCAAGAAAGTCATCCCTATATATGTCCAAGCATCCACTACAATATACATCCTATGTATAGTAATGGCCTCTAGGGCATACATATAACTAACAGTCCGGAGAGTTGCTACTGAAGAGAACATTGCTGATCCATTCACAAAGGCCCTACCTCAGATTCAGTTCGAGAGGCTACTCGAGATCATCGGTCTTCGATATGCCAGTACATGGCCCTAGTGCAAGTGGGAGATTGTTAGTGTATAAGCCCTAGGGGCCATTATTGTATCATACTAGCTTGTATACTACTTAATGGAAGCTTGGGATATTCACAGTTATATAACAGTCTTGCTAAACATGGTAGTATGCTACTTGGTTTTATCTATCTTAATATGTGTGTTCGTATTGATAGAGCCCTTAGGATCTTGCTTGACTACCAGCGTTGTGATGGCAGTCACACTAGTGGGGGCTGGGTAGTCTACAAGCACATCCTTTTCCAGGTCCCTAGTCGTAGGATTATCGAGACAGGGCATCGATACTCCGAAGTAGACTAGTGTGTACGCTTCTCATCCCAGTTGGGGAGATGATCTGTCCCACAGCCATCAGTACGTCGTATTGGAGATAGTATACAGGTGCTCGTTGGGTTACGGGTACACCGGACAGGACTCGCAGGGAATTGTTGGTTGGTATTATACCCGTCGTCAGTTAACAGTTCCCAGGTGACATGAGTACAGCATAGTCCGCAGACTTGACATTGCTACTTCGCCTCGAGTGTGTCCCACTGTTCTTAGATTGCTACCCTACCACGGCTCAAAGGAGTCGTGCAAACAGATAGCAGTTGGGTGCAGTCCCGAGCAGTTGGAGGCAGTGGCGGTTAGACAGGATTCGTCTCTTCCGGTATTGGGAGTTGATATCGCGCTGTGTCAGAGATCCATTACGCAAAGTCCCTGGCCAGGGAAACCGAGATTTACTGGTAGGTTCCAGTAGTTTCTCAAGGTGTAATGGGCTACGCTCTGACACGACTTATACCGCTATTAGGGGACTGACGCTTGCCGTCCCTAGGCCCGATATGCGATAGTCTTAGACGAACAGACCGGACTGTACGAAGATTGTCACATCAGGCTTAGTACGAGCTCGGATGGGTTTCCTCATCGGCCTTCTTATCGACATCTACCTGGGGACCGTTACGTACAGCTAGTGCCGCTTGCGGTCTGTGGTTAAACCCACTTCCAGCGTTGTAGTCAAGTCTTTAGAGTCCCACACAGAGAGTTTCCCTGCTCCGGGCGAAACGATATAGAGGTCGTATGGTTTTACGACAGGGTTCGAACATGCACGTGCATTTATGCACGTATAATGTTCGGACAGTTTTTACTAGCTGGTTTTGGTTTAAGCAAGATTCTAGTATCGGATTATTGGATTTATACAGTCTAAAGTTTTTCCGTGTTTTCACGGATAGGTGGGGCGTTCTCGTAATTTGGCGGGAAGCTTCTAGAAGGATGATGACTTGGGGGTTTAGGTAGCATTTGCATTTATTGTTTTAATGACTCATTTGTGTGATTCATCCTTGGAGTTAATGCTTCATTTATTGAACTAATGACTCATGAGATGAATCACTCATATGAATAAATGAAGGATGATGATTAATCATTTTATTTATTTATTTTGATAAATCATTATGCTTCATATATTCAAGAGAGATCATTATCTCATTCTCATTCTCATGCTCACCTTCTCTCTCCTCAAGCTCTCTCTCTTCAAATCCTAATCCTCCCCTCTCATGTGTTGAGATCAAGGATTAGATAGACTAATTAATCCATAACCTCACTCTATATCACCTAGGTGCCTTTGATTAGCATCTAAAGAAACCTAGTTACCTCAAGATTAGAGGTGAGGCTTGGAATAGAAGCTCTCGGGTGGATCATCTATTACGTAGAGGAGGCTGAGGAGGAGGTGGATAATGAAAAGACGAAGGACTAGATTCACTAGGTATAATCACTTCTCATAGTAGTTAACAACTCCTATGTACATGTTAGTTATAGTTTAGCAAAGATTCTTCGGTTAGTCGATGTTAACTCAAAGAACAAGATTGTTTTTCATATTTCCGCCTCCCCGCAACTCGTGGGGTGTTGCACGTCGACTTACATCTTGGTCCTGTGGCAGCTCGGGGCGAGCTGAGTGGCCGGGGAGGCAAATTTGCGGGGGGGCCCGAGGAGGGCCAGCTTGTGCTCGCAGGTCGAGTACAAGGGTGGCCCGGTCGGTCTCTGTGGGCCCTTTCTTCTGGGTCTTGGGACATGTCATCCGCCACGTATCCTGATCTCGCATCGCCAATATTGAGCATCATCAGTACGAGACGATATGACACTAAACTAACCAAAGATTTCTCGCAATGATGGACATTTTCAAGTACTAAAACTTAAGTTGTAGGAAGTAAATGATTGTCTTTGCTTAAATCACATAGTTTGCAATATCTAATGCTCGAAGAGAGGACAAGAAGGCCACAGTTATATAGGGTTGAGTTCGTACTTTTGAAGGGTGAATTGCTCGGAAATTCTTGGAGTTGGGGTTTCAAACCAATGTTGAATGATGTGGCTGTCAAGAGGGATCAAGAGGGTGAAACTTTGGATTGGTCAACAATAGGAGATGTTTAAGATGCAATTGATGGTGACAATACAACGGGAATCTTCTTCACCGAGTTCTTTTGATATTCGAAGGGGAATGAGTGAGGAATAACCGAAATCCGAAGGCGAAGGGACCAAAGTTGGAGCCATCATTAGGGGAGAACGGTGGTTCTCATGACATTATTGATGGAGAGAGGAGATGATTGTGAGGAGATTGCGGTAAATTAAAGCCATATGCGATCACTATTTAGAGCTTCTTCGATCTAGATATTTTCTTCTTTTGGAGGATGCTAGCCATTGATGTGGTTTCAAGGTTGACCAATTTAGGATGAGAGGAAAAAGAGTTAATTGTTATTATCTAAAATAAAGGACAATTTTTTAGAATTGGCTATTTTTAAAAATATTATTTTAAAAATTCCACTTTCAAAAATATTTACAGAAGTATGCCACTTTCGGCCACGCAGGCGCTAGCTCTGTTAATTTTTTTTAATGGGGAGCAGTTGACAACTGCGTCCCATTCACATAGTTTTTCAAAATTTCTGGGGCGCACTTTGAAAGTGCGTCCCATAAGAATCCAAGTAAAATCAATGGGCGCATTTTGAAAGTGTGTCCCATAGAGAAGATCAAGAGTCTGAGAGGATCGAGAGAGAGGATCCAGAGAGTGAGAGAGTGAGCTTGAGAAGGGAGAGAGTGTGTGAGATCGAGAGGAGAGAGAGCAGAGAGATCGAGAGAGAGGATTGAGAGGATTGAGAGGCAACCCCACTAAAATGTACGGGGCACGCTTCGGAGGTGCGCCCCAGTAAAATAATTTTTTAAAAATCCGCCAATGTCAACGCTGAGCTGGCATTGACATGACTCCTAGTGGCCAAAAGTATCCTACTTCTGTAAATATTTTTGAAAGTGTAATTTTTTAATAATATTTTTTAAAAATAGCCTATTCTAAAAAAATGTCCTTAAATAAACGTTTGTGAAAAAATTGTAGTGACAAATCGATTATTTGGAGAATTTGGGTTGAAGGAAATAAATGTTCTTTTTTGTCAAAATGATATCTTAGCTTTAAATACCATGTATTGTTTAGAATGCAATGTATAGAAACATGACTTCTTTATTGTCATCAAAATTGATTGCCGTAGGAATTTGGGGTAAACACCATGTGATTTTACCCCGACACTGCAATGATTTAGATGAAACGCATTTGAACAGAATAACTTTTGGGTGGACATTACTATTTTTCTCTCTTTCATGACCGGAAACATATCGCCATGAGATGTTTTCTAGCTGATTTTATGATACTTAAAGCGTTCCAACTGCTTCGTGTATTTTGTGCCTATTTGTTTTTGTTGATCCTAAACAGCGGCATATTGAATATCTATAGTTAAGATCAAGGGTTTCTATTGACTGCGGGTCTTAAAAGGTTCGTGTACATCATATATTCAATGCATCTTCGTATGCTAATGTCAAGCTTCTAAATATCTGAATTTCAATTAAAAGATTTAACAATGGACAAAATAGAGTGAAGCCAAGTATTCACGAATAGAAAAGTACAAGGCACTTATTACACTTAACCTTTTGATTTTTTATGAGACATTTAATACTTAAAATGCTTGATATGGGAAATGTATCATAGATTGTTAAGAGGTATGGATTTAGAGAGAAGTATTATGTTGGAAACCGAGCATAGCATTGCAAAGTTAAAGAAAATATGATTCTCTTACACATAACCTTCAAAGATGGTTTTTGCATTGGAGCTTATGTTTCAAGCAAGGTTTAAAATTTCGATATGACGGTCACTTTTTAGATTTGAATCGACCATCTCGGTCATATCAACCATCTTGGATCAGAACATCGGATATTGTAGTGGATTGCAGATGTGATAGTGCTCGATATTGGCGATATCCAAGACCATGACACGTGGCAGGTGATGTGTCCCGGAACTCAAAGGAAGAGGCCCACAAGGGCCGACCAGGCCGCCCTGTACCCGACCTGCGGACACAAGCCGGCACTCCCCGAGGCCCCCTGTAAATTGGCTTCCTCGGCCCCGTGGCTCGCGCCGAGCTGCCACAAGACCTGGATTCCTCAACCTCCTCGCTTGTCCCGAGCTCCAGGCCGAGGCCGTCTTCCTTGGCCCTACGATCAAGGTCACTGCTCACAGGCGTGACTGCCGCTCCGCGAATCTCGCCATGCGCAGATTCTACGCCGGCAACATCCCACGTTCCACGCCATCAATCCCCATTAATGGGCGATCTGCTTTCTATACGGGCGTGACGTCGGGGGCATAACTGCCGGTGAAAATCTCGCGCCTGCTGCTGCGTGTTCCACCGCTATATAAACCCCCGTCACAGAGGGGTCAAGTAAGCCATTTTTTACTCTTTAAGTCGTTACTCTGCTCGAATCTCATCACTAACTTGATCGTCGGAGGGTCCTTGGTGGTACTAAACCACCCCGGGACTTCTTTGCAGGTACTCGGCACCAAACTCCTCATTCCACTTCTTCCTCCAAAACCCATTGAGACCCACACGCAACAGGAGATGATCAACAAAGTCCACCGGGAGATCAACGAAGATAACATCTGACGGAGACCCGAAAAGGACCTCCATCAGCTGGCGCCGTCTGTGGGAACGAAAACTCCACAAAAACAAAAGTTGGCCTTCCGATCTCCGCACACATGACAACCGATTCCCCTAAAGATCTAAACACCCGCTGTCGCCTCCCTCGCAACGGAGACGCGGACGGACCCTCGCCTAAGGTCGTCGGCCTCCCCGCTGGCTCCCGTCTCACAGGCTCCGGCGACCGCCCGAGCAAAAAGGCTAGAGGCCGAGAGCCCATCACCTTTGGCGACGAGGATCTCCACGGTATATCTGTGCCCCATAGCAACCCGCTGGTGATCATAGCACAAATCCACCGATACGAAGTCCACCGGATACTCATCGATTCGGGCAGCTTGGCGGACATCCTCTTCCACGACTGCTTTCTGCGCATGGGGCTCGCCCCAGCAGACTTGTGACCGACCTCCCACGTCTTCTCCGGGTTCACCAACCACTCCATCCCGGCACAAGGGGTAGTCACCCTGTAGTTCGCGATCGGGGAGCCCGGCCGTTCGCACACGCTGCCTGTGGACTTCATCATGGCGAGGGTCCTATCGGCCTACAACGTCCTCCTCGGTCGTCCGACGTTGAACTCCCTCCAGGCCCAGATCTCGACATACCACCTGGCGATAAAATTCCCCTTCGATCAGGGCGGGGGAGGTCGGGCATACGGGAGCCAATGGGTCGCGGAGATAGGCCTGACAGAGGCGTCTTCACCCGAGCAGCACGCTGATAGCGCCGATGCATGCGGCGACATCAAAGGGTCCATGGATACCTGGGACGAGCGGAAAGAGGTCCGTGGAGCGCCGGTCGAACCTCTGACCGAGGTGCCCTTAGTGGAAGGAGACCAAGGAAAGACCGTCCAGGTCGGGTCGATCCTGACGGGAACTCAGTGGGATGACCTGATCGAGTTCCTCAGGAGCAACTCCGATGTCTTCGCCTGGGCACCAGCTGACATGCCTAGGATCGACCCCAAAATCATCTCCCATAAGCTCGGAGTTGATCCTATGGCCCGACCCGTCAGACAGAAGAAAAGAAGCTTCGCCCCGGTCAAACAGAAGGCTATCGAAGAGGAAGTTGACCGGCTCCTCGCCGCCAACTTCATCGGGAATGTGCCCTACTCGGAGTGGCTAGCAAACATGGTTCTGGTCAAGAAGTCGAGTGGGAAGTGGCGTATGTGCGTCGACTTCACCGACCTCAACAAGGCCTGTCCCAAGGACAACTTCCCGCTCCCCCGCATAGACCAGCTCGTCGACAACTCGGCCGGTCACGAGCTACTGAGCTTCATGGACGCTTTCTCCGGCTACAACCAAATCCGTATGAATCCTAAAGACAAAGATATGACCGCATTCACAACGGACCGGGGAGTGTACTGCTATAGGGTGATGCCCTTCGGCCTCAAGAATGCCGGGGCCACGTACCAGAGGCTGGTCAATCGCATGTTCAAGCCACAGATCGGCAGGAACATGGAAGTCTACGTTGACGACATGCTCGTCAAGTCCGTCTCGTCGGCCGACCATGCCAAGGACCTGGACGAGGCATTTAGAGTGCTCCGCAAATTCAACATGAAGCTAAGCCCCGCCAAGTGCGCATTCGGAGTCACCGGAGGGAAATTCCTCGGGTTCATGGTCATTCACCGCGGAATCGAAGCTTACCGGGAGAAGATCGACGCTATCCTGAGCATGGCCGCACCCAAGACCAACGTCGAGATCATGCGGCTCACAGGGCGGGTCGCCGCTCTGAGCTGTTTCATGTCCAGGTTGGGGGAGAAGTGCCTTCCGTTCTTCAAAGCGCCGAGGAAAATTCCGAGGTTCGAGTGGTCAGAGGATTGCCAAGCCGCCTTCGACCAATTGAAGAAGCACCTCGCAACACCGCCGCTGCTCACCCGGCCAGTAGAAGGGGACGAGCTGTCGCTGTACCTGGCAGTATCCGACCAAGCGGCAGGCTCAGGGCTCATCCGAGAGGCCGAGGGAGCGCAGAAGCCTGTGTATTATGTGAGCCATGTGTTTAAGGACGCGGAGACGAGGTACCCCGCCATAGAGAAGATTGTCCTGGCCCTCGTGGTAACCTCGCGGAAATTGCGGCACTACTTCCAAGCACACACCATCATCGTCCTCACCGAGCGCCCGTTGGGAGCTATCCTGGCATCACCGGAATCCTCAGGCCGTCTAGAGAAATGGACATGGGAGCTATCTCAATTCGACATAAGGTATCGCCCGAGGCAAGCCATCAAGGCGCAAGCCCTGGCCGATTTCATCGTTGAATGCACCATCCCTAGCAGGAAGCCGGATTCCATGCCGCCCCTCACAACCCGGTATCCCGTCCCGGAAGGCCCTAGCTCAGCTCCGGAGTGGATCATCTACGTCGACGGGTCTTCTACCGAGGAAGGCTGCGGTGCCGGCCTCATCATCCGGGGCCCAAACGAAGCTGAGATGGAGTATTCCTTGAGGCTCGGTTTCAAAGCGTCGAACAACGCGGCAGAATATGAGGCCCTCCTGGCCGGACTGCGCATGGCCGTCGGGCTGGGGCTGAAGATAATTCGAATCCGCAGCGACTCGGCCCTAGTGGTCGGCCAAGTGACCGGCCGCTTCGAAGCTCGAGAGCCTCTAATGATGAAGTACCTGGACGAAGTGAGAAAGCTCCGGAAAAACTTCAATGAAGTCCAGGTAGAACAAATACCCAGGCAACTGAATGCTCAAGCAGATGCCCTGAGCAAGTTGGCTTCGTCGTACTCGGCCAACAATAGACGAACAATACTCTTCGAAACCTTGACCCGACCCAGCGTGGGAGACGAGGCGATGACACTCCATGTGTACACGGTGCAGGAGAGCGACCAGGATTGGAGGAAGCCCCTCGTGGAATTCCTGAAGGACGGCATGCTCCCGGAAGACAGGGCGGCCGCCCGCCGCCTCTAGGCCAAAGCCACCCACTTCGTCTGGAGCAACGGGAACCTCTACAAGAAGGCCTTCACCCAGCCCCTGCTCCGGTGCGTTGACTCCTACAAAGCCGACTATGTCCTTCGGGAAATCCATGAAGGGGTAGGCGGCGCACACCAGGGGGCTCGAACCTTGATCCAAAAGGCGTTACTCCAAGGGTACTACTGGCCCACCATGCACGAGGACGCCTTGAAGCTAGTCAGGAGGTGCAAGAGCTGCCAACTCCATGGCAGTATTCCTCGCCTCCCGGCTACCGAGCTAACTGCCCTGACATCCCTATGGTCGTTCGCCCAGTAGGGATTGGATATGATCGGCCAGTTCCCTACTGGAACTGGCGGGCACAAATACGTCCTCGTCACGGTGGACTACTTCACCAAGTGGATCAAAGCCGTCCCCATCAGGAAACCGGACGCCACCACAACCATCAAGTTCCTGCAAAACAACCTGATACTCCGGTTCGGAATCCCGAGGTGCATCATCACCGACCACGGGACGAACTTCGAGAACGAGAAAGTGAAGGACTTCTGTAAAGAATACCATATCCTCATGAAGTTCGCCGCGGTCGCGCATCCCCAATGTAACGGGCAGGCCGAGGTCGCTAACCGAGACGTCCTCCGGGGTCTCCAAACCCGCCTTGAAGGGAGACAAGGCAGTTGGGTCGAAGAGCTACCCCGAGTCTTATGGGACCTGCGCACATCAAAAAAGACTCCCACTGGGGAGACCCCTTTCAGCCTCTGCTACGGGACCGAAGCGATGGTCCCAGCGGAGATCGGGCTACCCAGTCACCGGGTCGAGCATTTCGACGATGACGTAAACACAATGGCGCTACGGACCAACCTCGACATACTGTTGGAGAAAAGAGATCGGGCCCAGATCAGAGCCGCCGCCTATCGACAGCAGACGGCCCGATACTACAATGCTCAGGTGAAACACCGCTCCTTTAAGATCGGGGACTTGGTCCTGCAGCGGAACGAATTCATCGACCAAGGCAGGCTTTACAAGTTCTCCCCGAAGTAGGAGGGTCTTTTCCTCATCTCTGAAGCGCTCCCCGGCGGAGCTTACCGCCTACAGAACGCGGACGGACGGAAGCTCCCGCGGCCTTACAATGCCGAAAAGCTCAAGCTATACCAATGAGGTCAAAGCCAGCGAAGTGTTGCACCCCAGCCGCCCCCCTCGAGATCTCCCTTTCATAAAGATGGTGTAAAGTGTCCTCTGAAATTCCTGTCCATACGAATAAAGAAACGTCGGATCTCTTCTCCCCAGTAGAGTTCCTCCTTTACGACGAAAAAGCCCACCCAGAGGAGGTCGAGCCCGAGGTTCCCTCGCTCGGCTATCCCCTGCGGGCAGCTTCCCTGCCGCAACGCCGGGGATCAAAAAGCCTTCCCAGAGGCAGTCGAACCCGAGGTTCCCTCGCTCGGCTATCCTTCAGGACAAAAGCCCTCGCCAAGAGGCACCGGGCAGTAACCCTGCCCGGCCAAGGGTCCTTGGTAGGCTTCTACTGCCCCTCCCGCGCTAAGGACTAAAGTCCTCCCAGAGGCGGTCGAGTCCTTACTCGGCTATCCCCGGCTGGTAGCTTCCTACCACAACCGACAGGGATTAAAGTCATCGCCAAGAGGTACAGAGCAGTAACCCTGCTCGGTCCCCGTCCTGAAGGATCAAAGCCCTCGCAAGAGGTAACCGAGCAGCTACCCTGCTCGGTCTACTCCGGCTGGCAGCTCCCTATCCTCGACGCCAGGGATCAAAGGCCCTCACAAGAGGCACCAAAGCGGCTACCCCGCTCATTCATCCTAGGCTGGTAGTTGCCTATCCACAACGCCGGAGGTATAAGCCCTCGCCAAGAGGCAACCGCGCATCTTCACTGCCCGGTCATCCTTAATGGCCTTCTGCAGCCCTTCCCGCACTAAGGACCAAAGCCCTCCCAGAGGCGGTCGAGTCCTTGCTCGGCTATCCCCGGCTGGTAGTTTCCTACCACAACCGACAGGGATCAAAGCCCTCGCAAGAGGCAACTAACGACGCCAGGGGTCGGTAAACCCTCGCAAGAGGCACCTGCACAAGCTACCCTGCCCAACCCCCCACGGCTGGGGATCGATGCTCGAAGTCAAAGATGCCCTGCGACCGGAGGAGGATCCGAGACACCAGGGAGAGACGTCAGGTTTATCCAAGTCTGGATGATCTCCCATCGACCCCGTGGCCCTTGGGGATACCTCCGCGGCAACGCTTGACATGCTCGTCGGTTAGTGATTGAGGTTAACTCGATGGGAGATCGCCAAACAGATGGCCAAACTGACATGAAAACAAAACAGTACAAGCAAAGATATCCTACGAACATCCTTCACACACAGAAGATGGAATGCAAACCGACGAAACAAAGGTTTTCTTTTATCACCAAAAGCAAAATTTTTACAAAGAGTATTCTGGGCCTCCCCGGCCCTACAAACGGCCCGGAGGCTTACTACGGTCCCTTCATCACTGGCATCGCGGCCCACCGGGGGCTCTACCACTGGAAATCTTGCCACCCGGGACACGCCCTGCTCCCCTCACCATCTCCCGCCGGAGGCCTCGCCACCGGAAGTGGAGCCCGGGCGCGAAGCTCACCATCATCGAACTCAGGAAACCGTTCCTTCACGGCGTCCAGGGCCTTGTTCCATGCGACGGCAGAATACTCCCCGAGCTCGGCGTAAAACTGCTCCGACGTCTTATAATCGGCCACAGCTTTCTTAGCCCGAACCTCGGCAACCCGGGCCTCCGTAAGTGCCGCCTCAGCATCTCTTCTGCTGGCGTCTCTCTCTTTTTCCAGGGCCGCGAAGCATTCGGCCAGGTCTGCCAGCTTCCTATCGGCAACCCGGAGAGACGCATTCAGACGACGAAGGGCACTCCGGGTCGTCGAGTTGGCAAGTTCCGCAGCCTCCGCCCGGCCCACCACAATGTCAGCCCTTGCCCTCTCCTGGCACAGGTCACGTTGCAAAATCTCAACCTCCGAAGGGAACGGTTCTACTGGCCTCGGAGCGTGGAACGCCCCCTCAACCTCCATGCGAGGGGCGAGGGCGCAGTGTTGAAGAACCTGACAGAAAGCCAATGAGAAACTAGGAAGCCCCCGAGCCAAGGGAAGGTATACCAAGACAAATACACATAAAGGGATTCGTACCTGGACCGCCCCCTGGGCCATGGCCTCCAATTAATCTCTCAAGGAGCCGTGCGGAAGCTTTCCCCCAGCCGACTCCTCCATCCCGGCGAGCAGGCCAGCGGCGACGGAGAGTCCGGACGGGACCGTGAAGACGGCGCCCCCCTCCTCCACGGGAATTCCCTCAGGGACCCTCGACGACGGCGCGTGAGAAACCATCCTCTTCCTCTTGAGAAGGGGCCTGCCCTCGCCCTTCCCTCTATCCCACGTCTGGGGCTCGGGTAACTGGGGACGACTCTGGCTGCGGCCGAAGAAACCACCGGATGCCGTCGACAAAGCGGACGGCCCTGCCGTCGGCAGAGAATCCGGCGGAGGGCATGAGCTAGCCGGGGGCTCGGCCACGCCACTAGCCTCCTTCTGGTGCGGGCAGCCCGAAGAGTGGGAGCGAACCATGTATTCCAAAGGAAGAAGAACGCCGAACAACAGTGACTCAAGGAAGAAGGAAAATGAAAGATTGGGGGCCCTGGGGCGGGCCCCACCCCTGTTTTATCGCTGCATACGTGTCGCGTCCCGCTTCCCGGTATACGGCGAAGGGGACGCGACCGGTCCGCTACGTATTTACTCAGAAGTAAATACGCTAAGCGTAATTAAGCAATATAAAAGAAAATATACACAAGAGATAAGATATATAAACCGAACAACAACTTTATTAATTAACATTCTTTTGTACAATACATGAAAAGGAAATACAACTGAAATAAAAGCGAAGCCTAAACAATGGCATGACAGGAAATTAAAGGTACTGAATAGAAAATGTACAATGTCTAGAGCTCAGGGTCTTCGCCGTACTGATCCAAGTCTTCTGCAGTTGGCTCGATCTCTGACGGGTCCAAATCACCTGACGACATTCAAAGAAGAAAGAAGGAGAATGTTGTCAGCGAACAGGTCGCTCAATAAGTCCCAAAGATAAGAGGAGAAATAAAATAGACAGAGAGTAAGAGAGAGAGAGAGAGTAGCTTTTACAGTTGTATTATATGGTTTTAGTGTTAATGCTGTTGTTATCGTAAGTTCAAGGGTGAATGTCAACTAATGTCAAGAGTGTTCTCAAACCCAACAGGCCACCGTCGAGGGATAGGGAACCACGGGCCCAAATGATATGTTAGTAGCGGGACTTCGACCGTCGTCGAAATATTCCAAACTCAACAGGCCACAGTCCAGGAGCATGGAAACACGGGCCCTCATGATTGCTTACTTGTGTTAGTAGACATGGATTTATGATCTAGGGGGACTCTTGAGATTATGTTGGATTCACGAATGAACTACCCCAATACCCCGTGTAGTTATGTTATTGATAGTACTGTATTGCACCGTATTGTCTTGTAAATTGAATTGTATAATTGGATGACTGACCAAAACCATGATATCAGTAAACGGATATAACTGCATAATCATGTAAATGGAATAACTGGATAATGGATGTATATCCATGGTTTGATTCAGTCAAGTTGTATAGATTGATAACTGGATTTATGGATTCATGTGTTCATATTGAATTAGAATATTATAGATTGTAGATTGTACTTGAATCATATTCAAGTCAGATATAATCAGACTCAAACCCGAGTCAGACAATTAGAAATGTAAATCGAAATCTTGATTATTTCATAAACCTATAATTGCTAGGGTCTTTAGGGTAATTTATAAACTTGAGGGGTTTTTATGTAAAATATACTTTTATATACTTTTCAAAATACTCCCCAAGGATTTATTATTGGTCTTTAGAGTTGCAATGAGTGTAGATTTTATATTGTGATATTTCTAGTGAAAATATCCTAGTTTTATAAATAACGTATTTATCTGTAATATTGATTTATTTGAAGTTCATGGTATTTTAGTGTAAAATTTATTCTTGTGATTTTTAGAAAAAGGTGGAATATTTATATCATAACAAAATAAATGTTTTAATGATAAATATACATATATTTATACAAAAATAATTTTAATAAATATTTTATATTCTAAAAATCTCATTTTCTTAAGATGTCGTATTTTAAATCTTTCGAGACCGAATGCTCCTTGCGGAGGTCTGAATCTCGCACTACTAAGCCCGAGGATGTGCGATAATCCGCACCATCCCGAACGGGTTCCCCAAGGTGGGTTGTAGCGGTGCTTTGCAAAGATTGTAAAATACTAAATCCTTTAGAAAACGGTTTTATAAAGTAAAAGGTATTTATTTGTAAAAATGTCAATTTTCCGTATTTTAGATTCTAGGGTTTCCTAAGTCAACTAGCCTATTTCTAAATGGTCTAAACGATAAGTTGTTAGATGTCTCAAATCGCCTCTTCACCGCCAATTGTGGCCAGGTAAGTACAAATGAGAAAAGGAGGGATCCGCTCACGAATCACCGTGAGACGGGGCTTTTAAAATTACCTTTCTCACTTGCCTAGCCTAGACACCACAAAGTCAGGTTTAGATAAATGACTGATGTCCACAACTTATCGTATCTTCCTAATAAAAGGTATTTATTTAAAAGTGTATCAACTCTAAATCTTTTATGATAGTTTTATTAAGTATATGGTATTTAAATGTAAATTCTTGTTTTCTCGTATTCTAAGATTTCAATGGTATCGTGTTAGGTTGTCTGTAAGTGTGTGAGGAGGTAGGTCGTTACCTCGTGATCTACTTTAAATGTATAGCAAGTTTGATTGGTTAAATGAAAGAGTGAAACATTGTGGTATTTAAGCGAAAAATACGATAAATTGAGAAAGCTATCATTTCATGTGGTGAAACTTGTTCAAATTCTTTGATTAGTGTTTAGTAGTTAACATAAGGATGTTTAATTATGATTGTATTTGTGAGAAGTGAAATTTATAGAAAACCGAATCGGAATCGGATTTGTTCCGATTCCGTCGGGTTTGTAATTCCGTATTTCCTTAAATAGGGAAGAGAGAGATAGAAAGGGAATTACGGGTTTTCGATTACACTAGAGTGAGAGGGAACTAGAGGGATTGCCGATGCGTTGCGTCGTCGCCGGTAGTTCTTAAAAATGTCGCCGGAATTTCCGCCGGAATTTCGTCGGAGCTTCGCCGCGAGCTTGTTTTCAAAGTACACAACTCTTGGAAAATTTTTGAAAGGGTGAGCTTAGAATTTTGGGATGAGAGGGTAAAGGGTAGGGGGTGTATTTATAGGATAGGCTAGGGGTAGGGTAGGTGAAGGGTTTTTAATAAAAATTGCAAAAAATATAGGAAAAAGTAATTAAAAAAATGGAGTAAATGAGGTATTATTGTGTTTATGGAACCGATCCAAACGTTTAAAGTATACAGGGGGTACAGGAGACGAAGAGCCCCAACTTTCATATTGGGGACTCGACCGTCCGGCCGAGTCCGGCCGGCGGCGCCGGCCGAGTCGGGACGTCGGGAGGTGGGGGGTCGTCAGGTGAAGGCTCTGGTGCTTTTACTTTTTCAGGTGAAGTTCAAGTTTTGGGAGTTATGGTGTGTGGACTGTTGGGCTTCCAAAGAATTTAAAACAAAAAAAATACAAAAATAATGTGGGTATGAGATTTGAACTCTGGTGGCTTGGTTCAGCAGTGCAAGGTATTACCAATGAGCTACAAGCTCCTTCTCGTAATTATTTGTGTAAAATAATTACTTAAAAAGATATCAGCAACATTAAACACTCCAAGTATACTTTAAATTTAAATCAATTCTTTGTACTTTAAAAATGGAGTTATTTAATTACTTAAGTTTTGTGCTCAGGTAATAAATACCCCTTTATGGGTTTTTGAAAAAATATTTTGAAAAAATTTGTATAGGAAATTTGGGGTTGTTACATTCAACCCTCCTTATAAAAATTTCGTCCTCGAAATTTGTAAAAGGAAAGTGTAACAGATTCAAGGAAAGTTTGGCGATAGTGTGTGAATAATAACAAAGTGATACAAAGGTGTGAAAAAGGTTGAAGAGAATTACCAGGGTTATCCTGACCAACCGTATCAGCTTCTACGGCCGCCAAATTGTAAGCCTGGCGTCTCGGCACGTTTCTTCGTGCAAGCTGGTACAATGCTGATTGTCGAGGTAAAAGTGGTCCACGTGGAGGTGGTGCAGGAAGAGTTAACCGGGTAGGTGGGGCTTGGAAAGATGGTCTAGCTGCGGAATTAGAATTAGTTCGGTTGTGTGGACAAGTTCCTATGGTATGTGAGGATGATCCACATATCAAGCAAAGACCGTTTGCTCGTCGGCAAACTTCCATCAGATGTCCAGTTCTCTTGCAGTAGGTACAAAAGGCTGAGCTGGGCCTGTTGATTGGTACTCCCAGTCTCCTTGGTACAAATGGTGGTCCTGATACGGCTTCTCCTGCCATCTGGTTGGCAGGGCGTTTAACTCCTACAGACTGAGGTTTTCCCCTCTCTTTTCTCACTGCCTCATAACTGCGGGCAGTTTCCAGAGCATCTTCATGAGTCAGAAATTTCCCTGTGGCTAGTGCAGCCTGGATTTCCGTGTCCAAACCTTATTGAGATCGACGGGCTCTGATCTCATCCGTCGGTATCAGGTGTGCCGCAAATCGACTGAGCATGGTGAATTCAGCGTTATACTCATCTACTGACTTGTCCCACATCGAACCTTGTTGTAGATGAATGAACTGCTGTTCCATGGCAAACCTGGCAGTCATAGGGAAGTACTTCACGTCGAACTTATCGCGAAAAGTCTTCCATTCAATGGGCTGATCAAGACGGCTTTCTTCCGCCTTCCACCAGTTCCGTGCATTGTCCGTGAGCTGTAATTTTGCCACACGAACCCAAGCTATATCTGGCACTTATGCTGCTGCCAGATCATCCTCGATACTCTGAGCCCATTCCTCAGCTTCCAGTGGGCTCCCCTTTCCTGAGAACTGCTTGGGGTGTAAAGCCCTGAATTGCTTTACCCCAGGTGCGTCAGTCTCGGGACGGTTCAAGAGCTGCTGCTGTCCCTCTAAAAGGCTGCGGATTGCCTCAAACAGAACCGTTTGCTCGTTGAGTGGAGCAGGAACGGCAGGTATGAGTGGTAGTGGTGGAGGTGTGTTGTTGACATTGGTGCTGGTGTTGTTTGGTGAATCCATAACCTTGAATGAAAAATTTATGTTAGGACAGATTCAAAGTATATGATTCAAAGAATAAGAAATGATGGGATTCAAGGAACATGATTGTAAAGAATGTTTTAGTTGCTGGTTCTTGTGTTTTATATTGCTTAGGGTTCCATATAGCTTGGACCTGCATGGGCCACCAACAAAACCTGTCACGCCCCGCTTCCCGGTATACGGCGAAGGGGACGCGACCGGTCCGCTACGTATTTACTCAGAAGCAAATACGCTAAGCGTAACTAAGCAATATAAAAGAAAATATACACAAGAGATAAGATATATAAACTGAACAGCAACTTTATTGATTAACATTCTTTTGTACAATACATGAAAAGGAAATACAACTGAAATAAAAGCGAAGCCTAAACAATGGCATGACAGGAAATTAAAGGTACTGAATAGAAAATGTACAATGTCTAGAGCTCAGGGTCTTTGCCGTATTGATCCAAGTCTTCTGCAATTGGCTCGATCTCTGACGGGTCCAAATCACCTGACGACATTCAAAGAAGAAAGAAAGAGAATGTTGTCAGCGAACAGGTCGTTCGGTAAGTCCCAAAAATAAGAGGAGAAATAGAATAAACAGAGAGTAAGAAAGAGAGAGAGTAGCTTTTACAGTTGTATTATATGATTTTAGTATTAATGCTGTTGTTATCGTAAGTTCAAGGGTGAATGTCAACTAATCTCAAGAGTGTTCTCAAACCCAACAGGTTGTATTGGTGGTATGAGTGATTGACTGACTGAAATCATGATATCAGTAAATGGATGTAACTGCATAATCATGTAAATGGAATAACTGGATAATGGATGTATATCCATGGTTTGATTCAGTCAAGTTGTATAGATTGATAACTGGATTCATGGATTCATGTGTTCATATTGAATTGGAATATTGTAGATTTTAAATTGTACTTGAATCATATTCAAGTCGGATATAATCAGACTCAAACCCGAGTCAGACAATTAGAAATGTAAATCGAAATCTTGATTATTTCATAAACCTATAATTGCTAGGGTCTTTAGGTTAATTTATAAACTTGAGGGGTTTTTATGTAAAATATACTTTTATATACTTTTCAAAATACTCTCCAAGCATTTATTATTCGTCTTTAGAGTTGTAATGAGTGTGGATTTTATATTGTGATATTTCTAGTGAAAATATCCTAGTTTTATAAATAACGTATTTATCTGTAATATTGATTTATTTGAAGTTCATGGCTTAGGACAGGTTTGAGCACAGCCGGTTTGGGGTGTAAAATTTATTCTTGTGATTTTTAGAAAAAGGTGGAATATTTATATCATAACAAAATAAATGTTTTAATGATAAATATACATATATTTATACAAAAATAATTTTAATAAATATTTTATATTCTAAAAATCTCATTTTCTTAAGATGTCGTATTTTAAATCTTTCGAGACCGAATGCTCCTTGCGGAGGTCTGAATCTTGCACTACTAAGCCCGAGGATGTGCGATAATCCACACTATCCCGAACGGGTTCCCCAAGGTGGTTTGTAGCGGCGCTTTGCAAAGATTGTAAAATACTAAATCCTTTAGATAACGGTTTTATAAAGTAAAAGGTATTTATTTGTAAAAATATCAATTTTCCGTATTTTAAATTCTAGGGTTTCCTAAGTCAACTAGCCTATTTCTAAATGGTCTAAACGACAAGTTGTTAGATACCTCAAATCGCCTCTTCACCGCCAATTGTGGTCAGATAAGTACAAATGAGGAAAGGAGGGATCCGCTCACGAATCACCGTGAGAAGGGCCTTTTAAAGTTACCTTTCTCACTTGCCTAGCCTAGACACCACAAAGTCAGCTTTAGATAAACGACCGATGTCCACAACTTATCGTATCTTCCTAATAAAAGGTATTTATTTAAAAGTGTATCAACTCTAAATCTTTTATGATAGTTTTATTAAGTTTATGGTATTTAAATGTAAATTCGTGTTTTCTCATATTCTAAGGTTTCAATGGTATCGTGTTAGGTTGTATGTAAGTGTGTGAGGAGGTAGGTCGTTACCTCGTGATCTACTTTAAATGTATAGCAAGTTTGATGGGTTAAATGAAAGAGTGAAATATTGTGGTATTTAAGCGAAAAATACGGTAAATTGAGAAATCTATCATTTCATGTGGTGAAACTTGTTCAAATTCTTTAATTAGTGTTTAGTAGTCAACATAAGCATGTTTAATTATGATTGTATTAGTGAGAAGTGAAATTTATAGAAAACTGAATCGGAAATTGGATTTGTTCCGATTCCGTCGGGTTTGGAATTTCGTATTTTCTTGAATAGAGAAGAGAGAGATAGAAAGGGACTTACGGGTTTTCGATTACACTAGAGTGATAGGGAACTAGAGGGATTGCCAATGCGTTGCGTCGTCGCCGGTAGTTCCTAAAAACGTCGCCGGAATTTCGTCGGAGTTTCGCCGCGAGCTTGTTTTCAAAGTACACAACTCTTGGAAAATTTTTAGAGAGTGGGCTTAGGATTTTGGGATGAGAGGGTAAAGGGTAGGAGGTGTATTTATAAGATAGGCTAGGGATAGGGTAGGTGAAGGTTTTTTAATAAAAATTGCAAAAAATATAGGAAAAAGTAATAAAAAATGGAGTAAATGAGGTATTATTGTATTTCTGGAACCGATCCAAACGTTTAAAGTATACAGGGGGTACAGGAGACGAAGAGCCCCAACTTTCATGTTGGGGACTCGGCCGTCCGGCCGAGTCCGGCCGGCGGCGCCGGCCGACTCGGTCGATCCCGGCCGAGTCGGGACGTCGGGAGGTGGGGAGTCGTCAGGTGAAGGCTCTGGTGCTTTTACTTTTTCAGGTGAAGTTCAAATTTTGGGAGTTATGGTGTGTGGACTGTTGGGCTTCCAAAGAATTTAAAACAAAATAAATACAAAAAAAATGTGGGGTATGAGATTTGAACTCTGGTGGCTTGGTTCAGCAGTGCAGGGTATTACCAAAGAGCTACAAGCTCCTTCTCGTAATTATTTGTGTGAAATAATTACTTAAAGAGATATCAGCAACATTAAATACTTTAAGTATAATTTGAATTTAAATCAATTCTTTGTACTTTAAAAATGGAGTTATTTAATTGCTTAAGTCTTGTACTCAGGTAATAAATACCCCTTTATGGGTTTTTGAAAAAATATTTTAAAAAAATTTGTATAGGAAATTCGGGGTTGTTACAATACGGGCTCATCTAACGGCGCCCGTCATCTCCCGCCGAAATGACTCCTCGCGCCCAGCGGCTCCGATTGCTCCACGTGTCGATCCTGCGCTGGACCGCGTCCCATCAGGCGCCACAGGCCTGCGTACGTCGTATCAGCTAATCGACACTTGACACGTGGACCGTCGCTTCAGTTGCAGAGTGCACGAACCGGCACACCTTCTCTAGATGCGGAGATCTCGCCTTAATTCGCTAGCGGAAAAGACAACCGACGACCCGAGGACTCGCCCCGACAAGACTCTAGAAAGGAGCTCACCTCGGGAGGCCCGGCAGTCCACTCCTGACCCGACCCGTTAGCTGGTCGGGACAAGAGTGGGGGGCTAATGATAGTGCTCGATATTGGCGATCTCCAAGATCATGACGCGTGGCAGGTGACGTGTCCCGGAACTCAGAGGAAGAGGCCCACAAGGACCGACCAGGCAGCCCTGTACCCGACCTGTGGACACAAGCCGGCCCTCCTCGGGGCCCGCTGTAAATTGGCCTCCTCGGCCCCGTAGCTCGCGCCGAGCTGCCACAAGACCTAGATTCCTCGATCTCCTCGCTCGTCCCGAGCTCCAGGCCGAGGCCGTCTTCCTCGGCCCTACGACTAAGGTCACCGCTCACAGGCGTGACTGCCGCTCCGCGGATCTCGCCATGCGCAGATTCTACGCCGGCAACATCCCACGTTCCACGCCATCAATCCCCATTAATGGGCGATCCGCTTTCTACGCGGGCGTGACGTCGGGGACGTAACTGCCGGCGAAAATCCCGCACCTGCTGCTGCGTGCTCCACCGCTCTATAAAACCCCGTCACAGAGGGATCAAGTAAGCCATTTTTTACTCTTTAAGCCGTTACTCTGCTCGAATCTCATCACTAACTTGATCGTCGGAGGGTCCTTGGTGGTACTAAACCACCCCGGAACTTCTTTGCAGGTACTCGGCACCAAACTCCTCATTCCATTTCTTCCTCCAAAACCCATTGAGACCCATACGCAACAAGAGATGATCAATAAAGTTCACCGGGAGATCAACGAAGACAACATTTGACGGAGACCCGAAAAGTACCTCCATCAAGATGTCTTGGTCAAAGAATGATGACATGCAACTTGCTTAAATGCTTCGCTTGCTTAGAAACCTTGGATCTTCTGGTATGTTTTTGGACTAGAATTTGGATAGGGAAAATTTCACTAAAATACTATGAACTGTCAGCAGTTTTGAGTTAAATTCCATAAGCTTTGCAAATAAAACAATACCATGAACTTTTGGCATTCTTCGATTAATTAATAACTTACTCCATTCTTCAGTTTAATCTTCATTTAGCAGCGTATGATCAATTGGAACAGAGTTGATGGTTTTTTATTGTATATTAGCCTGTTGGACATGTACTTATGTTTTGTTGTTCAGTTTGTTACAATGCGAAGGTGGATGGAATTTAAGACGTACGATTGGGATCGAGAAGACTGTCCCAACCTCAAATTGAAAAGCATAAATTTGGATGCGCATCTCAAAAATGACTCTGAAGTAAACTTGTTGGAGTTAAGAGCGCGGAAGCAATAAATCAATCAAAGATTAAAAACAAACAAGAAACGATGACACAAAGATTTTACGTGGAAACCCTTGCGGGAAAAACCACGGACGACGAGGAGACAAAAATTCCACTATGAAAAATTGAGAGTACAAAAATCCCCAAATTAATCTGGAATAGGGATGAACAGAAGAATAAATTCCTCACACACAAAAAACTCTCTCTAAACTGGTGGAATAATATAAGCACTCAATCTAAACAATATAAGCACTCAATCTAAACAATATATTTTTTTTTGTTACGGAACAACCAACTTAAACCAAGAGCACAATTAATTAATTAATGGGTTAATTAAGTTGGGCCTTAATTTGAGACAAACTCAACAAATCTCCACCTTGGCTCAAATTCCGTAATGCTCCAAAATACTCCACGTCGTCGCATAAGCCCTGAAAGACACTCAATGAGATAAAATACCAGCTAAGTCCAAGCAATGCTTGAACTTAGTAATCGGAAGCGGCTTAGTGAGCATATCCGCAGGATTGTGAGCGGTGTCAATTTTTTCAACGACAACCTCACCAATATCAACAGTATCTCGAATGAAGTGACGTCTCACGTCAATATGCTTAGTCTTGGAGTGGTACTTGCTACTCCGACTCAAATGAACAGCACTTTGACTATCACAAAATACAACAAGAACATCCTGTTGAAGACCAAGCTCGGTGACCAAACCTCGAAGCCAAATAGCCTCTTTTACACCTTCAGTAACAGAAATATACTCCGCCTCAGTTGTAGACAAAGCAGCGATAGCCTGCAAGGAAGAATACCAACTGACGGAGGAACCACATAAAGTGAAAATATATGCAGAAAGAGATCTTCTGTGATCAAGATCACCACCATAATCAGCATCAACATAGCCAATAACACCACCAGGATTAGAATATTTCTTATCAAAAACCAAACTAAGATCCATAGTACCCCTTAGGTAACGAAGGATCCACTTAACTCCTTCCCAGTGTTCTTTGCCCGGATTGTGCATATAACGACTAACAACACTAACAGCGTGAGCCAAATCAGGTCGAGTGCACACCATGGCATACATGAGACTACCAACAGCACTAGAGTAAGGAACATTGGCCATTTTCTCCTTGGCCTCTTTAGTCTCTGGACATTGTTCAGCAGATAACTTAAAGTGAGCAGCAAGAGGAGAAGTAACAGGCTTACAGTTGGACATATTGAATCGAGCAAGTAATTTCTCGATGTATTTCTTCTGAGACAATTCCAATGTCCCAGCTTGACGGTCCCTGTGTATCTCCATCCCAAGAATCTTCATGGCAGCACCCAAATCTTTCATATCAAACTCACTGCTCAACTGAGCCTTAAACTTGTTGACATAAGACATATTAGGTGCAGCAATCAACATATCATCAACATAAAGCAACAAGTATACAAAAGACCCATCAGGAGATCTCTGAAAATAAACACAATTATCATAACTACTCCTTGAGTAGCCTTGCCCAATCATAAAAGAGTCAAATCTCTTATACCACTGTCTGGGTGATTGCTTCAAACCATATAAAGATTTCTTCAAACGACAGATATGGTCTTCTTTACCTGGAACTACAAATCCCTCAGGCTGATCAATATAAATCTCTTCTTCAAGGTGACCATGAAGAAAAGCAGTTTTCACATCCATTTGTTCCAGTTCCAAATCATATAAGGCAACAAGAGCAAGTAATACACGGATAGAGGTATGACGAACGACAGGAGAAAATACCTCATTAAAATCAACACCTTCACGTTGATCAAAACCACGAACAACATACCTTGCCTTGTACCTAACAGGTTCAACCCCAGGGATTCCATCTTTGACTTTATAAAGCCACTTGCAGCTTATAACTCGCTTACCTTTGGGAAGTTTGACCAAATCCCAAGTCTCATTCTTATGGAGGCTTTCAACCTCTTCTTGCATCGCAAGCAACCATTTAGATGAATCTGCACTAGAGATAGCTTCTGAATAAGTTTTAGGCTCACCAACATCTTCAATCTCCGTCGCAGCAACAAAAGCATAAGCAGCCAAATCAACATCTTTAAATTTTGCAGGCTTTTGTGGTTGCCTCCTTCCACGATCACGAGCTATAGATGGCTCAATTTGCCGCTGTGGACTTCTTTGCACTTGAGTATCACCAGTCACAATGCTAGGACTAGTGGTGGAGGTAGGAATATTTACTTGGGCTTGTGTGCCCTCCACCTCAAACTCCACCTTCTAACTGGCACCATCATTGTCATTGTCATCTGCACCAGAAGAAGGAATAGCAGTATCTTTTCCAGAAAGAAGAGCATCTTCATGAAAAGTAAGGTCTCTACTATGAATAATCTTATTAGAATCAGGATCAAAAACACGGTACCCTTTAACACCCGATCCATAACCCATGAAAATGCATTTTCTCGCACGAGGAGCCAATTTCCCCTCGTTGACATGAATATAAACAGGACACCCAAAAACACGAAGGTTAGAATAATTAACAGGGTTACCTGACCAGACTTCTTCTGGAATCTTGCCGTCGAGAGACCTGTGGGGCGAGCGGTTGATCAAGTAGCAAGCAGTCTCTACCGCTTGAGCCCATAAATTACGACGACTCCATAACCCAGCACTAGAAAACATGCAACGAACCTTTTCAAGGATGGTTCTATTCATCCTCTCTGCAACGCCATTCTGCTGGGGCTTACCAACCAGAGTATTATGCCTAGCAATGCCTTCCTGTTTGCAGAAAGTATCAAATTTTTCTTCACAGAATTCAAGACCATTATCAGTTCTGAGCCTCTTCAATTTTTTACCAGTCTGGTTCTCAATCAACACCTTCCACTCTTTGAACTTAGTGAGGGCTTCATTCTTATGTTTCAGAAAATAGATCCAGACCTTCCGTGAATAATCATCAATAATAGTCATGAAATACCTGTGACCTCCGATTGAAGGCTTGCGGGATGGACCCCAAAGATCCGAATGAACATAATCCAAGGTACCTTTGGTCCTGTGAACACCTGCTGAGAAACTAATTCTTTTCTGCTTGCCAAAAACACAATGTTCACAAAATTCAAGATCACAAGAACTTAAAGTACCAAGCAAATTTCTTTTGGTGAGAACATTCATGCCTTTCTCACCCATATGACCCAAACGCATATGCCAAAGTTTGGAGTCATTCGAATGTGAGGACGAAGCAACTGCAGCTGAACCTGTAATTGTAGAACCCTGCAAGATATATAAGGTACCCCGCCGAATACCTTTAAAGTACACAAGAATACCCTTGGACACCTTGAGAACTCCATTCTCAGCACTGTACTTATAACCGACTGATTCAAGAGTGCCTAAGGAGATAAGATTTCTCTTCAGGTCAGGGATATGTCTAACACCTGTCACAGTTCTAATAGAACCATCATGGGTCTTGATTTTAACTGAACCTATACCAATAACCTTACAAGGTACATCGTTTCCCATAAAAACTAAACTACCATCAACCGATTCATAAGTGGCAAAATAGTCCCTATGAGGACACATATGAAACGAACAGGCAGAATCAAGAACCCATTCACTCCTAGACCTTTTTGAACTATCAACAGCTAGGAAAACATCCCCATCAGAATCGGTCTCAACAATAGCAGCTTCAGCGGTTTTTTCGGGTTTCTTACCCTGTCTTTTATCTTCCCGTTCAAGCTTATTTTTCAACTTATAACAGTCGGCAACAATATGCCCAAGTTTCTTACAATAATTGCAGGTTTTATTAGAGTGTTTGCCTCTAGACTTCGACCGAGACTTATTTCTGTTCTTACTGTTTTGACCCCTTTCTTGTGTTCTACCCCTTACCAATAAACCCTCAGCATGATTACTAGGTTTCTCAGCATCATATTTCTCTTTAGACAACAAATTGGATTTCACATCTTCAAAAGAGAGGGACTCCCGATTACCATAAAGCATGATTTCTTTAAATTGGCCATATGAGGGAGGTAGTGAAACAACAAGTAGAACAGCTTTATCTTCATCCTCAATTTTATCATCAAGATTTTCTAAATCGATAAGAATCGAATTAAATTCATCCAAGTGAGATTGGATTGGTGTACCTTCAGCCATATGGCATGTGTGGAGGCGATCCTTGAGACGAATCTTGTTCGCAAGACTCTTGGCCGCATAAAGTGACTCGAGTTTAGACCACAATCCTGCGGCTGTAATCTCATGGATGACTTCACGGAGAACTTCACGAGTCGAACAAAGTTGGATCGCTGAGAGTGCTTTCTCATCTAATTCTTCCCACTCAGCATCTGTCATGGTACTGAAAGAGGTAGATGATTTTTCCCTGTCGTCGGACTTGGGTCGACCGGATAACGCCTTCTTCAACCCGTGTTGGGTAAGGACGGCCCTCATCTGAACCTTCCAAATTGCAAAACTAATTTTGCCATCGAACTTGTCAATGTCGAACTTTGTAGAAGGCGACATGATGGAGAAAGATTAAATCTTGATTGATTGAACAAAGCTCTGATACCAGTTTGTTGGAGTTAAGAGCGCGGAAGCAATAAATCAATCAAAGATTAAAAACAAACAAGAAACGATGACACAAAGATTTTACGTGGAAACCCTTGCGGGAAAAACCACGGACGACGAGGAGACAAAAATTCCACTATGAAAAATTGAGAGTACAAAAATCCCCAAATTAATCTGGAATAGGGATGAACAGAAGAATAAATTCCTCACACACAAAAAACTCTCTCTAAACTGGTGGAATAATATAAACACTCAATCTAAACAATATAAGCACTCAATCTAAACAATATATTTTTTTTTGTTACGGAACAACCAACTTAAACCAAGAGCACAATTAATTAATTAATGGGTTAATTAAGTTGGGCCTTAATTTGAGACAAACTCAACAAAATTGTTGGGTTGTGACTCGTATCTTTTAGTACCACATCGGGATTCTTGATGATAAGATGAAGAATTGTTGGGTCTCGGGATTGTTGGGGTTGTGACTCGTATCTTTAGTCCCACATCGGGAGTTTATAGGAAGTTGATGTGATATATAATATAACTTGGACCTCTACCTATCAGCTCGGGCTTTTGGGTTAGAATGGACACCCAAGTTGTGTTATGTATCCGTCGCTTGTGGGCTCCGCCCCCAACAAACTGGTATCAGAGCCTGGTTTGGTTTCGGGAGGAGGGGTGGAGCGAGAAAAAAAAAAATTTGATGTGGGAGTTGGGTTGAGTGCTTGTGTTGAACACCAAGGCCCGCCACTTGGTGTTGAAGCGCCTGTATACCGCCGCCGTTGTATGCCTCCTACAACGGTGCAGGCGGGTTTGTACGATACGAGTCAAGCTCGGGATTGTTGGGTTGTGACTCGTATCTTTTAGTACCACATCGGGATTCTTGATGATAAGATGAAGAATTGTTGGGTCTCGGGATTGTTGGGGTTGTGACTCGTATCTTTAGTCCCACATCGGGAGTTTATAGGAAGTTGATGTGATATATAATATAACTTGGACCTCTACCTATCAACTCGGGCTTTTGGATTAGAATGGGCACCCAAGTTGTGTTATGTATCCGTCACTTGTAGGCTCCGCCCCCAACAAAACTTTATCAAGCTGCTTTTTGGGAAATCTCGAAGGCTGAAGATGATGACTATCTATTGTCATTCCGATGAGTCGACACAACAAGCTCAAAGTATATGCGATAATGCAGATAAGTTTCATAAAAGTGGAGCCTCAATAGAGGTCAAATTGGTTCCTTTTACTGACAACCGCTTCCACCATGGATCATCAACCTGGGAATCATTGAAAGGGCCTACTGAGATTTGGTGAGAGTTTATGGTAGATATTTATCATGTATTTTGTTCGTTGTGAATGGTTATGAGAGATTTAGCTGTGGCATTAATTATTGTTTGGGTTATATTTAATCTTTTGTGTAATACTGTAACAATTTATGTTTGCAACCATTGCTTTTATTAGCATAGTCACAAATTCGTCATTCGGATATAATTCGGCGAGGTCGAAAATTCGGATTCGGAAAACTATTCGGAAAAATTCGGCAGGTATTCGGGAAAAATTCGGCAGGTATTCGGGAAATGTTCAGGAAGGATTTCGATCAAGAAATTAATATATGAGACGTCAGGTTTTGATTTTGTGAATTATTTGCTGTTTTTGAATTATTCGCTATTTTTTAACATAATCGGGAATAATTCGCGAATTATCCGGCCCGCCGATTAATTCGGCGATTAAGTCGGCTGATAAAAAATTCGTGAATTATTCGCGAATTCGGCAAATAATTCGTGAATTATGTGACTATGTTTATTAGTTCTTTTTATTATATTTAGTATGCATACTATTCAAGTGAGATTATTGTGCAAAGTCTAATACTTGTATAAGTTCATTGTGATCATCCTAGCCAAATAAAAAAATTTCCCCTGCTGACAATACTTCTGGAATTTGAATACCAAATATCAGTTTCTGTAATTAGAGCATGATTATAATTACAAGTAACACATGACACAAGAAGGAAATTTTCTGAGAACTAACAGTGCACTAAGAAAATGCACAATTTTCCGAAGCGCAAAAGGGAAGAAGTTCACAATTTTTAATCATTTGAACGGATATTACCGATATTTAGGAGATTAAAAAAGATGTTTATCTAACAAGTGGTCAAAGAGCCTTTGCTCAAATGGCAAAGACACTTACCCACTTGGTGGGACGTTTTGGATTCGAACCTCCCGACTTGCAGTGGTGAGGGAGATTTTCAACCAATTATGTGGAGAAATCTCCCATGCGTCTAAAGGCCCAACCCCTTCCCCAAAAACCCACGTGCTGTTGCCAGAAGAAAAACAATTAACAAGTGACTTGGATAGAGTTTACCCATGATCTTTGGCAAGGCACAACCTATTTTAAGTATAGAGACGTTTAATCTGTTTCAATAAGTCGAAGTTTTTTTCCCTCCTTTTTTTTTCTGTAAAATAATTTTGTAGTCTGATGCAAGTGGGGTTTGAACTTCAGACCTCTTGCAAATAGCAATGAGCCTTTACCACATAAGGTTATAATGGTGCTCATATAAACTTTATACTGTGTAGAAGTAGAAGCGACTTAAATAGTTTTTTGGTCTAAATTTCTAAGAAGTAGAAAATGATCTGGTTTTTTTTTATTTCACACCCCCAAATCTTTGGTATTTTTAGAAAATACACCGAAAACTTCACACACACACCCACACCCACACCCACTTCTTCTCCATTAACACGCAATTCCATTAGTTTTAAATTAGTTAATGGTTTGGTTAAATCAATTATGGTCAGATTAAAAGATTAATTACATCTATCTTTAATCCATCTTTTTCAATTTCTTTTTTTTTCCTGAAGAAATCCATCTATCTCTATTCATTATCAACTCAATAAGAGAAATGTTATCTTCTCATCTTCTTGACTCTCTTTCACACCCATACTCTTCCTTTTTTTCCAGCCGTTTTCCTAAACCTATTACCAATTGCCTCTGGTTCTCATTCAAATAAAAAAACTTTAGGGTAAATTGTCAAAAACCCCATGGCAAGTCTTGCCGCTGATAAAAAAACCTAGCCCCCGAGCGGTTATCAAAAAACCCTTGGTAATTTCTTCTACAGTATCTGTATAGTTGTTTAATTAGCTCATACAATATCGTAGGCAACTGTATAGATGCCGCAGGCAACTGCATACATATCGTATAAAAATTAGACATACCGGCAACTATACAAATACCGCGGGTGAGGGTTTTTTTGATAACCGAAATTTTTTTTCAAGGTGTTTTTGACAACCACTCTGTAGCCAGGGATTTTTAGCTAGCGGGAAAACTTACCTGGGTTTTTTCTGACAATTTGCCCAAAACTTTATCCAGACTTCTCCAATTCTTATTCTATCTCTTCTCACGGCTCATCCTCTTAAGTGGCAAAAGTGAGGGGGATTTCCTTCATTGTAGCCTTATAATTATTTGTCGGCAACATGAATAAACAATAGTCAAAGTATTTGCACATAATCATTTTTTGCCGCCTAAAGAGAACACTCTACAATTTGGGGGTAAGAAAAAAAATGCTTCTTTGTAAACTGGATACATGTGTTCGGTAATAGAGAGAAAAATAAAACCATAAAACCCACAAAACAATCCGAAGGCTGCCCGAAATTATTTATATTTCTCTCTCCTTTTCTTAGGGTGGAGTAGTGGGACATCAAATAATTTCAGGTAGTATACAATGGCTTGATCTCTAAAACTATGTCTATATAAGCTTGGTCCTTTACAGCAAAGGCTTTTTCACCGTTGAATTAGCAATGCAAAATATTCTATTGTTGGTAAACCGTTAATTTTGCACCCACTAAATCAACGGAGAAAAAATGGTGGAATCACATGAAATTTGATGTATCCACATCTTGGATAATAAAGATGAAGATGATGTTGATCGTCTAAAAAAATCATAGAGAGTGTATTTTTTCAACGCCACATGAGGAAATCCCCATCCCGTGTTTCCTCCATTATTCTCTTAAAAAATGGCATATTTTATGAAAATCCCATGTAGCTTTGGGTAACTTCCGTAAACCACTGTACTTTAGTCGTTACCCAAAAAAACCGCTGAAATTCTATCCAATTACCCTACTGCCCCCAACGGTAAAATATTGCATTAAATGACCTAAGTACCGCTCATCTTCCCCAAATTACAATATATATTTGGTTTCCCTTTTAGAAAAAGAAGACCCAACAAAATTATCTAGGGCTCCAGCTGATGAAAATCGAGGCAGCGACACAGCAAAGTGAGGCAGGCACAGCGGCAGATGCAAGATATTATTCTTATTTTTAACCCTACTTTGGGGTTTTCTTTAGGATCTGAGTATTGCAGACAAAATTTGGGATTTAGCAACTTTTTAGAACTAATTAGGTATTTAGCGTAGTTTAAAAACTATTTAAAAAAATAACAGATTCGGATCAAATCAAATACACTTAGGCGTCACATAAGATTTACGGTTGGGAATTTGGACAAGTAAGAATCCACACTTGCAAAGTGCGGATTCATCTTGACTTCATATTTGACTCTCTGGAAGAGAGCTAAGTTAGAATCCGCACTTTGCAAGTGCGGATTCAAGCTTTGGCTCTCTTCAAAAGAGCCAAGTTAAAATCTGTACTTTTCAAGTGCGGATTCAACATAAGCATGAAAATGAAAGTGAATTGAAGTGGGTTTAACTGTATAAGAACTTCGATTTTGGTAAACATGGTCTCATTACTGCTCAATCCACTAATTAGTTCTCTTCCCATAGGGATATGAAAGAAATTAAATGTCCATATTGAAGCCACATATCTCTAAAGGGGGTGTTGCCAGAGAGAACTAAAAGGGAAGGAAATGAAAAGGTAATCGCTACCCACCCATCCAACTGGAACAAGACACACTAATATAAACCTTGATAGAGGATACTATTCTGCAGACTACCTATTTAACATGATATACTGATAGGTTCAACTATAGGGCAGTAAATGTAATAGAAAGGCTCAAGTCTCAATATAGCTCATTTAATAATAAATGAAAAATAGACAGCACATCCTTTATAAATTTTGACTAAAATTCATGTACAATATCACTAAAATAAATGCATCCACACATGGGTGCTAACTCGATACCCACACGGCGGAGACACAATCCACGCAAAATATACGACGCCTAAATGCGAAAAACAACAAGCATAAAGCAATAAACACTATATATAAGAACAAGTACATAAGGGAGCGTCATAGCAAGAATGACAACGCACGTGGAATCCTAGATCTACCGCAATGGCGCTGCGATAGACCAGATATATCCTCCGGTTGTGTAGCTGGCTGCGAGGGGCCGGATTGGTCCGTAACTCTCCCAGATCCAGGTTGGTCCGTAGTTCTAAAAGGTCCATTTTCGCCTTTATGTCAACGACGTTGATAAGTTAGGGTTGTTGGGACCCTAGTGCTCGCGCTGCAACACTCGAGGTGGAGGCGGAAGAAAAAAACTTTAAAGTGAGCACTAGCTACCAAAGCCCTAGAATCGATTCCAAACACTAAACTAGATAACTAAATATGCAAGGTTAGGGGGCTAGCTACCTTTGTATCGTGTCCATGCAATTGCGGAAGACCCCTACACTGCTCCATGGACCATAGCTTGGCTCCATAGTCACCGGGAACAAGCTTGGACGCCGATCTTCCTTGTCAAAGATGATCCATCCGAGAGAATCCGGATTCAAGCTATAGTTCACACTAAAAATCAAATGAGGCTACTCATAATCAAAACTTGCTAAGAATGGATTATGAGAGTGATGTAATGTAGTGGCGAATCTCAAGCTCTCTCTCGCTTTTCAAAATTTCCTTTCTCAAGTTGGAAGCTTTAAAGAGAAGAGAAGAGAAGAGAAGGATAATGTGTAGGATAAAATCCCAAAGATAAAATCCTTTTTCTTTTCATCTTTATCCAAAGTGGAATTATGAATCAAAACCATGAGTCAGTATATGACTCACCTTATGACTCATAAGCCTACATATTACTCTAAGCTTCCAAAAAGAAAAGATAGGATATGTATGGATACATACATACACACACACATAACCAAGTATGTATCAAAATACATATATCCGTATTCGTATCAAAATACGAATACCGTATTCGTATTGAGATAAAATGCCCATATTCACATTAAGATACAATACCCATATTACAAATACTCGTAATCGTATCAAAATATAAATACACGTATTCGTATCAAAATACAAATATCGTATTCGTATAACAATATGAATACCAAAAGAGAGATAATGAGAGAGATATAATTCTAGCTCGCAATGATCCGGCTATCTTTCAAACCTTCCAGTATTATCTAAACGCCCGATTAAAGTATGTGCACTAAATATACATATTTAATCGAACCTGAGTGTGTATCAAAATACGCATATACTATATCATTTCGCCTGAACCTGAAAACCCTCTATGTGGGACATTAAAGACTCGAAAATACGCTAGCAGTGGGTTTAACCATAAGCACATCAGCGGCACTAGTTGTACGTAACGGCTACCCAGGTATTGAACGAAAGGAATATCGATAAGCAAACTCGTCTGTACCCCTACCGAGCCTATAAGTAACAATCTTCGTACAGTCCGATCTTTTCATCTAAGAGTATCGCATACCGGGTCTACGGGGGTGGAAAACGTCAGACCCCTAATAACCCGATAAATCGTGTCAGTGTCAATCCCATTACTAAACCGAGAAACTATTGATCGCCAATCAATAAATCGCATCCACCCTGGCCAGGGACTTATGGGGATGGCCAACCGAACATAGCGCGACATCGACTCCTTATACCGGGAGAGACAAATCCCTGACAATCGCTCACTGCCTCCATATTGCTCAGTACTATACCCAACTAAAACCTGTTTGCACGACTCAGTAAATCTGTGGTAAGGAAGTAATCTAAGTACAATGGGAACTCACACGAGACAAATGAAGATTTCGGGTTAACAGACTACCAGTACTTATGTCACCTGCGAACTGCTATCTGACGATAGGAATAGAACCATCTAGAAGTTCTCGACGAGTCCGTCCGGTGTACTCACCTTCAGTGAGCATCTGTATGCAATCTTAAGTGCAACACACCAATGGCTATATACCTGCCACCGCCCCTTGTCGGAGTCTAAAAACGTATACACCAGTCTACTATGGAATATCGATGCCCAGTCTCGATACTCCCATGACTACGGACATTCAAGGATGTGCTTATGGACTACCAAGCTTTCACAAGTATGATTGCCATCATAATTCTGGTAGTCAAGCAAAGATCCTACGGGCTTTATCATTATGTATTAGCGATACGCAATAAAACGTATACACATACATGATACAAACAAACCAGATAACATACTATCATATCGAGTAGACTGTTTTACCTGTATAGGTCCTTCTTCAATTATCATAATCGCCTATTTTCGATTACAATAATTGTCTTGAGGGCACTATAACCAACAATCTCCCACTTGCACTTAAGGTCAACTATTGCGGTATCGCATACCCACAGATCGTGTGCTACCGAATACCTAACTTCTCTACTAATATCTCGTGTGTTCGAGAAATAGCCTTAGTGAGTGGATCCTCTACAATACTTCTAACTTTCTTTTTCTTTATCTCAACATCATAGAGATCAAATATCTCTCGAACTAAGCGATACCCTGCCTTAGAATTTGTCTGGATACCTGATAGGACCAAGTTCATAAATGAACAATTTTATCCAACAAACTTCTTAGGTTGTATGCTCTGTTGAGTCAGCATCCTGCGCCATGTCTATCTCAGTATCCGCTTGGAAACCTTTCCAACATATGACGCCTCAAAAAGGGTAAATTTATAACTTTGACAATCATTCTGTCATCCCGGTCACCTTGGAAGCCAAAACCGGTAATCACCTCCTAAAGGAGACTGCCATTACCATACCTTAAAAACATCCTGATATGTTCTTCACTTCTTCCCTTTGGCTCTCCAGGATTAATATCTATTTATTACACTAAAAGAAACTTCTGGTCTGGTACTTGATATTGCATGATTGACCCAATTGGCAAAGTAATAGGTATGTCCTTCATGCGAGTCTCTCTCCTCATCAGTCTAGAAGACATCTCTTTAGAGAGGGTGACTCCATCACATGCGGGTACATCACCACTCCAGGAGTCCTCCATTCTAAAATCCTTTAGAATGGTGTCCAAATATCTAAATTGGGACACTTTCTAAATCTGTATCTAACTGTATAGATCTAGTTACTAGAATCCTGATATATTATCCTGATCCTATATGGAGAAACTTTTGTGACGACCAAAGTTTAACCGGTTGTAGTATAGGAACATCATTTTCTATTAGGAGTATGTCATCAAAATACCTGGACAGTACTCCAAACATTCTGCTTACCAGATTCATCTGTTATTTTGATGAAGTCAAACACTTTGACTGTCACATCAAAATGGATGATCCACCTCTGTAATGCCCTCTTTAGTCTATAAATAGACATAAGCAACTTGAACACCTTCCGCTGCTCCCATTGACTACGAAAACCTTCTGGCAGAGTCATAGACACATGTACTTCTAAATTCCTATTTTAAAAAATGTTATAGTCATCCACCTGTCAGATCTCATAGTCATGAATAGCAGCAGTGCCAAGTCATATCCGTATGGATTTCAACACAGACGCTGAAGTAAAAGTTTCATCATAATCCACAGTAGGTATTTGATGAAAACTATTTACTACAAGTTTGGCCTTATTAGGTTACTACCTTTCTACCTGCACTGATCTCGAAAGATCTACTTGCTCATAATGGGGTTTACCCCTTCAGGAGCACCCAGTAAATTCTATAATTTCCTGAAGTGCGTAGAATCCAACTTGGATATCTGGCATCTGGCTATCATCCGGAACTCTCCACTTCCCAATGGCCAGCTGATAACTAGTAAGGCCATCATAACTATGATGCAAACCTCCTTGTCACCATCTATGAAGAAACCGAAGTACCTCTCGGGTGGTTAAGGTTACCTTCTAAAATCCGTGGAGTCGCTATGGTTTGTCGAATCCAATTGAATTCTTAGGTTCTACTAAATTTTTAGTAATCATTTATGGTTCTAGAATCACTTCTAGTTTTACCATACTCCCACTAAATTCTTTTTGCAAAGAAGTCCATTTATAAAAAAAAATGGCGAGTCAAGAACAAAGCTACTATTGATCTTGCAAATGGTAGAAGTTAAACCCTTGCGAAAGCTTGGGAAAATCCACAAACTGTCATTATTGAAGAGTGTCTTGAGTTCGTCCGGATTCTGCTTTTAAACAAAAACCAGATAACTCTATATCTTAACAACCATAAGATATGCTACCATTCTATATCCATATAGAATCAAAGGCACTAACTTAGATGGAACCAGATTCAAAAAGTTATGCGACTGAGTCCAGTGCATATCTCTTAAATCAAAAAAGACCATACAACATTACTCATCAAGGAGCGCACCTACAGATGAGTAACCTGTGAGAGAAATAATATTCACATTATTACCGTGTCAGAATACATAGCATAAGTATATACTTCTTCGAATATTTCGAAGAATCTTGATACTTTCAATGTATGGTTCTCTACTTTATTCTAATTGTTAGATATATATGCCTTAGATGCCATTATTGTATAGTACAGGATTGTATATTACCTTTTGGATGCTTGCGATATATATGTATAAGACAGTCTTGCTCGATATGATAGTATGCTATCTGGTTTGTATCTATCTTAACATGTGTATATATTCTTTTTTTCGTATCGCTAATACGTGTTGATAGAGCCCGTATGATTTTTTCTTGACTACTAGCGTTGTGATGAGAATCATACTTGTGGGAGCTGGGTAGTCTATAAGCACATCCTTAAAATTGTCCCTAGTCGTAGGATTATCGAGACTAGGCATCGATACTCCTGAGTAAACTAGTGTATACATTTCTTATCCCCATCAGCGGAGATGGCCGGTCCCGCAGCCATTGGTATACGGTACCAAAGATAATATACAGGTGCTCATTAGGTTATGAGTTACACTGAACGAACTCGCTGGGAACTGCTAGTTGGTATTATACTGATGTGGATTTTATTAGTCTCCAAATTTAACCGCAAGTATACAGCTTATCGCAGTTGTACTTGAGAATCGTTCCTACAGAAAGGTGTGTAAACTACTTTTAAACTAAGTTAAAGTTGAGTTATTTTTAAAATCTAACAATTTAATGCGAAATAAAATAAAAATTGGTTTTCAAGAGAGAGAAAAATCTTTAGGGTTTTTATTTGCTTTTCTAATGTGATGGTTTATATGATAAACATTTATTTTCTTTCCTAATTTTAACTAATGATCTATTAATAATATAAAGGCATAAGATAAATTATTTTATTTAATCTTATCCTATCAATTATATTATATCATTTAGATTTAATTAAAAACCCTAATTCTAGTATATTAAAATTATCTAATTTATCCATCGATGCATATTTGTAGGTCGTGAATCTACAACCACCATGTTTTACGTTTTCCTAGATTAAATCAATTAACTAGATTGAATATCTATGATTTATAACTATCTCTACCGTCCCTAATTAAGTTTCTAGGTTGTCATGCTATCATCAACCTAATTAGTTTATAGTTTTTTTATCTATCCCTAATTTTTACTTTAAAGTGTCAACTTTTCATAAAAATTAGATTTTTTAGATTAAGACCAAAGAGAGATTTTTTAGATTAAGAAACATTCATATTAAATCAAGAATAAAAGTTATAAAAACATCACACCATAAAAGATATCAAATAAAAAACACCTAGAAGAAAATTAGTTACTCATGATATTAAGAAAAAGCAGAATTTTACTCATAATAAAATAACTTACAACTTTTTTCAAATCTTTTCAAACTTGAAAACCCTAGTTCTATATCAAGAGAGAGATATGAAATCATAAGGCTATACAACTGCTTATATAGGTTTAAGGAAGATTGGAGAACAAATAATAGAACATACAAGAGAATCTACATGCTAACATCTATGATAATCTAATCTAATTGTTCTATCTGGTACTATTGCATACCTTCAGAATCTTCAAATGACAAAACCCTATTGTTTACCGCCGAAAGCCGGAAAGACAAATGTCTTGCCTGAATTGGGGGCAGATGCTATTTGGAATTATCCGTCCACCTCTCCGATGATGTCAAGTTGATTTATGGCACCATGTATCCGAGATTTAGACGGATGCGGCCGATGTAGCAGACTTCGTCAGATTCCCCCTCATTGTGAGGGTTTTTTTGATTGTGGGGACGCTCTTCCCTGCAGGCGCAAGCCCCTGCAGTTAATTACTCTACGCATCGCGGTGACCAATTTCTCCTTCTCCAGATGGTCACTTCATGTCGTGCGTGTTTGTTTTGTTTTTGGTTGCCCGTGGATTGTATACAGAGACTAATTTATGCCCGTAGGGCGTGGATTAGTCCAAATCCGTATTTTCTTAGATTTGGTTTTGGGTTGGGTTTAAGGATTGTTAATCTCATTTGAGACTAAGATCAACTAAAACGTTTGTTAAGGATACGTTAGTCTAATATTAGACTAAGATCTACTTAACAGGATCATTTAGACCTAACAAAAGAGCATTTGGGCTCTATTGTTTTAGTTTAGGGACATTGCAGTCCATAAGTTTAAGGACATCATAGTCCATGGAGTTTAAGGACATTATAGTCCATAAAGTTTAAGGACATCATAGTCCAGTTTAAAGAGTCATAGTCTGTGGGGGTTTTGGTTCAACCGTTTGGTGATGCACCAAAAGTTATTGGTTATTGGGACCCTCCATCTCTCTGAAGACGTTGAAGAATTACAACGACATATATCAGAGGTATGAAGAGATATACCTTTGAACCAATGTTGGTTGGGAGATCTGTAGTCAAGTTTGAGACTAAGATCAGTTAAAAAGATTTATGATCATATGGGCTCAATTAATCTGAATTAGGGGCATGTGGCCAACTTGGGCTCAGCCCACTCAGTCAAAATGTTGGACATTTAATTAGGATCAGTCCTTTTTCATTTAACAATACTGAGTATTGGTTTTGGGTTCCGACAACCTTTTAGTCTTTTATTGAGTGTTCAACACTCATTATGACTCTGGGGTTTTATAAAAAGAACAGTTAATGTTCCCTCATCGCACACGTGAGGAGCACGTGGCGCGCTTGGCGCTGAGCGCCAGACTTAGAGCGCTAAGGCGCTTCCTGTGAGATAGCGCACATGTGAGGAGCACGTGGCACGCTTGGCGCTGAGCGCCAGTCAATGAGTGTAGAGCGCTCTTTGTTAAATAGCGCACACGTGAGGAGCACGTGGCGCGCTTGGCGCTGATCGCCAGATAATGAGTGCAGAGTACTTCTTGTGAAGTAGCGCACACGTGAGGAACACGTGGCGCGCTTGGCACTGATCGCCAGATTTGGGTGCAGAGCACTCCTTGTGAAATAGCACACACGTGAGGAGGCCGTGGCGCGCTTGGCACTGAGCGCCAGTTAATGAATGCAGAGCGCTCCTTGTGAGACAGCGCACACGTGAGGATCACGTGGTGCGCTTGGCGCCGAGTTCCAGTTAATGAGTGCAGAGCATTCCTTGTGAAATAGCGCACATGTGAGGAGCACGTGGTGCGTTTGACGTTGAGCACTAACCTTGAAGTGCTGGGCGCTTCTTTAAATTGGAGCGTTAGGGCTCTGCGGTGCTGTGCGTCAGACTTGGAGCGCTGAGGCGCTTCTTTTAGGCAGCTTTGATCAGTTCTGCGTTCTGAAAATTAAACTCTCGTTTATAAGAGACTTTGTCTCATGGATCTGAGAACTATGTTCTTCTCTTTTTTATGAGATACTATGATCTCTTTATTTTTATGAAAGACTTCGTCTTTATTTTATAGATTTATGATCTGAAGAGAATTAAGTTTTTCTCCCTCCCTTTTTATGATGAGATGTTCCAATATCTTTTTGTGAAAGACATCTGTCTTATAGATCTATAATATAGAAAGAGAACTAAGTTCTTCTTCCCTTTGATGAGATACTTTGATCTCTCTGTTTTATTTACCTTGAAAAAATTCTTCTTCCGAGAGCTTGCTCTTCTCTTTGAAATTTCTTAAAGTTTGTGTGGGGGGGGGGGGTTCTGTGCAAGACTTGAAGTCTTCGGTCCTTTATATAAGGGAGGCTGATTTGTTGAATCAGTTGAAAAGATCTTTTCTCTAATTGATTTGGGTATATTTCCCACCGTTGGATCTTTGATCGTAGGGCCTCTGTTTTACAGAAGACAATCTTCTTGTTTTTAACAAGATTGGGAAAATCTTTTCCAATACAGAACTTATTCTGTATCTTGGTGATTTTTAATCACCATTGGATCTTTGATCCAATGGTGCTCTAATTTTCAGAGGTAATTTGATGATTTTTAGTCATCTCTGTTGGATCTTTGATCCAATGGTAGGGAACATTTAGTTCCAGTGCTAGCATTCTCGTGCTTTGCACGTGAGCGCTGCATCAGAGTCTTTGACTATTGGTGCTAGCGCGCTTAGCGCTAGCGCTCTCATGCTTTGCATGTGAGTGCTGTATTAGAGTCTTTGACTCTTAGCGCTGGCGCTCTCGTGCTTTGCACGTGAGCGTTGCATCAGAGTCTTTGACTCTTAGCGCTGGCGCTGCTAGAGCGAGCGCTCTCGTGCTTTGCACGTGAGCGCTGTATCAGAGTCTTTGACTCTTAGCGCTGGCGCTGCTAGCACCAGCGCTTTTATGAAGCGCTGCTTCATTTCAAATTTCAAAATTTGAACAGAGTTTTGCTCTGATTGGGAGAAACAAATGCCCCCTCCACCGTTGCGCTCACGTGGCTTACACGTGAGTGCAGCCGTGGCAGCATCTCCTCTATTGGGTCAACTTAGAAGTTGAAATGGCTCTCAGTGCCTATAAATAGGGCCTTTGGCCCTTGAGATGATCTCTGTTCATATTCTTGTTTTCTCTTGAGAATTAATTCTCTTTCAGAGCATAGCTCTTTGTCTTAATAACTCTCTTAGAGACAGAACCCTGTCAAAAATTTTAGGTAAAGAATAAATCTTTGAAGGGATTACTTCATAATCTAGGGTGTCACCCATTAACAGAGCCTTACTCTTTTCATATCATAGATCTAAAGAAATTTTTAGGGTTTTCTTAACAGAGCTTTGCTCTTTTGAAATCATAGATCTAAAGAGATCTTTCTTAGGGTCTCTTAACCCATTAAAGAAGAACTCTTAGAGTTCATCTTGCAGATCTTAAAGATCTCAGAGTTTTTAACTTAGTAAAGCTTTGCTTTCAGGGTTTTTGATAGATTCTTCCATCTTCTTCACAGAGTATCGCTCTTTAGAATTTTGGGGGGAATTTTATTCCCTTCATCATTAATTATGACAGATGTCATATCTGTTGTAGAGCGCTGCTCTCAAGGGAGATTTACTCCTTGGCCCAAGGGGCCCTCATTAAATGAGAATCTTTTTAGGATTTCCTCATTTAATGACTGTCTTATCAAATGATGAGACTGTTTTTCGACATCATCTAGATTGTATGGGTCCCCTTTGGTCCCTTTCCACTGCATTGCAGTGTGGTATGAATTTAAAGTACCAAGTGACAAAACTTAAACTGTAGTATTGACGGCTAATTTTTGTTCTTTTTCGCGCAGGTACTATGTCTTTCGACATTTCTTTCCCATTCGTCCGTTCGGAAAGCGGATTCCCTGAAGCGTCTGTGGACAGGAAAGTCTTCGCGTTGATCAAAGATCACGACCTGGAGCAAAAGAATCTTCATTTATGGGGAACATGGTATAGTCAGATCATCAGGGGTCAGCGGAGCTTTTCTTGCGCGGCACCTTCGGAGCCTATTTCAACAATCCCTTATATTGATGCACCTCCGGTGAACTATGCCGTGGAGGAGCTCAACTGGACCTCAGAGGGTTGCCTTCAACCCTCTCTGGCCGCGATACCTATACAGCCGCCGACGGCTTTGGATACTCTGGTGCGGCGTATATGTCAGGGCGAGTCACGCCCTTGGGGATAACCGTACATGATAGGCCTAACTCCTCGTCATCCAGCTGGGTATTTTCAATAGGCCCGCTACATTTTGTCGGCTAAAAGATCGTTGCTGCTGAGGCTTGGGTTGTACCCTGCCGTTTATGCATCCCTCTTCCAATATTCCACACTTCCTGCATGGTGGATCAAGGCTTTTCTGGAGCAATAGAATATTCTATCCCACACCTTCATTTTGTTAGATCGAGAAGTCTCAATATTTTTAGAGGAGTTTGCAGAGATCTCTGGCTTACCCGTCAGGGGAGAACACTACGAGGAGTTGCTTCTTCCGGACGAGTATATCTTTGCCACCAAATTAGTGGTAATGGGTCTTACCCCGGAGAACGCCATTCAACACTAATTCCCGAGCTTGATCAAGGTGTTGAATATATATGAAACTCTATTTCTGGAATCCGGAGGGCATGGAGTCAGCTACGCAGACTTCATCGCTCGCTTTATTTGTCCGGAAGCCTTATCGAAGCAAGCTGCACTGTTCGCCAAGCTTGACGATCCGTTTGGTTTTGGTTTAGATAACCAACCGACAGCGGAGGCGGATTTAAAAAGTTTCTTTAGTCCGGCTGCTCCTGTCGTTCCCTTCGCGGAGCTTGCTGCTCCGGACGTCGATGAAGAGACGTTCGTGCTGGGGTTCATTGGCTTATGGCTGAACTGGTTCGTGCTTCCAATGCACCCTTGTTATATGAGGCCATCATTCTTTTACCCGGCCCATCGTATGGTTGCGGGAATGCAAGTGGCTATCGGGATTGCTGGATTGGCACACCTGTACCATGGTCTCAGCTTAGCGGCGGACACCACTCAGCCGGGGGTACAGCCCGTCACTTTCTCGCTGCATTATTTTACGTCATGGATCGAGCTGCACGTACTTGGCTCTTTTGGTGCCGATAAAAAACCTCGTTTCTTCGACAGTTACAACTTCCTTCGGATTATGCGCCTAGTTGACGCGTCTGTTTTAAATCCGTCACAGCGGGAGGGTAAGGGTTTGCTCCTTCGTCCACGTATGGTTGGAGATGGCATGACCTTTGTCGATAAGGTTTTCACCATCGGCAAAGAATCCGCAAAAACGGTGCAGCCTCTGCGCAATACTTTTAAAGATGGGGCATCTACCTTGAAAGCTCGGGAGATTCGTCATCTATATTCAATCAGGCCGGGCTTTCTCGTGTTTAGGCAGAATGATTCGGCGTTGTTCATGAGGTACAACCCGCACCGTTTCGCCCAGCAATCAGGCTATAATCAAGGCGTCCCGCTCAAGGCCTTCCTAGCTGAGCCAGCTGCCACAGAAGAAGGCATTCGCAACGCATTACACCATTTTATGCGGTTGAACACCGGCTCCAATTTCTTTATGAGTGAGCCGAGTTGCGTTCCGCGAATCTTGAACTCCTATGTGGCGTGGTATCAGCATTCGATAGGCGCCGTTATTAGGGAAGAAAAGCGATTATTGCTTGATCGCAAGGGCACCGCCCCCGCTGGTAATCCATCCGTTCCCTTGAAGCGACGAACCATCGTCCGTCCTCCCTTGAGAGAAGCTGTTGCGGCTGTGGTACCACATGTTATGCCTGAGCTTCCCCTATCCCGCGTTCCTGCAGAAACGGTAATTGTGGCATCTCCCGAGTCTGGCGTAGGTGCAGAGATTGGGACTCGCTGCCCGAAGTTGCCCGCCAAGCGCAAACTTGTGTTATCAGCTGCCGGTACTCGCTCACAGAAGAAGAAGAAATCGCTCTTCTATGGACGTTGCATTTGGCCAGGAGCCTCATGCCCCTTACAGCGAGGGCCTAAGTGAGTACGGGACCAACGAGGGTTTATTTATGGTGCCGGATGATACCGATCTAGAGGCTGCCACCACGGTTTCGGAGCAACTAGCTCGCAATGAGGCAGCACTAATCACCATCGCGCAATCAGGTATGCTTCAGTCATATCTTTTTGCGGCTATTTTAATTATCATGGTTTGACTGACGCTTTCTTCTTCAACAGGTATCTCCGCTGAAGAGGCTCTCGCAGCTTCCCTCAAGACTTTTAAAGAGGAAGAGAGGCTTCGCGCTTCCTTGGGCCTCGGTATATTTCGGCTCATTGTGCCTTCGTTCCCTTTTTCTTCATGGGTAGTCTAACCCTTCTTTTTCATCTTATTGCAGGGACTACCTCAACTCAGGTTATCCCGAGTGCAGTGCCGACCCCGTAGGATGGCGTGGCAACGCTTCCAGGGCCGGCTGCCGAAGTCCCAGCTCCCCCAGTATTGCCAAAAAAGGCTTCGCTTAAGCAGCCGATGACGGACACCGTAACGGCTCCAGAGGTAGCTCATGGGCCGGACGATGACATCACTTTGACGGAGGTCTTGAGGAGGTCTTTTCTTACTGCCAAGGCTGACAAGAAGCGCAGAAAGCGCGCAGCGAGGGAATGTGATGTCAGCTTGGCCGTGGGTGCAGGTTCAAGCGCCATTCCATCTGTCACTATTTCTTCCGAAGACGCCCCAGCTGCCATGTCTACCGTCCATAGACAAATGGTGCGCGCGGCTTGGGAAGAAGCCGAAAAGTCGTCCCAAGGTAACATAACGCTGAGTTTTTTTCTTAGAATTTGATCTTCAAATTCTTACATACCATATCCTACAGGGCCAAGTCCTGATGATAAGATAGTAGGTGAGATGACGGCAACCACCGAGCCTGAAGCGGTTACTCTCTCTCAGGAGTCCGGGACCGTCCAAACCGCCGCTCTTTCCCTCTGCGGTTCCCCGCCATCGCCTGGCATTGTGAGTGTCACGATGGCTCTTATAGAATCAGTGGATGAAGCCACTGGTGCTGAAACCATTCTACTGAAGGAGCGAAGAAACCGCAACGCCGAGTGATGCTTCCGTTGCAATTTTGGCTGATGACCCATTAGGTGGGTTTCGGGTCACTATTTATTTTCTATTTCGCAATCCTTTTCAGTTTTTTCTGACGGTGTTTTATTTGTAGGTGTAGCGAACATTGATATTGTGTCATCTGAAACACTTGCGGTCGCTGCCATGACGGTTGCTCCTTCGCCTTCTTCTATGTCTTCCAAGATGCTGGAAGGTATAGATTGGTGATCCATTTAATTGAACTATGACCGCCGTCTTTCTTATACTGACCATATATCATTGCAACCATACAGGAGTTCTCTTTGATCATCTGTATCAAGTGCTGAACCCGCATTTCTCCTTCCAGTCCGAAGTCACTTTGCCTGCTGGTGCCGGTGGGTATAGTTTTTAACCGACGTCCTTTCCTTTCTTTGACAGGCGACCCTGCTGTTGTTAATTTTAAATTGATTGCAGCACTACAAATTGAAGGACGGGACGAGAGAATTGTCGCACCACTAGTACTCCCAACTCCATTGTTCGTGCATTTTCTTTATCTCTTGAGCCGACATTTGATCATAATTCGTTTTGCAGCAATCGCACCGGCTCTTGCTCCGTTCGAGTCTCGCATCCTAATGCCGGCAGGGCCCTTTTCTAGACGTCCATCTTCTAAAGGTGCTGTGACCAGCTTGTGTATGTTGAGCGAATACGTCGAGGAGCTTGATGTGGAGGCCCCTATCGCTGCAGATTTTGCTGCCGAGGTTAATCCAATGCTGGCGACGCTTGTGAACTTCTATAATGAAGGCGTCGTTGAGTCTTGCGTTAATCACTGCAGGAAGATTGAGGCCTGCCTGCATGAGCTTGAGGTTAGGCATCCTGCTCCTGAGATTCTAGCTCTGAACTCCTAGCAGGCTGCATGGGTTGAGCAAAGTGCCCTTTTCCTACGCCATTTCGAACAAGAGGCGATCCTCAAGCGAAAGGAACATGAGGCGACTTCCGCTGAGTCTGTCTAATTGCGTGCCCAGGTCAAAGCGAATGTTGCGCAGCTGAACTCCATCTTTGAAAACCTTCAACGATGTATTTCTGACGGGCTGCTGCTGAGGAAAAAGCTTGACTTTACTGAGCAGGTCACGCAGAGTCAGGAGGTCGTTCAGCAGGAAATTGATGAGAAACTTTCATCCTGTCTGCAGCAACGGGCCCAAGTCGAAGCGGAGCTGGCCGCGGTGGCTGATCGCGAAAAGGAGCTGAGAGGAGCGCGCGAGCAACTGGCTGATTTATTGAAAACGCCTCCTTCTCAGTAGCTGCCTTTGTATCGATTGTACATTTGTAACTTATGAATAACATGTATTCATTTCATTTTTTTTTATTCCACTCATTTTCATATGATGTAACCTGTATCCAGTTGAATTCATGAATAAAGGACACATTTCTTTTCTATCTTGTGTTATCGCCTTCTTTTCTTTACTTTGTTATCATGTGATTTTAGCAAATTTAGCCTGTAGATAGTAGATAATAGTTCATCTTGAACTCTTTGTAGGGTAGTGATGGCTTAGGAAACAGGTTCAAATCTGTCGTCTAAGACTTTTCAATTTTATGAGCCATGAGGGTCTCATAAAGATTTTTCTCCCTACGAGTCGTGAGGATCTCGTAGGTGTATTTTCTCCTTAGGAGTCATGAGGACTCCTACGTGCGTTTTCTCTTGAGAGTCGTAACGATCTCACAAGAGAGTTTTCTTCCTTACAAGTCGAGAGGACTTGTAAGTGATTGATGAGTTGACTTGTCCCCGAATCGAAGCGTTGCTTTGACGGGGAGGTTGAGGGTTGACTTTCTCCGTTTTCTATGGTGTCAGGATTGACTTTCTCCTTTTTCTACAGTGTTGGGGGTTAACTTTCTCCGTTTTCTAGGGTGTCGAGATCGATTTTCTACGTTTTCTACGGTGTCGGGGATTGACTTTCTCCGTTTTCTACGGTGTCGGGGATCGACTTTCTCCGTTTTCTATGGTGTCGGGGGTTGACTTTCTCCCTTTTCTACGGTGTCGGGATCGACTTTCTCCGTTTTCTACGGTGTTGGGGATTGACTTTCTCCGTTTTATACGGTGTCGGGATCGACTTTCTCCGTTTTCTACAGTGTCGGGGGGTTGACTTTCTCCGTTTTCTATGGTGTCAGGAATCGACTTTCTCCGTTTTCTACGGTGTCGGGGGGTTTACTTTCTCCGTTTTCTATAGTGTCGGGAATCAACTTTCTCCGTTTTCTACGGTGTCGGGGATCGACTTTCTCCGTTTTCTACGGTGTCGGGGATCGACTCTCTCCGTTTTCTACGGTGTCAGGAGTCGACTTTCTCCGTTTTCTATTGTGTCGGGGGTCGACTTTCTCCGTTTTCTACGGTGTCGGGGATCGACTTTCTCCGTTTTCTACGGTGTCAGGGGTTGAATTTCTCCGTTTTCTACGGTGTCGGGGGTTGACTTTCTCCGTTTTCTACGGTGTTGGGATCGACTTTCGGTTGTCTGTGAACCACAGAGTCTTGGAACTAGGGACTTTGCCGTGGCTCCGATTGGTGGTGTTACGTCCGTATTCTGCTGGAATGAGGGGGAACGCCGTTGATGATCTGTAGGCTGTAGATATCGCCGTCGAGATCTGACTCTCCGTTTGAAAAAGCCTGGTGGAGAAATGTGGTTCCCTTTTTGTTTATGCCCATGGATTGTATACAGAGGTCGGTATGGACTCGCCTACAGGTCAAAAAGTTTCATTTCATTTTTTTTATTTCTTTCCACGATGCTTTATCATTTTAGCTTTTTGTATCGCGAAAGTCGCGATTGCCCAATCATTTCGGCTATTTTTTTTTACTCGCTACTTTTTATTGCGAGTTGTCCAATCATTTCGGCTATTTTTGTATGCATATATTTTACTTGCTGATTTTGTTGTAAGTTGCCTCATCATTTCGGCTATTTCATATGCATTTTTGGCTCGCTGATTTTTATCGCGAGTATAGAACTTGGGATCTGATACTGATTTAGGCATCAGTATCGGTATAACTGGGATATTGCCAGGAGCGAATCATCACTTGCCGTTGTCGATTCGAACAAAGGTGGCTTAGCAAATAGGGTTAAGGTCCTGTTGACTAAGGCTTTTGACTTCATGAGCTGTAAGGGTCTCATAAAGGTATTTCTCCCTATGAGTCGTGAGGATCTTGTAGGTGCGTTTTCTCCTTAGGGGTCGTGAGGACTCCCAAGTGCGTTTTCTCTTGTAAATCATAAGGATCTTACTAGAGTGTTTTCTCCTTATAAGTCGAGAGGACTTACAAGGGTCATTCACCATGTGGGGATATCACTCGTTGCTGGTGGGACTCTGTTGGGGAAATGTTTATTTGTGCCATGGATTGTATACAAGGGTCAATATTGAAACGCTTGTAGGGCAATGTTGGGGTGTATGATGGCTTAAGAACAGGTTCAGATCCCTATACCTTAAGGCTTTTGAATCCTATGAGCCATGAGGGTCTCATAGGGGAATTCTCCTTACGAGTCATGAGGATATCGTAAGTGTAACTTCTCCTTAGGAATCATGGGGATCCCTAAGTGTCTTTCTCCCTTGTAAGTCGTAAAGATCTCACGCAGGTATTTTCTCCTTACAAGGTCGAGAGGATCTTGCAAATGTCTTTTATCGAGATGAGCCCTTTCGGGTTTTCACAAAACTCGCCGGTAGCCCTGCTATTTTTTACTCACGGAGCCCTTTCGAGTTTTCATCCGTGCCCATTTCGCTTATGGACGTACCATTTTTTTTTCTTTTCTTTTTTTCTTTTCTTTTTATTATATTTTTTTTGCGTCAACGTTAGGATGCTGCGGTTCGTAGTAGTTTACAGACGTTTCGGTCAGCTTGCTTCTTCCAGTCCTAGGCATCTTAGCCACAGAGAGTCAAATGATCTCTTATATAGAGTATTATTGACGAAGGTAAAAGACAAAGCTCGTTTCATGAGCTGATGTCTTAAGGACGCGTCTTCAGGTGTTCAACGGAATTTGAAGTAGTCTATAAAGACTTCTCTTCAATCCTTAACCTTTTCCTGGTCCTCTATTTGTAGGGTTGTCTCCTTGGTCGCTTCCTTTTCTACAGACGACTCCGGAGATATTTCGGCTGGTGCAAGAACTTGACGGCTTTGTACAATGATCCTTATGTCATCGAGATTTTTGTCAGCCAGTTCTTTAGCGAGCTTGGTTAATGCATCCTCTTTGCTATTCTCCGTACGCGGAATGCTTTCCAGAGTGTAGGAGGGAATTTGAGTCAGCAGTTGCTGCACTCTCTCGCCGTACTTTACCAACTCTGGTTTGCACGTTTGATAGTTGCCGTTCACTTGACTAACGACCAGTTGGGAGTCTCCGTATATGAGGAGGTTTTCGATTCCCATATCGACAGCGATCTCAAGACCTGCTATCAAAGTTTCATATTCAGCTTCATTGTTTGTCCTCAGCTCTGTTAAGGAGAAGGCAAAGCGCATTACCCCTCCTTGCGGAGTCACGAAGATAAGGCCTACCCCAGATTTGATTATAGGGGTGTTGTGTTATCGCTTCTTCATAGAAGATGCTCCGTCGAAATAGAGTTCCCATCGGGTATCACTCCCTCCTTTCTCCCCGTCAATCGTGTCAAACGCGTTCTCGTCCGGCAACTCGCAATTTAGGGGTGAATCGGCGGGTATCGGGTGCTCAGCGAGGAAGTCGGCGATGGCCTGGCCTTTCACTGCCTTGAGGGAATGATAAGTTATCGAAAACTCTATCAAGAGCAGGGCCCATTTAGCGAGTCGTCTTGTTAGTATGGCTCTTGACATCAAATACTTGAGAGAATCCACTTTTGATATGAGATGGACCTCATGCGCCAAAGCATAATGCCGATGCTTCGTTATCACGAAGATTAACGCCAGGCAGTGTTTTTCGATGGGGGAGTAGTCGTTTTCTGCCCCCCGGAGAACTCGACTCAAATAGTAGAGGGCTCTCTTCTTCCCTTGGTCGTTCTCCTATGCCCATAGTGCGCCTAAAGAACCCTCAAGGGCTGTTGTGTACAGGATGAGAGGCTTTCCCTTGACTGGAGCGGTCAGCGCCGACGGATTCTGCAGGTATTGCTTAATTTCGTTGAGTGCACTCTGGCATTTACGATCCCAGACGAACAGGTTCCCCCTCTTCATTAGGTGACTGTAGGGGCGGCATTTGCTGGAGAAGTTAGCTATGAACCATCGGATATATGCGAGTTTTCCTTGGAGGGACCGCGGTTGCTTGAGAGTTCTTGGCGGAGGCATTTCCATAATCGCCTTGATTTTTGACGGGTTTATTTCGATGCTCCAATACCGTACAATGAATCCTAGGAATTTGCCGGAGGAAACTCCAAACGCGCACTTGAAAGGGTTCATCTTCATATTGTATTTCCGAAGATGTTGGAACACTATCTTCATATGCTCCCAATGCTCCTCATGCGATTTACTTTTTACCACGAGGTCGTCAATATAGCACTCGACGATTTCGTGTATGAGGTCATCGAAAATCTTCGTCATGGCCCTCTGATAGATGGCATCAGCGTTCTTCAGACCGAAAGGCATCATTTTGTAGCAGAATATACCCAAAGGGGTCCGGAAAGCGGTATGCTTGTGGTCTTTGGGATGCATCTTTATTTGATTATACCCTGATGAGCCGTCCATGAAGGAGAAGACTTTGTGAGTGGATGTATTGTCTATCATCAGCTCGGTGACCGGTACGGGAAAGTCATCCTTTGGACAGGCTTTGTTGAGGTCTCGAAAGTCTACGCAAATGCGTACTGTCCTATTTTTCTTCATCACTGGAACAATATTGGTGATTGAACCTCTTGGATGAAGCCGGAGTTGATTAGCTTCTTGACCTCAGTGTTGATGCTCATTTCAAGTTCGAGCCGCATTCTTCTTGGCACTTGTTTGATTGGCTTGACGTCCGGTGATATCCCCAACTTGTGGACGGCTATTTCTGGATCTAATCCCGGCATCTTGGAATAGTTCCACCCTAATCAGTCTTTATACTGCATAAGCACGTCTTTTAGCGTAGTTACCTGTTCTTTAGACAACAGCTCACTGACGAACGTTGGCCGCGGGTCACTTGCCGTTCCCAAGTCGATTTTTCTTATGTTATCTGCAGTAGTATGTATTCTATCTTCCAGCTCTTTTGGCGCTGGTGGAAACTCTGAGATCACCTCGTCATCATTGTTTTCGAAGTACCAGGGGAAGTCAGCCATATCCTCGCGTACTCCTTCTTCTGACAGCGTTATCGCGTGACAGGTACGAGATCGCTTCCAAGACCGATGTTGATCCGGCTCTACTCTCACTGCATACATGGCTTTCGGTTCATGCTTCTGTGGCGGGGTTACCCTCCAACTGCTGGATAAAGCGAACATGCCTTACTGATACTGGTTTTCTACCCAGTCTTAGAATGTGAAGCAGTTTTCGAAAGGATGTCCTATCGCTAGGTGATAGGAGCAATAATCCGGGTGAGAGACCTCATTTGCTTGCTCGGGGTGTTTGGATTCCGGGAGCGTAATCATTTGATGTTTCATGACAAGACCGAATATCTTGCTTGTCTTTTCTTGGGGAAAAGAATATGCTCGACCCATCTTCTTTATAAGAGACGAATCCCGGCTGCTCAATTCTCGATCGTGTGGCTTCTTGGACCCGCTTTGCCGCTGTTGAACGTTTTTTCCGTTCTTTAGCTTATTTTTACCTCTACGTCGGGTTTTCTGTATGACGGGCTGGCGATGAAGAGCATCGTTATTCTCCGCAGCCTGCTGAAGGAGGCGCTGTGTCCTGGTTTTCTCGTAAATGGCCATTTCACGGTTGTGGTCATCCCGGACCTTTTGACCCGCCTCCCTTATTAGCTTGTCCATCTTTTCTTCAAATGAGGGACTTGGCATTTTTACGGTGGGATCTCGTTTTGGTTCAACAGCAGTGTCTTCTAACAGAGCGTCCCCTTCTTCATCTAAGTCATGTATAACGTAGCAGCCATTGGATCGTTTCCATTCTCCCATTGGACAATTTTCGCTGAGTTCCGCGGACATTCCAGATCCTGTTGTAGAACTGAGCTGGTCGAGCAGTCTGTTTGAAGGGTATGCCTTGGCACCGCAACAGCCTTTTTAATCCTTCTGTGTAGTATCTGGGCAGACGGATGGGGTAGAGTCTGTCAAGCGTAGAATTGGCACCATGCCAGATTTCTTTCTCCACTTTGGTTTCCATGGATCGATAAAAGAGGATCGCCTTTTCATCTTTTCACCTAGGAGGAACGTAGAGCGTCTGTAGTTCTTGCACACTATAGGTATCAAGTGCGTCGAACTCTTTGTAATGCTTTTGTGGAACCATGGCGATTTGCAAACTCCGTTCATCGCTAGTGAAGGCTCGTATTGATGGCCGAATAGAAAATACTGCATTGACCTCATCTTCAGAGTCGCTGCCGAAGATCAACATAGGGGTAGATGGTCTAGGCTTGTTACATTGGGGCGGTCCCGAATAGACTATCTTTTCTTCCTCCTCGGTATCGCTTCCGAAGACCGGAATAGTGGTGATAGCTTTTTTCTTATTCTCCGGTTTATGGAATCTTTCCGTGTCTTCAAAGTCTGGCAGGAAATACTTTGCATCCTCGTACTTTCGGACTTCATTTACGGAAAATGGGTTCAGTTCCCCTGTCACGGTGTACTCGAGACCATCTTTGAAATACTTCATAAACTGATGTTGTGTAAAAGGGATGATGTTGTACTCGTGTAACCAAGGCCTGCCGAGCAAAGCAGTGTAGCAAGTCTTGGCGTCAATGACATGAAATTTGATGTCAGTGACGAGCAGCCCAAAGCGTAACGTCAGTATCACAGGCCTGAGCGTCCGTGATGACTAGGAGTCAAACCCGGAGATAGTGATTTTATCCCGAGCGAGGTGTTGAACGCTCATGCAGATTTCTTTTAACACCCTCATATTTAGAAGGTTGACAGAGGACCCATTATCAACTAGGATCTTCCCTATCTTGATGTCATGGCAGTATCCGGTGACGTACAAGGGACGGTTGTGCTCGCATGTTCTAAGGAGGAGATCTTTGTCGCCGAAAGTGACGTCAACAGTGTGCATTTCTTCCAGCTCTTCTTTCATCTTTTCTTCGGTAAGGAAATCTTGGAACTACTCGGGCTCTTGTAGTGCCTTGATCAAAGAATCTCTCGCCTCTTTAGATAGTAGAAAGGCATCGAGAATGCTTAGCTGCAAGGGTATTTTCCTTAGGTGTACCAGAACGTTGTAATCCATCTTGTTTTTCTTTGGTGGGTCCTTGGCTGTCAGCTCTTTGACGACTTGATCATCGAGGGCGATATCTTCAGGGACTTTTTCCTTCCCTTTATCTTTTTTGTTCGATCCCTTGTTTGTGGGTCTGAGATTCGGTTCGGGTAACGTGCGATTATGCAGCAGAATGTTCTCGCAGGCCTTCATCTCTTCTGTTTCGGAGATGGATTCCTTGAAGAGAGGGCCGAGGGCTATTTCTTTATCGAATCGCTCCCGAAGGTGAGAACTTGCGATTCCTTGCTATCAACCATGTGACAGTTGCCGGCAGTTCTTTTATGCTCATCAGTCGTGCTTCTCACGATGAGTCTTACGCTTCAATCGCCTGACGTGTTGTCGGTGGGCAACATATCCCTGCCACCAGTTTTTAAAGGCATTGCACTCTTCGGTGGGGTGCGCAATCCTTTGATGGTATAAGCAGTAGCTAGGATGTACATCCGCTTCGTCAAGGTGTATCCCGCCAGGAGTGTTTCCTTTGGATGATGGTAGCTTCATTCCCATTGACAGGGCTTTAGCGAACCGTTTCCTTGCCTTAAGCCTGCTTTTATCTGCCGTAAGCATGCTTCGGTCTGGTTGGAGTGCTTCAACCCTTTTGTCCAGCCATCGATGTTTGGCTTTTTCAAATATGGCCATTTTGCGCTCTCGTTCAACTTTGCTCTTTTGACAGGCCTCGTTCAGCAACATGTCAATCATCTCGTCTGACGGTTCTAGGAGTTCCGGTTCGGGATCTGCCCCCGGTTTCTCTGTATCAGGAGCTTTTTCACCATCTATTGATGAATGAAAGATCACGTGGCAGCTCACCACGTAGTTCTCAGGTTCATCTGACGAGTCTTCTCCCCTCTCATTGTCATCATCTTCGTCCTCAAGGATGTGGTCGAGAAACTCTTGGAGCGTGACCGGGGTTCGCGCCTTCTGGTTATATTCTTCCAGTGCATCGATATGTCTTTGCATGTTTGTGCGCTTGTCATCAGGCTTCACGGGCTTTTTGGTCTTCTTATTCTTTTTTGAAGACTTTGACGACCAGGCATGGTCGTTTTGACTATCACTACCAATTCTTAGCGTTGGGCGTGGCTTCAGCATTCCCTCGATGACCTCGGGTTCCAGCGGACTTTTCAACCTGATCGCCGGGCATGTTTGGAGATCTTTCAGCATTCTTTTCGTTTTGGCTGAAAGAGCGACCTCCCATGGAGCTTCTTCTACAAAAGAGCAATATGCCCCTAGTGTGTCCACCTTTTTAAGAGTGTGCGGCTGGGGTGGGATTACCCTTCAATTTTCAGATAACGCGAATTTGCCTTGCCGGTACTGGTCCTCAATCCAGTTTTTGAAGACAAAGCAATCTTCGATTGGATGGCCCTTTATTCGATGGTAGAGGTAATAGTTGGGACTGTTGACGTCACCGGGCTGCAGTGGGCATTTTGGATCCGGCAAGGTGATGAGCCTATTGCGCACCGCCAGCTTGAACAGTCTCCTCATTTTATCCCGAGGAAACGAATAAGGGCGCTTCAGCTTCTCATTAAAGAATCTCTGTCTGTCGTCTTGGCAATCAGTTGCTTTTGGACCACTGGGCTGCTGCTGAGCATTGGCGACGAAGGTCGCTTTCCCTTTCCCCTTTTTATTTCGAGGTTCCATCTTCGAAGAAGATGGTCTATGACCCATCTGTCCATTTGGGCCAGCTTGAATCAAGGTCTGAAAGGTAGTCGGCTTGAAAAATATCATGAACTGGGATATGGTCGCCTGCGGATCAAGAGTACCCACGAACATGCCTACCGCAGGAGCTTCCTCGATGCGCTGTTCGCACTTCGACCATAGATTCCGCCACTGTATCGCGTACTGAACCCATGTTTTGCCTGGCTTCACCCTGGTGTTAATTAATGTCGTGATTGGGGTGCGTTTGCTAGCGCTTGCGAACCTTTTTGTAAACATTAACTCCATTTCTGCGAATGTCTTAATGGAGTCGTTCGGGAGCTCAGAGTACTATTCAAACGCTGTCTCCGACAAGCTGCCAACGAATTGGCGAAGCAGTAGCTTATCGTCACCTCCGGTGTTGCCGCACAGAGCCCTGAATTGAGCAACGTGCTGGTGTGGATTCCCCGTCCCTTTATATACATGGAATTTAGGGATCGTATACCCCGGCGGGTACTTTATTTGATCGTACCAACCCGGATAGGGTCGCCCAGTCTTGACGATTTGGCCAGCGGCTTCGTTCGCCTGATGAGCTCGTATCTGTTGAGCGATATAGTCATCCAAGGTGGCTTTGGATGGTCTCCTCTTTGGCTGCTGATAGAGTTGGAAGAGGGTTCGATGTCTCCCCTCTGTCGTCTTCAAGGATAATCGGAGGATCTTCAGCTGGAGGATCCGGCTGTATCATCATCCCGACCATATCTTGGAATAAAAGCGCCATTTGTTTTATGTTGGACGCTTGTTCCGCGGCTTCTTTGTCTTTCCTCTCGAGCGTTCTTCGGAGGAATTCGGCATCAGTTTCTTGTTCTTGACGCTGTTCCGACGATATTTCTGGGCTTTCTTTTGGCCCAGTGAGTGCGGCCATCCTCGTTAGCATCTCTTGGAGCTTTTGTTGTTGTTGCTCCTGAGCCTTTGTTACTGAACGGGTGAGCGGTCGGTGATCCGTAGAAGCACGGCTTTCCTCTTTTCCGGAAGCCATATAAACAGTATGAACTACCATGCCCCCAGACTTAGGGCGTTTGGATTCAATGTCCTTACGATTCATGACAGACGTAAGGGTCTTCTCCGGCCTTCTCCTTTTGTGGATGGTTGAAGTTGCGGGAGCTGTTGATGTAGGCACCTGTGCAGACGACACCTTTCGTGGCGTGGCGGAGGGATGGTCCCCTTCTTGCTGAATCTTTATTTTCTTGGATTGACGGGAGTAGTCCTTGTCGATTACTGAGTCTTTGACCCTTCGCCAGACCCTGTGAATTTTTTAGGACAGCCGCTGAGGGGGCTGTTCTGGCTTTGTCTTTATAGCATTCTCCACAGGTAGAGGAGATCTTTTCAGCACGGCAGTCGGAGAGTTCTTGCAGACTCTCCTGAGTGGTTCAAAGCTGTTCCCAGTTGGAACAGCAGCGTCAACTTCCATCGTTGGAGCTGGCAGGGTAAGTCCAGATGGAGAATTACCCCCAGCTTTCCTCACTCGGCGCCAGTGGCAACGTCGAGCGTGTCGAGCGGATGGGACCACCTCTGCTGTTGGATGAGCTTCCTCATGCCCCCTGCTTTGAGGAGAGGCTGTTATTGGCGCTAGCCTATCGAAGACTGACGTCCGTTGAGAGGGGATAGTCGGTCTTGCGAAGGCCGACTTTCGAACAGGGGAAGCGGCCTTGGTGACTCCGCCTGGAGCGGGAGTTAGAGCTGACAGTCTAGCAAAGACTGATCCCTTTGCAGGAGGGGTCGCTTTGACGATTTCCTCTACTTGAGCCGGAATGGCTATCCGCTTTGGGATAACCCCTTCGGGTATTACGGGCTTCTTCATGGGCCCGTTGGAGCTTTGGCTTAATCTATTAAAAACCGAGGCGTTGGATTTGGGCGACCCGTTGAGAGCGGTCGCGGTAGTTGCAAGCCGATCAAAGACCGACCTCTTCAAACCTTCTTGCAACGGCAGTGGGGCGTTGAAGCTCATTGGTGGGAGCATGGTCCTAAAGAACAGCCCAGTGGTGGTTTGCGTCACCTGTTCCACTGGCATCGTGAAAACGGAGGCCGCCTGAGGCCCGTAGGTCACTCCTCCTGCAAGGACGGAGCGGGAGTTGTTGCAATTGTTGCAGCTGGAGCAATTAGAAGCCATTGATCTTCTTTTTCTGCACGGAGCAAGACACAAAATCTTAGTACCTCGAATCCAGGGGCAACCATATTAAACCGCAATTCGTTCACGAAACATGACACATGAAGTGTGGAGTGGAAAGAGGAAAAGGTCCCACCGGGCATGCCAGAATCTGTTTACCACCGAAAGCTGGAAAGACAAATGTCTTGCATGAATTTGGGGGCAGATGCTATTTGGTTTTATCTGTCCACCTCTCCGATGATGTCAAGTTGATTTATGACACCATGTATTGGAGGTTTAGACGGATGCGGCCGATGTAGCAGACTTCATCAGATTCCCCTCATTGTGAGGGGTTTTTTGATTGTGGGGACGCTCTTCCCTGCAGGCGCAAGCCCCCGCAGTTAATTACGCTACCGTATCGCGGTAACCACTTTCTCCTTCTTCAGATGGTCACTTCGTGTCGTGCGTGTTTGTTTTGTTTTTGGTTGCCCGTGGATTGTATACGGAGACTAATTTATGTTGTCGCCCATAGGGTGTTGATTAGTCCAAACCCGTATTTTCTTAGATTTGGTTTTGGGTTGGGTTTAAGGATCGTTAATCTCATTTAAGACTAAGATCAATTTAAACGTTTGTTAAGGATACGTCAGTCTAATTTTAGACTAAGATCTACTTAACAGGATCATTTAGATCCAACAAAAGAGAATTTGGGCTCTATTATTTTAGTTTAGGGGCATTGCGGTCCATAAGTTTAAGGACATCATAGTCCATGGAGTTTGAGGACATCATAGTCCATAAAGTTTAAGGACATCATAGTCCATTTTAAAGACGTCATAGTCTGTGGGGGTTTTGGTTCAACCGTTTGGGATGCGACAAAAGTTATTGGTTATTGGGACCCTCCATCTCATTGAAGACGTTGAAGAATTGCAACGATATATATCAGAGGTATGAAGAGATGTACCCTTGAACCAATGTTGGTTGGGAGATCTGTAGTCAAGTTTGGGACTAAGATCAGTTAAAAAGATTTATGAGCATATGGGCTCAATTAATCTGAATTAGGGGCCTGTGGCCAACTTGGGCTCAGCCTACTCAGTCAAAATGTTGGACATTTAATTAGGCTCAGTCATTTTTCATTTAACAATACTGAGCATTGGTTTTGGGTTCTGATAACTATTTTGTCTTTTATTGAGTGTTGAACACTCATTATGGCTCTGGGGTTTTATTAAAAGAACAGTTTATGTTCCCTCAGCGCACACATGAGGAGCTCGTGGTGCACTTAGCGCTGAGCGCCAGACTTAGAGCGCTAAGGCGCTTCCTGTGAGATAGTGCACACGTGAGGAGCACGTGGCGCGCTTGGAGCTGAGCGCCAGTCAATGAGTGCAGAGCGCTCTTTGTGAAATAGTGCACACGTGAGGAGCACGTGGCGTGCTTAGCGCTGATCGCCAGATAATGAGTGCAGAGCACTTCTTGTAAAGTAGCGCATACGTGAGGAACACGTGGCGTGCTTGGTGATGATCGCCAGATTTGGGTGCAGAGCACTCCTTGTGAAATAGCGCACACGTGAGGAGCACGTGGCGCGCTTGGCGCTGAGCGCCAGTTAATGAGTGCAGAGCGCTCCTTGTGAGATAGCGCACACGTGAGGAGCACGTGGTGCGCTTGGCGCTGAGCTCCAGTTAATGAGTGCAGAGCGCTCCTTGTGAAATAGCGCATACGTGAGGAGCACATGGTGCGCTTGGCGCTGAGCACCAACCTGGAAGCGCTAGGCACTTCTTTAAATTGGAGCGTTAGGGCTCTGCGGTGCTATGCGTCATACTTGGAGCACTGAGGCGCTTTTTTTATGTAGCTTTGATCAGTTCTGCGTTCTGAGAATTAAACTCTCATTTATAAGAGACTTTGTCTTATGGATCTGAGAAATATGTTCTTCTCTTTTTATGAGATACTATGATCTCTTTATTTTTGTGAAAAACTTCGTCTTTATTTTATAGATCTATGATCTAAAGAGAATTGAGTTTTTCTCCCTCCTATTTCATGATGAGATGTTCCAATCTCTTTTTGTGAAAGACATCTGTCTTATAGATCTATGATCTAGAAAGAGAACTAAGTTCTTCTTCCTCTTGATGAGATACTTTGATCTCTCTATTTTATTTACCTTAAAGAAATTCTTCTTCCGAGAGCTTTCTCTTCTCTTTGAAATTTCTCAATATTTGTGGGGGGGGGAGGGGTTCTGTGCAAGACTTGAAGTCTTCGGTCCTTTATATAGGGGTGGCTGATTTGTTGAATCAGTTGAAGAGATCTTTTCTCTAATTGATTTGGGGATATTTCCCACTGTTGGATCTTTGATCCTAGGGCCTCTGTTTTACAGAAGACGGTCTTTTAGTTTTTAACAAAATTGGGGAAATCTTTTCCCATACAGAATTTATTCTGTATCTTAGTGATTTTTAATCACCATTGGATCTTTGAGCCAACGGTGCTCTAATTTTCAGAGGTAATTTGATGATTTTTAGTCATCTATGTTGGATCTTTGATCCAATGGTAGGGAACATTTAGTTCCAGCGCTAGCGCTTTGGTGCTTTGCACGTGAGCGCTGCATCAGAGTCTTTGACTCTTGGTGCTAGCGCGCTTAGCGCTAGCGCTCTCGTGCTTTGCACGTGAGCGCTGTATTAGAGTCTTTGACTCTTAGTGGCACGTGAGCGCTGTATTAGAGTCTTTGACTCTTAGTGCTGGCGCTGCTGGCGCTAGCGCTCTCGTGCTTTGCACGTGAGCGCTGTATCAGAGTCTTTGACTCTTAGCGCTGGCGATGCTAGTGCTAGCGCTTTTATGAAGCGCTGCTTCATTTAAAATTTTAAAATTTGAACAGAGTTTTACTCTGATTGGGGGAAATACCTACATCTTATATTAATCTATGTGGAAAGACGGTCGTGCCCATAAAAATTCTCATCGAACGGCTCAAAATTGACCGCTAATCCGTCGCCGTTTTTTTAGCTTCGTGGATCCAGCTTTTTTCTGTGGTTTTATCGTTAATTTAGATGATTTTTTAGCACATAAAATCTTGAATATCTTTCTATATCTCTGTAGTTGCGTTGATCTCCGAATTGTTCACAATTTTGGCATATAATAGACAGGTTGATTTGTTGTTTTTGATTTAACTTGGTTTCTACAACTGATTTGTTGTTGTGATGATTGATTCACCTCTATTTGTTGCAACTTTTGCTGATTTGTAATGATATTCCCAAATTTATTCTAAATTTTCAAATTGCCTTTTGATTTTCTGAATAATTCCCTTAAGTCTCCATTATACGCACGAAATCCTTCTTTTAGGACAATTTTCTGTCTTTTTGCATACAAGCCATGTTATTTGTAATAATTCACAAAAGATATCCGGAACAACATAAAATATGACATTAATAACATGATAAATGGGTTAGACAAATGTGGAATAAATTACACCTATCATATACCTATCGTCGGATAGCAGTTCTCTGGTGACATGAGTACAGGTTAGTCCGAAGACCTGACATCACTATTAGTCTCGAGTGTGTTCCCACTGTACTTAGATTACTAGCCTACCACGGTTTTAAAGAGTCATGCAAACTGGTAGTAGTTGGATGCAGTCCCGAAACACTTGGAGGCAGTAGGTGATAGAAAGGATTCGTCTCTTCCGGTATTGGGAGTCGATATCGTACTGTGTACGGTTGGCTGATACTACAGGTCTCTGGCCAAGGAAAGTGAGATTTATTGGTAGGTACACATGTAGTTTCTCCGGTTGTATTGGGTTCCACACTGACATGATTTGTCGCGCTAATAAGGGTCTGACGTTTACAACCCCTAGATCCGATATGCGAAACTCCTAGACGAACAGACCGGACTGTACGGAGAATGTCACCTATAGGCTCAATAGGGGTTCGGACGAGTTTTCTTGTCGATCTTTCTTTCGACAGATACCTGGGTAGCCATTACATACAGCTAGTGCAACTGACGTACTTGTGTTTAAACTCGCTGCCAAAGTATTGTCGAGTCTTTAGAGTCCCATACAGAGGGTTTCCCGGTTCAGGCGAAACAATATAGTATGCATATTTCGATACTCTCGGGTGTTCAATTGAACGCGTGTATTTTTATACACGTGCTTTAATTGGACTATTTAGTAATACTAACAGGTTTGAAAGATAGTCAGATATGGAGCTAGTATTATATTTCTTTCTTTTGGGTATTTGTATTCTAACACGAATATGGTGTTTATATGAATACGTGTATTTGTATGAATACGGGTATTTGTGTCTTGATACAAATACATGTATTTATTTCTTAATATGAATACGCATATTTTGTATTTTCGATACAAATACGGTATTCGAATTTTAGTAGAAATATGGATATACGTATTTATTATAAATACGAGTTTTTGGTATACTTGATTACACACACACACACATTTATATATGTACCATGGTGAGTTGGCTCTCTCTACTTCTCATCTCTTCTTAATTTTACATGAAATTTATGGGCTTGTGACTCACACTCGTGAGTCACAAGGCTACTCACTTCTTTTCTTTTTTTATGATTAAAAAAGGGTATGAAGAGATAAAAGTAGAGGATGGATAATTAATATGGTTTTAATTATTATCCTTAGCCAGTTCTTTTCTTTATCTTCTTCCTCACTTCTCTTGAGTTTTGAGAAAAAAAAGAGAGCATCTTGATATTGTAACTACACCATTAAGCATCTAGACTTAGCAAATCTAGATCTTTTGTTGCTCCTTAGAAGCTAGAGCTTGAACCGACATTCTCGGGTAGATCGTCTTTGACACGGGAAGATCAATTCGAGAGAATCCAAGGGCCCTAAGAGCTCAAGGAGAAGACCATACAAGACCCGAAGGACACGACTTCAAAGGTTGCAATCTTTACATAGTAGTTAAACTCTTGTAGTTAGATTAGTTTAGTGTTTGGACATGAATTCTAGGGTTAAAGTATATAGTGCTCAAGTTAAAATTAAAGTTTTTGATTACGCAAGGCAGTAGTAGTCACGGTAAGGAGCACTATAGACTTACACTGGTATCAGAGCCAAACTAAACACTATAACTAATAGTAGATGATGTATAGGGTTTCGAAACCAAAATATCTCCGTATTCGATATGTTGGCTATAATGCCCTCAAAACAATTATTGTAATTGCAGACAAGTGATTATGATGATTGAGGGATGACCTATACGGGTAGAACAGTTTTACTCGAGATGATAATATGCTATCTGGTTCATCTCTATCATTGTAACATTTTAGAAAAATAATAAATGTTATTTTGGAATTTAAATAATAATGTAATATGTTTTACTAGAATAATACCAATTATCAAAATTGGGTTATCACAATTTGGTCATGATAAAACTAATAAGTATTTTGGTCATGGTTAGCATTAATATTAGTATTTTTTTCCTTAATTGGGAATTTATATTTTTAAATGTGTTTTTATTTTTTTTAGAAATGAGAAAGAGGACATGAGGCATGGGCACACCTATGCCTATTGCCACTCCTCATTGTTCCCCTCCTCATTTTTTCCTCTTCATTCTCTCCTCACTTCTTCTCATCCTCATTTCCTCATCTCATTCTCTCTAATTCACTCTCACTCTCACAAACACAAACACTAACACTCTCAGATTCCCAACTCCAAAACCCACTCAAAAACCTTAACTTGATCATGATGAAGCCCTCATCAACTCATCAAGAAGGCTCCTACAAACTTGATCTTCTCCTTCATTTCTTTATATAGGTATAAAATCCTTTCTTTACTAAGTTTTAAGTTTATGGCCAAGGAAACTAATACTTGTAATTTCTTTAATTGAGTTATATGCTAAAAAACATTGACATGTTAGGATTTCGAAATGTTTTGAGCATTCTATGTTGAGAATTAGCCTTTTTGTAAAACATAAAAATTATAGATAATTTGCTTATCTTTCAGCAAAAACTTTTTGGTTAAGTTTTATAGTAAAATGAATTTTATACGAATTTTTAAAGGAAGGGTATCGAAACTGGAAAGTTCGTTTCCAGTGGCTGTTTTTCACTTAAGTTGTAACAATTTTATTAATTTTTTATATTTACAATTTGGAAAATAAAAAGATTTTAGGTTGTAGATAATTTTGTTTAGATCTCTCAAAAATTTTAATTTTCTTTATTCATTTTACAAAATCTAAAGATATCATTTATTTAGTGCAAGGGTGTTTTCTGGTCTGGTTAAATTATCCAGAAATATGTTATAACTTTGTATTTTATTTCACGTTCTAAACTTAGAAATTGGAAAACATAATTTGGGGTATCAAAGTTAACTCATTTATTCATATGTAGAATTTTAGTTTGAGTCCAAATATCGTATTTACTACTTTTGGTGATTTTTCAAAACGAGCCAAAAAACTGCCAATTTCAGAACTTCCATCATAAAATCCGCAAGCGTTTAAAGTTGAAATTCAACGATTCGGGGTAGTTCTTGGTAACTTCGCACATGATTAGAACATAGTGGTCACACGTTTTAACTTAAGTGAGTTTGGTTCGCTTAGTATATGTATATATGTCGGTATCGGTAGTTTATTTTCTCATGTACGAACGTTATTGTTCGATTCTAGGTTCGATTGCGGAGACCCCTGAAGCGGCGATGAAGCGCAAGACGGTCGTCGGATATGACTAGCTCGATCTGCATTACTGTGAGTGGGATAGTATCTACAAGTGGGAAATCTGACGGATGGCGTATAGCACCCCCGACTACCATAAAATTTATAAAACTTCGTGCCGCTATTTTAAACCTATTTGCGACACTTGATTGCATTATCATTCGATTAGTATTGTATTGAGTACCCTACTATGTTGCATACCTATACTTGCTAGCCTTGCTACGTTTATTGATACTTAGTTAAAATGCCATGTTTCATGTTTCATTTCATCTTTTATATTCTTATTATGATTGTATATTTGGTTGATATCGTACGAGATGAGATTCTGTACTGGATAAGATGATGATAGATTGCCGAGTGTGGCCTTTATTTATTTGACTCATGGAGCCTTGCTATTTATCCAGATTGGGATATTACGAAATGCTAAAGATTATACTCATTTTAAAACTAACGGTTCGTTCTATTTTAAACCATAATTGTATTATTCGTAAGTGTTTATTCATTTACAACGCACGTTCGCACGACGATTAGTTTATTAGTACGCTGTGTTTATATTATTCGTTCTTATGAGTTCCATATACTTAGTTTACAATGCCATGTTTTATATCCCAATTGCCATGACTATAGGAACACACCTGATAGAACACGGCACAACTACCAACGATTATCATGTTACACAATCATAAACTCACATGTACATTACACATCGTTGGTACTGCCATGACACTTAGAAACTGCTATGTTATTAGTATTAGATTATCTCCATGCTATTAGTAAATATTAATTGTTGCTCTCCATGTTTTCATTATGCGTTATATATGGTTGATCTTGTGAGATTGAGGCTTTTATCGATGATGATATATATCAGTGGTATGGGATACTAATATATATATATATATATATATATATATATCATTTGTAATTATTATTGTATAATAATCATAAAGCTTGTTTGTATGTGATGATATCCGGATATCGAGGAAGGGAGGAGAGACCGATATAGATATCACGGTTTTCTTGTATGGTTAGTATGGTGTGATCCAATAATCGATGAAGGGGGGAGAGACCGATTCAGATACACTCCTGTAAGATATGTTTGGTGTGAACCGGTAATAGAGGAAGGGGGAGAGAACCATTCGGATATACCGGTGTGAGATATGTTTGGCGTGATTTGGTAATCGAGAAAGGGGGGAGAGACCGATTTGGATGCACTGCTGCGATATACGGTTGGTGTGATCCGGTAATTGAGGAAGGGGGAAGAGACCGATTCGGATACACCGGTGTAATATGATGATATTCTGATTAGCGATGATTGACATGGATTCTGTGATGATCTTATTGATGATATTGATTTCATTGCGCTCACTTTTATTCTTCATGCTTATTATATAGTATATATACATATATCTTGTGATGTTATTTCCATTTACTGAGTTGGAAACTCACTCTCATTGTGCCATAGTTCATTGCAGGACCGACCGTACAGATACTTAGCGGTGGCGTTGGCGCGACATCTTTTGGGGATTCTAGCTTGCTTTTGCTAAGTGGCTTACGATGTGTAGGGTAACCACCTTGGATGTATATTTTTTTGTATCTAGTGTCGCTCCATCTACCACTTGTATTATTATTTGGTTTAGATCGAGTTGAGACTGATGTATATTTTTTTTAAGTCGAACTCGGGTAGAGTTATCTATGAGTTTGCTTATGCAGTTGCTTATTTTTTTTGCTTATGATTCTTCGCCTAAGGCGTCATATATTACTGTGTGGTTGTGTTTTCCCCGAGTGGGTGTTGATTTTGCTCCCATACGTGAGATGCATATATATTTAACATTTTATGCTCGTTTTATTCAAACTTTACAGAGGGGTGTTGTCCGTTTTTCAAACACTGTTTCAAAACAAGGTTCAATTTTTACAAAACTTTTCAAAACTTCACCTCCACTATTTCTTTTTAAAAAATGGTTTAGATTCTGTGTTTTGGCTTACTTGAGCCGCGTCATTGTCTTTAGACGTTGCGTGATTTAAGTTTCGGTCACTTCCGTTTTCGGGTCGTGACAATCAACATGCATGTGTATTATGTGGTATTATAGATCACTATTACATGTTGATAGAGCCCTTAGGATTCCTGCTTGACCAACAAGGTTATTGTGGTGATCACAACTGTGAGAACTGGGTAGTCTATAAGTAAATCCTTAAATGTCCATAGTTGTGGGAATATCGAGACTGGGCATTGATATTCTAGAGTAGATTAGTGTATATGTTTCTTGACCCCGACGAGAGATGATGTCCGGTCTCACAGCCATTGGTGTTAGTCAGTCACCAAAGATACTATACAGATGCTCATTGGGTTATGAGTTATACTGGAAAGACTCGCCGGGAACATGCTAGATGGTATTATACCTATTATTAGATAGCAGTTCTCTAGTAACATGAGTACATGTTAGTCTGTCGACCTGAGATCGTCATTTATCTTGTGTGAGTTCCTACTGTACTTTGATTGGCTGTATTGAGTTGTGTAAACAGGTCTTAGTTAGGTATAGTCCCAAGCCACATTAAGGCAGTGATCGGATCGTCGGGGATTCGTCTCTCCCTGTATTGGGGCTAGATGTCGCGCTATGTACGGGTAGCCATCACCAGAAATCCTCGGCCGGGGTGCGAGAATTACTGATTTGGATCAGTAGTTTCTCAGTGGGTGATAGTCTTTACACTGACACGACTTATCGCGTTATCAGGGGTCTGACTTTATCCACCCCCTAGACCTGATATGCGATACTGTTATACGAACAGACCAGACTGTACGGAGACTATCACTTTCAGGCTGAGTAAGGATACAGACAAGTTTTCTTGTCAGCCTTACTTTCGTTCAATACCTGGATAGCCGTTGCATATAGCTAGTGACGCTGACGAGGTTATGGTTAAACTCACTGCCAGCATATTGTCGAGTTTTTAGAGTCCCACACAGAAGGTTTTCCCAGCTCGGGCGAAACGATATAGTGTACGTATTTTGATACCTACTTGGGTTCGATTAAATATGTATTTTTGTACACGTACTTTTAATCGGGCAGATTTGTTAATACTAGCTGGTTTGAAAGATAGTCAGCTTATCACATTTTGAATTAAATGTGAGCTAGTATTATATATCTGTTTTAGTATCTCTCATTTCGATATTCGTATTTTGACAGAATAGGTATTTATACGAATATGAGTATTTGTATAAATACATGTATTTGTGTCTTGATATTAATACAGGTATTTGTGTCTTCATACGAATACAGGTATTCGTATTTTATACGAATACGGTATTCATATTTTGATACAAATACGGGTGTATGTATTTGTAGCATATACTTGTATTAGTATATTTGTTTATATATTTATAGATATATACGCATACATATGTATAGGTGTACAATGAGGTGGAATCTCCTTTTCTTTTCCTATCTTCTTGAACATTTGTGAATGGTGTGGGCTTGTGACTCACCATGGTGAGTCATAACCCATTCATTCATAAAATAAAAAGAAAGGAGAGAAAGAAAAAGGGATGATGAAGGATTTTCTTGAGTTGACATGCTTGATTAAACTCACACCCATGCTTCTTCTTCTCCTCTCTTGGTTTTTTCCCAAGTTGAGAAAACAAAAAGAAAATGAGAGAACAACTAGAGATTAGCCACTACATCATCTAATGATCAATTCTTAGCAAGTCTTGATCACTAGTTGCTTCACTTGTGAAGCTAGAGCCTAAGCTAGGTTTCCTTCGAGGTGGATCATCTTCGGCAAGAAAGACCGACTCCCAAGCTCGTTCCCGACGACCTAAGGAGCTTAGGTAGTGGAAAGAAGACGAGGACATAATTACAAAGGTTGTAATCACAAACCTAGTAGTTAACTCCTTCTTGTTTAGTTTCTAGTTTAGTGTTTGGATTCAATTCTAGGTTGTAGTGTTCATGCTCAAGTTTAGAAAATTTTTGTTTTGTATTCCGCACTTGCTGATAGTTTGCGGCACGAGCACGAGTATCTACCTACATGATAAACATGAATCCTTGATTCTGTTGATTTTTTTTGAGACTTTAAAAATTGTTTAAACAATTGCAGAGTGCTCTTTTTGATGTTAGATAAACACCGTAGAAAAACGAGACCATAATTTTATAATTTGCCCGCTGGTTTCTCGCTACTGGCGGTTTTTGGGTCTTTGTTTGGTCTCGTTCTTCTCGTGGTGTATTATATGCTTGGATCTAGGGTTTATGGTATTGCTTGATTGTGCCCAGATTTTATACTGTGTTATCTTTGTTCTTGGCAATACGGAGTATTTCTAAATCGAAATTTTAACATCGTTTCTTGTTTTTCGTTCGTATATGTGTTTCTAAACATCGACTAATTTCTATACGTCGATTAGTAGGGGATGCACATATCTTGTATTTGTTGTGGCTTTGATATGTAAATAAATGTGATCGCCATGATGGAATAGCCGGGGGTTTTACATGTGAGAAGAGTGTTTTCTTTTTTCATTCATGTAATATTCAAATGTTGTAATATTTTTTGCGGGGCACTTCTGGGTTGAGGTTGTAGCTACCGTTGTATTATTTACATTTCTGTGCTCAGGATAGACCTAAGACGGGATGCTCAAATAACCGGGTTCTAGAGTCCAAAGGGTGACCATCTCGGGCGGTGAGAATGGGTCACCTAACTCCAGGATTGGTAATGTTGCTTGCCGCACTCGTAGGGATCTAGGGTGTGGGTTTTGGCTATTCATCACGATCGTGGAATCCACGTTTTCGTAATTGGCTTAAAAGAAAAAACGGAAATCCAACTATATCCTCTATTTTCATTTGTGTTGCTTCTACTGTGATCTGAGATGTTTATCATTGCATGAGATGAATATATATATATATATATAATAAATGTTGCTTATGTTTTGCATCCACGCTAGTCCTGTCCTCGTCCTGCCGTAAATTAAGCAACCTTACGGTGAACACTCGGGACCCTATGGTGAATGCGGATGGTATAAGCGTACATTCTATTTTCGTTTCTTCTGCAATGATAGGGTTAATTGATGAGACCGCATTAATTCTAATTAATGAAAAGAAACAAACCAAAAGCTTAAAGTCGTTAGAACAATTTAAAAACCACCCGGTTTTCTTTAAAAATAACTTTTAAATGCGGAGCCTAAACCACTCCTATTAAAAGCTATTCGGTTCCTTCGACTATATCAAATTCATTACGTACACGGTTTTTGCCAAAACCAACTGTAGCCTTCTGTCATTTCAGATAGGTATCCACTAGTATTCAAGTTATGTATTTTGACCTTCGCCAAGGCATAATGATTGATAGCTAATGGATATTTATCTGTAGTATAGATAGATGCGTAAATCTAGGAAGGCGTACATCAATTTTGGCCTTCGTCAAGGGTTTGTATGAATGGGTCTGGGTTAACCATGACAATGACGAGTTGAACTTGACTTACGACTTATGATATTTTGGCCTTCGTCTAGGTCATAAGCGCTTGGGGCAAAAACCACATCGGGAGTTTCAAAGGAAAAGGAAACTTGCTGGTTTTGCATACCTTCTGGAGTGTGATGATTTTGGTAGGATTCCTTCAAGATTATCACCCAATGATAGTTAGATCCCGATCCCACTATGAGTAATTATTATTAGTCTTTGGGAGACTTTTTCACTTTACAATCAATGCAACAACCCGTAGGTGTCTGGAAAAGTGTTAATGGGGCAACGCCTTCAGGGAAAAGAGGTTATTTAATTAAGGAATATCGTGAAAGCGTTGTAAAACCTCTCTAAAAGTACCGACACTAGTTAGACCGAAAAGTTAAAGCAAAAATTGTAGGGTGCAATTTATCTCGACTAATTCTTCTTTTATGGTTTGAAGGAGAATTCAAGGAAACGGTGAGAGCCATCTTGTTTAGATAAACTAAAAACCAATCTAAACTTGCAAGAGCATCTATACTGAGTGTTTCTTCTCTCTCTCCTAATTACAGCGACCAAGATGACCGGACTTAAGTTACCATTAGATAAAAACATATTGACGGGGCTGAACTATAAAGATTGGAAAATGAATATCCAGATGGCCATTACTTATGATAAGCTAGGCGACCTCCTTACTACTAAACCTCTCGCCATCTCAGGTCCAGATTCCACCATTGCGGACATTGAGATCCGTAAGACTTGGGATATTGACTGTGCGAAAGCCAAGTGTCTCGTACTGGTCTCTATGGATAATGAACACCAGAGGCGGCATGAGAAGATGGACTTATCTTCCATCTTCCACCATACTAAAAATTTATATGGGGAGCAATCTCGTATCGCAAGATAGGAGATATCGAAGAAACTTTTTCATGCAAGATTGGTTGTCGGGTCATCTGTAAGGGACCACGTCCTTAAAATGATCAGCATCATTAAAGAGCTCGTGGACCTTAGGACCATGTTGGAGAACGAGTTGTATACGGACTTGATTCTACATTCCCTCCCCTCTACCTATGCCCAGTTTATATTGAATTTCAATATACAAGAAAAGGAAGTAACACTTCCAGAGCTCCTCGACATGTTGATACGTGCAGAGGGCACCCTAAAGATATCTAGGGAGACACCCGCTCTGCTTGTTAGGAAGCCAATGGGAATAAGAAGGCCCTACCAAACCGAAAGGCGGTGTCGTTAAGGTACAGGGGAAGGGCAGGCAAAAGTTGGGGGGCCAACAGTGGTAAATGAGGAATGGTTCTATTTTTACAAGAAAGGTCATTAGAAGAAGGACGGCAGCGCATGGAAAGCCAAGAACCAGGATTCAAAGCAAGTTGTGGTTTTGGTTTCAGATGTATTTATGATTGAGAATTGTTTGTTAATAAACTCTACTTCTTAGGTATTGGATACTGCTTCAGGATCTCATATCTATAATTCTTTGCAGGCGCTGAGAAACTGTAGAGTTTTGAAGGTAGGTGATATGACCTTCAGGGTTGTAAACGGAACGAGCGTGGATACTGTTTCCATAGGGGAATATCACTTAGGATTGAAATGTGGAAACATTTTGATTTTGCATAACTATTTTTGTGTACCCAGTATGACATGTAATATCATCTCTGTATCTTTATTATCTAAAAAAGGTTATGATTTTATATTTGTAAGCGATGTTATTAACATTCATCCTAATCATGACTTAATTGGGTCTGGTACACTAGACAACGGTATATATGTATTAAATCAACATCAAGTTTTCAATGTCCAAAACACACTTAAAAGAAAGACTCCAGAATTAAATCAAGGTTTCTTATGGCATTGTAGACTAAGTCACATCAATGAAACACGGTTGATGAAATTATATAAAAATGGATATTTGGAGTATGATACTGCCAAAAACTGCTAGGTACACATACATTGCATTTAGAGGTCACAAAATAACGTCTGCTTCTCATATCAAATTCTACAGCTCACAATTTGACCGTCAAAAAGTAAGTGTCTAGGCTTCAAATACATTGCATCAAAAAATTGAGAATTTTGCGTTTGTTTTTGGTAAAATTCAAATACATTGCATCAATAAAATTAAATAATTTCTACATCTATACATTAAATGTACAATGTGCTAAGTGACGGTTGTTTTCATAGCCCATCCGCTTAGATAGGCTTTGAGATCCATACAAATTTTTATTGCACACTCTCTCTTCACTTGCATGAATTTCAGAGCCCATCCAAGACCTTGTAAGAGGCTTGCAAAGAAGATTTTTCCCTTGTAAGAGGCAATCATCAGGCGATTGTAGCACAGGGTTTTTTTCGGTCATTGATTGCTGTCGATAGTCATCGTGGCAATTGTCGGGGTCAATTTCCATCAGCGGTCATCGGAACGGTTGCTAACGATTGATGCCGACATTGGTCATCAATGTCGAGGTATGATCAATGTTCTAAATGTTAGATATCGGTATAATTGTGTCACAGAATTTTTTATATCGAATATCATGATATATCAGGAGATATTCTCTATCGAAGTGTAAATTTTTTGTATTATAAATATCATAAATGTAACTTAATATTAATAGTTAGCTTTTTAAATAATTTTTTCCTTAATGGCTCGGTGATAAAGTGCTCATATTAAATGACTGGCTCGTAGAACTTCGAAGATAATAGAGCTTCAAAAACTGGCGCAAGAAAGTTTAGATCTAGGTTTCCCGTGTGTAAGAGATGAAAAGTTTAGATCTGTTAATTTTTTTCTTTTACCTTAAAGTAATTCTTCATTGCGGGTTGGGTTTGATATTGTTCGAATATAACCCAAAAACACAATAAACAACACCCTTTCATCCCAATTTTTTTTGAGGTCGGCTATATGAATCCTTCTCTTCCATTCCACTCTATTATGGATCGTCGTCTTGGTTAAATTAACAATTACTATATCATTTTTAATCAGCACTATCCATTTTGTTTAGGTGTACCTCTATCCCTAGTTATGCCATGAACTACAATTTTGTCATTTTTTTACCAGGGGCATTGATTGGTCTCCGTTGGACATATCCAAAACCGTCTTAATGGTTTCTCACATCTTATTCTCTATGTGAGCTACCTCTAACTTATACGAATACACTCATTTTTTATCATATTTTTTTAGTATATTATCACCCATCTATCTTAACATTCTTATTTCAGTCATACTCATTTTTTGACATATTTCTTAATAAAACCAATAAACCCAAATTAAAATTTATTAGAAAAAATCATGATATATCAACCGATATCAAATAACAAATATATCGGCTGATATTTTCCCAAAACTACAAAACAATATTATATCGATAAATCATATCATTTCTTCTCCATTTTTGAAATGCCTACCAATATTCTATATATATCACCGATGTTTAGAACATTGTGTACAATAGCTGAGGGATATTTAGATAATCCCTAATGAATATTTACTTGCAAGGGACTTTTTATCTTTTTCAGAACGTTGTTACTTATGAAGGTACCATTTTCTTTTAGAAGTTTCTTTTTATGAAATCTAAAGCATTATGATGACTATCTTTTTCCCCTGCAATGCATCAACAAGGCCAGCAAAAAACATACACAATATGAGCCGTCAGAATGAGATCATGTTAAACGTTTAATTAGTTCTTGTTATCTAAAGTCGATGTCTGTCATGCGTGGATCATCAACAACTCAATCGTTCGCTTTGAAGTAATTTATTTTCTATGTTGTTGTTGTAGATTTTTATGGGAGATCTAGGTTAGGGATTCTAGTCAAAGGAATTCCCAACTTTTGAATAGAATTCTATGAGAGAACCTTGACAAGTGAACGATTGAGTGAAACGCGTGAAACGAACGGAACGGAGAAGGTTTTGAGTGGAGCGAAGACCCTGACTAGTGGAACGGAGACCAAGTCAAGTAAGTAAAGCGAACGATTGAGTTGACGCACTACTACAATTATGGGTTGCCCCTACGGATTTAGCCGTAGGGGAAAACCACTGCCCCTACGGATAATCTCGTAGGGCCATAAAATTCCCCCGTAAGGGCAAAGGCCACAGGTGCAAGTCTTCACCCCGAACATGCCCCTACGGAGTAATAATTGGCCCTACGCCTTAACCCGTAGGGACATTTATCTCTACGGGTTACTCCGTAGGGACAAATTATTTATTTAATTTATTGTTTTATAAAATAAAATAATTGCCCCTACGAAGTTCTCGATAGGTCCTGATACTTATCCCTACGGATATATCCGTAGGTCCATATGTATGCCCCTACGGATAAATTCATAGGTGCAATATGTCTCCCTACGGATTAATTCGTAGGGAAAAATATCAGTTTTTTTTAAAAACGGGGCTACTGTTTTTTCTCCGTCCTGTGCACAATAATATATACATCATATAACCAAATACAAAAATATTCATAATCAACATCTCACGCATAATATATAAATGAAATAAAGAAACAAAATACGATATCAATCTAAATAATCGTGAACAACCAAACCACCACTAAAATCGTCCAAAATATATACAATATGTATCAAGTAAGTACATACATCCCCAAAAATATTAAAAAAAGAAACCCTATCTTGGTCCAGCTCCTCCACTTCTGATAAACGGCGTAATCTGGTGCATCTGCTCCTCGGTGCAGTCCTGAGTCGTCAAAAACTCGACTAATGAAGGAGAGGACTGTGCGGGAGTCTCAGCGGGCTGTGGAACTGCAGGAGTGGTCTGCGCAACTGTCACACCCCGCTCCCCGGTGTACGGTAAGGAGACGCGACGGGTCACGCGACGTACTTACTCAGAAATAAATACGCTAAGCGTAAATAAGCAATATAAGTAAATGTAAACAAAAGACAAGAATATAAAAGAACATCAACTTTATTTATTAACATTCTTTTTACAGGTACAACTGAAATGTGAATACATAAATGGAAAGCGATGCCTAAACAATGGAATAACAGAAATGAAAAGAAATATGTACAAGTGCCTACAGCTCTGGGTCTTCAATGAACTGCTCCAAATCCTCGATGCTCGGCTCGATCTCGAGTGCGTCCAAATCACCTGATAACATTCCAAAGGAGAAGAAGAGGAATGTCGTCAACGAACAAATCGCTCGGTAAGTCCCGTAAATAGATAAGAATAGAATAGGCAGACAGAATATAACTGTATAATATTGATTTTAGTGTTAACGCAGTTGTTTATAATTTGGTACAGAATATGCCCATGTATACGAGAGGAGTTCAACTTTCCCCGTGGACTATGGTATAAGGAGTACAAGGAACAGTTCAGCTACGGTACAATGGCAATGGATATTTAGGTTAGGTGTATTAAAGTGACCGTCCCATGCCACTTCTAACACATTCTGCACCAATCTACCCCTTAATAAACCCCGTAACGTATTTTGGATTGATTTGAATTGCTTTGTGTTATAGATTATTCGACTTGTTGAAACTATGATATCATGTAAATGGAAATGGATATAATGGATAGTCATGTAAAAGATATATATCCATGGTTCGGTTCAGTCAAGTTCATGTTGTTATAGATTGAATAGACGGATTCATGGATTCATGTTGTATTGTAGTTTATACTTGAATCATATTCAAGTCATATTGATTAGATTGAAACTCAGTCTGAGTCAGACACTTTGAAAAGAAATTGAATCCTAAATTAGTTTTGATGTTATCGGTAACTGCTGCACATAGACGGCAGGATTTATGTCTTTTTCCAAGAAAATTACCGTATTGATAACACCGTTTGGTAGATTGTCCATCTTAGATAGGCAAGCACTCTCATTCTCTGGCTCCCTGAGGCTCAAGAGAACGGATTCCGCTTAAACCTATATTTACTAGGGTCCTTATTGCAAATTGATAAACTTAAGGGGGTTTTATGTAAAAATAATTTTGATATGTTTCAAAATACACCTCAAGTATTTAATTATCATCTTTAGAGTTTTCATAAATGTATATTTTACAAAATGTGAAATTTCTAGTGAGTAGAACCTAGTTTTCATAGTATATGGTTTTTTTATTGAAATATCGGTATGGTTTTGTATTTGGATGGTATTTTCATGTAATTGTGATGTTTTTCTTGGACTTTGGAAACATGGAATATTATAAATATTAAAAATAGATATTTTGATAATATTTACATATATAATTATTTATTAAAAATATAAATTTTATTTATAATAGAAATCTCATTTTTCTTAGAAAATGCATTAAAAATTCTTTCGAGATCGGATGCTCCGTGAGGAGGTCTGCATCTCGCTCTACTAGGCCCGAGGACGTGTGATAACCCGTACCATCCCGAAAAAGGTCCCCAAAAGTTGGTTGTAGAGGCGCAATTGCAAAAAAATGATTAATACACTTTTTAAAGAAAATGGTTTTGTAAGTTTAGGGTATTTATTCGTAAAGTCGTATTTCCCGTATTCTAGGATTCCAAAGTTCATCGTGCTATGTCCAATATGTGTGTTGTGATGAGGTAGGTCATTACCTCGTGAGTTATCTAAAGGTAATACAAGGAATTAAGTTATTATGTCGAAATATAAAGTATGTGGTATTTTTCTGTAAAAATGCGATAAAAGTCATAAAAATGATTCTTTTGAGGTGAAACTTATTTTAATGAGTTTGTTAATGTTTGCTAAACAATATGTAGAGTATGGTATTTTCTTGTTTAAAAAAAGTAGTGTTTTGAAAGAAAACCGAATCGGAAGTCGGATTAACTCCGCTTCCATCGGGTTTTAGAAATGAACATTTTTAAAGAAGAAGAAGAGAGGGGGAGATGGGACTTACTGGATATAGAGGTAGGGGAAGCTAGGGTAGTATCGGGACGTCGTTTCGTCGCTGGGAACTCCTTAGAACGTCGCCGGAATTTTGCCCTTCGCTAACTCCACTTGCACACTATTAGGACTTGAAAGTTTTTGAGAGTTTTGGCAGGGAATTTCTAAGTGAGGAGGGGTGAAATATGGTGTGGTATTTATAAGGAAAATTAGGGTTTAGAGGTGATGAAGAATGCATTAAAATTGGATTTAAAGGTGATTTTAATTCTCTGGAAAATGCAGGGAAAACAAACAGCATGAGGTTAACAGGGGGAGTCCAAGGGGTGTTAGGGTTAAAAAAATTTGCATTTTACCCATATTGACCCGGCGGCGCCGGCCTATCATGCAATCTCGCCGGTCCATTTCCGAGGGTGGGGCTCTGGATTTGGGCCACGTGTCCTTGACGCTTCAACTAGCCTCGTGCACATGTTTAAATATTCTGTGACTCTTCACTATACGTGTAGTGCACGTGCAAACTCTTGGGCTTCTAAAAGATTAAAAGAAATTTAAATAAAAAGATAATGTGGTTGGGGGATTCGATCACAAGGGCTATGTCACAGTAGTGCAAAGCTTTACCAATGTGCTACAAGTATTTTCTTGCTGTTCAAAAGCAAAACAAATACTTATTGTGTACACAGAATTGCAAATATCCCAATTGTACATTAACCTTAAAACAATTTTCTGTACATAGAAATTGGAGTTGTTACAGTCTACCTTCCTTACAAAAATTTCGTCCTCGAAATTTACAATTATTTTAAGGACTAGTTTACAAATAGATGAGGGTATCTTGCACGCATCTCGTTTTCTCTTTCCCAAGTTGATTCTTCTAGTGTGTCTTTTCTCCACATCACTCGAACCAAGTTGACTTCCTTATTCCGAATTGATTTTACTTTTCTGTCTAGGATCTCAATAGGTTGTTGCTCGCAAGATAAATATGGTTGTACCGTGAGCTTAGAGTGATCAAGTACATGGCTGGTGTAACAACTCTAATTTCAATGTACATAAAATTGTTTAAAAGTTAATGTACAATTGGGGTATTTACATTTCCTATGAATACTATAAGAATTTGATTGCTTTAGAACAGCAAGAAACAACTTGTAGCTCACTGGTAAGGCCTTGCACTGCTGAGACATAGCACCACAGTTCAAATCCCATCAGCCACACATTCTTTTTATTTAAAATTCTTTTAATCTTTTTAGAAGCCCAAGAGTTTACACATGCACTACACGTAAACTGAAGAGTTACAGATAATTTAAACATGTGCACAAAGGAAAACCAAGCGACTTGGACACGTGGCACCAAACCCAACACCAACCGTCGATGTTGGGCCGGCGAGATGAAGGAAACGGGCCGGTGGCGCCGGTCTCCCCCATCGGTAATTCCCCCATTCTTTTCCCCTGCAACCCTTGGCCTACCCCACTCCCTCTCACGCTGTTTGTTTTGTCTGCATTCATACAGAGAACAATAAAATACCCATTTAATCCAATTTTAATGAAAATTTTTAATGCATTTTTTAACACACTAAACCCTAATTTTTCCTATAAATACCACACCCAAATTCACACATCCTCACTCACAAATCCCTTCCAAAACTCTCAAAAACTTTCAAGCCCTCTTTGTGTACAAGTGGAGTTAGCGAAGGGCGAAACTCCAACGAAATTCCGAGGAGATTCTGGCGACGAAACGACGTCCCAACGCTTCCCAATTCTTCCCCTACCTTACCTCTCCTTAAAGCCAGTACGTCCCATTTCCCCCTCTCTTCTTCTTCTTTAAAAAGTTCCATTTTCAAAACCCGACGGAAGCGGAGTTAGTCCGACTTCCGATTTGGTTTTCTTTCAAAACAATATTTTTCTTAAACAAGATAATTCCATAATCTCACATATTGCTTAACAAACCCATTAAAACAAGTTTCACCTCAAAATAATTATTTTTGTGACATTTATCGCATTTTTACAGAAAAATACCACATACTATTCATTTCGACATTATAACCTTTATTCCTTGCTATACCTTTAGATAACTCGTGAGGTAATGACCTAACTCACCACAGCACACATTCTTGACATAGCACGACGAAGTTTTGGTCATTAGAATACGGGAAATATGACTTTACAAATAAATACCCTAAACTTATAAAACCGTTTTCTTAACAAGTGTGTTATAAAGTTCTTTGCAATTGCGCCTCTACAACCCACTTTTGGGAATCCCGTTTCGGATGGTGTGGATTATCGCACATCTTCGGGCCTAGTAGGGTAAGATGCAGACCTCCTCACGGAGCATCCGATCTCGAAAGAATTTTTAATGCATTTTTCTTTAGAAAATGAGATTTCTATTATAAATAAAATTTATATTTTTCATAAATAATTATATATGTAAATAATATCAAAATATCTATTTTTAATATTTATAATATTCCACATTTACAAATCCAAGAAAAACATCACAATTATATGAAAATACCTTCACAATTCAAACAATACCGTTATTTCAATAAAATACCATATACTTTGAAAATTAGGTTCTACTCACTAGAAATTTCACATCTATAAAATATACATCTATGAAAACCCTAAAGACGATAATTAAATTCTTGAGGTGTATTTTAAAATTATGCCAAAACTATTTTTACATTAAACCCCATTAAGTTATACTAAATTACAATAAGGACCCTAGTAAATATAGGTTTAAGCGGAATCCGTTCTCTTGAGCTTCAGGGAGCCGGAGAATGAGAGTGCTTGCCTATCTAAGGTAGACAACCTAACAAACGGTGTTATCAACACGGTAATTGTTTTGGAAAAAGACACAAATCGTGCCGTCCATGTGCAGCAGTTATCGATAACATCAAAACTAATTCAGGATTCAAGTTCTTCTCAAAGTGTCAGACTTAGACCGAGTCTCAATCTAATCAATCTGACTTGAATGTGATTCAAATATATAACTACAACATGAATCCATGAATCCGTCTATTCAACCATATCAATCTATATTGACTGAACTGTACCATGGATATATTCCGTTTACAAGACTCTCCATTTATATCCATTTCATTTACTGATATCATGGTTTCGGTAAGTCATCCATCTATATAACAAACAATACAATCAAGACATCACGGGGTTTATAAGGGGTAGATTGGTACGGAAGGTGTTAAAAGTGGCACGAGACTGTAACCATAATACACCTAACCAGAATATCCATTGCCGTTGTACCGTAGCTGAACGGTTCCTTGTGCTCCGTATACCTTAGTCTCTGGAATAGTGGGACTCCTCTCGTATACACTGGCATTTTCTGTACCAAGCTATAAACAACAGCGTTAACAATATAATCAAACATTATAAGATATACTCTCTCTGTCTATTCTATCTCTACTCATTTTTGGGACTTACCGAGCGATTGTTCACTGACGACATTACTTTCTTCTTTCTTTGGAATGTTGTCAGGTGCATCGGACTCACTGGAGATTGAGCCCAGCAGCGAGGACTTGGACCATCTAGCCTTTGACCCGGAGCTCTAGTTTACCTGTGCATTTCATTTTCATTTCTATTATGCCATTGTTTAGGCATAGCTTTCATTCCATGTATTTACATTTCAGCTGTATTGTAAAAAGAATATTTAATAAATAAAGTTGCTATTCAATTACATCTATTGTCATTCTTCTTGTGTATATTTACTTTATATTGCTTAGATAAGCTTGGCGTGTTTACTTTAGAGTAAATACGTAGCGGCCTCATCACGTCCTCTACCCGTACACTGGGAAGCGGGGCGTGACAGCTGGGGTCACTCACATACCTTCTGAGTTTGGGATATATGGAACACATTGTGCACTCCTTCCAATGAAAGTTGAAGTGCCAAGCGATAAGCCACTTCACCGACTCGTTCAACTATGTCGAACAGTCCAATATACCTCGGACATAGCTTACCCTGTCTTCCAAAATGAATCACTCCACGGTTCGGCGATATCTTCAAAAATACATGTTCTCCCAGTTGGAACTCCAAATGACAGCGCTTTTCATCAGCCCAGTGCTTCTGTCGATCTTGGGCTATGCGCATTCTTTCCTTAATAGTACGAACCACATCGACAGCTGCTACTATCATTTCAAGTCCAAAGAGTTCTCTATCGCCGATATCATCCCCACTTAATGGTGATCGACACTTCCTTCCATAGAGCGCTACAAAAGGTGTCATTCTTATACTTGCTTAGTAGCTGTTGTTGTATGAAAACTCCATAAAATGTAGGTGATCTTCCCACGATCCTCCAAAATTTAGCATACATGCTCTTAGCATATCTTCAAGTATCTGAATCGTTCGCTTAGACTGACCATCGGTTTGTGGATGATAAGCTGTGCTGAAGTTCAGACTTGTTCCCAAGCTAGCTTGCAGACTCTGCCGAAATTGCGATCGGAACCTGGTGTCACGATCGGAGACAATGCAAACCGGTACTCCATGTAATCTCACGATTTCCTGCATGAGTTCATTGGTATCAGATATAGTACATATTGAAGAGTGAAATCTTACTTAGATTCTTACCTCCATGTACTTCTATGCTAGTGTTTCAGTAGATTAGCCAATTTGAAATGGGATAAAGTGAGTCGACTTTGTGCTTCGATCCATAATAACCCATACTGTATCGTTACCTTTCATGCTGCGAGGAAGAGCAGTCACGAAATCCATTGTGATGTGTTGCCACTTCCATTCTGGGATAGATAACGGTTGAAGTAGTCCAGCTATCCTGTGATGTTCAGCTTTTACTTGCTGACACACCAAGTATTTAGCGACGCTTCTGGCTACTTCACGCTTCATTCCATACCACCAGTAATTTTGAAGCAGATCTTTGTACATCTTTATACCTCCAGGGTGTACTGAATAAGGAGAGTTGTGAGCTTCCTTCATCAATTCTTCTCGCACAGAACCTTTTGGTACACACAACCTGCTGCCGTATCTCAAAAATCCGTCTTCATGGATGATGAAGTCTGTTCTAAGTCTATTCTCTACTTGTTCTCTAATCTTTTGCAACTTAGCATCACATGCTTTAGCTATTTTGATCTGATTGACAATGATAGATTGAACTTGTAAATTCATCAAACTTGAAGCGTTGCCTGGCATGATCACTTCAATCTCCATTTGATGCAAGTCTTGTTGAAGCTTCCACTGTGCGGTGACATTCATAGATAATGGTTGGCAACTAAGTGCATCAGGTACTACATTCACCTTCCCTGGGTGATATTGCAGGTTGATGTCGAAGTCCGCCATCAATTCTAACCATCTTCTCTGTCGCATATTCAACTCTTTCTGAGTAAACACATATTTCAGACTCTTGTGATTTGTGTATATGTTCACTCATTCTCTAAGAAGATAATGGCGCCAAATCTTGAGAGCAAAAATTACAGCCGCCAATTCCAAATCATGCATCGGATAATTGCGCTCATGAATCTTCAGCTGTCTTGAAGCATAAGCTACAAGCTTATCGTGCTGATGTAAAACACATCCTAATCCCTTACCGGATGTATCGCAATGCACTTCAAAACCTCCAGATTGGTCCGGTATGACAAGAATAGGCGCTGATGTCAACCTTGAATTGAGTTCTACGAAAGCTTGTTCGCATGCTTCTGACCACACGAATTCTTCATCTTTATGCGTGAGCTTGGTCAGGGGTGTTGCAATCTTCGAAAATCCATCAATAAACCTTCTGTAATATCCTGCTAATCCTAAGAAGCTTCGAATGTCCTTCACTGACTTTGGTGTCGGCCATTCGCTTACTGCTGATACCTTAGCTGGATCTACAAAGATTCTATCGCCTGATACAATATGTCTAAGAAAACCGACTTGATCTAGCCAAAACTCGCACTTGCTATACTTGGCATATAATTGATGTTGTCGTAAGGTTTCCAGGACAATTCGTAGGTGTTCAGTATATTCTTTCCGACTCTTAGAATACACCAGCATGTCGTCGATGAAGATGACAACAAACCTGTTTAAGTACTCCCGGAAAACTTGATTCATTAGGTTCATGAATATAGCCGGTGCGTTGGTTACTCCAAATGGCATCACAAGAAATTCGTAATGTCCATAACAAGTTCCGAATGCCATTTTATGGACATGAGATTCCTTGACCTTCACCTGATGATAACCCGAACGAAGATCTAATTTGGAGAAAATATAAGATCCACTTAGTTGATCGAATAGATCGTCGATGCGCGGGAGTGGATATTTGTTTTTTATAGTTACTTCGTTCAGAGCTCTATAATCAATGCACATTCGATATGAATCTTCCTTCTTCTTCACAAGTAGCACTGGCGATCCCCAATTTGAAGTGCTGGGACGAATCCATCCTTTCATCAATAATTCGTCCAACTGAGTTCGGATCTCTTTCAACCCTTCAGGACTTAGGCGATATGGTTCTTTGATCACCGGTTGTGCTCCTGGTACTAAATCAATGCTGAATTTAAGAGCTTGATCCGGAGGCAAACCTGATATGTCTTCAGGAAATGCATCGTCGAACTCTAGAACTACTTCTGGCTTCGATCCTTCCTCTGCTTGAATTGTTGCAATCATTGCCTTCTTCGGTTTGGCCTTGTATGTGCTTGGCTCCAGGGTATGGTCTCCACTTTTGAAATAAAAGACCGGATGGTATGGAATCTCGAACACTATCCTCCTTTGACGACAGTCAATGGTAGCATAGAATATTCCTAGCCAATCCATACCCAAAACGACATCAAAATTCGGTATGTCCAGCACCTTGAAGTCAGCATAAAATTCTCTGTGCAGACGACTACTGGACACAGGTCATATCCCAAAGTTGCCTTTAGAACGTTGTTCCCTGAACTGACATTCCAGCTGGATACAAGAGGTTTGCCTGGAATCGCATGTATTCAGACGAACTGTTGCGACATAAAGCAATGAGATGCTCCAGTATCGAAGAGTGCTAGTGCAGGGAGTGAGGCTACTAAGATTGTACCTAAATTATGTGGGATAGGTTTTAGGTATAAGGAAAAGATATATGGGTAGATATATAGACTGAAAATAAAGCTTGAAAGGAAAGTGTTATCAATGATGACTTGGCCAGTGGCTTCAGCTTCTTCCACAGTCATCGTGAAAGCCTGTCGCATCGGTACATTCCTCCTGACCGGAGGAGCATTCCTCTGCCCATTCCTTTGTGCTTGGGGTATGTTCCTTTGAGCTTGATGGAACTGACGAGAAGGAGGTGCAGTCGGTCCATGAGGAGGTGGAGCAGGGAAAGCGAGTCGTGGAACAGGTGCCTGAATGGCTGGTCTCTGCTGATAAGTGATTGCTGGTCTGGGTGTAGCATTTAAGTTGAGTCTTCGAGGAAAATACCCAATGTCATGTGTGGTTGAGCCACAGACCAAACAAAGGCGATTGGCACGCCGGCAGTCCTTCACCATGTTTCCATCTTTCCTGCAGTAGATGCAAAAAGGTGGGTTGGGCCGGTTGATTGGTACTCCCGGTCTCCTGGGCACAAAAGATGGCCTTGAAGATGCTCCTCCTGCCATCTGGGTGGCAGGGCGTTTCATTCCGGCTGATTGGGGTATGCCCTTCATCTTCGCTACTGCCTCATATCGGCGGACAGCTTTCAGAGCTGATTCGTGGGTTGGGAAATCCCCTGTAGCTAAGATAGCTTGGATTTCCGGATCTAACTCTTGCTGGATTCGTCTGGATCTGATTTCAGCAGTTGGTATCAAGTGTGCCGCAAATCTGTTAAGGACTTGTGTTAGCTGTGTAGTATGTGATATTAGAAAAATTGAATATTGAGACATATCTTACTTACTGAGTATGGTAAACTCAGCGTCATACTCATCTACCGATTTAGTCCACATCAAACCTTCTTGCAGATGGATGAATTGCTGCTCCATATCAAAGAGGGCAATCTCTGGGAAGTATTTCGCTTCGAACATGTCGCGGAAAGTCTTCCATTCGATAGGCTGGTCAAGACAGCTCTCTTCCGCCTTCCACCAAACACGGGCGTTGTCGATGAGCTGCAGCTCTGCAACTCGAACCCAAGCAATTTCTGGCACTTATGCTACTTCTAGATTATCTTCAACACTTTGAGCCTATTCCTCCGCTTCCAGAGGGCTCTCTTTTCCCAAAAATTGTTTGGGGTGCAAAGCCCAGAATTTCTATACTCCATGCGCTTCTGCCTTGGGACGGTTCATCAACATAACAGTCTGTTGCTGCTGTCCTTCTAGGAGGCTGTGGATTGCCTTAAGCAGTACCGTCTGTTCATTGATTGGCGTAGCGACGGTAGGTGTAAGCTGTAGAGGTGGTGGTGTGTGGTTGAAGTTGGTGCTGGTGTTGTTTGGAGAATCCATAACCTTGAAAGAAAAATAGGGTTAGGATAGATTCAAAGTATATGAAATTGCAAGATTCAAGGAATATGAAATGTAAAGAATATCTTTAGTTGCTGATCTTGTGTTATATTGCTTAGGACTTCATACAGAAATGACCCTGCATGTCCATGCAGAACAGACCTACATGGGCCGCCAACAAAACATGTCACGCCCCGCTTCCCGGTGTACAGTAAGGAGATGCGACGGGTCACGCAACGTACTTACTCAGAAGTAAATACGCTAAGCATAAATAAGCACTATAAGTAAATGTACACAAGAGACAAGAATATAAAAGAACATCAACTTTATTTATTAACATTCTTTTTACAGGTACAACTGGAATGTAAATACATGAATGGAAAGCGATGCCTAAACAATAGCATAACAGAAATGAAAAAAAATATGTATAAATGCCTACAGCTCTGGGTCTTCAATAAACTGCTCCAAATCCTCGCTGCTCGACTCGATCTCGAGTGCATCCGAATCACCTGACAACATTCCAAAGAAGAAGAAGAGAAATGTCGTCAGCGAACAAATCGCTCGGTAAGTCCCGTAAATAGATAAGAATATAACTGTATAATATTGATTTTAGTGTTAATGCAGTTGTTTATAGCTTGGTACAGAATATGCCAGTGTATACAAGAGGAGTCCAACTTTCCCTATGGACTATGGTATAAGGAGCACAAGGAACTGTTCAGCCATGGTACAGCGGCAATGGATATTCAGGTTAGGTGTATTAAAGTGACCGTCTCGTGTCACTTCTAACATATTCTGTACCAGTCTACCCCATAATAAACCCCGTAATGTATTTTGGATTGATTTGAATTGCTTTGTGTTATAGATTTTTCGACTTACCGAAACCATGATATCATGTAAATGGAAATGGATATAATGGATAGTCATGTAAACGGTATATATCCATGGTTCAGTTCGGTCGAGTTCATGTTGTTTTAGATTGAATGGACGGATTCATGGATTCATGTTGAATGTTTTATTGTAGTTTATACTTGAATTATATTCTGTTAGTTGTATGTATGCCCTAGAGGCCAGTATTGTACAGATGATGTATATTATATTGGATGCTTGGACATATATAGAGATGACTTTCTTGCTCGATATGATAGTATGCTATCTGGTTGCTCTTTATCTTAACATGTACACTTGTCTCTTTAAACTGTCTTATGGTTACATGTTGGTAAAGCCCTTAGGATGTGTACTTGACTACCTGGACTATGATGCAAATCATACTAGTGGGGACATGGTAGTCCATAAGTACATCCTTCAAGGTCCCTAGTCGTTGGTGTATCGAGACGGGGCATCGATATACCAGAGTAGACTAGCGTATACGCTTCTCGACCCATGAGATGGGCGATGGATGATCCCATATCCATTAGTGTTTGATATCAGAGATGGTATACGGGTGCTCAGTGGAGACTGGGTACACTGGACGGACTCGCCGAGAACTCTCAGATGGTATTATACCTCACGTCAGATGGCAGTTCTCAGGTGACACTTGTACAGGTTAGTCTGTAGACCCGAGATCGTCATAGAGTCTTGTGTGATTCCCACTGTGCTTTGATCTCCACCTTACCACGTCCATGAGGGCGTGCAAAACGGTGGTCTTTGGGTACAGTCCCGAGTCACATGGAGGCAATGAGCGATAGGAGGGGTTTCGTCTCTCCCGGTATTGGGAGTTGATGTTGCGCTGTGCTCGATTGGCCGTAACTGTTAGTTGTATGTATGCCCTAGAGGCCAGTATTATACAGATGATGTATATTATATTGGATGCTTGGACATATATAGAGATGACTTTCTTGCTCGACATGATAGTATGCTATCTGGTTGCTCTTTATCTTAACATGTACACTAGTCTCTTTATACTGTCTTATAGTTACATGTTGGTAAAGCCCTTAGGATGTGTACTTAACTACCTGGACTGTGATGCAGATCATACTAGTGGGGACATGGTAGTCCATAAGTACATCCTTCAAGGTCCCTAGTCGTGGGTGTATCGAGACGGGGCATCGATATACCAGAGTAGACTAGCGTATACGCTTCTCGACCCATGAGATGGGCGATGGATGATCCCACATCCATTGGTGTTTGACATCAGAGATGGTATACGGGTGCTCAGTGGAGACTGGGTACACTGGACGGACTCGCCGAGAACTCCCAGATGGTATTATACCTCACGTCAGATGGTAGTTCTCAGGTGACACTTGTACAGGTTAGTCTGTAGACCCGAGATCGTCATAGAGTCTTGTGTGATTCCCACTGTGCTTTGATCTCCACCTTACCACGTCCATGAGGGCGTGCAAAACGGTGGTCTTTGGGTACAGTCCCGAGTCACATGGAGGCAATGAGCAATAGGAGGGGTTTCGTCTCTCCCGGTATTGGGAGTTGATGTTGCGCTGTGCTCGATTGGCCGTAACAGGGAAGTCCCTGGCCAGGGCTGATCAGAGATTTGCTGGTAAGTGTTACCAGTAGTTTCTCGACCCGTTATGAGCCTCACATCGGCACGACTTATCGGTTATTGGGGTCTGACGTATACCACCCCTAGTCTTGATATGCGACGTATCAGACGAACAGACCGGACTGTACGGTAAGTGTTACTGGTTGGATTCACAGGAGTGTGAGCGGGCTAGCTCGTCGATCTTCTGATCGCTCAATACCCGGGTGGCCATTACGTTTAGCAGACCGCTTGCGGCTTGTGGGTGCTTGATATGATCATCATCTGCTACCGGCGTATTGACGAGTCTTTAGAGTCCTACACAGAGGTTTCCTGGCTCAAGCGAAACGAAATAGGAGCGCATATGAGATATGTACGGGACCGAGAATAATGCGTGTATGTGATACCGTATTTGATTCTCGCGATTAATGTTTCGATTGGTTGTATGTGATATAACCTAGTTATCGAATCGAAGATCGATTCGATAAGCCGATACATTGAATACTAGTCGGTCATGTGCGAAATGACCGGATCATTGAATCAAGTGTTGATTTAATGATTTAATGTATAATTATATATTTGATATATTACTTTACATTAACTAGTATTGGTTCACTTTAAACGGATTTTTCTCACTTGATGTGCAAGAAGTATATGTGATATACTTTTGTGCATATATTTGTATCATGTTTGATGATACTTGATCATTTTGTTAAGTGTAAAGAATTAAACCATGGTTAAGTAGATAATTAGGGTTTTGATTTATTCTCTCATTTATTTATCCATTCTTTATTTATATAAATGGATAAGTGAAAACATAATGCTTTCTTTTTTATCATGAAGCTTGTTGAAGCTTCATAAAGCTTTGACTAAAGAAACCATTTTGTCTTCTAGCTTAACCCTAACCCTTCTCATTGACCATGGTCTTTTCTCTACACTTAACCTTGGTTAAGATATGATAAGTATTGATTTATTTTTCATTTTATATCAAGACTTATCATATTCTTTCTTCTTCTTCATCTTCATCTTCAAGAAAGAAACCTTGATGCCATCAATGGCAACTTGAGTTCTAGTGAGAGAAATCCAATTCTAAAGTGAAACCACCTCCTATTTCTTCACCCTCTACCTCTTGCCAAGTTGTTTTGGGTGTTTTCTTCACAAGTTTCACAACTTTGTGAAGTCGGAGCTTGAACTTGTGATGCCTCGACGTAGATCGTCTTTGACACGAAGCCGACGACCAAGCTCGCTCGTTTCTCCGATGAAGCCGACGAATGAGTTCGGGATTCATGATGGACAGCGAGAGGACACCCACGTGGAGCTAAGGAAGTGGAGAACCGGATCTACAAAGGTTGTAGCCTCTCTCCTTTAGGTAATTTGTTAACTAGAATCGTATTTCGCCTAAACATCTAGTCTACGATCCGTGTTAGGGTTTCTCGGCACCCATAAAATTTTAAATTGGCATGTTCGATGCCTTGTGAGACCTCTATAGTGTGCCTAGGAACCCTACAGTAACAGGGAAGTTCCTGGCCAGGGCTGATCAGAGATTTGCTGGTAAGTGTTACCAGTAGTTTCTCGACCCGTTATGAGCCTCACATCGGCACGACTTATCGGTTATTGCGGTCTGACGTTTACCACCCCTAGACTTGATATGCGACGTATCAGACGAACAGACCGGACTGTACGATAAGTGTTACTGGTTGGATTCACAGGAGTGTGAGCGGGCTAGCTCGTCGATCTTCTGATCGCTCAATACCTGGATGGCCGTTACTTTTAGCAGACCGCTTGCGGCTTGTGGGTGCTTGATGGATGTATCGATTGGTTATATTCGATGTAATCTAGATATCGAATCAAGGATTGATTCGATAAGCCGATACATAGAATACTAGTCGGTTATATGCGATATGACCGGGTCGTTAAATCAAGTGTTGATTTAATGTATAATTATATATTTGATATATTACATTGCATTAACTAGTATTGGTTCACTTTATATGGATTTTCTCACTTGATGTGCAAGAAGTATATGTGATATACTTTTGTGCACATATTTGTATCATGTTTGATGATACTTGATCACTTTGTTAAGTGTAAAGAATTAAAACCATGGTTAAGTGTTGATTAGGGTTTTGCATATTCATTTATTTATTTATTTGAAAAGGATTATGATGAGAATGGTGGCTTTCTTTGTTTTAAGTTGAAGCTTCATGAAGCTTTGACTTTTGTAACCATTCTTGTCATCATGCTTAACCCTAACCCTCTCAAGTAACCATGGTCTATTCTCTACACTTAACCTTAGTTAGTGAATGATAAGTATTGATTTATTTTTCATTTATCAAAAGACTTAACATATTCTATCTACTTCTTCTTCTTCATCTTCAAGAAGAAAAGCTTAAGGTCCATCAATGGCAACTTGAGCTAAAGTGAGAGAAATCCAATTCTAAAGTGAACCCACCTCCTATTTCTTCACCCTCTACCTCTTGCCAAGTTGTTTTGGGTGTTTTCTTCATAAGTTTCACAAATTTGTGAAGTCGGAGCTTGAACTTGCGATGCCTCGACGTAGATCATCTTCGGCATGAAGCCGACGACCTAGTCCGCCCATTTTCCCGATGAAGCCGACGATTGAGTTCGGAATTCAAGATGGACAGCGAGAGGATGCCTACGTGGAGCTAAGGAAGTGGATATACGGATCTACAAAGGTTGTAGCTTCTGATCTTTAGTTAAATTGTTAACTAGATTCGTATTTCGCCTAAATTTCTAGTCGACGATCCGTATTAGGGTTTCTCGGCACCCGTAAAATTTAATATTGGCATGGTTGATGCCTTGTGAGACCTCATTAGCGTGCCTAGAAACCCTACAGTGGTATCAGAGCCTAGCTAGAGCCTTAGGCGAAGTCTAGATGACGTTTGAAACCCGAACGAACCCGAAACCCTAAAACCCAAGTGCTCTCTGGACTTTTTCTAAAATCTGGGATTTTTCCAGATTAAAAATTGCTAAAAAATTCAGCAGGGAAATATATGAATTACGGTGCAAAAATTACTTGATGAACAGTCTAAAGTGCGGCGGAACCGCGGCCTAAGCCTGCTTAGGCGGCGGTTCCGCGGCAACTTTATTAAATTATCATATAATATTTGCACAGTAACTGATATCTTCTGGTGTTGGATTTTCTGGGAATTTTTAAAATTTATTCAAGAGTTGAATTTTCTGGGGTGTTTTAGAGCTTCGATGTTTCGATCGGATTATCAAATTTCGTCTTTGTGTATTTCCGGATAATTTTTGAATTTGTTAAAAAGTTCGACCGGATATAAATACCCAATTTTTCCCCTGTTGGGAAATTTCCAAGTGTTGGATTTTTCCGTAGTTTAAAGACGTTCTAAGTAGTGCAAGTAACGCGATGGACCCTCTAGAAGACAACAAACCTTAACTCGATTATGTGACCGTCTTGAACTGCCCTTTGAACCTTCGGGTTTGGGGCAGTACGGCGTGCCACATGTGAGGCGTTGGCTTGACCCTTCTACGGCTGGACCGTTGCTACTGAGGCACGAACTGAATGTTTTTAGACTTGTTTCATGTGTTGAGCTGTATCGGGAAACCTTGGGTATTCGACTGTTCGATCGGAAAGTTTAACATTTTCTGTTTATCTGGAATGTGATACAATAATTGGAATTCACAAACAGTTATGAGATAACTGAATGAATGTTATAAATCTAGCGGTTTAGTTTCACTTGATATTGAAAAGAGTTTTCGATAATGAGACTAAAATGCGGGGTTTATAACTGTTAGGCATGTGATGTCTAAGTATTTCATTTGATTAGGCATGAGATGTCTAAAGAGGTTGCGGATTCTAACTGTTGTAGTTTTACACTTTCTTTTCTGTGACCGTAAGTGTAATATGTGATATCGCCGGTTTCGTTGCTATATGTCAACGACAATTGGGAGGCGCATATTTACTTACGTTGATGACATGTGATGTTATGTGTTGCTGGATATGTTATATTGGATTGTCGTGTTTGAATAGCCGGGGGTTTTTATGTGAGATGAGTGTTTTTCATTTTCATTCATGTAAAAAAACTTGTATGTAATATTCTATTATTTGGGGCACTTCCAGGTAGCGGAAGTCGTCACCTTTTGTATATTATTTACTTTTCCGCATTAGGATAGACCCAAGGAGGGGAGCACAAGTAACCGGGTTCTGGGGTCCAGTGGGAGACCATCTCGAGGAGTCGAGTCCGGGTCTCCTAACCCTAGAATTGGCAGGGTTGCTTGCCGCTCTCGTAGGGGTCTAGGGGTGTGGGATTGGCTATTCATCACGACCGTGGAATCCGTGTTTTATACTGGCTCGTATTGAAAACACGGACGTCCTAGTATATCCAATGTTTCATATGTTTCTTCTGCTGCTTTATCTGTGATGTGATCATGTGATGTTCTGTGATAGATACAGTATATAGTATATATGATATATTATATAGACGTTACTTATGTTTTGCACCCGTACTAGCCCTGCCCTGCTCTGTCGTTAGTTACCTAACCTAACGGTGCACGAGGGGACATCGAGGCGAATGCGGATGGCATAAGTGTACGTCGTATTTATCTGTGATGTTTAGGTATTTAAATGATGGGACTTCATTAATGTGATTAATGAAAGAAAAGAAACCAAATGATGTTGTAGAATCAAATTTAAAATTAAACAGGTAGCTACAGTTCTTGCTTTGCATAGCGGTATATATGATATACCCTGCACCTTATTCGATGAGGAAAGGACCGAGATCCCTTCACCGGGAGTGACTCCTTTAGCGATAACTGGCAGATACTACACACTCGGTTTGACTTTTGATTGCTTCTATAGTTTCTGCTTTGCACAGTGATATATATGATATATCCCGCACCTCATTCGACGAGGAAAGGGCCGACGATCCCTTCACCGGGAGTGACCCCTTTAGCAAAACTAGAAAAGCCTCAAAATCACTCCATTTCAAAACTATATTTGATCCTACAACGATATCAAGTTCATTACGCAATAGGTTTTCTGAAAACCTGCGTAGCCCTCCGTCATTTCAGATAAGTACTAATTAGTATTCGTGCTGCGGTAGTTTGGCATTCGTCAAGGCGTAGTGTACGGTAGCTAACTAGTATTTATCTGCTTATGCATATGATGCAGATTGGATTAGGGTATTCGTACGGCGTTGTTTGGCATTCGTCAAGGGTCGTGCGGGTGGGTTTAATTCAATCAAGAAATGTACGGGTTGAACTTGACTAGTGGACTATGGGTTGTTTGGCATTCGTCAAGGTCATAGAACACTAGGGGTAAAATATTATCGGGAATTTCAAGTGTTGAAATTTGCAATGAGATTGCATACCTTCTATGAGATAGTTGGATCCCGATACCCACTACGAGTATGAATTACTCCTGGGAGAGTTTTACACATTGCAATTAGCTGATCAAGTAGGTGTCTAGAAAGGTGTCAACGAGGTTACGCCTCTGGGAAAACGAGGTTTACATTAATTAGGTTCGTGCGAAAGCACGGGGGACCTCCCTCAAAGTACCGACACTGGCCTGGCTGAAAGATTGGCGAACTTATAGTGTGTAATTAATCCCGGCTAGTCTTTCCTTTTAGGGTTTGAAGGAAGATTTGATAAAAAGTAGTGGGAGCCATCCTGATTAGATAAGATAATAACCAATCTGATCTTGCACGAGCATACGCTAAAGTGTTTTCTTCTCTCTCTTTCCAGGTAGCGACCATTTCATGCCCTAATAAAGATAATAATATGGATGTATTGACCGAACCCGCATGTTATACTGTGCAGGGGAACGTTGAACCCGTTCTATCTTATAAGAGTTATAAGAATGAACAGGAAACAGGAGAATATCTGGATTCTCACACCGCCCAAAAGGAGAACATGCATGTTGATGCATCATCTTCGGGTGTGTTTGTCATTGAGAACTGTTTCTCAGTTCACCCTACGTCCTGGGTATTGGATACCGGATCAGGATCCCACATATGTAAGATGTTACATGGGCTACGGAAAGGTAGAGAACTGGGAAAAGGTGATCATTCCGTTCAAGTAGGGAATGGGGCAAATGTTGCAGCCAAAGCAGTTGGCGAATATCACCTAGTATTACCAAGTGGTGATACAATAATTCTGAATGAGTGCTATTATATACCAAACATGATGTGCAACATTATATCAGTTTCTTTATTGAGTAAAGAAGGATATAATTTTGTAGTAAAGGATAATGTTATGAACATATTCCTGGATCAAAAGTTGATTGCATCAGGCTCGCTACATAATGGCATATTCATTCTAAATCAAAATACAGTCCTCAATACACAAAACACACACAAGAGGAAAAGTTCAGAAATGAACAAATCCTTCTTGTGGCATTGTAGACTTGGTCATATCAATGCGACACGACTGGCTAAGTTACATAAGGATGGTTATTTGAATCCGTTCGAATTATCATCTTATGATACTTGCCATTCATGTCTCAAAGGAAAAATGACCAAAGCTCCGTTTAGTGGACACGGAGAAAGAGTTACTGAACTCTTAGGACTAGTACATAGTGATATATGCGGTCCCATGTCTACCCATGCCAGGAACGGTTCTTCCTACTTCATTACATTCACTGACGATCTCTCTAGATACGGGCATGTGTTCCTTTTGAAACACAAGTCTGAAGCTTTTGAGAAATTATGAGAATATAAGCAAGAAGTAGAGAACCAAACGGGCAAAAGTATTAAGATCCTTCGATCTGATCGAGGAGGAGAATACTTGAGCAATGAGTTCCAAGATTATCTAAAAGAGAATGGGATTCTCTCTCAGCTTACTCCACCTTATACACCACAGCACAACGGTGTATCAGAATGAAAGAATCGCACCCTATTAGATATGGTGCGTTCAATGATGAGTACAGCTGAGTTACCTATTTCCTTCTGGGGGTATGCGCTTGAGACAGCCATACACCTATTGAATATGGTTCCTACCAAATCAGTGCCTACCACTCCATATGAGATATGGAAAGGGAAGAGACCATCTCTTAAGTATGTTAAGATATGGGGTTGTCCAGCCTATGTCAAAAGACAAAATCCGGACAAACTCGAGGCGAGATCAATCTTATGTAAGTTTGTAGGATATCCCAAAAATTCATAAGGGTATATCTTCTACCATCCCGAGGAACAAAAGGTGTTTGTTTCTCGACATGCCACTTTCTTAGAAAAAGGTTTTCTTATGAAACAGATTAGTGGCATTGAGGTAGAACTGGAAGAGGTTCCAGCAACACAAACAATAACTGAAGATTTAGTAGAACCAGAGGATTCAGTAGTACCCGACGAACCCCAGCCTCTCTGCCGATCTAGCAGGGCTTCTCGTCCACCTGAGAGATACTACGGTTTTCTCATTGACGGTGGAAGCGAAGATTGCATCATGGAGGATGATGACCCAACTAGCTTCGAGCAGGCCATCACGAGTAGGGACTCAGTGAAATGGCTGGATGCTATGCGGTCCGAGATGGGATCCATGTACACCAACAAAGTATGGACTTTGGAAATTGCTCCTGAAGGGGTAAAACCCATTGGGAGCAAGTGGATCTTTAAGAAGAAACTTGGTGTAGATGGGAAAGTGGAGACTTTCAAAGCTAGACTTGTTGCAAAGGGTTTTCGTCAAAGACCAGGTGTGGACTACGACGAAACCTTTTCTCCAGTGGCTATGCTTAAATCCATCCGGATCATGCTTGCCATCGCTGCATATCATGATTACGAAATCTGGCAAATGGATGTTAAGACCGCCTTTCTAAATGGTGATTTAGAAGAGTGCGTGTACATGACTCAGCCAGAGGGCTTCGTAGACAGTGGGAGCAGCAGGAAGGTGTGCAAGCTGCTTAAATCCATTTATGGATTAAAGCAAGCATAGCGGAGTTGGAACATCTGCTTTGATGTCGTTATCAAAGAGTTTGATTTCGTCAAAAATCCAGATGAACCTTGTATCTACAAGAAGGTGGCAGAGAGTAAGGTTGTCTTCCTCGTATTGTACGTGGACGACATACTCTTGATAGGAAATGATATTCCTATGCTGCAATCGGTCAAGCTCTTCTTATCACAAAGATTCTCAATGAAAGATCTTGGTGATGCCTCCTGCATATTGGGAATCAGGATCTATAGAGATAGATCCAAAAGGATATTGGGATTGTCCCAATCCAGGTACATTGACACCATACTAAAGAGGTTTAGTATGGAAGAATCCAAGCATGGGAACTTGCCCACGATCTCTGGAGTCACTCTCTCCAAAGAGATGTCTCCCAAGACTGATTTGGAGAGAGCTCGCATGCAAGGGATACCCTATGCTTCGGCTGTAGGCTCTATCATGTACGCGATGCTGTGTACCAGACCCGATGTAGCATACTCACTAAGTATAGTGAGCAGGTATCAAGCTGATCCTGGAGAGAGTCACTGGACAGCTGTGAAGAGCATTCTCAAGTACTTACGAAGGACTAAAGAGATGCTCTTGGTGTATGGTAACGGAGAACTCCAAGTAGAGTTCTTTACCGATTCGAGCTTCCAGAGTGATAAGGACGACTCTAAGTCGCAGTCGGGATTTGTCTTTACCCTTTACGGAGGGGCGGTTAGCTGGAAGAGTTCCAAGCAGGAAACCGTGGCAGACTCGACGATGGAGGCTGAATACATCGCTGCCAACGATGCTGCCAAAGAGGCTGTATGGATCAAGAAGTTCATTACTGAACTTGGAGTGGTTCCATCCATTGAGCATCCAATACCTTTGTATTGCGATAACAATGGAGCGGTGGCTTTGGCCAAGGAACCCAGGTCCCATCAGCGATCCAGGCATATTCTGAGGCGGTATCACCTGATCCGGGAGATAGTTGATCGCCGGGAGATCGAGGTCAGGAGGGTTGACACGAAGAACAACACGGCGGATCCACTCATGAAGGCCATTCCCCAGATACAGTTTGAGAGACTCTTCGGGATGCTCGGTATGCGATACTACAGCAGCTGGCCCTAGTGCAAGTGGGAGATTGTTAGCTGTATGTATGCCCTAGAGGCCAGTATTGTACAGATGATGTATATTATATTGGATGCTTGGACATATATAGAGATGACTTTCTTGCTCGATATGATAGTATGTTATCTGGTTGCTCTTTATCTTAACATGTACACTTGTCTCTTTAAACTGTCTTATGGTTACATGTTGGTAAAGCCCTTAGGATGTGTACTTGACTACCTGGACTATGATGCAGATCATACTAGTGGGGACATGGTAATCCATAAGTACATCCTTCAAGGTCCCTAGTCGTTGGTGTATCGAGACGGGGCATCGATATACCAGAGTAGACTAGCGTATACGCTTCTCGACCCATGAGATGGGCGATGGATGATCCCATATCCATTGGTGTTTGACATCAGAGATGGTATACGGGTGCTCAGTGGAGACTGGGTACACTGGACGGACTCGCCGAGAACTCCCAGATGGTATTATACCTCACGTCAGATGGCAGTTCTCAGGTGACACTTGTACAGGTTAGTCTGTAGACCCGAGATCGTCATAGAGTCTTGTGTGATTCCCACTGTGCTTTGATCTACACCTTACCACGTCCATGAGGGTGTGCAAAACGGTGGTCTTTGGGTACAGTCCCGAGTCACATGGAGGCAATGAGCGATAGGAGGGGTTTCGTCTCTCCCGGTATTGGGAGTTAATGTTGCGCTGTGCTCGATTGGCCGTAACAGGGAAGTCCCTGGCCAGGGCTGATCAGAGATTTGCTGGTAAGTGTTACCAGTAGTTTCTCGACCCGTTATGAGCCTCACATCGGCACGACTTATCGGTTATTAGGGTCTGACGTTTACCACCCCTAGACTTGATATGCGACGTATCAGACGAACAGACCGGACTGTACGGTAAGTGTTACTGGTTGGATTCACAGGAGTGTGAGCGGGCTAGCTCGTCGATCTTCTGATCGCTCAATACCCGGATGGCCGTTACGTTTAGCAGACCGCTTGCGGCTTGTGGGTGCTTGATATGATCATCATCTGCTACTGGCGTATTGACGAGTCTTTAGAGTCCTACACAGAGGTTTCCTGGCTCAAGCGAAACGAAATAGGAGCGCATATGAGATATGTGCAGGACCGAGAATAATGCGTGTATAGGATACCGTATTTCATTCTCGCGATGGATGTCTCGATTGGTTATATTCGATGTAACCTAGATATCGAATCAAGGATTGATTCGATAAGCCGATACATAGAATACTCGTCGGTTATATGCGATATGACCGGATCGTTAAATCAAGTGTTGATTTAATGATTTAATGTATAATTATATATTTGATATATTACATTGCATTAACTAGTATTGGTTCACTTTATATGGATTTTCTCACTTGATGTGCAAGAAGTATATGTGATATACTTTTGTGCACATATTTGTATCATGTTTGATGATACTTGATCACTTTGTTAAGTGTAAAGAATTAAAACCATGGTTAAGTGTTGATTAGGGTTTTGCATATTCATTTATTTATTTATTTATTTATTTGAAAAGGATTATGATGAGAATGGTGGCTTTCTTTATTTTAAGTTGAAGCTTCATGAAGCTTTGAATTTTGTAACCATTCTTGTCATCATGCTTAACCCTAACCCTCTCAAGTAACCATGGTCTATTCTCTACACTTAACCTTAGTTAGTGAATGATAAGTATTGATTTATTTTTCATTTATCAAAAGACTTATCATATTCTATCTACTTCTTCTTCTTCATCTTCAAGAAGAAAAGCTTAAGGTCCATCAATGGCAACTTGAGCTAAAGTGAGAGAAATCCAATTCTAAAGTGAACCCACCTCCTATTTGTTCACCCTATACCTCTTGCTAAGTTGTTTTGGGTGTTTTCTTCACAAGTTTCACAAATTTGTGAAGTCGGAGCTTGAACTTGCGATGCCTCGACGTAGATCATCTTCGGCACGAAGCCGACGACCTAGTCCGCCCATTTTCCCGATGAAGCCGACGATTGAGTTCGGAATTCAAGATGGACAGCGAGAGGACGCCTACGTGGAGCTAAGGAAGTGGATATCCGGATCTACAAAGGTTGTAGCTTCTGATCTTTAGTTAAATTGTTAACTAGATTCATATTTCTCCTAAATTTCTAGTCGACGATCCGTATTAGGGTTTCTCGGCACCCGTAAAATTTAATATTGGCATGGTTGATGCCTTGTGAGACCTCATTAGCGTGCCTAGGAACCCTACATATTCAAGTCAGGTTGATTAGATTGAGACTCAGTCTGAGTCAGACACTTTGAAAAGAAATTGAATTCTGAATTAGTTTTGATGTTATCGGTAACTGCTGCTCATGGACGACAGGATTTGTGTCTTTTTCCAAGACAATTACTGTGTTGATAACACCATTTGTTAGATTGTCTACCTTATATAGGCAATCACTCTCATTCTCCGGCTCCCTGAGGCTCAAGAGAACGGATTCCACTTAATCCTATATTTACTAGGGTCCTTATTGCAAATTGATAAACTTGAGGGGGTTTTATGTAAAAATAATTTTGATATGTTTCAAAATACACCTCAAGTATTTAATTATCATCTTTAGGGTTTTCATAGATGTATATTTACAAAATGTGAAATTTCTAGTGAGTAGAACCTAGTTTTCATAGTATATGGTTTTTTTATTGAAATATCGATATTGTTTTGTATTTGAAAGGTATTTTCATGTAATTGTGATGTTTTTCTTGGACTTTGGAAACATGGAATATTATAAATATTAAAAATAGATATTTTGATAATATTTACATATATAATTATTTATTAAAAATATAAATTTTATTTATAATAGAAATCTCATTTTTCTTAGAAAATGCATTAAAAATTCTTTCGAGATCGGATGCTCCGTGAGGATGTCTGCATCTCGCTCTACTAGGCCCGAGGACGTGCGATAACCCGCACCATCCCGAACGGGGTCCCTAAAAGTGGGTTGTAGAGGCGCAATTGCAAAAAATTGATTAATACACTTTTTAAAGAAAATGGTTTTGTAAGTTTAGGGTATTTATTCGTAAAGTCGTATTTCCCGTATTCTAGGATTCTAAAGTTCATCGTGCTATGTCCAATATGTGTGTTGTGATGAGCTAGGTCATTACCTCGTGAGTTATCTAAAAGTAATACAAGGAATTAAGTTATTATGTTGAAATATAAAGTATGTGGTATTTTTCTGTAAAAGTGCGATAAAGGTCATAAAAATGATTCTTTTGAGGTGAAACTTGTTTTAATGGGTTTGTTAATGTTTGCTAAACAATATGTGAGAGTATGGTATTTTCTTGTTTAAGAAAAGTAGTGTTTTGAAAGAAAACCGATTCGGAAGTCGGATTAACTCCGCTTCTATCGGGTTTTAGAAATGAACATTTTTAAAGAAGAAGAAGAGAGGGGGAGATGGGACTTAATGGATATAGAGGAAGAAGAGAGGTAGGGGGAAGCTAGGGAAGTGTCGGGACATCGTTTCGTCGCCGGGAACTCCTTGGAACGTCGCCGGAACTTCTCCCTTCGCTAACTCCACTTGCACACAAATCACTCCGGGCCAGGGAAACGTCTACCACGAAAACTCCGCCTCGGAGACACGTCAAGCGTCGACCATCCATGTCGTAAAAAGGGCAGTGCAGGCTTCCCACAAAGCGGGAACCAATTCACTCCGTGCCAGGGAAACGTCTACCATGGACACTCCGTCTTGGAGACGCGTCAAGCGTCGACCGTCTATGTCGTAAAAAGGGAAGTACCGGCTTCCCAAAAAAGCGGGAACCAAATCACTCCATGCCGGGGAAACGTCTACCACGGACACTCCGTCTCGGAGACATCGACCGTCCATGTCGTAAAAAGAGCAGTGCCGGCTTCCCAAAAAGCGGGAACCAAATCAAGTCGCCTCCACATGAAAGAAGATCTATCAATTTCTTGCACACGACTCACATATGTGGTGTGCATTTATTGATGGGGGGCACTTTGTTGGGGTCAAAAATTACACCCCGGTTGACCAAGTCAAAGTTAAGGTCAACCCCAAACCAAGTGGGCCCAAGCCCAGTTCAAGTGAGCCCATACCCAAGTCGAGCCCTATGGACGGCCTCCCCCATGCCAAAATAAAAAATCATGTAATAAATAATTTTGATATAATTTTTTATGCCTGAATGTAAGAAAATGGGCATAAAGCCAAATTTCTGTAAAGCCCATGGCTTCTGTGCAAAAGAAATGAGCACATGAGGTAGGGGATGGGCAAAATGCCATTTTGTAAAGCCCAAGGGACTATATATAAATGTGTAAGCCTATATAAGGCAACATGATAATGAAATAAAATATACAATTCATTCTCCTCAAATCTCTAGGGTTTGTGCCTCCTTCCCCTTTCTCAAGGGTCTAAAACCTTCTTCCTCTTTTCGAATTAAATCAAGAGTTTAACTCTTCATTTTTCAAAAAGAAGTAGCTTTTCACCATAAAACCCATAAAGGGAGGCTCAGATCTCCCATCAAATCTCTAAAAGGGAAGATTTTGAATCTCGCTCCCCTTTTTCCCAATATCCGGCCAACCGAGAGGAAGAAGAAGGAGACCCACCTCTAAAAATCCCACGTTGGGAGGATACAAGGCTCAAAAGAAGAGCCAAAGATTCCTAGGAGTTTAACTCCTTTTTAGATCTGTTGGAGTTTAACTCCATAAATTAAATTTCTGTTTGGAGTTCAACTCCAAAACCCCTTGGGAGTTCAACTCCCCAACCTAGGGGCTAAGCCCTTTGTGCCTCCTTCCCCTTTCTCAAGGGTCTAAAACCTTCTTCCTCTTTTCGAATTAAATCAAGAGTTTAACTCTTCATTTTTCAAAAAGAAATAGTTTTTCACCATAAACCCCATAAAGGGGGGCTCGGATCTCCCATCAAATCTCTAAAAGGGGAGATTTTGAATCTCGCTCCCCTTTTTCCCAATATCCGGCCAACCGAGAGGAAGAAGAAGGAGACCCACCTCCAAAAATCCCACGTTGGGAGGATACAAGGCTCAAAAGAAGAGCCAAAGATTCCTAGGAGTTTAACTCCTTTCTAGATCAGTTGGAGTTTAACTCCATAAATTAAATTTCTGTTTGGAGTTCAACTCCAAAACCCCTTGGGAGTTCAACTCCCCAACCTAGGCTCGCGCTGGTGTTTCCCGTGGTCACGTGTCGTGCACGTGACCTACGAGCGCCCAGAGGTCGCGTGCATGGCACGTGAGCCGCGGGAGATAAAGCGCTCAATGGTCGCGTGCAGCGCACGTGACCCTGGGCACTAAAGTACCCACGTGTGCGCACGCCCCGCGGTCGCGTGCAAGGCACGTGACCCGTGGGCACTATAGCACCCACGTGCGCCCCACGCGACCCGCTCAGCACCCAGTGGTCGCGTGCAGCACACGTGACCCGCGGGTGCCTCACGGTCGCGTGCTGCGCACGTGACCCACTGGCGCCAAGCGCTCACGCACCGGGCACGTGACTCGTGAGTGCCCAATGCCCATGTGCCACTCACGCGTCTTTAAGACGCTCCTCACCCCCCCTTTTTTTATATGCACTCCACACTAAATATACTTCTCCTGTTAGAAAAAATTTCTAATGGGGCGCTGCCCTGCACCCTGCAAGGGGGCTGCTAGCCCCCTTGACCCCCAGCCTGCTATACGGGTAGAGAGACCCCCGTAAAAACTCTGCAGGCCCCCGATATACCATAACCCCTTCAAAACATGACACTGCACATTGAGTTCGCATGATTTATTTGGCCCGTCAATCGGAGGTTCTCTCGCTCCAAAAGCGAAGGGTATTTAACGGTAGCTTAGTCCGCGGCTGCCGGAGATTCGGATCCCCACAATCAATAAATCTCAGCCTATCCTAGGCAGGGAAAATCTGTAATGCGCCTGACAAGCGCGTATGTATTCACATCTCAACAGGGTGACGAAAAACACCCTACAACATGATATCACATATCATCAATGTAAGCAAATATGCATATCTCTAAAACTCGTTGACATATAGCAACGAGATTGGGATACCCCACATATTACACTTACGGTCGCAGAAAAAGAAATAGAAAACTACAATAATTAGAATCCGCAATATCCTTAGACATCATAAACCCGGAATATCTCAAATTCCGGATTTCATGCCTAACTTATAAAACTTGCATTTTAGTCTCAAATTGAAAACTCTTTTCAATTGGTTGTCGGATAATTCAACTAGATTCCCTCCTTAGTGATCGCGTACAATATGCAATTGCGACGGAGTTTTGATCCGAATCAAAATTTCGTGGCAATCGATCAATTGAGACTAAACGGCTAGTTTTACAATATACTAACTAGTTTTCATAAAACTAATTAATCCGGATTCTAATAATTGTATCACACACATCACAAAGCTTATAAAGTAACCGTGACATTAGAATTCCGCACACAATTAGCAAACTTAACCAATTTTTCCAAGACATGAAAAATCCAGTGAGCTAAAGTTCTAAAACCGATCGTTTTAAGCCAATCCGGGAGTCAAAACGAACTCGAAACCCGCCCGAATCTTCGCGGGGGTGAAGATCCCTAAATTAACTATCGAATGGGGGCCTAGAGAGGGTACCCCACCCCTGAAGCCACCACGAGGTGGCTAGGGTGTGAGGCAGACCCGAAACTGCCTAAGGTGGGGCAGTTTCGGGTCCCCACCGCCAAGACCACCTTATGGTGGTCTTGGGGAGTGAGCCCAGCCTTTCGATCCCCCTGGGGTGTCCCCGGTGTGAGCACGCTCCACCTTGCGGCTTCTTGGTTCAAACCATGAGCCCGCGGGGTGTGCAAACAACTCAAAACATAAATTTCGAAACTGTTCTTATCGGCAGTTTTTGCGTGACAAAAACGGCGGATTTCTAACGTCGCTACAAGTTACCCTAATGTTCTAGCCCCGCTCTGATACAATGAAAGTCAGGCAGCCACCCCATCCAATAGGATTGTCGTGGCACCTACAGGTCTCTCAGCAGCTACTTTTTACGCATGCCCCCTCGCGAGGACTACAACCCGTCGGAACACCTTCCGATCTTGGGACACCCTGGGGGTAAGAGCCTATGCTTCGCTACACTGCCACACAGTGAGAACCCCCCATAGGTCGACATCCAATGCCTAGTAGCTCTGATACCATGAAAGTCGACCTTAACACCACCATGTGGTTCTAGAGGCATCAAGCATGCCGCATTCAAATTTTTCATGGTGCTAAGTTAGACTATACAAGATCTTTGCTAGAAGTTTAGGGTTTGCCTTTGTGATGTGAACAACTAGAGAAAAGAAAAGAAATGAGCATACATCTTTTGTAGTTTAAGTCCTTCTCTTCTAAAGCTCTGGGTTGATGTCCACGTGACTCTATAAGGCTCCTCTTCGATTTGAACGACCCTCCTTCATGATCTTCACGCCAAAGACGATCCACCCGAAGTCCCTCTAGCCCAAGCTAACTCTACACTAAACTCCTTCAGTGTAGCAAACACACCACACCAAATTACTAGTTTGGTGTGGGATGGTGAAGTAGGGGATGTTAAAAGCTCACAAGATTGTGTTCAAGCTTCATGATTCACATCTCATGTGAGGGTTAAAACTTGAACAATGATATTTGAGGAGGAAGGTGAAGCTAGAGAGTAATCATGGGAGCAACTCAAGAAAATGGCTAAGTGTTGAGAATGAGACTAGAATATGAATGACAACTCTTGACCCCCACTCATTCAAGCATGGAATTTTGCAATATAAAATTGCAACCATGCTTGAATAGTGAGTCAAGATGAATAAACTATGAATAAACCCCATGCTTGCAACCATACTCTCATTTTCCACCTCTTTTATATTTTTCTCAAAAATAGAAAATCAAGCCATGCTTCATTATATATATATATATCATATATATTAATATATATTATGAAGAATAATTAGTGAGCTAATGATATTAGTTAAGATATTATTATATCACATATAATGTATATCACATTATTAAATCAACACTTGATTTAATAATCCGATTATATCACATATGACCGACTAATATCATTTATCTGTATATCACATTATCAAATCAACACTCGATTCGATAATCTGGTTATATCACATATAACCGAACCGATAACAGATCACTGCCAGATTACAATACGGTATCGCATACACGTATTTAATCAGGCCCACGCACATATCAACACATGTGTCCTACTTCGTTTCGCTCGAACCAGGAAACTTCTGTGTGAGACTCTAAAGACTCGTCAATACGCCAGCAGTAGGTGATGATCACATCAATCACCTACTAACCATCAGTGGTACTAGTTGGATGTAACGGCTACCCGGGTATTGAGCGATATGAAGATCAATAAGCAAGCTCGTCCATAGTCTCCATGAAGCCTATCAGTAACACTACCATACAGTCTGGTCTCTTCGTCTGTTATGTCGCATATCATGTCTAGGGCTGGTAAACGTCAGTCCCCGGTAACGTGATAAGTCATGCCGATGTCTGGCCTATAACGGTTCGAGAAACTACTGATAACTCTTATCAGTAAATCTCAGTAGCAGCCCTGGCCAGAGACTTCCAGTTATAGTCAATCGAGCATAGCGCAACATCAACCCCTAATACTGGGAGAGACGAAACCCCTCCTATCGCTCATTGCCTCCATGCGACTCGGGACTGTACCTAAAATTCACCTATTTGCACTTCTCCTTTGAGCGTGGTAGGGAGGAAATCAAAGCACAGTAGGAGCCGTACAAGACTCTATGACGATCTCGGGTCTACAGACTAACCTGTATCCGTGTCATCAGAGGACTGCTATCTGACGATAGGTATACTACCATATAGGAGTACTCGGCGAGTCCTGTTCAGTGTACCCAGTCTCCACTGAGCACCCATATACCATCTTTGATTTCAAACACCAATGGATATGGGATCATCCATCGCCCATCATATGGGTCAAGAAGCGTATACGCTAGTCTACTCTGGAATATCGATGCCCTGGTCTCGACATTCCTTCGACTAGGAACTTATTAAAGGATGTACTTTTTGGACCACCCTGGCCCCACTAGTATGATCTTATCATAGTCCTAGTAGTCAAGTATATATCCTAAGGGCTTTATCAACATGTAAGAGACAGATAGTATAAATACCAGTCTACATGTTAAGATAAAGGTAACCTGATAGCATACTATCATGTCGAGCAAGAAAGTCCTCTATATATATGTCCAAGCATCCACTATATCATAAATAATGGCCTCTAGGGCATACATATTACTAACAATTCTGCCCAAGCGTGGAGCGCCTTCGCGAAAAATGGCCGCGATCAGCCTCCAGTTCCTTCGATACGTACACCGAACGTCGTAAGCGAACAGCAGACGAACCTAATACCGACCAACCTCGAAAACCGGTGTTGGGAGGGGGAGGGGAATTGCCTCTAAAGGAGAAACTGGATAAGGTCTATTCTTTTAAAAGGGACAAAGTCCACAAGATATTCAAGGACGCCCTAAGAAACGGTCTACAACTGCCAGAATCAAAGAGACCACAAGAAGCGAATATGACCGACGACCCCAAATATTGCCCCAAACAAAGAGTGATAGGTCATGCCATTGAGGACTGCTTCGTCTTCAAAGATTGGGTCGAAAAGTAATACAAGGCAGGAGAAATAGAACTTTCTAAAGGCGTGTTAACAAATAGTCAAGCTGCGACCGCCAATTTCATACAAACGAAAACTGAAGTCCTTCGGGAACCTGATTCTCTCAGACATCTGCCTTTCTCTAAAAAGAGTTGACCACCACGTCATTAAACTGGGAACAGTTGACCACCACGTCGTTAAACTGGGAACATCGGACCACCACGTCGTTAAACTGGGAACAAACGACCCCTAAGTCATTAAACTGGGAATGTAAAAAAATGTGTAAAAAACGTGTAAATAAAAAAAATAAACAGCCGAAATGATGGGGCGACTTGCAATAAAAATCAACAAGTAAAATAAAAATGAAAAATAAAGCCGAAATGATGGGGCAACCGCGAATAAATAGCCGAAATAATAGGGCAATCGCGACCATCGCGATAAGAAAAGCTGAAATGATAGAGCAATCGCGGTAAAAAAAACCCTCAAAATGGCGAATGATGAGTCGCTCCTGGTACCATATTCCAATGCAGCGATGCAGACGCCAACCAAAATCCAAGTTCCCAAATGGCGAATGATGAGTCTCTCCTGATACCATATTCCAGTGCAGCGATGCAGACGCCAACCAAAATCCAAGTTCCCAAATGGCGAATGATGAGTCGCTCCTGGTACTATATTCCAGTTCAGCGATGCAGACGCCAACCAAAATTTCAAATCTCTGAATGTCCCAACGGCGAATGATGAGTCGCTCCTGGTACTATATTCCAGTGTAGCGATACAGACGCCAACAAAATCCCAAAATTCTCCTAGCCCTACGGTTGGTCCCCAAACTGGCTACCGTATATAATCCACGGGCTCAAATAATTCTCATCATACCCATACCCCACCGCAATCACCAGTCACGCGGACGGTCTCTATTTGGGAAGACCCACTCATGTGTCATCATGATACATGAGGAGAACAAAACTTACGAGATCCTCATGACTCGTAAGAAAACACCTTCGTAGGATCCCTACGACTCATAAAGGAAAAACACACTTGGGAGTCCCCACGACTCCTAAGGAGAAAGTACACCTATGAGATACTTTTGACTCGTAGGGAAAAAATGCTTTTATGGGACCCTTACGACTCATAAAATTGAAAAGCCTTAGGTGATAGGGACATAAACCTGTCTCCTAAGCCATCGCTCCCCAACAGGAAAAATGCAAATGATGAATTGTTCCTAGCACCTGTGCTTCAGTGTTAGCAACGCTGATGCCGACCCCTACTCCAAAATTCCAAAATCGATCCAAAAGACCCCTAATTCTTTACACTGGGAACAGAAGACCCCTAAATCTTTAAACTGGGAACAGATGACCCCTAAGTCTTTAAACTGGGAATAGATGACCTCTAAGTCGTTAAACTGGGAACAATAGACCCCTAAGTCTTTAAACTGGGAACAGATGACCTCTAAGTTATTAAACTCGGAACAGATGACCCCTAAGTCGTTAAACTGGAAACGAGGGAGATCCCCTCATGGCAAATGATGATTCACTCCTGGTACCATATTTCAGTGTAAGCGGAGCTGATGCCAAACCAAAACCAAAATCCCTAAATCCACTCATGGTAAATGATGATTCGCTCCTGGTACCATATTCCAGCGTAGCGTTGCTGATGTCAACCCAAATCAAACCAACAACCTCTGCGGTGGAATCATGCTTCATCCCAGAATGTACCCCATGTCGAAATCATGCTTTGCCTCGGGATATCTACCTTCCCTGCCGGAATTATGCTTCGCCTCAGAATCAAGTCAACCAGCGACACTCCATGCCGGGGACAAGTCGACCAGCGACACTCCGTGCCGGGGAAAAGTCGAACATCCAGCGACACTCCGTGCCGGGGATAAGTCGAACAGCCAGAGACACTCCGTGCCGGGGAAACGTCTACCACGAACACTCCGTCTCGGAGACGCGTCAAGCGTTAACCTTCCATGTCGTAAAAAGGGCAGTGGCAGCTTCCCACAAAGCGGGAACCAAATCACTCCGTGCCGGGAAAACGTCTACTACGGACGCTCCGTCTCGGAGACGCGTCAAGCGTCGACCGTCCATGTCGTAAAAAAGGCAGTGCCAGCTTTCCACAAAGCGGGAACCAAATCACTCCATGCCGGGGAAACGTCTACCACGAACACTCCGTCTCGGAGACGCGTCAAGCGTCGATCGTCCATGTCGTAAAAAGGGCAGTGCCAGCTTCCCATAAAGCGGGAACCAAATCACTCCGTGCCGGGGAAACGTCTACCACGGATGCTCCGTCTCGGAGATGCGTCAAGCGTCGACCGTCCATGTTGTAAAAATAGCAGTGCCGGCTTCCCACAAAGCAGGAACCAAATCACTCCGTGCCTGGGAAACGTCTACCACGGACACTCCACCTCGGAGACGCGCCAAGCGTCGAGCGTCCATGTCGTAAAAAGGACAGTGCCGACTTCCCACAAAGCGGGAACCAAATCACTCCGTGTCGGGGAAACGTCTACCACGGACACTCCGTCTCGTGGATGTATCAAGCGTCGACCGTCCATGTCGTAAAAAGGGCAGTGCCAGCTTCCCACAAAGCGGGAACTAAATCACTCCGTGCCGGGGAAATGTCTACAACGGACAGTCCATCTCGGAGACGCGTTAGGCGTCGACCGTCCATGTCGTAAAAAGGGCAGTGCCAGCTTCCCTTAAAGCGGGAACCAAATCACTCCGTGCTGGTGAAACGTCTACCACGGACACTCCGTTTCGGAGACGCATCAAGCGTCGATCGTCCATATCGTAAAAAGAGCAGTGCCAGCTTCCCACAAAGCGGGAATTAAATCAAGTCGCATGCGAAAGAAAATCCATCAATTTCATGCACACAACTCACATGTGTGGTGTGCATTTATTGATGGGGGGAACTTTGTTGGGGTCAAAAATTGCACCCCGGTTGACCAAGTCAAAATCAAAGTAAACCCTAAGCAAGCGGGCCTAAGCCCAGATCAAGTGGTCCCATGTCTGAGTCGAGCCCTGTGCCCAATCTCCTCCATGCCAAAATGAAATCATGTAATAAATAATTTTGATGTAATTTTTTATGCATGAATGTAAGCAAAATGGGCATAAAGCCAAATTTTTGTAAAGCTCATGGCTCATGTGCAAAAAAAATGAGCACATAAGGTATGGGATGGGCAAAATGCTATTTTGTAAAGCCCAAGAGGCTATATGTAAATGTGTAAACCTATATAAGGCAACTTGATAATGAAATAAAGAAGAACTTTTTCCTCTAAAAAAAGTTAGGGTTTCTATGTAAGTCCATGTCACGCACCCCATGTGTTCGCGGGGAGGCGGAATATATGAAAAACAATTATCAAAGCTTCGTAACACGGACTTGAGCATACGGATCGTGTCTAAACCATTACTAACAAACTATGAGAGGTTTAACTACTCGGATTCGAAATTATACCTCACATTACTTGTCCTTCGGGTCTTCATCGCTGTCCTCCACACCTCGTAGGCTCTATGGAACATAGGCACCTCAACGGCCTCCTCGAGTCAAAGACGATCCACCCGAGAGTCTATAGTCCGAGCTCCTATCTCGAATCTGAGATAACTACGGCTTCTAGTTTGCTAATCTAGAATTCCTAGAGGGTGTAGAGTATTTAGATGGATTGCTTAGTCACTTTAAACCCTAGGATTCTCAACTCATGAGAGCTTTTAGGGTTTGAGGAAGAAGATGAAAACTTGAGGAGAGAGAAGTGTATTGTGATAATGAATGATCTATTCTCATTTATGAATATCAAAAAGCATAATAATATCATCAAAATAAATATCTAGCTAATATTCATCATACTTCATTTAATTCACTAGATGAATCATCTAAAGAGTCATCTAATGAGTCATGGATCATTTAATGAAACTTACACTTCATCCTCCACCTCATTTAGTTTAAATCACAAAAGAAATAAACACAAATGAGTCACCTCCTTCTAGAAGCTTCCCGAGAAATTACGAGACTGCCCCTTCCATCCGTATTTCCGAAAAATACGGATAATCTTTGACTGAATAAATCCATCTGTATAATACTAGAATCTGGCTTAAACCAAAGCCCGCTAGTATTATCTGCCCGATCATAGTACGTGCACAAATGGACGTAAGGGATCGCGGCCCTGCCGTAAATCCATACGGCATCTACACCTTTTGCCCAGTACAGGGAAACTCTCTGTGTGGGACTCTAAAAACTCGGCACTACGCTGGCAGTGGGTTTAACCACAGGCCATAAGCGGTACTAGTTGTACGTAACGGTCCCTAGGTAGATGTCGATAAGAAGGACGATGAGGAAATCCATCCGAACTCCTACTGAGCCTGATGTGACAATCTCCGTACAGTCCGGTTTGTTCGTCTAGGACTATCGCATATCAGGCCTAGAGGGCGGTAAACGTCAGACCCCTAATAGCGGTATAAGTTATGTCGGAGTGAAGCCCATTACACCTTGAGAAACTGCTGGAACCTAACAGTAAATCTCGCTTTCCCTAGCCAGGGACTTTGCGTAATGGCTCTCCATACACAGCGCGATATCAACCCCCAATACCGGGAGAGACGAATCCTGTCTAACCGCCACTGCCTCCAAGTGCTTCGGGACTGCACCCAACTACTACCTGTTTGCACGACTCCTTTGAGCCGTGGTAGGATAGTAATCTAAGTATAGTGGGAACACATCCGAGGTGAAGTAGCAGTGTCAAGTTGACGGACTAAGCTGTACTCATGTCATCTGGGAACTGCTATCTGACGATGGGTATAGTACCAACCTTCAGTTCCCGGCGAGTCATGTCTGGTGTACCCGTAACCTAACGAGCACCTGCATACTATCTCCAGTACGACGTACTGATGGCTGTGGAACAGACCATCTCCCTAACTAGGATAAGAAGCATATACACTAGTCTACTCCGGAGTATCGATGCCCCGTCTCGATAATCCTACGACCAGGGACCTGTATAGGATGTTGCTTATAGACTACCCAGCCCCTACTAGTGTGACTGCCATCACAACGCTGGTAATCAAGAAAAGATCCTAAAGGCTCTACTAATATGTATAAGTGATATGTTAAAAGAAACATATGCACATATTAAAGTAGAACAAACCAAATAGCATACTACCATTTTCAGTAAGACTGTCAATACAACTGCGAATATCCCAAGCTTCTATTAAGTAATATACAAACTAGTATGATAAAGTAATGGCCTCTAGGGCATAAACACTAACAATCTTCCACTTGCACTAGGGCCATGTACTGGCATATCGCAGAACTATCATCTCGAATAGTCTTTCGAACTGCGTCTGAGGAATGGCCTTTGTGAATGAATCAACAGTGTTATTCTCCATATCTACTCTCTTCACCTCGATCTCCCGGCGATCTATGATCTCCCGGATCAGGTGATACCGCCTTAAGATGTGTTTGGACTTCTGATGGGACCTGGGTTCCTTCGCTAAAGCTATAGCGCCATTATTGTCGCAATACAGAGGTATTAGATCAACACTGGTAGGAACCACCTGAAGTTCTGTGAGGAACTTCTTCATCCAGACAGCTTCTTTTGCGGCATCGCAAGCAGCTATGTACTCTGCTTCCATCGTCGAGTCAGCAACGGTGTCCTGCTTGGAACTCTTCCAATAGACCGCCCCTCCATTAAGAGTAAAGACATAACCCGGCATGGACTTGGAGCCATCCTTGTCACTCTGGAAGCTGAAGTAAGCAAAGGCCTCGATCTGGAGGTCCTTTCCACCATACACCAAGAACATCTCCTTAGTCCTCCTCAAGTACTTGAGAATGTTCTTTACTGCTATCCAGTACTTCTCCCTTGGGTTTGCCTGATACCGGCTTACAACGCTCAATGCGTATGCTATATCTGGTTTGGTACATAACTTCGCATACATTATAGAGCCTACCGTAGAAGCGTAGGATATAATCGACATGCGAGCCCTTTCTAAATCAGTCTTGGGAGATATCTCTTTGGAGAGGGTGATTCCGTGATAAGCCGGTAGGTTACCGCGCTTAGAATCTTCCATACTGAATCTTTTCAATATGGTGTCTATGTACCTGGACTGCGAAAGTCCCAACATCCTCATTGATCTATCACGATAGATCTGGATCCCCAGAATGTAGGTGGCATCACCAAGGTCCTTCATGGAGAACTTCTGTGACAAGAATCCTTTGACTGACTGCAGCATAAGAATATCATTTCTTATTAGGAGAATGTCATCTGCGTACAAGACGAGGAATACTACAGCTCTCCCTACAATCTTACTGTATATGCATGGTTCATCTGGATTCTTGATAAAGTTGAATTCTTTAACAGTATCATCAAAACAGATGTTCCAACTCCGCGATGCCTGCTTTAGTCCATAAATGGACTTAAGCAACTTGCATACTTTACCACTGCTCCCACTCTGAATGAATCTCTATGGCTGATCCATATAGACGCACTCTTCCAAATTACCATTTAGAAAAGCCGCCTTTACGTCCATCTGCCAGATCTCATAATTGTGGAAGGCAGTAATGGCAAGAAGGACCCGAATGGATTTGAGCATAGCCACTGGAGAAAAGGTTTCGTCATAGTCCAAACCAGGTCTTTGACGAAAACCCTTTGCAACAAGTCTAGCCTTATAGGTTTCAACCTGTCTATCTACACCAATCTTCTTTCTGAAGATCCATTTGCATCCTACGGGTTTTACCCTATCTGGAGCAATGTCTAAAGTCCATACTTTGTTAGTGTACATGGACTCCATTTCGGTCCGCATTGCATCCAGCCATTTTACTGAGTCGCCGCTCTGAATGGCTTGCTGGAAGCTAGTAGGGTCATCATTATCAATGATGCAATCCTCTCGATCCCCGTCTATGAGAAAACCGTAGTATCTCTCGAGCGGATGAGACTACCTACTATTTCTGCGGATAGGCGCTGGGATGCCCTTTTTCTTTTGAAACTTCTGTTTCTACCATACTTTCAGTAACAGCTTGTGGTTCTGGAATTTCTTCCAGTTCTATTGCGCTCCCACTCTTGTGATTTTCTAAAAATTCAGCTTCCAAGAAGTGGGCATGACGAGAAAAAAAAACCTTTTGTTCCTCTGCGTAATAGAAATAATACCCCTTAGAGTTCTTTGGATATCCCACAAACTTACACTGTACTGAGCATGCCTCGAGCTTGTCTGCATGCTGCTTTTTAACAAAAGCTGGACATCTGTAACGTTTTGAAAATCGTTTCGGTGAAATTTCAAAAAAATCGGTAAAATAAGGGGGTTTTCTGTAAAAAGTCAAAATACAAATATCTTATTATAAAAATTAAATATACATATTCTAGCTATGTAATTGCTATTATTTGGTGTTTATTGAACCGCTGGTGAAATTTCAAATTTTCTGAAAAAAATATTATTTTATTATTATTTAAGCCGTCACTAATACATTTAATTAGGGAAAATTACAAATTTGAATGAGTTGAAACAAATTTTGTGCATCATAAAACATTAAATAAAATTTTATCATGTGGTTTTTGGAACGAAATCATTTGCCAAAACGGTTTAGAAATTATTGAAGAGAAAAGGCTTTTTTTTAGCGTAAATTGATGTTTGGGGTATTATATTTATCATTTTTCATCACCCCACACCCGTACCCACATCCACACACTCCCATTTACTTCTCCCCTTGAAGAATTCAGCAGCCCCCATTTATTTTCCCCACTTGAATTTCAAAGGAAAGAAATGAAAGAAAAGAAAAGAAAATGGAGAAATGAGGTGGACCTTTGACCTTGAATTGACTTTGACTTCTTCCCCCACTTTCTCTACCTCCCTCTCTCTCCTCTCCCACTCCCATTCCAGCAGCCCCCCCTCCTACAGCAGCAGCAGCCCCCCCCCCCCAATTCCCTTCTCTTTTCTCTTCAAACTTCATCAAAAATTGCCTCAAATCCTTCAAAAAAATCCCAAAACCCAAATCCGACTCCTACCCATTTTAGCTTAGCCCGTATAGCATGGATCTTTGTGAAAAGAGAGCATTTTGGGAGGCCATGGATGCTTGTGAATCTTCAAATATTTTTGGGTATAATTCTAAAACATTTTTGCTTAATTTGTTACTAATTTCTTAAAGCTAAACTACTTAAGTGTTAATTAAGCTTAAGTTGCAAGTTTTGGAATTCAAGTTATGAATTTGAATGCAAGTTAGGGTTTTATAAAATTGGTGTATGGTTGTATGTTATATTTAGACTTTTTGTCATGTTAATACAAGATTAGTAGCTTGTGCTAATGGTTAGTTTAAAATTTGTGTTAATTTGCTAATTTGCTTACTAGGTTTTTGAAATTGGTTAAATACTTGGGATTAAAAATGTGTTTAGGTTTTTCATGACTTCATTAACTTTATTAAGTGTGGTTTAATGCTTTAGATCATGCAAATCTAAGCTAGATTGTAGTTTGTGCATTTTTGCTTTGAAATTGTTAAATTTTAGGTATTTTGTAAACTAGAATATTAGGGTTTTTGGAATTTAATGAGATTAAATTCCGGGAATTGTTTATATGACTTATTTAAGATATTTAATAAATATATTGGCCGCTACATTCATTTAAACATCCTGTTTTGTACAAAAACGGCGAATTGTGCTTGCTAGATTTTCGGAAAAATGACTTTTTAAGTAAAATTAGGGTTTTTGTGAGTTTTAACCCAGTTTATATTAAAATTAGTGTTCGTGAATGTGCAAATGAGTGTGATTGGATTTTTCTCGATGGTTTGACGTTTGTACATCGACATCGAGGGTTGGTTTGACTATTCTTGCATGCGTAGGCGATAGGTTTGGACCTATGCGTGATACGCGTGCCGATTTGATTTTCATATGCTGTTTCTATTTCGAATTTAGTTTTAATGCGATATGGTGCGTTATGATATGTAGGTACCCCCATATGGACTTCAAGACGACAAGCAAGCGCGTGGCGACGTCGGCACCGGCTAGCGAGGACCAGGTGAGTAGATTTATATCTATGGGGAGAAGTCAGGTGGATGGCGTATAGCACCCCCGCAGGCCGTGGTGGTGTATACGGATGCGTATACACACCAACAATTATTATATGTTATTTGGGATTAATAACGATGCTTATGATGGATATTGGTGTGTTGGATTACTTTAGTGTTGCGAACCCTAGGGTAGTGTTGCACTACACATACACACATACATACTTGCATACATTCCTATTGATATGTGCTCATGGGATTCTTTATAGTTATGGGTTCACATGGGTATGGGACTATGTGTTCACATACGGATTTGAGGATGATACTTGGGATTGAGCTGAGTCGATGAGATTTGATTTGAAGCCGTAAGATCGGTGATATAGCATGATTCGTATTTGAGATACGACATGACGTTGTAGCGGGTCCTTGACGTAGTGTTTCACACACGTCCATGCATACGTAGGCGGTATCAGTATGGTACTAGATGTAGATCAGTACCCCGATCATGATATTTGATAAAGAGGATACCAGGTGAATAGTATGATGAATGTGATATTGACCCGTACCCAGATTGGGATGCCGTACGACGGATTTACGTACGAGCTATATTGATGATTGATCCGCACTCTTGATTTGGGATGCCTGATTATAGATATGGTATCGGATATGATATTATTGAGGCGGGATCACCGACTATACATATACAGGTATGTATATGTATCGACTCAGATGATAGGCGGTTTTCTTACCTATAGTTCAGCTTGTTAGTTCAGCCGTATAGTTTAGTGTAGTTGTTAGATTAGATTAGACTCCTACCTATTTCAAAAACTAACAAATCGTGGGTATTTTAAAAGACAGCCCAAGGGATCCTACGGATATTTCAAAAGACTTATCTTTTCATAAAAACACCGTAGCCCCTATTTTCAAAACCTCATGATTCGTGTTATTTCAAAAGGCACCATTTGTAGGACTTATATTAGATTAATGCAGATTAGTTATAGTTGCGTCTAGTTTTCAGCTCCCGCTCTTCTTTTGTGGTCCGCTTCGCATCGCATGCTTATTTTATGTTTCATACTCCATTATTGATATCATGCTGTTAGGACACCAGCACCATTACCGATGATGCGTATGTACCACGTACACTTATTTGCCGGCTCACACACATCTTCATCGGTAATTGCCATGTCACGTACACCTTAGAAAATATTATTGCTTGACATAGCCTGTTAGCTAATAGTTAGACATGATATTAGTGTACTTGCCTTATATGTTAGTTTAGACATTGTAGTTATTACCTGCTACTTCATGCATACTGTTATTCATTGTTATGCCGCATTCATGGATTTTCATGCATATATTCACCATTTTACGTGTTATTGAGGTTTTGGATTCGAATTTCCATGAGATTTTCTGGATTTGGAGGAAAACCGCAAAAACATAAATAAACATTTTTCCTCTTTTAAAATAAAAAGTGTGGTTTTCCCATGATGTATGAGTCGTCCACCATGAGTTTGCTGATGGATTTCGAGACCCGATTCGAGGAGACGGATGAACCGTTTCGGGTACATGGTGGACCCGGTAAGGTACCCCGGGGTAAGAAGCGCGTGATGATGACGATGTGAGCCTGGCAGGGGAGCACTACCTACCGGTGATATTACCCGACGCGTCGGATATCCGGAGGATACCGTCGTGGTCTTGAGATGGATGGTAGGGACCGGTCTGGACTGACGGCGCCCTAGATATTGAGACTTGAGGTACATAGATTGTGACACAGAGATATCAAGGTATTTGGACACTTGTTTTGTGTCGATGCTGGGCACTGTTTTATGCTGATTTCATATATGGTACCTCATTTCTTTTAAAATACAGAAATCTCACTGATTTATGAAACCAGTTTTATTCAGTACATGCATTCTGTTTTATGCATTCATACATCATCCATATGATATATTGCTACCTGAGGCACTGACACGGGAACATGAGATTACACTCGGGTTAGATATTTACCCTAGCCTTGTTATAGGCTACGTGTTATATACATTTTTGAGGATATATTATGATCATTGACCTAGGATTGCGTTATTTATGCGATTTCTGTGCGTAGATATTTTTCTATTCACGAGTTGGCAACTCACCCCCGTTGTGCCCCAGTTTCTTGCAGGTTGCCGTACAGGTTTCATTACGGCTTTGCGGGCTCAGTTTCATTTGGGTGACTTGCTAGTAGGTGGGTTTTTCTTGTATCGTACCCATCATATTACCTTGTATAATATTATTCCGTTGTATCTAGTAAATTCCATCAACCAAACATGTATTTATTGAGATAGAGACCAGTGTTGGTTATTCTTTCGACCTTAGAGTCGCTCGTTATATTTCTGGTGGTTTTGAGTTTCCTTTTGAATTTTGATCCTCGCCGTTGGCGTTGTATATTATATTGTTTGTGTGGTTGTGACCGTCGATTGACGAAGAGCTAGCTCCCGCTTGGGGATGCCCTTTTCTTGATTTCGTATACTATTCATGTTGTATCCCGTTTGGGGGCCAGTATTTACAAAGGAGACTCTGCCGAAATTTTCAGTAAATTTTTGATGTTTTAAAAACCGCATAATTCGGCTTAAGCTATTGAAATTACTTGCTTTAAGTTGGTTTTTCCTGCACTCTACTACTTTTCTTGGTTTGGATTTCTGGGTTTTCGGTTTACTTAGATTACGTACGTCTCGAGACGTTCGTAGTTTAAGTGCCGGTCATGTTCCGTACTTTCGGGTCGTGACATCCCCATGTCTTCAAATACTGAAGATAGGGTTTCTTCCCACTCCACATCTGATATGGTGTGGTAGGCACAGTCTTGGTTGGAACCTTGTTCAAAAGATATGCAGCTGATTCTAGTGCATAACCCCAGAAAGATCGCGGTAACTCGACCTTACTCATCATGGAACGAACCATATCCAATAAGGTTCGATTCTGCCTTTCCGATACACCATTGTGTTGTGGCGTGTATGGAGGAGTAAGCTGAGAGAGAATTCTATTCTCTTTTAAATATCTCAGGAACTCGGCACTTAAGTATTCACTACCTTGATCAGATCTCAGTGTCTTGATACTTTTGCCTGTCTGTTTTTCCACTTCATTCTTGTATTCCCGGAATTTCTCAAAGCCCTCGGATTTATGCTTCATCAAGAAGATATATCCATACCTAGAGAAATCATCCGTAAAAGAAATGAAGTAGGAATAACCACCTCTTACATGTGTAGACATTGGACCGCACACGTCACTGTGTACGAGTCCCAAGAGCTCACTCGCTCTTACTCCGTGTCCAGTAAACGGAGTCTTTGTCATCTTTCCCATGAGACAAAATTCACAAGTAGTATAAGATTGATATTCGAACGGATTCAAATATCTTTCTCTATGTAACTTAGTCAACCGTGTTTCATTGATGTGACCTAGTCTACAATGCCATAAGAAAGCATGATTTACTTCCGGAGACTTTCTTTTAAGTGTGTTCTGGATATTGAAAACCTGAGCTTGATTTAATACGTATATACCGTTATCTAATGTACCGGACCCAATCAGAACTTGATTTAGGTGGATGTTTACTACATCGCTTACGAATGTAAAATCATATCCCTCTCTAGAAAGTGAGGTTACTGATATGATATTACAAGTCAAACTAGGTACATACAAACAGTTACATAGAATCAATATCTGCCCACTTGTCAGTCCTAGGCGATATTCTCCCATGGATTCAGCGTCCATGCTCATTCCATTCGCAACTCTGAGAGACATATCACCTACCCTGATAACTCTACGGTTTCTCAAAGCATGTAACGAATTACAGATATGTGATCCCGATCCGGTATCTAGTACCCAGGAAATAGAGTTAATTGACAAATAGTTCTCAATTACAAACACACCGGAGGCCGAAGCCACAACATGCTTCGAATCCTGGCTACTGGCTTCCAAAGCCCTGCAATCCTTCTGCCAATGCCCCTTCCCATAACAATAGGAACATCCTTCCTTCCCTACAGCAAGTCCCAAAACTTTTGCTCTTCCCTTTCCTTCTACTTCACTGACACCATATATTGGATTTGTGGAGGTCTTCTTCTTTTCACCTTTTGCTTTCGCCCTGGATGCAGAAGAAGAAGGTCCCCCATTAAGCAGAGCGGGTGTCTCCCTGGTTTCCTTCAGGATGTAAGTAGAAGGTAGGGACTATGGAAATAAGTCAGCATATGACCTGTTTCCCAACGTGGTCTCCAGGTCCATGAGCTCATCAATATAGCTAGTCATCGTAAGGACGTCGTCCTCTACAGATGACCCGACAGCCAATCTCGCTTGAAGCAATTCGTTCGAGGTTCATATCTTGCGACACGAGATTGCTCTCCATATAAATCTTTGTTATGGAGGAAGATGGAAACTAAGTCCATCTTCTCGTGCTGCTTATGGTATACACCATCAACTGAAGCCAACACAAGGCACTTGGCATTCACACTCTCCTTTTCCCTTGTCTGACGGATATCCATATCCGCGACGGTGGAAACTGGACCTGGGACGGCGGGGGTTTGAGTAGTAATAGGGTGGTCCAGCTTGTTATAGGCAATGGACATCTGGACAGACCTTTGCCGGTCATAAAATTTAGATTCAATCAACTTGTTATCTATATGTAACCTAGTCATGGTCACAGGGTCGCTGCAGTTAAGAGAGAGAGAGAAGAAAATACTTTAGCATGATGCTCTTGCAAGTTTAGATTGGTTTTAAGTTTATCTAAACAGGATGGCTCCCACTGTTTCTCGAATTCTTCCTCAAACCATAAAAGAAGAATTAGGCAGGACTGATCTCACCATAAAATACTTGCTTAACCGTTTAGCCAGGCTAGTGTCGGTACTTCGAGGGAGGTTTTACGACGCTTTCGCGGAGTTCCTTAATTATATAACCTCCTTTCCCTGGAGGCGTAGCCCCGCTGACACCGTTCTAGACACTTGGTTTATAGTATTGATCGTTAAGTGACGAATCTCCTGATGAGTAGCATATACTCACAGTAGGATCGGGATCTAGATATCATCGTGTGATAATGCTGAAGGAATCCTACCAACATTATCAAACTCCAAATGGTATGCAATACTAGCAAGTTTCAGTTTCTTTAGAAACTCCCGATGTAGATTTTTGCCCCATGCTCTTATGACCTTGACGAAGGCCAACAAATCATAAGTCACTTGTCAAGTTCTTCCCATCATTATCCTTGTTAATTTGAACCCGCCCGTACATACCCTTGACGAAGGACAACAAAGTAATACAACTGTCCCAAACCAACGCATCTATCTATGCTACATATGAATACCCCAGCAGCTACCAAACACTATACCTTGACGAAGACCAACAAATATAGCTTGAATACTACTGACCATCCATATGAAATGGCGGAGGGCTACGACTGGTTTTGGCGAAACCGTGAACGTAGTGAACTTGATATAATCGAAGGAACCTGATAGCTTTTTAAAAGGAGTGGTTAAAGCTCCGCAATTAAAAATTCTGCTCTTTTAAAATAACCGAGTGGTTTCTTTTAAATTTGTTCCAACGATTCAGCTTTGGCTTGTTTTCTTTGCATTAATATAATGCGTCCCATCATTTATCCTATCATTGCAGAAAACAACGAAAATACAACGTCTGCTTATGCCATCTGCATTCGCCACTGGGTCCCGTCATTCACCCGTTAGGTTACTTAACTAACGACAGAGCGAGGGCTGGGCTAGCGCGGATGCAAAACATAAGCAACGCCTACTAGATATCATATATAGATATTGTACATTAGTCAGACGCAATAATAGGCATTCCAGATCACAGATGAACATATTGGATATACTAGGAATCCGCGTTTCGTTTGAGCCTGCAACAAAAGACGGATTACACGGTCGTAATGAAGAGCCAAACCCTACCCTAGACCCCTACGGGTGCGGCAAACTACCCGCCTAGTACCAGAAGTGAAACAGTCTCTCTCAACAACGTGTGTAGGCCATGTAACACTTCAAAGTACCCGGTAGTTTGTGCACCCCATCTTGGGTTTATCTTAGGAGCAAAAAACAGTAACTGAAATAATACAACGGTGGCTACAACCTCAACCCGGATGTGCCCCGCAAAAGAATATTACAACATATTACAATTTATATCGAATGAAAGATAAAAAATCTTATCTCACATCCCCGGCTATTAATCCATGACAATCCAATGAAGTTCATATCCACAAACCAATATCCATCACAGAAATGTGCAACCCCCAACTAACCGACATACTAGCAATTAGCGAAGGTTTACGAACACATTAAACATCACAGATAAAACCTGATTAGCAAATAACTTAGAATTTCGATCGATAACCTTTTTCCGTGTCTACCCCAAATGCAAGCCAGCACTGAAAAGACCTGGGTAGAAATAAAATATACAGGAAAACAGAACACCCAAAAATAAGACAAACTGTGTAAATACAAGTTAATTCAGAGTCGACTCAGCCGCGGATCCACGACGAATTGCACCAACTCACCGCGTTTCCACGGTCGTCTAACCGAGTTAGGGTCTCGTAATTCTCCAGTATTCTTATAATTCCCTGCTGTGAATTTTCATACCTCTGAAATAATTTTTTCGACGGGTTTAAAATCGACAGAAACTTGAGGGGTCCGGGGTTAAGTTTTCGTGTTTTTCCGACGATCGAAGTTCTAATAAGTTGCTAACAAGTTAGTAAAGGTTTAGTAGGCTCTGATACCACTGAAGTCCATGTCATGCACCCCATGTGTTCGCGGGGAGGGGGAATATATGAAAAACAATTATCAAAGGTTCGTAACACGGACTTGAGCACACGAATCGTGTCTAAACCATTATCAACAAACTACGAGAGGTTTAACTACTCGGATTCGAAGTTATACCTCACGTTACTTGTCCTTCGGGTCTTCATCGCTGTCCTCCACACCTCGTAGGCTCTATGGAACATGGGCACCTCAACGGCCTCCTCGAGTCAAAGACGATCCACCTGAGAGTCTATAGTCCGAGCTCCTATCTCGAATCTGAAATAACTATGGCTTCTAGTTTGCTAATCTAGAAGTCCTAGAGGGTGTAGAGTATTTAGATGGATTACTTAGTCACTTTAAACCCTAAGATTCTCAACTCATGAGAGCTTTTAGGGTTTGAGGAAGAAAATGAAAACTTGAGGAGAGAGAAGTGTTTTGTGATAATGAATGATCTATTCTCATTTGTGAATATCGTAAAGCATAATAATATCATCAAAATAAATATCTAGCTAACATTCATCATGCTTTATTTAATTCACTAAATGAATCATCTAATGAGTCATGGATCATTTAATGAAACTTACAGCTCATCATCCACCTCATTTAGTTTAAATCACAAAAGAAATAAATACAAATGAGTCACCTCCTTCTAGAAGCTTCCCGAGAAATTACGAGACTGCCCCTCCCATCCGTATTTCCGAAAAACACGGATAATTTTTGACTGAATAAATCCATCTGTATAATACTAGAATCTGGCTTAAACCAAAGCCCGCTAGTATTATCTGCCCGATCATAGTACGTACATAAATGTACGTAAGTGATCGTGGCCCTGCCGTAAAACCATACGGCCTCTACACCTTTTGCCCGGTGTAGGAAAACTCTCTGTGTGGGACTCTAAAGACTCGACACAGCGCTGACAGTGGGTTTAACCACAGGCCGTAAGCGGTACTAGCTGTACGTAACGGTCCCCAGCTAGATGTTGATAAGAAGGATGATGAGGAAACCTATCCGAACACCTACTGAGCCTGATGTGACAATCTCCGTATAGTCCGGTCTGTTCATCTAGGACTATCGCATATCTGGCCTAAGGGGGCGGTAAATGTCAGACCCCTAATAGCGGTATAAGTCATGTCGGAGTGAAGCCCATTACACCTTGAGAAACTACTGGAACCTACCAGTAAATCTCGCTTGCCTTGGCCAGGGACTTTGTGTAATGGCTCTCCATACACAGCACGATATCAACCCCCAATACCGGGAGAGATGAATCCTGTCTAAGCGCTACTGCCTCCAAGTGCTTTGGGACTGCACCCAACTACTACCTGTTTGCACGACTCCTTTAAATCATGGTAGGATAGTAATCTAAGTACAGTGGGAACATACCCGAGGCGAAGTAGCAGTGTCAAGTCGACGGACTAAGCTGTACTCATGTCACCTGGGAACTGCTATCTGACGATGGGTATAGTACCAACCTGCAGTTCCCGGCGAGTCCTGTCTGGTGTACCCGTAACCTAACGAGCACCTGCATACTATCTCCAGTACGACGTACTGATGGCTGTGGGACAGACCATCTCCCCAACTAGGATGAGAAGCGTATACACCAGTCTACTCCGGAGTATCGATGCCCCGTCTCGATAATCCTATGACCAGGGACCTGTATAGGATGTTGCTTATAAACTACCCAGCCCCCACTAGTGTGACTACCATCACAACGCTGGTAATCAAGCAAAGATCCTAAGGGCTCTACTAATATGTATAAGCTATATGTTAAAAGAAACATATGCACATATTAAAATAGAAACAAACCAAGTAGCATACTACCATTTTTAGCAAGACTGTCAATACAACTGTGAATATCCCAAATTTCCATTAAGTAATATACAAATTAGTATGATACAGTAATGGCCTCTAGGGCATAAACACTAACATTTTGTGTCTCCTTCTTCTTCCTCAGGGTTCTAAAACCTTCTTCCCTCTTTTTGAATTAAATCAAGAATTCAACTCTTCCTTTCCTAAAAATAAATAGTTTTTCACAACAAAATCCACAAAAGGGAACTCAGATCTTCCATCAGATCTCAAAAAGGGGAGATTTTTAAATCTAATCCCCTTTTCTCCAAGATCCGGCCAACAGAGAGGAGGAAGAAGGAGACCTGATTGAAACGAATTCTTCCGATTGTGTATGTTTAGAAAAGTGTTGTATAGAAATCACAACCAAAAATTACTTGACCGCAATCAATAACGGTATCGAATGTAGCGCGTTAGTAAGTGCGGATCGTCCACAGAGATTGTGAGATTCGTTCGTATTTGTTTTGTTTGAATTGAAAATTTAATAGAAAAGAAAACAAAATGATTCAAGATTTATATCAATGAATTTCAAGAATCAACTAGATCTAATCAAGAATCAAGAAAGCATTAAAAATCAAGAATCAAGAAGTGATAGAATTCCAATCTATTTAAGTTTCAAGAATTGAAGTGAAGCTCGTAAGAGTCGATTAAATCTATAGATGTGAAGAAGACTAACGATTACTTTTTCTTATCCATTAACGAATTGATGCTAGATCGATGACGATTTATCGAGAATTAAGGATCTTGCGAAGAATAAGGGTTTCCTCATCTTATCATTTGTCCTTTCGATGATTCTCATTCACAAGATAGCTTCTAGGAAATCAAATGATCGATCGTTGATCTCTAGTTCCGTGCAAAAATAATTAAGAAAGCATTTCGCATCGAAACTAGATCATCGATCATTCGATTTTCAAGAATTTACAAACGTTATAGGACTTAAGAAAATGTTTAAAGATTCGTCAACTTCATCATCTATTGATTTTTTTCGACTCCTCCACGAGCGGAGTTTACTCAAGCATCATCACAAAAAACACATTCAAGAATCTAGATTGAATCATAATGCTTAAATTTAAAGAAAGCAAGATAAAAGAATTTCATCTTTATTTATTGACAAATTCGTTACAACTCTCTTGAAATGTACAAAAGGAAGGAACTAGATCGTCGAATTTGGCGTCGCTTCGGCTCCTTGAGTCGCGGATCGGCTTGGATCACTTGCTCCGATGAAGTCCAGCTTTGCTTCTAAAGGCTTTGAAGGATTCTTGCTTCGATTGAACTCGGTGTTCTTGAACTTTTTGGCTTTTTGATTGGATTAGGGTTAGGGTTTTGAGGCACAAGTTGTGTCACTCAACTTGTAGGGAGAATTGTTGAACAACCTTTAGAAGTGAAGCCTAGGGTCCCTTTTATAGCCTTAAGAGTAGTTAGCTTCCTTAAGAAGCTTGGATTAGGTTAGCTTCTTTCATAAGCTTTAGCTTAGCTTCCTTCATAAGCTTGGTAGTTAGGGAGAAACTTCTAGGCTTTAAGGTAGTTACTTGGCTTGCTTTGGAAGCTTGGAAGTGATTAGTTTTGACAAGGAGCCTTGCTGATCTGGCAGAAGACTCTGGAGTGTTCTGGAAATTGTCCTAACTTGAAGAGTTTCTGGACTTGGAAGAAGAATAATGGAGCAAATCAGAGGTGATGACGTGTCATACCCACCGCGGATCCGCGGCGCCAAGTGGGTTTGGGCCGCGGATCCGCGGCCATTATGGTGCCTTGGTGCATCAACTTCTCAGTGGTGCTTTGTTCTGTCTTTGGGGTTATTCTCTGATGTGCTGAATCTTGTAATTCTTTTCAGTTCATTGCCAGATCTCAAGTCTTTTAGTTGGCGTATTATTTTCACTGATTTGGCTCGGTTCCAGAAATTTCCTGCACAGATTTCGAAACAAGTGTTGCGCAATACAAGGATGATGCGATGCCATGATAAACACACAATTTCCCTCGAAATGTCGGTTTTAAAGTATGACACAAGTAATTTGGTATTTTACAATTATTTTGCTAATATGTGCTATATGAATGACGAACACTTCTAGATGAGTGCAAATGATAGGGAAATTGACGTGTTAAAAATACAGTATTTTCGACTGATCAAATTCTCCCAAACTTATTTTCGGTCGTCTCGAGCGAACTGTTTTATTAAAAAGAGAAGGAGAAAATAAAGAAAGAGAAAAACTAACTAGCACACTTTCGTAGGCAACACGATTGCACTGAGCACGTGCAACAAGCCTTTAAACCTCTAGGTGTCCCTAGTAGGAGGAGTGTTGTCTCCTGAGGGTTTTCAGCGGATTGCACCCACAAAATCCAATAATAAAAGGAAGACCGTGAATACTACATTTAAAGATAAGAATTGTAAAAGAAAGACTTTGAAAATTAGAGTTTCCAACTAAGCTAGCTTTTCGGTTGTCATGAGCCCTATCTTAATAGTCATGAAAAAATGTCAGAAATCACGTCCTCCCTCAATAAAACATCGTCTTATTCTTCATTCCTATCTTTCTTCCAAATATCGATCATATAACCCTACGTGTGTGTAAAGGACATCCCTACACCCGGAGAATTCAATTCAAGCTATCATACTCTTGTCCTTCCGCCTCAGTACTTTTTAATTAATGGATATTTAGATGAGATTGCTCACACACTTTCATGCGACCGTTAATACTTCTTGAGGTACTAACCGATCAATTACTCATATGCTTGCTTAGTTGGTGTTTTTCCTCATCTCGCACCACCTAAGGCTTAGCAGTGACTCCCAGACCAATTGGCCTTAGGGCACTAGGTGAAGAGGCACCCTCGCTATATTTTTTTATTGCTGCCTTGGCGATGACAAAACCAGTGTCCATTTTTCTCACCATTTTATATTTTATTCATTTTTTTATTTTTTATTTCCTTCATACATCGGCTTTAAGACAAGAGCATTTCAAGATATCCTTTACTATCCCGGGCTTCAAGACGTGTATAAGTGCGAATAGCAGGGTATCAACGTTCAAATGTTTGGCTTCCAGAATAAGAACTATTTTTCAGACTTATTTTTATCCTCAGATTAGTGACTTCTTTCATCTTACTAACCCTTGGGACAACGGCTCATAACTACTTATTACTAGTTCGTATAAGAAAACTTCTAATTTTCTTAGTTTTCTTAAATTTTTCCAATCTCATGGATGTAATTTTTCACTATCTAATCTTTTATTATCTTATTTATGTAAAAAAATGTTTTTATTTTTGAAATTTTTTAAATTTTTATAGGTTTTCAAAAAAATGTTTTGTGCTTATGCAAATGATGCAAAAATAAGCACAAACCTCCTCCAAACTTGTTTTCAACAGTGTCCTCACTGTTGCCAACCGCTATACCTACAAAAACCTGTAATCCTGGAGGGAATTTATTAGTGGGGGCAAAATATATAAGTGAAAATCTTCCCCCAAAGTTATTTTTTTCACTCACCTCCATTCAAAAGATGATGCAGTAATTTACAGGACATGAAGGTGAGACGGAGGAATTTTACTCCAAATAAAATGGCTCCTGTAAGAACAGGAGCTCCTCCGTGGGGTCAGTGGAAAAATACGGCTTTAATCTATGTCCATTAACTTTAAAAAATGTGCCATTTTTAACATTTTCTACTTCTACTGCCCCGTGCGGGTATACAGACCGCACAATAAAAGGTCCCTTCCACCGAGATCGAAGCTTACCCGCGTGAAGGTGTAGTCGTGAATCATAAAGAAGGACTTGTTGACCAGGTGTAAATGTTTTCCTCAAAATGTTTTTATTGTGAAAAACCTTAGTCCTATTCTTTACAATTACAGCGTTATCATAAGTTTCATCGCGGAGTTCGCTTAGCTCATTTAATTGCAGCTTCCGAAAGTTGCAGGCTTGGTTTAAGTCAAAGTTGATTTTCTTAATAGCCCACAATGCTTTATGCTCAATCTCGACTGGCAAGTGACATGCCTTCCCAAACACTAACCTATATGGAGACATCCCTAGATCGGTTTTAAATGCAGTTCTGAATGCCCAAAGAGCATCCGTCAGTTTGGTCGACCAATCTTTTCTACTCTTCGCAACAGTTTTCTCCAGGATTTGTTTGATCTGTCTATTCGAAATCTCAGCCTGCCCGCTCGTTTGGGGATGATAGGGTGTATAAAGTCTGTGGTTGATTGTGTATTTCCGCATCAAAGTCTCAAAAGACCTGTTGCGGAAATGTGTCCCGTTATCGCTAATGATAGCGTGTGGGTGTCCAAATCGCGAAAAGATGTTTTCTTTTAAGAACTTAATGACAACCTTTTTGTCATTAGTGCGACATGGAATGGCTTCAACCCACTTTGAGACGTAATCAACCGCAAGCAGTATGTACAAATTCCCAAAGGAGTTGGGAAAGGGACCCATAAAGTCAATACCCCAAACATCGAAAATTTCAACCACTAAGATGGGTTGCTGTGGCATTTCATTTCTCCGGGAAATCCTACCCGTATGTTGACACTGTGTACAGGTTTTGCAATAATCAAATGCGTCCTTGAACAAGGTCGGCCAATAAAAACCGCATTGCAAAACCTTCTCAGCCGTCTTTTTAGGACCGAAGTGACCCCCACATGCCTGATCATGACTAAAAGATAGAACACTCTTGAATTCCTCATTCGGGACACACCGGCGAATGATCTGGTCAGGACAATACTTAAACAGATAGGGTTCATCCCAGTAAAAGTATTTTACTTGGGATAGAAAACGATATTTGTCCTGTTTTGACCAATCGCTGGGTATCAGTCCCGTAGCAAGATAGTTCACAATATCCCTGAACCAAGGTTCATCGGATACGTTCTAGAGTTGTTCATCTGGGAAAGAATCATTGATCGGCAGGGTCACAGGGGAAGAAGAGATGCGTGAAAGATGGTCGGCTACAACGTTTTCACATCCTTTCTTATCTTTAATAACAAGATCAAATTCTTGTAATAGAAGGATCTAACGTATTAGCCTACCTTTTGCATCTTTCTTCGCCAAAAGATGTTTCAAGGCTAAATGGTCAGTGTACACAACTATTGATGAACCAATTAAGTAAGGCCTGAATATTTCTAATGCAAATACAACAGCCAAAAGTTCTTTTTCGGTAGTTGTATAGTTAATTTGAGCATCATTCAGGGTCTTATTTGCATAATAGATTACGTGTGGCATCTTTTCAATATGCTGTCCTAAGACTACACCAACTGCAAAATCCGATGCATCACACATAAGCTCAAAAGGGTAGTCCTAATCTGGAGACGATAGAACGGGGGCTGTAGTGAGGGAGTGTTTGAGTGAGTCGAATGCTGCCTCACAATCCGAGTCAAAGTGGAAGGTCGTATTCTTGGCCAAGAGAAGAGTTAAAGGTCTAGCAATTTTGCTAAAATCCTTAATGAATCTCCTATAAAAGCACGCATGGCCAAGAAATGATCGGATATCCTTGACGCTTTTGGGATGAGGAAGGTTTTGAATGACATCTATTTTAGCTCTGCCAACCTCAATGCCTTTTCGTGAAATAACATGTCCAAGCACAATTCCCTCTTGGACCATGAAATGGCATTTTTCCCAATTCAAGGTTAAGTTCTTCTCTTTGCAACGAGTAAGAACCGCGTCAAGATTCGATAGGCAGTCAGAAAAAGAGTCTCCAAAAATCGAGAAATCGTCCATAAAAATCTCCAAAAAATTCTCCACCATGTCAGAAAATATCCCCATCATACACAGCTGAAAGGTAGCGGGAGCATTGCATAACTCAAAGGGCATGCGTCTATAAGCAAAGGTACCAAAAGGACAAGTAAAAGTGGTTTTATCTTGATCCTTTTTTGCAATGGGGACCTGATTATAGCCTGAGTATCCGTCCATAAAGCAATAATACTCACGTCCAGCTAAGCGTTCCAGCATCTGATCAATGAAAGGTAGAGGAAAGTGGTCTTTCCTCGTAGCGGCATTGAGTTTTTTGTAATCAATACATACACGCCACCCAGTTTGGGCGCGTGTCTGAATTAACTCATTTGCCTCATTGGTAATAACAGTGATGCCAGATTTCTTAGGGACGACATGAATTGGACTCACCCATTGGCTATCGGAGATTGGGTATATAATACCATTATCAAGGCATTTGACGATCTCTTTCATCATCGCTTCCTTCATGACGGGGTTCAACCGTCTCTGTGGTTCTCGGGTTGGTCTGGCATCATCCATCACATATATATGATGTTCTACAATCAAGGGACTAATCCCTTTGATGTCCGCCATGGTCCAACCAAACGCCTCCCTGTTAGATCTCAATACCGACAAAAGTGCATTCTCTTGCTCTGATACTAGAGAAGCGGATATGATAACCGGTAAAGACTCATTCTCACATAAATATGCATATTTAAGATGAGAAGGTAAAATTTTTAGATCTAATGCTGGCAGAGAAATAATAGAAGGTGGGATCATCGAATGATTTTCGGAGTCACAAAGAAGCTCATAGCCTGTGAAAGATACAGACTCGGGTGGTGATAAGTCGGGAGTGTCGGACTCAAGCATGGGAAAGGTGTCCTCACTAAGGTCATGTGCAAGATCAAATAGTGATGTGGTAGTGTCGTCGAGATCTATAAAGCAAAGTTCATCAACTCTGCAACTTTCGGGAGCAATCTCGTGGATAGAGCACACATCAAGAATATGAGCAGAAGGTTCTGATGGCCGACTTCCAACTTTGTAGATGTTCGGTTCAATGGTCATATTTCCAAATGATAAGTTCATTGAACCGTTTCTACAGTTAATGACAGCATTGGAAGTGGCAAGGAATGGTCGATCCAAAATCACCGGAATTTGACTCCGTGGGTTCGCTACAGGTTGTGTATCGAGAACAATGAAGTCTACAGGGAATACAAATTCCCCGACCTTTATCAACACATCCTCTAGTTCACCCCTAGGTTTAGTGATTGAACGGTCTGCCATTTGGAGAGTGCAGTGAGCTGGTTTCAACTCTCCAATCCCTAGCTGCTCGTATATAGAGTAAGGAAGTAGGTTAACACTTGCGCCAAGGTCTAAAAGAGCACGGTTGATGTTTTTACCCCCAATAGAAATCGATATCGTAGGACATCCTGGGTCCTTACGTTTCTTTGGTAGCTGTGGGATAAAAGCAGTGCTAATATTATTAGACATGAAGACATTCTTCGGCACTTGAGTCTTCCTCTTCCTAGTGCATAAGTCTTTAAGAATTTTCGCATAAGCGGGGACTTTTTGAATAGCATCTAGGAGAGGGATGTTGATGTTAACCTGTTTGAATATTTCCAGAATTTTCTCCATATGTGGACTCGATTTGTTACCCCTTAACCGATTCGGGTAAGGAGCTTTAGCAATAAGCGCTGGGTCCATCATAGGAGAAGGAAGTGGAGGTAGACGTGATCCCAAAAGAGGAGTGGGGATCGTCTGTGGAGAACTAGAAGAGGGTTGCTGAGGTGTCGAGCCTAGAGGGAAACGGAGAATAGGCTCGTGAGAAGGCGGTGGGGTAGAAGAACAAGGATCAGAAGTAGAAGTGTGTGTGTGAGGAAGGGTCTCAGCCGGGGTGTTATTGATAGGATTTTCAATATCATCAATTTCTTCCCCAACATGGTTATTCAGCACTCTTCCTGATCTCAACGTTGTGATGGCATTTACATTATAATGCCCAGGATTCGGTAGGGGTTGAGACGGAAGTTTCCCTTTTTCTCTCTTACTCATTTCGGCTTTAAGTCTTGCAATTTCTGCTTCCATCGTTCTGATACTCTCAGCTTGGGACACTGAGTTTTTCTTTATCTCACTGACGGAAGACCTAACCTCAGCCGACACTTCCATGAAATTTGACAAGAGTGACTTCATGGTTTGAGCGAATTGAGAGAACTCGTCAGAACAGGTCAACTGCATAGGATTAGACGGTGCAGGAGTGTTGACCCGGTTTTGAAAATTTTGTGACTGGTAGGAGTGCTGAGTGAGTTGAAGTGGTTGCTGTTGTGGTGGAAGAGCCCTTTGGAAATTATTTTGGTTTGGAACCGTGTTTTGATTGTGTTGTTGGTTCCAAGCAAAATTAGGGTGATTCCTCCAACCCTGATTATACGTGGAAGAATATGGATCGTTTCTAGGTCTTTGAAATGCGGCATTGGTATGCTCTTGACCTTGAAACGGAGAATTCAATGGACATTCTTCCGTGAGATGTGATGGATCAGAACAGCATCCACATACAGTTTTGGGGAGCGTTATCGAATTTAGGGAGGCTGCTAAAAATTTGTGTTCCATGGCTTCGAGCTTCTTTTGCATTGCTGCCATTTCAGCTTGAACACGTATGGACACATCAATTTGGTGTACGCCACCCCTAGACGATGACTGGTTTCCACTCTCCCACTGTAAGGATTTTTCAGCGAACTCTTCTAAAAATTTCCAACCTTCCCCATCATCTTGGTCATAAAGATGCCTTGACACATGTTTTCAAGGTTTTGTTTAGTGGTAGGGTTAATGCCCTCATATATGATTCGGCAAAGATCCCATCTCGGGATGCCGTGATGTGGACATTGAATCAAAAGATCCTTGAAGCATTCAAAGCATTTCGAGAATGGTTCAGTTGGAAGCTGGGTGAATTGATTTAGTTCGCTACAGACTCGAGCTGTCTTTTGCATTGGGTAGAATTTCTTAAGGAATGCTGCAACGAATTCTTCCCAATTCATAATGGAATGTGCGGTAGTGTTATACAGCCACTTCTCGGCTATATCGCACAAGGTAAATGGAAGAAGATGTAGATGCATAGCATCCACAGAAAGCTGTGAAGTACCCATCATTGCGCATACATTTTCAAATTTGGTAATAAAGACATATGCGTCTTCAGTCTCGAGACCGTGATATTTGGGTAGAAGGTTGATGTATTGGGGTTTAATCTCAAAATTATCCCCGTTGGCTGGTGGAATGGATAAGTAGGTCGAAAGAGGAGCTCGCATAGGATAGCACCTCTCTTGAAGAGAGATGTGGGGTGGATTCTGCGCACCAACGGACGGCGGCAGATTAGTGGTAAAGAAGTTCGATGGAGACGGATCCATCAATGTGGGTGTGGTGATGGGTAAAGAAGAGGTAAATGTAGAAATACCGACTTCGGAGTCGATCGGGGGTAGGCGGAGTAAACAGGCACTAGAATCCCGCGTCCAGCCTATCTTGCACTAAAAAGGGTTAGTACAAGTGGCAGCGTGACTTATAATTAGGGGAAATGATGAATGCGGTGTTTGTTTTGAAAATATACGGATTTTTGAAAAAATGATGCGATCACAACAAATGCAACAAGCAAAACCCTAATTCTATTGGTCGCCTAGGTCAAAGCTCTAGACCGCTCCTAACTGCCAATAGACAAGTCGCAGGATAAATCCTTCACTGCCTTTTTGTCTCTCCTGTGGCCAAGTAAGTGCCAGGTAAGTGGGAGGTTCTCCACTACGTAAGTAGTGAGCCTAATTAAGTAACCACTAGCCTTCGACACACTTGCCTTAGACACCACAAAAGAAACGCGGATAAGCAATGAATTACCCACGGCCTTCTCTTATCCTAAATGAGCGCGACGGTCCTTAGAGTCATCTCTAGATCTTTTTTAGTTAATGAAGGTAAATGCGGATGCAAGTTTGTGATTTTTGGGGCTTAGGAAGGATAATGAACTCCCCACCTAATCTGGATTTGGTCTTTACCCCTTAATTTCCGTATTAATATGCAAACAACCAAAAACACGCACAATTTTTATTTCTTTTTGCGGCGCTGCGATTTTTGTAAAGAAGCCTGCAGAAAATTGTTAATGGAGCAGATTGAGAAGGAGATAAGAAAGATAGAATTCACCTGAGAAAATTTTGTACAGAGAAGCCCTCAAAGAGCCACGGAAACGCGGTGGAAGCTAGGTTTATGCCGCGGAAACGCGGTGGGATTTCTTGATCTCTGCACAAAAAATTTTGGTACTGTTCCTGATTGTCTCCTGAGTCCTCTGCAATATTCTGAAAAAAAATTCACTTGCTCCACAGCTTCCAGATTACCTCGTAACAAATCACAACAACACGTTTAGAGTTTGCGCCAATTTTGATCTCAAAATTGTAATGGAATAAATCTTTTCAATTCAAATTTCAATAATGAACGAATTAGCGCACGATCCCCGGCAACAGCGCCATTTGATTGATCCGATTTCGGATTGTAGTTGGAAAATTGAATAGAAATCACAACCAAAAATTATTTAACCGCAATCAATAACGGTGTCGAATGTAGCGCGTTAGTAAGTGCGGATCGTCTACAGGGACTGTGAGATTCGTTCGTATTTGTTTTGTTTGAATTGAAAATTTAATAAAAAAGAAAAGAAAACGATTCAAGATTTATATCAATGAATTTCAAGAATCAACTAGATCTAATCAAGAATCAAGAAAGCATTAAAAATCAAGAATCAAGAAGTGATAGAATTCCAATCTATTTAAGTTTCAAGAATTGAAGTAAAGCTCGTAGGAGTCGATTAAATCTATAGATGTGAAGAAGACTAACGATTACTTTTTCTTATCCATTAACGAATTGATGCTAGATCGATGACGATTTATCGAGGATTAAGGATCTTGCGAAGAATTAGGGTTTCCTCATCTTATCCTTTATCCTTTCGATGAATCTCATTCACAAGATAGCTTCTAGGAAATCAAATGATCGATCGTTGATCTCTAGTTCCGTGCGAAAATAATTAAGAAAGCATTTCGCATCGAAACTAGATCATCGATCATTCGATTTTCAAGAATTTACAAACGTTATAGGACTTAAGAAAATGTTTAAAGATTCGTCAACTTCATCATCTATTGATTTTTTTCGACTCCTCCACGAGCGGAGTTTACTCAAGCATCATCACAAAGAACACATTCAAGAATCTAGATTGAATCATAATGCTTGAATTTAAAGAAATCAAGATAAAAGAATTTCACCTTTATTTATCGACAAATTCATTACAACTCTCTTGAAATGTACAAAAAGAAGGAACTAGATCGTCGAATTTGGCGTCGCTTCGGCTCCTTGAGTCGCGGATCGGCTTGGATCACTTGCTCCGATGAAGTCCGGCTTCGCTTCTAAAGGCTTTGAAGGATTCTTGCTTCGATTGAACTCGGTGTTCTTGAACTTTTTGGCTTTTTGATTCGATTAGGGTTAGGGTTTTGAGGCACAAGTTGTGTCACTCAACTTGTGGGGAGAATTGTTGAACAACCTTTAGAAGTGAAGCCTAGGGTCCCTTTTATAGCCTTAAGAGTAGTTAGCTTCCTTAAGAAGCTTGGATTAGGTTAGCTTCTTTCATAAGCTTTAGCTTAGCTTCCTTCATAAGCTTGGTAGTTAGGGAGAAGCTTCTAGGCTTTAAGGTAGTTACTTGGCTTGCTTTGGAAGCTTGGAAGTGATTAGTTTTGACAAGGAGCCTTGCTGATCTGGCAGAAGACTCTGGAGTGTTCTGGAAATTGTCATAGCTTGAAGAGTTTCTGGACTTGGAAGAAGAATAATGGAGCAAATCAGAGGTGATGACGTGTCATACCCACCGCGGATCCACGGCGCCAAGTGGGTTTGGGCCGCGGATCCGCAGCCATTATGGCGCCTTGGTCCATCAACTTCTCAGTGGTGCTTTGTTCTGTCTTTGGGGTTATTCTCTGATGTGCTGAATCTTGTAATTCTTTTCAGTTCATTGCCAGATCTCAAGTCTTTTAGTTGGCGTATTATTTTCACTGATTTAGCTCGGTTCCAGAAATTTCCTGCACAGACTTCGAAACAAGTGTTGCGCAATACAAGGATGATGCGATGCCATGATAAACATACATTTTCCCTTGAAATGTCGGTTTTAAAGTATAACACAGGTAATTTGGTATTTTACAATTGTTTTGCTAATATGTGCTATATGATTGCCGAACACTTCTAGATGAGTGCAAATGATAGGGAAATTGACGTGTTAAAAATGCAGTATTTTCGACTGATCAAGACCCATCTCCAAAGACCCTATTTTGGGAAAGATCTAAGTCTCAGGGGAGAAGAAAGGGGTCCCCTTGAGCATTTACAAAGATTTCTTGGAGTTTAACTCCACAAATCAAAACTTTTGGGAGTTTAACTCCATATAAAAAAGTCTTTCTTTCTAAGAGTTCAACTCCAAAAGTCAATCGGGAGTACAACTTGTAGGGTTCCTAGGCACCCTAATGAGGTCTCACAAGGCATCAACCATGCCAATTTCAAATTTAAACGGTGCCGAGAAACCCTAGAACGGATCGTTGGCTAGAATTCTAGGCGACAAAGCAAACTAGTTAACACTTAACTACAAGAATACGGAAATACAACCTTTGTAGATCCGGTTATCCACCTCCATAGCTCCGCAATGAAGTCTCCTCGCTGTCCTCATACAATCCCGGGCTCTAGCGTCGGCTTCATCGGAGAAGAAGCGGGCTAGGTCATCGACGACGTGCCGAAGATGATCTACGTCGAGGCATCGCTAGATCAAGCTCCAACTTCACCAAGTCAAGAAAACTTGTGAAGGAAACACACTCTACTACTTGGCAAGAGGTAGAGGATGAAGAAATAGGAAGTGGGTAGACTTTAGAATTGGATTTCTCACTTGTTTTCATCAATCACCATTGATGAAGTAAGGTTTCTTCATGTGTCAAGATGAAGAAGAAGATCGAAATGTGTTATGATAAGTATATATTAAATAGAAAATAAATCAAATACTTATCATAAACTAACCATGGTCTAGTGTAGAGAATGAATTATGGTTAAGTGGGATGGTTAGGGTTAAGCATGAGACAAAATGGTTACTAAAGTCAATGCTTCATGAAGGTTCAAAGAATAAAACAAAACTAGCAACCATTCTTCTCATTATCATTTCCATAATAAATAAATAAATAAATAGAAATGAAAATCTAAACCCTAATCATTTAAATAACCATGGTTCAATCTTTACACAAACTCAAGTAAACTTGTATCATCAAACATGATACACCCAAGTGCACAAAATCATATCGCATATACAATGCGCACATCCGAGTGAGAAAATCCATCTTAAGTGAACCAATACTAGTTAATGCAAAGTAATATATCAAATATATAATTATGCATTAAATCATTAAATCAACACTTGATTTAACGATCCGGTCATATCGCATATAACCGGCTAGTATCCTATGTATCGGCTTATCGAATCAATCTTCGATTCGATAATTAGGTTATATCGCATACAACCACTCGACACATTATTCGCGAGAATGAAATACGGTATCACATACACGCATTATTCTCGGTCCCTCACATATCTTATATGCGCTCCTATTTCGTTTCGCTTGAGCCAGGAAACCTCTGTGTAGGACTCTAAAGACTCGTCAATACGCCGGCAGCAGATGATGATCATATCAAACACCCACAAGCCGCAAGCGGTCTGCTAAACGTAACGGCTACCCGGGTATTGAGCGATCAGAAGATCGACGAGCAAGCCCACTCACACTCCAGTGAATCCAACCAGTAACACTACCGTACAGTCCGGTCTGATCGTCTGATATGTCGCATATCTCGCCTAGGGGTGGTAAACGTCAGACCCCAATAGCTCGATAAGTCGTGTCGATATGAGGTCTATAACAATTCGAGAAACTACTGGTAACACTTACCAGTAAATCTCAGCAACCCTGGCCAGGGATTTCCTGTTATAGCCAATCGAACACAGCGCAACATCAACCCCCTATACCGGGAGAGACGAATCCCCTCCTATTGCTCATTGCCTCCATGTGACTCGGGACTGTACCCAAAAACCACCGTTTTGCACGCCCTCTTGGACGTGGTAAGATGGAAATCAAAGCACAGTGGGAACCACACAAGACTCTATGACGATCTCGGGTCAACAGACTACTCTGTACCAGTGTCACCAGAGAACTGCCATCTGACGTAAGGTATAATACCATCTGGGAATTCTCGGCGAGTCCGTCCAGTGTACCCAGTCTTTACTGAGCACCCGTATATCATCTCTGATGTCAAACACCGATGGATATGGGATCATCCATCGCCCATCTGTATGGGTCGAGAAGGTATACGCTAGTCTACTCTGGTATATCGATGCCCCATCTCGATACACCCACGACTAGGGACTTTCAAGGATGTACTTATGGACTACCATGTCCCCACTAGTATGATCCGCATCATAGTCCAGGTAGTCAAGTACACATCCTAAGGGCTTTACCAACATGTAATAGAGAGACAATCTGTGTACACGTTAAGGTAAAGAGCAACCAGATAGCATACTATCATGTCGAGCAAGAAATTCCTCCCTATATATGTCCCAGCATCCACTACAATATACATCCAATGTACAGTAATGGCCTCTAGGGCATACATATAACTAACAATCTCCCACTTGCACTAGGGCCATCTGTAGCAGTGGTTGTAGTATCTCATACTCAACCATCCCATAAAAGTCTCTCTCTGGGAACAGGCCTTTGTGAGTGGATCCGCTGTGTTGTCCTCTGAGTCTACTCTCCTTACCTCGATCCCTTAGAGATCAACCATCTCCATGATCAGGTGATACTGCCTTAGAATATGTCTGGATCACTGATAGGACCGGCGTTCCTTGGCATAAGCCAAAACTCCATTGTCACACAATGGGAGGAACTTAGTTCATCTCATGAACTAGTATATACCCAGACAGCCTCTTTGGTAGCATCTTAAGTAGCGATGTATCCAGCCTTAATCGTCTAGTATGCCACGGTATCTAGCTTGGAACCCTTCCAACATACCGTCCCTTTACTGAGGGTAAAGACAATGCCTGTGACTGACATTCAGTCATCTTTATCACGCTGGAACCTTTCCAGTGATTCTCCCCAGAATCAATTGATACCATCTCACTACTTCTAGTGAGATTCCTAACATCCAATTAGATCTATCTCATAGATCCAAAATCCAGGATTTAGTAGGTATCACATTGATCCTATATGGAGAATCTTTGTGATAATCGGAGATTGATCGAGCGTAGCATAGGAAACTACTTCCCTATCAAGAGTATGTCATCCACGTACTCTACGAGGATCGTCACCATACTCCCTACTACCTTTTTGTTTATATAAGGTTCATCTACCATTTTGATGATGTCAAACTCTTTGACTACTTCATCAAAACAGACGTTCCAACTCCGCGATGCCTGCTTTATCCTATAAAGCATCTTGCACACGTTTCTGCTGCTCCCACTGTCTACGAAGCCCTCTGGCTGTGTACTTATAGACGCTCTCTTCTAAATCATCATTTAGAAAAGCTGTCAAGACACCCAACCACCAGATATCGCAGTCATGGTATGTAGCCGTGGCAAGTAGGATCTGGATGGACTTAAGCATAGCCACTTGAAAAGGTTTCATCATCATCCACGCCTGGTCGATGACGAAAAGCTTTAACAAGTCTAGCTTTGAAAGTCTCAACTTTTCCATTTACACCAAGTAATCTTCTCAAGATATACTTGCTCCTGATGGGGATTTAACCCTTCAGATATCGCAACCAAAGTCCATACTTTGTTGGTGTATAAGGATTCCATCTCAGATCGCTAAGCATCCAGCCATTCTTACAGAGTCACACTCCTGATGGCCAGCTCGAAACTAGTTGGGTCATCATCTCATGATGCAATCCTCGCTCCCACTGTCATAGAGAAACCGAAGTATCTCTCAGGTGGGTGAGGAACCCTACTAGATCGGCGGAGAGGCTGAGGTTCGTTGGAATCTACTGAATCCTTTGGTTCTATTAAATCATCTGCTGTAGTTTGTATAGCTGGAACCTTTCCATTTCTACATTACAGACCTTGCCTTGAGCTTGTCCGGATTTTGCTTTTTAGACATAGGCTGGACAACCCCAACTCTTAACTAACTTAAGATATGGGCTCTTCCCTTTCCATATCATATATGAAGCAGTAGGCAACTGATTTGATTTGAACCCTATTCAATAGGTATGCAGCTTCTCAAGTGCATAACTCCCAAAAAGGAAATAGGTAACTCAGTAGTACTCATCATAGAGCACACCATATCATATAGGGTGTGATTGCTCCGTCCCGATACACCATCGTGCTATGGTGTATTCGGAGGAGTAATGCCGAGAGAGAATCTCATTCTCCTTTAGAATAGTCCAGGAATTCCGTGCTCAAGTATTCTCCTCCTTGATCTCATCATAGGACATAATACTTATACCCGTATTTTGGTTCTCTACTTCTAACTTATATTCTGTGAATATCTCAAAAGGTTCGGACTTGTGTTTCAACAAGAACATATGTCTGAATCTAAAGAGATCATCAGAGAACGTAATGAAGTATAAAGAACCAGTCCTGGCATGTGTAGACAGGGGACCTTACATACATCAACATGTATCAATCCCAAGAGTTCACTAACTCTTTCTCTGTTTCCAATAAACAGAGCAATGGTCATCTTATCTTTGTGACATGACTGGCGAGTTTCACAAGATGTAAATTCAAACTGATTTAAATATGCATCTAAATGTAACTCAGCCAGTCGGGTCGCATTGATATGACCTAGTCTACAATACCTTAAGAAGGATTCGTTCATTTCTGAACTCATCCTCCTGTGTGTGTTCTGTATACTAAGAACTGTAGTTTGATTTAGAACATCAATGCTTTTAGATAACGTGCCTGAACCGATCAACTTTTGATATAGGAAATGTTCAAAACATTACCCAACAATACAAAATTTTATCGTTTCTTTATTAATAAAGAGACTGATATGATTTTGTATATCAGGTTCGGTATCTAACAATATTCGTTCAGAATCAATGTATTGGTAATACAGGGTGACAGCGACCAACAGACTTGGCTGCAACACTTGCCCCGTTTTCTGCCTCATGAAACTTATCACCCGTTCTCAGTTCTCTACCTTTCTGTAGCCCTATGTAACAAATTACATATCTGGGATCCTGATCTGGTATCACATACCTAGGACGTAGAGGATACAGAGAAACAGTTCTTTGTAATGAACACACCCGAAGATGATGCATCAGCATGCACTCTCTTCGTTTGGGCGGCACGGGAAATCTGGTATTCCCCAATTTCCTGCTCTGTCTTATAACAATTATAAGTTGGAGCGGGACCAACGTTTTCCAGCTCAGTATAACAAGCGGGTTCGGTCAATATCCGTATTATTATCTTGATTAAGGCGTGATGTGGTCGCTACCTGGAGAGAGAGAGAAGAAAACACTCAGCGTGCGCTCTTGTAAGAATAGATTGGTTATTATTTTATCTAATCAGGATGGCTCCCACTGCTTTTTATCAAATCTTCCTTCAAACCCTAAAAGGAAAGACTAGCCGGGATTAATTACACACTACAAGTTCGCCAATCTTTCAGCCAGGCCAGTATCGGTACTTTGAGGGAGGTCCCCCGTGCTTTCGCACGAACCTAATTAATGTAAACCTCGTTTTCCCAGAGGCATAACCCCGTTGACACCTTTCTAGACACCTACTTGATCGGCTAATTGTAATGCGTAAAACTCTCCCAGGAGTAACTCTTACTCGCAGCAGGTATCGGGATCCAACTATCTCATAGAAAGTATGCAATCTCATTGCAAATTTCAACACTTGAAATTCCCGATAATATTTTGCCCCTAACGTGCTATGACCTTGACGAAAGCCAACAAACCATAGCCCGCTAGTCAAGTTCAACCCGTACATTTCTTGATCGAATTAAACCCACCCGCACGACCCTTGACGAAAGCCAACAAAGCCGCACGACTACCCTAATCCAATCGCATCGTATGCTAGCAGATAAGCAGCATATAGCTACCGCACACTGCACCTTGACGAAAGCCAACAAATGCAGCACGAATACTATATACAACTTATCTGAAATGACGGAGGGCTACGACAGGTTTTTCTGAAAACCTATTGCGTAATGAACTTGATATCGTTGTAGAATCAAATGATTTTAAAATGGAGTGCTTTTGAGGCTTTTCTAGTTTTGCTAAAGGAGTCACTCCCGGTAAAGGGATCGTCGGTCCTTTCCTCGTCGAATGAGGTGCGGGATATATCATATATATCACTATGCAAAGCAAAAACTCTTAAAAGCAATCAAAAAGACAAACCGAGTGTGTAGCATCTGCCAGTTATTGCTAAAGGAGTCACTCCCGGTGAAGGGATCTCGGTCCTTTCCTTATCGAATAAGGTGCAGGATATATCACATATACCTCTGTGTAAAGCAAGAACTGTAGCTACCTTTTTATTTTGAAATTCGATTCTACAACATCTTAGGTTTCTTTTCTTTCATTAATCACATTAATGAAGTCCCATCATTTAAGTACCTAAACATCACAGATAAATACAACGTACACTTATGCCATCCGCATTCGCCTCGATGTCCCCTCGTGCACCGTTAGGTTAGGTAACTAACGGCAGAGCGGGGCAGGGCTAGCGCGGGTGTAAAACATAAGTAACGCCTATATAATATATCATATATACTATATAAAGTATCCATCACAGAACATATCACATGATCACATCACAGATAACGCAGCAGAAGAAACATATGAAATATTGGATATACTAGGACGTCCGTGTTTTTGATACGAGCCAGTATAAAACACGGATTCCACGGTCGCGATGAATAGCCAAACCCACACCCCTAGACCCCTACGAGAGCGGCAAGTAACCCTACCAATTCTAGAGTTAGGAGACCCGGACTCGACTCCTCGAGTTGGTCTCCCACTGGACTCCAGAACCCGGTTACTTGTGCTCCCCTCCTTGGGTCTATCCTAGTGCGGAAAAGTAAATAATATACAAAGGGTGACAACTTCCGCAACCTGGAAGTGCCCCAAATAAAAGAATATTACATACAAGTTTTTACATGAATGAAAATGAAAACACTCATCTCGCATAAAAACCCCCGGCTATTCAAACACGACGATCCAATATAACATATCCAGCAACACATAACATCACATGTCATCAACGTAAGTAAATATGCGCATCCCAATTGTCGTTGACATATAGCAACGAAACCGGCGATATCACATATTACACTTACGGTCACAGAAAAGAAAGTGTAAAACTACAACAGTTGGAATCCGCAACCACCTCAGACATCACATGCCTGACCAAATGAATTCCTTAGACATCGCATGCCTAACAATTATAAACCCCGCATTTTAGTCCCAAAATCGAAAACACTTTTCAATACCAAGTCGGGTAATTCAACAAGATTCCCGACATCCTGATCGAATGCTCGTCGCAAACTTCAGTAGACGGCCGCACCCCCGATACCGTCGACGAAGTGCACTAAGGCGGAACACCGCTGCCGCGAGCACCCGAACGGATGCTTTCGGCGACGGGGTTCTCCTACAGTCACTTGGTCGGGGCTATGGAGTGAGGCTGTCGATTAAGTTTACCCGGCGAGTATCCGCGTACACTACGTGATTGCGACGGACTTTTGATCACATCAAAATTCCGTGGCAACCGATCAAGTGAGACTAAACTGCTATGTTTATAACATTCATTTAGTTATCTCATAACTATTGTGAATTCCAATTGTTGTATCCCATTCCAGATAATTAGAAAATGTTAAACTTTCCGATCGAACAATCGAACACCCAAGTTTTCCCGATATAGATCAACACATGAAATAAGTCTAACAACATTCAGTTCGTGCCTCAGTACCAACGGTCCAGCCGTAGAAGGGCCAAGCCAACGCCTCACATGTGGCACGCCGTACTGCCCCAAACCCTAAGGTTCAAAGGGCAGTTCAAGACGGTCACATAATCGAGTTAAGGTTTGTTGTCTTCTAGAGGGTCCATCGAGTTACTTGCACTACTTAGAACGTCTTTAAACTACGGAAAAATCCAACACTTGGAAATTTCCCGACAGGGGAAAAATTGGGTATTTATATCCGGTCGAACTTTTTAACATATTCAAAAAATTATCCGGAAAGCCACTTAGACAAAATCTGATACTCCGATCAAAACACCGAATCCCCAAAACAACTCCAGAAAATTCAACTCTTGAATAAATTTTAAAAATACCCAGAGAACTCAGCACTTGAAACAATGAATTACTGTGCAAACAGTTAGGGCTGACGTCACAATTCTGCCGCGGAACCGCCGCATAAGCTAGGCTTATGCCGCGGTTCCGCCACCGATTACACTGTTCATGCAATAAATTTTGCGCCGTAATTCTTAGAATTCCCTGCTGAGTTTTCTGCATATTTTTAATTTGGAAAAATCCATGATTTTAGAAAAAGTACAGAGAGCAATTTTGAAATGGGTTTTCGGGTTCGTTCGGACTTCAAACTCCGTCTAGACTTCGCCTAAGGCTCTAGCTAGGCTCTGATACCACTGTAGGGTTCCTAGGCACCCTAATGAGGTCTCACAAGGCATCAACCATGCCAATTTCAAATTTAAACGGTGCCGAGAAACCCTAGAACGGATCGTTGGCTAGATTTCTAGGCGACAAAGCAAACTGGTTAACACTTAACTACAAGAATACGGAAATACAACCTTTGTAGATCCGGTTCTCCGCCTCCATAGCTCCGCAATGAAGTCTCCTCGCTGTCCTCATACAATCCCGGGCTCTAGCGTCGGCTTCATCGAAGAAGAAGCGGGCTAGGTCATCGACGACGTGCCGAAGATGATCTACGTCGAGGCATCGCTAGATCAAGCTCCAACTTCACCAAGTCAAGAAAACTTGTGAAGGAAACACACTCTACTACTTAGCAAGAGGTAGAGGATGAAGAAATAGGAAGTGGGTAGACTTTAGAATTGGATTTCTCACTTGTTTTCATCAATCACCATTGATGAAGTAAGGTTTCTTCATGTGTCAAGATGAAGAAGAAGATCGAAATGTGTTATGATAAGTATATATTAAATAGAAAATAAATCAAATACTTATCATAAACTAACCATGGTCTAGTGTAGAGAATGAATTATGGTTAAGTGGGATGGTTAGGGTTAAGCATGAGACAAAATGGTTACTAAAGTCAATGCTTCATGAAGGTTCAAAGAATAAAACAAAACTAGCAACCATTCTTCTCATTATCATTTCCATAATAAATAAATAAATAATTAGAAATGAAAATCTAAACCCTAATCATTTAAATAACCATGGTTCAATCTTTACACAAACTCAAGTAAACTTGTATCATCAAACATGATACACCCAAGTGCACAAAATCATATCGCATATACAATGCGCACATCCGAGTGAGAAAATCCATCTTAAGTGAACCAATACTAGTTAATGCAAAGTAATATATCAAATATATAATTATGCATTAAATCATTAAATCAACACTTGATTTAACGATCCGGTCATATCGCATATAAACGGCTAGTATCCTATGTATCGGCTTATCGAATCAATCTTCGATTCGATAACTAGGTTATATCGCATACAACCACTCGACACATTATTCGCGAGAATGAAATACGGTATCACATACACGCATTATTCTCGGTCCCGCACATATCTCATATGCGCTCCTATTTCGTTTCGCTTGAGCCAGGAAACCTCTGTGTAGGACTCTAAAGACTCGTCAATACGCCGGCAGCAGATGATGATCATATCAAACACCCACAAGCCGCAAGCGGTCTGCTAAACGTAACGGCCACCCGGGTATTGAGCGATCAGAAGATCGACGAGCAAGCCCGCTCACACTCCAGTGAATCCAACCAGTAACACTACCGTACAGTCCGGTCTGATCGTCTGATATGTCGCATATCTCGCCTAGGGGTGGTAAATGTCAGACCCCAATAGCTCGATAAGTCGTGTCGATATGAGGTCTATAACAATTCGAGAAACTACTGGTAACACTTACCAGTAAATCTCAGCAACCCTGGCCAGGGATTTCCTGTTATAGCCAATCGAACACAGCACAACATCAACCCCCTATACCGGGAGAGACGAATCCCCTCCTATCGCTCATTACCTCCATATGACTCGGGACTGTACCCAAAAACCACCGTTTTGCACGCCCTCTTGGACGTGGTAAGATGTAAATCAAAGCACAGTGGGAACCACACAAGACTCTATGACGATCTCGGGTCAACAGACTACTCTGTACCAGTGTCACCAGAGAACTGCCATCTGACGTAAGGTATAATACCATCTGGGAGTTCTCGGCAAGTCCGTCCAGTGTACCCAGTCTTTACTGAGCACCCGTATATCATCTCTGATGTCAAACACCGATGGATATGGGATCATCCATCGCCCATCTGTATGGGTCGAGAAGGTATACGCTAGTCTACTCTGGTATATCGATGCCCCATCTCGATACACCCACGACTAGGGACTTTCAAGGATGTACTTATGGACTACCATGTCCCTACTAGTATGATCCGCATCATAGTCCAGGTAGTCAAGTACACATCCTAAGGGCTTTACCAACATGTAATAGAGAGACAATCTGTGTACACGTTAAGGTAAAGAGCAACCAGATAGCATACTATCATGTCGAGCAAGAAAGTCCTCCCTATATATGTCCCAGCATCCACTACAATATACATCCAATGTACATTAATGGCCTCTAGGGCATACATATAACTAACACAACTCTCTGTGCAGGGGCTGAGCCTTTTTTCCCGCCGGCGCCCGCGTGCCAGGCGCGTGAGGCGCTGGCGCCCGGAGCCCGCGTGCCAGGCACGTGAGGCGCTGGCGCCCGGCGCCCGCATGCCACGCGTACCAGGCATGTGAGGCGCTGACGCCCGGCGCCCAGCGCCCGCATGCCACGCACGTGAGGCGCTGGCCCCCATGCGTCCTTTGGATGCTTTTCCACCTTTTTATATGTGTGTGTGTGTGTACACACACACACTCCACAACTCTGTCTCCGTTATCCGGGTAGCTGGTGTTAGTTGTATGTATGCCCTAGAGGCCAGTATTGTACAGATTATGTATATTATATTGGATGCTTGGACATATATAGACATGACTTTCTTGCTCGACATGATAGTATGCTATCTGGTTGCTCTTTATCTTAACATGTACACTAGTCTCTTTATACTGTCTTATAGTTACATGTTGGTAAAGCCCTTAGGATTTGTACTTGACTACCTGGACTATGATGCAGATCATACTAGTGGGGACATGGTAGTCCATAAGTACATCCTTCAAGGTCCCTAGTCGTGGGTGTATCGAGACGGGGCATCGATATACTAGAGTAGACTAGCGTATACGCTTCTCGACCCATGTGATGGGCGATGGATGATCCCATATCCATTAGTGTTTGACATCAGAGATGGTATACGGGTGCTCAGTGGAGACTGGGTACACTGGACGGACTCGCCGAGAACTCCCAGATGGTATTATACCTCACGTCAGATGGCAGTTCTCAGGTGACACTTGTACAGGATAGTCTGTAGACCCGAGATCGTCATAGAGTCTTGTGTGATTCCCACTGTGCTTTGATCTCCACCTTACCACGTCCATGAGGGCGTGCAAAACGGTGGTCTTTGGATACAGTCCCGAGTCACATGGAGGCAATGAGCGATAGGAGGGGTTTCGTCTCTCCCGGTATTGGGGGTAGATGTTGCGCTGTGCTCGATTGGCCGTAACAGGGAAGTCCCTGGCCAGGGCTGATCAGAGATTTGCTGGTAAGTGTTACCAGTAGTTTCTCGACCCGTTATGAGCCTCACATCGGCACGACTTATCGGGTTATTGGGGTCTGACGTATACCACCCCTAGACTTGATATGCGACGTATCAGACGAAGAGACCGGACTGTATAGTAAGTGTTACTGGTCGGATTCGCAGGAGTGTGAGCGGGCTAGCTCGTCGATCTTCTGATCGCTCAATACCCGGGTGGCCGTTACGTTTAGCAGACCGCTTGCGGCTTGTGGGTGCTTGATATGATCATCATCTGCTACCGGCGTATTGACGAGTCTTTAGAGTCCTACACAGAGGTTTCCTGGTTCAAGCGAAACGAAATAGGAGCGCATATGAGATATGTGCAGGACCGAGAATAATGCGTGTATGTGATACCGCATTTCATTCTCGCGATAAATGTTTCGATTGGTTATATCTGATATGACCTAGTTATCGAATCATTGATTCGATAAATCGATACATTGAATACTAGTCGGTTATGTGCGACATGACCGGATCATTGAATCAAATGTTGATTTAATGATTTAATGTATAATTATATATTTGATATATTACTTTGCATTAACTAGTATTGGTTCACTTTATACGGATTTTCTCACTTGATGCACATAATATATGTGATATGCTTTTGTGCACTTTTTTGTATCATGTTTGATGATACTTGATCATTTAGTTAAGTATATAGAATTAATCCATGGTTAATTTGATAATTAGGGTTTTTGCATATTCATTTATTTATTTATTTGTTTGTTTATTTATTTGGAAAAGATAAAGATAAGAATGGTGGCTTTCTTTGTCATTAGTTGAAGCTTCATGAAGCCTTGACTTTTGTAACCATCCTTATCTTCATGCTTAACCCTAACCCATCCAATTGACTATGGTTAATTCTCTACACTTAACCCTAGTTTGAGTTATGATAAGTATTTGATTTTCTATTTCTTTTATATAGAACTTATCATAACCATCATCTTCTTCTTCTTCTTCAAGCTCAAGGTCCATCAATGGCAACTTGAGTTAAAGTGAGATAAATCCAATTCTAAAGCGAACCCACCTCCTATTTCTTCACCCTCTACCTCTTGCCAAGTGGTTTTGGGTGTTTTCTTCACAAGTTTCACTACTTGGTGAAGTCGGAGCTTGAACTAGTGCAACCTCGACGTAGATCGTCTTTGACACGAAGCCGTCGAACTATTCCGCTCACTTCTCCGATGAAGCCGTCGCGAGAGTCCGAGGTTCGTGATGGACAGCGAGGGGACGACCACATGGAGCTAAGCAAGTGGATATCCGGATCTACAAAGGTTGTAGTTTCCGACCTTTAGTTTATTTGCTAACTAGTTTAGTTTTTCGCCTAGAATTCTAGTCTACGATCCGTGTTAGGGTTTCTCGGCACCAATAATTTTTTAAATTGGCATGTTCGATACCTTGTGAGACCTCTATAGGGTGCCTAGGAACCTTTCAGTGGTATCAGAGCCTAGCTAGAGCCTTAGGCGAAGTCTAGACGGAGTTTGAAGTCCGAACGAACCCGAAACCCCGATACCCAAGAGCTCTCTGGACATTCTCTGAAATCTGGGAATTTTTGATATTAAAAATGCTTAAAAAATTCACCAAAGAATTCTAAGAATTACTGTGTAAAACGTTTCCCATGAACAGTTCCATGAGCCGCGGAAACGCGGCAGAAGCATGGCTTCTGCCACTGTTCCGCGGCCATATAGTGACGTCAGCAATGTTTCACTGCACAGTAATACCTGATAAATTCTGGTGAGTTTTCTGGGTATTTTTAAATTTATTTAAGGGTTGAGTGCTCTGGGGTTATATTGGGAATCGACGATTCGATCGGAATATCAAACTTTGTCTAAGTGTTTTTCCAGATAACTGTAGAATATGTTAAAGAGTTCGACCGGATATAAATACCCAAGTTTTCCCCTGCCGGAATAATTCCAAGTGTTGGATTTTTCTGTGGTTAAAAGACGTTCTGAGTAGTGCAAGTAACGCGATGGTCCCTCTAGAAGACAACAAACCTTAACTCGATTATGTGACCGTCTTGAACTGCCCTTTGAACCTTCGGGTTTGGGGCAGTACGGCGTGCCACATGTGAGGCGTTGGCTTGACCCTTCTACGGCTGGACCGTTGGTACTGAGGTATGAAGTGAATGTCTTTGAACCTATTTCATGTGTTGATCGGTGTCGGGAAAACTTGGGTGTTCGAATGTTCGATCGGAAAGTTTGATATATTCTATTTATCCGGAATTGGATACAATAATTGGAATTCACAAACAGTTATGAGATAACTGGATGAATGTTATAAATCTAGCAGTTTAGTCCCATACAATATTGAAAAGAGTTTTCGATAATGAGACTAAAATGCGGGATTTATATCAGTTAGGCATGTGATGTCTAAAGAGGTTGCGGATTCCAACTGTTGTAGTTTTACACTTTCTTTTCTGTGACCGTAAGTGTAATATGTGATATCGCCGGTTTCGTTGCTATATGTCAACGACAATTGGGATGGACATATTTACTTACGTTGATGACATGTGATGTTATGTGTTGCTGGATATGTTATATTGGATCGTCGTGTTTGAATAGCCGGGGGTTTTTTATGTGAGATGAGTGTTTTTTCATTTTCATTCATGTAAAAACTTGTATGTAATATTCTTTCATTTGGGGCGCTTCCAGGTAGCGGAAGTTGTCACCCGTTGTATATTATTTACTTTTCCGCATTAGGATAGACCCAAGGAGGGGAGCACAAGTAACCGGGTTCTGGGGTCCAGTGGGAGACCAACTCGAGGAGTCGAGTCCGGGTCTCCTAACCCTAGAATTGGCAGGGTTGCTTGCCGCTCTCGTAGGGGTCTAGGGGTGTGGGATTGACTATTCATCACGACCGTGGAATCCGTGTTTTATACTGGCTCGTATTGAAAACACGGACGTCCTAGTATATCCAATATTTCATATGTTTATTCTGCTGCGATATCTGTGATGTGACTCTGTGATGGATATAGTATATAGTATATATGATATATTATATAGACGTTACTTATGTTTTACACCCGCGCTAGCCCTGCCCTGCACTGTCGTTAGTTACCTAACCTAACGGTGCACGAGGGGACATCGAGGCGAATGCGGATGGCATAAGTGTACGTCATATCTATCTGTGATGTTTAGGTATTTAAATGATGGGACTTCATTAATGTGATTAATGAAAGATAAGAAACCTAAGATGTTGTGGAATCGAATTTTAAAATTAAAAGGTAGCTACAGTTCTTGCTTTGCATAGCGGTATATATGATATACCCTGCACCTTATTCGATGAGGAAAGGACCGAGATCCCTTCACCGGGAGTGACTCTTTTAGCAATAACTGGCAGATGCTACACACTCGGTTTGCTTTTGACTGCTTTTGCGTTTTTGCTTTGCACAGCGATATATATGATATATCCCGCACCTCATTCGACGAGGAAAGGACCAAGATCCCTTCACCGGGAGTGACTCCTTTAGCAAAACTAGAAAAGCCTCAAAATCACTCCATTTTTAAAACTTCATTCGATTCTACAATGATATCAAGTTCATTACGCGATAGGTTTTCAGAAAAACCTGTCGTAGCCCTCCGTCATTTCAGATAAGTACTATTTAGTATTCGTGCTGCGGTTGTTTGGCATGCGTCAAGGCGTAGTGTACGGTAGCTAACTAGTATTTATCTGCTTATGCATATGATGCAGATTGGATTAGGGTATTCGCACGGCGTTGTTTGGCATGCGTCAAGGGTCGTGCGGGTGGGTTTAATTCAATCAGGAAATGACGGGTTGAACTTGACTAGCGGACTATGGGTTGTTTGGCATGCGTCAAAGTCATAGCACGCTAGGGGCAAAAGATTATCGGGAATTTGAAGTGTTGAAATTTGCAATGAGATTGCATACCTTCTATGAGATAGTTGGATCCCGATACCCACTGCGAGTAAGAGTTACTCCTGGGAGAGTTTTACACATTGCAATTAGCTGATCAAGTAGGTGTCTAGAAAGGTGTTAACGGGGTTACGCCTCTGGGAAAACGAGGTTTACATTAATTAGGTTCGTGCGAAAGCACGGGGGACCTCCCTCAAAGTACCGACACTGGCCTGGCTGAAAGATTGGCGAACTTGTAGTGTGTAATTAATCCCGGCTAGTCTTTCCTTTTAGGGTTTGGAGGAAGATTTGATAAAAAGCAGTGGGAGCCATCCTGATTAGATAAGATAATAACCAATCTGATCTTGCACGAGCTTACGCTAAAGTGTTTTCTTCTCTCTCTCTCCAGGTAGCGACCATTTCATACCTTAATAAAGATAATAATATGGATGTATTGACCGAACCCGCATGTTATACTGTGCTGGGGAACGTTGGTTCCGTTCTTTCCTATAAGAGTTATAGGAATGAACAGGATATAGGGGAATACCGGGATTCCCATGCCACCCGAATGAAGAAAGTACATGTTGATGCATTTTCTTCGGGTGTGTTCGTTACTGAGAACTGTTTCTCTATTTGCTCTACGTCCTGGGTATTGGATACCGGGTCAGGATCCCATATATGTAATCAGTTACATGGGCTTAGGAAAGGTAGAGAACTTGGAGAAGGTGATAAAGACATTAGAGTTGGAAATGGTGCAATTGTTGCAGCTAAGACTGTCGGAGAATATCACCTTGTATTACCAACTGGAAATACATTGGTTCTGAACGAATGCTATTACATGCCGAACCTGATATGCAACATTATATCGGTTTCTTTATTAAGTAAAGAGGGATATAATTTTGTATTACAGGACAATGTTATGAACATTTTCCGTAACCAAAAGTTGGTTGGATCAGGCACGTTATGCAATGGCATTTATGTTCTAAATCAATCAACAGTTCTGAGTATAACAAACACACACAAGAGGAAGAGTTCTGAACTCAATGAATCCTTCTTGTGGCATTGTAGACTGGGTCACATCAATGCGACACGACTAGCTAAGTTGCATAAAGATGGATATTTAAATCCGTTTGAATTTTCATCTTATGACACTTGCCAGTCATGTCTCAAAGGCAAGATGACCAAAACTCCGTTTACGGGACACGGAGAAAGAGTTACCGAACTCTTAGGACTGATACATAGTGATGTATGCGGTCCTATGTCTACACATGCCAGGGATGGTTCTTCATACTTCATTACATTCACTGACGATCTCTCTAGGTTCGGGTATGTGTTCCTGATGAAACACAAATCAGAAGCTTTTGAGAAATTTAGGGAATATAAACAAGAAGTTGAGAACCAAACCGGAAAAAGTATTAAAATCCTTCGATCTGATCGAGGAGGTGAATACTTGAGCAATGAATTCCTGGACTTCCTAAAAGAGAATGGGATTCTATCTCAGCTGACTCCTCCTTATACACCACAGCACAACGGTGTATCTGAACGGAGAAACCGCACCCTATTAGATATGGTGCGCTCAATGATGAGTACAGCTGAGTTACCTATTTCCTTCTGGGGATATGCGCTTGAGACAGCCATGGACCTATTGAATAGAGTTCCTACCAAATCAGTGCCTACCACTCCATATGAGATATGGAAAGGGAAGAGACCACATCTTAATTATATTAAGATATGGGGTTGTCCAGCTTATGTCAAAAGACAAAATCCGGACAAACTCGAGGCAAGATCTGTCTTATGTAAGTTTGTAGGATATCCCAAAAATTCACAAGGGTATATCTTCTACCACCCCGAGAAACAAAAGGTGTTTGTTTCTCGACATGCCACTTTCTTAGAAAAAAGTTTTCTTATGAAACAAATAAGTGGCATTGAGGTAGAACTGGAAGAGGTTCCAGCGACACAGACTACAACAGAAGATTTGGTTGAACCAGAGGATTCCGTAGTTCCCGATGAACTCCAGCCTCTCCGCCGATCTAGTAGGGTTTCTCGCTAACCTGAGAGATACTACAGTTTTCTCATGGATGGTGGGAGCGAGGATTGCATCATGGAGGATGATGACCCAACTAGCTTCGAGCAGGCCATCACGAGTAGGGACTCGGTGAAATGGCTGGATGCTATGCGGTCCGAGATGGATTCCATGTACACCAACAAAGTATGGACTTTGGAAGTTGCTCCTGAAGGGGTAAAACCCATTGGGAGCAAGTGGATCTTTAAGAAGAAACTTGGTGTAGATGGGAAAGTGGAGACTTTCAAAGCTAGACTTGTAGCAAAGGGTTTTCGTCAAAGACCAGGTGTGGACTATGACGAAACCTTTTCTCCAGTGGCTATGCTTAAATCCATCCGAATCATGCTTGCCATTGCTGCCTTTCATGACTACGAAATTTGGCAAATGGATGTTAAGACCGCCTTTCTAAATGGTGATTTAGAAGAGTGCGTGTACATGACTCAGCCAGAGGGCTTCGTAGACAGTGGGAGCAGCGGGAAGGTGTGCAAGCTGCTTAAATCCATTTATGGATTAAAGCAAGCATCGCGGAGTTGGAACATATGCTTTGACGTCGTTATCAAAGAGTTTGATTTCGTCAAAAATCCAGATGAACCTTGTGTCTACAAGAAGGTGGCAGAGAGTAAGGTTGTCTTCCTCGTATTGTACGTAGACGACATACTCTTGATAGGAAATGATATTCCTATGCTGCAAGCGGTCAAGCTCTTCTTATCACAAAGATTCTCAATGAAAGATCTTGGTGATGCCTCCTGCATATTGGGAATTAGGATCTATAGAGATAGATCCAAACGGATTTTGGGATTGTCCCAATCCAGGTACATTGACACCATACTAAAGAGGTTTAGTATGGAAGAGTCCAAGCGTGGGAACTTGCCCACGATCTCTGGAGTCACTCTCTCCAAAGAGATGTCTCCTAAGACTGATTTGGAGAGAGCTCTCATGCAAGGGATACCCTATGCTTCGGCAGTAGGCTCTATCATGTATGCGATGCTATGTACCAGACCCGATGTAGCATACTCACTAAGTGTAGTGAGCAGGTATCAAGCTGATCCTGGAGAGAGTCACTGGACAGCTGTAAAGAGCATTCTCAAGTACTTGCGAAGGACTAGAGATATGTTCTTGGTGTATGGTAACGGAGAACTCCAAGTGGAGTCCTTTAGCGATTCGAGCTTCCAGAGTGATAAGGACGACTCTAAGTCGCAGTCGGGCTTTGTCTTTACCCTTTACGGAGGGGCGGTTAGCTGGAAGAGTTCCAAGCAGGAAACCGTGGCAGACTCGACGATGGAGGCTGAATACATCGCTGCCAACGATGCTGCCAAAGAGGCTGTCTGGATCAAGAAGTTCATTTCTGAACTTGGAGTGGTTCCATCCATTGAGCGTCCAATACCTTTGTATTGCGATAACAATGGAGCGGTGGCTTTGGCCAAGGAACCCAGGTCCCATCAGCGGTCCAGGCATATTCTGAGGCGGTATCACCTGATCCGGGAGATAGTTGATCGCCGGGAGATCGAGGTCAGGAGAGTTGACACGAAGAACAACACGGCGGATCCACTCACGAAGGCCATTCCCCAGATACAGTTTGAGAGACTCTTCGGGATGCTCGGTATGAGATACTACAGCAGCTGGCCCTAGTGCAAGTGGGAGATTGTTAGTTGTATGTATGCCCTAGAGGCCAGTATTGTACAGATTATGTATATTATATTGGATGCTTGGACATATATAGAGATGACTTTCTTGCTCGACATGATAGTATGCTATCTGGTTGCTCTTTATCTTAACATGTACACTAGTCTCTTTATACTGTCTTATAGTTACATGTTGGTAAAGCCCTTAGGATTTGTACTTGACTACCTGGACTATGATGCAGATCATACTAGTGGGGACATGGTAGTCCATAAGTACATCCTTCAAGGTCCCTAGTCGTGGATGTATCGAGACGGGGCATCGATATACCAGAGTAGACTACCGTATACGCTTCTCGACCCATGTGATGGGCGATGGATGATCCCATATCCATTAATGTTTGACATCAGAGATGGTATACGGGTGCTCAGTGGAGACTGGGTACACTGGACGGACTCGCCGAGAACTCCCAGATGGTATTATACCTCACGTCAGATGGCAGTTCTCAGGTGACACTTGTACAGGATAGTCTGTAGACCCGAGATCGTCATAGAGTCTTGTGTGATTCCCACTGTGCTTTGATCTCCACCTTACCACGTCCATGAGGGCGTGCAAAACGGTGGTCTTTGGGTACAGTCCCGAGTCACATGGAGGCAATGAGCGATAGGAGGGGTTTCGTCTATCCCGGTATTGGGGGTAGATGTTGCGCTGTGCTCGATTGGCCGTAACAGGGAAGTCCCTGGCCAGGGCTGATCAGAGATTTGCTGGTAAGTGTTACCAGTAGTTTCTCAACCCGTTATGAGCCTCACATCGGCACGACTTATCGGGTTATTGGGGTCTGACGTATACCACCCCTAGACTTGATATGCGACGTATCAGACGAAGAGACCGGACTGTATAGTAAGTGTTACTGGTCGGATTCGCAGGAGTGTGAGCGGGCTAGCTCGTCGATCTTCTGATCGCTCAATACCCGGGTGGCCGTTACGTTTAGCAGACCGCTTGCGGCTTGTGGGTGCTTGATATGATCATCATCTGCTACCGGCGTATTGACGAGTCTTTAGAGTCCTACACAGAGGTTTCCTGGTTCAAGCGAAACGAAATAGGAGCGCATATGAGATATGTGCAGGACCGAGAATAATGCATGTATGTGATACCGCATTTCATTCTCGCGATAAATGTTTCGATTGGTTATATCTGATATGACCTAGTTATCGAATCATTGATTCGATAAATCGATACATTGAATACTAGTCGGTTATGTGCGACATGACCGGATCATTGAATCAAATGTTGATTTAATGATTTAATGTATAATTATATATTTGATATATTACTTTGCATTAACTAGTATTGGTTCACTTTATACGGATTTTCTCACTTGATGCACATAGTATATGTGATATGCTTTTGTGCACTTTTTTGTATCATGTTTGATGATACTTGATCATTTAGTTAAGTATATAGAATTAATCCATGGTTAATTTGATAATTAGGGTTTTTGCATATTCATTTATTTATTTATTTGTTTGTTTATTTATTTGGAAAAGATAAAGATAAGAATGGTGGCTTTCTTTGTCATTAGTTGAAGCTTCATGAAGCCTTGACTTTTGTAACCATCCTTATCTTCATGCTTAACCCTAACCCATCCAATTGACCATGGTTAATTCTCTACACTTAACCCTAGTTTGAGTTATGATAAGTATTTGATTTTCTATTTCTTTTATATAGAACTTATCATAACCATCATCTTCTTCTTCTTCTTCAAGCTCAAGGTCCATCAATGGCAACTTGAGTTAAAGTGAGATAAATCCAATTCTAAAGTGAACCCACCTCCTATTTCTTCACCCTCTACCTCTTGCCAAGTGGTTTTGGGTGTTTTCTTCACAAGTTTCACTACTTGGTGAAGTCGGAGCTTGAACTAGTGCAACCTCGACGTAGATCGTCTTTGACACGAAGCCGTCGAACTATTCCGCTCACTTCTCCGATGAAGCCGTCGCGAGAGTCCGAGGTTCATGATGGACAGCGAGGGGACGACCACATGGAGCTAAGCAAGTGGATATCCGGATCTACAAAGGTTGTAGTTTCCGACCTTTAGTTTATTTGCTAACTAGTTTAGTTTTTCGCCTAGAATTCTAGTCTACGATCCGTGTTAGGGTTTCTCGGCACCAATAATTTTTTAAATTGACATGTTCGATGCCTTGTGAGACCTCTATAGGGTGCCTAGGAACCTTTCAGCTGGACCCTCGTAAACTCTGCGAGGCTCTCGATATATCCAAGCCCCCCAAAACACAACATACGCATACTGCGCATTGAGTTCGCATGACCGGTTTGACCCGTCAATCAGAGGTTCTCTCGCTCCAAAGGCGAGGGGTAATTAACGGCAGCTTAGTCCGCGGCTGCCGGAGATTTGGATCCCCACAATCATTAAACCCCGGCCTACCGTAGGCAGGGGGAATCTGTAGTATGCCTGACAAGCGCCGTGTACTCCCATCTCAATGGGGTGACGAAAAACACCTTACAGTGACATATGTATCCCGCGGTTATTTTAAAGAAGAGGTTTTACATATATATTTTTGGCTACCTTTGGGCTTATACCTAGATACAGGTAATTCGCATATGATATTGTCACGACCCAAATTAGGAACGTGACCGGCACTTAAATCTCGTAACGTCTAAAGGCGTAACGTAATTCAAGTAAGCCGACAACCCAAAAATCTATACCATAAAAAGGATAGAAAGATATAGCATTTAAAACATTTTGAAAATCGTAAGTTAATTTATTTTCTTGAAAATTTCGGCAGCATCTCCTTTGTAAAAACTAGCCCTAAACGGGTACAAGCATAACATAAATATAAAGCATCCCAAACAGGAGCAACTCATGCCAACAGGCGGAATACAACCACAACAAGTTTATATAATATATGTATACGACGCCGTAGCGAAAGAATAAGCAATAAGGAAGTGAAACAATATCACAACATAAATAAAACAGCCGACTCAACGAGCTCGACACCCAAAGTCATAAATAATACAATACCGATCCTCACAAACTCGTCTCTAAGTCAATATATATAAAAGTGGTGGATGGAGAGTACTAGATACAATAAGATATACAATGAGATCATACGGATAACTGCAAAACCACTCACCTATCCAAAATAATGACCAACAGCAGCGGTATCCGTAGAAGAAGAAGAAATGAGAAGCCCTGCCACGACTATACTGAGGGTCAAACCTGCAAAACACTGTGGCATAACGGGGGTTAGTTGCCAACTCGTGAATAATAAATAATATCGTACGGATAATCGCAGGTATGTATGAAAAGCGATAATCTAAAATATGCAATCTGATGGCATAAATATAATAATACGGATATACAGTAAATCATGATCAAGATACACCACCGGGGTACAACAACTACATGAAACAATGCCTGTCTAATAAATCCTAAGTATGGAATAACACATAAAAGCTCATGTATGAATCATCATCATGGAAAACCAATGTCTATCAACGACACCCCAAATCCCAATATCTCAGGCACCGTCACGCTGATCGGCCCTCATATTCATACATCATGAAACCCGAGTGTCCAACATCGACACTCGAAATATCATGAAACCCGTGTCCAATATCGACACAAAAATACTCATATCTCAGGCGCCACATACTCCAATCGGCCCTCATATATATATATATATATATATATATATATATATATATATCTATATATATATCATCTCATAACTCTATGACGGTATCCTCCGGACATCCATCGAGTTCTATACAATCACTAGTAGGTAGTGTTCCCTCTGCCAGGCTCATCGTCTACACCACAAAAATCATTTCTTGCCCCGGGGTACCATACCGGGTCCACCATGTACCCGCAAACGGCATCCGCCAACTCCTCGAATCGGGTCTCGAAAACAAGCTCAGAACCGAGAAAACTCATGGTGGATGTCTCGAAATATCATATCAAAAGAAACCGCATTTTCTTTATAAGCAATATATTATACTTTCCCTTTTAAATATAATCGCGGTTCTCAAATCCAGAAATCGCATAAAATCAGTACATCAATGCATATGTCCATGACAAACGAGATATGCAAATACGGAACAGTAATGTGAGCATAACGAGGGAAAGCCGCTCTTTTAAGTATATCAAGTTTTCAAAGGTATCTTGCGGTTTTCCAAATCATCGAGGTAGAAATGGTGATTTCGTGGTGTAGACGATGAGCCTGGCAGAGAGACCACTACCTACCGGTGATTGTATAGAGCTCGGCAGATATCTGGAGGATATTGACCGGAGTTGTGAGATGGATATGGGCCGATTCGTACTACCGGAGCCGGAGGGCCGATCCGGGCAGACGGAGCCCAACATCATATAAAAGTAAATATGTGGCTAGTAATGTATGTATGTAAGCATGATGCAATTTACATGCACAATAGGATGAAAATTAATATCTAACTGTGAATGATAAAGGAAGCGATGCAATATATGTTATCCATGGTAATTTCTATAGTGCGCGTGTCATGGCAATTACTAACAGTGTGTGTGTGGCATACGATTCGGTACTTATGCAACATGAACCGTTAGTAATGGTGTAGTGTCCAATCAATACAGTATCAATGTACAACAGATAATGGGATGTGCAAAATGATGTTTATGCACAATCAATGTTATATACTAATAACATAGGTTTATATCACAGAATTCAGCCCTCGACGCTTAGCGCCATACGGGCGATTTCTCCGTAGATGTTAAATCTACTTACCGATGATCTCGAGCTAGGTGAATCCAACCACCTCTTTCCCTTTCCTTGTAGCGCCCGAAGTCCCCGAAATCGATCCTAATATCGCATCAAAAACATAACAAGTGCAAATTAGAAACTTCCCGATAATACACGCAAACAACGCTTAAATCAACGTACCGAATTCCATAAGCTAATAAGTGTTAGCTTAGTGGCGAACGTATATAGCGACACTCTAAACCAACCTAAGTGCATCTAGCTATACGAAGTACAAAAACCGTGTTGGATATCCGTATCGCGTTGCCGAAACACTAGAAACTAGCAAAGTGGTTCCAGATTTTGCCTACAGTCAATATAGGAAAATCAAGCAGTACCAAACACCAAGAATAACCTACAGACACCTACCCTTAAAAACACAACTCCCCAGGTGCCTAAAAATCCGGCGGCGCTGGATTTTCCCTATGTCTCGTTGGTTATACTAGGAGGGGTTGGGTCCGGATCTCAGGTGTACACTCAGGGCTTCTAACACTATACTACTGTATTACTAGATTTTACCGTAGACTAACTTAGTGATAGCAGATCCCAGTGACACCAAAACATATACAAAAATACGATATTTGCACAAAACCAGAATTTTAGTGTTTTAAAACTGAAACTAATAAGCATACAACTTCATTAGAGCCTAATAAGGATATAAAGATCACTACCTCACCAAAACTTGGAAAAAACCCTAGCTTTCCAAGTTCCAAGTCATCACAAGGGCTTTAACATGAATTGTGAAGGGTTTTGTGAGGTTGGGTTGAAGTTCTGGCTTTGGTTTGTGATGCAATCATATAAATCAAGTGGAGAACTTGATATGTAGTGAAGGAGGAAGGAGCAACTGAGTTGGGATTAATAATTGAGAGAGTGAGATGAGAATGAGAGATATTGTGAAGGAATTGAGTGTATATATGTTGTAAGGTGAGTGTATGTGAGTGTGAGTGTATGAGGTGAGTGTATGCGAGTGTTACACTCACTCTCCCTCTCATTAAAGCCATTAATGGCAGCCATCCCCCCTAAGTCTCCCCCTAGAATTCAAACCTTCTTTCTCTTCTGTTCCTTTCTATTCTCTTTTCTTTAAAATAAAAGAAAATTCATTAAAACCCTTTTGTTTAAATAATAGAAATAGATACAAAATGTGAAATTTTAACATGACTTGATAAGGGTAGAGGGTTAAGTGTGTCATGATTATATGAGCATGGTTAACACCTCATTAACCCTAATTCAACATGCACATATGTGTGCAAGTGTAAAAACAATTAAATAAAATATTAATTAATTAAATAAAATATGAAGAAAATAATTATTAGTTAAATTTCATTAAAAACTTGTATTATCGCTTAATTAACACTATCCGCATTCTACAGTATTACAGATATGTTCTACTTTGGGATCGCATGATAGATAGTGTTGTATTTATGATACTTATGCATATCATATATATGGTAGTACTATACTTATAACCTAGGTATCGTTGTGCATTTCAATTTCTACCTTGTGATGTACTTTTATTCACTGAGTTGGCAACTCACCCCGTTGTGCCACAGTTCTTGCAGATTGTACCGCTCGGATTATCAGCGGATTGCGGCACTCCCTTCTTCTCGGTGATTGCTTTGGTAGGTGGGCTACTGATGTTCGTACCCACACTTGTATATTATATATTCTTGTATCTAGTGAAACTCCATCGACTTAGAACTTGTATATTATGGACTTAGAAGCGAGACTTAGAGTTTGTGTGTTGTGGGCGTCGCATTCGTTGGAGTCGACTCTTTTTTTATTTGTTGGGTTGTTTCGCTTTTCTTTTCTTCTCCATTGGGCATCGTATATTGTTTACTTGGTTGCTCCACCGTTTAGGCGTGGAAGCTAGCTCCCGTTGGGATGTTGTTATTATTATGTTGTTTCGGGTTTTATTCAAAAGTTATAAAGAAGGTGCTGTCGAATTTCAAAACGTCATAAATGCTTTTCAAACATACTTAGTTAAACTTAAATGGTTATTATAAACCGATTCCATCTGATAACTATTTTAAAACCTCACCTTCAATATTTTCAAAAAAAGGGTTTAGATTCCGGGTTTCGGCTTACTTGGACCGAGTCAACGTTTTTAGATGTCACGTGATTTAAGTGCCGGTCACGTACCGCTTTCGGGTCGTGACAATGAGCGAGTAATTCCTAGCTTGCTAGGGTTCGTAGGATAGGGTAGAACAATGAATGAGAAAATCTTTTAACTTCTTTTATACATTTTAAAGTTTATAAAATTTAGCAAAATAAATGTTAATTTCCTTATCGGGCACGCTACCAATTTATTGATAGGCTCGACCACGATTTGAGATTGGTTTAAAACTTGTTTTGTTAAGGGCTAGACATGAATAGAGATCAATGCAAGGACAAGGGTTAGTAGTGGGGAAACCCTAGTTTCTTTCAAGAACCCTAATCTATATTCATCACTATCGATCTAGTTAAACTATTAAAAGATAAATGAGTCATTTTTAATTATTCATCCATAACTGCCAAGTCCTATGAACCATACAAGCCTTTTTTTTATAAATTCTATATCCGTAACGACAAAACAACTATCCTATCTTCAATCAACTCGTATAAAGCAAGAAAAGAGTTCACGTTTCCCTGTGGACGACTCGTACTCATCGCGGCTAGCTATTTGCGACACCGTCTTGATTGCGGTTACTTTACAAAACACTTTTTAACGATCAATCAGCTGCAGACTGCATCTATATTTTTTAGTTTAACAGCACAAAATACTCCTGTAGTTTATCAGATGGCACTTATTATCTCTCATGTAATTTATTAGCATAAACATTCCATGTGCTCGTCAATAGGAATCCTAAAAAAATGCTAAACATTGCTCAAATTCAATTCTCTATGAGTAAAATGTTTGTCTAATTTTGCTTTAGAACTTATTTTTGTTGTTTAAAGTTGCATTGGGACATTTTCTAAGGTGTCGATCGATTAGCAGAATAGGTATTTATGCCAATAAATTGTTGAAGGGGGGATAAGTGTCGCATATGGGTGTTTTGTGCAAAACCCTCTCTCTTGATATGATTAGTGCAATATGGAATTAATATGATTAAAACAATATGGAATGCTTTTTTAGTCTTTACGAAGTAATGTAACATTTGCTGAACTATATCTATCCTCTAACAACTTTATATACTGGATTTATTTTGTGACCAGAAATGTAAGGCAAGAAATTCCCCGCCGTTTCATTAAAAGAAAATTTTATCAAAACTAAGACAATACTACTTTTTTTTTAAAAAGGAAAAAGAAAGCTCGAAATCCCAATCGGGCATCATTCCCCTCCGTTGATCGGACTCTGCATCGTCGATCGGGCATCCTCTCTTCGCCGGATCGGACTCCGCGTTCTTGATCGGGCATCCATCCTCTTTCCCGAATCAGACCCAGCGTCTTTGATCGGGTATAATTCGCCATATCAAACTCACATCCTCGATTGGGCATCCATCCTCTTCACCAGATCAGACTCAACGTCCTCATTCAATGGGGCATCCTTCCCTTCCGCTGGACCTGAATTCGTGTCCTAAATAGGGCATCCTTTCCTTTCGCAGATTAGACTTCTCGTCCTCGATCGGGTATCATTCACTTTGCCAGATAGGACTCCGCATCCGCAATTGGTATCATTCACTTTGCCAGTTAGGACTCCGCATCCGCAATTGGTATCATTCACTTTGCCAGATCGGACTCCTCGCCCTCTGTCTTCGATCGGGCATCCATTCTCTTCGTCAAATCGGACTCCTCGCCCTCACTCGAGCATTCTCTTACCAAACCATTAGATTTGGCTACCTCATCGTCAAAGCTGTCAATTCCTTATCGGACCCACTCACTGTTGACCGGATCCACTTACCAGACCCTTAGATCCATCTACGTTATCACTGAAACCAACCATTCCTGATCAGATCTTCTCACCGTTGAGCATATCCGCCCTACACATCATCAGATTCTGGCCTTACTGATCCGTATCCGGTCATATCGTTTTTCATAGCTTCAACGCTCAACAAAAACAGAGAAGAAAAAACAAGATGATCAAGACCTGGGGCGGGAGAGATTGAGCTCTCCCACTCCAGAAGAAGCTCAGGATACGGCGAAACTCCAGCGGCTACTTGTTTCTAGGATTTTGAGAGCATTACGTCCTCTAAGTAGAGTAGAGGTTCTTGGTTAATACTAGTTACATATACTAGATTTTTTATTATATATCCATATTACTTGTGCCTAAATAAATAAATGAAAGGACAAATTTTTATTAGCCAAAGACAGAGAGATATGAGGTGTACATATCTCTACTATTATTAGTACAAAATTTGAGGGTACTCAATTTTAATTTTCAATTGAACTAACAAACATCTGTTGTTTGAGAAAAACAATAATTATACAAAAGATATAAAATTCATTTAATATAATAACTATTTATATAATAAAAACTATTTTTAGATCACAAATTAAAACTAACTTTAGATGATGGGTTAAAAATTAAAACTACCTCCAATAAACTACCACGTCAACAAATAGTTACCGTTTAAAGACATTTTAAAAAGGAAGAAAAAAATGAAGAACGCGAGAAAAGGATAGGGCAAATAAACGTTTCTAATATTTTTTTTTCCATTTGCTTACGATTGATGTGATTTTTCCCTAATTGATTTTTGTTATTTTTCAAGATTTTATTTTTAGATGATGAATTAGATCTCAATTCTAATTTTTATTCCTTTTTCAGACTATTTTTATTTAATTAATCATGATAATATAACAAGACAGTGAACACATCTATTCTCAAAGATTGATATATATCTACATAGACAAGTTGCATAGCACATGCAATACACTAGTTGTGATGTAAGGATAATTAAGAATTTTTTTTCTCGTTGATTTAAATTTTTCTAGATAACGGAAAAGATGGCATACAAGCCCCGTCGAGTTTGAGTTTAATGACAGAGATGTTTAAATCCTAATAAACAAATCATTAATAAGATCGGATAAATTTTCGGCAACAAGACACTACAAGCAAAGTGTGTAAAATCCTTATGATATCCCACTTTAAGGATAAAGTATTTGGTATCATCAGATACAATGCATCCGAACAAGATAAAAAAAAAGAGTGATTTATCAAGCATCCTCTCGCCAAAATTCACCAAAAAGGAATTATCCACCACATCATATTCATGCATATATGTCCCAATACACCATCCCCACTATCATCATTATAAAAAATTTGTATGGATGCGGTAAAAATAAATTGCATGCCAAAAATAAAATCCAGCTCAGACAAAATCCCTGTCCTTTGTCTCAAAATAAAATAAAAACAAAACTAAAAATATTCAAAGCAACAGCCATCACCTTCTTCTTCTCTGTAAGCCAGGGTTCACTCTCTCACCTCTCTCTTCGCTCCATTTCTAGGGTTTCCAAAATCTCCATCAAAATCCATGGCGAAGACGAAGCCAGGCGAAATGGACATCGATTCCTACACCATCAAGGGCACCAACAAAGTCATCCGAGGTAAAAAAAATCATCTTTTTCTCCGCAAATTTCCAATCAAAACCCTAACTTTTGGTTTCCTCAGCTGGGGATTGCGTTTTCATGAGGCCATCGGACTCCAACAAGCCCGCCTACATTGCTCGGGTCGAAAAGATCGAGGCCGATCATCGCAGCAACGTGAAGGTTAGGGTTCGGTGGTACTACAGGCCTGAGGAGTCCATGGGAGGGAGACGGCAGTTCCATGGGTCGAAAGAGCTGTTCTTGTCTGATCATTATGATGTGCAGAGTGCTCACACCATCGAGGGGAAGTGTGTGGTGCATTCGTTTAAGAATTATACGAAGCTCGACAATGAGAACATCGAGGATTACTTTTGTAGGTTTGAGTATAAGGCTTCCACTGGCGGGTTCACTCCGGATCGAGTCGCTGTGTGAGTAGTTTGAAGTTTGTTGTTAAATTTAGTTTTGGGAATGCTAAGTTGTGGTGCGAGATTGTGAGGCTTATTTGTTGCTAAATTTCGGTTTTTGTTCTTGTTGTTGAAGGTACTGTAAGTGTGAGATGCCATATAATCCGGACGACCTCATGGTTCAGTGTGAGGAATGCAAGGACTGGTAAATTGTTTCTCTTTTGCTTACCGGTTTGATGAATCTTTGTCCGCATCGCACATTTTATCCATATTCATCTGCATTGATGGTTTCGTATTTTAAGCTATGCGATATCGGCGCTCACAATGTAGATCTGTATATGGTCTTATTTTCTTGGATTGCATGACTCTAGTATGCAAGCATGTAGTATATTTCTATTGCTGGTTGTTTTTGTTGGGAATTTGATTAGGGCCCATATTAGGAGATATTCACTGATGTGGTTTATTTGATAAGATTGAAACCCAATTTGGTATACTATGGTATAGGCTGATGGAGTATGGGTTTAAACTTTTCAACTATATATATCCAATCACCTTCGTGCTTGATGTGGGACTAATTTACACTCCTTTCGCTTGTTGGTCTAACTCATGATAACCAGACACTTTCCCACATTAAACTTCATGTGAGATACGTGTTCTGAAAATCTTTTCAGTTTTCACCTCCATGTGCAAGTGTGGGCATACTTTATATGATATCCCTTCTTCCAAAGCTGTTCAGAACGTTTTATGAAATAAAAGTAGGGTAGTTAATGTCCTTTGTACAGTTAGATACGGTCATCTGAAATTGCTTGAATCACTATGAGTGTTTTTTTTAAAATTTTATTTGATATAAAGTTTATCAAGTACTTTATATGTTTGTTTGTTAGTATGTGCTGATTTTCATCTATCAGCAAAATATTCTGTTCTTAAAATCCATTGAAGCTGAAAATATAAGGTTTTATAACAGAGGATAAGAGCCATCCACTAATATGTACACATATTTTTAGTGTGCGCACCATGTTATTGTTGTTACCGATTTTCATTCATTCATGATTTAAATTAAGGTGGGTTTTAAACTAGGGCTAATTAAATGCTTACTTTAGCCAATACTTTGGGAATAATGTTTATTTGGTGGGAAATGCAGTTCTCTTTTTCATTGTCGAGTCAAAATCATGTAACGACCTGAATTGCCAATGAAGCTTAGACACCTTAATTAAGATTGCTTTCGTGAACTCCAGTTGTGAGTCTTGTCACTGCATTAACTTTTGCCAGTGCTGTTGGAATGCATTACCATTTCTTAGAGAGAGCAAACATATGCCTATCGTCTAGTAGGTAATAGAAATATTCTTTTGATTAATAGTCGTGGTCTCATAAACTTCTTTCCACACTAGCATTACAAGTGTTCGTTAGCTGTATGACCCTCACCCTTATATTCTTATGTTTTTAGCGAAGGTTTGCTTACCGAAGACTAACCTCGTTGGTTTGCCCACTAATAACTTATTACTTATATAGTCCATTTTTTGTTTGTCTGCTGCTAGTTATCTCAAATGATTTTTCTTGACTTTGATATGTCTGAAGGGACTTTGTGATTGTGTCACAATAGGTACCTCTTAACTGTTTTTAGTTATTCAATGATGCTTATAATGTTGGTATGGAAATCTATATATTGCTTTCCTTTCTGCGCTATGACTATGGTAATGACTCATATAGCATACAATCATGTATGTGAAGCATTTCAATTAGTGCCCAACTTTGCAGCCTTATGTGTAAATTTGTTTATATGGTACCTTCTTCTGTTGTTGTGATGTGAATGCTTTTTTTTGTTGCCATTAATAATGGTAAGGTAACCACTTTACCCTAAATCTTGAACTAATGGGTGATTGGTTAATGATTGCCCTGCACTGTCCATCACGTAATTCCATAAAAGACAAAATACTATATTACACATGTAATACAACAGCAGGAGGGAGTTTTATTCAGAAGGATTTGTTTCCGATGGGATTTGAATGCATGGTAGGACTCTAATAGAATGTTTGGTAATCATTTTCCCTAGAAGTATAGTGGTGGACAGCTTGAATACCACGTCGGTAATCACTTTAACCAGAAGTATATAGTTGTGGACCAACAATTGTGTCACACCTTATCCAAACCATCAATATCCTTTATGGACGCCGATTCTAACATCACGCATTGTTTGAATTGTCTTGTCGAGAACCCTTTTTTTCTTTCAATTTATTGAGCATACTAAACATATTTTTCCTTCTTCGTATTAATTACCAATATGGTTTAATCTGCCTAGACTCTTAAATTGCATCTGACAAAATGGTTGCATAGCATGATATAGTTTGTATTCACTGATTAAAATCGACTCTTTCCGTACATGTATGTTCTTCGTGGTGCCTACCACTTTATTGTAGTTATAATTTATTTGAATTTGCATTTAAATTACAGCATGTAACAACTGTTGCTGACTGAACACTTTTATGATTAGTTTGGAGAATGTTAATTTTTTCTCTCGTGTAAAGCATATGTGACCTGTTGTTCAGTTCATCATCGTCTAAGCCTTTTCCCATCAAAATGGGGTCGGTTTTGAAGCAAAATCTTCATAAAGACTTGACAAAGTTTTATGACCCGTCGACCTGAATCCAACCCTCTCTTAGCAAGTGAGAAGGGCTCTGCATAATCCTAAATGACTAATTGTCAACCTCAAAATTCTCTTAGACCATGAGAAAAATCCAAAAGAAGAGGGAGATGATATATTATGGGTTTACTTAGACTACCAGTCTACCATTCTTATAGTTTACTATAATCCTGAGAACTTTCAGTTAGGCTAATGCTGTTGCAAGGCACTTCCATTTCTTCACATAACTGAAAACATTATGCCTTTCTTCAAGAAGGTTCCGGAAACATATATTTTGAGCAGTAGATTGTGGTCTTATAAACTTCTTTTCACTCTAGCACTAGTATGGGTCTCTGGTTCTTTGTGCAATGCAAATATTCTTTTGTAATATGATTATTACATTTTTATGTTATTATTGAAGCACACATTTCGAATTTATCCTTAATAGTTTGCGCAGCCTGGTGTTTACACACACACACATACAGATTATTTGACTATAGTACTTCTGAAGGGACTCGTGATTTCACAATACATCCCTTCAATCCGGCCCATGGTATACGCAATCCATTTTATCCTCAGGCTCCATTATGAATTTGTGTGCCAGGAGGGAGTTTTATTCAGAAGGATTTGTTTCCGATGGGATTTGAATGCATGGTAGGACTCTAATAGAATGTTGGTAATCATTTTCCCTAGAAGTATAGTGGTGGACAGCTTGAATATCACGTCGGTAATCACTTTAACCAGAAGTATGTAGTTGTGGACCAACAATTGTGTCACACCTTATCCCAACCATCAATATCCTTTATGGACGCCGATTCTAACATCACATATTGTTTGAATTGTCTTGTCGAGAACCCTTTTTTTCTTTCAATTTACTGAGCATACTAAACATATTTTTCCTTCTTTGTATTAATTACCAATATGGTTTAATCTGCCTAGACTCTTAATTGCATCTGACAAAATGGTTGCATAGCATGATATAGTTTGTATTCACGAATTAAAATCGACTCTTTCCGTACATGTATGTTCTTCGTGGTGCCTACCACTTTATTGTAGTTATAATTTATTTGAATTTGCATTTAAATTACAGCATGTAACAACTGTTGCTGACTGAACACTTTTATGATTAGTGTGGAGAATGTTAATTTTTTCTCTCGTGTAAAGCATATGTGACCTGCTGTTCAGTTCATCATCGTCTAAGCCTTTTCCCATCAAAATGGGGTCGGTTTTGAAGCAAAATCTTCATAAAGACTTGACAAAGTTTTATGACCCGTCGACCTGAATCCAACCCTCTCTTAGCAAGTGAGAAGGGCTCTGAATAATCCTAAATGACTAATTGTCAACCTCAAAATTCTCTTAGACCATGAGAAAAATCCAAAAGAAGAGGGAGATGATATATTATGGGTTTACTTAGACTACCAGTCTACCATTCTTATAGTTTACTATAATCCTGAGAACTTTCAGTTAGGCTAATGCTGTTGCAAGGCACTTCCATTTCTTCACATAACTGAAAACATTATGCCTTTCTTCAAGAAGGTTCCGGAAACATATATTTTGAGCAGTAGATTGTGGTCTTATAAACTTCTTTTCACTCTAGTACTAGTATGGGTCTCTGGTTCTTTGTCCAATGCAACTGTTCTTTTGTAATATGATTCTTACATTTTTATGTTATTATCGAAGCACACACTTCGAATTTATCCTTAATAGTTTGCGCAGCCTGGTGTTTACACACACACATACAGATTATTTGACTATAGTACTTCTGAAGGGACTCGTGATTTCACAATACATCCCTTCAATCCGGCCCATGGTATACGCAATCCATTTTATCCTCAGGCTCCATTATGAATTTGTGTGCCACATCTGCGAGGCTGCCATGAGGACTAACGAAATTTTCTTTTTGGGGCGTCATGTAGCTAAAACTATTATCAGCAATAACAGGAGATGAAAAATTAGGGAGAGGCGGTAAAATTTTAGATAACTTTTAAGTAGCATAAGATTAAATTTTGTGCGAGTGTGATAATAGCAATGTCAACATTTAATAAATCTAGCCCCATAGTTCTGATTTTTGCTAAGTATTTTAGCAATGTTGCCTAGTGTTTATGGTGTTTGAAGTGCTTGTTAAGATAGAGTTTAAATTTGATAGGTGGTACAGATAGAATAAGAAATGAGTATATTTGAATGGTGGTTAAGATTTAAATTTAAATAAGAAAAGAAATGCCAATTAGATAACGGATAAGTGCCATATTTAGATAAGGCAAATATATCGTAATTTAATTTGGAGAAGAAATCCTTATCTAGTTAGGAGTAAGACTTGTTCATGGCTATATAAATAGGTGTTCTCATCATGAAGAAATAGGTCAAAGATGAAATGGATAAAGATGTATTTTGAGATATGCAACTCCCTCTTGTGGTGAGATCAGGAGAGAGGAGATTGGAGTAGGAGAGAGAGTATTGTAACTACGACCACTTTTGGTTGGGGTTGGGGGTAGTTGGAGGCTTGGAGCTCCTGTAGTTCTGACTACATGATAACCAAAAATAGATTTGTGGTTATACGTAATGCTTCAATATGTAGAATTGTATCCGTTTGGTTTCATGTGCCAGAACAATAATTTTAGTTGAAAACACGTATATGGAATTATGCACAAATCGAACGCTTTTCCAACTACAACTTTTGTAAGGATAAGTAGTTACGTTGTAGCTATGTTCAACCTAATACATAATTTGCTATCATGTAATAAAATCCTGATTTCAACCAGTCAAGGGAATGTTATAGCGTGATAATTGGATGAGCACGTAGTTGTAAATACATTACATTTCCAAGCACAAGCAACCAAACACACCTTGGTTGCGCTTGGTACATTGAATGTAATATTACTGAAATCCTCATATTCTCATTCTGTGGAATGTGATGATCGGGTATCCAATTCCACAGAATCTTGCATCAACATGCTTGGTACATTTTAATCATCCCTAGTAATATATGTATATGCAATCGTCGACCGGCGACGGACGATGGGAGGCGACGCCGATGGCGGAGGACTGGCGTCGAGGCCGACGAACGGTCGACGAGCGTGGAGGGAAGTCGGCGGGTGATTTGTATGTCAAAAACTATTTCTATAACCGCAATCAAGAACGGCGTCGCTTTGCAGCTAGCCGGTGAGTACGGGTCGATCCACAGGGATTTTGTGAATCTCCTAGTCGCGCTAACGAGTTAATTCCGAAGGGTGTTCGGATTGGTTATTAAATCTAAAAATCTAATTAATCTATACTAATTATCTAGATCTATTCTTGCTAGGGTTAGGTTTAGGGATGGTTTGGAAATGCAAGTAAACCTCAACGCTTTCTATACCCGAATGAAGATCTCCTATGAGGAGTTATGGTAATTATCAATAAAGGGGATTAGATCCATTTGGGAAGGTGTTTCTTCCTCTAGGTTTTTGTCCTTCCTTTAGAGATCCTTACCCAAACCTCCATGGAAAACGCACGCAACCGGGCTTTTACACTACGGTGTCATCGTTACCTCGAGGGGTAGGATGCCGTAGGGCGCGGTGTGTGCGCGTATGCATGGAGTCCTATTGTAAATATTTGGTGGGTAAGAAAGGGATGAGAGATCTCATCTCTCATAATTCTTCCCCAAAGCTAAACCCTAAACAAGTTTCTAGGGCATGAAATTAAATCTACCTAGGGCAAAGAATTGAAATCTAAACTAGAGCAAGGAATTAAATCTACTTACAGATGCATTTCTCCAATCATCAATGCAGGTTTGTCAGATCTGAATTTCTGAATTGAAGAGAGGCACCGATGCTCTCCATAAAGAATTTCTGAATTTTTTTATTAAAAGGAGGCATAGGGAGGCATAAGAATTACAATCTTTAGAGTTCCTATTTATAAAGAATAGGAAACCCTAGGGTTACATTTGTTTCGCATGTCTGAAATTACAAAAATAGCTCTTAGGAAATATTTTCAGAGCAGCAAAAGAATTTTGGTAAAAATTTCTCGAAGCGCGGGCACCAGAAGGCCGCGGAACCGCGGCAATGGCAGGCTTGGGCCGCGGCCCTTTAGAGAGATCAAAATGTGAGGTTTTGTGGGCTGCTTCTTGTTGGCTTGGGCTTCTTATTTCTATATATCTTTTTCCATTTGGGCTTCTAGGTTGGTTCCAGATCTTCAGTGAACTATTTGCAATGGATTTTTAACCGTTCGCTTTGAGTCGATGTCTTGAATCTTGCTTTGTGAATTGTTCCTTATGTAGGCTTGATCAAGATTCTCTGTTTGTTGGTTAAAGTCCACATTTTCATCGTCTTTACATCGTTTGCACTGTTTTCTGTCCAAGAACCTGTAACCTGTAACATGTAGCAGACATGCGTCAAAAGCACCCGTTTATTTATAAAAAGAATAAGAATGGGGAATATAATAATGCAATATTCTGGTGTGAACAAATACCCCTAAACTTATCTTTTGCTCGTCCTCTATCAAACTTATTTTTATTCACTAAAATCCTAACCGCACTTTCGTAGGGAAACGCGATTGCACTGAGCACGTGCAACAAGCCGTTAAACCTCTAGGTGTCCCTAGTAGGAGGAGTGTTGTCTCCTGAGGGTTTTCAGCGGATTACACCCACAAAATCCTATCAACTCGGCCCATTGACTTTTGTTCTCCAATTAGGTTTTCTAACAAGTTTTATTATCTTTGACCCGTAAATTATCTACCTCTATTCTTCACACTTCCTAATCATTTAACTTAAGATTATATATGTTTTATAGATTTACTTAGCTTTCGGCATCTCTTAAGTTTTCCTTCTAGGGTTCCATCTCTACTTAGGAATTTCTATCAACTCTATTAAAGATACAAATTCTATTCTTCACTCCTTTCTCTCATCTAAATTCCAATCACATACCCCTACGTGTGTGTAAATATCACCCCTACACTTGGAAATTCAAATCAAGCAATTATACTCTTGTCCGTTGTCCAAAGCACTTATTAAGTAGGTGAATTTTTAGTTGAATTTTGCCTACACATCCTTCATGCGACCGTTAATACTTCTTGAGGTACCAACAACCGATTACAAGATGTGTTTGCACATTAAAGCGTCATTCCTAGTCTTGCAACACCCAAGGCTTTTAGCAGTGACTCCCAAACCAGTTGGTTTAAGGCACTAGGTGATGAAGCACCCTCGCTAAATATTTTTCTATTTTTGCAGCCTTAAGTAATCACAAAAACCAGTGTCCATTTTTTTATTCTTCATTCACACTTAAATATATATTTTTTTATTTTCATTGCACTAAGGACTTTAGACAAGAGCATTTCAAGGTCTCTTCTACTATTCCAAGTTTCAAGGTGCGTGATTGTGCAAATTGTAGGGTATACATTTTCAGAGTCTAGACTTAAGCTAGGAATTATTTTTCAAACTTATACTCTAATAAAAGCTTCAATATTTTTCCTTCGTTTCGACTTAGCCCAAGAAGTGAACTCAAAATTTGCCTATTTATAAATAAACTACAAGGCATATACTTTCTACCGTTAAACTTTAAGGAATGTTATTTTTAGGGTTTTTAATTCACTAAGTCTAAGATCTAGTTGTTCCTAGCCAGTTAACCTATCTGTCAAACTCAAATCAAATATGGCAAAAATTGAATACATTAATTTTTAAAATTTTTGAAAATTTTCAATTTTTATCGGTTTTTTCAAATAAGTATGCAAATGCAAAAATATGTACAAATGAATGCGAAGAAAGAAGACTTACCGAGCATGCCCCCAAACTTGAACTTGACAGTGTCCTCACTGTCATGCTAAACCAAGAGGGTAAAAATACCGGCACTCCCTGTTTATTTATTTACAAATTTTTTATATTTTTTATTTTATTGTTTTGATTTTTTTTAATTTTTTTTATAGAAAAAAACAAAAATATATATACATATATACAACAAGGTCCCTCCCAAACTTAAGCTTGGCCTTACACAAGCCAAAGGTTAGCATCAACCATTCAAAAATCTTATCATGGTAAAGGTATAGTCGGTGCAAGAATGGGGTGGAGATGAAAGAAATGAGAAACACGCGAGACCGTGTGGAAAGAAGAATGGTAGAATATGGTCTCGGTGGGGGAAAGAAGGGCGGAAAGGAGAAAGAAGGATCGCGCGAACTTGACGATGTAAATCGAGTGAATAAATTAGCGCAATATGTGATGATCCATATGTTATAAGCGATTGCGCTAACCTATCAACCCGTCGGGAAATGGGGTCAAATCCCTCAAGATTCATAAGAAAACATGGGTACGCCGAACTTGGTATAGGAGATGAAGGCGTAACGGTCTCTTGTTCGGTCGGAACAATGGGAAAGACGAAAGGGGGTGAATTAGGGATAGTATCTTTCTCACCGTAGTAAACTGTTTCGAACTTGAAAGATTCCATTAATGGTTCGAAACTACTATAATCAACCGAGTCTGATGGCTCATCTGAAAATGTAAAGGACTCAAACTCGGGCGGTGAGTCATCAGCATCGTTCGAAAAAGTGAAACACTCGTAGGTGTTATCGTCTGTGAGAATTGTGTCAGATTCAAAGGAAAAGGTTTCAAGCTCACAGTCTTCAAGCGGGGTCGGAACGATGGGAAGGAGGGAGGGTGATATATCAGTCAAATGTTCAGGAGGATGAATTGGAAAATCATACACATCAAACAAAAATGATTCAACCTCAATATTATCCTCAAGACTCTCCTCAATACTATCCTCAATATTTAACTCATCCATGCCATTATCATCAAAATCTAGACGCATATGAAATTCAGGAGAGACATCTAATAACTCGGGATGATGATTTGAACATAAAATTTCAATCAAATCGACAGGTTCATCATCCGAAATATTCTCGGCGTCTATATCCTCAATCAAGTGAAAATCAATTTCTTTAGACACCTCATCAAAAGCATGGATATTTATCAATTTAGGTTCTAGAGTGGAGGTGTAAAGGTCAAACGGATTAGGTGCGGCTTCACTCGAAAGGGGTTCTTCACAATTTGGCAAATCAAGCACTACAATATCACACAACTCATTTTTATTTTCAACAGGTGAACTATTTACGGCAATCGATGGAAAACAGGAGTTGTGGGCTTCAATTGGGTACGGGTAGGTTTGATTTGAAAATCCTCACATTCTCACTCTGTCCAACCGCCTCCTTATACATTGAAAAATTTGGAGCCAGCGGGAAACTAGCTACCGGTTCAGCAGGTTGCATAAGGGCGGCCACGGACGCTTCCACATTCTTAGTCATTTTATTTGTTGCTGCAATATAAGCCTCCAACGACTCTTCCAAACTAGACTTAGGTGGTGAGGGGGTTTCAGCAAAAGATTCGAATTCGTGTGGATATGCAAAACTCCCTAATGGCTGTGTAGAAACAGTGTCTAGTGAGGGTGAGAAAGTCGGGTAGGACTGGTAGGAAGTGGGTGGTAGGACAGGGGTAGGGTCAACATATGGATAAAAAGGTGAATAGTCGTGTTGATCCCTAGAACTAGATGAGTGGAGAGGGATGAAAGATCGACTGCGAGATTGAGCAATATGCTCAGCAATGGACATCGGCTTAGAAGTGACAGAAGGACTTGAAAAAGTGGTATCAACATATGGAAGTGGTGAAGGTTGACTTGGTTGACACAAAGTGAGTTGAAAAGTCAAACTGTTTCTCCTAGACGCCTCTATTTGATCTTTCAAAGATTTTTTTGGCAAGGAAGGATCGTCTTTAAATCGACCGAACAAATTAACGTACGACGCAAGATTAGGTTCGGGATACCAAAGTTCGGCTAATGATTTATTATGTGGGGTACCCATGTTAAAAGAAGGGGAAAAGGAAAGAAAGTTTGTGGTGCAAGGATTTATTTGCGGCAAGAAAAAACTTTGCAAGTTTCTACAAAATTTTCCTTATTCTTTTTTTTTATTCTCTCTTTATTAGGAAAAAATTTGTTGCAAAAAGATTTTCAACACAAGATATGCAACAACAAAATAGTACTTGCAATCAGTTTGTATTTTAAGCGGGGCCCAAAAAATCCTGCACAAGATCGTTATTTGGAAGGGAATATATTTCTAAAGTGCACAAAATCCTGCAGGCATTTTTCAGAAAATTTATTAAGAATTACAGAGAGGTAACAGAGAGAAGCTTACAGAGCAAAGTTGGTCAGAGGAAACGACCAAGGCGCCGCCTTTCCGCGGCATAAGAGCGTTATCACCGCGGTTCCGTGGCTCTCTGGACAGAACGAATCCCCAAAATTTTTTTAAAGCTCTGATGTGACCAGACGGCCGCGTTTCCGCGGTCTAGGGTAGGTTTTGGCCGCGGAAACGCGGCGGGATTGGGGATTTGGGGCTCCAAAATTTTTGTGCTCTTCTGTTTTTTAAAATCCCTTCTGTTCCGATATTTCGTTTTCTGTTTCACTTTCTGGAATTTTCCAGATCCGATTTTGTATATCCTGCAAAAATTCAAACAACAAAGTATCCCTTCCAAAAATAACAGATTATATATATTTTTATATTTTTTTGATTTTTCAGATTTTTATGATTTTTTTAAAATTTTGATTAACCCGAAATTGCGAAAAAGAAAGTTCTACGCCATCCTCGGTAACGGCGCCATTTGATTTGTATGTCAAAAACTATTTCTATAACCGCAATCAAGAACGGCGTCGCTTTGCAGCTAGCCGGTGAGTACGGGTCGATCCATAGGGATTTTGTGAATCTCCTAGTCGCGCTAACGAGTTAATTTCGAAGGGTGTTCGGATTGGTTATTAAATCTAAAAATCTAATTAATCTATACTAATTATCTAGATTTATTCTTGCTAGGGCTAGGTTTAGGGATGGTTTGGAAATGCAAGTAAACCTCAACGCTTTCTATACCCGAATGAAGATCTATGAGGAGTTATGGTAATTATCAATAAAGGGGATTAGATCCATTTGGGAAGGTGTTCCTTCCTCTAGGTTCTTGTCCTTCCTTTAGAGATCCTTACCCTAACCTCCATGGAAAACGCGCGCAACCGGGCTTTTACACTACGGTGTCATCGTTACCTCGAGGGGTAGGATGCCGTAGGGCGCGGTGCGCGCGCGTATACATGGAGTCCTATTGTAAATATTTGGTGGGTAAGAAAGGGATGAGAGATCTCATCTCTCATAATCCTTCCCCAAAGCTAAACCCTAAACAAGTTCCTAGGGCATGAAATTAAATCTACCTAGGGCAAAGAATTGAAATCTAAACTAGAGCAAGGAATTAAATCTACTTACAGATGCATTTCTCCAATCATCAATGCAGGTTTGTCAGATCTGAATTTCTGAATTGAAGAGAGGCACCGATGCTCTCCATAAAGAATTTCTGAATTTTTTTTTATTAAAAGGAGGCATAGGGAGGCATAAGAATTACAATCTTTAGAGTTCCTATTTATAAAGAATAGGAAACCCTAGGGTTACATTTGTTTCGCATGTCTGAAATTACAAAAATAGCCCTTAGGAAATATTTTCAGAGCAGCAAAAGAATTTTGGTAAAAATTTCTCGAAGCGCGGGCACCAGAAGGCCGCGGAACCGCGGCAATGGCAGGCTTGGGCCGCGGCCCTTTAGAGAGATCAAAATGTGAGGTTTTGTGGGCTGCTTCTTGTTGGCTTGGGCTTCTTATTTCTATATATCTTTTTCCATTTGGGCTTCTAGGTTGGTTCCTGATCTTCAGTGAGCAATTTGCAATGGATTTTTAACCGTTCGCTTTGAGTCGATGTCTTGAATCTTGTTTTGTGAATTGTTCCTTATGTAGGCTTGATCAAGATTCTCTGTTTGTTGGTTAAAGTCCACATTTTCATCGTCTTTACATCGTTTGCACTGTTTTCTGTCCAAGAACCTGTAACATGTAGCAGACATGCGTTAAAAGCACCTGTTTATTTATAAAAAGAATAAGAATGGGGAATATAATAATGCAATATTCTGGTGTGAACAGCGGGCGGCGGCGGCGAACGGTCATGGTACATGTCGTGTTAGGTGGGAATATTTGGTGGAATCTAGGATAAACCCGTTTTAGGGAGTAAGATACTCGTGAAATGGTGTCATTTGATTACCATGGTAATTCTATATTTCTGGGAATATTTTTTTACACCAAACAAGTATGGTAATATTTCATGGGAATTTAGGGTTTCCACTTACATTAGCTCCTACCAAACGCACCCTAAGAGGTGAAGCTTTTTCCTTGTCACTTAGCCAACTGATGTTAGATGATCCTATTAGTCCCACTTGTTGGTATATGAAAATTTCCTTAGATTCGGAACATAACTTAAAAGTTTTGATACGGCGGTAAGGATACAAGAGCAACCCTGGTTGAAATCTCATTGGGTTCGTATTTCAAACAAATTAATTAAAAAAATTATGATGCACAAAAGCCTCGGTTCAGCCCATAAATAGACGCTTAATCTATGAAGGTGTGTGAGTAGGATTCAGGGTCCCTGCTATTTATTTCCCCTTGCTATTGCCTGATAGTAAATCTAACGGTGGATGAGTGGGTACAACAGAGGGGCCCACAAATTTGATGATTTTTGACCTGAGATGTATGGTTAGGAAGCTATAACAGTACTGAAATAACTGAGTCCTCAAGTCCGTTGGGATAAAAAATTTGTCCCACAAACCTTCAATTCTCATCATAACCTTAGAGTTTTTATCTGATGGGATTCCTTTTCTCACCTTTTTCTTTTTATCTTGGTAGCTGATCAATTGATCCGTTGTTTCTTATCTAGATATTAATGTAGGCATGTTACTTTTATATATACATACTTCGACTTTATGATTTCTATGGTAACTTATTGATAAATTTCACAAAAGTAAGACCTAGAAATGTTGGTTTCTCAAATTGAAATAACTTCTTCGCAAGCATGCTTATGTTGTGAATATCCTTTTCCAATCTTTTGATATAATAAGAAGTTGGATTTGGAAAGAAAAATTCTGCCAAAGATTCTTTCAAACACGATTTTTGACATCTTATAATTTTTTTCTAAAATTGTATTGCTGCAGTGTAAATATTTATTTTAAGTCAAATAAAGATGTTTTCGGTTTTGTCATTGGCTTAATTGCACATAACCACCCTTCGTTCACCAAATACAACACTTATATTTCTTCAAGTAATTTGTTAGAGCAAGCACTATTTTTGCTCATCAACTAAAATTTTCAGAAACACTCAAATTCAACTCTAAAATACTCTGATAATTGTTTCTAAGCAAGAACTTTTTTGTATTGATTCGAGTAACATTTAGGTATTTTTTGAGCTTTAGTCGATGAACAAAGGTTGTTTTTGCGTTGAGTTATCACTTGAAGCAATATAAATGCTATAAGGGCCCAACAACATGTTTTTTGTGCAATAAACTCTTTCAATTATAACAATAATGATTATTCAAGAATCGTTTGTTAATTTGTAAATAATAAAACATAACCTAGCATTAATGTAGTGAAATATTCAGAATGGAAGTGTTATTTTAGTTATTTTAGTATATTTACCTTCAATTTTCAATTTTTATTGATTATTTTTCATTGAATAATCCATATAAGCTCGTATTTTTCAGTATCAAACTTCATTTAACACATGTGCATTATGCGCATGACATGATATTTGCGTAGTTATAATCATAGGGATTCATGGATCAGATTGGACGGGTTTTTGCATTGCCAGACCTAGACTTATGGATGGATGTTTCATCTTACGAAGCTCTACCGCTTGAATGGACTTTAACACCCTGTTACGAAAGGAATTTGGGAGCAAACTTGGTTTTAGAAGTTGAGATGGGTTCCATATGGATTCGGACTGCAACATTTTTAATCTATAAGCTAAAATAAAGTTTAAGGATTAATTTAATTAATTTACAAGAGGTTTAGATAAACATAATTATAGTGCACAAATAAGTTTATAATAAGAAAAAAAGTTATTAGTGTAGATGAAATGATACTTAAATGCTTAATGTATTTGGACGCTTGTAGGTTGTAGGCTAGAGTAGATGCGGATCAAGATGGGTTTTTTTAACTTATCCGAATTTAGAAGTAATATAACACGAGTTAGATAAAATAATTATTATAGTGCAGAAATAAGTTTGTAAATAAGACACAATTATTAATCCATATGAACTCATGCTTAATATGTTGCGGGTTGCAGGTTGCAGGCTAGAGTAGAATGCGGATCACGACGGGGTTTTGGTTTTTTAAAACCCATCCGAATGTAGAAGTAATGTAACAATGCCTGCATGATATATAATTGGGTGGGTTTTGACCAGTTTCTTTATCTGCAAAATGCAGGCAAGTATGTTGTGTCTGCTTGTTGCATAGCCCTATGTCTACAACACTCGAAAATCAATGATAACAACGAAAATGTTTCAAATCAGTTTATATTGTTGAAGTCCATTACATCTGTAAGCATGAAGAAGATCAGACGGTTTTTATTTTCTAATCTATATGTCAATTACTTAATCTACCTGTCCCGGCTAATGCATGTAATTGAGAACCTTTGTAATTCTCAATATGGATCGAAATAGGAAGGCGATTTAAAGTAATGATAATGAAAAATATACGTAATCAATTATTTATTTATTTAATTATCTAATTCATCGAATATTTGTTGTAAGGATAAAATTAAAATCATTTAAAATTTGTTTATTACTTAATTCATTCATGTCTGAGGCATCATAACCTTCTAAAGGCTCTAAGAATTATAGATATCATTTTTTGAGAAATAATGACAAATATTCTAAATTTATTTTAATTGTTTACTTTTAAGCCTATCTATTAATCTAAATCAATTTTTATATTACTAGTAAGTATAAAATAAAAAAATTATCTACAATCATACTTACCATGGCCATGTAAAGGAAAACCTTTAAAACACTTTGAATATGTATAATTAAACTGGTGATTTAAAACAGTAATAGGGACAAATATTCCAAATTAACCTATCCAATATTTTTTTGTTATGCATTATGCATATTGAACAAAATAATCTGCAATCTACCATTCACTTGCATAATCTACACGTCACCGCCACTGCATGCAAGACCTTCTAAAACACTCCAAATGTATATAATTAGGAAGGTGATTTAAAACAATAAATGAAAAATTCTACAATTCACTAGATTTTCCTCTATCAAACATAAAAAGAAAGTAAATAATGAAATGAAATTATTTATTAGTGTACTTTTAGAATTTATCAAATATTTTGCAGTCAGTTATAAAAAGTAAGTAAATAATGTATATTAAATTTGTCAATTATTTGTAATCTATCTGTCACGACCAATGCAATGTACTAAATATTATATTGGCTATAAATTGCATTGCAACACCTCAATAGAATCAAAAACAATGAGACGGATAATCGATTGTAATAATCTCCATTGTCGCTAAGATGGAGACTGCAGATTCATTATTCAGCCAGGATTTGTCTTGGAGGATGCAATTTCATGATTTATTTTCGATGTTTATGATAATGGTGCAATGCAATGGTTTTGAGGTCCAGAGTCCGATCCCTAGGTATGACTAAAAGTTAGTTTTATGTTGAATAATATTTACACATGCTTCTATTTAAGTTTTAGCATAATAACCTTTTTTTGCGCCTAATCGGCACTCTATTTTTGTCGTGCTATAATTTTATTTCTAGGTGAAAAAATAGTTTGCATAAAAATTTCATATAGGCATGATGCTTTTTTTTATTTATAAACTATAAGACATTATCATCATCTAAGCCTTTCCCATCAAAATATGCTGGACCCGGCGTGATTCTCATGTTGGTTCATATAGTCTACCCCATATGCTTGGGATAAAAGGCTCAGTTGTTGTTGTTGTTACGGCCGGTTGTCGACTTGTCGTCGATCCTCTCATAATAAGTGCAAAATTCCTGGTTCAAAACACTATGACAGAAAGGGTTTTTCCATAATGCAAAACGACCAACTGGCATCCTCTAAATCCTCTTAGATATGGAAAAAGTCTTAAAGAAGAAGAAATGATGATATATTATTGGTTTCTCTAGACTGCCATTTTTGTTTTAATGATGAGAACTTTCAGTTCTACCCATGCTGTTGCAAGCCACTTGCATTTTTTTAACAAATAACCAACAACATTATGTATTTCTTTAGGAAGGTTCTAGAAACATTTTTGACCGCTAAATTGTGGTCTCTTGAACTTCTTCACTCTCGTATGGGTCTTTGGCTCTTTGTGCAATGCAAATGTTATATAGTAATCCGACTCTGACATTCTTATGTTATTATTGGAGCACACACTTTGAATGTTATCCTTGTTAGTTTGCTCAGTCCGGTATTTATCTGTAGACTGATTGTTACCTCAAGCGATTTTTGTTGACTTAAATACTTCTGAATGGACTTGTGATTGTCACAATGGATCCCTTTAATCCCATGTTGGTCCATCCATTTTTATCATCTTTCAGGCACCAATCCATTATGAAATTCGTGCGCTACAATTGCATTGAGGACTAAGATTTTTTGTTTTTTGTTTTTTGTTTTTTTAACTTAAACTCTTATCAGTGATAAATGTTTGTTTGTGGGGTTTTTTTTTCGGGGGGGGGGGGGGGAGCGGTGGAAGGTGGTGAAATTTTGGATAACCATAAGTAGCATGAGATAATCTTGTGCGAGTGTAATAACATCAATGCCAAGATTCATAAACTTAGCTCCATAATTCAGATCATTGCTTAGCAATTCATCAACTCAGCAATGTTGGTCCAAAGCATCCCATCAAACTCATATTCTGGTTTATAAAGTGTTATTGAGGTTTAGTTTAAATTTGATAGATAGTATAGATAGAATAAGAGAGGAGTATATTTAAATAATGGTTAAGATTTAAATTTATTAAAGAAGAAAAATCCTAATTAGATAATGGAGAGAACCTTATTTAGACAAGGCAAATGGTTCTTTTAGAGAGGGAATCCTTATCTAATTAGGAGTAAGACTTGTTCAATGCGATATATATAAATGGGTGTTCTCATCACGGAATAGGCCAAGATGAAGAGGCTCAAGATGTAGTATTTTGAGACATGCAACTCCCTTCCTCTCGCGGTGAGATCAAGAGGGGAGATTAGAGTAGGAGTATACCTTAGCGCTGTGATCTGCCTTTTATAATCTTATAAACAAGTATACCATGAGGCCTCTTTATTCTTTTACTCAATTAGCTTTATTTTTCTTCTCCTGCTCAACTATCTGTAGTTATAGTTCTATTCTGGATTATGATGTATTTTATGCACATTTGTTGAAGCAGGTTTCATCCGTCTTGTATGGATATGACAATCCAACAAGCGAAGAAATTGGATCAGTTCTTGTGTTTTGATTGTTCAGCTGAAGATGGACCTGTAAATGGTTTTCCTGCTCCACCTGAGCCAAAGGTGAGAATAATTTTATTTGTTCTCCCCCACAATTGGTTATTGTATTCACTTGATAACTTCGAGTCTTCGATTCCGTTTGGTTGGGCGTAGTTGAGCTCCCATGTAGTTCCAACTACACCGAATCCAAAAACAGATGTTTGGTTTCGCATAGGTATTGCTTCAGCATGTAGATGTTTGGTTTCACATAGGCGAAGTCCCAACATGTGAAGTATGCTAAAATCAAACACTTTTCCACCTACCGCTTTTAGAACGTGAGATACAAAAGGACAAGTAGTTATTACGGTGCAAGCACACCCAAGTAAACACATAGTTTTGCAAAACACGTAGTTAGATCACCATTTTAACCAAATAAGGGAGATTGTTACAACGCGGTAGTTGAATGTGCATGTATTTGTAAATACATCAGTTTAGCTACAGGCAACCGAGCACGCCCTAAGAGGTAAAGCCATTCCCTTTCTTGGGACACAGACATGATACGATACGACACGGCGATATGGAAAAATCCCAAAATTTAAGATACAAGTACACGATTACCCCCATGTTTTCACCGATCCACACCGGCCATCTTGATCTACTTACCATAAAACCCCTATGTACAAATTGTACAAAAAATCTCATGATTTAAAGACTTTTAACGCATTCAACAAGCGGATAGAAAAATTAACGATTTATTGGTATAAGAAAAATGCGATCACTTGATGGACGCGCTAGAGGTCTTTAAAACTCGAGATTTTTTGTACACAGGGTTGGGATTTCATGATACGTAGATCAAGATGACCGGTTTGGATCGATGGAACACATGGGGGTATGTGTGGTTTGAGGCGGGGGCTTTTTAAAAAAAGGGCGCCACCTCATATCCCTTCTCTCTCTCTCTCTCTTTGCGTGTGTGTGTGTGTGTAATAGTTATAAGAAATATAATATCATAATGTAGATTATAAATCCGTGAAAGAATCTTCTTGCTAGAACCATGAGCTGCTCAAAGAATTCAAGATTAAGGTTCTTTTGTGTGATGATCCACTTCCATTAGGCTTGTTTCACCACTTCATCTAGTTATTCTCTTTGCTGCTTTGTATACATTGTGTCTACATGGTGGTGACACCTTGCTTTTTATTATTTTTGATATTGGATATTACTAACATTTTTCTTTATTGCTACTTCTAGATAGATAGCGATTTCAAAAAAAAAAAAAACAAACTTCTGGATAGAGCCGTAACATTTTCTTTTTCTTGCAGGTCGAAACCAAAAGGAGAAGAAAGTAGCCTGAGGCGGTTGGTTTACTCGATTGCTCATGGAAGGTGCTTAAATTATGTTTGTCAGCTCTTCCATTGTTGTTGTTGGGTAATATGGAACTGTACAGTGAAGATACAAGAAACAGCGTGCTTGCACAAACATAGAGTCGGTTTCTTTGTAACTTCAATGATAAGTCTTAACTGTGTCTTCTCGAAGAAGTGGTTTTGGTGTTTTCCGTACTCTCAAGTACAGCCATGATTTTCTGGAAAGAATTGTTACTGTCTGTTTGCTAGAACCCTGTAGGAAGATTATTGCGTTGTAATGTGAAAGCTCATTTGTTTTTTGTTTTGAGAATTCAGCTGTTCAGGGAACTTGCTGGCTCCACCCTCTGTTTTAAATTGAGGCTTAAGAATTACCCTTGTGCTCCTTAACTGATTTATGGAGTTTTCATTTTTCTTTTGCAAAGATTTGTCGAATGCTGTATCTTTAGCTTAATGTTTGATTTGCAATGCACACTTGATAGATGCGTTGCTTGGGATAAACAGAATTTACTTATTTTTTGGATTAGGACATGGCCTGAAGCAACATGGTTTGAACTCTAGATATCTTGCAAACTGCTGGGAAGGTTTACTCTAGGACATGGTTGCGCTTGCAATATTTATTTCTTGTTGTAGATTGTTAAGTTATGTATACGCTAGTGTGTGCACATTTATTTAATGTAGATACATAATGTTTGGGCTTTGGGGCCGTCATTGTATCTCACACCCCTTTAAGGGTGAAACCCTAACCCTCGAACTATAAATAGACAAGGCATTGTACATAGAGTGGCTGATCAATCATCAATAATATTCCTCTTTAAATCCTCTTCTTTTTCATCACAAACACTTGTATTTGTAACATGGTATTTTTGCCGCGGTCTCTACTTGTTGATTGATCCCTCATCGAGTTCGTTGTCAGAACAAATATCTTTGTATTTGTTGTTTTGAACTCTACCCGATCTCGATTTGAACTCTATCCTGATTTCTTTGTCCAACCTTGAAAAATACTTTTTTGTTTGTTAATTTGAATTGTACCTTGAGTTCTTTATCTGATCTCGATTTGAACTATGCCCTGAGTTCTTTGTCAAATCTTGATTTGAATTCGCACATACTTTTGTATTGGTCACAACAAATATTATTTGTACTTGTCGTTTGAACTCTGCCGGAGTTGGTTTTTGATCTCAATCTAGATCTGAATTTTTTGATATTTAGGATCAAAACTACGAAGCCTTCGCCGCCTCTTCATGATGCACAAAGCCCTAATTTTCTTTTTTTGCTCTCGAGGCTTCCTGCTCAAGCATCCCGCTCGAGCTATCAACTCGGGCCTCCTGCTCGAGCTTCTTCCTGCTCAAGCTACCTCCTACTCGAGCATCCCGTTCAACCTACTTGCAACTACTGCCTACATTGCCCTCTACAAATACCACTGATGCGACTTCTGTTGTTGCCTCTTACTTGTTCCGAAGTTTATCAAGGATATGCACATTTGGGATATGTATCACTGCCATCGGGAGTCGAGCCTATTAGCTGTAAATGGATTTACAAGGTCAAGACTAAATTTGATGGGTACGTTGAGAGCTACAAGGCCAGACTCGTCGCTCGTAAATTCTCCAAGGAATATAGCATTGATCATGAGGAGACGTTTGCTTCCATCCGCAACTCATTACAGTAGCGGCTACTTAATAATGGCTTATATTTCAAATGGATGTTAAAAATGTTTTTTTCAACGGGGATCTTTTAGAGACCATATATATGCAACCTCCACCCGGTGTCCCTACTCCCCCTGTTCATGCCTGTCGTCTTCGTCGTGCCCTTTATAGATTAAAACAAGCATCTCGAGCTTAGTTTGAGTGTCTTTGTCAGACTCTCTTTGCTTCCTGGTTTCATCGAGAGCCTAACTGACTATGCACTCTTCTACCATCCTTCCTCACTCGGTTATGCCCTTCTTTTGACCTATGTTGATGACATAATCATTACTGGTGATGTTGCTGAGACTATCACCTATCTTACTCAGTTTAATTGTCTTAGTTGAAAAAGAAAACAAGGGTTTCTTCACCATCGGTCTCTGGGGGCTAGTGCCACGTCCGTCCTGAATTACGCTTCTTAAGACCTTGAATTCTCGTAAAATGACAATTGAACGTCCGAGACTAGTTCTTTGTGTCTTGGCATGAAATGCTCCTTAATTCTATGTAAAAGTAGGAAATTTCTTAAGACTATGATGTTTGCTTTCGAGCTTTAATACGCTGGATGTTTTAGCAGATGATTCGAATGCGATAACGTTCTTTAAGGTTTGAATGGAGTTTTTGAAATAAGAACGAATCATGTAGTTTTTTTAAAAATATAATTGCAACAAATGCCCTTGCGGACAAGATGGTAAGTAACATGTCGTTCACTAGTAAGTGTTGGATTAGTTGTTTTTCTTTTAGATGAATTACTCAAAAGACGTGGAGAGAGTGAGATTATACTTAAGAGATAGAACTAAGGGAAAATAAGCTTGCTAGGAACATGAGTCAAGTAGTGAGAATGGCTTTACCCATCAATTCCTTTTCTTCGATCTTAGCCTAGCAATCCACAAGTAGTTGCAAAGTGAGATGAACAACATTCACACCTCAACGGGCGTTGAAGAAGCACACTCAACATCACAATCCTAATTTTGCTTCTTGTTAGATTATCACAATCCACATATCTTAACGAATACTTAAGCACGGAATTTCTTGGATATCTAATAGAAAATAGTATTCTCTCATAGCTTACTCCTCCGTATACACCACAGCACAATGGTGTGTCGGAATGGAGGAATCGTATCCTATTGGATATGATTTGCTCTATAATGAGTAGTATTGAGTTGCCTTTTTTATTCCGGGGAGATGCGCTTCAGACAGCTGCATATACTTTGAATCAAGTTCCGTCAAAATCAGTGCCTAAAATACCTTTTGAAATATGGAGTGGTAAGAGACAATGTCTTAAATTCCTTAAGATATGGGGCTGTCCGGCTTATGTTAAAAAGAAAAATCCGGACAAACTAGAGGTACGATCAGTTCTATATAAATTTATAGGATATCCTAAGAATTCACTAAGATATCTGTTCTACTACACTGAGGAACAGAAGGTGTTTGTTGCTCACCATGTAATCTTTTTGGAAAAGGAATTTCTTACAAAAGAAATTAGTGAGAGCACGGTAGAACTAGAAGAAATTCCAGAATCATAAACCTCAACTGAAGATTTGGTAGAACCGCAGGATTCAATTGCCCCGGATGAATCTCAGCCACTCCGCAGATCTAGTAGGATTTCTTATCCGTCCGAGAGATGCTATGGTTTTCTCATAGACGGGGATCGAGAGAATTGCATCTTGAAAGAAGATGATCCTACTAGTTTCGCGCATGCCATTACCAGTAGAGCTTCTGTAAAATGGCTGGATACTATGCGATCCGAAATGAAGTCCATGTATACCAACAAAGTTTGGACTTTGGACATTGCACCAACAGGGGTAAAACTTGTTGGCTGCAAATGGATCTTAAAATAAAAGATTTGTGTAGATGGACAGGTGGAAACCTATAAGGCTAGAATTGTTGCAAAAGGTTTTCGTCAAAAGACCCGGTGTGGACTATGACGAATTTTTTTCTCTAGTGGCTATACTGAAATCCATTCGAATCTTACTTGCTGCCTTTCATGACTATGACATATGGCAAATGGATGTAAAAACGGCTTTTCTAAATGTAATTTTAGAAGAGTACGTTTATATGGATCGGCCGAAGGGCTTCGTAGACAGTAGGAGCAGCGAAAAGGTGTCAAGTTGCTTAAATCGATTTATGGATTAAAACAGGCATCGTGGAGTTGGAATATCTGTTTTGAGGAAATAGTTAAGAAATTTGACTTCACCAAAAACGTTGATGGGCCTTGTAAATATAAGAATATTGTAGAGAGAGCTATCGTATTCCTCGTTTTGTACGTTCATGGCATTCTTCTAATAGGAAATGACATTTCTATTGTCACGCCCCGCTTCCTAGAGTGCGCTAAGATAGGCACGTGACATAGCCAACCATACTACCTTTGGATAGGAAAAATCCCTCCACAGTCACATTACGGCTGTAGAGATATGAAGAACAAGAAAGTAAACTAAACTATCTAGTACATGTCCATGAACTAGAATATATGAGTCAAGAAATAATATAATATGCGGAAGCAAAAGATCCAATAAGTAAACACCTGAAAAGTAAAACTGGATACCAACAGGATCCTCACTGCTTGGTCTAACAGCAGCAGCACTCCTGATCAACCTGCGACAAAGGTAGAGGATCTGGGCCATGCAAAACCCAGACGTCAGTGCGTCATAATATCAAGCAATAATATAAACAGGGGTAGCAAGGCATGCACGTATGAGTATGAGCAAGAATATAACAAGAATATAACCGTGAGTATGTCAGTATAAGTGACGTGCAGTGATATCTAAACTGTGCTACGGGGTTATCTATTCTAAATTCTTCGAAACCAAGTAATGTAATCCTCATCGTAACCCATCGGTGATTATTCCGTTACGCCCGGAAAAACGGCAAATATTAGGTATTCTGTAACGCCCAGAAAAACGGCAAACAATAGGTATTCCGTAACGCCCGGAAAAACGGCAAACAATAGGTATTCGTATTCCGTAACGCCCGGAAAAACGGAAAACAATAGGTATTCCGTAACGCCCGGAAAAACGGCAAACAATAGGTAGTTCGTAACGCCCGGAAAAATGACAAAAAATAGGATGGCCCTTTGAGTTACGTTCGGTTACATTCCTGATTTCCCCATACCCCCAAGTTATATGTCAAGTCCGGTATTAATAAATCTGTAGTTAATGCCAACACAGGATCAAGCAGGTACAGGTTTGTCTGGCAGACAACAGGAAATGTCCGTACGGACAATATGTCAAGGTTGTTGGCATTAGTAACATGATCAGGTAACAGGTAAAGCCATGGTACCTCAGGTCAAGTCAGGTAATATATAAGTATCATGTCATGTCAAGAAGTGCACGGTATCATGCTGTGTCAAGTAATAGTGTATCAAGTCGTGTCAGGGGTGCACAAGTAACAAGTGGGTGCACATAATTAAACTATAATAAGCATGGGTATACAAAACAAGTATGGGGTACTAATGGAACAATAAAAATTAGAATATTGTGGTGTGGCATGCAAATAGGTACAGATTAAAGCATACGGATGCACAGTTATCGATTTGGGTTAAGGTTATGGTTCCAACTCTAATTAACTACACTTTATCAAATATAGAATGTTAAAATCTCATTAATATGTATTAAATGATCTAGGAATGCAATTGTATATAAAATAGGCTAAATGGATGCAACTAGGTATCCGAAAGTTATAAACTATTTAAAATGGTACTATGGGCTATGCAAATAATTATTATGTGGTTCAAATACGGATATGGGTATCGTGTATCGTAATCTAATATGCAACATGATGTGTTTTAAGTTCTAAAACTAAAATGATATAATGGAACATCGAATGTTAAAATGGAACATGTGACATTAGATTAAATCTACAGGTTTAACATGTAATTAAATAAGTATAAAATATTATGAATAGCATGTAGCAAGTTTTACTTGCCTCGATCGGATCACGATACGGGATACGCACGCAGCGTCCAATATCGGCAAATGTTGCAATGCACATACGGCGTACAGGGGACTGAACTAAGCAATGCAGGAACGGACCACGCTGGGTAAGGATGTCCACTGGGTCACCCGGATCGTCGGCGTCACGCCCGGCTCCGGCGATCACCGGGAAACGCGAAAACAAGAAACAAGAATAGAAGAACAAGAAGAAGAAGAAGAATCAGGGGAAGAAGAAGAGGGGACTGTAGTAAGATGTTCTGGGTCAGAGGAGGCCGCAGGGGGTGACGTCAACGGTGGGGCGTCGACGGCGAGGTTCACGGCAAAGGACAGCGAGGTTGCGGGCAAGCTGATGGGTGGTCGGGTGATGGTGTACGGGGTTCTAGCCCGGTTTAGAGGAGGCGGTGATGGTTTTCAGAGAAAGGGGAGGAAGGCAGTGGCAACGGGGTGAGGGTGAGGCGACAACGATGTGGTCGCCGGCGGTGAGGCGGGGCGTGCAGGCAAGGGAAAGGAAAGGAAGAGGGTTGCAGCCGGGATTCTTGAGTTGGTGGTTTGTAGTGGGTTGAGGGCCTCGGGGGAAGAAGAGAAAGGAAATGGAGAGGAGGCGAGACCGAGGTGACGAGGATGGTCGGAGCTAGGGTTAAGGTTAGGGTTTCGGTGATGGTTCAAAGGTGGTTGGAGTTGGGTTGTTGGGGTGTTTGCAAGGGTTCTGGATTTGGAAGAAGTGGAGAGGATAAGGTGGAGATCGAGAAGGGGAGATGGTGCGAGGGGAGGCCGATGGTGGAGGTCGACGGCGATGAGAGGTGAGGGAGACGGTGATGGGTGCAGTGGGTTCGCCGCAGGGGTTGGAGAGAGGAGAGAGACAGGTGGGTGATGGAGATGAGGATGACGAGGACGATGGCGAGAGGCGACGACGACGAGTGCGAGGCAGGCAAGGGCTCGGCGTGGGTTCGACGATCACGAGGCGGGAAACGAAGAAGATAAGGAAGAGAGAGAGACGTATATGAATAAGGTTTTTCCTTTAAAATTATATATATAAAATACACACACACACACACATATATATAAAGAGAGAGAGAGAGAGAAAGAATTGTGAGAGAGAGAAAGAGAGAGAGCAGGCAGAGAGATAGAGAGAGAGAGAGTTGCGAGATGAGAGAGAGAGGGAGAGAGAAATAGAGAGAAGAGAGAGATCGAGAGGAGAAAGAGAGAGAAGTGAATAGTGAGGAGAGATGAAATTGGCGTTTAGTGAGGGGAGAGAGAAAGAGAAAGGAGAAAGGGAAGAGAGAGAGAGAAATGAGAGAAAGCGGAGAGAGAACTGGAGTGTGGGGCCGGCGCAATGAAAAGGAGGCTGGGGATTGGTTAACAAATTTAAAAAGATTTTATATTTTAAACTGAAATGATTCGTTCAGTTAGGAGATGTTGAAAGGAAAGATTTAAAATAAAACTTAATAAATTTGAATTTAGGCGGATACAAAAATATTTCAAAATGCTCCCGGGTCGGGTCTAAAAATTTAGATTTAAAATACGAAAATTATATGCAGCTTCCAAATTTTAAAATGAAAGATTATGTAACTAAAATGCATACCCCCAAGAACGGAAGCACGTATGTGCGCGTAGCCATCCAAACACATCCGTTTCACTGAAAGGGACGAGAACAAAATGCGCGGATGCTACCACGGAGTTAGGGGTATCATGCAGGCTATGAAATGAAATTTTAATTTATTTTACGTGATCTAAAATGTTATAAGATAAAATGTGCGATGCCAAATAAAAGTTAACATGCAATATACATGAGATGCACGTGTCTATTTAATAGGCCAGGGTAGTCTATAAATATGAATCAAACCGGTTCAAGCAAGCGGGTCGGGTCGAATGCAATGTAAAAGTAAACTACCATTCGCACCCAAACAAGATAAATCAATAAAATACCACAGATAATAAATACGGAACAGAAATTGGTATAACTGAACTCAGTTGTTACATTATACCCACTACAAAAAGAATTTCGTCCTCGAAATTCCAAGAACAAAAAAGGACAAACAATCAATCATATTACAAGAATAGATGTGGAAACTTCTGCCGGATTTCATCTTCTCGTTCCCAAGTTGATTCTCCACGTGAGCGATTACCCCAAGAAACAAGTACAAGCGGGATAACATTGTTCTTAAGAACCTTTTCTCTTCGATCCACAATCGACATCGGTCGCTCCTCAAACGTCAAATATTCTCGTACAGTCAGCTCCGAATGATCCAACACATGTGTTTCATCTTGAACATACTTACGGAGCTGAGATACATGAAACACGTCATGAACATTCGCCAAAGATTGCGGTAACGCCAATCGATACGCCACTTCTCCAACACGCTCCAAAATCTCAAAAGGTCCAACGAATCGAGGACTAAGCTTTCCTCGACTTCCGAAACGAATCACCCCTCTAGTCAGTGATATCTTCAAGAATATCAAATCACTCACGACGAACTCTAGAGGTTTTCTCGACGTATCTGCCTGTTAGTTATGTATATGCCCTAGAGGCCATCGTTGTACATAAGATGTATATTATTATGGATGCTTGGATATATATAGAGATGACTTTCTTGCTCGTCATGATAGTATGCTATTTGGTTTCACTTTATCTTAACATGTTGACTTGTATATGTTTACTGTCTTACTCTCACATATTGATAAAGCCCTTAGGATCTATACTCGACTACTGGGACTATGATGAGATCATACTAGTGGGGCCACGGTAGCCAATGAGTACATCCTATAACTGTTCCTAGTCGAGGGTGTGTCGAGACAGGGCATCGATACACCAGAGTAGACTAGCGTATACGCATCTTGACCTATTTGATGGGCGATGGATGATCCCATATCTATCGGTGTTTGACATCAAGGATGGTATACGGGTGCTCAGTGGAGACCGGGTACACTGGACGGACTCCCTAAGAACTCCCAGATGGTGATATACCACACGTCAGATGGCAGTTCTCCGGTGACACTGGTACAGGGTAGTCTGTAGACCCGAGATCGTCATAGAGTTTTGTGTGATTCCCACTATGCTTTGATTTCCACCTTATCACGTCTAAGAGGGCATGCAAAATGGTGGCTTTTGGGTGCAGTCCCGAATCACATGGAGGCCATGAGCGATAGGAGGGGATTCGTCTCTCCCGGTATAGGGCGTTGATGTTGTGCTGTGTTCGATTGGCTATAACTGGAAGTCCCTGGCCAGGGCTGATATAGAGATTTACTGGTAAGTGTTACCAGTAGTTTCTCGACCCGTTATGAGCCTCACATCGACACGACTTATCGGTTACTGGGGTCTGACATATACCACCCGTAGACTTGATATGTGACATATTAGACGAACAGACCGGACTGTACAGGAGTGTTACTGATTGGATTCATAGGAGAACGTACAGGCTAGCTTGTTGATCTTCTGATCGCTCAATACCTGGGTGGCTGTTACATTTAGCTGACCGCTTGCAGCTTGTGGGTGTTTGATATGATCATCACCTGCTACCGGCGTATTGACGATTCTTTAGAGTCCTACACAGAGGTTTTTTGACTCAGGCAAAACGGAGTAGGAGCACATATGTGATATGTGCACGACCGAGGATAATGCGATATGAGATACCGTATTATATTCTTGCGATATTTAGATATGAGCCGGGTCATCGGATCAAGTGTTGATTCGATGAATCGGTATATGATATATTAGTCGGTTATATTCGATATAGCCGGATTGTCGGATCAAGTGTTGATTCGATAATTTAATGTATAATAATATATATGATATATTGCATTACATTATCTAATATTGGCTCGCTTTATTATTTCATTTTCTCACCGGGTAATACATTGATATATATGCGATATATGTTAATTGTATTATTTTCTTTTGTTACAAATATATAATATATATGTGATATATATTATAGTAACATGATATGATTAATAATGGAACTTATTTAGTGGAGATTAAACAAGCTTAGGGTTTGATTTGGGTTAGTTCTTTCTTGCACCTTCTAGAAGCCTTTTCTTTTGTCATGAAAAAGATATTATGGTTGATATTTTGTTATGACTCATTGTTTAACCCAACCAAACTCTAGCCGTAGTTAATTCTCTACAAGAGTTATCCTTGTCATCCTTGACCATGGTTGCATTATTAATCATATATTCATTTCATTATTCATCAAAAAAGGTTTAATTCATTTTTCCATCTTCTTCTTCAACCTTGAGCTTTGAGAAAGCTTACTAGGTTTTCATTTTGTGATGATTTCATGTGAGAATTTGATATAAAAAGAAAGCATAAATACTACTCCATCATCTTCATCTAATCTAGCCTATTAGATTAGGGTGTTCACCTCATTTGAGTGAGAGAGCTTGAGTTATAGAAACTTCGACGTAGATCATCGGAGAAAAGGAACACTACAAGCTAGCATGGATCGTTCGAGTCGTGGAGCCTCTCTTGAGTTCGGGAGATCATGGATCACGGCGAAGGGACTTCTACTCGGAGCTTATGAAGCGAAGGAGCGGACTACAAAGGTTGTAATCCCTCATACTTAGTAGTAAAGATGTTTACTTGCATGATAAACCCTAATAATCTAGCAAAGATCTCAGTTTTGGGTTGTTCGGCACGTCTAAATTTTTATTCGGGCATGGTTGATGCCTTATGAACTCTTGTAAGAGTGCCTAGAAACCCTACAGTAGTATCAGAGCCTAGCTAGAGCATCATGCGACGTGTATACGAAGTTAAAACTCCGATCGAACCTCGAAACGTCGATTTGACCCCCTCTCTGTACAATTTTTAAAAATGTGATTTTTTCTGTATTAAAAATACTTCAAAATACCAGCAGGGAAATATAAGCATCACTGTGGAAAACGAGGCAATAAGCCGTACAAACCGCCGCGGAACCGCGGCAATACCTTGCTTCTGTCGCGGATCCGCGGCCGTACAGAATACTTATTGACTCGTTTTGCTACAGTTATATCCGTAGGTGATTAAGTATTTTTCTGGGTATTTTTAATCTGACTCAAGTGTTGAGTGTTCTGGGGATTATTTTGTATTCATTGATTCGATCGGAAAATTTAATTTCGTTATGTTTTCCGGACATTTAGAAATTGTTAAAATGTTCGAACGGATATCATTAACTTATTTTTTCCCGGCACGAAAAACTTTCAAGTGTTGAATTTTTCTTGGGTTTAAATCTTTCGGAAAAACGTGCAAGTAACGCGGCGGTCCCTCTAGAAGAACACAAACCTTAACTCGATTATGTGACCGTCTGAACCGCCTCTAGACCTTAGGGTTTGGGGCAGTACGGCGTGCCACATGTGAGGCGTTGGCTTGACCCTTCTACGGCTGGACCATCGGTACTGTGACATATTCTGGGATTATTTGAACTCCGCTCAAATGTTGAGCTATTTAGGAAATCTTGGGTATTTGATTATCCGATCGGAAAGTTTAATACTGTCTATCTGGAATGTGATACAATATGTGGAATTCATATAGTTAGGCATGAAATGCGAAGTATGTGATATTTTGGATTTATGATGTCTAATGTGATTGTGGATTCCAAATGTTGTAGTTTTACAATTTCTTTTCTGTGACCGTAAGTGTAGTATGTAGTTGTATTGCCGGTTTTCGTTGCTATACATCAACGACGATCGGTGTATGCATACTTACTTACGTTGATGATATGTGATATTATATGTTGCTGTGATATGTTATATTGGATCGTCGTGTTCTGAATAGCTGGGGGTTTTATGTGAGATGAGGGTTTTTTATTTTCATTCATGTAAAATTCATTTGTATGTAATATTCTTTTATTGGGGCACTTCCGGGATGAGGTTGATGTCACCAGTATATATTATTTACTTTTCCACATTAGGTAGACCCAAGGAGGGGAGCACAAGTAACCGGGTTCTAGGGTCCAGTGGGAGGCCATCTCGAGGAGTCGAGACCGGGTCTACTAACCCTAGAATTGGCAGTGTTACTTGCCGCTCTCGTAGGGATCTAGGGATGTGGGTTTGGCTATTCATCGCGACCGTGGAATCCATGTTTTATACCGGCTCGTATTAAAAACACGGACATCCTAGTATATCCAATATTTCATATATGTTCTTCTGCTGCAATGTTCTGTGATGAGATCATATTACTGCCTGAGACGAATGCTTATACTATATATATATGCTGATATATAAATATTACTGCTTTCGTTTCTTCTGTTATGCTTAGGAAGCATAAACTGATGGGATTTATTAATGGGATTAATAAAAGGAAAAGAAACCTAAAAGATATTGTAGAATCAAAACTTTATAAAAAGGGTAGCTACAGTTTTGCTTTGCATAGCGGTATATATGATATACCCTGCACCTTATTCGATAAGGAAAGAGCCGAGATCCCTTCACCCGGAGTGACCTCTTTAGCGAAGCTGGCAGATGCTACAAACTCGCGGTTTAGTTTTTGACAGCTTATATAGTTCTTGCTTTGCATAGCGGTATATATGATATATTCTGCACCTTATTCGATGGGGAAAGAGCCGAGATCCCTTCACCGGGAGTGACCTCTTTAGCGAAACTAGAAAAGCCTAAAAAACACTCCTTTTTCCAAAAACCACTTGATTCTACGATGATATCAAGTTCATTACGCTCATGGTTTTCTGAAAAACCTGCGTAGCCCTCCGTCATTTCAGATAAAGACTATTTAGTATTCGTGCTGCGTTTGTTGACCTCTGTCAAGGCGTAGTGTGTGGTAGCTGATTAGTAATTATCTGTAAAGCATGTGATGTGATTGGATTAAGGTAGTCGTACGACCTTGTTGATCTCTGTCAAGGGTCGTGCGAGTGGGTTTGATTCAATCAAGAAATGACGGGTTGAACTTGACTAGTGCACTATAGTTTGTTGACCTCTGTCAAGGTCATAGCACGCTAGGGGCAAAATATTATCGGGAATTTCAAGTGTTGAAATTTGCAATGAGATTGCATACCTCCTATAAGATAGTTGGATCCCGATACCCACTGCAAGTAAGAGTTACTCCTGGGAGAGTTTTACACAGGACAATTAGCCGATCAAGTAGGTGTCTAGAAAAGTGTTAACGGGGTTATGCCTCTGGGAAAACGAGATTTACTTTAATTATGTCCGTGCGAAAGCACGGGGAACCTCCTTCAAGTACCGACACTGATCTGGCTGAAAGATTGACGAAATTGTACGGTGTAATTAATCCCGGCTAATCTTACCTTTTAGGGTTTGAAGGAAGATTTGATAAAAACAGTGGGAGACATCCTGATTAGATAAGATAATAACCAATCTAATCTTGCAAGAGCATACGCTAAAGTGTTTTCTTCTCTCTCTCTCCAGGTAGTGACCATGTCAGGCCATAATCAAGATAATAATATGGATGTATTGACTGAACCCGCTTATTATACTGAGCAGGGGAACGTTGGACCCGTTCTATCTTATAAGTGTTATAAGACTGAACAGAAAACATGAGAATATCTGGATTCTCATGCCGCCCAAACGGAGAACAAGCATGTTGATGCACCTTCTTCGGGTGTGTTAGTTACTGAGAACTGTTTCTTAGTTCACCCTACGTCCTGGGTATTAGATACCGGATCAGGATCCCATATATGTAAATTGTTACATGGGCTACGGAAAGGTAGAGAACTGGAAAAAGGTGATCATTCCGTTCAAGTAGGGAATGGTGCAAGTATTGCAGCCAAAGCAGTTGGCGAATATCACCTTGTATTACCAAGTCGTAATACACTGATTCTGAATGAGTGCTATTATATACCGAACATGATGTGCAACATTATATCAGTTTCTTTATTAAGTAAAGAAAAATATAATTTTGTAGTACAGGATAATGTTATGAACATCTTCCTAGATCAAAAGTTGATTGCATCAGGCTCGTTACATAATGGCATATTCATTCTCAATCAAAATATAGTCCTCAATATACAAAACACACACAAGAGGAAGAGTTCAGAAATGAACGAATCCTTCTTGTGGTATTGTGGACTTGGTCATATCAATACGACACGACTAGCTAAGTTACATAAGGATGGATATTTAAATCCGTTCGAATTATTATCTTATGATACTTGCCATTCATGTCTCAAAGGTAAAATGACCAAAACTCCATTTAGTGGACACGGAGAAAGAGTTACGGAACTCTTAGGACTGGTACATAGTGATGTATGCGGTCCTATGTCTGCGCACGCCAGGAACGGTTCTTCCTACTTCATTACATTCACTGACGATCTCTCAAGATACGGACATGTGTTCCTGATAAAACACAAGTCTGAAGCTTTTGAGAGATTCAGAGAATATAAACACGAAGTAGAGAACCAAACGGGCAAAAGTATTAAGATTCTTCGATCTGATCGAGGAGGTGAATACTTAAGCAATGAGTTCCTAGATTATCTAAAAGAGAATGGGATTCTCTCTCAGCTTACTCCTCCTTATACACCACAGCACAACGGTGTATCGGAGCGGAGGAATTGCACCCTATTAGATATGGTGCGCTCTATGATGAGCACAGCCGAGTTGCCTGTTTCCTTTTGGGGTTATGCGCTTGAAGCAACAGCATATCTATTGAATCAGGTTCCATCAAAATCTGTACCTACCACACCATATGAGATATGGAGTGGGAAGAGACCATGTCTTAAACGAGTTAAGATATGGGGTTGTCCGGCCTATGTCAAAAAGCAAAATCCGGACAAACTCGAGGCACGATCAGTTCTTTGTAAGTTTGTAGGATATCCTAAACATTCAAATGGATATCTATTCTACCACAGTGAACAACAAAAGGTCTTTGTTGCTCAACATGCCACCTTTTTAGAAAAGGAATTTCTTGCAAAAGAAATTAGTGGCGATGCGGTAGAGCTGAAAGAGGTTCCAGCACCACAAACTACAACTGATGATTTATTGGAACCAGAGCATTCAGTAGTACCCGACGAACCCCAGCCTCTCCACTGATCTAGCAAGGTTTCTCATCCACCTGAGAGATACTACGGTTTTCTTATTGATGGTGGAAGCGAGGATTGCATCATGGAAGATGATGACCTGACTAGTTTCGAGCAGGCCATCACGAGTGGTGACTCTGTGAAATGGTTGAATGCAATGCGATCTGAGATAGAATCCATGTACACCAATAAAGTATGGACTTTGGAAAATACTCCTGAAGGGGTAAAACCCTTTGGGAGAAAGTGGATCTTTAAAAAGAAATTTGGTATAGATGGAAAAGTTGAGACTTTCAAAGCTAGACTTGTTGCAAAGGGTTTTCGTCAACGACCAGGTGTGGATTATGACGAAACCTTTTCTCCAGTGGCTATGCTTAAGTCCATCCGGATCTTACTTGCCATTGCAGCATACCATGACTACGAAATCTGGAAAATGGATGTTAAGACCGCCTTTCTAAACGGTGATTTAGAAGTGTGCGTGTACATGACTCAGCCAGAGGGCTTCGTAGATAGTGGGAGCAGCGGCAAGGTGTGCAAGCTGCTTAAATCCATTTATGGGTTAAAGCAAGCATCGCGGAGCTGGAACATCTGTTTTGATGTTGTAGTCAAAGAGTTTGACTTCATCAAAAATATAGATGAACCTTGTATCTATAAGAAGGTAGCAGAGAGTAAGGTTGTATTCCTCGTATTGTACGTGGATGACATACTCTTGATAGGAAATGATGTTCCTATGCTGCAATCAGTCAAGCTCTTCTTATCACAATGATTCTCGATGAAAGATCTAGGTGATGCCACCTGCATACTGGGAATCGGGATCTATAGAGATAGATCTAAACGGATACTAGGATTGTCCCAATCCAGGTACATTGACACCATACTAAAGAGGTTTAGTATGGAAGAATTCAAGCGTGGGAACAAACCTACGATCTCTGGACTCACTCTCTCCAAAGAGATGTCTCCCAAGAATGATTTGGAGAGAGCTCGCATGCAATGGATACCCTATGCTTCGGCAGTAGGCTCTATCATATATGCGATGCTATGTACCAGACCCGATGTAGCATACTCACTAAGTGTAGTGAGTCGGTATCAAGCAGATCCTGGAGAGAGTCACTGGACAGCTGTGAAGAACATTCTCAAGTACTTACGAAGGACTAAAGATATGTTCTTGGTGTATGGTAACGAAGAACTCCGGGTGGAGTCCTTTACCGATTCCAGCTTCCAAAGTGATAAGGACGACTCTAAGTCGCACTCGGGATTTGTCTTTACCCTCAATGGAGGGGCGGTATGTTGGAAGAGTTCCAAACAGGATACCGTTGCAGACTCGACGATGGAGGCTGAGTACATCGTTGCCAACGATGCTGCCAAAGAGGCTGTCTGGATAAAGAAGTTCATTAGTGAACTTGGTGTGGTTTCATCCATTGAACATCCAATACCTCTGTATTGCGATAACAATGGAGCTGTGGCTTTGGCCAAGGAACCCAGGTCCCACCAAAAGTCCAGACATATTCTGAGGCGGTATCACCTGATCAGGGAGATAGTTGATCGCCGAGAGATCGAGGTCAGGAGAGTAGATACGAAGGACAACACTGCGGATCCACTCATGAAGGCCATTCCCCAGATACAGTTTGAGAGATTATTCGGGATGCTAGGTATGAGATACTACAGCAGCTGGCCTTAGTGCAAGTGGGAGATTGTTAGTTATGTATATGCCCTAGAGGCCATTGTTGTACATAAGATGTATATTATAATGGATACTTGGATATATATAGAGAGGACTTTCTTGCTCGTCATGATAGTATGCTATTTGGTTTCACTTTATCTTAACATGTTGACTTGTATATGTTTACTGTCTTACTCTCACATGTCGATAAAGCCCTTAGGATCTGTACTCGACTACTGGGACTATGATGAGATCATACTAGTGGGGCCATGGTAGTCGATGAGTACATCTTATAACTGTTCCTAGTCGAGGGTGTGTCGAGACAGGGCATCGATACACCAAAGTAGACTAGCGTATAGGCATCTTGACCCATTTGATGGGCGATGGATGATCCCATATCCATCGGTGTTTGACATCAAGGATAGTATACGGGTGCTCAGTGGAGACTGGGTACACTGGACGGACTCGCCGAGAACTCCCAGATGGTGATATACCACACGTCAGATGGCAGTTCTCCGATGACACTGGTACAGGGTAGTCTGTAGACCTGAGATCGTCATAGAGTCTTGTGTGATTCCCACTGTGCTTTGATTTCCACCTTACCATGTCCAAGAGGGCGTGCAAAACGGTGGCTTTTGGGTGCAGTCCCGAATCACATGGAGGCAATGAGCGATAGGACGGGATTCGTCTCTTCCGGTATAGGGAGTTGATGTTGTGCTGTGTTCGATTGGCTATAACTAGAAGTCCCTGGTCAGGGCTGATATAGAGATTTACAGGTAAGTATTACCAGTAGTTTCTCGACCCGTTATGAGCCTCACATTGACACGACTTATCGGTTACTGGGGTCTGACGTATACCACCCCTAGACTTGATATGTGACATATCAGACGAACAGACCGGACTGTACGGGAGTGTTACTGATTGGATTCACAGGAGAACGTACAGGCTAGCTTGTTGATCTTCTGATCTCTCAATACCTGGGTGGCTGTTACGTTTAGCTGACCGCTTGCAGCTTGTGGGTGTTTGATATGATCATCACCTGCTACCGGCGTATTGACGATTCTTTAGAGTCTTACACAGAGGTTTCTTGACTCAAGCAAAACGGAGTTGGGGCACATATGTGATATGTGCACGACCGAGGATAATGCGATATGAGATACCGTATTATATTCTCGTGATATTTAGATATGAGCCGGGTCATCAGATCAAGTGTTGATTCGATGAATCGGTACATGATATATTAGTCAGTTATATTCGATATAGCCGGATTGTCGGATCAAGTGTTGATTCGATAATTTAATGTATAATAATATATATGATATATTGCATTACATTATCTAATATTGGCTAGCTTTATTATTTCATTTTCTCACCGGGTAATACATTGATATATATGCGATATATGTTAATTGTATTATTTTCTTTTGTTACAAATATATAATATATATGTGATATATATTATAGTAACATGATATGATTAATAATGGAACTTATTTAGTGGAGATTAAACAAGGTTAGGGTTTGATTTGGGTTAGTTCTTTCTTGCACCTTCTAGAAGCCTTTTCTTTTGTCATGAAAAAGATATTATGGTTGATATTTTGTTATGACTTATTGTTTAACCCAACCAAACCCTAGCCCTAGTTAATTCTCTACAAGAGTTATCCTTGTCATCCTTGACCATGGTTGCATTATTAATCATATATTCATTTCATTATTCATCAAAAAAGGTTTAATTCATTTTTCCATCTTCTTCTTCAACCTTGAGCTTTGAGAAAGCTTACTAGGTTTTCATTTTGTGATGATTTCATGTGAGAATTTGATATAAAAAGAAAGCATAAATACTACTCCATCATCTTCATCTAATCTAGCCTATTAGATTAGGGTGTTCACCTCATTTGAGTGAGAGAGGTTGAGTTATAGAAACTTCAACGTAGATCATCGGAGAAAAGGAATACTATAAGCTAGCATGGATCGTTCGAGTCGTGGAGCCTCTCTTGAGTCCGGGAGATCATGGATCGCGGCGAAGGGTCTTCTACTCGGAGCTTATGAAGCGAAGGAGCGGACTACAAAGGTTGTAATCCCTCACACTTAGTAGTAAAGATGTTTACTTGCATGTTAAACCCTAATAATCTAGCAAAGGTCTCGGCTTTGGGTTGGTCGGCACGTCTAAATTTTTATTCGGGCATGGTTGATGCCTTATGAACCCTTGTAAGAGTGCCTAGGAACCCTACACTGCCCAACTCTTTTATCGGTCTTGTGCTACTTTCATATGATTCCGGATAGTATTAACCTTCTCAACTATCTGCACGACCAAATCTGGTCCCAACAATCTTCGTTCTCCAATATCGTCCTAACAAACAGGTGAACGACACTTGCGACCATATAAAGCTTCGAATGGAGCCATCGGAATAGTCTTATGGAAACTGTTGTGGTAAGAAAACTCCACCAAATGTAGATGATCCTTCCATGAACCCTTGAATTCTAACATGCAAGCTATCAACATGTCTTCAAGAGTTTGGATTGTTCTCTCCGACTGGCCATCTGTCTGAGGATGATAAGCTGTGCTAAACTTCAATCGAGTCCCCAAAATTTCTTGTAAGCTCCTCCAAAAGTGTGATAAGAAAAGAGTGTCACGGTCGGACACGATGCTCACCGGTACTCTATGCAATCTTACAATCTCCTGCAAATACCATTCTGCCAAAGCTTCTCTTGATTGACCAACTCAAAATGGTATGAAATGAGCTGCCCTTGTCAATCGATCAACAATCACCTAAACTGCATTGTTGCCTTTTGGACTCCGCGGTAAAGCCGTCACGAAATCTATGGTTATATGTTCCCACTTCCACTGAGGAATCGGAAGTGGTTGCAGTAAACCAGCAACCCGTTGATGTTCAGCCTTAGCTTGCTGACACACCAAGCACTTTGCTACAAAGAGGCCAATCTCCCGTTTCATGCCTTCCCACCAGAAATGCTGTCGTAGATCTCGGTACATCTTCGTGACTCCTGGATGTACGGAATATGCAGAACTGTGCGCCTCCTTCATAAGTTCTTCGCGAATATTTCCCTTTGGCACACACAAATGACTACCATATCGTAATGAACCATCTTCATGGATCAGTAAGTCTGTTCGAAGTCCAACTTCAACCTGTTCTCGAAACTTCTGCAATCTAGGGTCTTGTAACTGCGCTGCTTTAATATTCTCGATCAACGACGACTGTACTTGCAGCTGCATCAACTGTCCCAAAGAATGCGGTAGCACAACCTCCAAATCAAATCTTTGAAAGTCTTCAATAAGTTTCTTCTGTGCAGTCAACATGTGAATTGCTGGCAACCGACTAAGCGCATCCGGCACAACATTAACTTTCCCCGGATGGTATTTAAGATCAAGATCGTAGTCAGCCATCAGCTCCAACCATCTACGCTGCCTCATATTAAGCTCCTTCTGCGTGAACACATACTTTAAGATTTTGTGATCGGTGAAAACCTCGGCCCTTTCGCCCAATAAGTAGTGTCTCCAAATCTTCAAAGAGAAAATCACAGCTGCTAGCTCCAAGTCGTGAGTTGGGTAATTCTTCTCATGGGTCTTCAACTGTCTCGATGCGTACGCTATAACCTTCCGATGCTGCATCAAAACACATCCCAATACTTTCCCAGATGCGTCGCTGTGATTCACTAATCCTCCGGAACTGTCTGGTACTGTCAGAATAGGAGTGGTTATCAACTTCTGTTTCAACGCCTCAAAAGCTGACGTACACTTATCCGTCCACCCAAATGGTACTTCTTTGCGCGTAAGCTTGGTCAAAGGCTCCGCCAGATGAACAAAGTTCTCCATGAACCTTCTGTAATACCCGGCAAGTCCATGAAAATTTCTGATCTCTACAACGTTTTTCTGAATCGGCCAATCTCGAACTGCTGCAATCTTTTCAGGATCAACTGCGATTCCATCTCCAGACACGACATGCCCCAAAAACTTCACTTCTTCCAGCCAAAACTCGCAGTTGCTCCTCTTTGCATACAATTTTTCTTGCCTCAACATCTGCAGTGCGATATTCAAATGTTCAACATGCTCCTTCATACTCTTCGAGTAGACTAGAATATCATCAATGAACACCACAATAAACTGGATTAAGAATGGTGAAAAGATTTGGTTCATCAAGTCCATGAATATTGCCGGTGCATTCATTATTCCGAAGGGCATCACTAAATACTCCTAATGTCCATACCGAGTTCGGAACGCCGTCTTGCAAATATCTTCTGTTTTAACTCGGACCTGATGATATCCGGATCGCAAATCCAGTTTCGAGAATACCCTTGCGCCACTAAGCTGCTCGAACAATTCGCCAATGCGAGGGATCGGGTACTTGTTCTTACTAGTCACCCGGTTTAATTCTTGATAATCGATGCACATCCTCCTTGTGCCATCTTTCTTCTTGACTAGAAGAACTGGAGCTTCCCAAGGTGAGTTATTGCTGCGAATCCTACCCTTCTCAAGGAATTCAGTGACCTGCTACTTGACTTCTTCCAATTCCATTGGTGCCATTAGACAGTACGCCTTTGAGATTGGCGCTGCACCAGTAACAAGATCAATCGCGAACTCCACATCTCGTTTTGGCGGTAAACCCGAGATGTCCTCGACACGTCCATAAACTCTCGAACTACAGCTGGCGCTTCCTCCTTATCAACTTCCATCGACGAAAGAACATTGTTTGTCGGCCTAGCCCTAAACTCGACTGGCCCGACAGAACTGCTTCCTCCAGCAAAGATAAATTCCGGATGTCTGGGAATCTGGAAAACCACTTCCTTTGTCCTACAATCAATGTGAGCGTGGACAGTGCCGAGAAAATCCATTCCCAAGACAACAACAAACAAAGGAATGCACCAGAATTGACTAATTCTAATGCGGGAAAGACATGATCAAGTAGGATATCTGAAACGATTTCACCTGAAGCCAAACACTGAAGAAGATAAGCACGGTAAACCGAATTCAAACTTGCGATAAACATGAGCTGGAAAGCAAGAGAAGTAAGGCAATATATCGACCGTGAAACAAGGAAGTGAATCAAGACTAGGACTCCAAGTTACTTAAATAGAGTACCGCATTGTAACCATGCTGCAGTTCATGGGTACAATTACATAACTCCACTCAAGTCTCCCAAATCCTAGTATCAGAATTAAGAAACAGGGTGAAACAATAGAGAACCAAAAAGGTTTCAAGTCGAGATGCAAAGTGGTTTGCATATCGTCAAGGCAAAGGATAAGAGAAAGATGTGATTCAAGAATCACGATAACAAGGTGGCAGGACATGTTCCTAATCACGAGTATTCTGATTCGTGTATTGGGTCCAATACCCAACTACAAAAGAATCAAACTCGATTAACCTATATCCTATGGCTCTGATACCAAAAGAACCATGCCAATCCCTGCTTACCAGAGTACGCTAAGATAGGCACGTGACATAGCCAACCATGCTACCTGTGGATAGGAAAAATTCCTCCACAGTCACATTACGGCTGTAAAGATATCAAGAACAGGAAAGTAAACTAAATTATCTAGTACATGTCCATGAGCCAGAATAAATGAGTCAAGAAATAATATAATATGCAGAAGCAAAAGATCCAATAAGTAAACACCTGGAAAGTAAAACTGGATACCAACAGGATCCTCACTGCTCGGTTTAACAGCAGCAGTACTCCTGATCTACCTGCGACAAAGGTAGAGGATCTGGGCCATGCAAAACCCAGACGTCAGTGCGTCATAACATCAAGCAATAATATAAACAGGGGTAGCAAGGCATGCATGTACGAGTATGAGCAAGAATATAACAAGAATATAACCGTGAGTATGTCAGTATAAGTGACGTGCAGTGATATCTAAACTGTGCTATGGGGTTATCTATTCTAAAGTCTTCGAAACCAAGTAATGTAATCCTCATCGTAACCCATCGGTGATTATTCCGTAACGCCCGGAAAAACGGCAAACAATAGGTATTCCGTAACGCCCGGAAAAACGACAAACAATAGGTATTCCGTAACGCCCGGAAAAACGGCAAACAATAGGTATTCGTATTCCGTAACACCCGGAAAAACGGCAAACAATAGGTATTCCGTAACGCCCGGAAAAACGGAAAACAATAGGTATTCCATAATGCCCGGAAAAACGGCAAACAATAGGATGGCCCTTTGAGTTACGTTCGGTTACATTCCTGATTTCCCCATACCCCCAAGTTATATGTCAAGTCCGGTATTAATAAATCTGTAGTTAATGCCAACACAGAATCAAGCAGGTACAGGTTTGTCTGGCAGACAACAGGAAATGTCCGTACGGACAACATGTCAAGGTTGTTGGCATTAGTAACATGATCAGGTAACAGGTAAAGCCATGGTACCTCAGGTCAAGTCAGGTAATATATAAGTATCATGTCATGTCAAGAAGTGCACGGTATCATGCTGTGTCAAGTAATAGTGTATCAAGTCGTGTCAGGGGTGCACAAGTAACAAGTGGGTGCACATAATTAAACTATAATAAGCATGGGTATACAAAACAAGTATGGGGTACTAATGGAACAATAAAAATTAAAACATTGTGGTGTGGTATGCAAATAGGTACAGATTAAAGCATAAGGATGCACAGTTATCGATTTGGGTTAAGGTTATGGTTCCAACACTAATTAACTACACTTTATCAAATATGGAATGTTAAAATCTCATTAATATGTATTAAATGATCTAGGAATGCAATTGTATATAAAATAGGCTAAATGGATGCAACTAGGTATCCGAAAGTTATAAACTATTTAAAATGGTACTATGGGCTATGCAAATAATTATTATGTGGTTCAAATACGGATATGGGTATCGTGTATCGTAATCTAATATGTAACATGATGTGTTTCAAGTTCTAAAACTAAAATGATATAATGGAACATCGAATGTTTAAATGGAACATGTGACATTAGATTAAATCTACAGGTTTAACATGTAATTAAATAAGTATAAAATATTATGAATAGCATGTAGCAAGTTTTACTTGCCTCGATCGGATCATGATATGGGATGCGCACGCAGCTTTCAATGTCGGCAAATGTTGCAATGCACATACGGCGCACATGGGACTGAACTAAGCAATGCAGGAACGGACCATGCTGGGTAGGGATGTCCATTGGGTCACCCGGATCGTCGGCGTCACGCCCGGCTCCGGCGATCACCGGGAAACGCGAAAACAAGAAACAAGAATGGAAGAACAAGAAGAAGAAGAAGAATCAGGGGAAGAAGAAGAGGGGACTGTAGTAAGATGTTCTGGGTCAGAGGAGGCCGCAGGGGGTGACGTCGACGGTGGGGCATCGACGGCGAGGTTCACGGCAAAGGACAACGAGGTTGCGGGCAAGCTGATGGGTGGTCGGGTGATGGTGTACGGGGTTCTAGCCAGGTTTAGAGGAGGCGGTGATGGTTTTCAGAGAGAGGGGATGAAGGCAGTGGCGACGTGGTGAGGGTGAGGCGACAACGATGTGGTCGCCGGCGGTGAGGCGAGGCATGCAGGCGAGGGAAAGGAAAGGAAGAGGGTTGCAGCCGGGGTTCTTGAGTTGGTGGTTTGTAGTGGGTTGAGGGCCTCGGGGGAAGAAGAGAAAGGAAATGGAGAGGAGGCGAGACCGAGGTGACGAGGATGGTCGGAGCTAGGGTTAAGGTTAGGGTTTCGGTGATGGTTCAAAGGTGGTTGGAGTTGGGTTGTTGGGGTGTTTGCAAGGGTTCTGGGTTTGGAAGAAGAGTAGAGGATAAGGTGGAGGTCGAGAAGGGGAGATGGTGCGAGGGGAGGCCGATGGTGGTGGTCGATGGCGATGAAAGGTGAGGGAGACAGTGATGGGTGCAGTGGGTTTGCCACAGGGGTTGGAGAGAGGAGAGAGATGTAGGGTTCCTGGACACCCCAAGGAGGTCTCACAAGGCATCAACCATGCCAATTTCAAATTTAAACGGTGCCGAGAAACCCTAGAACGGATCGTTGGCTAGATTTCTAGGCGAAACAATAAACTAGTTAACACTTAACTAAGAGATACGGAAATACAACCTTTGTAGATCCGGTTCTCCACCTCCATAGCTCCGCAATGAAGTCTCCTCGCTGTCCATAACAAGTCCCGGGCTCTAGTGTCGGCTTCATCGGAGAATGGACGGGCTAGGTCATCGATGTCCATGCCGAAGATGATCTACGTCGAGGCATCGCTAAATCAAGCTCCGACTTCACCAAGTGATGAAACTTGTGAAGAAAACACACTCTACTACTTGGCAAGAGGTAGAGGATGAAGAAATAGAAAGTGGGTTCACTTTAGAATTGGATTTCTCACTCAATTCCATCAATCACCATTGATGGAGCTTGCTTTCTTCAAGTGAAGAAAGGAAGAAGAAGAAGCTAATTGTTATGATAAGTTTTTATTAGAAAAGAAAAGAATAATCATTCTTATCATAAAGGTAACCATGGTAAAGTGTAGAGATTAAACTAGGGTTAGTGGGAATGGTTAGGGTTAAGGATGAGATAAGAATGGTTGACTTGATCAAAGCTTCAAGAAGCTTCAACATGAAAAAAAATTAGCCACCATTCTTTTCTCATTTTCTTTTATTCATTTATCAAAATTAAATGGATAATTAAATAAGATAAATGAATAACAAATAATAAACCCTAACCATTTCATTAACCAAGGTTTAATACTTTACACTTAACCAAAAAGCATGTATCATCAAACATGATACAAGCAAGTGCACAAAATCATATCACATATATAATGCGCACATCCGAGTGAGAAAATCCATCTTAAAGTGAACCGATACTAGTTAATGCAAAGTAATATATCAAATATATAATTATGCATTAAATAATTAAATCAACACTTGATTCAATGATCCGGTCATGTCACACACAACCGACTAGTATACAATGTATCGGCTTATCGAATCAATCCTTGATTCGATAACTAGGTTATATCGCATACAACCATTCGACACATTCATCGCGAGAATGGAATACGGTATCACATACACGTATTATTCTCGGTCCCGCACATATCTCATATGCGCTCCTATTTCGTTTCGCTTGAGCCAGGAAACCTCTGTGTAGGACTCTAAAGACTCGTCAATACGCCGGCAGCAGGTGATGATCATATCAAGCACCCACAAGCCGCAAGCGGTCTGCTAAACGTAACGGCCACCCGGGTATTGAGCGATCAGAAGATCGACGAGCAAGCCTGCTCACACTCCAGTGAATCTAACCGGTAACACTACCGTACAGTCCGGTCTGATCGTCTGATATGTCGCATATCTCGCCTAGGGGTGGTAAACGTCAGACCCCAATAGCTCGATAAGTCGTGTCGATATGAGGTCTATAACACTTCGAGAAACTACTGGTAACACTTACCAGTAAATCTCAGCAACCCTGGCCAGGGATTTCCTGTTATAGCCAATCGAACACAGCGCAACATCAACTCCCTATACCGGGAGAGACGAATCCCCTCCTATCGCTCATTGCCTCCATGTGACTCGGGACTGTACCCAAAAACCACCGTTTTGCACGCCCTCTTGGACGTGGTAAGATGGAAATCAAAGCACAGTGGGAACCACACAAGACTCTATGACGATCTCGGGTCTACAGACTAACCTGTACCAGTGTCACCAGAGAACTGCCATCTGACGTGAGGTATAATACCATCTGGGAGTTCTCGGCGAGTCCGTCCAGTGTACCCAGTCTCTACTGAGCACCCGTATATCATCTCTGATGTCAAACACCAATGGATATGGGATCATCCATCGCCCATCTGTATGGGTCGAGAAGGTATATGCTAGTCTACTCTGGTATATCGATGCCCCGTCTCGATACACCCACGACTAGGGACTTTGAAGGATGTACTTATGGACTACCATGTCCCCACTAGTATGATCCGCATCATAGTCCAGGTAGTCAAGTACATATCCTAAGGGCTTTACCAACATGTAACAGAGAGACAATCAGTGTACACGTTAAGGTAAAGTTCAACCAGATAGTATACTATCATGTCGAGCAAGAAAGTCCTCCCTATATATGTCCCAGCATCCACTACAATATACATCCTATGTATAGTAATGGCCTCTAGGGCATACATATAACTAACAATCTCCCACTTGCACTAGGGCCATCTGATAGCAGTGGTTGTAGTATCTCATACTCAACCATCCCATAAAAGTCTCTCTCTGGGAACAGGCCTTTGTGAGTGGATTCGCTGTGTTGTCTTCTTAGTCTACTCTCCAAACCTCGATCACCCTGGAGATCAACCATCTCCATGATCAAGTGATACTGCCTTAGAATATGTCTGGATCACTGATGGTACCGGCGTTCCTTGGCATAAGCCACAACTCCATTGTCACACAATGGGAGGAACATAGTTCATCTCATGAACCAATATACACCCAAACAGCCTCTTTGGTAGCATCTTAAGTAGCGATGTATCCAGCCTTTATCGTCTAGTATGTCACGGTATCTAGTTTGGAACTCTTCCAACATACCGTCCCTTTACTAAGGGAAAAGACAATGCCTGTGACTGACATTCAGTCGTCTTCATCACCCTGGAACCCTTCCAGTGATTCTCCCCAGGATCGGTTGATACCGTCTCACTACAACTAGTGAGAGTCCTAACATCCAATTAGATCTATCTCATAGATCCAAAAACCCAGGATTTAGGAGGTATCACTTTGATCCTATATGGAGAATCATTGTGATAAGCGGAGATTGATCGAGCGTAGCATAGGAAACTCCTTCCCTATCAAGAGTATGTCATCCACGTACTCTACGAGGATCGTCACTATACTCCCTACTACCTTCTTGTTTATACAAGGTTCATCTACCATTTTGATGATGTCAAACTCTTTGACTACTTCATCAAAACAGATGTTCCAACTCCGCGATGCCTGCTTTATCCTATAAAGCATCTTGCACATGTTTCCGCTGCTCCCACTGCCTACGAAGCCCTCTGGCTGTGTACTTATAGACGCACTCTTCTAAAACATCATTTAGAAAAGCAGTCATGACACCCAACCACCAGATATCATAGTCATGGTATGTAGCCGTGACAAGTAGGATCTGGATGGACTTAAGCTAGATCCTTAGAAAAAGGTTTCATTATGATCCATATCTGGTCAATTATGCAAACCTTTAACAAGTCTAGCTTTGAAAGTCTCAACTTTTCCATCTACACCAAGTAATCTTCTCAAGATATACTTGCTCCTGATGGGGATTTAACCCTTCAGATATAGCAACCAAAGTCCATACTTTGTTGGTGTATAAGGATTCCATCTCAGATCGCTAAACATCCAGCCATTCTTACAGAGTCTTACTCTCGATGGCCTGCTCGAAGCTAGTTGGGTCATCATCTCATGATGCAATCCTCGCTCCCACTGTCATAGAGAAACCGAAGTATCTCTCAGGTGGGTGAGGAACCCTACTAGATCGGCGGAGAGGCTGAGGTTCGTTGGTATCTACTGAATCCCTTGGTTCTATCAAATCATCTGCTGTAGTTCGTATAGCTGGAACCTTTCCAGTTCTACATTACAGACCTTGCCTCGAGCTTGTCCGGATTTTGCTTTCAGACATAGGCCGGACAACTCCAAATCTTAACTAACTTAAGACATGGGTTCTTCCCATTCCATATCACATATGAAGCGGTAGGCAACTGATTTGATTAGAACCCTATTCAATAGGTATGCAGCTTCTCAAGTGCATAACACCCAAAAGGAAATAGGTAGCTCAGTATTACTCATCATAGAGCACACCTTATCACATAGGGTGTAATTGCTCCACCCCGATATACCATCGTGCTATGGTGTATGCGGAGGAGTAATGCTGAGAGAGAATCTCATTCTCCTTTAGAAAAGTCCAGGATTTCCGTGCTCAAGTATTCTCCTCCTCGATCACATCAAAGGACATAATACTTATACCCTTATTGGTTCTCTACTTCTAACTTATATTCTATGAATATCTCAAAAGGTTCGGACTTGTGTTTCAACAGGAACATAGGTCTGAAACTCGAAAGATCATCAGAGAACGTAATGAAGTATAAAGAACCGGTCTTGGCATGTGTAGACTGGGGACCTACATACATCAACATGTATCATCCCAAGGGTTCATTAACTCTTTCTCTGTTTCCAATAAACAGAGCTAGTGTCATTATATCTTTGTGACATGACTGGCAAGTTTCACATGATGTAGATTCAAACTGATTTAAATATGCATCTACATGTAACTTCAGCTAGTCGGGTCACATTGATCTGACCTAGTCTACAATACCTTAAGAAGGATCCGTTCATTTCTGAACTCTTCCTCTTATGTGTGTTCCATATATTAAGAACTGTAGTTTGATTTAGAACATCAACGCTTTTAGATAACGTGCCTGAACCGATCAACTTTTGATATAGGAAATGTTCAAAACATTATCCAACAATACAAAATTATATCCTTTCTTTACTAATAAAGAGACTGATATGATTTTGTATATCAGGTTCGGTATCTAATAACATTCGTTCAGAATCAATGTATTGGTAATACAGGGTGACAGTGACCAACAGACCTGGCTGCAACTCTTGCCCCGTTTTCTGCCTCATGAAACTTATCACCCGTTCTCAGTTCTCTACCTTTCTGTAGCCCTATGTAACAAATTACATATCTGGGATCCTGATCTGGTATCACATACCCAGGACGTAAAGGATACTGAGAAACAGTTCTTTGTAATGAACACACCCGAAGATGATGCATCAGCATGCACTCTCTTCGTTTGGGCGGCACGGGAATTCTGGTATTCCCCAATTTCCTGCTCTGTCTTATAACATTTATAAGTTGGAGCGGGACCAACGTTCCCCAGCTCAGTATAACAAGCGGGTTCGGTCAATAATCCGTTTTATTATCTTGATTAAGGCGTGATATGGTCGCTACCTGGAGAGAGAGAGAAGAAAACACTCAGCGTGCGCTCTGTCATGAATAGATTGGTTATTATTTTATCTAATCAGGATGGCTCCCACTGCTTTTTATCAAATCTTCCTTCAAACCCTAAAAGGAAAGACTAGCCGGGATTAATTACACACTACAAGTTCGCCAATCTTTCAGCCAGGCCAGTGTCGGTACTTTGAGGGAGGTCCCCCGTGCTTTCGCACGAACCTAATTAATGTAAACCTCGTTTTCCCAGAGGCATAACCTCGTTGACACCTTTCTAGACACCTACTTGATCGGCTAATTGTAATATGTAAAACTCTCCCAGGAGTAACTCTTACTCACAGCGGGTATCGGGATCCAACTATCTCATAGAAGGTATGCAATCTCATTGCAAATTTCAACACTTGAAATTCCCGATAATATTTTGCCCCTAGCGTCCTATGACCTTGACGGAGGCCAAACAACCATAGTCCGCTAGTCAAGTTCAACCCGTCATTTCCTGATTGAATTAAACCCACCCGCACGACCCTTGACGGAGGCCAAACAACGCCGTACGAATACCCTAATCCAATCGCATCATATGCAAGCAGATAAGCACTAGTTAGCTACCGTACACTGCGCCTTGACGGAGGCCAAACTACCGCAGCACGAATACTAACTAGTACTTATCTGAAATGACGGAGGGCTACGCAGGTTTTTCATAAAAACCATGAGCGTATAGAACTTGATATCGTTGTAGAATCAAATGAAGTTTTGAAATGGAGTGATTTTGAGGCTTTTCTAGTCTTGCTAAAGGGGTCACTCCCGGTGAAGGGATCGTCGGCCCTTTCCTCGTCGAATGAGGTGCGGGATATATCATATATATCACTGTGCAAAGCAAAAACTTTTAAAAGCAATCAAAAGACAAACCGAGTGTGTAGCATCTGCCAGTTATTGCTAAAGGAGTCACTCCCGGTGAAGGGATCTCGGTCTTTTCCTCATCGAATAAGGTGCAGGATATATCACATATACCGCTGTGCAAAGCAAGAACTGTAGCTACCTGTTTTGTTTTTGAAATTCGATTCTACAACATCTTAGGTTTCTTTTATTTCATTAATCACATTAATGAAGTCCCATCATTTAAGTACCTAAACATCACAGATAAATACGACGTACACTTATGCCACCCGCATTCGCCTCGATGTCCCCTCGTGCACCGTTAGGTTAGGTAACTAACGGCAGAGCAGGGCAGGGCTAGCGCGGGTGTAAAACATAAGTAACGTCTATATAATATATCATATATATTATATACAGTATTTATCACAGAACATCACATGATCACATCACAGATATCGCAGCAGAAGAAACATATGAAATATTGATATACTAGGAGGTCCGTGTTTTCAATACGAGCCAGTATAAAACACGGATTCCACGGTCGTGATGAATAGCCAAACCCACACCCAAGACCCCTACGAGAGCGGCAAGCAACCCTACCAATTCTAGAGTTAGGAGACCCGGACTCGACTCCTCGAGTTGGTCTCCCACTGGACTCCAGAACCCGGTTACTTGTGCTCCTCTCCTTGGGTCTATCCTAGTGCGGAAAAGTAAATAATATACAAACGGTGACAACTTCCGCAACCTGGAAGTGCCCCAATAAAAGAATATTACATACAAGTTTTTACATGAATGAAAATGAAAAACACTCATCTCACATAAAAAACCCCCGGCTATTCAAACACGACGATCCAATATAACATATCCAGCAACACATAACATCACATGTCATCAACGTAAGTAAATATGCCCATCCCAATTGTCGTTGACATATAGCAACGAAACCGGAGATATCACATATTACACTTACGGTCACAGAAAAGAAAGTGTAAAACTACAACAGTTGGAATCCGCAACCTCCATAGACATCGCATGCCTAATCAAATGAATTCCTTAGACATCACATGCCTAACAATTATAAACCCCGCATTTTAGTCCCATTATCGAAAACACTTTTCAATATCAAGTCGGGCAATTCAACAAGATTCCCGACATCCTGATCGAATGCTCGTCGCAAACTTCAGTAGGCGGCCGCACCCCAGATACCGTCGACGAAGTGCACCAAGGCGGAACACCGCTACCGCGAGCACCCGAACGGATGCTTTCGGCGACGGGGTTCTCCTACAGTCACTTGGTCGGGGCTATGGAGTGAGGCTGTCTATTAAGTTTACCCGGCGAGTATCCGCGTACGCTACGTGATTGCGACGGACTTTTGATCACATCAAAATTCCGTGGCAACCGATCAAGTGAGACTAAACTGCTACGTTTATAATATTTATTCCGTTATCTCATAACAATTTGTGAATTCCAATTATTGTATCACATTCCGGATAAATAGAAAATGCTAAACTTTACGATCGAACAATCGAACACCCAAGTTTTCCCGAAACAGGCCAACACATGAAATAAGTCTAACAACATTCAGTTCGTGCCTCAGTACCAACGGTCCAGCCGTAGAAGGGTCAAGCCAACGCCTCACATGTGGCACGCCGTACTGCCCCAAACCCGAAGGTTCAAAGGGCAGTTCAAGACGGTCACATAATCGAGTTAAGGTTTGTTGTCTTCTAGAGGGACCATCGCGTTACTTGCACTACTCAGAACGTCGTTAAACTACGGAAAAATCCAACACTTGGAAATTTCCCGACAGGGGAAAAATTGGGTATTTATATCCGGTCGAACTTTTTAACATATTCTAAAATTTATCCGGAAAGCCACATAGACAAAATTTGATAATCCGATCGAACATTCGAATCCCCAAAACAACTCCAGAAAATTCAACTCTTGAAAAAATATTAAAAATTCCCAGAAAAATCAGCATCTGAAAACATGAATTACTGTGCAGAAAAGGTAGGATGACGTCACCATGTTGCCGCGGAACCGCCGCAGAAGCAAGGCTTCTGCCGCGGTTCCGCCGCCATTTATACTGTTCATGAATAAATTTTTGCGTCGTAATTCTTATATTTCCCTGCTGAATTTTTTAGCAATTTTTAATTTGGAAAAATCCCAGTTTTTGAAAAAAGGACAGAGAGCATGTAAAGGTTTGGGTTTTCGGGTCGTTCGGACTTCAAACTCCGTCTAGACTTCGCCTAAGGCTCTAGCTAGGCTCTGATACCACTGTAGGGTTCCTGGGCACCCCAAGGAGGTCTCACAAGGCATCAACCATGCCAATTTCAAATTTAAACGGTGCCGAGAAACCCTAGAACGGATCGTTGGCTAGATTTCTAGGCGAAACAATAAACTAGTTAACACTTAACTAAGAGATACGGAAATACAACCTTTGTAGATCCGGTTCTCCACCTCCATAGCTCCGCAATGAAGTCTCCTCGCTGTCCATAACAAGTCCCGGGCTCTAGTGTCGGCTTCATCGGAGAATGGACGGGCTAGGTCATCGATGTCCATGCCGAAGATGATCTACGTCGAGGCATCGCTAAATCAAGCTCCGACTTCACCAAGTGATGAAACTTGTGAAGAAAACACACTCTACTACTTGGCAAGAGGTAGAGGATGAAGAAATAGGAAGTGGGTTCACTTTAGAATTGGATTTCTCACTCAATTCCATCAATCACCATTGATGGAGCTTGCTTTCTTCAAGTGAAGAAAGGAAGAAGAAGAAGCTAATTGTTATGATAAGTTTTTATTAGAAAAGAAAATAATAATCATTCTTATTATAAAGGTAATCATGGTAAAGTGTAGAGATTAAACTAGGGTTAGTGGGAATGGTTAGGGTTAAGGATGAGATAAGAATGGTTGACTTGATCAAAGCTTCAAGAAGCTTCAACATGAAACAAAATTAGCCACCATTCTTTTCTCATTTTCTTTTATTCATTTATCAAAATTAAATGGATAATTAAATAAGATAAATGAATAACAAATAATAAACCCTAACCATTTCATTAACCAAGGTTTAATACTTTACACTTAACCAAAAAGCATGTATCATCAAACATGATACAAGCAAGTGCACAAAATCATATCACATATATAATGCGCACATCCGAGTGAGAAAATCCATCTTAAAGTGAACCGATACTAGTTAATGCAAAGTAATATATCAAATATATAATTATGCATTAAATAATTAAATCAACACTTGATTCAATGATCCGGTCATGTCACACACAACCGACTAGTATACAATGTATCGGCTTATCGAATCAATCCTTGATTCGATAACTAGGTTATATCGCATACAACCATTCGACACATTCATCGCGAGAATGGAATACGGTATCACATACACGTATTATTCTCGGTCCCGCACATATCTCATATGCGCTCCTATTTCGTTTCGCTTGAGCCAGGAAACCTCTGTGTAGGACTCTAAAGACTCGTCAATACGCCGGCAGCAGGTGATGATCATATCAAGCACCCACAAGCCGAAAGCGGTCTTCTAAACGTAACGGCCACCCGGGTATTGAGCGATCAGAAGATCGACGAGCAAGCCCGCTCACACTCCAGTGAATCCAACCAGTAACACTACCGTACAGTCCGGTCTGATCGTCTGATATGTCGCATATCTCGCCTAGGGGTGGTAAACGTCAGACCCCAATAGCTCGATAAGTCGTGTCGATATGAGGTCTATAACACTTCGAGAAACTACTGGTAACACTTACCAGTAAATCTCAGCAACCCTGGCCAGGGATTTCCTGTTATAGCCAATCGAACACAGCGCAACATCAACTCCCTATACCGGGAGAGACGAATCCCCTCCTATCGCTCATTGCCTCCATGTGACTCGGGACTGTACCCAAAAACCACCGTTTTGCACGCCCTCTTGGACGTGGTAAGATGGAAATCAAAGCACAGTGGAAACCACACAAGACTCTATGACGATCTCGGGTCTACAGACTAACCTGTACCAGTGTCACCAGAGAACTGCCATCTGACGTGAGGTATAATACCATCTGGGAGTTCTCGGCGAGTCCGTCCAGTGTACCCAGTCTCTACTGAGCACCCGTATATCATCTCTGATGTCAAACACCAATGGATATGGGATCATCCATCGCCCATCTGTATGGGTCGAGAAGGTATATGCTAGTCTACTCTGGTATATCGATGCCCCGTCTCGATACACCCACGACTAGGGACTTTGAAGGATGTACTTATGGACTACCATGTCCCCACTAGTATGATCCGCATCATAGTCCAGGTAGTCAAGTACATATCCTAAGGGCTTTACCAACATGTAACAGAGAGACAATCAGTGTACACGTTAAGGTAAAGTTCAACCAGATAGCATACTATCATGTCGAGCAAGAAAGTCCTCCCTATATATGTCCCAGCATCCACTACAATATACATCCTATGTATAGTAATGGCCTCTAGGGCATACATATAACTAACAAGAGACAGGTGGGTGATGGAGATGAGGATGACGAGGATGATGGCGGGAGGCGACGATGACGAGCGCGAGGCAGGCGAGGGCTCGGCGTGGGTTTGACGATCGCGAGGCGTGAAAAGAAGAAGATGAGGAAGAGAGAGAGATGTATAAGAATAAGGTTTTTCCTTTAAAATTATACATATAAAACACACACACACACACACGCACATATATATAGAGAAAGAATTGTGAGAGAGAGAAAGAGAGAGAGAGCAGGCAGAGAGATAGAGAGAGAGAGAGAGTTGCGAGATGAAAGAGAGAGGGAGAGAGAGATAGAGGGAAGAGAGAGATCGAGAGGAGAGAGAGAGAAGTGAATAGTGAGGAGAGATGAAATTGGCGTTTAGTGAGGGGAGAGAGAAAGAGAAAGGAGAAAGGGAAGAGAGAGAGAAAGGAAAGAAAGAGGAGAGAGAACTGGAGTGTAGGGCCGGCGCAATGAAAAGGAGGCTGGGGATTGGTTAAAAATTAAAAAGATTTTATATTTTAAACTGAAATGATTCGTTCAGTTAGGAGATGTTTAAAGGAAAGATTTAAAATAAAACTTAATAAATTTGAATTTAGGCGGATACAAAAATATTTCAAAATGCGCCCGGGTCGGGTCTAAAAATTTAGATTTAAAATACGAAAATTATATGCAGCTTCCAAATTTTAAAATGAAATATTTGGTAACTAAAATGCATACCCCAAAGAACGGATGCACGTACGTGTGCGTATCCATCCAAACACATCCGTTTTACTGAACGGGACGAGAACAAAATGCACGGATGCTACCACGGGGTTAGGGGTATCATGCAGGTTATGAAATGAAATTTTAATTTATTTTACGTGATCTAAAATGTTATAAGATAAAATGTGCGATGCCAAATAAAAGTTAATATGCAATATACATGAGATGCACGTGTCTATTTAATAGGCTAGGGTAGTCTATAAATATGAATCAAACCGGTTTAAGCAAGCGGGTCGGGTCGAATGCAATGTAAAAGTAAACTACCATTCACACCCAAACAAGATAAATCAATAAAATACCACAGATAATAAATACGGAACAAAAATTGGTATAACTGAACTCGGTTGTTACATCTATATTACAATCGGTCAAGCTGTTCTTGTCACAAAATTTCTCTATAAAAGACCAGGGAGATGCCTCCTACATTTTGGGGATAAAAATCTATAGAGATAAATCCAAGAGAATATTGGAACTTTCACAGTCAAGATACATAGACACCATACTAAAGAGGTTTAGTATAGAAAATTCTAAGCGAACTTAATTTACCCGCTTGTCACGGAATCACCCTTTTCAAAGAGATGTCTTCCAAGACTATTAAGGAAAGGGCTCATATGAGCATTATACCTTATGCTTCTGTTGGATATGTATGGCCTAGAGGCCAGTATTGTATATGTATACATATGGATGCTAGGGATATGTATGTACAGGATAATCTTGCTCAGTTTTATAGTATATTATTTCAGTTTCCTTTATCAGATATGTGTATTTATTTTTATTGATATTTTATCCAGCTTGCATATATTGATAAAAACATGATACGGTAGTATACTATTATGGTTTGTCTTTATCTTAACATGGCATATGTTATACTTGTTATTACATGTTGCGGTTACATGTTGATAAAGCCCGTAGGATCTTTCTTGAGTACCTGCGTTGTGATGGCGATCATACTTGTGGGAGCAGGGTAGTCCATAAGCACATCCTTAAATGGTCCCTAGTCGCGTGAGTATCGAGACTGGGCATTGATACTCCAGAGTAGACTAGTGTATATGTTTCTAGCCCTGTTGGGGATAGTTGGTCCCCCAGCTATTGGTCTGATGCACTTAAGATCATATACAGGTGCTTACTGGGTGTGAGTACACTGGACGGACTCGCCGAGAACTTCCGGATGGTATTATACCTATCGTCAGATGGAAGTTCTTAGGTGACACGTGTACATGTTAGTCTTCGGACCTGTGATCGGCATTTGTCTCGTGTGAGTTCCCACTATGTTTTGATCACTACCTTACCACGGCTCTACTGAGTCGTGCAAATAGGTTTTGGTTGGGTACAGTCCCGAGCCACATGGAAGCAGTGAGCGATTGTTGGGGATTCGTCTCTCCCGGTATTGAGAGTTGATATCGCATAGTGATCGATTGTTCATGACCATAAGACCTTGGCCAAGGCAGTTGGGATTTACTGATAGGTTGATCAGTAGTTTTCCGGATTGTTCCTGAGCCACATCAGCATGACTTATCGGGTTATTAGGGTCTGACGTTTACCCCCCTAGACCTGGTATGCGATACTCTTAGAAGAAGGACCAGACTGTACGGATATTGTCATGGATAGGCTCAGTAGGAGTTCGGACGAGTTTGCTCGTCGGCCTTCCTTTTCGACAGGTACCTGGGTAGCCATTACGTACAGCTAGTGCCGCTGATGTGCTTGTGGTTAAACCCACTGCCAGCGTATTGTTGAGTCTTTAGAGTCCCACACAGAGGGTTTCCCTGCTTCGGGCGAAACGATGTAGAGGCCGTATGGTTTTACGGTAGGGTTCGATCACATACGTACACTTGTGCATGCAGGTTATTCGGGCGGATAATACTAGCGGGCTTTGGTTTAAGCCGGATCCTAGTATTATATTCTTGGATTATTTTGTCTCTTTGTATTTGTATTTTTCGGAATACGAATACGGGTATGTATATACGATGAGGGGCATTCTTGTAATTGTACAAGGTGCTTCTAGAAGAAGACACCTCATTATTTAGATTTACCATTTTTGTTAATGGATTAATGAGGTGGAGAAATGAGGTGTGCATTTTCATTAAATGAAGTATGGCTAGCTTGATGACTCATGGCATGACTCATGGTTTACTATTCTTCCATGGTTGATATTTTGTGGAGATATTTTGGCTTGCATTATTATCTCATTCACTTAGCCATTCTTCATTTTTTGAGCTCACTCTACACTCTCGTCTTCTCCTTGCTCTCTTCTACTAAAACTAACCCTAATTGTCTCATGAGTTAAGAAACCTAGGGTTAGTGAGACAAAGCATTCCATAATCACTCTCTACACACTCTAGTCTACTTAGATTAGCAACCTAAGTATTCTAGTAACCTCAATTAGGAGGTAGGAGCTCTTAGTTGGTGCTCTCGGGTGGATCATCATTGACGCGAGGAGGCCAAAGTTCAAGCACGATCCATACTTCCATCGAGGAGCTTAAGGAGAGGATTAAAAACCCGAAGGACTTGGTTTCTTTAGATATACTTTCTATCATAGTAGATAGAACCCTTACATGCTACTTAGGTTTATGGTAAGATCCAGTTTAGGTTTATTCTAGCGCCAAGTTTCGATTCATAGAAAAAATTTTGTTCCGCATTTGGCCACGGAAGATGGCCGAGGCGCTAGCGTAACCCTTCATGGTATCAGAGCCAGCCCATAAACCCTACACTAGCAAATTTAAACAATATTAAAACAATGAAAACGAAACAACTCCCTAACATTGAAACCAAACTTCAAGTTTCTGTCGATTTTTCAGAGGCTTCAAAATTTTTTTTTAAGCAAGTGCAGAGTTCTCTTTACATAGAGAGATGAACGCTGACCAAAAACGATATGATTCCCACCACTTTGGACCGGCCAAAACATGGTTAAAACTGGCCTCACCGATTTTCTGGAAGGGAATTGGATCGAGTTTTGACCAGTGTTCTTGTCTCTTGAAGTTTGGGTTTCAGGTGTTGTTTATTTTTGCCCAGGTTGGATATACCGTTGTCTTTAAGGTTTGGGGCAATTCAGAGTGTTTCGAATTAGTTATATTTGACACTGTTTAATAGTTTACAGTACATTCACTTTTATCTGCGACCGTGAATGTCATTCGATCGGTAAACTCATCTATCTGCTATCTATCCTTTTAGACGAGTTTGCGAACATGACATTCGTGTTGATGTTTTACGCTTGTGCTGTGATTGTGGTTGGATAGTCGTGGTGGATAGCATGTGGTGCAATGTTAGTGGTACAATTAAAGATTCATTTGTATATTCATATTGCAGGACGAGCGTCCGACATGTGGACTGCCGTTTTTGCCGGGTTATATATTATTTGTTTGGGGCACGATCGGGTTGAGGTCGATATCACCATTTGTACATATTATTTTCATTTTCTGTACTAGGATTACCTCGCGGTGGAGTGCACGAAAAGCCGGGTTCTAGAAGGAAACAACCCCGTATCTCATGGCGTTGAGACGGAAGGGGCTTCATTCTAGAATTGGCGGGCTATTCGCCGCTCTCGTAGGGGGTATATGATGACCCACGGAGGGGCGCCCAAGTTACCGGATCCCGTGAAGTGCTGGGTGACCCATTCACTTTGTTGAAGGGGGTTGCCTCACTTCTGGGATTGGCGGGTAACTTGCCATGCTCGTAGGTGTCTAGGTTTTCATTGCACATGCTATCCACACGACCGGGAACGTCGGGTTTTATTTGCGGCTCATATGAAACCCGGGGCTCCAAGATTATCCACCTTTCTGTTTTGTTGGCTGAGATTCTGTGATGTTGCTTATTATCATGCCTGGGACGAATGTTATATATACTTATATATATATACTAGTAGATGTTGTAGATGTTTGGCACCCATGCTAGTCCAGCCCCCACTCTGTCGTTAGTTAAGTAACCTAACGGGTGATGATGGGGCCCCGTGGCGAATGCAGATGGCATATACATACATCGTATTTTCGTTCATTTCTGGTGTGATAGGATTAAACTGATGGGACCGCATTAATTTTTATTAATGCAAGAAAGTAAACCTAAAAGATGTTGTTGGAACAAATTTCGAAAAACTATAGCTATATTCTTTTGCTTTGCATAGTGGTATTCGATCATGAATATCCAGCACCTCATTCCAGGAGGCATGAGCCGAGATCCCTTCGCAGGGAGTGACCTCTTGAGCAGATGTCTATACTATAGATTACTCGGTTCTTTTCCAAAACCATAAGTTTTCAAAAGCGGAGCCTAAACCAATCCTTTTCAAAACTACTCAGGTTCTTTCAACGATATCAAGTTCATTACGTTAACGGGTTTTTCGCCAAAACCCAGTTGTAGCCCTCCGTCATTTCCTACAAGTAACACTTAGTATTCGTGCTGCGTTTGTTGACTCCGTCAAGGCGTAGTGTACGGTCGCTGAGTAGTGCTAGTTTGTAGCACTAGATGCGATTGGCTAGGACAGTCGTATGACCTTGTTGACTCTGTCAAGGGTTATGCGGGTGGGTTTAATGCAATCCAGATAATGATGGGTTAAACTTGACTAGGACTCTTTGATTTGTTGACTCCGTCAAGGTCATTAGGGTCCTAGGGGTAAAAACCACATCGGGAGTTTTAAATATACAGGAAACTTGCAGATTTAGCATACCTTATGGAGTGTGGTGACTAGAGTGGATTCCATCTAGTGTATCACACAATGATGGTTGGATCCTGATCCCACTGATGAGTAGGATTACTCTCGGGAGATTATCTCACTTAAACAATCAATGCTATAAACCAAATAGGTATCTAGAACGGTGTTAGCGGGGCTACGCCTCTAGGAAAAAGAGGTTATGTAATTAAGAAACTTCACGAAAGTGTTGGAAAACCTCCCTCGAAGTACCGACACCAGTCTGGCCGAATGGTTAAGCAATTATTGTGACGTGCGATTAATCCTAACTAATTCTTCTTTTAAAGTTTGAAGAAGAATTCGAGGAAACAGTTGGAGCCATCATGGTTAGATAAATTAATAACCAATCTAATCTTGCAAGAGCGCACACTAAGTTTTTCTTTTCTCTCTCCCAGGTAGCAATCATTTCACTCCCTAATCAAGATAATAAAATGCATCGCTTGACCGATCCGAATTCTTATTCAGGGCTGGGTTACGTCGGTTCAGCTCTAACTTATGACAACAGTCATAAATATGAGCAAAGGAAAGAGGATTGTTTGAATTTCTTGATGAAACCATCGAAGAAGAAACATACTATTGTGTCTTCTTCAGGTGTTCTTGTTATAGAGAACCGTTTTTCGGTCAGTACTACCTCCCGGGTACTCGATACCGGATCGGGATCTCATATCTGTAATTTATTACGGGGACTGAGAAAAAGTAGGATGGTTGGACCTGGTGATAGGTCCCTCAGAGTAGGGAATGGTGCACAGGTTGATGCTTTTGCCGTCGGTGAATATCACCTAGCATTGCTAAATGGCAATACTATGATTTTGAAAAACTGCTACTATGTACCTTCCATGGTTTGCAACATCATATCAGTTTCTTTACTTGATAAAGATGGATATAAGTTTGTTCTTGATAGAAATATCATGAACATTTACCTTAATCAGGTATTGGTTGCAGAATGTACACTGTGTAATGGTATCTATGTTCTTAATCAAAATATAGTTCTCAGTATATAAAACACACACAAGAGGAAGAGTTCAGATATGAACGAATCCTACTTGTGGCATTGTATACTTGGTCATATCAGAGAGAAAAGACTGAGTAAGTTGCATAAAGATGGATTTTTAGATACGTTTGAGTTTTCATCTTATGAAACTTGTCAATATTGTCTCAAAAGAAAGATGACCAAATCTCCGTTCACCGGACACGGAGAAAGAGCGGCACAGCTCTTGGGACTTATACACAGTGATGTATGTGGTCCAATATCTATACATGCAAGGGGAGGGTTCTCATACTTCATCACGTTCACTGACGATCTCTCTAGGTTCGGATATGTGTATCTCATGAAACACAAATTTGAAGTTTTTGAGAAATTCAAAGAATTCAGAAACGAAGTAGAGAACCAGATTGGCAAAAGTATCAAGATCCTCCGATCTGATAGAGGAGGGGAGTACTTAAGCACGGAATTTCTAGATTACCTAAAAGAGAATGGAATTCTCTCTCAGCTTACTCCTCTGTATATGCCACAACACAACGGTGTATCGGAAAGGAGGAACCGTACCCTATTGGACATGGTTCGCTCCATGATGAATAACACTGAGTTGCCTCTTTCATTTTGGGGATATGCGCTTCAAACACCTGCATACTTACTGTTCATATCAGATTTTTACATTTTTATACTGCCTATTCTTGATCACATTGCATATAGGTAGGTACTCTTGATCTATGTTTGCTAAATAATTGCAGGTTACAGGTTCTCAGCTCTAAGCAGTGAAATTCATGAAAAAGCGCAACAAATGCAGGACTACGGCAACCAACAGATAAATACTGATCTTCGCTCACTATCCGTATGATGCCGCATACCAGTTCAAGGGACAAAATGGCAAATCATTGGTCATTTCATGCACAAAGCACATGGGCAGCACAAGATCCAACATTTCAACGCGGAGCTCAAGAAAATCATGGCAAAAAGTCCACATCATTTCACCTTTTACACTGCTGAAAATCTGAGAGAAAACTGAAGAGCTTTTGAGAAACCAAGTGTACCAAAAAGAAGAGATTAGCAACATGGAGAACCCCAGAAAAGATGAACCCCCAATACCACCGAATGGCAACGGAACCGCGGCCGAGTCAACTCAGTGTTGACTCGGTTTTCGAGGGTAGTTTTGTAATTGTATTTGGGGGTAGATTGTATCCTTAGGGTTTCAGTTTTTTGCCTATAAATAGCCCAGTGCAAAGCCAAGTGAAGGGTGCTTTTTCTTTGTGTTAGATTTTAGGACAAGTGTTTGTAGTTCTTCTTCCTCTTCATCTTTCTCCATTAAAATTGTAGTGAGCTTCATGAGTGATAATGAATAAAAGAAGAGTTTCTTTTTATGTCTTGTAATTGTGTTATTTTACTTGCTTGTAATTTTCATTTCCTAATCTAGTTGTTGTTATTTGTTTGTTTGCTTTCCTTCTTCTTCTCTTTTTCTTTATCTTTACAACCATGATGCTTGAGTATGATCCTTGCCAAAGTGAGGTCTCAAATAGTTAGTTGTGATTTTCTTAACCTCATCTCTTTCTACCTTCTTTCTTGTTTTGTTTTCTTTTTAATGGGTGAGTAGTTTCTCACTTGTTAGGGTAGGATAAGGAATGTTTGAGAGAAGGAAATCTCTCTCACTCTTTTCTTTGCCCAACATCTTGATTTGGACTCCCGTTAATTGAACCACAATCCGCTCCCTACGGCATCCTATCCTACCTGATAGTGGTGATTCCCTAGTTAGACCGGATGTGGTTGAATTAACCGGAGGTTAAGGCTAAGAGCCAAGAACGGACGGAGAAGGACCAAAAGGAAGGAACCAAGCGTTTGAAAGTCTAGCTTATACTCGCAAGTTTCTTCCTAGTCGTGCTAATCCCCGTTGTTGCCGATTACCGTAACACCGATATTAAGAGTGGCAATGAAAGACGTGAGCGATTCCTAAATTAAACTAACCTAATCCTAATCCTAACAAGCTCTCTTTATACATATTTTAGCACATAGTGAAACTAAACAAATTTGGACAAATTGGACTTAACTCGTTAAAGCACATAGAAAAAATTCCCATCTCCCTGCGGACGACCCGTACTCAATTGGCTAGCTACCAAGCGAAACCGTCTTGATTGCGGTAACTAAAACTAAGCACGCAAAAAGCCTAATAATCAAATGGCGCCGTTGCCGGGGAGACGGTAGTTTATTTCTTTGTGTAATTTCGGGTTAATTTGTGAATATATCTATAACCAAAAACAAAAAAAAAATATACTGTAAAAATCATCTTGTTATTTTTGATTCCTTTTTGTGCAAGTGTGCAGAATAGGAAGAAGATCAAGTTCAGTGCCAAAGTCGTGGGGAGTTCGACCCATATCTCACGACTACACCGCGACGGATCAAGTCGGAACCACGGCTTTACTGTAAAATTCTGGAGCACATTCTGTGAGCAAATCAAGATTCAGGGGCTCTAAATAGGAAGAGGAGAACTAACTCAGCACAGGGAACAAATTTGAAGCCTTCAACTTTCTGAACAGCCACGGAACCGCGGTAGAAGCATAAGTTTGACCGCAGAACGTGGTCAAAGGGTGACGTCAGCACCTAAAACTCTCTGTGAGTATTCCATTTCTCTTCTACACTCCTCTGAACTCCACTGAACTATTTTTTCTGCAGCATTCTTTGCACAAACTCTCTCCCCCCTCCAATAAAATTGTTTTTGTGCAGGATTCTTTGCGTCGCCGCCAAATAAACTTTTTGCAAGTGTTTTAGATTTTTGTTTGTTACTGTTTTGCATAAATAATATGGATTTTAAGGGGCTATAACACTAATTCATATTGGGTGGGGATTTCATCACCCTTCATAAGACCCCAAAAATCACTAAAAGCATACGCATTACCCTTGAGCTTAATAAAAAATATGTAGACTCAGCCAACTAAGGACTGTCGTGCTCAATAGGACAGAGGAAGGTTGTTGGCATTCGATCGTTTATCTAAACTTGATTTTATGGTGTCTAGGCTAGACAAGTGAGAAATGTAATTTTAAAAGGCCCGTCTCACGGTGATTCGTGAGCGGAACCCTCTTTTCCTCATTTGTGCTTACCTGGCCACAATTGGCAGTGAAGAGACGATTTGAGGGTTATCTCACAACTTGTCACTTTGGAACAGTTAAGAGCAGTTTAGTGGACTTTGAAGACCATAGCTTTAGGTATGATTGTGTATGTTTTAACTGTGATTGTTTGAAGTTTTTCCATAAGTCCGTACATATTTTTGCTAAACTCTTTCTAAAAAATATATATAAAAAAACAACAAAACAAAAATTCTATAAAAACTTGGCCTTTGTCGCCAGAATTCCATTTCACCCACCATTCATCCGCATTTCTCCATTGACATTTTCTTACCCTCACCTTCTTCGCTTTGACTATACTAAAATCGTTTAGTGTATGTCCGGTTGGACTCGGGACACTAGTGCCCGTCTAGTCCGCGTTACGTTAGTCGCTACCGACTATGCGGTTGACTCCAAAGTCGAAACACCCTCCACATCTTTTTCACCCTTACCTTTGCCGGCCAACTCCAACGTTGACCGAGCTTCTGTTCATACATCCTCATCACCTTCTCCATCACCAAATTCTTCTTCTAAGATATCAGGATTTCCTCCTAACATCCCTTTCCTCCCCTGGGACTGATTCCACCTCATCTGGGTGTGAATAACCCGCAACCACTTCCTGTTGTAGCGCCACAACGAATCGCGCTCCAGGATCGTTTCTATCCTACCCGCTCTGCACTCCCTATCTGTCTTTCACTTCCGCCGACCAATGGGCTTAATTTCGAAATTAAGCCCCACTTCATCAACATATTGCCTAAATTTCACGGGCTGGAATCCGGAGATGCCTACATCTTCATCAACAAATTCCAGAACGTCTGTGCAATGATGAAGACAACCCAACTGTCCGACAATGCTATACGGCTACGAGTCATTCCTTTCACTCTGTGTGATCTTGCTGAGAAGTGGCTGTATAGCACCGCATCGCATTCCATAACCAGTTGGGATGAGTTTGTAAAAGCGTTTCTTAAAAAGTTCTACCCGAATCACAAGACCGTGAGAATCCGAAACGAAATCAAACAATTTTCCCAGCTTCCTACCGAACCTTTTTGGAAGTGCTTTGACCGATACAGAGACCTTCTTGTTCAGTGCCCCCATCACGGTATTGAGAGATGGTGACCTTCTTGTTCAGTGCCCCCATCACGGTATTGAGAGATGGTAACTTTGCCAGACCTTATACTAGGGCCTGAATCCAACAACTAAGCAGTTGTTGGAAACCATTTGTCAAGACCACTTCCGATATAAATTTAACGAGGAAGCTTGGCAATTTTTTGACGATCTTGCGGAACAGACGCTTCAGTAGGAAAGCACACGACCGAACACTTCTTCTTCTTCTACTTCTTCCGGTTTCTCTTGGGCAGGCGTTCATCAACTCGATATCTCAATTGCAATGAAGGCCGAGATGGCAGCAATCACGCGAAAACTGGAAGCAATTGAGAGCAAATTCTCATCTCCTTCTTCTGCCCCTGCTCTTCCCCCTCATACCATCTGCGCTTGTTGTTCTGATCCATCCTATTTGACCGAAGAGTGTCCTTACAACCCATCTTCTCAAGGACAGAATCAGGTCAATGCTGCCTTTTAGCAAAGGCCAAGAAATGATTCATACTCTTCCACTTACAATCCCGGTTGGAGGAACCACCCCAATTTCTCCTGGAATCAGAACTAACATCAATTCCAAGGCCACAACAACTTTCAGAGGCCTCCTCCTCCTCAACAACAAGCTCAGCAACAAACTCAACATTAATATCAGCAGCCTTTCCAACCCCAACCTTTTCAAAATCCGACGAACAACTTTGCACCCAACAATTCTTTTCCTCAAAACAACTTTGTTCCGTCAAACAACGATAAGGTTTCCTCACTAGAACGAAGTCTGGAGGCATTTGTAAAGCAATCAACTCAATCCACCTCCAACATCCAGTCTTCCATTCAGCCTTTAGCGCAACACACTACTGCACATGGTCAAAGCATCAAGACCATCGAAGCCCAGATTGCACAACTGAATGCGGATTTAAGCGAGCGAGAGAAATGGAAGCTTCCATCTCAACCACTCCCAAATCCTGTTCACCCACATAATGTACATGTTTCTCTTGAACAACAGAACCATAATGTGAGTGCCGTGACTACGTTGAGATCTGGAAGGATGTTGCACAACAACGTTGGTACAGATGATGACACCTCGGCCCCTTCGTTTTCTTCTTCGTCTTCTGAGCCTGTTCTCTATTCTTCAAAAGGCTCTTCTTCATTCGCTGCTCCGAACGGACCCACATCTCACTCCATGAAAACTCTAGCTTTGGGATCCATTCCAACTCCACAATCTCCTCCACAAGCATTGGACTCAACCAATTTCAAAAACGTTCCATTTTCAAACCGGTTGAGGTCCAATAAACAAAAGATTCTGGAGTTGTTTAAGCATGTTAATATTAACATTCCCTTTTTAGATGCAGTCCAACAAGTCCCTTCCTACGTGAAAATCTTGAAGGACTTGTGCACTAAAAAGAGGAAATCTCAGGTACCCAAGAAGGTTTTCTCAGCTAGTGCTGTGAGTGATGCTCTTACCCAAGTTTTACCTCAAAAACGGAAGGACCCTGGCTGTCCTACGATTTCAATAACCATTGGGGATAAGAACATCAACCGCGCACTTTTGGATCTTGGTGCCAGTGTTAACCTGCTTCCGTATTTTGTATATGAGCAACTAGGTGTAGGAGAGTTGAAACCCACACACTGTATTCTCCAAATGGCCGACCGATCTATCACCCATCTTAGGGGTGAGCTAGAGGATGTATTAATCAAGGTTGGAGACTTCATATTTCCCGTTGACTTCATTGTTTTAGACATACAACCTGTAGGTAACCCTCGGAATCAAATTCCGGTGATACTCGGTCTTCCATTCCTTGCAACCTCAAATGCTGTGATCAATTGTCGAAATGGTTCGATGAACCTATCTTTTGGAAACATGACAATTGAACTCAACATTTTTAGGTTGGGGAATCAGCCCTCCGAACCTAATGCTCATATACTAGACGTTTGTTCGATCCAGGAGATCACCAAGAGGGCTGTGAATTCGAGGAGTTTTTGTTCTATCACAGCAATCTTGACGCCACTAGTACGTTCCTCTTTGAACCTGTTGCTGTTTCTACTCCCGACAATGATTATGAGTGTTTCACTTTTTCGAACGAACTTGGCCTGTCGCCACCCGAGTTTGAATCTTTTGAAATTCTGGATGCGTTAGCTGAACCATCCAACTCGGTCGCTTACACTAGTTTTGAACCTCTGCTGGAATCTTTTGAGTTCGAGACCTTTTCACCAATCTTGCCTTCAATTGTTTCACCTCCAACGCTCGAACTCAAGACGTTACCGTCTCACTTCAAGTATGCTTACTTAGGTGAGAACGAGACCCTCCCTGTCATCATCTTGGCTTATCTAGCTCCAGAGTAGGAGAAAGCCCTTCTGACGGTCTTGCAATGCAACCGGCAAGCTTTTGGCTGGACAATGGCGGACATCAAGGGGATTAGTCCCCTGATCGTTTAACATCACATTCATATGATGGATGATGCCAAACCAGCCAGGGATTCATAGAGACGACTTAATCCAGTCATGAAGGAGGCTGTGAAAAAAGAGATCGTCAAGTGTCTGGATAGTGGTATCATTTACCCTATCTCTGATAGCCAGTGGGTCAGTCCCATACACGTTGTCCCTAAGAAGTCGGGCATAACGGTCATCACCAACAAGGCGAACGAGTTAATCCCTACCCGCATCCAAACTGGGTGGCGAGTATGCATTGATTATAGAAAACTCAACGCCGCAACGCGGAAGGACCACTTTCCACAACCATTCATTGAGCAAATGCTCGAATGATTGGCTAGATATGAGTACTGCTGCTTTTTGGACGGCTACTCTGGTTACAACCAAATTCCCATCGCCGAGAAAGATCAGGACAAAACCACGTTCACCTGTCCTTTCAGCACGTTTGCATATCGCCTCATGCCCTTTGGGTTATGCAATGCTCCCGCTACCTTACAGCGGTGTATGATGGGAATTTTCTCGGACATGGTGGAGAAATTCTTGGAGATATTCATGGATGATTTCTCCATCTTTGGCGATTCCTTTGACGAGTGCTTGCAACATCTCGACGCTGTCCTTACCTGGTGTAAGGATAAGAACCTCACTTTGAACTGGGAGAAGTGCCACTTCATGGTACGCGAAGGTATTGTCTTAGGACATATCATTTCGCAAAATGGCATTGAGGTGGATAAAGCGAAGATTGAGGTCATTTCCAATCTCCCTCCTCCCAGATGCGTCAGAGACATCCGAGCTTTTCTTGGCCACGCCGGTTTTTATAGACGGTTTATCAAGGACTTTAGCAAGATTGCTAGACCCTTGACTCTTCTGTTAGATAAGGACACCACATTCGATTTCAACTCGAGCTGTGTGACTGCGTTCGAATCACTAAAAAGCTCACTCACTTCTGCTCCTGTTCTTTCTTCTCCTGTCTGGACGTATCCCTTTAAGATTATGTAGGATGCATCTGACTTTGCTATTGGTGCAGTCCTAGGACAGCACATTGATAAAGTCCCGCACGTAATCTACTATGCTAGCCGAACCCTGAACGATGCCCAACTGAATTACAAAACAACCGAGAAGGAATTCTTGGCTGTTGTGTTTGCATTAGAAAAATTCAGGCCTTACTTGATCGGCTCTCCAGTTATTGTCTACACAGACCATTCTGCTCTACGCCATCTTTTTGCGAAGAAGGACGCAAAATCTCGGTTGATACGTTGGATCCTCTTGCTTCAAGAGTTTGACCTTGTCATTAAGGAAAAAAGAGGATGTGAAAACGTATTGGCCGACCATCTTTCATGACTTTCTTCTTCGCCGACGCTTCCACTTCCAATAAATGACATTTTTCCCGATGAACAACTCTTGACAGTATCGTGCGAACCTTGGTTCGCAGATATTGTAAACTATTTGATAACAGGATTACTACCGAACGAATGGTCAAGTCAGGATAGACTTCGATTATTATCCCAAGTAAAACACTTTTACTGGGACGAACCCTATCTGTTCAAGAACTGTCCTGACCAGATTATTCGTCGGTGTGTTCCTGATAATGAGTTCAAGAGTGTGCTGTCATTTCGCCACGATCAAGCGTGCGACGGGTATTTTGGCCCAAGAAAGACAGCCGAGAAGATCTTGCAGTGTGGCTTTTACTGGCCACAACTCTTCAAAGATGGTAATGATTATTGCAAGACTTGCTCCCGGTGCCAACACTTGGGCCGGATATCCAGGAGAAACGAGTTGCCGCTCCAACCAATCTTGGTTGTCGAGATTTTTGATGTTTGGGGAATTGATTTCATGGGGCCGTTTCCCAGCTCTTTTGGGAACCTATATATTCTTCTACCTGTTTATTACATCTCTAAATGGGTCGAGACTGTGCCAAGTCGGACTAACGACAACAAGGTTGTCGTTAGATTCCTTAAGGAAAACATCTTTTCCCGGTTTGGGCACCCCCGCGCGATCATTAGCGACAATGGAACGCATTTCTGTAATAGGACTTTCGAGGCCTTGATGCGGAAGTACTCCATTAATCATAAGCTATCCACGCCCTACAACCCCCAAACTTGTGGGCAAGCCGAAGTGTCTAATCGGAAAATCAAACAGATTTTAGAGAAAACGGTTTCCAAAAACCATAAGGATTGGTCTTTGAAACTCACTGATACCCTTTGGTCATTTCGAACTGCTTATAAGAGTGATCTTGGCATATTTCCTTATCAGCTTGTTTACAGAAAAGCTTGCCACCTTCTAGTGGAAATCGAGCATCGCGCATTTTGGGCGATCAAAGAGCTGAATCTGACCCTTGAAGATGCGTGCAGCCATCGGAAGCTGCAGCTCAACGAAATGAACGAGCTTCAGGATGAGGCTTACGAAAACGCGGTTGTCGTTAAGAGCCGAACGAAGGTGTTTCATGATAAACACCTTACGCGCAAAACTTTCACACCTGGTCAACAGGTACTTCTTTACGACACCTAATTACATTTCCATCCCGGTAAGCTCAGATCTCGTTGGAAATGACCATTTTTTGTGCGGGCTGTATATCCGCACGGTGCGGTGGATTTGGAAAATTCAGAGGACGGTTCACTATTCAAAGTGAATGGACACAGGGTAAAACCATTCCTCACCACAGACCCATCAGAGGAGCTCCTGATATTCCAGGAGCCAGTTTACATTGACTAATCTTCCTCCGCTTACCATCAAACTTCGGTTATCCAGCTATAAACAGTGGAAACACTGTTTCAAATAAGTTTGGAGGTATGTATATACCATTTTTGTTTTCCTGGTGAAATTCCCTCTTGTAAAATAAACAAATAAAAAAAATGAAAATTTTTTAGGGGGGTGTTTTTTGTAAATATTCATAAATAAAATAAAATAAATTTAAATAAAATTCTCTTTTTAATTATTCTTTTTGGGGGGGAGTTTGTATAAATGACCAACAGCCCTATAAATACATCTCGATCCTGCTTCTATCATTTCCCGAGCCCTAATTTTCACCCTCACACAAAACCCTAGCCGCCGCTCTAATTTCCACCGACGATCTCCTCAACGCGCTGCGCAATCGCCGCCGACTGCCCCGTTCCGCCAAGCATCCACCGCTGTTAAGCCTCGCCACACTCTGAAATTTTCAGAGGAGGTTTGATCTTCTAAACTTTTCTCTGTAAATTTCAAAGTTCTGTATTTTGCTATCTGTCATGGCCCCTACTTTGTAATTTGAAAGGGATTTCTCCCACTTATTTGTGCATGACTTGTACGGTAGCTATTTCGGCGACGAGATCCGAAAGCGCGGATGGGATTTTCTATTATTTAACCATCCGAACGCAGTCGCGCTTCCGGATCTTGTTGCGCGTTTTTATGAATGTATGGAGGAAGGGTGTTTAGCACAACACGGGTTCATACGATTATTGTAGGGGGATCGAGAAATAATTATCGATAGGGACTTCATTCATGAAGTCACCTTAATACCACGAATCCCCATTCACGATCAACCCCTTCGATTTGATGACTACCTACCTTTAATGGGAGATGACTGTTCTAGGGAGCCTAGAAAGGGCATTCAGGCTCGCACACTTTATGCGAGTGTTTTAACTGTGTGCCGTTGAGTACAAAACAATATTTTCGGAAGTTCGCACAACACAACATTTTTTACACCATCCCTACACATAGTGCACACTTTAATGACCAGAAACCCAGCTACGACATATGCACTGTGTTGCTACACTCGATTGGCGCCGGCAAGAGAGTTGCCAATTATCTATGACCAATGTTGGTGACACAACTGTGCCGCCATTTTCTTCATGTTGAGGAATTTGAATTTTACATGCATGGTGGGGTTCCCATTCGACCCCTTCTTGAGGGTGTCTCCATATCCTATACACGACTTCATGCATTATGGTCACGCACCGAGCCGGCTGAGGATGTGATGGTCAAAACACCCAGCTTGAGCTCCACAGCAAGCGATGAAGAGCCAACCTCCGTTGCGTAAGCGCGCTTGATATGACGAACCCATAGGGGGTAGAACGAGTGATAAGGATGCTGAGGAACTTTGATCAGCGACTGACGAGTCTGGAACAGGGAATGTCCACCCTATTGGCCAGAGAGGAATGAGCACGATCGAGGGGACGGGGGACAGATAGGGGTGAGGCTAGGACTAGCGATGCCGCGTCTAGGAGACGCCGCAGGGAGCAGTGAGGACACTGCTATCAGTAAGTTTGGGGTTGAGGTTTGATTGTAAATAGTTATCTTTGCATTGCATCTGCACGTTTTTTTTTAATTTTTGTAAATATTTGTTTTTCTTTGTATATTTAATTCCGTATTGCATTTTTCTGCATTGCATCCTTATAAAAAAATATATAAAAAATATTTTAAAAAAAATGAAAAAAATTTAAAAAAAAAATATTTTTTATTTTGAAAATTTCAATATTGGCCATATTTGACTCAAGTTCGACATGACGGTTGACTAGTTAGAAAAAACTAGATCCTAAACTTAGTAAATTAAAAACCCTAAAAATAACCTTCCATGAAGTATAACCGTAGAAAATATACTTCCTTGCAATTTATTTAGAAACAAGCAAATTTTGAGTTCAGTTTTTGGGCTAAGTCGAAATGAGGGAAGAGATTGAAAGCTCTATTTGAAGTGTAAGTCTGAAAAATAATTATGAACCTTAGGTTCAAATTCTGAAAATATATACCCTACAAATTGCACATACACGCACCTTGAAACTTAGGATAGTAGAAGATACCTAGAATTACTCTTGTCTGAAAACCTAGTATGAAAGAAAAAACGACATTTAAAGCTAACCACCAAAAGAGCATCATTGAAAATATATCCGGTCTTGAAATAAAATAAAAGAATAAAATACAAGACCTGGAGACTGGTATTGACGCTTTAAGCTCACACATTCAGTAATCGGATGTTAGTGCCTCAAGAAGCATTAATAGTGGCATGAAAGGTGTATGAGCAAAACCGTCTATCATTAATGAAAAGAAGTAGTACTAGGTATTAAGGCAAGGATATCATTTCTTGAATTGAATTTCCAAGTGTAGGGGTGATAATTACACACATGTAGGGGTATATGATTGGAGTTTGGAGGAGAGCTAGGAATGAAAAATAGGGCTTATATCTTCAGTAGAGATGATAAAAATTCTGGATTTGAGGTGGTGTTTTAGAAGGAAAAATCAAGAGATGCTGAAAGCTTTATAAACTGGCAAAATGTATATGATCTTAAGTTAAATGAAAAGCAAGTGTGAAAAATACGGCTTGATGATATCTAAGTTGAAGATGATAGAGTTTCTTGCTAGAATGCTGAACTGTAGAATTAGAGTCGACGGCCAATTTGATCAGATTTTGTGGGTAGTATCCGCTGAAAACCCTCAGGAGACAACACTCCTCCTACTAGGGACACCTAGAGGTTTAACGGCTTGTTTCACGAGTTCAGTGCAATCGCGTTCCCTACGAAAGTGAGGTTAGGACTTTTTGTGAATAAATTGGTTTTGCTCGGGATGAGCAAAAGATAAGTTTGGGGGTATTTGTTCATATCAGATTTTTGCATTTTTATACCGCCCATTCTTGATCACATTGCATATAGGTAGGTATTCTTGATCCGTATTTGCTAAATAATTGCAGGTTACAGGTTCTCAGCTCTAAGTAGTGAAATTCATGAAAAAGCGCAACAAATGCAAGACTACGACCAACAACAGATAAATACTGATCTCCGCTCATTATCCATATGATGCTGCATACCAGTTCAAGGGACAAAATGGCAAATCATTGGTCATTTCATGCACAAAGCACAAGGGCAACACAAGATCCAACATTTCAACGTGGAGCTCAAGAAAATCATAGCAAAAAGTCCACATCATTTCACCTTTTACACTGCTGAAAATCTAGGAGAAAACTGAAGAGCTTTTGAGAAACCAAGTGTACCAAACAGAAGAGATTAGCAACATGGAGAACCCCAGAAAAGATGAGCCCCCAATACTACCGAATGGCCATGGAACCGCGACCGATATGGCACTTCTGCCGCGGATCCGCGGCCGAGTCAACTCAGTGTTGACTCAGTTTTTGAGGGTAGTTTTGTAATTGTATTTGGGGGTAGATTGTATCCTTAGGGTTTCGGTTTTCTGCCTATAAATAGCCCAGTGCAAAGCCAAGTGAAGGGTGTTTTTTTTTTTGTGTTATATTTTAGGACAAGTGTTTGTAGTTCTTCTTCCTCTTCATCTTTCTCCATTAAAATTGTAGTGAGCTTCATGAGTGATAATGAATAAAAGAAGAGTATCTTTTTATGCTTTGTAATTGTGTTATTTTACTTGCTTGTAATTTTCATTTGCTAATCTAGTTGTTGTTATTGTTTGTTTGCTTTCCTTCTTCTTCTCTTTTTCTTTATCTTTACAACCATGATGCTTGAGTATGATCCTTGCCAAAATGAGGTTTCAAATAGCTAGTTGTGATTTTCTTAACCTCATCTCTTTCTACCTTCCTTCTTGTTTTGTTTTCTTTTTAATGGGTGAGTAGTTTCTCACTTGTTAGGGTAGGATAAGAAAAGTTTGAGAGAAGGAAATCTCTCTCACTCTTTTCTTTGCCCAACATCTTGATTCAGACTCCCGTTAATTGAACTACAATCCGCTCCCTACGGCACCCTATCCTACATGATAGCGGTGATTCCCTAATTAGACCGGTTGTGGTTGAATTAACTGGAGGTTAAGACTAAGAGCCAAGAACGGACGGACAAGGACCAAAAGGAAGGAACTAAGCGTTGGAAAGACTAGTTTATACTCGCAAGTTTCTTCCTAGTCGTGCTAATCCCCGTTGTTGCCGATTACCATAACACCGATATTAAGAGTGGTAATGAAAGAAGTGAGCGATTCCTAACTCAAACTAACCTAATCCTAACCCTAAAAAGCTCTCTTTATACATATTTTAGCACATAGTGAAATTAAACAAACCTGGACAAATTGGACTTAACTCGTTAAAGCACATAGAAAAAGATTCCCATCTCTCTGCGGATGACCCGTACTCGACCGGCTAGCTACCAAGCGAAACCGTCTTGATTGCAGTAATTAAAACTAAGCATGCAAAAAGCCTAACAATCACTTACTGAACTACGTTCCATCCAAGTCTGTGCCTAAGACTCCATATGAAGTATATAGTGGACAAAATCCATATCTTAAGCGATTTAAGATATGGGGTTTTCAGGCCTATATGAAAACACCGAAACTGGACAAACTAGAGGCACGGTCAGTTCTATGTAAATTTGTGGGATATCCTAAGGATTCATTGGGATATCTGTTCTACCACACTGAACAACAGAAGGTGTTTGTATCTCGCCATGCTACCTTTTTAGAAAGGGAGTTTCTTGCAAAAGAAAGGAGTACGGTAGAACTGGGAGAAATCCATGAACCACAAAATGTAACTGAAGATTTGGAGGAACCTCAAGGTTCAATAACCCCAGATGAACCTCAGCCACTCCGCAAATCTGGTAGGATTTCTCATCCACCCGAGAGATTCTATGGTTTTCTCATAGACAGGGATCGAGAGGATTGCATCTTGGAAGAAGATGACCTTACCAGTTTCAGGCAGGCCATTATCAGTAGGGACTCTGATAAGTGGATGGATGCTATACGATCCGAAATGGAGTCCATGTACACCAATAAAGTGTGGACTTTGGATATTGCTCCACCTGGGGTAAAACCCGTTGGATGCAAATGGATCTACAAAAGGAAACTTGGTGTAGATGGACAGGTGGAAACCTATAAGGCTAGACTCATTGCAAAAGGTTTCCGTCAAAGACCAGGTGTGGACTATGACGAAACATTTTCTCTAATGGCTATGCTCAAATCCATTCAGATCCTACTTGCCATTGCTGCCTTCCATGACTATGAGATCTGGCAGATGGACGTAAAAACGGTTTTTCTGAACTGAAGATTAGAAGAGTGCATTTATATGGATCAGCCGGAAGGTTTCGTAGACAGTGGGAGCAGTGGGAAGGTGTGCAAGTTGCTTAAATCCGTTTATGGATTGAAGCAGGCATCGCTGAGCTAGAACATCTGTTTTGATAAAACAATCAAAGAATTTGACTTCATCAAGAACGAAGATGAGCTATGTATTTATAAGAAGATTGTAGGCCGAACTGTCATGTTCCTAGTATTGTACGTGGACGACATTCTTTTGATAGGAAATGGCATTCTTATGCTATAATCGGTCAAGCTATTCTTATCACAAAGGTTCTCTATGAAGGACCTGGGTGATGCCTCGTACATTCTGGGGATTAAAATCTACAGAGATAGATCTATGAGATTATTGGGACTTTCACAGTCCAGGTACATAGACACCGTACTAAAGAGATTTAGTATGGAAGATTCCAAGCACGGTAACATACCCACATTGCACGGAATCACCCTCTTCAAGGAGATGTCTCCCAAGACTGACTAGGAAAGGTTCGCATGAGCACTATACTGTACGCTTTGGTGGTAGGATCTATAATGTATACGATGCTGTGTACAAGACCAGATGTAGCTTACGTGCTAAGCGTGGTAAGCCGGTATCAGTCAGACCCAGGTGAGAACCACTGGACAGCAGTGAAGAACATTCTCAAGTACCTGAGAAGGACTAAGGAGATGTTCCTGGTTTACGGTAATGGAGACCTCAGGGTCGAGTCCTTTACCGATTCAAGCTTCCACAGTGATAAGGATGACATCAAGCCTGTCTTGGGTTTTGAGTTTTCCCTCAACGGAGGGGTGTTGTGTTGGAGGAGTTCCAAACAGGACACCGTCGCAGACTCGACGATGGAGGCTGAATATATTGCTGCAAGCGATGCCACAAAAGAAGCGGTCTGGATGAAGAAGTTCATAGCTGAACTTCAGGTAGTTTCGTTCATTGTTAGTCCGATACCTGTGTATTGTGATAACAATGGGGATATAGCTTTAGCGAAGGAACCACGGTCCCATCAGAAATCCAGACACATCTTAAGGCGGCATCACCTGATCAGGGAGATTGTAGATTGCCAGGAGATCGAGGTCCGAAGAGTGGATACAAAAGAAAACATGGTGGATCCATTTACAAAGGCTCTCCCTCAAACGCAGTTCGAGCGACTTTTTAAGATGTTGGGTATGTGGTACGCCAGCAGCTGGCCTTAGTGCAGACGTTGGGTATTCGATACACCAATTACTGGCCTTTAGTGCAAGTGTGAGATTGTTGGATATGTATGCCCTAGAGGCTAGTATTGTATATGTATATATATGGATGCTAAGGATATATATGTATGCCATGATCCGAAATTTGGTACGTGACGGCCCTTAAACCACGTAACGTCTACAGGCGTAATGCAATTCAAGTAAGCCGAAAACCCGGCAATCTAAACCAACAAAAGTAGTACGTGATAAGAACATTGTTTAAAGCTTTTGGGAATATCAAGTAAAAATCCTTTAAAGTCCAAATTTACTTTCTTAAAAATTTTGGCAGTACCTCCTTTGTAAAAACTAGCCCCAAAAAGGGTACAACAAAGGATATAAGTAAAGCATCCCTAACGGGAGCAAATCCACGCCCAAAGGAGGAAACAACCACCACAACAGATATACGACGTCGTAGCGAAGAAAATGGATGATATAAAGTGACAACATCATAAAAGACATCCAAAGTCACAAAATAATATACAATATCATCCTCACAACTCGTCTCTAAGTCAATACATGAAGTCGTAGATGGAGAGTACTAGATACAACGAATATACAAATGAGCATTATCTGATAACCGCAAAACCAACCTATAGTAAAACTGCACACAGTCAGCCGTAGCGGTATCCGCTGCAAAAGAGGATATGATAAGAAGAAGCCCTGCCGCTACCACTCTGAAGGACACCTGGAAAACACTGTGGCACAACGGGGGGTGAGTTGCCAACTTATGAATAGTAAATAACATATGCAGGTAGTCGCAGGTATGCACGTACTGCGATAATCTATCGCATTGAACAGATAGTAATATGGCAATATGTATATGCAACAATCATGAAAGGTATTCTATCAGGTACTGCTAAAACATGAAGCAATGCAGATCAAATAAATGCTGAGTATGAGATAAAACATTTCATCGATACAGAAATCCTCATCGTGGAGAAACTAGTGTCCATTAATGACACTCCGAATCCCAATACCTCAGGCACCGCATGCTCAGATCGGCCCTCATAACCTGTAAGTCTCATGGAACCTGAGTGTCCAACATCGACACCCGAAAAATCATGAAAACTAGTGTCCAGCATCGACACATAAATCCTCATATAATAGGCTCCGTCTGCGGTATCGGCCCGTGGACTCCGGCAGAATGGGTCGGCCTAAATCCATCTCATGACTCCGGTCGGTATCCTCCAGATAACCGCCGAGTCCAAATACTGTCACCGGTAGGCAGTGCACCTCCCCTGCCAGGCTCATTGGCTAATCCATCGACATACCTTTCTTACCCCGGGGTACCATACCGGGTCCACCATGTACCCGCAAACGGCCATTCCACTCCTCGCATCGGGTTTCTAACACAAGTCTCAGAACCGATAAATCTCATAGTGGACGCATCGAAATATCATATCAAGAGAAACCGAGTTTTTCAAACAATACATAGTCATGAACTACCACGGTCCTCAAATCCAGAAAATATCAAGTAAAGAATAAGAATACTTGCATAGATCATTATGATGATATATATTATATATATGTACATATATAACAGCGTCCCATACCACTGATATATATACATATATAACAACGTCCCATACCACTGATATATATCATCAGGAGTAAAACATCATATGAAATCCATATCTCAATGCGTAAATCCATGAAATATAATATATGCAACATAAAACAGTAATAAGAGCATATAAAGGAAAACCGCTATTTAAATGCAACAAGTTATTAAATATATCATGCGGTTCCTAATTTCTCCAAAATCCAACGCAACATCATACAAGGGTGAACATGTAGCTATAGCAAGGTATATGTGTGTACATGTAAGTATGTATGCAAGATATACATGTAGCTATATCCCATATATGTATATACCTGTCAATAATGATGTAATACCCTCTAGGTATAGGTGTAGCTGTAGCAAGGTATGTGTATATACATGTCAATAATGATGCAATACCCTCTAGGTATAGGTGAAGCTATGTCCAGGTATGTGTATATACATGTCAATAATGATGTAATACCCTCTAGGTATAAGTGTAACTATATCAAGATGTGTGTTTATACCTGTCAATAATGATGTAATACCCTCTAGGTATATGTGTAATCATATAGGCATAGCAAGGCATATGTGTAAGCATGTAGGTATACAGGTATGCTATATCTCATATGCACAATGGAAATCAGAATCTATATTTTCAATGTCCCTAACCGATAAAATATCACGTATGTATAGGTTGTGCGTGTCATGGCAATTATCGACGGAGTGTGTGTAGCATACAATTAGTGCTCGTGAAATATAAACCGTCAATAATAGTGTTGTGTCTCATTAATACTATGTCCATATGCAATAGGAAAATGAGGTATGCAACAATGGTACACATGCACAATTAAGTAATGATATGCAATGTAGTTCATGCACAATCTATATATGTGCAATATACTTAATATCAAGAATCATATCATTTAATCTAGCCCAGGCGCATAACGCCATGCGGGCGATTCGTCTGTAGATGTTAAATCTACTCACCGATGATCTCGAGCTAAGTAAATCCGACCACTTGCTTCCCTTTCTTCGCCGCGTTCGAAGTCCCTGCTCGTGATCCTAAAATTTCACAAACACAACACATAAGACTAAATATCCTGAGCCGACACAAAGACAACGAAACACAAGGATAACGTCCATAAGATATACACACTGTGCACTCAGTGCATAAAACGCGTACGATATCGGCACAACCTCAGCTAGGAACGCAAAACGACACAACCACCAAGCCTAGACCCTGATCGTACCGATCGCGCATTAACAACACAATATATATCGTGGAATCTAATATATATATAACATCGCAACGTCAATAGAAACCCACGTCTAATTTATCCGAAAACCTAGTAAGCACTTTTAATTATTTTAGCTCAAGTCTAAAAGTTTAACCAAATCTAGCGATCACAATCATCACATAATAGCTTATTTAAACCACACAAACCTTTACTACAATTTTAATCTCACCCATAAAAGATTTAGTAAAATATTAGTTTGCACTTAAGCTTAATTAGACAATTAGGAAAATAACAAATAATATTCTCACAACTAGGTTAAGTTTTCCAAGTCTACACTTCTCACTTAACCATTACAATAATCAAAACTCTAACTTGATCTTCAGAACCCTTACTAGAAATTCTAAAACATGCTAATTAGAGCTTTATTTAAACATCTAATAAGCTAGCTTAAAGTATAAAAACAATAACTAAAGCTTAGGATTAGGATTTTATACCTCCACCAGATTCACAAACTAGAAACTAAACTCCAAAATTAGCCCCCAAATTGATAACTTCCATGAAGATCCAAGCTTGTTTAGGCTTAAGGAAAACAGGTAGGGATTTATATTTGAGTTTGTGGGATTATTTGATAATTTTTGATGAATTTTAGAAGCTTTAAATAGTGGAAATGGGGTGAGAAAATGTTTAGGGCAGCAAGGGCGGGAGGGGGTCGGCCACACAAGGAAAAGAGTGGAAAAATCTAGAATGAAACACCATTAAAGCTTAATAATACACCTCCTCATGCCACCTCTTAATTCATTTCATTTCTAATTAAAGTTTTCTTTTAATTCCCACAAATATCTAGATATTTCTTCAAGATATTTTGTAAGGATGGATTAATGCTTAATCTTGTGATTAAGTTAGCATAGATTCACTTTAGCATAATTTACCCAAACCAAATAGTAATTACCACTAATTAAGTGCATAATTAAAAGCTTATAATAATATTTTAATTAAGGAAAAATATTAAAGTAAACCAAAATTTTCAAGTGACCACTAAAAACCGCAAACTAGCAATTTCCCAATTAAACTAGGTGCAGTTAAGTCTAAACTGAAAAATGATCACTTCAGGGTTTTTACGGAAAACACAGCTTATTTTACCTATTAACGGAAAATTTGCCTAAATGATTTCTAAAACGTTACAATCTTCCCCCTTAAAGAAATTCGGTCCCCGAATTTAAAATTCTTACTATGCATACCTTTAAAAAGATGAGTGCAAATCATCCACATCTCGCTCGCAGCCTCCCAGTGATCTCCTCACTAGACGGACTACGCCAAAGAACCTTCACAGATAGCAAGACCTTTGACCAAAATTCCTCCACCTGCCGATCCACTCTAACTATCGGCTGCTGGTGAACGAAAGATCGTGTCCAAAAGAATGGTTTGGTGCTGAATCATGTGAGAAGGGTAATGATGGTAATTGCGAAGTATCGATACAAGGAATGCGGGATGAATACTCAAAAATCTAGACGGAAGTGCCAATGATAGGCAATGGCACTAACTCGCTCGAGGATCTCAAAAGGACCTACAATTTAGGACTAAGCTTTCCCAAAACTTAACACGCCATTCATCGGAAAAATCCGTAGGAATACATGATCTCCCACTGCGAACTCAAGTCTGCGACTACGACGGTCGGCATAAGACTTCTGTCTGCACTGGGCTGCTCTCTTCCTGTCCCGAATCAACTGGATCTTCTTCGAAGTCTCTGGACAAGCTGGGGTCCAAAAATCCTACTCTCGCGGAGTCGGTAAAACAGACTGGCGATCGACACAACCTACCACACAAGGCCTAAAAGTTGCCACTTGAAATGTATCCTGATAACTGTTATCGTAGGAGAACTCCATCAATGGCAAGTGATGATCCCACAGCCAATAAACATCTACTACGTATGCATAAGCATATCCTCCAGAGTCTGTAAAGTCCGCTCTGTTTGCCCATCGGCCTGCGGATGGAAAGCGGAGCTAAAGCTCAACCAGTACCCAAGGCCTCCTGAAGCTTCTGCCAACGACGGCTAGCGAACTGAATGCCTCTATTGGATACAACGCATGAAGGAATTCCGTGCAAATGCACAAACCTATCGAAAAACAACTGAGCATACTGAGCATAACCGGACAACAATCACCCAAATTGAGTCATACCCTGTCTAGACCTGGGTAGATACCACAACGAAATTCATGGAGATCTGCTCCCATTCCCACTCTGGAATGGTTAAAGATTGCAACTATCCTGCCGGTCTCAAATGCTCAACCTTACCTCGCCAACAAGTTAGGCACTTCAAAACGAAATCTGAAACATCACCCTTCATCCCTGCCTACCCGTAACTATCTCTCAAGTCACGTTACATCTTGGTGGAACATGGGTGAACACTGAAAGCTGACTGATGTGCCTGCTCTCGGATCTCGCGTCTCTACCCATTAGTATCTGGTATACACAAGCGAGTCCCACAACGTAGAACACTCTGGTCATCAATCAAGAACTCCGAATCTCTACCCTGCTGAACATGCTCAAGAATCTCAGACAAACGAGTATCGGCGGGCTGTGCCTCACGAAAACGATTAATTTGAAGTGGACGAGCTCGGACATGAGCAAGCTGTCCCCTAGTAGAGGTGAACTTAAGCTGTACTCAACGGTCGCTCAAGAACCGCGAATCTGCAAAAGACTGTCTCTGAACTGCGCTTAATTGGAATAAGCTACCCCCGGGCCTACGACTCAAAGCATTAGCTACCACAATCGTCTTGCTACGGGTAATAAAGGATCTCACAAATCACAATCCTTCACAAGCTCCATCCAACGGCGCTGTCTCAAACTCAGATCCCGTTGCAGGAAGATTAAGCTCTGGTGGTCTGTAAAAATTTGACATGACTCTCCGTACAAGTAGTGTCTCCAAATCTTCAGCGCAAGACCACCGCGGCCATCTCAAGATCATGAGTGGGATAATTCTGCTCATGCTCCTTCAACTGCCGGGAAGCATAAGCGATAATTCTATCATGTTGCATCAAAACACAATCGAGCTCCACTCGCGAAACATCACAGTAAACGACAAAGTCGCCCGATCCAGAAAGCAAAGATAGAACTGGTACAGTCGTCAACCGAGTCTTCAACCGCTGAAAACTTAGCTCGCATGCCTCAGTCTAAGAAAGAAACTCTCTTCCTGGTCAGTCCAGTCAACGGTGCAGCGATACACAAGAAATCCTGCACGAAACGGCGATAAAAACCGGCTAATCCCAAAAAGCTGCGGACCTTTGTCACTGATATGGTCTGGGCCAAAGCTGTACGGCCTCGATCTCCCTCAGGTCCATACGAATACCGTCTCCCGTAACTACATGACCTAGGAAGTCAACACTATCAAGCCTGAAGGAACACTTCAAGAATTTAGCAAACAACTGGTACTCTCTCAACGTCTGCAAAGAAATTCTCAAGTGCTGTTCATGTTCCTTATGACTCTTGGAATAGACCAGAATGTCATCAATAACACAATAATACACTGGTCGAGGAACTGCCTGAAAAAATCAGGTTCATCACATCCATGAATGCTGCTAGGGCATTGGTGAGTCCAACGACACCACCAAAAACTCATAAAGCCCGTAGCGCACACAAAAGCAGTATTCAGAATGTCATTACTCCGAACCCGCAACTAATGATGACCTGATCCCAAAACAAACTTAGAAAAATATCTCGCACGCTGGAGCTGATCAAAGAAATCGTTAATGCGAAATAAAGAATACCTATCCCGCACCGTAACTCGGTTCAATTGACGATCAATCAATACATAACCTCAAACTGCCGTCCTTCTTCTTGATGAACAGAATAGGAGCTCCCCAAAGCGAAACACTTGGACGTACAAGTTCCCTATCTAGTAACTCTGCAGCTGATCCTTAAGCTCCCTAAGCTCAGCCGGCTCATCTGGAACAACGTTGGAAAACTCTCGTACGATAGGAACTTGGTCCAATAAATCTACTGTGGCTCCGGTATCACGAATGAAAGCCAAGAATTCTCGACATCTTCTCCTCAAAAGCCGACTAGCGTAAAAGGCTAAAATCAAGCTGTGAGGGGCGGCACCACAGCCCCCCTGCACAACAAGAACTGACTCGCCGGGAAAACAAAACCTGACTGTTTTCTCGCGGCAGTCCACAGATGCATATCACGTAGCTAACCAGTCCGTGCCCAGGAGAACGTCAAAGTCCAACATATCTAGAAGGATCAAATCGACGGACGAATCTCTATCTCCTATCCGATTGGCACATGACTGAAATACGTGTCGCGCAACAAAAGAATCGCTAACAGGAGTAAACACAACAAACGGCTGATCTAGCATACACGAATCTCTGCCCAACCACGGCACGAAGTGTGTAGAACAAACGAGTGCATAGATCCCGAATTAAACAAAACATGCGCATTAGAAGATCATGCCAAAAGATTACCAGAAAACTCTGCATTGGACGCCTGCGCGTCCCGATGAGTAAAAGCAAACGCTCGTGCCTGACCTCTACCTGCAACTGGCTATCCTCTTCCTTCGCCATCTTGTACACTCTGAACAAACTCTCCACGACCATGACCTCTCTGCACATAAGTCTGACGCGGATCAACAACAGGCACAAAAAGGAGACTCTACCTGAGGTGAAGGTGATAAGGTATCATATGGTACTCCTGCCCTCCTATGGCGTACCAAGGTACAATTTCTGACGAGGTGATGGAAACTCCCGTCCCGGAAACATTCATACGATGGCTGCTGACCCTCCTGGGGATAAGAGCTAAACAACTGTCCTCATCCCAAGCCTCTGCTACTCTTGCGAACTGAACGAAATCTGTCACGACGTCTAAGCATCTGTCTCTGGGCTGATACACCTGTACAAGCCCTCCTCGGTTCTGGAACTTCTATAGTCTCGGGAAGACGTGCCTCATCTAGTAGGGCTGCGTCCACTGCTGCTGTATACGTAACACAATGCTTTGGGCTGATAGCAAGGAACAACTGGGTAACAGGGGTGGCAACCTTCTGTCGCTGCGCTCGAATGATCTCAACCAACGATCCCATCATCTGGCGCAAATCCTGCATATCCGTCTCTAGCCTAGCGATAAGATCTATCGAAGGCGTATCAATCTGCTCCTGTACAACGAGCATACCGTCCTGGTCAGTCCTCGTCCCAAACGAGTCAACTTTGTCCTCGGCTCTCGCTGCCTCTCTCTGAGCCCTCATAGTCATCGGCGGCATAAAGGCTAGAAATGGAAATAGGATTCAATATGAACACAGAAATCGAATCACAGGGATATATATCATCATGGAAGGAATTTCAAGTAATAAGTACTAAGGTCACTTAGGCGGAGTACCGTGTCGTAAGTATGCCGCGGACATACACACGCTACGTCACTCTGCTTAAGTTACCTACTCCATTATACCAAGGTCATTCTACACTCCAAAAGGTAAAACCTAGCGCTCTGATACCAACTTTGTCATGACTCGAAATTTGGCACGTGACGGCCCTTAAACCATGTAAAGCCTACAGGCGTAACGCAATTCAAGTAAGCCGAAAACCCAGCAATCTAAACCATCAAAAGTAGTAAGTGATAAGAACATTGTTTAAAACTTTTGGGAATATCAAGTAAAAATCCTTTAAAGTCCAAATTTACCTTCTTAAAAATTTTGGCAGCACCTCCTTTGTAAATACTAGCCCCAAAAAAGGTACAACAAAGGATATAAGTAAAGCATCCCCAACGGGAGCAAATCCACGCCCAAAGACGGAAACAACCACCACAACGGATATACGATGCCGTAGCGAAGAAAATGGACGATATAAAGTGACAACAGCATAAAAGACATCCAAAGTCACAAAATAATATACAATATCGTCCTCACAACTCGTCTCTAAGTCAATACATGAAGTAGTAGATGGAGAGTACTAGATACAATGAATATACAAATGAGCATCATCGGATAACCGCAAAACCAACCTATAGCAAAACTGCACACAGTCAACCGTAGCGGTATCCGCTGCAAAAGATGATACGATAAGAAGAAGCCCTGCCGTTATCACTCTAAGGAACACCTGCAAAACACTGTGGCACAACGGGAGGTGAGTTGCCAACTCGTGAATAGTAAATAACATATGCAGGTAATCGCAGATATGCACGTACTGCGATAATCTATCACATGCAACAGATAGTAATATGGCAATATATATATGCAACATTCGTGAAAGGTACTCTATTAGGTACTACTAAAACATGAAGCAATGCATATCAAATAAATGCTGAGTATGGGATAAAACATATCATCGACACAGAAATCCTCATCGTGGAGAAACTAGTGTCCATCAACGACACTCCAAATCTCAATACTTAGGAACCACATCCTCAGATCAGCCCTCATATCCTGTAAGTCTCATGGAACCTGAGTGTCCAACATCGACACCCGAATATATCATGAAAACTAGTGTCCAGTATCGACATATAAATCCTCATATAATAGGCTCCATCTGCAGGATCGACCCGCGGGATCTGTTAGAACGGGTCGGCCTAAATCCATCTCATGACTCTGGTCGGTATCCTCCAGATAACCGCCGAGTCCAAATACTGTCACCGGTAGGCAGTGCACCTCCCCTGTCAGGCTCATCGGCTAATCCATCGACATACCTTTCTTGTCCCGGGTACCATACCGGGTCCACCGTGTACCCGCAAACGGCCACTCCACTCTTCATATCGGGTTTCTAACACAAGTCTCAGAACCGAGAAATCTCATGGTGGACGCATCGAAATATCATATCAAGAGAAACCGGTTTTTCAAACAATGTATAGTTTCATGAACTACCACGGTCCTCAAATCCAGAAAATATCAAGTAAAGAATAAGAATACTTGCATAAATGATGATATATATTATATATATGTACATATATAACAGCGTCCCATACCACTGATATATATATATATACATATATAACAACGTCCCATACCACTGATATATATCATCAGGAGTAAAACATCATATGAAATCCATATCTCAGTGCGTAAATCCATGAAACATAATATATGTAACATAAAAAAGTAATAAGAGCATATAAAGGAAAACCGATATTTAAATGCAACAAGTTATTAAATATATCATGCGGTTCCTAATTTCTCCAAAATCCAACGCAACATCATATAAGAGTGAACATGTAGCTATAACAAGGTATATGTGTATACATGTAAGTATGTATGCAAGATGTACATGTAGATATATCCCATATGTGTATATACCTGTCAATAATGATGTAATACCCTCTAGGTATAGGTGTATAGCTGTAGCAAGGTATGTGTATATACATGTCAATAATGATGCAATACCCTCTAGGTATAGGTGAAGCTATGTCCAGGTATGTGTATATACATGTCAATAATGATGTAATACTCTCTAGGTATATGTGTAACTATATCAAGGTGTGTGTCTATACCTATCAATAATGATGTAATACCCTCTAGGTATATGTGTAATCATGTAGGCATAGTAAGGCATATGTGTAAGCATGTAGGTATACATGTATGCTATATCTCATATGCATAATGGAAATCAGAATCCATATTTTCAATGTCCCTAACCGATAAAATATCACGTATGTATAGGTTGTGCGTGTCATGACAATTATCGACGGAGTGTGTGTAGCATGCAATTAGTGCTTGTAAAACATGAACCGTCAATAATAGTGTTGTGTCTCATTAATACTATGTCCATATGCAATAGGAGAATGAGGTATGCAACAATGGTACACATGCACAATCAAGTAATGATATGCAATGTAGTTCATGCACAATCTCTATATGTGCAATATACTTAATATCAAGAATCATATCATTTAATCTAGCCCTGACGCATAACTCCATGCAGGCAATTCCCCTGTAGATATTAAATCTACTCACCGATGACATCGAGCTAAGTAAATCTGACCACCTGCTTCCCTTTCTTCGCAGCGTCCGAAGTCCCTGCTCGCGATCCTAAAATTTCACAAACACAACACATAAGACTAAATATCCTGCGCCGACACAAAGACAACGAAACGCAAGGATAAGCTCCACAAGATATACACACTGTGCACTCAGTGCACAAAACGCGTACGATATCGGCACAATCTCAGCTAGGAACGCAAAATGACACAACCACCAAGCCTAGACCCTGATCGTACCGATCGCGCATTCACAACACAATATATATCGTAGAATCTAATTTATATAATATCGTAACGTCAATAGAAACCCACGCCTAATTTATCCGAAAACCTAGTAAGCACTTTCAATCATTTTAGCTCAAGTCTAAAAGTTTAACCAAATCTGGCGATCACAATCATCACATAATAGCTTACTTAACCCACACAAAGCTTTACTACAATTTTAATCTCACTCATAAAAGATTTAGTAAATGATTAGTTTTCACTTAAACTTAATTAGACAATTAGTAAAATAACAAATAACATTCTCACAATTAGGTTAAGTTTTCCAAGACTACACTTCTCACTTAACCATTACAATAATCAAAACCCTAACTTGATTTTCATAACCCTTACTAGAAATTCCAAAACATGCTAATTAGAGCTTTATTTAAATATATAATAAGCTAGCTTAAAGTATAAAAACAGCAACTAAAGTTTAGGGTTAGGATTTTATATCTCCATTAGATTCGCAAACTAGAAACTAAACTCCAAAATTAGCGCCCAAAATGATAACTTCCATGAAAATCCAAGCTTGTTTAGGCTTAAGGAAAAATAGGCAGGGATTTATATTTGAGTTTTTGGGATTATTTGATGACTTTTGATGAATTTTAGAAGCTTTAAAGAGTGGAAATGGGGTGAGAAAATGTTTGGGGCAGCGGGGGGAGGGGGGGGGAGGAGGGAGGAGGGGGGAGGTCGGCCACACAAGGAAAAGAGTGGAAAAATCTAGAATGAAACACCATTAAAGGTTAATAATACACCTCCTCATGCCGCCTCTTAATTCATTTCATTTCTAATTAAAGTTTTCTTTTAATTCCCACAAATATCTAGATATTTCTTCAAGATATTTTGTAAGGATGGTTAATGCTTAATCTTGTGATTAAGTTAGCATAGATTCACTTTAGTATAATTAACCCAAACCAAATAGTAATTAGCATTAATTAAGTGCATAATTACAAGCTTATAATAATATTTTAATTAAGGAAAAATATTAAAGTAAACCAAAATTTTCAAGTGACCACTAAAAACCGCAAACTAGCAATTTCCTAGTTAAACTAGGTGCAGTTAAGTCTAAACTGAGAAATGATCACTTCAGGGTTTTTACGGAAAACACAGCTTATTTTACCTGTTAATGAAAAATTTGCCTAAACGATTTCTAAAACGTTAAAGATTTAGTCTCCAGAATTCTTGATATATTATCCATATCCAACTTGGAGAAAATACTATGTGACAACCAAGGTTTGATTGATTGTAGTATAAGAACATTACTTCCTATTTGGAGTACGTCATCCAAATTCCAGGAAAGTACTCCCTACATCCTTCAGTCACATTTCAGAAATATAAAATATTATTTTTGGAAATTAAATATTAACATAATATATTTCATGAAAACTATTCGATTTGCAAATTGGGCTTTTCGTAAAATGGTATAATTATATACCGATAGTTTGGAAAATATTTGGAAAATTAATAAGAATTATTGATTTTTGAAAGAAATTATGTGAATTGAGCATTTAGAGATTTTTATATAATTATTTTCATACATTGTTAATGCTAAACTTGATTAATTTTCCCTAATCATGCATTAATCTTGTTTATGTGTATGTGACATGCAACACAACATGTTGCAAAACTTGCTCACCTTATTTTGAACCATGCTTCATTTGCTACTTTATGGTTTTGATTTTTGTTTTAAAAAAATAATAAAAAGAAAAGAAAAAGGATTTATGAGATATTTTGCATAAGGGGGACAAAGAAGTATGGGCATGAGAGAGAGTGTGAAGGGGAGGGGGGTTTCAACCATGGCTCATACTCTCTTCACTTCATTCTTCTTCTTCTTCTCATCTTTTACCCTTTTCACAAATTTTGTGCACAAGCTCACTACAAGCATGATGGTAGGAGAAAGTCAAGATTTTGAACACTTTGGGCAATCCATGAATTTTCTTGAGTTTCCAAATGAGCTATATTTCTATTCCATTAGTTAAGCTTTTACTATTCTTTACACCCTATAGTAGTTTAGAATTAAACCGATATAGATTAGTGATCTTTGATATTTCCAAGAAGAGCTTTAGAAATATTTTGTTTGTGAAAGTGTAATTGAGGTTTAGTAGTGGCCACAAACCCTTTTTATGCTAGAATTCTGGTCTGGACTTGAGCTAGAACCCCATATACGAAAACTGAAATATTCCAATGTCGATTTTGTGTAATTCTTGAGGATTATATGGAATCTGAAGCAACTTATGATATTCATAAGAAAACAAACAACTACCTTAACCTAGATAGACCTCTATAAAACCACCACAGGAGAACGAGACCAAAATACCTTTCTTGGACCAGCGGCACCGGGTAAATTAGTCATCTCACCGGCCATATTTTGGCCATTGGTGTTGGGGTTTAGCCTGCAGTTCACAATCCATTTAACCTATCCACTGTATTATTAGTTTTGTCTCTATCTATCCGTGCTAAAATCTGGGAGCATTTTGAGTTGGTTTGGGCAATATTTTGCCGATTTCTAAAACTTTGTATTTGGTATTTGAATTTGGATTTGGTCGTTGGAAATTTGTTCGTCAACGACGCGAGTTATTTGGTTGTTTTTGAAGGGTTCCGCGGCACCGCCACTGGGTTTCGGGAGGCATCGACCATACCGATTTCAAAAATTTGGCGCGCTAAAGAACCCTAACCTAGAATCTTAACTAGAGAATTAGACGAAATTAGAATGTAAACAACTTTACATCTAAGTAAACAAGAAATATAACTTTTGTAGACCGGTCCTTTACTTCAATAGCTCCGTGTAGTAGTCCCCTCGCTCCAAGTAGTGAACTCCCGGGCTCTAGAAAGGCTCCACAAGATGAAAGGAACAAGCTTACTTGAAGTCTTCGAGGCCGAAGATGTTCTACGTCGAGGAGACACTAACTCAAGCTACCTCTTCACTAATTGTGAAGCAAACAACCTAAACTAAATGACTAATCTAGTGTAGGTTGATAAAGTAGGAATTTTACTCACTTTAGAAATATTTTTCTCACTAATTTTCTTCACCTCCCAAAAAGCTAGAGAGCTTGAGGAAGGAGATGAAGAAAAGCAACCATGAAGATAAGCAAGTGTAGAATGGGATCCATGGGTGAGAAATATCTCATATAACTCACGTAGAGACTTAACCATGGCTCATCATAATGGTTGGGTTAATAAATATCTTAAGTAAAAAAAAATTAGTGGATTAAGTCAATGATTCTACAAGCTTCCACTAAGCTCCAAACCATGTGACTAATTTCCAACTAATTTTTATTTACCTTTAATAAATAAAACCCTTCATTATGATAAGCATGGTGTGAATCTCATATACCCATGTCATATGTAGTAACTAGCATGACACAATAATATATATCACATATATATTAAGTGCACACAAGTGAGAAAAAAATGCTTAAGTGAGCTAATATTAGTTAATGTAAATTAATATATCAAATATATAATTATACATTAAATTATTAAATCAACACTTTATTTAATAATCCAGTTATATCACATATAACCGACTAATATCATTTGTATCATCTTATCGAATCAACACTTGATTCGATAACCCGGCTATATCACATATAAACGACCAATATCTCATATCGCGGGAATAGAATACGGTATCACATACGCGTATTAATCTCGGTCCCGCACATATCACATATGTGCTCCTACTTTGTTTCTCCTGAGCCAGGAAACCTCTGTGTAGGACTCTAAAGACTCGTCAATACGCCGGCAGTAGGTGATGACCATATCAGTCACCTACAAGCCGTCAGCGGTACTAGCTGGACGTAACGGCTACCCAGTTATTGAGCAATCAGAAGATCAACAAGCAAGCCTGCTCATACTCCTGCGAATTCAATAAGTAACACTACCGTACAGTCCGGTCTCTTCGTCTGATATGTCGCATATCCTGCCTGGGGGTGGTAGACGTCAGACCCTAATAGCCTGATAAGTTATGCCGATGTGAGGCCCATAACGGTTCGAGAAACTACTGATAACTCTTATCGGTAAATCTCAGCAACCATGGATAGGAATTTCTTGTTATGGCCAATCGAGCACTGCGCAACATCAACCCCCAATACCGGGAGAGACGAAATCTCCTCCTATCGCTTATTGCCTCCATGTGACTCGGGACAGTACCCAAAAACTACCGTTTTGCACGTTCTCTTGAACGTGGTAAGGTGGAAATCAAAGCACAATGGGAATCATACAAGACTCTATGACGATCTCGGGTCTACAGATTAACCTGTACCAGTGTCACCAAAGAACTGCTATCTGACGTGAGGTATGATACCATCTAGGAGTTCTCGGCGAGTCCTGTTCAGTGTACCCAGTCTCCACTGAGCATCCATATACCATCTTTGATGTCAAACACTAATGGATATAGGATCATCTCGCAGGGTTCCCTAGCACGGCAGCAAAGTTTCGGTAGGTATCGTCCATGCCAAATTAAAATTTTTCCGTTCTAGCTAACCCTAACCCTAGAATCGTATACTAGAGATCCGACAGAATGAAATGCAAACTACTTTTCAAGTAAAGTGAACAAGTAATACAACCTTTGTAGACCAGTCCTTCACTTCAATAGCTCCATGTAGTAGTCCCTTCGCTACGATCGTGAACTCCGGACTCTAGAGAGGCTCCCTTGAAGAAACGAACATGCTTGCTTCGAAGACTTTAAGGCCGAAGATGATCTACGTCGAGAAGACACAAACCCAAGCTATCTCTTCACCAATTACGGAATTAGTGAAGCAAACACCCTATACTAAATAGCAAGTAGTAGAGGATGATGAAGTAGGAAGTTTGCTCACATTAGAAATGATTTTCTTACTCATTTTCCATCAACTCCATTGAAGCTAGAAAGCTTTGAAGAGGAAGAAGAAGAAGCAAGTGATCAAGTGATGAATGAAATCATTTTGTGGTTAGAAATGCAACCAAGGGTTAAGCATGTCATGCTTAACCCTTGTAGAGAGTTAACTATGAGCTAGGGTTAAAGGTTAGGTCAAATAATATCTTAAGCTAGACAAAAGGAGTGGACAAAGTCAAAGATGCTTACAAGCTTCTACAAGCTATCAACAAATATCAACCATGACTAATTCCATAATTTTTGAATTACTTAATGATAAAATATAAACCCTAATCTTAACCCTAGCATGATTTAATCTCTATAAACCCTAGTTGCATTTGTAACCTAGCATGATACAAATATGTACACAAATATACATATCACATATATACAATGTGCACAAAGTAAGAAAAAGAAATCATAAGTGAGCTTAATATTAGTTAATGTAATATAATATATCAAATATATAATTATACATTAAATTATTAAATCAACTCTTGATTTAATAATCCAGCTATATCACATATAACCGACTAATATCACGTGTAACAACTTATCAAATCAACACTTGATCCGATAACCTGGCTATAGCGCATATAACCGACCAATGTCACAAATCACGACAATAGAATACGGTATCTCATATCGTATCAATATCGGTCCCACACATATCACATATGTGCTCCTACTCCATTTCGCTTGAGCATGGAAACCTTTGTGTAGGACTCTAAACACTCGTCAATACGCCGGCAGTAGGTGATGATCGTATCAAACACCCACATGCCGCAAGCGGTCTGCTAAATGTAACGGCCACCCAGGTATTGAGCGATCAGAAGATCAACAAGCAAGCCCGCTCACACTCCTGCGAATCCAATCAGTAACACTACCGTACAGTCCGGTCTGTTCGTCTGATATGTCTCATATCTCGTCTAGGGGTGGTAAACGTCAGACCCCAGTAACTTGATAAGTCATGTCGATATGAGGCTCATAACGGGTCGAGAAAATACTGATAACACTTACTAGTATATCTCTGAAGCAGCCCTGGCCAGGGACTTCCTGTTATAGCCAATCGAGCACAGCGCAACATCAACTCCCAATACCGGGAGAGATGAAACCCCTCCTATTGCTCATTGCCTCCATGTGATTCGGGACTGTACCCAAAAGCCACCGTTTTGCATGTTCTCTTGAACGTGGTAAGGTGGAAATCAAAGCACAGTGGGAATCACACAAGACTCTATGACGATCTCGGGTCTACAGACTAACCTGTACCAGTGTCACTAGAGAACTGCCATCTGACGTAAGGTATAATACCATCTGGGAGTTCTCGGCGAGTCCATTCAGTGTACCCAGTCTCCATTGAGCACTCGTATACTTTCTCTGATGTCAAACACTAATGGATATGGGATTATCCATCGCCCATCTACATGGATCGAGAAGTTATACGCTAGTCTACGCTGGTATATCGATGCCCTGTCTCGATACACCCATGACCAGGAACATTTGAAGGATGTACTTATCGACTACCCTGTCCCCACTAGTATGATCTGCATCATAATCCTAGTAGTCAAGTACTCATCCTAAGAGCTTTATCAACATGTAACATAGAGACAATCATCGTACATGTTAAGATAAAGAGCAACCAGATAGCATACTATCATGTCGAGCAAGAAAGTCCTCCATATATATGTCCAAGCATCCACTACAATATACATTGTATGTATAGTAATGTCCTCTAGGGCATACATATAACTAACAATATCCCACTTGCATTAGGGCCATCTATTGTAGTATCGCATACCCAACAATCAGCAGTGGTTGAAGTATCTCATACTCAACCATCCCATAAAAGTCTCTCCCGGGAATAGGCCTTTGTGAGTGGATCCGCCGTGTTCTCCTCTGTGTTTACTCTCCTTACCTCGATCTCCCTGGAGATCAACCATCTCCATGATCAGGTGATACTGCCTAAGAATATGTCTGGATCTCTGATAGGACGGGGGTTCCTAGGCCAAAGCCACAACTCCATTGTCACACAATGGTAGAAACAAAGTTCATCTCATGAACTTATATACATCCAGACTGCCTCTTTGGTAGCATCCTTGCTAGCAATGTATCGAGTCTTTATCGTCTAGTTTGCTACGATATCTAGCTTGGAACTCTTCCAACATACCATCCCTCCATTGGGAGTAAAGACAATGCCCGTGACTGACATTCAGTCGACCTTACCACCCTGGAAGCTATCCAGTGATTCTCCCCAGGATCGATTGATACCATCTCACTACACCTAGTGAGAATCCTAACATCCATTTAGATCTATCTCATAGATCCAAAACCCAGGATTTAGGAGGTATCACCTTGATCCTATATAGAGAATCCTTGTGATAAGAGGAGATTATGACATGACCCGAAATATTAGCTCGTGACCGGCACTTGAATCACGCGACGTCTAAAGGCGTAATGTAACTCAAGTAAGCCGAAACCCAGAAATCTAAACCTTTTTAATGAAAATAAAAGAGGTGAAGTTTTTTTTGAAATAAGGTATAGTGGAATCAAGTTTTCTTAAATGCATAAAAAGGGAACATGAAAATGCAAGTAAATGATACTAGTTGAAAAACATGTTTCGTCTTTTAAAAATTTGGGCAGCACCTCCTTTGTATATTTTGATCCAAAGCCACAAATACATAATGAAATAAAAGGTATCCCCAAGCGGGGGCTAGCTTTTCACCAAATGGTGGATACACAACCACGCAAGTAATAAAATAAGTATACGACGCCCGACGGCGAAGTTCACCACAAAAGATAAAGAAATAAGCAAGACATCAAAACCCACAAGTAGCGGAATACCCCTCGCTCTAAGTCTCGCAACCACAATCTCACTAAGTCTAATTAATTATACAAATACTAGTTTGATTTGATAGAGTTGACTAGATATAATATGAAATAGTAAATACAAGAGTGGGTACGATACAAATGTCCCACCTATCAATGCAAAATACCCAAAAGAAGCTATGTGCCGGCGATGCCGCTACTGATCCTTGTGGTCAAACTGCAAGAACTGTGGTACAACGGGGGTGAGTTGCTAACTCGTGAATAGATAAACATCAACAGATAGAAATCGAATAAACAACGACTCCTAGGTCAACTGTATCATAAAGGTAATACTATGGTATCTAGGGTGACCATATCTGTATGTGTTCCAACAATGTAATCAATACCTATGTATATGCGGATATCATCCAACCATATAATCAATATCTGTATGCATGTGGATCTCGTCCAACTATATTATCAATGTATGTATACAAAAAAAACATATGCTTGAAAATATGAGGATACAAATCAACGTGTGACCCTCACGATACATCAAAATCATGGAACCTGAGTGCCTAGCATCGACACTCGAAAATATCATGAAAACCGTTCCCAGCATCGGCACGTAAATCCTCATATCTTGGGCTCCGTCAGTCCGGATCGGCCCTCGGGCTCCGTCTGCGGGATCAGCCCGCGGGTTCCGGCAGACGGGTCGGCCCAATGTCCATCTCTCGGTCCGGTCGGTATCCTCCGGATAACCGCCAGGCCCAACCAATCACCGGTAGGTAGTAGTCCTTCTGCCAGGCTCATCATCATCCCCACGATCTTTTCGTCTCGGGGTACCGTACCGGGTCCACCATGAACCCGCAAACGGATCATCCAACTCCTCGAATCGGGTTTCACATATCACACGTCTCAGAATCGAGAAAACGCATGGTGGACGCACTAAAATACCATATCAAAAGAAACCGGGTTTTTAAAACAATACATACTTTCTTTTAAAATGACTACGGTTCTCAAATCCAGAACTCTCATGAAAATAGCATATCTCAATGCGTAAAATCGTAAAGCATGATGTATGCGGCATATAACAGAAATATAAGCATATCCGTATATCATGCAACATGGAACATTAATAAGCACATATCGAGGGAAAACAGCTCTTTTAAATGAATCCAGTTTTAAAACATATCCCGCGGTTCCCAAATTCTCCAAACTCCAATCCAACATCGTATAAAGGTGTATATGCAACTATAGCAAGTAAATTATGCAATGAGTCATATCATGATGCAGCAATTCTACTGTGTAGTGACATGGCAATTATCGATGATGAAGTGTGTGAGCCGGAAAATCTGTGTACGTTTAACATATGCATTATCGATAATGGTGTAAGTGTACTAGCAAAGGTATAAGCAATGCAATGAGAATAACATGGATGCAGCATAAGGTAAAACATATGCAAATGCTGACAGGTATACGTATCTATCATATGTCTGAGTCGGTGAATATATCAATCGGCATCTAGCCTCACAGCATCATGTACGGTATAATCCATCGTACGGCATCCTCTAGTCAAGGGTATGGATCAATCATCAAGTCAAACTCATCACGTACGGAAAAATCATCGTACGGCGGCATAAAACCAATAGGGATCCTATCATCCTTTACGACATTGAGGGTACGGACCCAACGTCTCGTACGGCATATCATTCAAGATTCACACATTATAATTATCTATATAGCTATAGTCCAGGTCACATCCATAACAATCTCATATCAGGGGACTGGCGAAGGTATCAATCATCTCAACCGACTCGCATCCGTATACCAACATATCATCAAATCATCATATCACATCGTCTTATCTTTTCATCGCATTTATCTCCCATATCAAGTCAATTTTACCAATACATTCTACCTCTACTCTAAGCATACGTATCTAATCTAACATACCCGAACCATACAATCGGTTTTTTAAAAGATGCAAATCTTAGTTTTTGAAAGTAGGGGTTATGGTGTTTTTAAGGAAAATATATCATTTGAAAATCCGTAACGTCCCTAAAGGTATCCGTTTAAAAGATGCATACGATTCATCAGTCTGAAATAGATATGGTTCGGATGACACACCTATGTCGGCTATCTAGTCCTATAGTATCCAATACGGCAATATCGTCGAACATCATCCTCGAATCTCGTCATCACGTATCAATCATATCATATCGCTTCTAACTATCCTATAGTTTCTAATATGGTTTCTCTAATTATTATTTAACTCTATCTATAGTTTCCTATTATAGGTTCCCTTAACCATATTCTATATATATAAATCAGTTTCCATCAAAGTTTGCGGGGGTGCTATACGCCATCCACCCGACTTCCCCCATAGATATAGATCTACTCCTTGATCCTCGCTTGCCGATGCCGATGTCGCCACGCGTTTGCTCGTCGTCTCGAATTCCTCATGAGGGTACCTACATATAATAACGTATCGATCGCATTAAAATCCAATTCAAGACCAAAACGACACGTGAATCTCACATAGGTCAAAACCTATGGTCTACATCTCGCAATTCAACCAAATAACCCTCGATATAGACGTACAAACGTCAAGTGATTGATATCAAACAAAATATCAAAACTTAAATTCATAAACATCACTAAACATAAGGCAGAAACCAAGAAAACATGCTCCAGATTTTAGTTCAGGTCAAAACTAAGTGCACAAACAATACTGGGGTGATGTATAAGTTGTATGTGAGCTACAGAAGAAGCTTGGGCACCTAACTCCACTGGGTGGCCGGCCACTTCCTCTAAAAATCAGGCTAGATCGGCCAGGGGGTCTCTGTTGGGGCTCGTCTGGTCAGGGTGGCCTCCCAGTGTCCTAATTTGGTCCCTGGTATTGTTTGGTTTTCCAGTATTGGTCTCGGATCACTCCAGATTTCCCTGTATCCTCTATATCGTCACAAAACCGACACGAAAGTTTAAAAATTCCATATTTTGGGTTAATTTATTGGTTTGGTCCAGGTTTTACACTTTAAGGCGGTCTAAGGTCACTAATAAGGCTCATTAGCACAACCATCACTCAACATTTCCTCAAACCTCATCTAGGAATTATCTAAGTTCATAAAACCACACAATATTGATTCTAAACAAGTATGGATGCTTAATAAATTGAAATACTAGTCTAATGGTGCAGAAGTTACCTCATTTGGCAACTCAAGAAATTTCTTGAGTTGCCCCAAGTGTCCAAAATCAAATCTTGCTTGATCTAAAGTGTTTGCCATGAGCTTGTGCATGTTTTTAATGAAGTTGGGGATAAGGTTTTTATGTGTTTTTCATGGTGTTTTGAGGGTTGTAGTGGAGGAGGGGGAATGGGGGCAGCAACCATGAGAGGATGAAGAAGAGAAGAATGAAAAAATAATGAAGAGAGTAATGGTCTTGATCAAGAGAAGACCCCTCACCTCTCTCTCTCTCTTATGTCCATACCTCACTTTTTTATTCCTTTCTTTTTCTTTTGTTTTCTTTTTCTTATCTTTATCTTTTCTTTTCTAACACAAAACCATGCATGAAAGAAGAAGAACCAAGGTAAAAAATGTAACAAGTGTGAAAAAAGACTTGGTGCACAAAACAAGCTTAATACACGATTAGCGATATTTAATCGCGATTAGCATACAAAGTGAATATAATTAATCATATAGATTTTTAATTTTCTTAAATCATATAAACACCCTCATTTTAGTAATTTCTATAATTTTCCAATTTTTTTCCAATTTATCGGTATTTAATTATACCGCCTCATTAAAATATTCAATATATTTATTATTTAATTATAAAAATTCCCAAAAATAATATTTTATTTTTTTGAAATGTTACAATCTTTCCCCCTTAAAGAAATTCGGTCCCCGAATTTAAATTTAAACCCCCAAATGCTAAATCATTTCAATAATCAACTCAAATCAACGTGGCTCCGAAATCACGGAAGATATAAAAACACAACAGCGCATCGCGTGCGCCTGAAAAACGAGTATGAAACTCAAAATCGAACTCCGTCAAGCGTCACACAAATCATATGAATTGCACGCATATCCTCAGAGTTACAATAGAGATACAGATCTCGAAATCCACTATTGAAATCCAATATACACTAGTCAAAAACTATAATACGTGTATAGTACGTATCTTTGGAAAACTTTCAAGAACTGAATATAACTCATGCAAAAGTCTTTTCTAAATTACCGCGTGAATGCTTAACTCACGGCATAAATGATGGATTCTCATTTGTAAAATAATAATATATGTCCATATATGTTTTGTTAAATATACGTTCCGTCGTTTCAAAATATCCTAAAAGGTTTTCCTTTAAAAAAACGTTCATGTCGCTCACGGACACGTAGGAAATAGCGAGACTATAGCTCTTTTTTCAAAAACCTCTTGGTAAACTTTTAATGCATGCAAAGTACTCAGATACTGTTCTTAGATCAGTCCCGTTTGGCTACTACGTAACATAGTACTCATCATGAAAACAAGATGCTCAAAAGCAAAATCAGCCTTAAAAGGCGTATCTAGCAATCATGTGCGTCTGGTGCGCACAGAAATCAAATCCGAATACGGGTGCCACAATATGCACAAAAGCAAAACTAAGTGCAACAGGCATGCACGAAAACAATATCTTGTGCATCTATTGTGCATGAAAATATCAAATCTAGTGCATCAATGCGCGAAACACAAGTACGGTGCAACCAAGGCACGAAATCACATTAATAACTCAAATGCATATAAAAACGACACCGAGTGTACCAAGGTGTATAAATCAAAAACGTGTGTAAGTATGTGCACAATATCCATATCAATGCACTGCAAGCACATGCGAGCTATACCGAGTGCAAAAATCACATCATTCGTATGAAATCCACGAAATCATAAACACATGCTACGAAGGTACAAAATCGACATCAAAGGCAATGGATATGCACAAATCTCAAATCAACACAACAGTGTATAAAATATATATCAAGTGCGATAACTATGCGCAAAATGTAAATACCCAGCAGGTGCAGCCATGGTGCACGAAATCAATATCAGGAAACTCACCATCAAAACTCAAATCCAAGTGATATAAGTGTGATACTCGGATCACAAACGCAAATCGCAACATTGAGCTACACCTCCTACAACGTGGGAAAAAAATTAAATCGGTGGGCCTAAAACCGGCAGAACAAGAATATCCGCTCGCCTCCTGCTCACGGTCTGGCGTCCTCTGTCTATGGGTCCTCATTTCTCTGTGGATTCACCAATCTCTCAATCCATCGGCTCGTCAGCCCGGTCAGGTGTGCTAACGGAAACGATTCCACTCTGGCACTTCTCTGGTCATCTCTCGGCCAATTGGTATGACCACTCGTAAAGCAGCACGTCTCTGGCGTCGGCCTCTGGCCCTCTGAATACATGTCACACATCTGATCCTCGGTGCAAATCTCATCGCAGTGGTGTCCTGGAATGAACCTGCTCAGGGTCTCTTCCGATCTCGCTTATGCCGAACTGTACAGAGGCTGGTAGTCTTGCATAATCTTCTCTCGTTCTCTGGACACCTGCGTTCTCAGCACAACATTTCCTCGGGAACTTGCCGTATCCCAACGCCTCTGTAAGCATACCTGATCTCTAATCTCGAAGGGGAGTAAAATAGCTCGTCAGCATCTCACACGAACCTCTGGTTCCACTCGTCTGTATTATCGTCCGCTTCGACGTCACGCCATGGTATCTGCATACTGCTATGTCTTTGGCTATAGTCAATCCGGAGTCTCTCACTCGGACTCAAAATCATGAACTCGGTATCTTCATCACTCTGTAGAAGATCTCTAGCCGAACACGTCCTTAGGAACTCGTCCCAGCCATCGGAGGAATACTCCATACTCTTCCGTTCTTGATCAACTCACTACGCATCTGGGTGAGGTCCTTTATCTGAAACTGGTCAGCTTCCTGATCTCCTATCATAGGATATCTGGACGACGTTAAACTTTTCGATCGAGTCATCAAAGTCCCATAATTTCTCGAAAGCTCAACACCTAAGCATAGTCTAATAATATTTGGTATATACCACAGTACCTCTGGACCAGCCGTAGAAGGGCAAACCCAAGTCTCACCGATAGCACCGCTAAACTGCCGCAAACCCTAAGGTTTAAAAGCGGTTCCATGGTCATCATGTCGAGTTAGGGTTTCATTATTCTAGAGGGTCCACAGAATTATTTGCATGTTCCTCTGAATACCATAAACTTGGAAAAATGGGTTTCTTACATTCGTTCGAACTTTTTAACTCCGCCAAGACGACATGTGAACACTTTTCATCCGCATGCTAAACAATGCTTCAATCCTTAAGGATAGACGATACATCCACGGTTGTCTCTGGATCGGTCTACTCTAGACCTGAGTAAGACTCTCCACACTGGAAATCTTCAACTCAACTGGGCCTGTGTCGGTGTATCAATCTGACGAATCATCTTCGTCTTTCAACTCGGGATAGACTAGCTATCATTTGTCGTATCTCTGCCTGAAAGCTCCAGCGATCTCAGCTCGTAAAGTCTGGAAACGACATCCTATCAATCTTAGTAACAGCTGGGTCATCCGTCTATACGGTAGACGACATCACGATCTTTGAGGTATGCTGTACATCAACAGTCCTCTCACAACAGGCAGCTCTAACAATGGCCTGATCATCCGGTGCAAAACCAAACACTCGTCTCAACAAGAGGTCACAACACAACACAATATCAAGACGTTCCTATGTCACCAAAAAACACAATGGTCAGGCCTCGTACCAAACGAGCTCGTCCTGACCGCAACACTAGCAGCAGTTCAGTCTGCACTCAAACCATGATGACAGGAACCTCAATCGAGTATCGAAGAAAACAGATCAACGGCAAGAAAGGAAACGACAGATCCAGAATGGATACATATCATAAGAAGGAACAACATCAATGTGAGTATGATCATGGAAATGAATAGAATCAAAGATCTCAAATGGATGTATAATCATGGGTACGAAGATAATCACAGATCTCAAAATATGTACATCCTAATATTTCTTAAGTGGAGTATCGTATCGTAAATATGCCGCGGAACATACGTACGGTACATCACTCTACCCAAGCTACTTACTCCATCAATCAGGGTCAACCTATGAAACGAAAGTTCGGGTCTAATAACTGTAAGTGCACGGCGGCGCCCCGGCCGTCAATCCGACGCCGGAATGCGGAAGCGGTGAATAACTAAAATTATGCGGACTTTGCAAACCGGCACCACCGCGCACTAAACTCCGGATCGAACCATTAACTAGTCTAAGCTAACTACAAGAAAGGGAATAGAGATATACCGACGATCCAAGTCCTCCGGTCTTCTCGTCATGGTCCCGATCTCCTGCGGAAAAGTCCCGTCTCCTCCTCGTCGCCGGAAGTGCACCACATCGCCAACTATGTTTACGGGCTCCCACCTCAATGCCGAGGCAACTCGGGCACGAAGCCGGCTACTCGACGTGCCCAAGGTTCGCTGTAGAATATGTAGTCCTCAAGTCTCACTTTGGGGTTCATGGAGATGCCATTTTAGGTGGAGGGATGATACAAGAACAATGTGGAGGAACTTGGGGATTTTTCTAACATCAAGAGAGCAAAAATCCCCACTACAAAAATGGGCAACCCCTCCTCCAAGCTTGGCCGGCCATAACTAGAGGGGGAGGAGAGAATGAGAGTGAGAGAGTCAAGTGTGTGTAACAAAAGAGGGAGCCATTCTCATCTAATACCAAAGAGAGAGAGAGAGGAAAGCTATCATACAAAAGAAATGATAGCAAGGTAAACTCAACACTCAACACCACCATCATCACCTCACAAAGTCCAACCATCATGAACCATGATGACTCAAAAAGTCATGCCATCATGAAGAAATCAAGTCAAAGGATGGTGCACATCATGAAAGCCATCATGATGCAACAAGATGCAAAGAACCCCTCCACAAATACTTATTTGCAACAATGCAAATAAGCCCTCCTCCACCAATCTTCGGCCAATGAACGGAACAATGGAAAATTGGCCGAAACGGAAAACAAACTGGCAACTCCAAAAACTGTTCCCGTAATAAATTACAGGAAAACCCCGATACTGTGCATACACACCCGCATCTGTATTTCGACCGAAATACAAATGCAATGAGACAAAATCTACACTGTACTATACTAGGATCCGGCTTATACCAAAGCCGGCTAGTAATATCTGTTCGATCCTGATCCGTGCAATACCGCACGTATCTGATCGAACCCTGCCATATAACCATACGGCCTATAGTACAAACTGTCCGATCCTGATCCGTGCAATACCGCACGTATCTGATCGGACCTTGCCATATCTCCATACGGCCTCTACAACCTTTCGCCCGAAAGCTTGAGTAACTGTAAATGTGGTGGACTCTAAAGACTCGTCAATACTATGGCTGTGGATTTAACCACTAGCACGTCAGAGGTATATGCCAATACGTGACGGGCCACCAGCTATTGACCAAAAGGGACGTCGATGAGGAAGCTCACCCCGACACCCAACTGAGCCTGTCAGTGACAATATCCGTGCAGTCCGGTCCGTTCGTCTATGAGTATCGCATGGCGGGCCTAGGGGGTTGGTAAAAGTCAGACCCCCAAAAGCGGTACAAGTCGTGTCGGAGTGTAGCCCAGAACACCCTGAGATACTACTGGAATACCTACCAGTAAATTTCCTTGCCTTGGCCAAGGACTTTGTGTAATGGCTCTCCTAGACACAGCACGACCTCACCCCCAATACCGGGAGAGACGAACCCCTGAAGATACGCTCACTGCCTCCATGTGGCTCGGGACTGTACCCAACTAAAACCTGTTTGCACGACTCCTTTGAGCCGTGGTAGGGTAGTAATCAAAGTACAGTGGGAACTCACACGAGACAAATGACGATCCCCAGGTCGATGAACTAACCTGCACACATGTCACCAGGGAACTGCCATCTGACGTCTGGTATATGACCAACTAGCATGTTCCCGGCGAGTCCTGTCCGGTGTACTCATAACCCAATGAGCACCTGTATACATCTTAGGTGATCCAACTGACACCAGTGGCTTGTGAGACCGGCCACCGCCCCTCGTCGGGGTCTCGACTGTATACACTAGTCTACTAATGGAGTATCGATGCCCAGTCTCGAAACTCCCACGACTAGGGACCTTTTAAGGATAAGCTTATAGACCCCCAGCTCCCACTTATATGATCGCCCTCATACTGCTGGTGGTCAAGCAAGAATCCTAGGGGCTCTATCAACGTGTAATAGCGACGTGTCATGTCACCTAAAGCAGTACACGATGATAAAGGTAAACCAGATAGCATACTATCATCTCGAGTAAGACTGTCCTACCGGGATAGGTCCTCCCTCAATCATTACAATCACGTACCTGTGACCTAATAATTGACTCTGAGGGCACTATCTCCAACAATCTCCCACTTGCACTCAAGGCTAATTATTGCGATGTCGCATACTCACAGCCCGTGTGATACCGAACACCCAACTCCTCTACAAGTCAGTCTCACAAAGCTCGTTTGCGAAACTATTGCGTTCGAGGAATAGCCTCAGTGAGTGGATCCGCTTAGTTGTCTCTTTCCATGTCTCTCTATATCTCAAGTTCGCGGAGAAACCCATCTCCCGAAATGAGCAATACCTGTCTTAGAATGTGTCTGGATGTCTGATGGGACATAGCTCATAAATGAGCTCCAAATCCAAACTTCTTAGACTGTATCGTCAACTGAACATAATCAGTATCCAGCGCGCCATGCCTCCCTCAGTATTGCCTTGGACCACCTGTCCAAAATACTGCCCCTCATCAGAAGGAAAACTATAACTCTGACAACCTCCTTGTCGTCCATGTCACCTTGGAAGCCTGGAATGATAACTGTCTCCTGAATGAGGCTGTCGTTATCATATCCCTAGAACATCTACTTATGTTCTAAAACTGCTTCCAACTGTTTCTCCAGGATTGGATTAATGTCAACTTATTGCATCTAGTGCAAGAACAACATCTGGTGTGGTACTTGACATCTTATGATTGACTCAATTGCCTAAGCAAGTGATCTGCCAATCATGCTCATCCCTCTCCCCTTTAGTCTGTAAGACACCTTTAGAGAGGGTGACTCCATTACCTGCAGGTACACTATCGTGCCAGGAGTCGTCCATCCTAAATACTCTTAGAATGCAGTCAAGTACCCTGATTGGGAAACCACCCAAATCTAGATCTAAAACCATAGATCTAGTAACCAGTATGTCTGATATAAAATCCATTTCCTTTGTGGAGAAACAACTGTGTGACGACCAAAGTATAACCGATCGTAGTGTAGGAGTTTCTTTTCCTACTCTGTGTATATCATCCAAATACCAGGATATCACACCCTACTACCTTCTCAACAGATCCATCCCCTATTCTGATGAAGTCAAACCCATGACTGTCACGTCAGAAATAGATGATCTATCTCCGCTACATCTGCTTTAGTCTATAAATAGACATAAACAACCTGTCCACCAATGCTTCCGCTGCTCCCACTGACTACGACAACCCTCTGGCAGAGTCATATATACGTACACTTCTAAAACTGGTTTAGAACGACGCTATACTCATCCTCCCGCCGGGTCTCATAACCTGGAACAACAGCAATGGTAATTGTGGGTAAACAAGAACTTCCCTGTCACCGTCCTTGAGGCTACCGTAGTGCCTCTCGGGTGCCTGAAGTTACCCACCTTATCTGCGGAGTGGCCAATGGAATGTCAATCCAGATTGAATCTTTAGGTTCCTTATCAAATCTTCAGTAATCGTTTGTGGTTCTGGAATCACTTCCAGTTCTACCATACTCCCACTACTGTTTTCCTGAAAAAATCCATTTTTAATTTAAAACTGTGGCGAGTCAAGAACAATATTGCTATTGATCTTCCAGATGGTAGAAAGTCAACCCGCATCATAGCCTGGGTCAACCCACAAACAGCCATTACAGAAACGTGCCTTGAGTTGTCCAGTGTCTGGTTTTAATCATAAACCGGACAACTCCCCGTACCTTAACATCGTTAAGATATGAACTGTTCTATATCCAATATAGAAACAGAGGCACTGATTTAATTGAACCAGATTCAAATCATGCAGCTGTCTCCAGTGCATGTCAACTAAATGGAGAGAGGCCGATCAGCGTTACTCAACTTAGGAATGCTTCCAATTATGAGTAACCTGAAAGAGAAGCAATTTCTCTTTATCATTACTATCAACTGAATACCATACACAAGTATCTACATCTTCGATCTTTTTGAAGAATCCCGATACTTGCTATACCTGGTTCTCTACTCTATTCAAATACCTACAACTCCTCAAAACTTAGACCCTGTGTTTCCACGAAACACCTGTCTAAAAACTAGAGAAGTCATAAGTAAACCGAATATAGTACGAGGACCAACCCCTCTGTCCTGATGGACCCTGGACAACATACAATACTCTGTATAAGTCCCTTGAGTCTGATAACTCATTCACTATGTGTCGTAGGTTGAAAACTGTACTTGTGGTCAAGAAGAATTACACCGCTGCTTAATGCTCCTTACCTAACCATCCACTGATATAGGTAAATGTCGTAGACATAATTTCAGAAAGGTATATCTCACTCTACGAAAATAGACGTACAGATATATCAATTTGAAATTGGTGCATAACAGCGGATATTCAAAACCAAATATTTGCCGACCGGCAAACAGCCCAGGTGATTTCCTCAAATATCACCGATTACAACGAATCCCGATATAATGAGGATAATCACCCAATTCCCAATAACTTACTCCCACTCATCATCTGTAAAACCATACAGATGTGAGAATCGTACCTGGTAAATACATACCCTGGAGTAAGTATCTAATCGGGAAATCAGTTTTCCTTTAACATTACACAGTGAAACTGAAACATTAAAATGTTCCGATGGGGTATTCTGGTATTCCTAGTAATGCCTCTTCCAGATTCACGACTGTAACCGTATAGTTCTTTGCCACCTCTCCAAATCCCTTCATATGTCTTTAGTCTTTACCTTCTGCACACCCTTTTAGGCCAAATGGTTTTCTTCCTTCCCTACCGTTCGGCACCAGCCTATGGTTTGGAAGAAGACTATCCAATAAGCATAATGGGTGTACTGTCCCAATCCTAGGAACACTCGCAATGAGAGAGGGTGAAGATAAAAGACACCTGAATAAATCTTATTCCTATTTCTCCTGGACCAGGATCCATCCCCGAACTGGAACAAGTTCCTTTCGAGTTCGTATATAACCATACGATGGATTATCCAATAAAATGGGATCTTCGTAGTGATACGGAGTGTCCTGGAGAAATACAAAGGTGATTTAGGATTGGCGAAGAAATACTTGGTTCGGTCGTGAATAGCAGTCGCAATTTACTTTGCCCTCTTACTAATCCCTTGTTTTGTCTGAACTTAATACCTTCTGTACACCGTTTAGGCTAACTGGTTTTCTTCATTCCCTACCGGTCGGCACCAGCCTATGGTTTGGAAGAAGACTATCCAATTTGCGTAATAGGTGTACTACTCCTAAACCAAGGAGTACTCGCAACTTGAGAGAAGGTGAAAAAGAAAAGACAACTGAATAATCCTATCCGTTTTCTCCAGAACCGGAAACCATCCTCGAATTCCTTCGAGTTCGTATCTAACCATACGATGGTTTTGTCCAATGGAAGTGGACGTTCGCAGTAATACGGGGTGTCCTGGAGAAAAGGGTAAAAGTAGGAGTGGCAATGAGGTCTGCAACTCTGACAATCCAAAAGCCTGTGTTAAAGAAGGTTCGGTCAACTTGGTCACTGAGTCATAGTCTTAGGGTCGGGTCAATGGTCGCTGCCAAAGAGAGAGAGAAAAGAAACACTCAGCGTGCACTCTAACCTAGATCAGAATGGTTACCAATTTATCTAATCTGGAATCCTCCCACTGTTCCTCAAATTCTCCTCCAAACCTAAAAGAAGAATTAGTCGGGATCACCCGAGGAGTAAACCAACTCATCAGTGGGAATCGGGATCCAACTCTCATCGCATGACAACGTGACGGAATCCGCTCACGGTGTCACACTCCAGAAGGTATGCGCATATCTGGCAAGTTTCAGTTCTTTTGAAACTCCCGATGTGATTTTTACCCCATGCTCTTATGACCTTGGCGAAGGTCAACAAATCATAAGTCACATGTCAAGTTCTACCCGTCATTATCCAGGTTAATTTGAATCCACCCGTACAAGCCCTTGACGAAGGTCAACAAGGCTATACGACTGTCCCAAACCAACGCATCTATCTATGCAGCAGAAAGGTAACAAGCAGCTACCATACACTATGCCTTGACGAAGGTCAACAAACATAGCATGAATACTACGTGCTACCCGTCTGAAACGACGGAGGGCTACGAATGGTTTCTGGCGAAAACCTTTAACGTAAAGAACTTGATATCGTTGAAGGAACTGATAGCTTTTTGAAATATAGTGACGACAACTTCCGCTAAAGAGGTCACTCCCGGTGAAGGGATCTCGGCTCTTTCCCCGTAGAATGAGGTGCAGGATATTCCAAATGAATACCACGGTGCAAAGCAAAAGTAATCGGCTATAGTGAAGTTAATGCCCTGACGCAAACTTATTGTCCAAGGGGTCACTCCCGGTGAAGGGATCTCGGCCCTTGCCTCGTCGACTGAGGAGCAGGATATTCCAATGAATACCACGATGCAAAACAAAAGTAAACGTCCTTGCAATAACAGCTTTTTGAAAAGTGTTCCAACAACATCAGATTAGGTTTGTTTTTAACTTGCATTGATCCGAATCAACGCAGTCCCATCAATTGATCACACCAAAAAGAACGAAAATATACTGATGTACGTATATGCCATCCGCATTCGCCACTGGGTCCCGTCATTACCCGTTAGGTTAGCTAACTAACGACAGAGCGGGGACTGGACTAGCGCGGATGCAAAACATATACAACATCTACTAATATATATACCAATATATTATATTTCGCTCAAGGCGTGAATAAAATGCAACATCACAGAGAATGAACAGCATCACAGAAACAATACAGATATCTGGGATCCCCGGGTTTCACAGAGCCGCTGAAACCCGACGTTCCCCTGGTCGTGTGGATAGCCTGTGCAATGAAATCATAGACCCCTACGGGCGCGGCAAGTCACCCGCCAAAACCTGAAGCGAGGCAGCCCCCTTCAGCGCCGTGAATGGACCACCCAGCACTTCACGGAATCCGGTAACTTGGGCACCCCTCCTGGGTCAAACCTATACCCCCTACGAGTGCGGCGAATAGCCCGCCAATCCCAGAGTGAAGCCCCCTCCGTCTCAATGCCATGAGATGCGGGCTTGTTGCCCTCTAGAACCCGGCTATCCGTGCACCCCTCCGCGGGGTATCCTAGTACAGAAAGTAAAATATACATTCACCGGGTACATCGACCGCAACCAGGTCGTGCCCCAAAATAATAATACAGTCAGGCAGTGACGGCAGTCCACATGTCGGACGCTCGCCCCGCAATATCAAATGTACATAATACAAACAAAACTGTACTAGCATTGCATCCAGGCTATCCCCCACGACCGATCCGCAACATCACAGCAAATACATAGAACATCAACGTGAAAGTCACGTTCGCAAATCCGTCTAACCGGGCTATAGCAGTTAGACCGGATTTACCGATCGAGTGACATTCACGGTCGCAGATATAATGTAAATACTGTGAAAAATGTGTTTAAAATATCCGATTGATCAAACTTTAACAAGTGGGCCCACAAAGAATACTGTAGCAGTCACAGAAATAATTGGCCCAATTTTAATTTTCCAAAACCCCTGAAATAAGCCCACAAGCCCACTGGAAAAATTTGACACTGTGAAGACTCCAGAGTGCGGCGGAAGCGCGGCCCAAGGGGGGTTTGGCCGCGCTTCCGCGCTCAGGTAGTCGACTGAAGTTGTCGAATTTTCTCAGATGTCTTAGAATTTTGAGTACAACAATTTTATACAACCTGAAAAATTTTCTGAGACTGAAAAATTTTGACAGAAACTGTCGTGGGTATATTGGGGTTTTCGGACATTTCGATCGATCGGAACAGAAAAACACATTACACAAAGCTAGACTAAGTTAATGGGGAGGCTCTGATACCACTGTAAGTGCACGGCGGCGCCCCGGCCGTCAATCCGACGCCGGAATGCGGAAGCGGTGAATAACTAAAATTATGCGGACTTTGCAAACCGGCACCACCGCGCACTAAACTCCGGATCGAACCATTAACTAGTCTAAGCTAACTACAAGAAAGGGAATAGAGATATACCGACGATCCAAGTCCTCCGGTCTTCTCGTCATGGTCCCAATCTCCTGCGGAAAAGTCCCGTCTCCTCCTCGTCGCCGGAAGTGCACCACATCGCCAACTATGTTTACGGGCTCCCAGCTCAATGCCGAGGCAACTCGGGCACGAAGCCGGCTACTCGACGTGCCCAAGGTTCGCTGTAGAATATGTAGTCCTCAAGTCTCACTTTGGGGTTCATGGAGATGCCATTTTAGGTGGAGGGATGATACAAGAACAATGTGGAGGAACTTGGGGATTTTTCTAACATCAAGAGAGCAAAAATCCCCACTACAAAAATGGGCAACCCCTCCTCCAAGCTTGGCCGGCCATAACTAGAGGGGGAGGAGAGAATGAGAGTGAGAGAGTCAAGTGTGTGTAACAAAAGAAGGAGCCATTCTCATCTAATACCAAAGAGAGAGAGAGAGGAAAGCTATCATACAAAAGAAATGATAGCAAGGTAAACTCAACACTCAACACCACCATCATCACCTCACAAAGTCCAACCATCATGAACCATGATGACTCAAAAAGTCATGCCATCATGAAGAAATCAAGTCAAAGGATGGTGCACATCATGAAAGCCATCATGATGCAACAAGATGCAAAGAACCCCTCCACAAATACTTATTTGCAACAATGCAAATAAGCCCTCCTCCACCAATCTTCGGCCAATGAACGGAACAATGGAAAATTGGCCGAAACGGAAAACAAACTGGCAACTCCAAAAACTGTTCCCGTAATAAATTACAGGAAAACCCCGATACTGTGCATACACACCCGCATCTGTATTTCGACCGAAATACAAATGCAATGAGACAAAATCTACACTGTACTATACTAGGATCCGGCTTATACCAAAGCCGGCTAGTAATATCTGTTCGATCCTGATCCGTGCAATACCGCACGTATCTGATCGAACCCTGCCATATAACCATACGGCCTATAGTACAAACTGTCCGATCCTGATCCGTGCAATACCGCACGTATCTGATCGGACCTTGCCATATCTCCATACGGCCTCTACAACCTTTCGCCCGAAAGCTTGAGTAACTGTAAATGTGGTGGACTCTAAAGACTCGTCAATACTATGGCTGTGGATTTAACCACTAGCACGTCAGAGGTATATGCCAATACGTGACGGGCCACCAGCTATTGACCAAAAGGGACGTCGATGAGGAAGCTCACCCCGACACCCAACTGAGCCTGTCAGTGACAATATCCGTGCAGTCCGGTCCGTTCGTCTATGAGTATCGCATGGCGGGCCTAGGGGGTTGGTAAAAGTCAGACCCCCAAAAGCGGTACAAGTCGTGTCGGAGTGTAGCCCAGAACACCCTGAGATACTACTGGAATACCTACCAGTAAATCTCCTTGCCTTGGCCAAGGACTTTGTGTAATGGCTCTCCTAGACACAGCACGACCTCACCCCCAATACCGGGAGAGACGAACCCCTGAAGATACGCTCACTGCCTCCATGTGGCTCGGGACTGTACCCAACTAAAACCTGTTTGCACGACTCCTTTGAGCCGTGGTAGGGTAGTAATCAAAGTACAGTGGGAACTCACACGAGACAAATGACGATCCCCAGGTCGATGAACTAACCTGCACACATGTCACCAGGGAACTGCCATCTGACGTCTGGTATATGACCAACTAGCATGTTCCCGGCGAGTCCTGTCCGGTGTACTCATAACCCAATGAGCACCTGTATACATCTTAGGTGATCCAACTGACACCAGTGGCTTGTGAGACCGGCCACCGCCCCTCGTCGGGGTCTCGACTGTATACACTAGTCTACTAATGGAGTATCGATGCCCAGTCTCGAAACTCCCACGACTAGGGACCTTTTAAGGATAAGCTTATAGACCCCCAGCTCCCACTTATATGATCGCCCTCATACTGCTGGTGGTCAAGCAAGAATCCTAGGGGCTCTATCAACGTGTAATAGCGACGTGTCATGTCACCTAAAGCAGTACACGATGATAAAGGTAAACCAGATAGCATACTATCATCTCGAGTAAGACTGTCCTACCGGGATAGGTCCTCCCTCAATCATTACAATCACGTACCTGTGACCTAATAATTGACTCTGAGGGCACTATCTCCAACAATAACCCCCGTTCAAGTTTAAGTTCCGTAAGGTCAAGCCTAGGTTCCGAAATACAATACGACCCAGACTCCACATAGTCAAACCAAGACTTGAACTAAGGTTAAAACTAGCGCTCTGATACCAACTTTGTCACGACCCGAAATATTAGCTCGTGACCGGCACTTGAATCACGCGACGTCTAAAGGCGTAACGTAACTCAAGTAAGCCGAAACCCAGAAATCTAAACCTTTTTTTAATGAAAATAAAAGATGTGAAGTTTTTTTTTTTGAAATAAGGAATAGTGGAATCAAGTTTTCTTAAATGCATAAAAAGGGAACATGAAAATGCAAGTAAATGATACTAGTTGAAAAATATGTTTCGTCTTTTAAAAATTTGGGCAGCATCTCCTTTGTATATTTTGATCCAAGACCACAAATACATAACGAAATAAAAGGCATCCCCAAGCGGGAGCTAGCTCTTCGCCAAACGTCGGATACACAACCACACAAGTAATAAATCAAGTATACGAAGCCCAACGGTGAAGTTCACCACAAAAGATAAAGAAATAAGCAAGATATCAAAACCCATAAGTAGCGGAATACCCCTCGCTCTAAGTCTCGCAACCACAATCTCACTAAGTCTCATTAATTATACAAATACTAGTTTGATTTGATGGAGTTGACTAGATACAATGTGAAATAGTAAATACAAGAGTGGGTACGATACAAATGTCCCACCTACCAATGCAAAACACCCAAAAGAAGCTATATGCTAGCGATGTCGCTACTGATCCATGCGGTCAACCTGCAAGAACTGTGGCACAATGGGGGTGAGTTGCCAACTCGTGAATAGATAAATATCAACAGATAGAAATCGAATAAACAACGACTCCTAGGTCAATTGTATCATAAAGGTAATACTATGGTATCTAGGGTGACCATATTTGTATGTGTGCCAACAATGTAATAACCACCTATGTGTATACGGATATCATCCAACCATATGATCAATATCTGTATGCATGTGGATCTCGTCCAACTATATTATCAATGTATGTATACAAAAAACAAATGCATGAAAATATGATGATATAAATCAACGTGTGTCCCTCGCGACACATCAAAATCATGGAACCTTAGTGCCTAGCATCGACACTCGAAAACATCATGAAAACCGTGCCCAGCATCGGCACGTAAATCCTCATATCTCGGGCTCCGTCAGTCCGGATCGGCCCTCGGGCTCCGTCTGCGGGATCGGCCCGCGGGCTCCGGCAGACGGGTCTTCCCAATGTCCATCTCTCGACCCGGTCGGTATCCTTCGGATAACCGCCAGGCCTAACCAATCACCGGTAGGTAGTAGTCCTTCTGCCAGGCTTATTGTCATCCCCACGATCTTCTCGCCCCGGGGTACCGCCGGGTCCACCATGAACCCGCAAACGGATCATCCAACTCCTCGAATCGGGTTTCACATATCACACGTCTCAGAACCGAGAAAACGCATGGTGGACGCACTGAAATATCATATCAAGAGAAACCGGGTTTTTAAAACAATACATACTTTCTTTTAAAATGACCACGGTTCTCAAATCCAGAAATCTCATGAAAACAACATATCTCAATGCGTAAAATCGTAAAGCATGATGTATGCGACATATAACAGAAATATAAGCATATCCGTATATCATGCAACATGGAACAGTAATATGCATATATCGAAGGAAAACCGCTCTTTTAAATGAATCCAGTTTTAAAACATATCCTGCGGTTCCCAAATTCTCCAAAATCCAATGCAACATCGTATAAAGGTGCATATGCAACTATTGCAAGTAAATTATGCAATGAGTCATATCATGATGCAGCAATTCTACTGTGTAGTGACATGTCAATTATCGATGATGAAGTGTGTGAGCCGGCAAATTTGTGTACGTGTAACATACGCATCATCGATAATGGTGTAAGTGTACTAGCACAGGTATAAGCAATGCAATGAGAATAACATGAATGCGGCATAAGGTAAAACATATACAAATGCTGACAGGTATACACATCTATCATATGTCTGAATCGGTGAATCTATCAATCGGCATCTAGCCTCACAGCATCACGTACGGTATAATCCATCGTACGACATCCTCTAGTCAAGGGTATTGATCAATTATCAAAGCAAACTCATCACGTACGGAAAAATCATCGTACGGCGGCATAAAACCAATTGGGATCCTATCAACCTTTACGACAATGAGGGTACGGACCCAACGTCTCATACGGCATATCATTCAAGATTCGCACATTATAATTATCTATATACCTATGTCTCAGGTCACATCCATAACAATCTCATATCAGGGGACCGACGAAGGTATCAATCATCTCAATCGACTCGCATCCGTATACCAACATATCATCAAATCATCATATCATATCGTCTTATCTTTTCATCGCATTTATCTCCCATATCAAGTCAATTTTACCAATACATTCTACCTCTACTCTAAGCATACGTATCTAATCTAACATACATACCCGAACCATACAATCGGTTTTTTAAAAGATGCAAATCGTAGTTTTTGAAAGTAGGGGCTACGGTGTTTTTAAGGAAAATATATCATTTTAAAATCCGTAAGGTCCCTAAAGGTATCTGTTTAAAAGATGCATACGATTCATCAGTCTGAAATAGGTATGGTTCAGATGACACACCTACGTCGGCTATCTAGTCCTATAGTATCCAATACGGCAATATCATCGAACATCATCCTCGAATCTCGTCATCACATATCAATCATATCATATCGCTTCTAACTATCCTATAGTTTCTAATATGGTTTCTCTAATTATCATTTAACTCTATCTATAGTTTCCTATTATAGGTTCTTTTAACCATATTCTATATATATAAATCAGTTTCCGTCAAAGTTTGCGGGGGTGCTATACGCTATCCACCCGACTTCCTCCGTAGATATAGATAAACTCACCTTGATCCTCGCTTGCGATGCCGATGTCGTCACGTGCTTACTCATCGTCTCGAAGTTCTCATGAGGGTATCTACATATAATAACGTATCGTATTGCATTAAAATCCAATTCAAGACCAAAACGACACGCGAATCTCACATAGGTCAAAACCTATGGTCTACATCTCGTAATTCAACAAAATAACCCTCGATATAGACGTAAAAACGTCAAGTGATCGATATCAAACAAAATATCAAAACTTAAATTCATAAACATGATGAAACATAAGGCAGAAACTAAGAAAACATGCTCCAGATTTTAGTTCAGGTCAAAACTAAGTGCACAAACAATACTGGGGTGATGTATATGTTGTATATGAGCTACAGAAGAAGCCTGGGCACCTAACTCCACAGAGTGGCCGGCCACTTCCTCCAAAAATCCGGCTAGATCGGCCAGGGGGTCTCTGTTGGGGCTCGTCTGGTCAGGGTGGCCTCCCAGTGTCCTAATTTGGTCCCTGGTATTGTTTGGTTTTTCAGTATTGGTCTCGGAGCACTCCAGATTTCCCTGCACCCTCTATATCATCACAAAACCGACACGAAAGTTTAAAAATTCCATATTTTGGGTTAAGTTACTGGTTTGGTCCAGGTTTTACACTTTATAGGGGTTCTAAGATCACCAATAAGGCTCATTAGCACAACCACCACTCAACATTCCCTCAAACCTCATCTAGGAATTTTCTAAGTTCATAAAACCACACAATATCGATTCTAAACAAGTATGGATGCTTAAGAAATTGAAATACTAGTCTAATGGTGCAGAAGTTATCTCATTTGGCAACTTAAGAAATTTCTTGAGTTGCCCCAAGTGTCCAAAATCAAATCTTGCTTGGTCTAAAGTGTTTGCCATGAGCATGTGCATGTTTTTAATGAAGTGGGGATAAGGTTTTTGTGTGTTTTTCATGGTGTTTTGAGGGTTGTAGTGGAGGAGGGGGAATGGGGGCAGCAGCCATGAGAGGATGAAGAAGAGAAGAATGAAAAAATAATGAAGAGAGCAATGGTCTTGATCAAGAGAAGACCCTTCACCTCTCTCTCTCTCTCTTGCCCATACCTCACTTTTTTATTCCTTTCTTTTTCTTTTGTTTTCTTTTTCTTTTGTTTTCTTTTTCTTATCTTTATCTTTTCTTTTGTAACACAAAACCATGCATGAAAGAAGAAGAACCATGGTAGAAAATGTAACAAGTGTGAAAAAAGACTTGGTGCACAAAACAAGCTTAATGCACGATTAGCGATATTTAATCGCGATTAGTATAAAAAGTGAATATAATTAATCATATAGATTTTTAATTTGCTTAAATCATATGAACACCCTCATTTTAGTAATTTCTATAATTTTCCAAATTTTTCCAATTTATCGGTATTTAATTATACCGCCTCATTAAAATATTCAATATATTTATTATTTAATTATAAAAATTCCTAAAAATAATATTTTATTTTTCTGAAATGTTACAGATTGACCGAGCGTAGTATAGAAAACTCCTTTCCTATCAAGAGTATGTCATCAACATACAATACGAGGATCACCACCATACTCCCTACTACCTTTTTGTATATATAAGGTTCATCTACCATTTTGATGAAGTCAAACTCTTTGACTACCACATCAAAACAGATGTTCCAACTCCACGATACCTGTTTTAACCCATAAAGCAACTTGCACACGTTTCCGCTGTTCCCACTATCTACGAAGCCCTCTAGCTGTGTACTTATAGACGCTCTCTTCTTAATCACAATTTAGAAAAGCAGTCATGACACTCAACCGCCAGATATCGTAGTCATGATATGTAGCAACGGCAAGTAGGATCTGGATGGACTTAAGCATAGGGGCTAGAAAATGTTTCATCATTATCCACATCTGGTCGATGACAAGAACCTTTTGCAACAAGTCTTAGGTTTGAAAGTCTCAACTTTTCCATGTACACCAAGTAATCTTCTCAAGATATACTTGCTCCTTATGGGGATTTAATCCTTCAGTTATAGCAACCAAAGTCCATACTTTGTTGGTGTATATGGATTCCATCTCAGATCACTTAGCATCCAACCATTCTCATAGAGTCCCCACTCCTGATGGCCTGCTCGAAACTAGTTGGGTCATCATCTCATGATGCAATCCTCGCTCCCACTATCATAGAGAAAACCGATGTATCTCTTAGGTGGGTAAGGAACCCTACCATATTGGTGGAGAGACTGATGTTCGTCGGGAGCTATTGAATCCTCCGGTTCTACCAAATCGTCAGTTGTAGTTTGTATAGCTGGAACTCCTTCCAGTTCTACCTCATGACCACTAATTTCTTCACAAGAAATTCCCTTTCCAAAAGGTGGCATGCTGAGAAACAAAACACCTTTTGTTCCTCGGTATGGTAGAAGATATTCCCTTGCGAATGCTTGGGATATCCAACAAACTTCCACAGAATTGACCTTGCCTCGAGCTTGTCCGGATTTTGCTTTTGACATAGGCCGGACAACCCCAAATCTTAACTTTCTTAAGAGATGAGCTCTTCCCATACCATATCACATATGGAGTGGTAGGCACCTGATTTGGTTGGAACCCTATTCAATAGGTATGCAGCTTCCCAAGTGCATAATCCATTAAAAGGAAATAGGCAATCCAGCAATACTCATCATAGAGCACATCATATCTAATAGGGTGCGATTACTCCTCCCCGATATACCAACGTACTGTGGTGTATACGGAGGAGTAATGCTGAGGGAGAATCTCATTCTCTTTTAGAATAGTCCAGGATCTCCGTGCCCAAGTATTCTCCTCCCTGATCTCATCAAAGGACATAATACTTATACCCGTTTTTGGTTCTCTACTTCTAACTTATATTCTTTGAATCTCTCAAAAGGTTCAGACTTTTGTTTCAACAGGAACATATGTCCGAATCTTGAGAGATCATTAGTGAATGTAATGAAGTACAAAGAACCGGTTCTGGTATGTGTAGACAGGGGACCTACATACATCATCATGTATCAATCCCAAGAGTTCATCTAACTCTTTCTCTGTTTCCAATAAACGGAGCTATGGTCATCTTATCTTTGTGACATGATTGGCAAGTTTCACAAGATGTAAATTCAAACTGATTTAAATGAGCATTTTTATGTAACTTCAGCTAGTCGGGTCGCATTGATATGACTTAGTCTACAATGCCTCAAGAAGGATTCGTTCATATATGAACTCTTCCTCTTGTGTGTGTTCTATATGTTAAGAACTATTGTTTGATTTAGAACGTATATGATTTTAGATAACGTGCCTGAACCGATCAACTTTTGATACAGGAAATGTTCAAAACATTATCCAACAATACAAAATTATATCCTTCTTTACTAAATAAAGAGACTGATATGATGTTGTATATCAGGTTCGGTATCTAATAATATTCGTTCAGAATCAATGTATTTGGTAATACAGGATGATAACTGCCAACATACTTGGCTGCAACACTTGCACTGTTTCCAACTCTTGAAACTTATCACCCATTCCCAGTTCTCTACCTATCTGTAGCCTATGTAACATATTACATATGCGGGATCCTGATCCGGTATCTCATACCCAGGACGCGTAGGATACCGAGAAACAGTTCTCAGGAATGAACATACCCGAAGAAGATGCATCGGCATGCACTTTCTTCATTTGGGCGGCACGGGAATCCTGGTATTCCCCTATTTCCTGCTCGGTCTTATAACAATTATAAATTGTAGTGGGACCACCGTTCCCTATCTCAGTATAACAAGCGGGTTCGGTCAATACATTCATATTATTATCTTGATTAAGGCGTGACATGGTCGCTACTGTTAGTGTATATGCCCTAGAGGCCATTATTGTATCATACCGGCTTGCATATTACTAATAGAAGCTTGGGATATTCATAGTTGTATTAACAGTCTTGCTAAAAATGGTAGTATGCTACTTGGTTTGTTTCTACTCAGATATGTGCGTATGTTTCTTTTAGCATATCGCTTATACATATTAGTAGAGCCCTTAGGATCTTTTCTTGATTAGTGGGGGCTGGGTAGTTTATAAGCACATCCTTATACAGGTCCCTGGTTGTAAGATTATCGAGACAGGGCATCGATACTCCGGAGTAGACTGGTGTATACGTTTCTCATCCCAGGTCGGGAGATGGTCTGTCCCACAGCCATCAGTACGTCATACTGGAGATAGTATGCAGGTGCTCGTTAGGTTATGAGTACACTGGACAGGACTCGCCGGGAACTGCTGATGGTTATTATACCTGTCGTCAGGTAGAAGTTCCCAGATGACATGAGTACAGCTTAGTCCGTCGATCTGACACGGCTACTTCGCCTTGATTGTGTTCCCACTGTACTTTGATCACTACCCTACCACGGCTTAAAGGAGTCGTGCAAACAGGTAGTAGTTGGGTACAGTCCCGAAGCACTTGGAGGCAGTGGCGGTTAGATAGGATTCATCTCTCCCGGTATTGGGAGTTGATATCGTGCTGTGTTGGAGAGCCATTACACAAAGGTTCGTGGCCACGGCAAGTGAGATTTACTGGTAGGTGTTCCAGTAGTTTCTCAGGGTGTTCTGGGCTACACTCCGACATGACTTATACCGCTATTAGGGGTCTGACGTTCACCATCCCCTAGGCCCGATATGCGATACTCTTAGATGAACAGACCGGACTGTACGAAGATTGTCATATACATGCTCAGTAGGAGATTGGATGAGTTACCTCATCGGCCTTCTTATCGACGTCTACTCGGGGACCGTTACGTGCAGCTAGTACCGCTTACGGCCTATGGTTAAACCCATTGCCAATGTAGTGTCGAGTCTTTAGAGTCCTACACAGAGAGTTTCCCTGCATCGGGCAAAAGGTATAGAAGCCGTATGGTTTTATGGCAGGGCCGCGATTACTTATGTACACTTGTGCACGTACTGTGATCGGGCAAATAATTCTAGTGGGCTTTGGTTTAAACCGGATTCTAGTATTATACTGATGGATTTATTTGGTCTCAGTTTATCCATGTTTTTCATAAATACGGATGGGAGGGGCAGTCTCGTAATTTGTCGGGAAGCTTCTAGAAGGAAATGAGGTGTAGGTTTTCATTAAATGAACCATGACTCATGAGGTGATTCACCCTTTGAATTAAATGAAGCTTACAAGATATTTCTAGATATTTATCAAGAGATATTTGTAAGCTTCATTATTATTCAAGCATGAGAATAATTAATTATCATTATCACAAACACCTTCTCTCTCCTCAAGTCTTCATCTTCTTCCTCAAACCCTAAATGCTCTCATGTGTTGAGGATCCTAGGGTTTAGAGAGACGAAGTAATCCATCTAAATACTCTACACCATCTAGGACTTCTAGATTAGCAAACTAGAAGCCATAGTTATCTCAGATTCGAGATAGGAGCTCGGACTATAGACTCTCGGGTGGATCGTCTTTGACTCAAGGAGGCTGTCACGGTAGCCGCGATCCGTTACGATCCTTGGAGCCTACGATGACGAGGAGGACAGCGGTGAAGACCCGAAGGACTTGTAACGTGAGGTATAACTTCGAGACCGAGTAGTTAAACCTCATAAAGTTTGCTAGTAATGGTTTAGACACGATCCGTGTGCTCAAGTCCGTGTTATGAAGCTTTGATAATTGTTTTTCATATATTCCGCCTCCCCGCAAACACATGGGGTGCGTGACATGGACTTACAGTGGTATCAGAGCCTACTAAATCATAGCTAGCAGTTTAAACAACAAGTTAGACTACGAAACCGAAATGACCCGAAAACATCGAACCCAAGATTCAAGTTCTGTCGATTTTTAATGGGGCTCTGAAAATTATTTTAACAAGTGCAGAGTGCTATTTGAACTGTAAAAAAGAGCACGGAACAAAAATGGGATAATTCCTCATAAACTGGGCCGGCCAGATAGGCCAAATTTCCGGCGAGCTCGGTCTTAATAGGGAGGAAATGCTTCATTTTTGGTGTGTGGCTTTTTGACTTTAATCTAGGGCTTCAGGAGTTTTTTTGTTCTTGCTAATTTTTATTTTACTGTAAATTCTTTACTGTGGAAAATACCGGGTATTTCGAAGTCGCAGTTTAATGTTGTTTAATGTTTTGTGTTCTGTTGAATGTGTTTGTAAACTTTCGCTAATTGCTATATGCCGGTTAGTTGGGGGTTGCACATTTCTGGGATATTGGATTGTGTATATGAACTTGTTGGATTGTCGTGGATGAATAGCCGAGATGTGAGATGATGGTTTTTATCTTTCATTCGATGTAAATTGTAATTTGTTGTAATATTATTTCATGGGGCACATCTGGGTTGAGGTTGTAGCCACCGTTGTATTATTTCATTTACTGTTTTTGCTCCTAGGATAGACCCAAGATGGGGTGCTGTTCATACAAGAATATTGCATTTAATACCACCCATTCTTGTGCTCGTTTGTCTATAGGCATGTACTTTTAATCCGTGTTTGCTATATATTTACAGGTTACAGGTTTCCAGTCCAAATAATGCAAATCAAGACAAAATCTCCACAGTTACGCCAAAATCCAGAACATCTGTCACAGACGGATAAAAGCCGGGTTCCAGTCATCCGCATCCGACGAGTGCCGCTTACCAATTCAAAAGACAGGACGAAAACAGTCGTCATTTTTTGGTCAAGCGTGGGGCCCGATGGAGATAAAGTCAAATAACAATATTCAAAGATGCGTGGGGCCCGAGGGAGATGAAGTCAAATAAGTTGAAAATAAAGCCACCATTGTTGACTGCTGGAAACTGAAGAAATCATGGAAGAATCTTGACATTTTGGACCTGTTAAACAGAAGTCACATGTAACACAAGGAAACCCAGAAAATACGAGACTCCAATTCCACAAAACCACGGCGGAACTGCCGCCAAATGTGGGTTTTCGCGGCGGATCCGCCGCGGTTTCGTGTCATCATCTGACCAAAGTTTGGGGGCAGTTTTATCACTTCATTTGGGCACAGATAATTGCCCTAGGGTTTCAACTCTCCTCCTATAAATACTCCGATTCTGAGCCATTGTAAGGGATCCATCTTGAGTCATTCTTTGTTAGGAATTAGTATAGATTAGCTTGTATCTTCTTCTTCTTCTTCTTCATTTTTCCTCCATTAAATTGTTGTGAGAGCTTTTGAGTGGATGTTAAATGAAGATGAGGGTTTTTATTATCTTGTCTCTTTTATTTATTGTCTTGTAATTTTATTATCTTGTATTGTAATTTTAATTCTTGTTGTTAACTAGTTGTTGTTATTTCTTTGCTTGCTTTATTTTCCTTCTTTTCTTCTCTTTTCCGTATTATTTTCAAGCGATAATATTTCGACGGAGTTTCTTGCTTAGGTGAGGACCCAAGAGTTAGCTTGCACCATTTGTAAAACCGTATTTTCCTTTTCCTTCTTTTCTTCCTTCTTGTTTTGTTTTATTTTCATTTTCATGTGTGAATAATTCCACACTTGTTAAGGCTAAGGAAGGTGGTATGAGGGACGGAGAAATCCCTTGTGTTTCTCTTCGCCAAACATCTTGAAACGAACCTCGACCAAACAAACGCAACTCCCTCACTTAGGCGCGCTATACGTGACATGTAGCCGCAGCCTAAGTCGAGAAGTCCTTTAAGCGCACTGCAACGTGACATGTAGTTATGACTTAATTGGATACATGGTTGTGGGTGTTTGGCCGAGGGTTGGAAATAAGCGTAATTAGTGGACGGACAAGGGGCACTAGGAATGGATTTAGCGTTGGAAAGCTTGCTTAAACTCGCAAATCCCATTCCAATGTCCTCCTAATCCCTGCTACTTTCGTTTATCCCAACATCGTCTTAAGGATGGCAAAATACAAGCACAAGACTAATCCTAACTCTACTAACCGACCTTAACCTTAACAAGTTTACTTGAACATAAAATACGACACTTAGGATAGTTTCGAACACAAACATATACAATTCTTCATTGACTCGTCTAAGAAAAGAACTTAAATACTACCGTCTCCCTTCGGATCGACCCGTGCTCAACCGGCTAGCTGCGAAGCGACACCGTTCTGATCGCGATTATAACTTTAGAACTTTGAATCCCGACACGCAAAAAGCATGCGATCAAATGGCGCCGTTGCCTGGGAGACGGTAACGTATTTTCTTTCTTGTTATTCGGGTTAATATTCTTTTTGTATATATAAAAAATTATAAATATAAAAAAAAAATCTTTTTGTTATTTTTTATATTTTTTGTGTGCAAGCGTGCAGGCGATCTGGAGCAATTACAGCAAGTGAATCAATAAATAGAGGTTTTTATTAGGTTGTACAGAGAAGGGCACATGCATTGACCAAAGTTTCAGGCGCCAACTCAGCAATTTGACCGCGGAACCGCGGTCAAAGAGGGAGTTTAGCGACGGTTCCGCGGTCCTATTGTCGGTTTTTGACCCCAATTTTTTCACCCCTTCTCTTTCTTCTAGTCTCCTCTGTAAACTCTACTTAACTATATTTTCTGCAGGTTTCTTTGCACAGAATTTCACCGCCGCCAAATAAATTTTTTGTTGTTTTAGATTTTTTTTTGTTTACGTGCCTTGCATATAATTATACGGACTCTAAGGGGCTATAACACCAATTCAGATTGGTTGGGGATTTCATCACCCTTCCTAAGACTCCACAAATCACTAATTGCATACGCATTACCTTGAGCTAATAAAAAATATCTAGACCAAATCTCTAAGGACCTGTCGCGCTCATTTAGGACAAGTGAAGGTTGCGAAGAATCGGTCGTTATCTAAACTTGACTTTGTGGTGCCTAGGCTAGACAAGTGAGAAGATAATTTTAAAAGGCCCATCTCACGGTGATTCGTGAGCGGAACCCTCCTTCCCTCACTTGTGCTTACCTGGCCACAATTGGCAGCGAAGAGGCGATTCGAGGGTTATCCTACAACTTGTCGCTTGGAAGTCTAGGAGCGGTCTATTTGGACATTGAAAACCCTAGATCTAGGTGCGTTGTGCATATTGTGATTGTGATTGTGCTTGTAAAAAGTTAGTCCCATAATTCCGTATTCTTTCAAAAACAAACAATTTCAAAAACTCCAAAAACAAACATTTTTTTAATAAGAAAAAATATAAAAATATAAAATAAATAAATAAATAAAAAATACCACTTCCTTACTTCCCTACCTTTCCACTCTTCTAACATGGGCACCCCACCTCGGAAAACTCTTGCCGAACTTTGGTACCCACAACCAGACATTTCTTCTTACGGTTCTTGCTTTGGCCGAACCTTGAACGATCCATCCATGCCCAAAATTTCGTTGAGAGATCGGATAGACGCGTCTAGTGTAAGTCCATGTCACGCACCCCACGAACTTGCTGGGAGTCGGAATATATGAAAAACGATTATCAAAGCTTCGTAACACGGACTTAAGCGCATGAATCGTATCTAAACCGTTACTAACTATCTACGAGAGGTTTAACTACTCGGATTCAAAGTTATACCTCACGTTACATGTCCTTCGGGTCTTAATCGCTGTCCTCCACTCCTCGTAGGCTCCTTGGAACATCGGCACCTCAACGGCCTCCTCGAGTCAAAGAAGATCCACCCGAGAGCTCCTACGCCAAGCTTGATCTCTAACTTGAGATAACTAGGTCGCTTAAAGTGCTAATCTAAGCTACCTAGGGGATATAGAGTGAGGTTATGGATGTATTAGTCTAGCTAACCCTTGATCTCAACACATGAGAGGTTAGGGTTAGGGTTTCAAGAATGAGAGAGCTTGAGGAGAGAGAAGGTGATGATAAGAATGAGAAGAAATAATGAACTCATTAGAATATAACAACCATAACAATTTATCAAATAAATAATATAAATGATTAATCATCATGGTTGATGCATTCACCTTGTGTGATTCATCTCATGAGTCATTAGCTTAATAAATGAAGCATTAACTCCATGGATGAATCACACAAATGAGTCATTAAAACATTAAATACTCATGCCACCTTAACCCCCAAGTCACCACTCTTCTAGAAGCTTCCCGGAAAATTACGAGAACGCCCCTCCAATCCGTGAAAACACGGAAAAACTTTAGACTGTATAAATCCAATAACCCGATACTAGAATCTGGCTTAAACCAAAGCCGGCTAGTAAAAACTGTTCGAACGTCGTACGTGCGTTTAAACGCATATGCGTCCGAACCCTTGTCGTAAAACCATACGACCTCTATATCGTTTCGCCTGGAGCATGGAAACTCTCTGTGTGGGACTCTAAAGACTCGACACTACCCTGACAGTAGGTTTAACCACAGACCGCAAGCGGCACTAGCTGTACGTAACGGTCCCCAGGAAGATGTCGATAAGAAGGCCGACGAGGAAACCATCCGAACTCCTACTGAGCCTGTCCGTGACAATATCCGTGCAGTCCGGTCTGTTCTTCTAAGAGTATCGCATATATGGTCTAGGGAGGTGGAGAACGCCAGACCCTTAATAACCGTACAAGCCGTGCCGGTATGGCTCATGACCATTTGAGAATCTACTGATCAGTCTACCAGTAATTCTCCATCAGCCCTGGTCAGGGACTTATGGTAATGACCAACCGATCACAGTACAATATCAACTCCCTAGAGACGAATCCCTAACAGTCGCTCACTGCCTCCATGTGGCTCGGGACTGTACCCAACTAAAACCTTTTTGCACGACTCCTTTGAGCCGTGGTAGGGTAGTAATCAAAGCACAGTGGGAACTCACATGAGACAAATGACGACCTTAAGTCAACAGACTACCTGCACACATATCACCTGAGAACTGCTATCTGACGTTAGATATAATACCATCCAGTCAGTTCTCCTGCGAGTCCTGTCCGGTGTACCCGTAACCCAACGAGCACCTGTATACTATCTCCAGTACGACGTACTGATGGCTGTGGGACAGACCATCTCTCCAACTGGGATGAGAAGCGTACACACTAGTCTACTCTGGAGTATCGATGCCCTGTCTCGATAATCCTATGACTAGGGACAAGTATAGGATGTTGCTTATAGACTACCCAGCCCCCACTGGTGTGACTGCCATTACAACGCTGGTAATCAAGCAAAGATCCTATGGGCTCTACTAATATTTATAAGTGATACGTTACAAGAAACATATGTACATATTAAAGTAGACACAAACCAAGTAGCATACTACCATGTTTAGCAAGACTGTATATATAACCGTGAATATCCCAAGCTTCCATTAAGTAATATATAACCTAGTATGATACAAGAATGGCCCCTAAGGCATATACACCAACAATCTCCTACTTGCACTAGGGCCATGAGCTGGCATATCGTAGACCCATCATCTCGAATAGCCTATCGAACTGCGTCTGAGGAATGGCCTTCGTGAATGGATCAGCAATGTTATTCTCCATCTCTACTCTTCTCACCTCGATCTCCCGGCGATGTATAATCTCCCTGATCAGGTGATACCGCCTTAAGATGTGTCTGGACTTCTGATTGGACCTGGGTTCTTTCACTAAAGCTATAGCGCCGTTGTTGTCACAATACAGAGGTATTGGATCAACACTGGTAGGAACCACCTGAAGTTCTGTGAGGAACTTCTTCATCCAGACAGCTTCTTTTGCGGCATCGCAAGCAGCTATGTACTCCGCTTCCATTATTGAGTCAGCAACGGTCTCTTGCTTGGAACTCTTCCAACAGACCGCCCCTCTATTGAGGGTAAAGACATAACCCGACATGGACTTGGAGTCATCTTTGTCACTCTGGAAGCCGGAGTCGGCAAAAGCCTCAATCTGGAGGTCTTTTCCGCCATACACCAAGAACATCTCCTTAGTCCTCCTCAGGTACTTGAGAATGTTCTTTACTGCTATCCAATGCTTCTCCCCTGGGTTTGCTTGATACCGGTTTACAACGCTCAATGCGTATGCTACATCTGGTCTGGTACATAACATCGCATACATTATAGAGCCTACTGCTGAAGCGTAGGGTATAATCGACATGTGATCCCTTTCCAAATCAGTCTTGGGAGACATCTCTTTGGAGAGAGTGATTCCGTGACAAGCCGGTAGGTTACCGCGCTTAGAATCTTCCATACTGAATCTTTTCAATATGGTGTCTATGTACCTGGACTGCGAAAGTCCCAACATCCTTTTTGATCTATCACGATAGATCTGGATCCCCAGAATGTAGGTGGCATCACCCAGGTCTTTCATGGAGAATTTCTGTGACAAGAATCTTTTGACTGATTGTAATATAGGAATATCATTTCCTATTAGGAGAATGTCATCCACGTATAAGACGAGGAAAACTACAGTTCTCCCTACAATCTTACTGTATATGCATAGTTCATCTGGATTTTTGATAAAGTCAAATTCTTTGACAGCATCATCAAAACAGATGGGTACGGACGTGACTGGCACTTAAGTTTAAGCATCAATTACAGTAAAAGGTTTCAAATTATAGGTTATCTAGTGTGGTGGCATGGCAATTACCAGGACGTGTGTGTAAGCATGAATAGTGCTCGTGCTGCATATAAAAACCCTGGCAATGGTGCAGGTGTCCTATAGAATGGGTTCGCATATGTAGGTCAAATAAGGTATGGATGTAGTTACTAATATCACTAAAATCTTAACTACTTAAACTATCGGGAGACTTGCGCCATCCAAACGATAGTCCCCCGTAGATGTTAAATCTACTCACCGGAATCCCTAGCTAGCCACGTCCAATCACCGCTTTCCCCTTTCGTGCCGCGTCTGACGTCTCCACGACCGAACCTGGAATTTACATCAATACCAAACATAGGTTACATATCAAGAACGACGCAAATCCCAAACGAAAATACTAACGTTCACAAGCTAGGTACAACGTGCACAAGGTGCGCGGAACACACGCGAAAATCACAAAAACTAACTAAAATCGTCGATTTGGTCGCCCGGCAAAGCTAAAACCCGATCACTCAAAAATCCGCACTCACACATCCTAAATGTCAAAGGATATGCCAAAAATATCATCAAGATATCGCAAATAATTCATCACAATATTTTTATAAAAACCTAGTAAGCCAGAAATTTGCAATTTGGTGCAAACATCGAAAATTAGCGATAAAGTTAACACAATCCAACACAAACATCCAAACTAACCCACTAGATAGCCATTACACTAATTTTAAACCATTTACAAAGCATCAAACCATAATTCCAACACAACAATCATGCTTCAATCTATTTCCATACACAAACCCCCTTCTTGATTTTTGTAATTAGCAATAACAATGAAAATTTCACACAAGATTAACATAGATTAGCATAATATGAAACCACTTAAGCAAAGTAACCTCATAGATTAGGTTAGCAAAACAACTAGATAACAAAATAGATTTAATTAACCTACTAAAGATTTCTAAAACCCTAGTTTAATTTCAAACCATGAACTAGAAAAAACTAGATTAGGATTTAGCTATAATTTTAACATTAACACAACATGCAAGTTATAGTTAGCACACTTTAACTACAAATTAACCTTAGATTAGAAATTATACCTCACACTAGAGATCTAGCAAGAAGAATTTGCCTCCAATGATGGCTTCATAGCACCATGATCCAAGCAAGAGAGGCTAAGGAGAATGGGATGAAGGATGGGGGTTAATTTGTGAGGTTTAAATTGGAATTTTGGAGCAAACTTGATGAATTTTTGAAGGAAATGAAAAGAAAAATGATGAAGGGGGAGGGCTGCTGAAATTCGGCCAGAAGAGGGAAGGGGAATGGTGTGGGTGGTGATGGAAAAGTCATGGTCAACCCATACCAATCAACTAAAGACCCATACCCAATTAAAAATTCAAAACCCTTTTCAAAATACCTCATTTCCACACATAAAAAAAGTCAAAGGAGGCAAGGAAATCTTTCCTTGTGCTGCTGAAGTGGGCCGGCCTAGGGGTGAGGGAAGAGTGAATGGGGTTTTACAAAAAAAATTTTATGCAAAAAGACCCCCTACAAGTCCAAAATTGCAAGTTTTAGCTTAAATTCAATAAATTTCGTTTTCCATAATAAAAATTAGTTAAAACTTAAAATAAAATACCAACAATTTATGTTACAACTAGATTTTAATTAACATGATTTTAAAGCTTAAATTTAGCCCATTTAAATTTGTATTTATCGCTAATTTAATGTATTTTCTTACCGGCTTAAAATAATATTAAAAAATTGAAAAATAGGGAAAATTTTTTAAAGGACCAAAAATTAATAAGTAACTCATTAGCTACTAAAAACTAGCAATTACCTATCCAAATTAGGTATAATTAGTCCTAAACTGCAAAATAACAAAAAAGACGGTTTACGGAAAAATACCGAATTTTCACCGATTTTCAGGAAAACACCAAAACGACTTTTCAAGGCGCTACAATCTTCCCCCCTTAAAGAAATTCGGTCCCCGAATTTAAAAAAAATATAGCTACGCGTACCTTCAAAGAGATGGGGATATTTCTTCCTCATCTCGCCCTCGGTCTCCAATGTGACCTCCTCACTACTCGGGCCACGCCAAAGGACCTTGACGGTCGGTATAACTTTCGATCTCAACTTCTTCACCTGCCGATCCAGGATGGCCACCGGCTGCTCTGCAAAAGAAAGGTCGCGCTCTAGCTGGACTGTCGGGTGCTGAATCGCATGCGAAGGGTCGTGAAGGTACTTGCGGAGCATCGAAACATGGAAGACGGGGTGAACATCGGGAAAGCTAGGTGGAAGAGCCAAACGATATGCAACTGCGCCGACACGCTCGAGAATCTCGAAGGGACCCACAAATCTAGGACTAAGCTTTCCTTTTCGCCCAAATCGCATCACGCCCTTCATCGGAGAGACCCTCAGAAAAACATGGTCGTCAACTGCGAACTCTAGCCTGCGACGGCGCCTGTCTGCATACGATTTCTGCCTGCTCTGAGCTGCTCTCATCTGGTCTCGAATCAACTGTATCTTCGCTGTCGTCTCCTCAACAAGCTGCGGCCCCAAAATACTGCTCTTGCTGAGCTCTGTCCGACAGACGGGCGATCTGCATCTCCTCCCATACAATGCCTCGAAAGGTGCCATCCGAATAGTATCTTGGAAGCTGTTGTTGTAGGAGAACTCCACTAACGGTAAATGACGATCCCAGCTACCGCCGAAATCTAAAACGCATGCTCTGAGCATGTCCTCGAGAGTTTGAATAGTCCGCTCTGACTGGTCGTCGGTCTGCGGATGAAATGCTGTGCTAAAACTCAAACGGGTGCCCCATACCTCCTGAAGTCTCTGCCAAAGTCGGCTGGTAAACTGGGTGCCTCTGTCGGACACGATACAAGTCGGTACGCCATGCGACCGCACGATCTCGTCGATGTAAAGCTGGGCATACTGAGCGAAGCTGAAAGTGGTCTTCACTGGCAGGAAGTGAGCCGCTTTCGTTAATCGATCTACGATCACCCAGATGGAGTCGTACCCTCGACTGGTCCTGGGTAGACCCACAACGAAATCCATCGAAATCTGCTCCCATTTCCACTCTGGAATGGGTAACGGCTGTAGCTCTCCTGCGGGCCTCTGGTTCTCGGCCTTGACTTGCTGACAAGTCAGGCATCTCGATACAAACTCCGCAATGTCCCTCTTCATCCCGTCCCACCAGTAGGTCTCTCTCATATCATGGTACATCTTGGTGGAACCGGGGTGGACACTATACACTGATCGGTGTGCCTCCTCAAGAATGTCACGCCGCAATCCATCAGCATCTGGTACGCACAGTCTAGATCCATATCGTAAAATCCACTGATCATCAATCACGAACTCGGAAAATCTGCCCTGTCCCATCTGTGCCATGATCTCTGAGCAACGGTCGTCTCTGCGCTGTGCCTCATATATACGGTCAAGCAACTGTGGGCGTGCACGAACATGCGCGAGCTGTCCCCCTGTCTGAGTGAACTCGAACTCAACTCGGCTGTCGCATAAAATCTGCCAATCTGCTGACGACTGCCTCTGCACTGCGCGCAAATAGGATAGACTACCCCCGGGCCTCCTGCTCAAAGCATCTGCCACTACATTCGCCTTGCCTGGGTGATATAAGATCTCGCAGTCGTAGTCTTTCACCAACTCCATCCAATGACGCTGTCTGAGGTTCAGGTCTCGCTGCTGAAATATGTACTTTAAGCTCTTGTGGTCTGTGAATATTTGGCACGACTCGCCATATAGGTAATGTCGCCAAATCTTCAGTGCAAAGACCACTGCAGCCATCTCCAAATCGTGAGTGGGGTAGTTCTGTTCATGCTTCTTCAACTGCCGAGAAGCATATGCGATCACCCGGCCATGCTGCATCAATACGCATCCTAACCCCACTCGCGAAGCATCACAGCAGACCACAAATCCGCCTGATCCTGAAGGCAAAGATAATACCGGCGCCGTAGTCAAACGAGTCCGTAGCTGCTGAAAACTGTGCTCGCACTCCTCCGTCCAAACAAAAGGAACTCCCTTCCGGGTCAAACCGGTCAAAGGTGCAGCTATACGGGAGAAGTCCTGAACAAAACGCCTGTAGTAGCCCGCCAGGCCTAGAAAACTACGGATCTCAGTAACCGATGTAGGTCGGGGCCACTGCTGAACAGCCTCAATCTTCTTCGGGTCCACACATATGCCGTCTCTCGTAATCACGTGACCCAAGAATCCGACGCTGTTCAGCCAGAATGCACACTTGGAGAACTTTGCGAACAACTGGTGCTCCCTCAGAGTCTGTAACGTAATCCGCAAGTGCTGCTCGTGCTCCTCTCTGCTCCGGGAGTACACCAAGATATCGTCGATAAACACGATGATGAACAAGTCAAGATACGGCCTGAATGTACGGTTCATCAAATCCATGAATGCTGCTGGGGCGTTGGTGAGTCCGAACGACATCACCAAAAACTCATAGTGGCCGTAGGGCGTGCGGAAAGCTGTCCTCGGTATATCCTCCTGTCGAACTCGCAGCTGATGGTATCCTGATCGCAAGTCGATCCTCGAAAAATACCCCGCACCCTGAAGCTGGTCGAACGAATCATCAATGCGTGGCAATGGATATCTGTTCCGCACGGTAACCTTGCTCAGCTGGCGGTAGTCGATACATAAGCGCAAACTTCCGTCCTTCTTCTTGACAAACAGGACCGGAGCACCCCACGGAGAAACACTAGGTCGAATAAGCCCCTTATCTAACAAATCCTGCAACTGATCCTTTAGCTCTCGAAGCTCTGCCGGGGCCATCCGATAAGGCGGTATAGAAATAGGCCCCGAGCCGGGAATCAAATCGATGCAGAACTCAACGTCGCGCTCAGGTGGTAGCCCAGGTAGCTCATCAGGGAAAACATCAGGGAACTCACAAACAACCGGGACCCGGTCCAACGGAACCTCTGAAGCTCGAGTATCACAAATATACGCTAAGAATCCCTAACATCCCTTCCGTAAGAGCTGACCAGCGCGAAGAGACGAAATCAAGCTGGGAAGGGTAACGCTACGGTCTCCCTGAATAACAAGGACTGGCTCTCCCGGAAAGCTAAATCTGACTGCCTTCTCACGGCAGTCCACCGAAGCATAACAAGTGGCTAGCCAATCCATGCCCAGAAGCACATCAAAGTCCAGCATATCGAGGAGAATCAAATCAACCGATGAATCCCTCTCCCCGATACGAACGGAACACAATCGAAATACAAAACGAGCGACAAACGACTCGCCTACCGGAGTAATAACAACAAGCGGATGATCTAACAACGATGACTCACGGCCCAACATCGGTGCAAAGTGTGTAGATACGTACGAATATGTGGAACCTGGGTCGAATAATACCCGCGCGTCGAAAGAGCAAACTGGCAAGGTACCTGTCACAACGGCATTGGATGTGTAGGGTTCCTAGGCACTCTCAAGAGGTCTCACAAGGCATCAACCATGCCGATTTCAAATTTTACGGGTGCCGAGAAACCCTAATACGGATCGTTGGCTAGATTTTTAGGCGACAAAGCAAACTAGTTAACACTTAACTACAAGAATACGGAAATACAACCTTTGTAGATCTAGTCCTCCACCTCCACGGCTCCGTGATGAAGTCCTCTCCGCTGTCCAAATCAAATCCCGGGCTCTAGCGTCGGCTTCATCGGAGAAAGAGCGGGCAAGGTCGTCGGCTTCGTGCCGAAGATGATCTACGTCGAGGCATCGCAAGATCAAGCTCCCACTTCACCAAGTCATGAAACTTGTGAAGAAAACACACTCTACTACTTGGCAAGAGGTAGAGGATGAAGAAATAGGAAGTGGGTAGACTTTAGAATTGGATTTCTCACTCTTTTTCATCAATCACCATTGATGAAGCAAGCTTTCTTCTTTGAAGATGATGAAGAAGAAGAAGATAATGTTATGATAAGTTATTATGTAAAAGAATAATAAAATCATTCTTATCATAATATTAACCATGGTAATGTGTAGAGAGTTAATCATGGTTGAATGGAATGGTTAGGGTTAAGCATGAGACAAAATGGTCACTTGGTCAAAGTCTTCATGAAGCTTCATAATACATACAAAGAAAGCCACCATTTTCTCATTATGCTTTTCCATAAAGAATTAAATAAATAAATGAATAAATAAATAAAAGTAAAACCCTAACCATTACACAACCATGGTTTAAACTTTACACATACTCAAGTATGCATGTATCATCAAACATGATACAAACTTGCGTACAAAAGTATATCACATATACAATGTGCACAAATCAAGTGAGAAAATCCATTTAAAGTGAACCAATACTAGTTAATGCAAAGTAATATATCAAATATATAATTATGCATTAAATCATTAAATCAACACTTGATTCAATGATCCGGTCATGTCGCACACAACCGACTAGTATTCAATGTATCGTTTTATCGAATCAATCCTTGATTCGATAAGTAGGTTATATCGCATATAACCATTCGACACATTCATCGCGAGAATGAAATACGGTATCACATACACGCATTATTCTCGGTCCCGCACATATCTCATATGCGCTCCTATTTCGTTTCGCTTGAGCCAGGAAACCTCTGTGTAGGACTCTAAAGACTCGTCAATATGCCGGCAGCAGGTGATGATCATATCAAACACCCATAAGCCGCAAGCGGTCTGCTAAACGTAACGGCCACCCGGGTATTGAGCGATCAGAAGATCGACGAGCAAGCCCGCTCACACTCCTATGAATCCAACCAGTAACACTTACCGTACAGTCCGGTCTCGTCGTCTGATATGTCGCATATCTCGCCTAGGGGTGGTAAACGTCAGACCCCAATAGCTCGATAAGTCGTGTCGATATGAGGTCTATAACATTCGAGAAACTACTGGTAACACTTACCAGTAAATCTCAGCAACCCTGGCCAGGGATTTCCGGTTATAGCCAATCGAACACAGCGCAACATCAACTCCTTATACTGGGAGAGACGAATCCCCTCCTATCGCTCATTGCCTCCATGTGATTCGGGACTGTACCCAAAAACCACCGTTTTGCATGCCCTCTTGGACGTGGTAAGGTAGAAATCAAAGCACAGTGGGAACCACACAAGACTCTATGACGATCTCGAGTCAACAGACTACTCTGTACCAGTGTCACCAGAGAACTGCCATCTGACGTAAGGAATAATACCATCTGGGAGTTCTCGGCGAGTCCGTCCAGTGTACCCAGTCTCCACTGAGCACCCGTATATCATCTCTGATGTCAAACACCAATGGATATGGGATCATCCATCGCCCATCTGTATGGGTCGAGAAGGTATACGCTAGTCTACTCTGGTATATCGATGCCCCGTCTCGATACACCCACGACTAGGGACTTTGAAGGATGTACTTATAGACTATCTGTCCCCACTAGTATGATCTGCATCATAGTCCAGGTAGTCAAGTACACATCCTAAGGGCTTTACCAACATGTAACAGAGAGACAATCAGTATACACGTTAAGGTAAAGAGTAACCAGATAGCATACTATCATGTCGAGCAAGAAAGTCCTCCCTATATATGTCCAAGCATCCACTACAATATACATCCTATGTATAGTAATGGCCTCTAGGGCATACATATAACTAACAATCTCCCACTTGCACTAGGGCCATCTGATAGCAGTGGTTGTAGTATCTCATACTCAACCATCCCATAAAAATCTCTCTCTGGGAACAGGCCTTTGTGAGTGGATCCGCTGTGTTGTCCTCTGAGTCTACTCTCCTAACCTCGATCCCTTGGAGATCAAGCATCTCCATGATCAGGTGACACTGCCTTAGAATATGTCTGGATCACTGATGGGACGTGCGTTCCTTGCATAAGCCACAACTCCATTGTCTCATAATGGTGGGAACGTAGTTCATCTCATGAACCAATATACACCAGAACAGCCTCTTCGGTAGCATCTTAAGTAGCGATGTATTCAGCCTTAATCGTCTAGTATGCCACGGTATCTAGCTTGGAACTCTTCCAACATACCGTCCCTTTACTTCGGGTAAAGACAATGCCTGTGACTGAAATTCAGTCGTCTTTATCACCCTGGAACCATTCCAGTGATTCTCCCCAGGGTCGATTGATACCTTCTCACTACAACTAGTGAGAATCCTAACATCCATTTAGATCTATCTCATAGATCCAAAACCTAGGATTTAGTAGGTATCACTTTGATCTTATATGGAGAATCATTGTGATAAGTGGAGATTGACCGAGCGTAGCATAGGAAACTCCTTCCCTATCAAGAGTATGTCATCCACGTACTCTACGAGGATCACCACCATACTCCCTACTACCTTTTTGTTTATACAAGGTTCATCTACCATTTTGATGATGTCAAACTCTTTGACTACTACATCAAAACAGATGATCCAACTCCGCGATGCCTGCTTTATCCTATAAAGCATCTTGCACACGTTTCCGCTGCTCCCACTGTCTACGAGGCCCTTTGGCTGTGTACTTATAGACGTTCTCTTCTAAAACATCATTTAGAAAAGCAGTCATGGCACCCAACCGCCAGATATCGTAGTCATGGTATGTAGCCGTGGCAAGTAGGATCTGGATGGACTTAAGCATAGCCACTTGAAAAGGTTTCATCATTATCCACGCCTGGTAGATGACGAAAAGCTTTAACAAGTCTAGCTTTGAAAGTCTCAACTTTTCCATCTACACCAAGTAATCTTCTCAAGATATACTTGCTCCTGATGGGGATTTAACCCTTCAGATATAGCAACCAAAGTCCATACTTTGTTGGTGTACATGGATTCCATCTCAGATCACTAAACATCCAGCCATTCTTACAGAGTCTTACTCCTGATAGCCAGCTCGAAGCTAGTTGGGTCATCATCTCATGATGCAATCCTCGCTCCCACTGTCATAGAGAAACCGAAGTATCTCTCAGGTGGGTGAGGAACCCTACTAGATCGGCGGAGAGGCTGAGGTTCGTTGGTCTCTACTGAATCCTTTGGTTCTATCAAATCATCTGCTGTAGTTTGTATAGCTGGAACCTTTCCAGTTCTACATTACAGACCTTGCCTCGAGCTTGTCCGAATTTTGCTTTCAGACATAGGCCGGTCAACCCCAAATCTTAACTAGCTTAAGACATGGGCTCTTCCCTTTCCATATCACATATGAAATGGTAGGCAACTGATTTGATTGGAACCCTATTCAATAGGTATGCAGCTTCTCAAGTGCATAACTCCCAAAAATGAAATAGGTAACTCAGTAGTACTCATCATAGAGCACACCTTATCACATAGGGTGTTATTTCTCCGCCCCGATATACCATCGTGCTATGGTGTATACGGAGGAGTAATGCTGAGAGAGAATCTCATTCTCCTTTAGAATAATCCAGGATTTTCGTGCTCAAGTATTCTCCTCCTCGATCACATCAAAGGACAAAATACTTATACCCGTATTGGTTCTCTACTTCTTGCTTATATTGTGTGAATATCTCAAAAAGGTTCGGACTTGTGTTTCAACAGGAACATATGTCTGAATCTAAAGAGATTATCAGAGAATGTAATGAAGTACAAAGAACCGGTCTTGGCATGTGTAGACAGGGGACCTGACATACATCAACATGTATCATCCCAAGAGTTCACTAACTCTTTCTCTGTTTCCAATAAACAGAGCTGGTGTCATTATATCTTTGTGACATGACTGGCAAGTTTCACAAGATGTAAATTCAAACTGATTTAAATATGCATCTACATGTAACTTCAGCTAGTCGGGTCGCATTGATATGACCTAGTCTACAATGCCTCAAGAAGGATTCGTTCATTTCTGAACTCTTCCTCTTGTGTGTGTTCCGTATACTAAGAACTGTAGTTTGATTTAGAACATTAATGCTTTTAGATAACGTGCCTGAACCGATCAACTTTTGATATAGGAAATGTTCAAAACATTATCCAACAATACAAAATTTTATCATTTCTTTACTAATAAAGAGACTGATATGATTTTGTATATCAGGTTCGGTATCTAATAACATTCGTTCAGAATCAATGTATTGTAATACAGGGTGACAGTGACCAACAGACTTGGCTGCAACTCTTGCCCCATTTTCTGCCTCATGAAACTTATCACCCGTTCTCAGTTCTCTACCTATCTGTAGCCCTATATAACAGATTACATATCTGGGATCCTGATCTGGTATCACATACCCAGGACGTAGAGGATACAGAGAAACAGTTCTTTGTAATGAACACACCCGAAGATGATGCATCAGCATGCACTCTCTTCGTTTGGGCGGCACGGGAATTCTGGTAATCCCCAATTTCCTGCTCTGTCTTATAACAATTATAAGTTGGAGCGGGACCAACGTTCCCCAGCTCAGTATAACAAGCTGGTTCGGTCAATAATCCGTTTTATTATCTTGATTAAGGCGTGACATGGTCGCTACCAGGAGAGAGAGAGAGAAGAAAACACTCAGCGTGCGCTCTTGCAAGAATAGATTGGTTATTATTTTATCTAATCAGGATGGCTCCCACTGCTTTTCATCAAATCTTCCTTCAAACCCTAAAAGGAAAGACTAGCCGGGATTAATTACACACTACAAGTTCGTCAATCTTTCAGCCAGGCCAGTGTCGGTACTTTGAGGGAGGTCCCCCGTGCTTTCGCACGAACCTAATTAATGTAAACCTCATTTTCCCAGAGGCGTAACCTCGTCAACACCTTTCTAGACACCTACTTCATCGGCTAATTGTAATGTATAAAACTCTCCCAGGAGTAACTCTTACTCACAGCGGGTATCGGGATCCAACTATCTCATAGAAGGTATGCAATCTCATTGCAAATTTCAACACTTGAAATTCCCGATAATATTTTGCCCCTAGCGTCCTATGACCTTGACAGAGGTCAATAAACCATAGGCTGCTAGTCAAGTTCAATCCGTCATTTCCTGATTGAAGTAAACCCACCCGCACGACCCTTGACAGAGGTCAACAAGGTCGCACGACTACCCTAAATCAATCACATCATATGCTTATGCAGATAAGCACTAATCAGCTACCGCACACTACGCCTTGATAGAGGTCAACAAACGCAGCACGAATACTAACCAGTACATATCTGAAATGACGGAGGGCTACGACAGGTTTTTCTGAAAACCTATTGCGTAATGAACTTGATATCGTTAAAGAATCAAATGATTTTAAAATGGAGTGCTTTTGAGGCTTTTCTAGTTTTGCTAAAGGAGTCACTCCCGGTGAAGGGATCGTCGGTCCTTTCCTCGTCGAATGAGGTGCGGGATATATCATATATATCACTGTGCAAAGCAAAAACACTTAAAAGCAATCAAAAGACAAACCGAGTGTGTAGCATCTGCCAGTTATTGCTAAAGGAGTCACTCCCGGTGAAGGGATCTCGGTCCTTTCCTCATCGAATAAGGTGCAGGATATATCACATATACCTCTGTGCAAAGCAAGAACTGTAGCTACCTGTTTTAATTTTGAAATTCGATTCTGCAACATCTTAGGTTTCTTTTATTTCATTAATCACATTAATGAAGTCCCATCATTTAAATCACCTAAACATCACAGATAAATACGACGTACACTTATGCCATCCGCATTCGCCTCGATGTCCCCTCGTGCACCGTTAGGTTAGGTAACTAACGGCAGAGCAGGGCAGGGCTAGCGCGGGTGTAAAACATAAGTAACATCTATATAATATATCATATATACTATATACTGTATCTATCACAGAACATCACATGATATCATTACAGATATCGCAGCAGAAGAATCATATGAAATATTGGATATACTAGGACGTCCGTGTTTTCAATACGAGCCAGTATAAAACACGGATTCCACGGTCGTGATGAATAGCCAAACCCACACCCCTAGACCCCTACGAGAGCGGCAAGCAACCCTACCAATTCTAGAGTTAGGAGACCCGGACTCGACTTCTCGAGATGGTCTCCCACTGGACCCTAGAACCCGGTTACTTGTGCTCCCCTCCTTGGGTCTATCCTAGTGCGGAAAAGTAAATAATATACAACAACGGTGACAACTTCCGCAACCTGGAAGTGCCCCAAAAAAAGAATATTACATACAAGTTTTTACATGAATGAAAAATGAAAAACACTCATCTCACATAAAAACCCCGGCTATTCAAACACGACGATCCAATATAACATATCCAGCAACACATAACATCACATGTCATCAACGTAAGTAAATATGCGCATCCCAATTGTCGTTGACATATAGCAACGAAACCGGCGATATCACATATTACACTTACGGTCACAGAAAAGAAAGTGTAAAACTATAACAGTTGGAATCCGCAACCACCTCAGACATCGCATGCCTGACCAAATGAATTCCTTAGACATCGCATGCCTAACAATTATAAACCCCGCATTTTAGTCTCAAAATCGAAAACACTTTTCAATATAAAGTCGGGTAATTCAATAAGATTCCCGACATCCTGATCGAATGCTCGTCGCAAACTTCAGTAGACGGCCGCACCCCCGATACCGTCGACGAAGTGCACCAAGGTGGAACACCGCTGCCGCGAGCACCCGAACGGATGCTTTCGGCGATGGGGTTCTCCTACAGTCACTTGGTCGGGGCTATGGAGTGAGGCTGTCTATTAAGTTTACCCGACGAGTATCCGCGTACGCTACGTGATTGCGACGGACTTTTGATCACATCAAAACTCCGTGGCAACCGATCAAGTGAGACTAAATTGCTAGATTTACAACATTCATTCAGTTATCTCATAACTTTTTTGAATTCCAATTATTGTATCCCATTCCAGATAATAGAAAATGTTAAACTTTTCGATCGAACAGTCAAACACCCAAGTTTTCCCGATACAGATCAACACATGAAATAAGTCTAAAAACATTCAGTTCGTGCCTCAGTACCAACGGTCCAGCCGTAGAAGGGTCAAGCCAACGTCTCACATGTGGCACGCCGTACTGCCCCAAACCCGAAGGTTCAAAGGGCAGTTCAAGACGGTCACATAATCGAGTTAAGGTTTGTTGTCTTCTAGAGGGTCCATCGAGTTACTTGCACTACTTAGAACGTCTTTAAACCACGGAAAAATCCAACACTTGGAAATTTCCCGGCAGGGGAAAAAGTGGGTATTTATATCCGGTCGAACTTTTTAACATATTCTAAAAATTACCCGGAAAAACACACAGACAAAATTAGACAGTCCGATCGAATCTCTGAATCCCCAATACAACCCAGAAAATAAAACTTTGGAAAAAATATTAAAAATTCTCAGGAAAACCAGAACTGAAAAACAAGAATTAAGGTGCAAAATTCGATGCACAAAAAGACAAAGTGGCCGCGGAACCGCCGCATGAGCACGCTCATGCCGCGGATCCGCGGCGATATTAAGGAATTAGGCTCTCGAATTTTGCAGTAACCCTTAGATCTTCCTGCTGATTTTTCTGAATATTTTTATTTTCTAAAAATCCACATTTTACAGAAATGTCCAGAGAGCATGTTTAGGGTTTGGGTTTCGGGTCGATCGGACTTCAAACTCCGTCTAGACTTCGCCTAAGGCTCTAGCTAGTCTCTGATACCACTGTAGGGTTCCTAGGCACTCTCAAGAGGTCTCACGCTCATCAACCATGCCAATTTCAAATTTTACGGGTGCCGAGAAACCCTAATACGGATCGTTGGCTAGATTTTTAGGCGACAAAGCAAACTAGTTAACACTTAACTACAAGAATACAGAAATACAACCTTTGTAGATCCGGTCCTCCACCTCCACGGCTCCGTGATGAAGTCCTCTCCGCTGTCCAAATCAAATCCCGGGCTCTAGCGTCGGCTTCATCGGAGAAAGAGCGGGCAAGGTCGTCGGCTTCGTGCCGAAGATGATCTACGTCGAGGCATCGCAAGATCAAGCTCCCACTTCACCAAGTCATGAAACTTGTGAAGAAAACACACTCTACTACTTGGCAAGAGGTAGAGGATGAAGAAATAGGAAGTGGGTAGACTTTAGAATTGGATTTCTCACTCTTTTTCATCAATCACCATTGATGAAGCAAGCTTTCTTCTTTGAAGATGAAGAAGAAGAAGAAGATAATGTTATGATAAGTTATTATGTAAAAGAATAATAAAATCATTCTTATCATAATATTAACCATGGTAATGTGTAGAGAGTTAATCATGGTTGAATGGAATGGTTAGGGTTAAGCATGAGACAAAATGGTCACTTGGTCAAAGTCTTCATGAAGCTTCATAATACATACAAAGAAAGCCACCATTTTCTCATTATGCTTTTCCATAAAGAATTAAATAAATAAATGAATAAATAAATAAAAGGAAAACCCTAACCATTACACAACCATGGTTTAAACTTTACACATACTCAAGTATGCATGTATCATCAAACATGATACAAACTTGTGTACAAAAGTATATCACATATACAATGTGCACAAATCAAGTGAGAAAATTCATTTAAAGTGAACCAATACTAGTTAATGCAAAGTAATATATCAAATATATAATTATGCATTAAATCATTAAATCAACACTTGATTCAATGATCCGGTCATGTCGCACACAACCGACTAGTATTCAATGTATCGTTTTATCGAATCAATCCTTGATTCGATAAGTAGGTTATATCGCATATAACCATTCGACACATTCATCGCGAGAATGAAATACGGTATCACATACACGCATTATTCTCGGTCCCGCACATATCTCATATGCGCTCCTATTTCGTTTCGCTTGAGCCAGAAAACCTCTGTGTAGGACTCTAAAGAATCGTTAATACGCCGGCAGCAGGTGATGATCATATCAAATACCCACAAGCCGCAAGCGGTCTGCTAAACGTAACGGCCACCCGGGTATTGAGCGATCAGAAGATCGACGAGCAAGCCCGCTCACACTCCTGTGAATCCAACCAGTAACACTTACCGTACAGTCCGGTCTCGTCGTCTGATATGTCGCATATCTCGCCTAGGGGTGGTAAACGTCAGACCCCAATAGCTCGATAAGTCGTGTCGATATGAGGTCTATAACATTCGAGAAACTACTGGTAACACTTACCAGTAAATCTCAGCAACCCTGGCCAGGGATTTCCGGTTATAGCCAATCGAACACAGCGCAACATTAACTCCCTATACCGGGAGAGACGAATCCCCTCCTATCGCTTATTGCCTCCATGTGATTCGGGACTGTACCCAAAAACCACCGTTTTTCACGCCCTCTTGGACATGGTAAGGTGGAAATCAAAGCACAGTGGGAACCACACAAGTCTCTATGACGATCTCGGGTCAACAGACTACTCTGTACCAGTGTCACCAGAGAACTGCCATCTGACGTAAGGTATAATACCATCTGGGAGTTCTCGGCGAGTCCGTCTAGTGTACCCAGTCTCCACTGAGCACCCGTATATCATCTCTGATGTCAAACACCAATGGATATGGGATCATCCATCGCCCATCTGTATGGGTCGAGAAGGTATACGCTAGTCTACTCTGGTATATCGATGCCCCGTCTTGATACACCCACGACTAGGGACTTTGAAGGATGTACTTATAGACTATCTGTCCCCACTAGTATGATCTGCATCATAGTCCAGGTAGTCAAGTACACATCCTAAGGGCTTTACCAACATGTAACAGAGAGACAATCAGTATACACGTTAAGGTAAAGAGTAACCAGATCGCATACTATCATGTCGAGCAAGAAAGTCCTCCCTATATATGTCCAAGCATCCACTACAATATACATCCTATGTATAGTAATGGCCTCTAGGGCATACATATAACTAACAATCTCCCACTTGCACTAGGGCCATCTGATAGCAGTGGTTGTAGTATCTCATACTCAACCATCCCATAAAAATCTCTCTCTGGGAACAGGCCTTTGTGAGTGGATCCGCTGTGTTGTCCTCTGAGTCTACTCTCCTAACCTCGATCCCTTGGAGATCAAGCATCTCCATGATCAGGTGACACTGCCTTAGAATATGTCTGGATCACTGATGGGACGTGCGTTCCTTGGCATAAGCCACAACCCCACTGTCTCATAATGGTGGGAACGTAGTTCATCTCATGAACCAATATACACCCGAACAGCCTCTTCGGTAGCTTCTTAAGTAGCGATGTATTCAGCCTTAATCGTCTAGTATGCCACGGTATCTAGCTTGGAACTCTTCCAACATACCGTCCCTTTACTTCGGGTAAAGACAATGCCTGTGACTGAAATTCAGTCGTCTTTATCACCCTGGAACCATTCCAGTGATTCTCCCCAGGGTCGATTGATACCTTCTCACTACAACTAGTGAGAATCCTAACATCCATTTAGATCTATCTCATAGATCCAAAACCTAGGATTTAGTAGGTATCACTTTGATCTTATTTGGAGAATCATTGTGATAAGTGGAGATTGACCGAGCGTAGCATAGGAAACTCCTTCCCTATCAAGAGTATGTCATCCACGTACTCTACGAGGATCACCACCATACTCCCTACTACCTTTTTGTTTATACAAGGTTCATCTACCATTTTGATGATGTCAAACTCTTTGACTACTACATCAAAACAGATGATCCAACTCCACGATGCCTGCTTTATCCTATAAAGCATCTTGCACACGTTTCCGCTGCTCCCACTGTCTACGAGGCCCTCTGGCTGTGTACTTATAGACGTTCTCTTCTAAAACATCATTTAGAAAAGCAGTCATGGCACCCAACCGCCAGATATCGTAGTCATGGTATGTAGCCGTGGCAAGTAGGATCTGGATGGACTTAAGCATAGCCACTTGAAAAGGTTTCATCATTATCCACGCCTGGTCGATGACGAAAAGCTTTAACAAGTCTAGCTTTGAAAGTCTCAACTTTTCCATCTACACCAAGTAATCTTCTCAAGATATACTTGCTCCTGATGGGGATTTAACCCTTCAGATATAGCAACCAAAGTCCATACTTTGTTGGTGTACATGGATTCCATCTCAGATCACTAAACATCCAGCCATTCTTATAGAGTCTTACTCCTGATAGCCAGCTCGAAGCTAGTTGGGTCATCATCTCATGATGCAATCCTCGCTCCCACTGTCATAGAGAAACCGAAGTATCTCTCAGGTGGGTGAGGAACCCTACTAGATCGGCGGAGAGGCTGGGGTTCGTTGGTCTCTACTGAATCCTTTGGTTCTATCAAATCATCTGCTGTAGTTTGTATAGCTGGAACCTTTCCAGTTCTACATTACAGACCTTGCCTCGAGCTTGTCCGGATTTTTCTTTCAGACATAGGCCGGTCAACCCCAAATCTTAACTAGCTTAAGACATGGGCTCTTCCCTTTCCATATCACATATGAAATGGTAGGCAACTGATTTGATTGGAACCCTATTCAATAGGTATGCAGCTTCTCAAGTGCATAACTCCCAAAAATGAAATAGGTAACTCAGTAGTACTCATCATAGAGCATACCTTATCACATAGGGTGTTATTTCTCCGCCCCGATATACCATCGTGCTATGGTGTATACAGAGGAGTAATGCTGAGAGAGAATCTCATTCTCCTTTAGAATAATCCAGGATTTTCGTGCTCAAGTATTCTCCTCCTCGATCACATCAAAGGACATAATACTTATACCCGTATTGGTTCTCTACTTCTTGCTTATATTGTGTGAATATCTCGAAAAGGTTCGGACTTGTGTTTCAACAGGAACATATGTCTGAATCTAAAGAGATTATCAGAGAATGTAATGAAGTACAAAGAACCGGTCTTGGCATGTGTAGACAGGGGACCTGACATACATCAACATGTATCATCCCAAGAGTTCACTAACTCTTTCTCTGTTTCCAATAAACAGAGCTGGTGTCATTATATCTTTGTGACATGACTGGCAAGTTTCACAAGATGTAAATTCAAACTGATTTAAATATGCATCTACATGTAACTTCAGCTTGTCGGGTCGCATTGATATGACCTAGTCTACAATGCCTCAAGAAGGATTCGTTCATTTCTGAACTCTTCCTCTTGTGTGTGTTCCATATACTAAGAACTGTAGTTTGATTTAGAACATTAATGCTTTTAGATAACGTGCCTGAACCGATTAACTTTTGATATAGGAAATGTTCAAAACATTATCCAACAATACAAAATTTTATCATTTCTTTACTAATAAAGAGACGATATGATTTTGTATATCAGGTTCGGTATCTAATAACATTCGTTCAGAATCAATGTATTGTAATACAGGGTGACAGTGACCAACAGACTTGGCTGCAACTCTTGCCCCGTTTTCTGCCTCATGAAACTTATCACCCGTTCTCAGTTCTCTACCTATCTGTAGCCCTATGTAACAGATTACATATCTGGGATCCTGATCTGGTATCACATACCCAGGACGTAAAGGATACAGAGAAACAGTTCTTTGTAATGAACACACCCGAAGATGATGCATCAGCATGCACTCTCTTCGTTTGGGCGGCACGGGAATTCTGGTAATCCCCAATTTCCTGCTCTGTCTTATAACAATTATAAGTTGGAGTGGGACCAACGTTCCCCAGCTCAGTATAACAAGCGGGTTCGGTCAATAATCCGTTTTATTATCTTGATTAAGGCGTGACATGGTCGCTACCAGGAGAGAGAGAGAAGAAAACACTCAGCGTGCGCTCTTGCAAGAATAGATTGGTTATTATTTTATCTAATCAGGATGGCTCCCACTGCTTTTCATCAAATCTTCCTTCAAACCCTAAAAGGAAAGACTAGCCGGGATTAATTACACACTACAAGTTCGCCAATCTTTCAGCCAGGCCAGTGTCGGTACTTTGAGGGAGGTCCCCCGTGCTTTCGCACGAACCTAATTAATGTAAACCTCGTTTTCCCAGAGGCGTAACCTCGTTAACACCTTTCTAGACACCTACTTGATCGGCTAATTGTAATGTATAAAACTCTCCCAGGAGTAACTCTTACTCACAGCGGGTATCGGGATCCAACTATCTCATAGAAGGTATGCAATGTAAGTCGATGTAGTACACCCCAGTACTTGTGGGGAGGCGGAATTTTCAAAAACGATCATGTTTAAAGAACGAACATCGACTAACCGCTTGAATCGAAGCTAAACTATAAATAACCGTACACAAAGTGTTTCTTAACTATTGTGTTTAGGGATTATACCGAATGAAACTAGTCCTTCGTCTTTACGATCTTCTTGTTCTCCTCGGCCTTCTCTAGGTAGTAGACGATCCACCCGAGAGCAAAACTCCAAGCTTAGCCTCTAAACTTGAGGCAACTAACCTTCTTGGATTGCTAATCAAAGAAGCTAGATGAAATAGAGTGATGGTTATGGATTGATTAGTCTAACTAATCCTAGATCTCAACACATGAGGGTGAGGATTAGTCTTTTGAAGAGAGAGAGCTTGAGGAGAGAGAATGTGAATAATATTATGAGAATAAGTTATGAGTATCATATCATATATGAAGCATTATCTAATAATAAGAAAAGAATAAAGAGTGATGAATAATCATGCTTCATAAAATATCTAGTGGTGATTCATTAGCATGAGTCATTAAGCAATAAATATGCATTAATGAAATGAATGAATCACCACCATGACTCATATAACTCATTCAATGAATATGACACATAACCCTCCTTAGTCACCATCTTCTAGAAGCTTCTCGTACAATTACGAGAACGCCCCTCCGATCCGTAAAAATACGGAAAAACTTTAGACTGTAAAAATCCAATAACCGGATACCAGTAACTGGCTTAAACCAAAGCCGACTGGTAAAAACTGTCCGAAAGTCGTACGCGCGTAAACGCACGTATGCGTCCGAACCCTTTGTCGCAAAACCATGCAACCTCTATATCGTTTCTCCTGGAGTAGGAAACTCTCTGTGTGGGACTCTAGAGACTCGACTACTACGCTGGCAGTGGGTTTAACCACAGACCGCAAGCGGCACTAGCTGTACGTAACGGTCCCCAGGTAGTTGTCGATAAGAAGGCCGATGAGGAAACCCATCCGAACTCCTACTGAGTCTGATGTGACAATCTCCATACAGTCCGGTCCGTTCGTCCAAGACTATCGCATATCGGGCCTAGGGGGGCGGCAAGCGTCAGTCCCCTAATAGCGGTATAAGTCGTGTCGGAGGGAAGCCCATTACACTCTGAGAAACTACTGGAACCTACCAGCAAATCTCGCTTGCCCTGGCCAGGGACTTTGCGTAATGGCTCTCTGACACAGCACGATATCTACTCCCAATACCGGGAGGGACGAATCCTGTCTAACCGCCACTGCCTCCAAGTGCTCGGGACTGCACCCAACTGCTACCTGTTTGCACGACTCCTTTGAGCCGTGGTAGGGTAGCAATCTAAGAACAGTGGGACACACTCGAGGCGAAGTAGCAGTGTCAAGTCTGCGGACTAAGCTGTACTCATGTCACCTGGGAACTGCTCACTGACGACTGGTATCAAACCAACCAACAGTTCCCTGTGAGTCCTGTCCGGTGTACCCGTAACCTAACGAGCACCTGCATACTATCTCCAGTACGACGTACTGACGGCTGTGGGACAGACCATCTCCCCAACTGGGATGAGAAGCGTACACACCAGTCTACTCCGGAGTATCGATGCTCTGTCTCGATAATCCAACGACCAGAGACCTGAATAAGGATGTGCTTGTAGACTACCCAGCCCCCACTAGTGTGACTGCCATCACAACGCTGGTAGACAAGCAAGATCCTAAGAGCTCTATCAATACGTACACTCACATATTAAGATAGAAAAACCAAGTAGCATACTACCATGTTTAGCAAGACTGTTATATACATGTGAATATCCCAAGCTTCCATTAAGTAATATACAAGCTAGTATGATACAGTAATGGCCTTCTAGGGCATAAACACTAACAATCTCCCACTTGCACTAGGGCCATGTACTGGCATATCGCAGACCAATGATCTCGAGTAGCCTCTCGAACTGAATCTGAGGAAGGGCCTTCGTGAATGGATCAGCAATGTTCTCTTCAGAAGCAACTCTCCGAACCTCGATCTCCTGACGATCAATGATCTCCCTGATCAGGTGATACCGCCTTAAGATGTGTCTGGACTTCTGATGGGACCTTGGTTCCTTCGCTAAAGCTATAGCTCCGTTGTTGTCGCAATACAGAGGTATTGGATCAACTATGGTAGGAACAACCTGAAGTTCTGTTAGGAACTTCTTCATCCAGACTGCTTCTTTTGCGGCATCGCAAGTAGCTATATACTCCGCTTCCATCGTCGAGTCAGCAACGATGTCCTGCTTGGAGCTCTTCCAGCACACCGCCCCTCCATTGAGGGTAAAGACATAACCCGACATGGACTTGGAATCGTCCTTATCACTCTGGAAGCCGGAATCAGCAAAGGCCTCCAACCTGAGGTCTTTTCCGCCGTAAACCAAGAACATCTCCTTAGTCCTCCTCAGGTACTTGAGAATGTTCTTTACTGCTATCCAGTGTTTCTCCCCTGGGTCTGACTGATACCGGCTTACCACGCTTAGTGCGTAAGCTACATCTGGTCTGGTGCACAACATCGCATACATTATAGAGCCTACCGCAGAAGCGTAGGGTATAATAGACATGCGTTCCCTTTCCAAATCAGTCTTGGGAGACATCTCTTTGGAGAGGGTGATTCCGTGACAAGCCGGTAAATTACCGCGCTTAGAATCTTCCATACTGAATCTTTTCAGTACGGTGTCGATATACCTGGACTGCGAAAGTCCCAACATCCTCTTGGATCTATCACGATAGATCCGGATCCCCAGAATGTACGAGGCATCACCCAGGTCTTTCATGGAGAACCTGTGTGACAAGAATTCTTTGACAGATTGTAGCATAGGAACGTCATTTCCTATCAATAGAATGTCATCCACGTACAAGACGAGGAATACGACACTTCTGGCCACAACTTTACTATATATGCACGGTTCATCTGGATTTTTGATAAAGTCATATTCTTTGACTGTGTCATCAAAACAGATGTTCCAACTCCGCGATGCCTGCTTTAGTCAGTAAATGGACTTAAGCAGCTTGCATACTTTCCCGCTGCTCCCACTCTGATTGAAACCCTCTGGCTGATCCATATAGACGCTCTCTTCTAAATTTCCATTCAGAAAAGCCGTCTTTACGTCCATCTGCCAGATTTCATAATCATGGAAGGCAGCAATAGCAAGAAGGACCCGAATGGATTTGAGCATAGCCACTGGAGAAAAAGTTTCGTCATAGTCCAAACCAGGTCTTTGACGAAAACCCTTTGCAACAAGTCTAGCCTTATAGGTTTCCACCTGTCCATCTACACCAATCTTTTTCTTGAAGATCCATTTGCATCCTATGGGTTTTACCCCATCTGGAGCAAAGTCCAAAGTCCATACTTTGTTGGTGTACATGGACTCCATCTCGGTCCGCATTGCATCTAGCCATCGTACCGAGTCGCCGCTCTGGATGGCCTGCCGGAAGTCAGTAGGTTCATCATCATCTATGATGCAATCCTCTCTATCCCCATCTATGAGAAAACCGTAGTATCTCTCAGGCGGATGAGACGGCCTACTACTCCTGCGGAGGGGTGCGGGAATGTTCTGTTCTCCTTGAACCTCTGGTTCTACCAAACTTTCAGTAGCAGTTTGTGGTTCTGGAATTTCTTCCAGTTCTACTACGCTCCCATTCTTCTGATTTTCTAAAAATTCAGTTTCTAAGAAGCGGGCATGACGAGAAACAAAAACCTTTTGTTCCTCTGCGTAATAGAAGTAATATCCCATAGAGTTCTTTGGATATCCCACAAACTTACACTCTACCGAGCGTGCCTCAAGCTTGTCCGAATACTGCTTTTTTACAAAAGCTGGACATCCCCACGTCTTCAGGTACTGAAGACAGGGTTTCTTCCCACTCCATATCTGATATGGTGTGGTAGGCACAGTTTTGGTTGGAACTTTGTTCAAAAGATATGCCGCCGATTCTAGCGCATAACCCCAGAAAGATCGCGGTAACTCAGCATTACTCATCATGGATCGTACCATATCCAATAGGGTTCGATTCCGTCTCTCCGATACACCGTTATGCTGTGGAGTGTATGGAGGAGTAAGCTGAGAGAGAATTCCTTTCTCTTTTAGGTAACCTAGGAACTCGGCACTTAAGTATTCTCCACCTCGATCAGATCTCAGTGTCTTAATACTTTTGCCTGTTTGGTTTTCCACTTCACTCTTGTATTCCTTGAATTTCTCAAAGGCCTCGGATTTATGCTTCATTAAGAAAACATGTCCATACCTAGAGAAATCATCTGTAAAAGTAATGAAGTAGGAATAACCACCTCTTGCATGTGTAGATATTGGACCACATACATCGCTGTGTATGAGTCCTAAGAGCTCGCTCGCTCTTACTCCTTGTCCAGTAAATGGAGTCTTTGTCATCTTTCCTTTGAGACAAGATTGACAAGTGTCATAAGATTGATATTCGAACGTGTCCAAATATCCTTCTCTATGCAACTTAGTCAACCTTCTCTCATTGATGTGACCCAGTCTACAATGCCATAAGAAAGCTTTATTTAAATCTGGAGACTTTCTTTTTAGTGTGTTCTGGACATTGAAAATTTGGAGTTGGTTTAACACATATATGCCGTTATTTAGAGTACCGGACCCAATCAAACCATGATTAAGGTGGATGTTAACAACATCTCTTACAAACGTGAAATCATAACCTTTATTTGATAACAAGGAAACTGATATGATATTACACGTTAAGCTTGGTAAAAAATAACAGTTATGTAAAACCAAAATATGTCCACTCGTCAATCCTAGGTGATAATCCCCGACGGACGCAGCTCCCACGCTAGCTCCGTTAGCAACCCTGAGGATCATATCACCTTCCTTCAGCACTCTACGGTTTCTCAGTGCCTGCAATGAATTGCAAATATGAGATCCTGATCCGGTATCCAATACCCAGGAAGTAGAGTTGATCGACAGACAATTCTCAATTACAAACACACCTGAAGTCGAAGCCACAGCTTGCTTCGGTTCCTGGTTCTTGGCGTTCCATGCCTTGCAATCCTTCTTCCAGTGCCCTTTCCTGTGACAATGGAAGCACTCATCCTGGCCAACTACCGGTGCTGCTATCTTTTTCTTTCCCTTCTTTCCCACCTTACTAACACCTCCTCTAGGTTTGGGTGCGGCCATCTTCTTCCTTCCTTTGGCCCTAGCCTTGGACCCGGAAGAAGATGCACCGCCAACAAACATAGCGGGTGTTTCCCTTGCCTTCTGCAAGGTGCCCTCTGCACTCCTTAACATGTTCAGGAGTTCCGCAAGTTCAACTTCTTTTCCTTGAAGATTGAAGTTGAGGATAAACTGGGCGTAGGTGGGAGGAAGGGACTGGAGAATAAGGTCTGTATACAGCTCATTATCCAAAGTCGTCCCAAGGTCTGCGAGCTCTTCAATATAGCCGATCATCTGTAGGACATGTTCACCTACCGATGACCCGACAGACAACCTCGCTCGAAACAATTTCTTAGAGGTCTCGTATCTTGCTATACGAGATTGCTCTCCATAAAGTTCCTTTGTATGGAGAAATATGCCATCTAAGGACATATCCTCGTGCCTCCTCTGATGTTCATTGTTCATAGAGGCAAGCACGATGCACTTGGCTCTCGCGCAATCTAAATCCCAGGTTTTGCGGATTTCCTTATCCGCATTGCTGGATTTGGGACCAGGGACAGCAGGTGCCGTAGCGGTGAGGACGTACCCCAGTTTGTCATAGGTCAAAGCCATTTTGACATTCCGCAGCCAATCTTTATAGTTTGGCCCCGTCAGTATATTCTTTTCTAAAAGTAACTTAAGTCCAGTCATTTTCAGGGTCGCTGCAATTAGGAGAGAGAGAAGAAAACACTTTAGCATGATGCTCTTGCAAGTTTAGAGTGGTTTTTAGTTTATCTAAACTGGATGGCTCCCACTGTTTCTCGAATCCTTCCTCAAACCATAAAAGAAGAATTAGCCAGGACTATTCTCACCGTACAATACTTGCTTAACCGTTCAGCCAGGCCAGTGTCGATACTTCGAGGGAGGTTTTCCAACGCTTTCGCGAAGTTCCTTAATTAAATAACCTCTTTTCTCTGGGGGCGTAACCCCGCTGACACCTTTCTGGACACCTACTAGGTTTATAGCATTGATCGTTAAGTGACGAATATCCTGATAAGTAGCATATACTCACAGTAGGATCGGGATCCAAATATCATCGTATGATAATGTTGAAGGAATCCTACCAACATTCATCAAACTCCAAATGGTATGCATCTCTTTGCAAATTTCAGTTTCTTTAGAAATTCCCGATATAAGTTTTTGCCCCATGCTCTTATGATCTTGACGAAAGCCAACAAATCATAAGTCACATGTCAAGTTCTGCCCATCATTATCTTGTTAATTTGAACCCACCCGTATATACCCTTGACGAAAGCCAACAAGGTAATGCGACTGTCCCAAACCAACGCATCTATCTATGTAACAAATGAATACCCCAGCAGCTACCAAACACTATGTCTTGACGAAAGCCAACAAACATAGCTTGAATACTACTGACTATCCATAAGAAATGACGGAGGGCTACGACTGGTTTTGGCGAAACCGTGAACGTAGTGAACTTGATATAACTGAAGGAACCTGATAGCTTTTAAAAGGAGTGGTTAAATCTCCGCATTTAAAAATATCTGTTTTTTAAAAAATAACCGAGTGGTTTCTTTTAAATTGTTCCAACGATTTAAACTTTGGTTTGTTTTTCTTTGCATTATAGATAATGCGTCCCATCTTTAACCTATCATTGTAGAAAACAACGAAAATACAACGTCCTCTTATGCCATCCGCATTCGCCACGGGGTCCCGTCATCACCCGTTAGGTTACTTAACTAACGACAGAGCGGGGGCTGGGCTAGCGCGGGTGTAAAACATAAGTGACGTCTAAATAGCTATCATAAATATAGATATTTTACATTCGTCTGACGCAATGATATACATTCCAGAACACAGATAAACAATATTGGATTTGCAAGCAATCTGTATTTCTTTTGAGCCTGCAAGAAAAGACAGATTACACAGTTGTGATGAATAGCCGTTACCCCACCCGCGACCCCTACGGGTACGGCAAACTACCCGCCCGGCAGTTTGTGTACCCCACCTCGGGTCAGTCCTAGGAGCAAAAACAGTAAAATGAAATAATACAACGGTGGCTACAACCGCAACCTGGATGTGCCTCGCAAAATAATATTACAACAAATTACATTTACAACAAATGAATTAAATAATAACCCATTGCTAAACCCCGGCTAAACACCACAACAGTCCAATACAGTTTATATGCACAAACAGATATAACCATTTCAGAAATGTGCAACCCCCTGCCAACTGACATACTAGCAGTTAGGGGAGGTTTACGAACACATTTATCAATCACAGATATAATCCAACATGCAAATACTGTACAATTTCGATCGATTAAACATCATTAATATTGCTCTAAAAACTGCTCTGTTAAACTGTAACCTGAGCAAATATTAAATATTCCAGAAAACCCCAAATTTAACAGAGAAGCAACAGAAGAAAACTGGGTTCCTAACTCGCCAACTCGGCGGCGGAACCGCGGCGACTCAGAGGCTGAGGCCGCGGTTCCGCGGCGAGTTAAGCGATTCAGGCGACTGTTTTTCTTGGGTGTTCTACTGTGGTCATTTCAAGCTTTCTGCACTCACCTGAAAAATTTTTGGACATTATTTAAATTTCGACAGAAACTTGCATTTTTTAGGGTTTTCCGGCTTCGTTTTTCCGTTCGAAATTCGTACAAATTTGCAATCAAGTTATTTATTGTTTGCGAGGCTCTGATACCACTGTAAGTCGATGTAGTACACCCCAGTACTTGTGGGGAGGCGGAATTTTTTAAAACGATCATGTTTAAAGAACGAACATCGACTAACCGCTTGAATCGAAGCTAAACTATAAATAACCGTACACAAAGTGTTTCTTAACTATTGTGTTTAGGGATTATACCGAATGAAACTAGTCCTTCGTCTTTACGATCTCCTTGTTCTCCTCGGCCTTCTCTAGGTAGTAGACGATCCACCCGAGAGCAAAACTCCAAGCTTAGCCTCTAAACTTGAGGCAACTAACCTTCTTGGATTGCTAATCAAAGAAGCTAGATGAAATAGAGTGATGGTTATGGATTGATTAGTCTAACTAATCCTAGATCTCAACACATGAGGGTGAGGATTAGTCTTTTGAAGAGAGAGAGCTTGAGGAGAGAGAATGTGAATAATATTATGAGAATAAGTTATGAGTATCATATCATATATGAAGCATTATCTAATAATAAGAAAAGAATAAAGAGTGATGAATAATCATGCTTCATAAAATATCTAGTGGTGATTCATTAGCATGAGTCATTAAGCAATAAATGTGCATTAATGAAATGAATGAATCACCACCATGACTCATATAACTCATTCAATGAATATGACACATAACCCTCCTTAGTCACCATCTTCTAGAAGCTTCTCGTACAATTACGAGAACGCCCCTCCGATCCGTAAAAATACGGAAAAACTTTAGACTGTAAAAATCCAATAACCGGATACCAGTAACTGGCTTAAACCAAAGCCGACTGGTAAAAACTGTCCGAAAGTCGTACGCGCGTAAACGCACGTATGCGTCCGAACCCTTTGTCGCAAAACCATGCAACCTCTATATCGTTTCGCCTGGAGTAGGAAACTCTCTGTGTGGGACTCTAAAGACTCGACTACTACGCTGGCAGTGGGTTTAACCACAGACCGCAAGCGGCACTAGCTGTACGTAACGGTCCCCAGGTAGTTGTCGATAAGAAGGCCGATGAGGAAACCCATCCGAACTCCTACTGAGTCTGATGTGACAATCTCCATACAGTCTGGTCCGTTCGTCCAAGACTATCGCATATCGGGCCTAGGGGGCGGCAAGCGTCAGTCCCCTAATAGCGGTATAAGTCGTGTCGGAGGGAAGCCCATTACACTCTGAGAAACTACTGGAACCTACCAGCAAATCTCGCTTGCCCTGGCCAGGGACTTTGCGTAATGGCTCTCTGACACAGCACGATATCTACTCCCAATACCGGGAGGGACGAATCCTGTCTAACCGCCACTGCCTCCAAGTGCTCGGGACTGCACCCAACTGCTACCTGTTTGCACGACTCCTTTGAGCCGTGGTAGGGTAGCAATCTAAGAACAGTGGGACACACTCGAGGAGAAGTAGCAGTGTCAAGTCTGCGGACTAAGCTGTACTCATGTCACCTGGGAACTGCTCACTGACGACTGGTATCAAACCAACCAACAGTTCCCTGTGAGTCCTGTCCGGTGTACCCGTAACCTAACGAGCACCTGCATACTATCTCCAGTACGACGTACTGACGGCTGTGGGATAGACCATCTCCCCAACTGGGATGAGAAGCGTACACACCAGTCTACTCCGGAGTATCGATGCTCTGTCTCGATAATCCAACGACCAGGGACCTGAATAAGGATGTGCTTGTAGACTACCCAGCCCCCACTAGTGTGACTGCCATCACAACGCTGGTAGACAAGCAAGATCCTAAGAGCTCTATCAATACGTACACTCACATATTAAGATAGAAAAACCAAGTAGCATACTACCATGTTTAGCAAGACTGTTATATACATGTGAATATCCCAAGCTTCCATTAAGTAATATACAAGCTAGTATGATACAGTAATGGCCTTCTAGGGCATAAACACTAACATGCAATCTCATTGCAAATTTCAACACTTGAAATTCCCGATAATATTTTGTCCCTAGCGTCCTATGACCTTGACAGAGGTCAACAAACCATAGGCTGCTAGTCAAGTTCAACCCGTCATTTCCTGATTGAAGTAAACCCACCCGCACGACCCTTGACAGAGGTCAACAAGGTCGCACGACTACCCTAAATCAATCACATCATATGCTTATGCAGATAAGCACTAATCAGCTACCGCACACTACGCCTTGACAGAGGTCAACAAACGCAGCACGAATACTAACCAGTACATATCTGAAATGACGGAGGGCTACGACAGGTTTTTCTGAAAACCTATTGCGTAATGAACTTGATATCGTTATAGAATCAAATGATTTTAAAATGGAGTGCTTTTGAGGCTTTTCTAGTTTTGCTAAAGGAGTCACTCCCGGTGAAGGGATCGTCGGTCCTTTCCTCGTCGAATGAGGTGCGGGATATATCATATATATCACTGTGCAAAGAAAAAACACTTAAAAGCAATCAAAAGACAAACCGAGTGTGTAGCATCTGCCAGTTATTGCTAAAGGAGTCACTCCCGGTGAAGGAGTCACTCCCGGTGAAGAGATCTCGGTCCTTTCCTCATCGAATAAGGTGCAGGATATATCACATATACCTCTGTGCAAAGAAAGAACTGTAGCTACCTGTTTTAATTTTGAAATTCGATTCTACAACATCTTAGGTTTCTTTTATTTCATTAATCACATTAATGAAGTCCCATCATTTAAATCACCTAAACATCACAGATAAATACGACGTACACTTATGCCATCCGCATTCGCCTCGATGTCCCCTCGTGCACCGTTAGGTTAGGTAACTAACGGCAGAGCAGGGCAGGGCTAGCGCGGGTGTAAAACATAAGTAACATCTATATAATATATCATATATACTATATACTGTATCTATCACAGAACATCACATGATCACATCACAGATATCGCAGCAGAAGAATCATATGAAATATTGGATATACTAGGACGTCTGTGTTTTCAATACGAGCCAATATAAAACACGGATTCCACGGTCGTGATGAATAGCCAAACCCACACCCCTAGACCCCTACGAGAGCGGCAAGCAACCCTACCAATTCTAGAGTTAGGAGACCCGGACTCGACTCCTCGAGATGGTCTCCCACTGGACCCTAGAACCCGGTTACTTGTGCTCCCCTCCTTGGGTCTATCCTAGTGCGGAAAAGTAAATAATATACAACAACGGTGACAACTTCCGCAACCTGGAAGTGCCCCAATAAAAGAATATTACATACAAGTTTTTACAAGAATGAAAAATGAAAAACACTCATCTCACATAAAAACCCCCGGCTATTCAAACACGACGATCCAATATAACATATCCAGCAACACATAACATCACATGTCATCAACGTAAGTAAATATGCGCATCCCAATTGTCGTTGACATATAGCAACGAAACCGGCGATATCACATATTACACTTACGGTCACAGAAAAGAAAGTGTAAAACTACAACAGTTGGAATCCGCAACCACCTCAGACATCGCATGCCTGACCAAATGAATTCCTTAGACATCGCATGCCTAACAATTATAAACCCCGCATTTTAGTCTCAAAATCGAAAACACTTTTCAATATAAAGTCGGGTAATTCAACAAGATTCCCGACATCCTGATCGAATGCTCGTCGCAAACTTCAGTAGACGGCCGCACCCCCGATACCGTCGACGATGTGCACCAAGGCGGAACACCGCTGCCGCGAGCACCCGAACGGATGCTTTCGGCGACGGGGTTCTCCTACAGTCACTTGGTCGGGGCTATGAAGTGAGGCTGTCTATTAAGTTTACCCGGCGAGTATCCGCATACGTTACGTGATTGCGACGGACTTTTGATCACATCAAAACTCCGTGGCAACCGATCAAGTGAGACTAAATTGCTAGATTTACAACATTCATTCAGTTATCTCATAACTTTTGTGAATTCCAATTATTGAATCCCATTCCAGATAAATAGAAAATGTTAAACTTTTCGATCGAACAGTCAAACACCCAAGTTTTCCCGATACAGCTCAACACATGAAATAAGTCTAAAAACATTCAGTTCGTGCCTCAGTACCAACGGTCCAGCCGTAGAAGGGTCAAGCCAACGCCTCACATGTGGCACGCCGTACTGCCCCAAACCCGAAGGTTCAAAGGGCAGTTCAAGACGGTCACATAATCGAGTTAAGGTTTGTTGTCTTCTAGAGGGTCCATCGAGTTACTTGCACTACTTAGAACGTCTTTAAACCACGGAAAAATCCAACACTTGGAAATTTCCCGGCAGGGGAAAAAGTGGGTATTTATATCCGGTCGAACTTTTTAACATATTCTAAAATTTACCCGGAAAAACACACAGACAAAATTAGACAGTCCGATCGAATCTCCGAATTCCCAATACAACCCAGAAAATAAAACTCTGGAAAAAATATTAAAAATTCCCAGGAAAACCAGAACTGAAAAACAAGAATTAAGGTGCAAAATTCGATGCACAAAAAGACAAAGTGGCCGCGGAACCGCCGCATGAGCACGCTCATGCCGCGGATCCACGGCGATATTAAGGAATTAGGCTCTCGAATTTTGCAGTAACCCTTAGATCTTCCTGCTGATTTTTCTGAATATTTTTATTTTCTAAAAATCCACATTTTACAGAAATGTCCAGAGAGCATGTTTAGGGTTTGGGTTTCGGGTCGATCGGACTTCAAACTCCGTCTAGACTTCGCCTAAGGCTCTAGCTAGTCTCTGATACCACTGTAGGGTTCCTAGGCACTCTCAAGAGGTCTCACAAGGCATCAACCATGCCGATTTCAAATTTTACGGGTGCCGAGAAACCCTAATACGGATCGTTGGCTAGATTTTTAGGCGACAAAGCAAACTAGTTAACACTTAACTACAAGAATACGGAAATACAACCTTTGTAGATCCGGTCCTCCACCTCCACGGCTCCGTGATGAAGTCCTCTCCGCTGTCCAAATCAAATCCCGGGCTCTAGCGTCGGCTTCATCGGAGAAAGAGCGGGCAAGGTCGTCGGCTTCGTGCCGAAGATGATCTACGTCGAGGCATCGCAAGATCAAGCTCCCACTTCACCAAGTCATGAAACTTGTGAAGAAAACACACTCTACTACTTGGCAAGAGGTAGAGGATGAAGAAATAGGAAGTGGGTAGACTTTAGAATTAGATTTCTCACTCTTTTTCATCAATCACCATTGATGAAGTAAGCTTTCTTCTTTGAAGATGAAGAAGAAGAAGAAGATAATGTTATGATAAGTTATTATGTAAAAGAATAATAAAATCATTCTTATCATAATATTAACCATGGTAATGTGTAGAGAGTTAATCATGGTTGAATGGAATGGTTAGGGTTAAGCATGAGACAAAATGGTCACTTGGTCAAAGTCTTCATGAAGCTTCATAATACATACAAAGAAAGCCACCATTTTCTCATTATGCTTTTCCATAAAGAATTAAATAAATAAATGAATAAATAAATAAAAGGAAAACCCTAACCATTACACAACCATGGTTTAAACTTTACACATCCTCAAGTATGCATGTATCATCAAACATGATACAAACTTGTGTACAAAAGTATATCACATATACAATGTGCACAAATCAAGTGAGAAAATTCATTTAAAGTGAACCAATACTAGTTAATGCAAAGTAATATATCAAATATATAATTATGCATTAAATCATTAAATCAACACTTGATTCAATGATCCGGTCATGTCGCACACAACCGACTAGTATTTAATGTATCGTTTTATCGAATCAATCCTTGATTCGATAAGTAGGTTATATCGCATATAACCATTCGACACATTAATCGCGAGAATGAAATACAGTATCACATACACGCATTATTCTCGGTCCCGCACATATCTCATATGCGCTCCTATTTCGTTTCGCTTGAGCCAGGAAACCTCTGTGTAGGACTCTAAAGACTCGTCAATACGCCGGCAGCAGGTGATGATCATATCAAACACCCACAAGCCGCAAGCGGTCTGCTAAACGTAACGGCCACCCGGGTATTGAGCGATCAGAAGATCGACGAGCAAGCCCGCTCACACTCCTGTGAATCCAACCAGTAACACTTACCGTACAGTCCGGTCTCGTCGTCTGATATGTCGCATATATCGCCTAGGGGTGGTAAACGTCAGACCCCAATTGCTCGATAAGTCGTGTCGATATGAGGTCTATAACATTCGAGAAACTACTGGTAACACTTACCAGTAAATCTCAGCAACCCTAGCCAGGGATTTCCGGTTATAGCCAATCGAACACAGCGCAACATCAACTCCCTATACCGGGAGAGACGAATCCCCTCCTATCGCTCATTGCCTCCATGTGATTCGGGACTGTACCCAAAAACCACCGTTTTGCACGCCCTCTTGGACGTGGTAAGGTGGAAATCAAAGCACAGTAGGAACCACACAAGACTCTATGACGATCTCGGGTCAACAGACTACTCTGTACCAGTGTCACCAGAGAACTGCCATCTGACGTAAGGTATAATACCATCTAGGAGTTCTCGGCGAGTCCGTCCAGTGTACCCAGTCTCCACTGAGCACCCGTATATCATCTCTGATGTCAAACACCAATGGATATGGGATCATCCATCGCCCATCTGTATGGGTCGAGAAGGTATACGCTAGTTTACACTGGTATATCGATGCCCCGTCTCGATACACCCACGACTAGAGACTTTGAAGGATGTAATTATAGACTATCTGTCCCCACTAGTATGATCTGCATCATAGTCCAGGTAGTCAAGTACACATCCTAAGGGCTTTACCAACATGTAACAGAGAGATGTTCAGACCATAATATTGCATTTATCATTCCCCTATTCTTATCCTTTTTTATAAATAAACAGGTACTCTTGACGCACGTTTGTTGCATATTACAGGTTACAGGTTTCTGGAGCAAATACAGTGAGAAAGACACAAAACAACAGAAAAATGGACTTTTGACCAACAATTAGACGGATCTCAGTCAAGCCTGGTCGAAGAACAGTGCAAGGTCCAAAAAGTCAAGTGAAACGGTTAAAAAGCCCAATACAAGTCTTCACTAAAAATCTGGAGAAAACCCAAAAGCCCAACAGAGAAAGTACATATAAAACTCCAGAGCCCGAGAACCATTGAAGAAACTCCAGAAGTCCAAGAGCCTAATTCCCTAGTTTGGCCGCGGAACCGCGGCCAAACCCTACCTGGCGCCGCGGTTCCGCGGCCATATAGTGCGCATGTCGGTGGATCTTTTCTGAGTCGGCGCGACTGTTCAGGTGTTGGGATTTTAAGTGGGCAAATCTGTAATTTTGCATGTGCGAGAGTCTGTAACCCTAGATTTCCTATTTTTCTATAAATTGTAGTTTTAGATCCGAAAATTGTATGCCTCTTTTCAATCAATAAAATTCAGATTTTCTGGGAGCAAATATTCAGATCTGTTCTTCTTGTTTGGAGGGAGCCATCGAATTAGTAAGTCTTTTATTTCTGTTCTTTTAATTAAAATGTTTTCTCATCCCCTAATGAGCGAGTAGTCTCCTCGCTTGTTAGGGTTAGCCTTAGGGAAAGGGTTGAGAGATGTGATCTCTCGCCCCTTTCAATGCCACCTTCACCTAATTAATTAGTACTTCACGCATACGAGCACAACCGCTCCCTGCGGCATCCTACCCTTCGAGGTAACGATGAACCGTAGTATAAAGGGCCGGTTGCGCACGTTTTCCGTGAGGGTTAGGATAATTATCAACAAAGTAAGGATACAAATCTAGAGGAAGAAATATCTTCCCAAGAGATTCGTATCCACTTTATTAATAATTAACTTAACATCTAATAGATCTATAAAAAATGGCATTGAAAGCGGTGAGGAAGAACCTTAATCTCCAAAACTTCCCCTAAACCTAACCCTAGCAAGATTCTTAATTAGATTAATTAGATCTCGTTTTCATAGATTTTTATAAACCAATCAAAACCACAAATAGAATCAACTCGTTAAAACACACTAAAGGAATTTACCCGTCTCTGTGGATCGACCCGCACTCACCGGCTAGCTGCGAAGCGACGCCGTTTCTGATTGCGGTAAACTCAAATTTTTGACACTAATCAAATGGCGCCGTTGCCGGGGACGGCGTAATCTTTCTTTTTGTGAATTTTCGGGTTGATATAAATTTTAAAAATTATAAAAATCGGGAAATATAAAAAAAAATATAAAAAATAATCAAATTTTATCTGTTTGAAGGGTGTATATTTTTGAATCTTGCAGGAACAGCTCGAATCGCGGATCTGGAATTTTACAGAGGACAAAACACAAATTGGTATATCAGAACAGAAGGGAAAATCCACAACAGAGACACTCAAATTTTTTGAAGCACTGTTCTCCTCATACAGCCGCCCTTCCGCGGCCTGAACCCTATAAGTGCCGCGGTTCCGCGCTCTCAAGGACACGTCATCAATTGAAATTTTGTGGGTTTGCTCTCTTTTCCTCCCCTCTGCAACCTCCATATCTCTGTCTGTGAAAATTTTCTGCAGGGTTCTTTGCGTAAAAAGTCTTTCTCCCCCTTCTAAATAACAGATTTCTGCAGGTTTCTTTGCGCCGCGCTAAAAAAATTCTGATTGCAAGTGAATTTTTATTTGTTTTGCATAATTTAACCGGACTCTAAGGGGCTATTTGACCAAATCCAGATTGGGTGGGGATTTCATCACCCTTCCCAGGACCCCAGAAAAAACCTAAGCATTTTGCATCAACCACCTTTAATTAAAAAAGATTAGACTCAGACCTAAGGACAGCGAGCTCAATAGGAAAAGGACTGGGGTAGGCATCGGCCGTTTATCCTAACCGACATTGCGGTGTCTAGGCTAGTGGTTTTTAATTAGGCCCACTGTAGTGGTGGTTCCTTCCCACTTACCTGGCCGTATTTGTCCGTGAAGAGGCGGTTTGAGGTCTATTACTAGCCCTAGTTAGGAGCTGTCTAGTAGACCTAGGCGACCCTAGATCTAGGCCTGATTGTGCATGTGTGGTTGATACTTTTTGTGTCACGAGTCCGTTTTCAAAAACTTCCTTGCAAAATTCACAAATAAAAAAAAATAATAAAATCTTTTAAAAACTTGCAACTTGCCGTTAAAGAAACTTGAAACCTCACTTCCACCACTTCTTCTCACTGACGTTATCTTACCCCCACCTTCTGTTTTTCTCTTTTTTCTGACTGCACTACCTTTTAGTGTATGTCATTTTGGACTAGGGATACTAACGCCCGATTAGTCCGCGTTTCGTTGGTACCGACCAACGAACCCTTCGACGAACCCTTCGTCGATCTTCCGTCCACTTCCTTACCTCCACATTCAAATTCTTCATTCGAAGGTATGTCGGGATTCAACCCCAACGATACCTTACCGACGGGAATGATTCCACCTCCGCCAGGTGCGAATAACCCGAATCTACCGTCTGTTGTAGCGCCCGCACGAGTTGCGCTCCAGGATCTCTTCTACCCCGTTCGCACTTCTTTACCCACATGTCTTTCACCCCCACCGGCAAATGGGGACAACTTTGAAATAAAACCACAATTCATCAATATGCTGCCTAAGTTTCATGGTTTGGAATCCGAAGATGCATATATTTTCATTAATAAATTCCAAAACGTTTGCAGCATGATGAAGACAACCCAATTAAGTGATGACGCAATAAGGCTAAGGGTCATTCCTTTCACCTTATGTGACCTAGCCGAGAAGTGGCTATACAGCACCGCATCACACTCCATTAGAAATTGGGACGAGTTTGTAAGAGCTTTTTTAAAAAAATTCTATCCTCACCATAAAACTGCTAGAATCCGAAACGAGATTATACAATTTTCACAGCTTCCGTCCGAACCATTCTGGAAATGCTTCGAGAGATTTAAAGACCTACTTGTTCAATGCCCTCATCATGGGATAGAAAATTGGCAACTTTGCCAAACATTATACGAGGGATTGAACGCAGCAACGAAGCAGTTGCTAGAAACAATATGTCAAGGTCATTTTCTCTCCAAGTCTAGCGACGAAGCTTGGCAGTTTCTTGAGGACCTAAGTGAGCAAACAATTCAGTGGGAGAGCACCAAGACCACATCATCTTCTTCAGTTGGTCAATCTAGGGCAGGCATACATCAAATAGATATGTCGATTGCTATGAAGGCCGAGATGGCCTCACTTATGAAAAAGCTAGAAGCCATTGAGACCAAAATCTCATCGTCTTCTCCTGCCCCTACTCTACCCACACGAACTGTTTGTGCTTGTTGTTCTAACCCATCACATCTCACCGAAGAGTGCCCTTATAATGCACCAATTCAAGGGCAGGATCAAGTCAATGCTGCATTCCAGCAAAGACAAAGAAATGATCCGTACTCTTCGGCATACAATCAGGGGTGGAGGAGTCACCCAAATCAACAGTTCCAAGGGAATAACAATTTTCAAAGAGCTCCTCCACAACAACAACAAGCACCCTTACAAACTCAAATACAGCAACCTTTCCAACAACAACCTTATACACATCAAACGAACAATTTGGTTCAACCAAATGATGATAAGGTTACCTCGCTCGAAAAAAGTCTAGATGCATTTCTTAAGCAAACTACAGAATCCGCAGCAAGATTTGAAAGTTATGTTCAATCTTTAATGAATAACAATGCCTCACACGATCAAAGTATCAAATCTATTGAGGCACAAATTGCACAATTAACTGCTGCGTTGAGCGAGAGAGAAAAGGGAAAGCTTCCATCTCAACCATTGCCCAATCCCGGTCACGCACAAAACGCATATAACAATCACAATGTGAATGCGGTGACCACGTTGAGATCCGGAAGAGAGTTGCAAAATAATGTGGAAACTAGTGATGACATCCCCGCCGGTGGTTCTTCTTCCCCTTCTTCATTTTCTTCACTTCCTTCTTCACCTTTTTCTTTAGAGCCTATTCTCCACCCTTCACACGGCTCCACTTCTTCTGACTCGAACGGACCCATTTCTAACAACACGAACACATCCACACTGGGATCCGTTCTTATTCCACATTCTACTCCACAGACTTGTGACTCAACAAATTTTCAAAATGCACCATTTCCAAACAGGTTGAGTCCTAATAAACCAAATGCACAAGTGGAGAAGATTGTGGAGATCTTTAAGCAGGTTAGCATAAATATACCTCTCTTGGATGCTATCCAACAAGTCCCTTCATACGCGAAAATCTTAAAGGGCTTGTGCACCTCGAAGAGAAAGGCATCTCAAGTACCCAAGAAAGTGCTAGTGGCTAGTGCAGTGAGCAATGCTATTAACCACCATCAAACCTTACCCCAAAAACGAAAGGACCCCGGCTGTCCTACTATTTCAATCACAATTGGGGATAAGCAAATTAATCGTGCACTTTTAGATCTTGGGTCTAGTGTTAACCTGATTCCTTACTCCGTGTACGAACAATTAGGGGTTGGAGAGTTGAAACCCACTCGTTGCACTCTCCAAATGGCTGATCGATCAATCACCTATCCAAGGGGTCAACTAGAGGATGTGTTGATCAAAGTCGGGGAATTCATATTCCCCGTTGATTTTATCGTTATGGATACACAACCTGTTGTTAACCCAAGAAACCAAATTCCGGTGATTCTTGGTCGACCATTTTTGGCCACTTCCAATGCCATAATAAATTGTCGCAATGGCTCCATGACTCTATCCTTCGGAAAGAGGTCTAGTGAGTTCAATATTTATAAGATGGGAAGTCTGCCCCCCGTGCCTAAAAATAGTACACGAGAAGTTTGCTCTATTCACGAAATCACGCAGGAGGACTGCGAGCTTGAAAGATTTCTATTTGATGGAAACAGTTTTGACGCCACTAGTGCGTCCCTCCTTGAGCCTACTACCGTTGACACAACCGATGCTGATTATGAATGTTTCACTTTTTCGGATGACAACGACTCACAACCCGAATATGAGTCGTTTGAATTTTTGGATGAGTCAGTCGAACCATCCGAATCGGTTGTTTGCAGTGATTTCGAACCTGTGTTAGAGTCCTTTGAGTTCGAGGTAGATTCCGCAATGGTTCTTTCGCCTCAGAAATTCGAACTCATGCCCTTGCCATCTCACCGTAGATATGCTTACATAGGTGAGAATGAGACCTTTCCCATTATCATATCGGCCTCTCTAGCCCTCGAGCAAGAGAATGCCCTCTTAACGGTCTTACAAGATAGGCGGCAAGTTTTCGGTAGGACTATGGCGGACATCGAGGAGATCAGTTTCCTCATAAGTGAATATCATACACAATTGATGGATGATGCCATGTCAATAGAGGACCCACAGGGACATCTTGGGGGTATTATGGTGAGCCAACTTCCTCCCTTAGAAGTTGAAATACCTCCATTTCTTTTAATAAGGTACGAGAATGCCAACACTCCACTGATTGCTGATCACTTACATTCTCGTATCGATGCATCACCATCACCTGTATATTCACCTCCACACCTCCCATTCCACTACTTCTATCTTCCCCAATTCTTTGCGGACCACCACCACTTATTTTTTCACCCACCAATATCCTTTACTAATAAATTTTTCAAATGGTTGGTGTTGACTTTTGGCCGATGCAAAGTTTGGCAGTCATGTCTAACATAGTTTAAATGAAGTTTGGGGGAGGGCCTTTTTGTACATATTTTTGTTTTTCTTAAATAATAAAAAAATTATAAATAAATAAACAGGGGAGTATCGGTATTTTGACCCTCTTGGTTTAGCATGACAGTGAGGACACTGTCAAGTTCAAGTTTGGGGGTATGCTCGGTATGTCTTCTTCCTTCGCATTCATTTGTACATATTTTTGCATTTGCATACTTATTTGAAAACCCATAAAAATTTGAAAAATTTGAAAAATTATAAAAATCAATGTATTCAATTTTGGCTAATTGACTAGAGTTTGACAAATAGGTTAACTAGCTAGGAAAAACTAGATCTTAGACTTAGTGAATTAAAAACCCAAAAAAATAACATTCCTTAAAGTTTAACGGTAGAAAGTATATGCCTTGTAGTTTATTTAGAAATAGGCATATTTTGGGTTCACTTCCTGGGCTAAGTCGAAACAAGGGAAGAGTATTGATGTTCTTATTAGAGTATAAGTTTGAAAAATAGTTCCTAGCTTAAGTCTAGATTCTGAAAATGTATACCCTACAATTTGCACAATCACGCACCTTGAAACTTGGAATAGTAGAAGAGACCTTGAAATGCTCTTGTCTAAAGTCCTTAGTATGAAAAAGTGTGAATAAAGAAAAAAAATGGACACTGGTTTTTGTGATTACTTAAGGCTGCAAAAATAGAAAAATACTTAGCGAGGGTGCTTCATCACCTAGTGCCTTAGACCAACTGGTTTGGGAGTCACTGCTAAAAGTCTTGGGTGTTATAAAGACTAGGAAGTATGCTTTAAAGTGCAAACGCATTTTGTAATCGGTCGTTGGTACCTCAAGAAGTATTAACGGTCGCATGAAGAATGAGTAAGCAAATTTCATTTTAATTCACCACTAATTAGTACTTTGGACAACGGACAAGGGGTTGATTGCTTAATTTGAATTTCCAAGTGTAGGGGTGACTTATACACACACGTAGGGGTATGTGATTGGAATTTAGATGAGAGGAAGGAATGAAGAATAGAACTTGTATCTTTAATAGAGTTGATAGAAATTCCTAAGTGGAGATGAAACCCTAGAAGGAAGACTTAAGAGATGCCGAAAGCTAAGTAGGTCTACATAACATATATAATCTTAAGTTAAATAATGAGGAAGTGTGAAGAATATGGATGGATAATTTACGAGTCAAAAGATAATAGATTTCCTTGTTAGAAAACTTAATTGGAGAACAAAAGTCAATGGGCCGAATTGATAGGATTTTGTGGGTAGTATCCGCTGAAAACCCTCAGGAGACAACACTCCTCCTACTAGGGACACCTAGAGGTTTAACGGCTTGTTGCACGAGCTCAGTGCAATCGCGTTTCCCTGCGAAAGTGCGGTTAGGTTTTTTGTAGTGAATAAATAATAAGTTTGCTCGAGGACGAGCAAAAGGTATGTTTGGGGGTATTTGTTCAGACCATAATATTGCATTTATCATTCCCCTATTCTTATCCTTTTTTATAAATAAACAGGTACTCTTGACGCACGTTTGTTGCATATTACAGGTTACAGGTTTCTGGAGCAAATACAGTGAGAAAGACACAAAACAACAGAAAAATGGACTTTTGACCAACAATTAGACGGATCTCAGTCAAGCCTGGTCGAAGAACAGTGCAAGGTCCAAAAAGTCAAGTGAAACGGTTAAAAAGCCCAATACAAGTCTTCACTAAAAATCTGGAGAAAACCCAAAAGCCCAACAGAGAAAGTACATATAAAACTCCAGAGCCCGAGAACCATTGAAGAAACTCCAGAAGTCCAAGAGCCTAATTCCCTAGTTTGGCCGCGGAACCGCGGCCAAACCCTACCTGGCGCCGCGGTTCCGCGGCCATATAGTGCGCATGTCGGTGGATCTTTTCTGAGTCGGCGCGACTGTTCAGGTGTTGGGATTTTAAGTGGGCAAATCTGTAATTTTGCATGTGCGAGAGTCTGTAACCCTAGATTTCCTATTTTTCTATAAATTGTAGTTTTAGATCCGAAAATTGTATGCCTCTTTTCAATCAATAAAATTCAGATTTTCTGGGAGCAAATATTCAGATCTGTTCTTCTTGTTTGGAGGGAGCCATCGAATTAGTAAGTCTTTTATTTCTGTTCTTTTAATTAAAATGTTTTCTCATCCCCTAATGAGCGAGTAGTCTCCTCGCTTGTTAGGGTTAGCCTTAGGGAAAGGGTTGAGAGATGTGATCTCTCGCCCCTTTCAATGCCACCTTCACCTAATTAATTAGTACTTCACGCATACGAGCACAACCGCTCCCTGCGGCATCCTACCCTTCGAGGTAACGATGAACCGTAGTATAAAGGGCCGGTTGCGCACGTTTTCCGTGAGGGTTAGGATAATTATCAACAAAGTAAGGATACAAATCTAGAGGAAGAAATATCTTCCCAAGAGATTCGTATCCACTTTATTAATAATTAACTTAACATCTAATAGATCTATAAAAAATGGCATTGAAAGCGGTGAGGAAGAACCTTAATCTCCAAAACTTCCCCTAAACCTAACCCTAGCAAGATTCTTAATTAGATTAATTAGATCTCGTTTTCATAGATTTTTATAAACCAATCAAAACCACAAATAGAATCAACTCGTTAAAACACACTAAAGGAATTTACCCGTCTCTGTGGATCGACCCGCACTCACCGGCTAGCTGCGAAGCGACGCCGTTTCTGATTGCGGTAAACTCAAATTTTTGACACTAATCAAGAGACAATCAGTATACACGTTAAGGTAAAGAGTAACCAGATAGCATACTATCATGTCGAGCAAGAAAGTCCTCCCTATATATGTCCAAGCATCCACTACAATATACATCCAATGTATAGTAATGGCCTCTAGGGCATACATATAACTAACAGGATGCCTGCGCATCCTGCGGTGTCAAAGCAAATACTCGGGCCTGTCCTCCAACGATAGCGGGCTGACCTCGACCTCGGCCTCTGCCTCCTCGTCCTCTCTGAACAGGACCGCCGCGTCCACGGCCTCTGGGTGCACCTAACTGGCGTGGAGCATCGCCTGTGGTAAGAAGTAGGGCTCTCTGAGGAGGTGGTGGTGATGGTGGTAGGGTCACATGCGGAACTGTCGCCGCTCTCTGTCGTCTCGCCGGACAGTCTCTGACAAGATGGTGCGGACTCCCGCACCCAAAACACCCTGGCGACGGCTGCTGTCCCTTGGGATATGAACCATATAACCGTCCCCGTCCAAATCCTCTGCCGGGCCCATCCCTCGGAAAGAATTTGGCACGCTGCCTTTGAGACGGCACCTCGGTGCGAATCCTCTTCGGCCCAGAAACGGCCGAAGTCTGTGATATGCGTGCCTCCATCCGTAATGCCGTATCCATAGCAGATGAATAAGTGTCGTAGTGCTGGGCGCCAATGGCAAGATATAGCTGGGCATCAAGTCCCTGTACGAACCTCTTCACCCTCTTTGCTTCGGTATCTACCAGGTACGGGGCATATCGGGACAACTGTGTAAACTGAATGTCATACTCAGACACCGTCATCCCAGGTGTCTTGACCAAGGCCTCGAAGCTATGAGCTCTGGCGTCACGAACGCTCTCTGGGAGGAAACGAGCTAGAAAGACCGCTGTAAACTCGGCCCAAGTCATAGGCGGTAGACCTGCAGCTCGACCTCTCAAGACTGACTCCGACCATATCTGCGCGAGACCCTCTAGACGGAAACTCGCAAGCTCCACCCATCGATCATCCGAACATCTCAGCGAACGGCAGATCCTGGCTAAACTGTCAAGGAACGTCTGTGGGTCCTCCGCTGCCTCGGTGCCGGTGAATACTAGAGGTCTCAGCCTCATGAAATCCTGTAGTGAAACCGGGATGGTCACGGCGGTAGTAGTAGGAGCAGGTATCATAGTAGTCTGGGATGTAGCAGGTGCGGCATCCGGCCTCGGTGTACGACTGGCTGCAACTAGGGATCCTACCATCTGACGTAGCTCCTGCATACTCCCCATCATCTGTCGCAACTCCACCATACCAGTCTCAAGCCTATCCATACGGCCTGGGGAAGGTGGATCGGTCTGTCCCTGCGGCGTAGGCATACCACCCTGCTCAGTCCTGGTCTCGGACGAGCCAGCTCGAATATCGTCTCGGGCGGCAGCCCTCTGTGCTCTCGTAGCCTTCGGCGGCATAGTGGCTGGTACAGGAAAAAGGATAATAAGAACAGTGCAATAGAATCATAGGATACACGGAATTGAAGAAGGAATTTCAAGAAAGTATATCCTAAAGTCACTTAGGCGGAGTACCGTATCGCAAGTATGCCGCGGACATACACACGCTACGTTACCTTACTTAAGTCAGTTGCTCCATCTACCAAGGGTCATCCTACACTCAAAAAGGTAAAACCTATCGCTCTGATACCAACTTTGTCACGACCCGCAGGGTACGGACGTGACTGGCACTTAAGTTTAAGCATCAACTATAGTAAAAGGTTTCAAATTATAGGTTATCTAGTGTGGTTGCATGGCAATTACCAGGGCGTGTGTGTAAGCATGAATAGTGCTCGTGCTGCATATAAAAACCCTGGCAATGGTGCAGGTGTCCTATAGAATGGGTTCGCATATGTAGGTCAAATAAGGTATGGATGTAGTTACTAATATCACTAAAATCTTAACTACTTAAACTATCGGGAGACTTGCGCCATCCAAACGATAGTCCCCCGTAGATGTTAAATCTACTCACCGGAATCCCTAGCTAGCCACGTCCAATCACCGCTTTCCCCTTTCGTGCCGCGTCTGACGTCTCCGCGACCGAACCTGGAATTTACATCAATACCAAACATAGGTTACATATCAAGAACGACGCAAATCCCAAACGAAAATACTAACGTTCACAAGCTAGGTACAACGTGCACAAGGTGCGCGGAACACACGCGAAAATCGCAAAAACTAACTAAAATCGTCGATTTGGTCGCCCGGCAAAGCTAAAACCCGATCACTCAAAAATCCGCACTCACACATCCTAAATGTCAAAGGATATGCTAAAAATATCATCAAGATATCGCAAATAATTCATCACAATATTTTTATAAAAACCTAGTAAGCCAGAAATTTGCAATTTGGTGCAAACATCGAAAATTAGCGATAAAGTTAACACAATCCAACACAAACATCCAAACTAACCCACTAGATAGCCATTACACTAATTTTAAACCATTTACAAAGCATCAAACCATAATTCCAACACAACAATCATGCTTCAATCTATTTCCATACACAAACCCCTTTCTTGATTTTTGTAATTAGCAATAACAATGAAAATTTCACACAAGATTAACTTAGATTAGCATAATATGAAACCACTTAAGCAAAGTAACCTCATAGATTAGGTTAGCAAAACAACTAGATAACAAAATAGATTTAATTAACCTACTAAAGATTTCTAAAACCCTAGTTTAATTTCAAACCATGAACTAGAAAAAACTAGATTAGGATTTAGCTATAATTTTAACATTAACACAACATGCAAGTTATAGTTAGCACACTTTAACTACAAATTAACCTTAGATTAGAAATTATACCTCACACTAGAGATTTAGCAAGAAGAATTTGTCTCCAATGATGGCTTCATAGCACCATGATCCAAGCAAGAGAGGCTAAGGAGAATGGGATGAAGGATGGGGGTTAATTTGTGAGGTTTAAATTGGAATTTTGGAGCAAACTTGATGAATTTTTGAAGGAAATGAAAAGAAAAATGATGAAGGGGGAGGGCTGCTAAAATTCGGCCAGAAAAGGGAAGGGGAATGGTGTGGGTGGTGATGGAAAAGTCATGGTCAACCCATACCAATCAACTAAAGACCCATACCCAATTAAAAATTCAAAACCCTTTTCAAAATACCTCATTTCCACACATAAAAAAAGTCAAAGGAGGCAAGGAAATCTTTCCTTGTGCTGCTGAAGTGGGCCGACCTAGTGATGAGGGAAGAGTTAATGGGGTTTTACAAAAAAAAATTTATGCAAAAAGACCCCCTACAAGTCCAAAATTGCAAGTTTTAGCTTAAATTCAATAAATTTCGTTTTCCATAATAAAAATTAGTTAAAACTTAAAATAAAATACCAAAAATTTATGTTACAACTAGATTTTAATTAACATGATTTTAAAGCTTAAATTTAGCCCATTTAAATTTGTATTTATCGCTAATTTAATGTATTTTCTTACCGGCTTAAAATAATATTAAAAAATTGAAAAATTGGGAAAATTGTTTAAATGACCAAAAATTAATAAGTAACTCATTAGCTACTAAAAACTAGCAATTACCTATCCAAATTAGGTATAATTAGTCCTAAACTGCAAAATAACAAAAAAAAAGGTTTACGGAAAAATACCGAATTTTCACCGATTTTCAGGAAAACACCAAAACGACTTTTCAAGACGCTACAATCTTCCCCCCTTAAAGAAATTCGGTCCCTGAATTTAAAAAAAATATAACTACGCGTACCTTCAAAGAGATGGGGATATTTCTTCCTCATCTCGCCCTCGGTCTCCAAGGTGACCTCCTCGCTGCTCGGGCCACGCCAAAGGACCTTGACGGTCGGTATAACTTTCGATCTCAACTTCTTCACCTGCCGATCCAGGATGGCCACCGGCTGCTCTGCAAAAGAAAGGTCGCGCTCTAGCTGGACTGTCGGGTGCTGAATCGCATGCGAAGGGTCGTGAAGGTACTTGCGGAGCATCGAAACATAGAAGACGGGGTGAACATCGGGAAAGCTAGGTGGATGAGCCAAACGATATGCAACTGTGCCGACACGATCGAGAATCTCGAAAGGACCCACAAATCTGGGACTAAGCTTTCCTTTTCGCCCAAATCGCATCACGCCCTTCATCGGAGAGACCCTCAGAAAAACATGATCGCCAACTGCGAACTCTAGCCTGCGACGGCGCCTGTCTGCATACGATTTCTACCTGCTCTGAGCTGCTCTCATCCGGTCTCGAATCAACTGTATCTTCGCTGTCGTCTCCTCAACAAGCTGCGGCCCCAAAATACTGCTCTTGCTGAGCTCTGTCCGACAGACGGGCGATCTGCATCTCCTCCCATACAATGCCTCGAAAGGTGCCATCCGAATAGTATCTTGGAAGCTGTTGTTGTAGGAGAACTCCACTAACGGTAAATGACGATCCCAGCTATCGCCGAAGTCTAAAACGCACGCTCTGAGCATGTCCTCGAGAGTTTGAATAGTCCGCTCTGACTGGCCGTCGGTCTGCGGATGAAATGCTGTGCTAAAACTCAAACGGGTGCCCCATGCCTCCTGAAGTCTCTGCCAAAGTCGGCTGGTAAACTGGATGCCTCTGTCGGACACGATACAAGTCGGTACGCCATGCGACAGCACGATCTCGTCGATGTAAAGCTGGGCATACTGAGGGAAGCTGAAAGTGGTCTTCACTGGCAGGAAGTGAGCCGCTTTCGTCAATCGATCTACGATCACCCAGATGGAGTCGTACCCTCGACTGGTCCTGGGTAGACCCACAACGAAATCCATCGAAATCTGCTCCCATTTCCACTCTGGAATGGGTAACGGCTGTAGCTCTCCTGTGGGCCTCTGGTGCTCGGCCTTGACTTGCTAACAAGTCAGGCATCTCGATACAAACTCCGCAATGTCCCTCTTCATCCCGTCCCACCAGTAGGTCTCTCTCATATCATGGTACATCTTGGTGGAACCGGGGTGGACACTATCCACTGATCGGTGTGCCTCCTCAAGAATGTCGCGCCGCAATCCATCAGCATCTGGTACGCACAGTCTAGATCCATATCGTAAAATCCCCTGATCATCAATCACGAACTCGGAAAATCTGCCCTGTCCCATCTGTGCCATGATCTCTGAGCAACGGTCGTCTCTGCGCTGTGCCTCATATATACGGTCAAGCAACTGTGGGCGTGCACGAACATGCGCGAGCTGTCCCCCTGTCTGAGTGAACTCGAACTCAACTCGGCTGTCGCATAAAATCTGCCAATCTGCTGACGACTGCCTCTGCACTGCGCGCAAATAGGATAGACTACCCCCGGGCCTCCTGCTCAAAGCATCTGCCACTACATTCGCCTTGCCTGGGTGATATAAGATCTCGCAGTCATAGTCTTTTACCAACTCCATCCAACGACGCTGTCTGAGGTTCAGGTCTCGCTGCTGAAATATGTACTTTAAGCTCTTGTGGTCTGTGAATATTTGGCATGACTCGCCATATAGGTAATGTCGCCAAATCTTCAGTGCAAAGACCACTGCAGCCATCTCCAAATCGTGAGTGGTGTAGTTCTGTTCATGCTTCTTCAACTGCCGAGAAGCATATGCGATCACCCGGCCATGCTGCATCAATACGCATCCTAACCCCACTCGCGAAGCATCACAGCAGACCACAAATCCGCCTGATCCTGAAGGCAAAGATAATACCGGCGCCGTAGTCAAACGAGTCCGTAGCTGCTGAAAACTGTGCTCGCACTCCTCCGTCCAAACGAAAGGAACTCCCTTCCGGGTCAAACCGGTCAAAGGTGCAGCTATACGGGAGAAGTCCTGAACAAAACGCCTGTAGTAGCCCGCCAGGCCTAGAAAACTACGGATCTCAGTAACCGATGTAGGTCGGGGCCACTGCTGAACAGCCTCAATCTTCTTCGGGTCCACACATATGCCGTCTCTCGTAATCACGTGACCCAAGAATCCGACGCTGTTCAGCCAGAATGCACACTTGGAGAACTTTGCGAACAACTGGTGCTCCCTCAGAGTCTGTAACGTAATCCGCAAGTGCTGCTCGTGCTCCTCTCTGCTCCGGGAGTACACCAAGATATCGTCGATAAACACGATGATGAACAAGTCAAGATACGGCCTGAATGTACGGTTCATCAAATCCATGAATGCTGCTGGGGCGTTGGTGAGTCCGAACGACATCACCAAAAACTCATAGTGGCCGTAGCGCGTGCGGAAAGCTGTCCTCGGTATATCCTCCTGTCGAACTCGCAGCTGATGGTATCCTGATCGCAAGTCGATCCTCGAAAAATACCCCGCACCCTGAAGCTGGTCGAACAAATCATCAATGCGTGGCAATGGATATCTGTTCTGCACGGTAACCTTGTTCAGCTGGCGGTAGTCGATACATAAGCGCAAACTTCCGTCCTTCTTCTTGACAAACAGGACCGGAGCACCCCACGGAGAAACACTAGGTCGAATAAGCCCCTTATCTAACAAATCCTGCAACTGATCCTTCAGCTCTCGAAGCTCTGCCGGGGCCATCCGATAAGGTGGTATAGAAATAGGCCCCGAGCCGGGAATCAAATCGATGCAGAACTCAACGTCGCGCTCAGGTGGTAGCCCAGGTAGCTCATCAGGGAAAACATCAGGGAACTCACAAACAACCGGGACCCGGTCCAACGGAACCTCTGAAGCTTGAGTATCACAAATATACGCTAAGAATCCCTGACATCCCTTCCGCAAGAGCTGACCAGCGCGAAGAGACGAAATCAAGCTGGGAAGGGTGACGCTGCGGTCTCCCTGAATAACAAGGACTGGCTCTCCCGGAAAGCTAAATCTGACTGCCTTCTCACGGCAGTCCACCGAAGCATAACAAGTGGCTCGCCAATCCATGCCCAGAAGCACATCAAAGTCCAGCATATCGAGGAGAATCAAATCAACCGATGAATCCCTCTCCCCGATACGAACGGAACACAATCGAAATACAAAATGAGCGACAAACGACTCGCCTACCAGAGTAATAACAACAAGCGGATGATCTAACAACGACGACTCACGGCCCAACATCGGTGCAAAGTGTGTAGATACGTACGAATGTGTGGAACCTGGGTCGAATAATACCCGCGCGTCGAAAGAGCAAACTGGCAAGGTACCTGTCACAACGGCATTGGATGCCTGCGCATCCTGCGGTATCAAAGCAAATACTTGGGCCTGTCCTCCACCGATAGCGGGCTGACCTCGACCTCGGCCTCTGCCTCCTCATCCTCTCTGAACAGGACCGCCGCGTCCACGGCCTCTGGGTGCACCTAACTGGCGTGGAGCATCGCCTGTGGTAGGAAGTAGGGCTCTCTGAGGAGGGGGTGGTGATGGTGGTAGGGTCACATGCGGAACTGTCGCCGCTCCCTGTCGTCTCGCCGGACAGTCTTTGATAAGATGGTGCGGACTCCCGCACCCAAAACACCCTGGCGACGGCTGCTGTCCCTGGGGATATGAACCATATAACCGTCCCCGTCTAAATCCTCTGCCGGGCCCATCCCTCGGAAAGAATCTGGCACGCTGCCTCTGAGACGGCACCTCGGTGCGAATCCTCTTCGGCCCAGAAACGGCCGAAGTCTGTGATATGCGTGCCTCCATCCGTAATGCCGTATCCATAGCAGCTGAATAAGTGTCGTAGTGCTGGGCGCCAATGGCAAGATATAGTTGGGCATCAAGTCCCTGTACGAACTTCTTCACCCTCTTTGCTTCGGTATCTACCAGGTACGGGGCATATCGGGACAACTGTGTAAACTGAATGTCATACTCAGACACCGTCATCCCAGGTGTCTTGACCAAGGCCTCGAAGCTACGAGCTCTGGCGTCACGAACGCTCTCTGGGAGGAAACGAGCTAGAAAGACCGCTGTAAACTCGGCCCAAGTCATAGGCGGTAGACCTGCAGCTCGACCTCTCAAGACTGACTCCCACCATATCTGCGCGAGACCCTCTAGATGGAAACTCGCAAGCTCCACCCATCGATCATCCGAACATCTCAGCGAACGGCAGATCCTGGCTAAACTGTCAAGGAACGTCTGTGGGTCCTCCGCTGCCTCGGTGCAGGTGAATACTGGAGGTCTCAGCCTCATGAAATCCTGTAGTGAAACCGGGATGGTCACGGCGGTAGTAGTAGGAGCAGGTATCATAGTAGTCTGGGATGTAGTAGGTGCGTCATCCGGCCTCGGTGTACGACTGGCTGCAACTAGGGATCCTTCCATCTAACGTAGCTCCTGCATACTCCCCATCATCTGTCGCAACTCCTCCATACTAGTCTCAAGCCTATCCATACGGCCTGGGGAAGGTGGATCGGTCTGTCCCTGCGGCGTAGGCATACCACCCTGCTCAGTCCTGGTCTCGGACGAGCCAGCTCGAATCTCGTCTCGGGCGGCAGCCCTCTGTGCTCTCGTAGCCTTCGGCGGCATAGTGGCTGGTACAAGAAAAAGGATAATAAGAACAGTGCAATAGAATCATAGGATACACGGAATTGAAGAAGGAATTTCAAGCAAGTATATCCTAAAGTCACTTAGGCGGAGTACCGTATCGCAAGTATGCCGCGGACATACACACGCTACGTTACCCTACTTAAGTCACTTGCTCCATCTACCAAGGGTCATCCTACACTCAAAAAGGTAAAACCTATCGCTCTGATACCAACTTTGTCACGACCCGCAGGGTACGGACGTGACTGGCACTTAAGTTTAAGCATCAACTATAGTAAAAGGTTTCAAATTATAGGTTATCTAGTGTGGTTGCATGGCAATTACCAGGGCGTGTGTGTAAGCATGAATAGTGCTCGTGCTGCATATAAAAACCCTGGCAATGGTGCAGGTGTCCTATAGAATGGGTTCGCATATGTAGGTCAAATAAGGTATGGATGTAGTTACTAATATCACTAAAATCTTAACTACTTAAACTATCGGGAGACTTGCGCCATCCAAACGATAGTCCCCCGTAGATGTTAAATCTACTCACCGGAATCCCTAGCTAGCCACGTCCAATCACCGCTTTCCCCTTTCGTGCCGCGTCTGACGTCTCCGCGACCGAACCTGGAATTTACATCAATACCAAACATAAGTTACATATCAAGAACGACGCAAATCCCAAACGAAAATACTAACGTTCACAAGCTAGGTACAACGTGCACAAGGTGCGCGGAACACACGCGAAAATCGCAAAAACTAACTAAAATCGTCGATTTGGTCGCCCGGCAAAGCTAAAACCCGATCACTCAAAAATCCGCACTCACACATCCTAAATGTCAAAGGATATGCCAAAAATATCATCAAGATATCGCAAATAATTCATCACAATATTTTTATAAAAACCTAGTAAGCCAGAAATTTGCAATTTGGTGCAAACATCGAAAATTAGCGATAAAGTTAACACAATCCAACACAAACATCCAAACTAACCCACTAGATAGCCATTACACTAATTTTAAACCATTTACAAAGCATCAAACCATAATTCCAACACAACAATCATGCTTCAATCTATTTCCATACACAAACCCCTTTCTTGATTTTTGTAATTAGCAATAACAATGAAAATTTCACACAAGATTAACTTAGATTAGCATAATATGAAACCACTTAAGCAAAGTAACCTCATAGATTAGGTTAGCAAAACAACTAGATAACAAAATAGATTTAATTAACCTACTAAAGATTTCTAAAACCCTAGTTTAATTTCAAACCATGAACTAGAAAAAACTAGATTAGGATTTAGCTATAATTTTAACATTAACACAACATGCAAGTTATAGTTAGCACACTTTAACTTCAAATTAACCTTAGATTAGAAATTATACCTCACACTAGAGATCTAGCAAGAAGAATTTGCCTCCAATGATGGCTTCCTAGCACCATGATCCAAGCAAGAGAGGCTAAGGAGAATGTGATGAAGGATGGGGGTTAATTTGTGAGGTTTAAATTGGAATTTTGGAGCAAACTTGATGAATTTTTGAAGGAAATGAAAAGAAAAATGATGAAGGGGGAGGGCTGCTGAAATTCGGCCAGAAGAGGGAAGGGGAATGGTGTGGGTGGTGATGGAAAAGTCATGGTCAACCCATACCAATCAACTAAAGACCCATACCCAATTAAAAATTCAAAACCCTTTTCAAAATACCTCATTTCCACACATAAAAAAAGTCAAAGGAGGCAAGGAAATCTTTTCTTGTGCTGCTGAAGTGGGCCGGCCTAGGGGTGAGGGAAGAGTGAATGGGGTTTTACAAAAAAAATTTTATGCAAAAAGACCCCCTACAAGTCCAAAATTGCAAGTTTTAGCTTAAATTCAATAAATTTCGTTTTCCATAATAAAAATTAGTTAAAACTTAAAATAAAATACTAAAAATTTATGTTACAACTAGATTTTAATTAACATGATTTTAAAGCTTAAATTTTGCCCATTTAAATTTGTATTTATCGCTAATTTAATGTATTTTCTTACCGGCTTAAAATAATATTAAAAAATTGAAAAATAGGGAAATTTTTTTAAATGACCAAAAATTAATAAGTAACTCATTAGCTACTAAAAACTAGCAATTACCTATCCAAATTAGGTATAATTAGTCCTAAACTGCAAAATAACAAAAAAGACGGTTTACGGAAAAATACCGAATTTTCACCGATTTTCAGGAAAACACCAAAACGACTTTTCAAGGCGCTACACCCTACAATCTTACTGTATATGCATGGTTCATCTGGATTTTTGATAAAGTCAAATTTTTTGACAGCATCATCAAAACAGATGTTCCAACTCCGTGATGCCTGCTTTAGTCCATAAATGGACTTAAGCAGCTTGCATACTTTACCGCTGCTCCCACTCTGAATGAATCCCTCTGGCTGATCCATATAGACGCACTCTTCCAAATTACCATTTAGAAAAGCCGTCTTTACGTCCATCTGCCAGATCTCATAATCGTGGAAGGCAGCAATAGCAAGAAGGACCCGAATGGATTTTAGCATAGCTACTGGAGAAAAGGTTTTGTCATAGTCCAAACCAGGTCTTTGACGGAAACCCTTTGCAACAAGTCTAGCCTTATAGGTTTCAACCTGTCCATCTACACCAATCTTCTTTCTGAAGATCCATTTGCATCCTACGGGTTTTACCCCATTTGGAGCAATGTCCAAAGTCCATACTTTGTTAGTGTACATGGACTCCATCTCGGTCCGCATTGCATCCAGCCATTTTACCGAGTCACTGCTCTGAATGGCTTGCTAGAAGCTAGTAGGCTCATCATAGTCAATAGTGCAATCCTCTCTATCCCCATCTATGAGAAAACCGTAGCATCTCTCACGCGGATGAGACTGCCTACTACTCCTGCGGAGTGGCGTTGGGATGTTCGGTTCTTCTGAAACCTATGGTTCTACCATACTTTTAGTAGTAGTTTGTGGTTCTGGAATTTCTTCCAGTTCTATTTCGTTCCCACTTATTTCCTTTTCTAAAAACTGATATTCTAGAAAATGGGCATTACGAGAAACAAAAACCTTTTGTTCCTCTGCGTAATAGAAAAAATACCCCCTGGAGTTCTTTGGGTATCCCACAAACTTACACAGTACTGAGCGTGTCTCGAGCTTGTCCGCATGCTGCTTTTTAACAAAAGCTGGACATCCCCATATCTTCAAATATTGAAGATAGGGTTTCTTCCCACACCACATCTGATATGGTGTGGTAGGCACAGTCTTGGAGGGAACCTTGTTCAAAAGATATGCAGCTGATTCTAGTGCATATCCCCAGAAGGATCGCGGTAACTCAGTCTTACTTATCATGGAACGAACCGTATCCATTAGGGTTCGATTCCGCCTTTCCGATACACCGTTGTGCTGTGGTGTGTATGGAGGAGTAAGCTGATAGAGAATTCCATTCTCTTTTAAGTAGTCCAGAAACTCGGCACTCAAGTGTTCATCACCTCGATCAGATCTCAGTGTCTTGATAATTTTTCCTGGTTGTTTTCCAACTTCATTCTTGTATTCCCGAAATTTCTCAAAGGCCTCGGATTTATGCTTCATCAGGAAGATATGTCCATACCTAGAGAAATCATCTGTGAAAGTAATGAAGTATGAATAACCACTTCGCGCATGTGTAGACATTGGACCACACACGTCACTGTGTATGAGTCCTAAGAGCTCGCTTGCTCTTTCTCCGTGTCCTGTGAACGGAGTCTTTGTCATCTTTCCCATGAGACAAGATTCACAAGTGGCATAAGACTGATACTCGAACGGATCCAAGTATCCCTCTCTATGTAACTTTGTTAATCTTCTCTCATTGATGTGACCCAGTCTACAATGCCATAAGAAAGCCTGATTTGTTTCCGGAGACTTTCTTTTAAGTGTGTTCTGGACACTGAAAATCTGAGCTTGATTTAATACGTATATTCCGTTTTCTAATATACTTGACCCAATCAAAACTTGATTTAGGTGGATGTGAACCACATCTCTTGCAAAAGTAAAATCATATCCTTCCTTAAAAAGTAAGGGTACAGATATGATATTACAAGTCGTACCTGGTACATAAAAACAGTTACGCAGAATCAATATTTGCCCAGTTGTCAGTCCAAGATGATATTACCCTATGGATTCAGCGTTCATGCTCATTCCGTTAGCAACTGTGAGGGTCATATCACCTATCCCGATAACCCTACGGTTTCTCAGAGCATGTAATGAATTACAGATGTGAGATCCTGACCCGGTATCCAATACCCAGGAAGTAGGGTAAACTGACATACAGTTCTCTATCACAAACACACTCGAAGCCGAAGCCACAATATGCTTCGAATCCTGGCTACTGGCTTTGCTAGCCCTGCAATCCTTCTGCCAATGTTCATTCTTGTAACAATAAGAATGTCTCTCTTTTACTACATCCAGTCCTGAAACATTTGCCCTTCTCTTTCCTTCTACTTCCCTGATTTTCTTTAGGGTAGAAGGCAGAGACTGTAGAATCAAGTCTGTATCTGACTCGTTTCCCAACGTGTTCTCCAGGTCCTGGAGCTCATCAATATAGCTAGTCATTGTAAGGACGTTGTCCCCTACAGATGACCCGAGGGCCAACCTCGCTTGAATTAATTCGGTCGAGGTCTCATATCTTGCGATATGAGATTGATCTCTATATAAATCTTTGTTATGGAGAAAAATGGAAACTAAGTCCATCTTCTCGTGCTGCTTCTGGTATACACCATCAACTGAAACTAACACGAGGCACTTGGCTTTCATTTTATTCTTTTCCCTTGTCTGACGGATATCCATATCCGCGACGGTGGAAACTGGACCTGGGACGGCGGGATCTTGAGTAGTAATAGGGTGTTCCAGCTTGTTATATGTAATGGACATCTGGACAGACCTTTGCCAGTCATATAAGTCAGATTCAGTCAATTTATTATCTAGATGTAACCTAGTCGTGGTCACAGGGTCGCTGCAATTAAGAGAGAGAGAAGAAAACACTTTTAGCATGATGCTCTTGCAAGTTTAGAGTGGTTTTTAATTTATCTAAACTGGATGGCTCCCACTGTTTCTCGAATCCTTCCTCAAACCATAAAAGAAGAATTAGCCAGGACTATTCTCACCGTACAATACTTGGTTAACCGTTCAGCCAGGCTAGTGTCGATACTTCGAGGGAGGTTTTCCAACGCTTTCGCGAAGTTCCTTAATTAAAGAACCTCTTTTCTCTGGGGGCGTAGCCCCGCTGACACCTTTCTAAGCACCTACTTGGTTTATAGCATTGATCGTTAAGTGACGAATCTCCTGATAAGTAGTATATACTCACAGTAGGATCGGGATCCAAAATATCATCGTATGATAATGTTGAAGGAATCCTACCAACATTCATCAAACTCCAAAATGGTATGCATCTCTCTGCAAATTTCAGTTTCTTTAGAAATTCCCGATGTGGATTTTTGCCCCATGCTCTTATGACCTTGACGAAGGCCAACATATCATAAGTCACATGTCAAGTTCTACCCGTCATTATCCAGGTTAATTTGAACCCACCAGTATATACCCTTGACGAAGGCCAAAATAGTAGTACGACTGTCCCAAACCAACGCATCTATCTATGCTATAGATAAATATTCAGCAGCTACCAATCACTATGCCTTGGCGAAGGTTAAAATACATAGCTTGAATACTACTGAATATTTAACTGAAATGACGGAGGGCTACGACTGGTTTTGGCAAAAACCGTGAACGTAGTGAACTTGATATAATCGAAGGAACCTGATACCTTTTTAAAAGGAGTGGTTAAAGCTCCGCAATTAAAAATTCTGATCTTTTAAAATAACCGAGTGGTTTTTAAATTTGTTCCAACGATTTAACATTGGTTTATTTTCTTTGCATTATAATAATGCGTCTTATCATTTATCCTATCATTGCAGAAAACAACGAAAATACCACGTCTTCTTATGCCATCCGCATTCGCCACGGGATCCCGTCATCACCCGTTAGGTTACTTAACTAACGACAGAGCTGGGGCTGGGCTAGCGCGGGTGTAAAACATAAGTGACATCTAATAGATATCTATATAGATATTGTAAATTCGTCAGACGCAATAATAAGCATTCCAGATCACAGATGAACTTTATTGGATTTACTAGCAATCCACGTTTGCTTTGTGCCTGCAACAAAAGACGGATTACACAGTTATGATGAATAGCCATTACCCCACCCTAGACCCCTACGGGTACGGCAAACTACCCGCCAAGTACCCGAAGTGAAGCGGTCTCCCTCAACAACGTGAGTAGGCCACTAAACACTTCAACGTACCCGGTAGTTTGTGTACCCCACCTTGGGTCTATCCTAGGAGCAAAAACAGTAAAAAATGAAATAATACAACGGTGGCTACAACCGCAACCTGGATGTGCCCCGCAAAAAAATATTACATCATATTACAATTACATCGAATGAATGAATATTAAACACATCTCAAACCCCGGCTAATCATCATAACATTCCAATCAAGTCCATATACACAAATAGTAAACATTACAGAAATGTGCAACCTCGTGCCAACCGACATACTAGCAGTTAGGGGAGGTTTACGAACACATTAAACATTACAGATAATATCCCGATTAGCAATTAATTTAGAACATCGATTGACTACCTTTATCCATGTCTACCCTAAAAGCAAACCTGTACTGAAGTAACCTGGGTAGAAACAGAACATACTGGGAAACAAAACACCAGAAAACATGAATATCTGTGAAAGTCCGAGTCAACTCGGAGTTGACTCCGCCACGGATCCGCGGCCAAAAGCACCATCTTGCCGCGGATCCGCGGCCATCTTGCTGAGTTAAGAGCTCATATTTTCCCAGTTTTCTTATATTTCCCTGCTGTGAATTTTAAGGCATATCAAATATTTTTTCGACACGTTTAAAATTTACAGAAACTGTTAGGGTATCCGGGGTTTCTTTTTCGCGTTTGTCCGTCGATCGAACTTCTAATTAGTTGCTAACAAGCTAATAATGGTTTAGTTGGCTCTGATACCACTGTATGTCCATGTCACGCACCCTACGAACATGCGGGGAGGCGGAATATATGAAAAACGATTATCAAAGCTTCGTAACACGGACTTGGGCGCATGAATCGTATCTAAACCGTTACTAACTATCTACGAGAGGTTTAACTACTCGAATTCGAAGTTATACCTCACGTTAAATGTCCTTCGGGTCTTCATCGCCGTCCTCCACTCCTCGTAGGCTCCTTAGAACATCGACACCTCAACGGCCTCCTCGAATCAAAGAAGATCCACCCGAGAGCTCCTACGCCAAGCTTGATCTCTAACTTGAGATAACTAGGTCGCTTAAAATGCTAATCTAAGCTACCTAGGGGATATAGAGTGAGGTTATGGATGTATTAGTCTAGCTAACCCTTGGTCTCAACACATGAGAGGTTAGGGTTAGGGTTTCAAGAATGAGAGAGCTTGAGGAGAGAGAAGGTGATGATAAGAATGAGAAGAAATAATGAACTCATTAGAATATAACAACCATAACAATTTATCAAATAAATAATATAAATGATTAATCATCATGGTTGATGCATTCACCTTGTGTGATTCATCTCATGAGTCATTAGCTCAATAAATGAAGCATTAATTCCATGGATGAATCACACAAATGAGTCATTAAAACATTAAATACTCATGCCACCTTAACCCCCAAGTCACCACTCTTCTAGAAGCTTCCCGGAAAATTACGAGAACGCCCCTCCAATCTGTGAAAACACGGAAAAACTTTAGACTGTATAAATCCAATAACCCGATACTAGAATCTGGCTTAAACCAAAGCCGGCTAGTAAAAACTGTCCGAACGTCGTACGTGCGTTTAAACGCATATGCGTCCGAACCCTTGTCGTAAAACCATACGACCTCTATATCGTTTCGCCTGGAGCATGGAAACTCTCTGTGTGGGACTCTAAAGACTCGACACTACGCTGGCAGTGGGTTTAACCACAGACCGCAAGCGGCACTAGCTGTACGTAACGGTCCCCAGGTAGATGTCGATAAGAAAGCCGATGAGGAAACCATCCGAACTCCTACTGAGCCTGTCCGTGACAATATCCGTGCAGTCCGGTCTGTTCGTCTAAGAGTATCACATGTATGGTCTAGAGAGGTGGAGAACGCCAGACCCTTAATAACCGTACAAGCCGTGCCGGTATGGCTCATGACCATTTGAGAATCTACTGATCAGTCTACCAGTAATTCTCCATCAGCCCTGGTCAGGGACTTATGGTAATGACCAACCGATCACAGTACAATATCAACTCCCTAGAGACGAATCCCTAACAGTCGCTCACTGCCTCCATGTGGCTCGGGACTGTACCCAACTAAAACCTGTTTGCACGACTCCTTTGAGCCGTGGTAGGGTAGTAATCAAAGCACAGTAGGAACTCACACGAGACAAATGACGACCTTAAGTCAATAGACTACCTGCACACATGTCACCTGAGAACTGCTATCTGACGTTAGATATAATACCATCCAGTCAGTTCTCCTACGAGTCCTGTCCGGTGTACCCGTAACCTAACGAGCACCTGTATACTATCTCCAGTATGACGTACTGATGGCTGTGGGACAGACCATCTCCCCAACTGGGATGAGAAGCGTACACACTAGTCTACTCTGGAGTATCGATGCCCTGTCTCGATAATCCTACGACTGGGACAAGTATAAGATGTTGCTTATAGACTACCCAGCCCCCACTAGTCTGACTGCCATCAAAACGCTGGTAATCAAGCAAAGATCCTATGGGCTCTACTAATATGTATAAGTGATACGTTACAAGAAACATATGTACATATTAAAGTAGACATAAACCAAGTAGCATACTACCATATTTAGCAAGACTGTATATATAACTATGAATATCCCAAGCTTCCATTAAGTAATATACAACCTAGTATGATACAATAATGGCCCCTAGGGCATATACACTAACATCTAGGACAAATAATTGGACTCCGCAATCCACTTCGTATCAACCATTTCAAACATTTACCCCTTCTCATGTTGATACCCCTTTTGAGAGTCATGTTGAAACTCCGAGACCTATGTCCATTGCTGAACACATTGAACAATCCCGTAGCCGATCTTTCACTCCTTTCACCACTTCCAATTCTTAGGATCAACAATTCCATTCACCTTCTTATACAAATGTTGATTCTACTCCTGTCCAACCATTCAATTCCTACCAATCCTATCCGACTTTTTCACCTTCCCTGGACATTGCGTCTACACAGCCATTTGGGAGTTTCCAGTATTCAAACAACTTTGAATCCTTCACTGAAACTCCTTCACAACCCATGTCTAGTCTTGAGCAAACTTTGGAAGAATTTCGGGTAGCTTCACGCCAAATGGAGGAAGTGAATGCGTCCATGGCCGTCCTCATACAATCTTATGAACCGGTAGCTAGTTTCCAACTAGCTCCACATTTTCCAATGTATGATGAGGCGGTAGGACTGGCTGTGAATTTCAGTGGAGAGAGTGAGCCGTACACCCTTCCTAATCAAACCTACCCATTTCCAATTTAATCACAAAACTCCAGTTTTGAATGTCTATCATGTGTCCCAAATGAATTATCAATTGAAGATAGAATGGTTAATGAGTTGTGTGACTTTGTAGTGTTTGATTTACCAGATTGTGAAGGGACCATTACAAGTGAAACCAATCCTAAACCTTTTGACCTCTACACCTCCATCTTAGAACCTGAATTGATTAATATCCATGCTTTTAATGAGGTGTCTGAGAATATTGATTTTCACTTGATTGAGGATATCGACGCCGAGAATATTTCGGATGATGAACCCACATCTTTGGATGAGTTTGTCTCTCAAATTCATCATTTACTTTCACTTCCGTATGGACATCATCCCGAGTCATTAACTGTCTTTCCCGAACTCCATATACGTCTTGATATTGATGATACATGCATGGATAAGCTGAATTTTGAGGAGAATTTTGAGGATAGCTTTGAGGATGGACCAGTTTTAATTGATGAGTCGGATTTTCCAATTCATCCTGTTCCTTTCATTGATTGTATACACCATCCTGAACCTTTAACTGATAACCTTCCTCAACCACTTCTCTCCATCCTTTCCATCGTTCCGACCATGCAAGAAACTGTATCACTTTCATTTCATATGTCTGGTTTACCGAGTTCGGCGTACCCATGTTTTCTCACAAATCTTGAGGGATTTGACCCCATTTCTCGACGAGTTAATAGATTAGCACACTTCTTACACATCGGTCATCACAAATTGTGCTAATTTATTCACTCCATTTTCACCCTCAAGTTCGTATTCCACTTCTTTCTCCATTCCGCCATTCTTCTCCTCCACCGAGACCGGACACCGCTTCTATCCCCACACGGTCTCGCATGTTTTTCATTTCTTTTCTCTACACTCCATTCTTTCACTAACCGCCGCTTTATAACGATAAAATCTTGGAATGGTTGGTGTTAACTTTTGTCCTGTGTAAAGCCTTGTATAGCTTGATACTGTTCTCTCCCCCCTAACTCTAAACTTTAACGCTTAAACAGTGGAAACACCGTTTCACTTAAGTTTGGGGGGGGACCCTTTTTTGTATATATTTTTGGTTTTCTTTTTGTCTGTATATAATTTTCTTTTGGGGAGCGCCGACAATTTTGACCCTCTTGGTGTAGCCTGACAGTGAGGACACTGTCAAGTTTAAGTTTGGGGGTGTGCTCGGTAAGCTTTCTTACTTCGCATTCATTTGTATATTCTGCATTTGCATACCTTATTAAAACCCACAAAAATCAAATTTTTTTATAAAAATATAAAAACTCTATCATCATGTTGGCTAATAGGGTAACTTAGATTTTTATTCTGAAAGCTTAGTTGATACGTTAGAAATAACTAAATCCTAGGCTTAGGAATTGAAAACCCTAAAAATAACCCTCATTCTGTTTAAACTTGGTGATTATACGTCCTTACAGTTTTTTTTATAGAAGTAGGTAATCTTGAGTTCAATTCTTGAGTTAAGTCAATATGTGGGGAAAGTATTGAAGCTTTACTGAAGGTTAAGTCTGAAGAATAGTTTCTATTCTTAAGTCCAAATTTAGAAAGTATATACCCTATAACTGCACATACACGCACCTTGAAACTTAGGATAGTAGAGGATACCTAGAAATACTCTTGCCTGAAAGCCTAGTATGAAAGAAAAAAACGGTATTTAAAGCTAACCACCAAAAGAGCATCGTTGAAAAATATATTCGGTCTTGAAAAAAAATAATAATAAATAAATTCAAGACCGGGAAACTGCTATTTACACTTTAAGCTTATACATTCAGTAATCGGCTGTTGGTGCCTCAAGAAGCATTAATAGCCGCATGAAAGGTGTGTGAGCAATACCGTCCATTATTAATGAAAAGAAGTAGTATGAATTGAATTCTTAAGTGTAGAGGTGAAAATTTTACACACGTAGGGGTATACAATCGATATTTAGAGGAAAGATAGAAATAAAGAATAAGACTTATGTTTTCTGTAAAGTTGATAAAAATCCCTGATTTAAGACCGCACTTTAGAAGGAAAACTCAGGAGATACCAACATCTTTCTAAACTTTTTTGGAATGTATAGGATCTGGGGTTAAATAGATAGGAGGTGTGAAAAATAAGGGTTTGAAATTTCTAACTTAGGATGATAAAATTTTTAACCTAGACATTAAACTGTAGGAGTTTAATCGTTATTAACTTATTGAAACTAGCTTGACGGGATTTTGTGGGTAGTATCCACTGAAAACCCTCAGGAGACAACACTCCTCCTACTAGGGACACCTAGAGGTTTAACGGCTTGTTGCACATGCTCAGTGCAATCGCGTTCCCTGCGAAAGTGCGGTTTGGATTCTCTTTTGTGAATAAATGGTTTTGCTCGGGACGAGCAAAAGTTAAGTTTGGGGGTATTTGTTCATACCAGAATATTACATTTAATACCACCCATTCTTGTGCTCGTTTGTCTATAGGCATGTACTTTTAATCCGTGTTTGCTACATATTTACAGGTTACAGGTTTCCAGTCCAAATAATGCAAATCAAGACAAAATCTCCACAGTTACGCCAAAATCCAAAACATTTGTCACAGACAGTTAAAAGCCGGGTTCCAGTCATCCACATCCGACGAGTGCCGCTTACCAATTCAAAAGACAGGACGAAAACAGTCGTCCTTTTTTGGTCAAGCGTGGGTCCCGATGGAAATAAAGTCAAATAACAATATTCAAAGATGCGTGGGGCCCGAGGGAGATGAAGTCAAATAAGTTGAAAATAAAGCCACCATTGTTGACTGCTGGAAACCGAAGAAATCATGGAAGAAACTTGGCATTTTGGACCTGTTAAACAGAAGACACATGCAACACAAGGAAACCCAGAAAATACGAGACTCTAATTCCACAAAACCGCGGCGGAACCGTCGGAAAATGTGGGTTTTCGCGGCGGATCCGCCGCGGTTTCGTGTCATCATCTGACCAAAGTTTGGGGGCAGTTCTGTCACTTCATTTGGGCACAGATAATTGCCCTAGGGTTTCAACTCTCCTCCTATAAATACCCCGGTTCTGAGCCATTGTAAGGGATCCATTCTTGTGTCATTCTTTGTTAGGAATTAATATAGATTAGCTTGTATCTTCTTCTTCTTTTTCATCTTTCCTCCATTAAATTGTTGTGAGAGCTTTTGAGTGAATGTTAAATGAAGATGAGGGTTTTTATTATCTTGTCTCTTTTATTTATTGTCTTGTAATTTTATTATCTTGTATTGTAATTTTAATTCTTGTTGTTAACTAGTTGTTGTTATTTCTTTGCTTGTTTTATTTTCCTTCTTTTCTTCTCTTTTCCGTATTATTTTCAAGCGATAATATTTCGACGGAGTTCTTTGCTTAGGTGAGGACCCAAGAGTTAGCTTGCACCATTTGTAAAACCGTATTTTCCTTTTCCTTCTTTTCTTCCTTCTTATTTTGTTTTATTTTCATTTTCATGTGTGAATAATTCCACACTTGTTAAGGTTAAGGAAGGTGGTATGAGGGACGGAGAAATCCCTTGTGTTTCTCTTCGCCAAATATCTTGAAACGAACCCCGACCAAACAACGCAACTCCCTCACTTAGGCGCGCTATACGTGACATGTACCCGCGACCTAAGTCGAGAAGTCCTTTAAGCGCACTACAACGTGACATGTAGTTGTGACTTAATTGGATACATGGTTGCGGGTGTTTGGCCGAGGGTTGGAAATAAGCGTAATTAGTGGACGGACAAGGGGCACTAGGAATGGATTTAGCGTTGGAAAGCTTGCTTAAACTCGCAAATCCCATTCTTATGTCCTCCTAATCTCTGCTACTTTCATTTATCCCAACATCATCTTAAGGATGGCAAAAGACAAGCACAAGACTAATCCTAACTCTACTAACCGACCTTAACTTTAACAAGTTTACTTGAACATAAAACACGACACTTAGGATAGTTTCGAACACAAACATATACAATTCTTCATTGACTCGTCTAAGACAAGAACTTAAATACTACCGTCTCCCTGCGGATCGACCCGTGCTCAACCGGCTAGCTGCGAAGCGACACCGTCTTGATCGCGGTTATAACTTTAGAAATTTGAATCCCGACACGCAAAAAGCGTACGATCAGGTGCACAAACTACCGGGTACTTGGAAGTGCTAAGTGGCCTACTCACGTTGTTGATGGAGACTACTTCACTTCGGGTACTTGGCGGGTAGTTTGCCGCAACCGTAGGGGTCTATGGTGGGGTTTGGCTATTCATCACGACCGTGGAAACCGTCTGTTGTTGTAGGCTCAAACGAAATGCGGACTTCCTAATATATCCATTATGTTCATCTGTGGTCTGGAATGCCTATTATTGCGTTAGACGAATGTACATATCTATATATGATATCTAGTAGACGTTGCTTATGTTTTGCATCCGCGCTAGTCTAGCCCCCACTCTGTCGTTAGTTAAGTAACCTAACGGGTGATGACGGGGCCCAGTGGCGAATGCGGATGGTATAAGCGTACGTTGTATTTTCGTTGTTTTCTGCAATGATAGGTTTAAATAATGGGACTGCATTAGATTAATTCAAAGCAAATAAACCAAAGTTGAATCATTGGAACAAAGTTTAAAAACCACTCGGTTATTTTAAAACAGCAGTTTTTTAATTGCGGAGCTTAAACCACTCCTTTTAAAAAGCTATCAGGTTTCTTCTATTATATCAAGTTCACTACGTTTACGGTTTCGCCAAAACCAGTCGCAGCCCTCCATCGTTTCATATGAATAGTCAGTAGTATTCAAGCTATGTTTGTTGGCCTTAGTCAAGGCATAGTGATTGGTAGCTGCTGGGTGTTCACATGTAGCATAGATAGATGCGTTGGTTTGGGACAGTCGTATTACTTTGTTGGCCTTAGTCAAGGGTATATACGGGTGGGTTCAAATTAACCTGGACAACGACGGGTAGAACTTGATATGTGACTTATGATTTGTTGTCCTTAGTCAAGGTCATAAGAGCATGGGGCAAAAATCCATAACGGGAGTTTCTAAAGAAACTGAAACTTGCTAGTGCCGCATACCATTTGGAGTTTGATAATGTTGGTAGAATTCCTTCAGCATTATCACACGATGATATTTGGGTCCCGATCCTACTGGGAGTATATGCTACTCTTCGGGAAATTTTCACTTAACGATTAATGTTATAAACCAAGTAGGTGTCGAGAATAGTGTTAGCGGGGCTACGCCTCCAGGGAAAAGAGGTTATTTAATTAAGGAACTTCGCGAAAGAATCGTAAAACCTCCCTCGAAGTACCAACACTAGCCTGGCTGAACGGTTAAGCAAGTATTGTACAGTGAGATTAGTCCTGACTAGTTCTTCTTTTATGGTTTGAGGAAGGATTCGAGAAATAGTAGAAGCCATCCTGTTTAAATAAATTAAAAACCAATTTAAACTTGCAAGAGCATCGAGCTAAGTGTTTTCTTCTCTCTCTCTCTTAATTGCAGCGACCCTGTGACCGAGACTAGGTTACATCTGGATAATAAAATGACTGAATCTGACTATAATGACGGGCAAAGGTTTGTCCAGATGTCCATTGCCTATGACAAGCTGGACTACATCATTACTACTCAAAACCCCGCCTTCCCAGGTCCAGTTTCCACCGTCACGGATATGGATATCCATAAGACAAGGGAAAAGGAATGTGCGAATGCCAAGTGCCTCATGATAGCCTCAATTGATGGTGTATACCAGAGGCAGCACGAGATGATGGACTTAGTTTCTATCTTCCTCCATAGCAAAGTTTTATATGGAGAGCAATCTCATATCGCAAGATATAAGACCTCAAACGAATTGCTTCAAGCGAGGTTGGCTGTCGGGTCATCTGTAGGGGACAACGTCCTTACGATGACTAGCTATATTAATGAGCTCACGGATCTAGAGACCATGTTGAGAAACGGGTCATATGCTGACTTTATTTTATAGTCCCTACCTTCTACTTACGCCCAGGGGAAGAAAGTTATACTTCCAGATGAGGACACCCTGAAAGAAACCAGGGTGACACCCACTCTGCTTATCAGAGAATCTTCCTCTTCTGGATCCTAGGCAGAAGCCAAGGGTGAGAAGAAGAAGACCTCCACAAAGCTGATATGCGGTGTCAGTAAGGTAGAAGGACAGGGAAGGGCAAAAGTTTCGTGGTTAACAGTAGGGAAGGAGGGTTGTTCCTGTTGTTATGGGAAGGGGCATTGGCAGAGGGATTGCAGGGCTTGGAAAGCCAGAATCCAGGATCCAAAGCATTTTGTGGTTCGACTTTGGGTGTGTTTGTGATTGAAAACTGTATGTCAATTAACGCTACTTTCTGGGTACTAGATACCAGATCATGATCTCATATCTGTAATTCGTTACAGGCTTTGAGAAATCGTAGAGTTATTAGGATAGGTGATATGTTTCTCAGAGTTGCGAATGGAATGAGCGTGGATGCTGAATCCGTGGGGGAATATCATCTAGGACTGACAAGTGGGCAGAAATTGATTATACGTAACTGTTTGTATGTACCTAGTCTGGCTTGTAATATCATATCAGTGTCCCTGCTTTCTAAAGAGGGATACGATTTTACATTTGTAAGCGATGTCGTGCACATCCACCTAAATCAAGTTCTGATTGGGTCCGGTACATTAGAGGACGGTATATACGTATTGAATCAAGCTTAGGTTTTCAGTGTCCAGAACACACTTAAAAGAAAGTCTCCGGAAACAAATCAAGCTTTCTTATGGCATTGTAGACTGGGTCATATCAATGAAACACGGTTGAAAAAGTTATATAGAGAAGGATATTTGAATCCGTTCGAATATCAGTCTTATGCCACTTGTCAATCTTGTCTCATGGGGATGATGACAAAGACTCTGTTCACTGGACACGGAGTAAGAGCGGGCGAGCTCTTAAAAATCATACACAATGATGTATGCGGTCCAATATCTACACATGCGCGAAGTGGTAATTCCTATTTCATTACTTTTATGGATGATTTCTCTAGTTATGGATATGTCTTCTTGATGAAGCATAAATCCGAGGCCTTTGAGAAATTCCGAGAATACAAGAATGAAGTGGAAAAACAAACAGGCAAAAGTATCAAGACACTAAGATCTGATTGAGGTGGTGAATACTTAAGTGCCGAGTTCCTGGGTTACCTAAAAGAGAATGGAATTCTCTCACAGCTTACTCATCCATACACGCCATAACACAATGGTGTATCGGAAAGGCGGAATCGAACTCTATTGGATATGGTTCGTTCTATGATGAGTAAGGCTGAGTTACCAAGATCCTTCTGGAGTTATGCGCTAGAATCAGCTGCATATCTGTTGAACCAGGTTCCAACAAAGACTGTGCTTACCACACCATATCAGATGTGGAGTGGGAAGAAACTCTGTCTTAAGTACCTTATGACGTGGGGGTGTCCAGCTTTTGTAAAAAAGCAGCATGCAGACAAGCTCGAGGCACGCTCAGTACAGTGTAAGTTTGTGTGATACGCAAAGAACTCCAAAGGGTATTTTTTCTATTACGCAGAGGAGTAAAAGGTATTTATTTCTCGTCATGCCCACTTCTTGGAAACTGAATTTTTAGAAAATCAGAAGAGTGGGAGTGCAGTAGAACTGGAAGAAATTCCAGAACCACAATCTATTACTGAAAGCTTGGTAGAACCAGAAGTTTCAGAAGAAAGGGATATCCCAGCGCCAATCCGCATAAGTAGTAGGCAGTCTCATTCGCCTGAGAGATACTACGGTTTTCTCATAGACGGGGATCGAGAGGATTGCATCACTGATAATGATGACCCTACTAGCTTCCAGCAAGCCATTCAGAGCGGCGACTCGTTAAAATGGCTGGATGCAATGCGGACCGAGATGGAGTCCATGTACACCAACAAAGTATGGACTTTGGACATTGCTCCATAAGGGGTAAAACCCATAGGATGAAAATGGATCTTCAGAAAGAAGATTGGTGTAGATGGAAATGTTGAAACCTATAATGCTAGACTTGTTGCAAAGGGTTTCGTCAAAGACCTGGTTTGGACTATGATGAAACCTTTTCTCCAGTGGCTATGCTCAAATTCATTCGGATCTTTCTTGCCATTGCTGCCTTCCACGATTATGAGATCTGGCAGATGGACGTAGAGACGGCTTTTATAAATGGTAATTTGGAAGTGTGCGTGTATATGGATCAGCCAGAGGGTTTCATTCAGAGTGGGAGCAGCGGGAAAGTGTGCAAGTTGCTTAACTCCATTTATGGACTAAAGCAGGCATCGCGGAGTTGGAACATCTGTTTTGATGATACAGTTAAAGAATTCAACTTTGTCAAAAATCCAGATGAACCATGCATTTACAGTAAGATTGTAGGGAGAATTATAGGATTCCTCATCTTGTACGTGGATGACATTCTCTTAATAGGAAATGATATTCCTATGCTACAGTCAGTCAAAGGATTCTTGTCACAGAAGTTCTCCATGAAGGACCTGGGTGATGCCTCCTACATTCTGGGGATCCAGATCTATCGTGATAGATATAAAGGAAGTTAGACTCTCACAGTCAAGGTACATAGACACCATACTGAAAAGAATCAGTACGGAAGATTCTAAGCGTGGTAATCTGCCGGCTTGTCACGAAATCACCCTCTCCAAAGAGATGTCTCCAAAGACTGATTTGGAAAGGTCTCACATGTCATTTATACCCTACGCGTTAGCGGTAGGCTCTATAATGTATGCGATGTTATGTACCAGACCAGATGTAGCCTACGCATTGAGCGTTGTAAGCCGGTATCAGTCGAACCCAGGGGAGAAGCACTGGATAGCAGTAAAGAATATTCTCAAGTACCTGAGAAGGACTAAGGAGATGTTCCTGGTGTATGGCGGAAAAGACCTCCAGATCGAGGCTTTTGCTGACTCCAGCTTCCAGAGCGACAAGGATGACTCCAAGTCCATGTCGGGTTATTTCTTTACCCTCAATGGAGGGGCGGTCTATTGAAAGAGCTCCAAGCAGGACACCGTTGCTGACTCGACGATGGAAGCGGAGTACATAGCTGCTTACGATGCCGCAAAAGAAGCTGTCTGGGTGAAGAAGTTCTTAACTGAACTTTAGGTGGTTCTTACCATTGTAGATCCAATACCGCTGAATTGCGACAACAACGGTGCTATAGCTTTAGCGAATGAACCCAGGTCCCATCAGAAGTCTAGACACATCTTAAGGCGGTATCACCTGATCAGGGAGATCGTTGATCGCCAGGAGATCGAGGTGAGGAGAGTAGATCAGAGGATAACACTGCTGGTCCACTCACGAAGGCCATCCCTCAGACATAGTTCGAGCGGCTAATCGAGATGATAGGTCTGCGATACGCCAGTACATGGCCCTAGTGCAAGTGGGAGATTGTTAGTGTATATGCCCTAGAGGCCATTATTGTATCATACTGGCTTGTATATTACTAATGGAAGCTTGGGATATTCACAGTTGTATTAACAGTCTTGCTAAATATGGTAATATGCTACTTGGTTTGTTTCTACTCAGAAATGTGCGTATGTTTCTTTTAGCATATCGCTTATACATATTAGTAGAGCCCTTAGGATCTTTGCTTGATTACCAGCGTTGTGATGACAGTCACACTAGTAGGGGATGGGTAGTCTATAAGCACATTCTTATACAAGTCCCTGGTCATAGGATTATCGAGACAGGGCATCGATACTCCGGAGTAGACTGGTGTATACGTTTCTTATCCCAGGTCGGGAGATGGTCTGTCCCACAGCCATCAGTACGTCGTACTGAAGATAGTAAACAGGTGCTCGTTAGGTTACGAGTACACTAGACAGGACTCGCCGGGAACTGCTGATGGTTATTATACATGTCGTCAGGTAGAAGTTCCCAGGTGACATGAGTACAGCTTAGTCCATCGACTTGATATTGCTACTTCTTCTTGAGTGTGTTCCCACTGTACTTTTATCACTACCCTACCACGGCTCAAAGGAGTCATGCAAACAGGTAGTAGTTGGGTACAGTCCCGAAGCACTTGGAGGCAGTGGCGGTTAGACGAGATTCGTCTCTCCCGGTATTGGGGGTTGATATTGCGCTGTGTTGGAGAGCCATTACTGTCACGACCCAATAATTGGCCCGTAACCGGCACTTAAACTACGTAACGTCTACAGGCGTATGCAACTTAAGTAAGCCGAAACCCAGAAATCTAAACCACCCAAAACTGGATCAACGGAGAAAACATAGTTTTAAACATTCAGAAATTTTCAAGTAAAAATCTTTAAGTTTAGTTTTCGTTCTTAAAAATTTCGGCAGCACCTCCTTTGTAAAAACTAGCCCCGAAAACGGGTACAACAAAGATAACAATAAAAGCATCCCAAACGGGAGCAAATCACGCCCAACGGCGGAGACAACCACCACAAACATATATACAACGTCGAAGCGAAGAAATATAAAAGAAAACTTCATAAAGAAGTAAAACTTTTCAACAAAACCGGCTCCCACGAGCACGGCACCCAAAGTCACTACAAAATATAACACTGAATCCTCACAAGTCGTCTCTAAGTCATATACAACATAGTGGTAGATGGAGAATATTAGATCCAACAAAAAGTTATACAATGCACAAACAGATAACCGCAAACCCACCTAAAAGCAAGGCCTCACAGCCAACCGTAGCGGTATCCGCAAAAGTAGAGATGATAAGACGCCCTGCCGCGACTACTCAGAGGGTAAGTCCTGCAAAACACTGTGGCACAACGGGGGTGAGTTGCCAACTCGTGAATAGTAAATAACATCATACTGTAATCGCAAGTATGCACGAACAACGATCTATCTATCACATGTAATCCGATAGCATAAGTATGATAAGTGAATATGCAACAATCATGTAAAGGTACATCATCAGGGTACTACAACTACATGAAGCAATGCATATCAACATAATCCTGAGTGTGGGATGATATAATATAAAATCTCATGCAAAATCATCAGCATGGAAAAAAAAACACCAGTGTTCCTTACTGACACATCAAATCCCAAATCCTCAGGCACCGCATCCTCAGATCGGCCCTCACATCCTGTAAGTCTCATGGAACCTGAGTGTCAAACATCGACACCCGAAACATCATGAAAACCCGTGTCTAGCATCGACACGTAAATCCCCATAACTCAGGCGCTGTCACCATGACTGGCCCTGACGATATGTCATACATCACACCGGTCGGTATCCTCACGATAACCGCCGAGTCCAATTACTATCACTGGTAGGTAGTGGTCCCACCGCCAGGCTTATCGTCTACACCACGAAATCACCACTCGTCCCGGGGTACCATACCGGATCCACCATGTACCCGCAGACGGTGCCTCCCACTCCTCGAATCGGGTATCACAAGCCAAATCTCAGAACCGAGAAATCACATGGCGGACGCACTGAAATATCATATCAAGAGAAACGGGGTTTTCAAACAATACATAGTTTTCTTGAAATACCCCCACGGTTCTCAAATCCATGAATCATATGAAATCCATATCTCAATGCGTAAAACCATGAAATCTGATATATGCAACATAAGACAACAATATGAGCATATCAAGGGAAATCCGCTCTTTTAAATGAATCCATCATTAAAATATATCTTGCGGTTCCCTAAATCCTTCGAAAAACAAGTGCAGTATCATATGAGGTGTGCATGTAAATGTAGCAAGATTTAAGTATCTACATATAAGCAAGTATGTATGAGGCATTTCATAAGCGCAATGATCAACAACTCAATATCACATATCAAAACAATACCATTTTGGGTACATACAACTATAGCGAAAATATGCGGGTGTACATGTCAATATGTGTGCATGATGTACATGTAGCTGTCAAAGACTATGTGGGTGAACATGTCAATATGTGTGCATGATGTACATGTAGCTGTCAAAGACTATGTGGGTGAACATGTCAATATGTATGCAAGATGTACAAGTAGCTATAGTAAGGTATACGTGAAATGGATTAAGAGTTACTATCTTAACTATCCATGTCAAACACAATAATACGTAGGTAGGTGGTTTGTGCGTGTTATGGCAATTACTGACGATGTGAGTGTAGCATACAATTTAGTTCTCGTGCAACATGAACCGTCAGTAATGTGTTATATCTAAAGTACAACAGATACTATTATGCAATGACATTCATATGAAATTAACCAATATGCAATAACATGCAGCTAACATATCATATCAGCCCCGACGCATAACGCCATATGGGCGATTTCCCCGTAGATGTTAAATCTACTCACTGATGGTCTCGAGCTATGAAAATCCGACCACCTGCTTCCCCTTGTCCGCAGCACCCGAAGTCCCTACTTGCGAACCTAAAATTTTACAAATAAAACACATAAGCTAAATATCCTATAATGACGAAAAGACAACGAAACACGATGAAAACGCCCGGAAAATTACACTGCGGGCTTAGCGCATCTATCGCGCACGACATCGGCCAAAAACCCTAACTGGGGTCGCTAAACTACAAAACACCAACTTTAGACCCCGATCGTCCCGATCGCGCAACACAACACAAACAATTACGAGGAATACAATAGATATAACCTCGAAACGGCCAATCGAAGCCTCGTCGGAAAAGCCCCGAAACCTAGTAAGCAACCTATCGCAATATTTCGCACTAGTTTCAAGCTAACGCATATCTAGCGAGTACAAACACCTTATAATAGCTTAACTAAGCTATCTAAACCATTCCTATATTTTCAACACTTGCTAATTAAGTTTTAGCAAAAACCTAGTAAGCAAATTGCATAATTAAACAAAGTGTTCATTAGCAAAAATTAACATTTTCTACTAGGTTAAACTTTTCCAAATCACAAATTAACACTTTAATGAACATTAAGCACTTAATCAAACTTTAACCGTAACTTGAATTTCTTAAAAAAAATATAAATGAATTAATCATGATTTAAAAGCTATATTAAACACATAATTAGCTAACTTAAATAGCTAGATTAAGATTAAAGCAATTAATTAAGGATTAAGGTAAGAAATTATACCTCCCCAAGAACACCAAAATGAAACTTAATCCCTCATCATAGCATCAAAAAAACCATGCTTTGGTGAAGATCCAAGAAGGATTAGTGAAGGAAATGATGGTTTTATTTTTAATTAGGATTTTGTGGATTGTTTTTGGAATTTTTCTTGAAGAAATTTGAAGCAAGAATGTAGAAATGAGCTTGGGAAAATTTTTGGGTAGATTTGGGGATGGCTCGGCCAAGGAGGGGATGGGGGGTATTTTTGTGAATTTTGTGTGAAGAAATTGTTAGGAAATTAGGTAATAAATGTTAATAAATGCACTTTGCCACCTTTACACCTTTTCTTTTCTTTTTAAAAATAAATCCTTTTGCACTCCAAAAATATCTAGATATTTAAAAAGAAGTTTTCAAAATTTTCTAGTGACAAAAATTAATTTATTCTCAAAAGAAGAATTTCCCGATTTACGTGCACCAAATACCGCTTAAAATAATATTTTATTTGGGAAAAATTCTATCTGAACCAAAACCTCCCAAATACTCTCAAAGTTTGCGCACAAGCTTTATTTTAGCTAAACTAGATGCCGGCAAGTTTATACGGACGTTTGATCGAAATCGGGTTAAAACGGAAAATACCGACAATTTTGCCCTAAAACGGGAAAATTCGCAAAACGATTTATAAAAAGTTAGAATCTCCCCCTTATAGAAATTCGGTCCCCAAATTAAAATTTAACTACGCGTACCTTCAAAGAGATGAGGGAATTTCTTCCGCATCTCGCTCTCAGCCTCCCAAGTGATCTCCTCACTAGTCGGGCTACGCCAAAGAACCTTCATAGATGGCAAGACCTTTGACCGAAGTTTTTTCACCTGCCGATCCAATATAACTACCGGCTGCTCGGTGAACGAAAGATTGCGCTCAAGATGAACGGTCTCGTGCTGAATCATGTGAGAAGGATCATGAAGGTATCTACGAAGCATCGCCATATGGAAAACGGGGTGCACATCCGAAAAACTAGGCGGGAGCGCCAAACGATAAGCAACAGAATCCACTCACTCAAGGATCTCGAAGGGACCAACAAATCTGGGACTGAGTTTCCCCCTCTTCCCAAATCGCATAACGCCCTTCATCGGAGAAATCCTCAGGAATACATGATCCCCCACTGCGAACTTAAGTTTGCGATGACGACGGTCGGCATAAGACTTCTGCTTGCACTGGGTTGCTCTCATCCTGTCTTGAATCAGCTGGATCTTCTCCGTATTCTCCTGAACTAGCTGGGATCCCAAAACTCTACTCTCACTGAGTTCGGTCCAACAGACTGGCGATCGACACTTCTTACCATACAAAGCCTCAAAAGATGTCATCTGAATAGTCTCCTGAAACCTGTTGTTGTAGGAGAACTCAATCAACGGCAAGTGACGATCCCAACTGCCCCCAAAATCAAGCACACATGCACGGAGCATATCTTCCAAAGTCTGTATAGTCCACTCCGACTGGCCATCGGTCTGTGGATGAAAAGCGGTACTAAAACTCAGCCGGGTACCCAAAGCTTCCTGAAGCTTCCGCCAAAGAAGGCTAGTAAACTGGGTGCCTCTGTCGGATACTATGCATGTGGGAACACCGTGCAAACGCACAATCTCATCTATGTACAATTGAGCATACTGAGCATAACCGAAAGTGGTCTTCACTGGAAAGAAGTGACCCGCTTTCGTCAACCAGTCAACAATAACCCAAATGGAGTCATACCCTCGACTGGTCCTGGGTAGACCCATAATGAAGTCCATGGAAATTTTCTCCCATTTCCACTCCGGAATGGGTAAAGGCTGCAACTCTCCAGCCGGTCTCTGATGCTCATCCTTGACTTGCTGACAAGTCAGGCACCTCGAAACGAAGTTCGATATATCACGCTTCATCCCTTCCCACCAGTAGAAGTCCCTCAAATCAAGGTACATCTTGGTGGAACCTGGATGAATGCTAAAGGCCGACTGATGTGCCTACTTTACGATCTCGCGTCTCAACCCATCAGCATCTGGTACACACAAGCGAGTCCCGCATCGTAGCACACCCTGGTCATCAATCATGAACTCCGAAACTCTTCCCTGCCGAACAAGCTCAAGAATCTCAGTCAAACGGGCATTGCTGGGCTGCGCCTCACGGATACGCTCAAATAGTAGTGGACGGGCACGGACATGAGCAAGCTCTCCCCAGCGGAAGTGAACTCGAACTACACTTTACCATCACACAAGAGCTACCAATCTGCAGAAGACTGACGCTGAATTGCGCTCAACTGGGACAAGCTACCCCCGGGCCTACGACTCAAAGCATCAGCTACCACATTCGCCTTTCCCGGGTGATAAAGGATCTCAGAATCATAATCCTTTACTAGCTCCATCCAACGACACTGTCTCAGATTCAGATCTCGCTGCTGGAAGATATACTTCAAGCTCTTGTGATCCGTGAAGATTTGATACGACTCCCCGTACAAGTAGCGTCTCCAAATCTTCAACGCAAAGACCACCGCAGCCATCTCAAGATTGTGAGCGGGGTAATTCTGCTCGTGGTTCTTTAGCTGCCTAGAAGCGTAAGCAATCACTCTATCGTACTGCATCAATACACAGCCGAGCCCCACTCGAGAAGCATCACAATAAACAACATAGCCACCTGATCCAGAAGGTAAAGATAGAACTGGTGCTGTCGTCAACCGAGTCTTCAACTGCTGAAAACTCTGCTCGCATGCATCAGTCCAAAGAAAAGGAACTCCCTTCCGGGTCAGTCCAGTCTGCGGTGCAGCGATACTCGACAAATCCTACACAAAATGGCGATAATAACCAGCTAAGCCCAAAAAGCTGTGGACCTCAATCACCAATACAGGTCTGGGCTAAAACTGTACAGCCTCGATCTTCCTCGGGTCCACTAGAATACCATCACCAGTCACCACATGCCCCAGGAAGTCCACACTATCAAGCCAAAATATGCACTTTGAGAATTTAGTGTTAGGTCAACGTTACCCACCCCGGTTCTTTCGGGGAGGCGGAATAGGTAAAAATCAAAATTTTCTAACTAGGTAACATGGACCATCCATGAAGGATCTTTGCTAAACAAAAAACTAACAAATAAACTACAAGTTTTAGCTACTATGTAAAATGGTTATACCTAGGTCTTGAACTCCTTCTTTTCTTTTTGTGGTTCTCCTCCTTGCTTGCTCCTTGTAGTGGTTTGAACGGCTCCGCCTCGTCGTCTCCTCTTTGCCGTAGATGGATCCACCCTAGGGCCTCGAACTTGAGCTCCTACCTCAACCTAGAGATAACTAAGGTGCTTGGTTTGCTAAACCTAGAACCTTAGGATGAGTAGAGAAGAGTTATGGTGGTTTTGTCTCAAAGGTTTATGATTTCCAACTCATGGAACACTTAAACTTTGAGAGAGGAAGAGGGAGAGCTTTCTTTCAAGAGAGAGAAAGAAAATGATAGAATGAGCTATCTTCTTGCAACCATGCTCACATATTTTGGAATAATGATAATAATAATAATAATTAAGAATTGTGATGGTTAGTCTATGAATGACCATTATCATTACATTCATTTAATGCATTTTGCAAAGAACAAGAAGCATCTTTGAAATGAAATGATGATGGTCAACAAGTCCACAATGGTCAACCAGTCAACAAAATCAACAAGTCAACAAATGTCAAATTGTCAACAACCCTAACCATAGCACAATTATCCTTAATTAATATTATTAACCATATTCCTCATTCTCATTAGGGTTTGAAAAAAGTCAACGGTCAACAAGTCAACGAAAGTCAAATGGTCAACAACCCTAATGAGAATCCTCTGCCTCTGCCTCTGTCAACTGTGCATACACACCCGCATCCGTGTTCCGAGGAACACGAATACACTGAGACAAAACCAATCCCAAAACAAATACTAGGATCCATCTTAAACCAAAGCCCGCTAGTAATAACTGCCCGGACACCAAACGTGCACAAGTGCGCGGATGTGAACGAACCCCGTCGCAAAACCATGCGACCTCTACTTTGTTTTGCCCAAAGGCGAGTAACCCTCTGTGTGGGACTCTAAATTCTCGACACTACGCTGGCAGTGGGTTGAACCATAGGCCGCAAGCGGTACTAGCTGTACGTAACGATCCCCAGGTAGATGCCAACAAGAAGACTGATGAGGTGAACCCATCCGAACTCCTACTGAGCCTGAATGTGACAATCTCTGTACAGTCTGGTCTGTTCGTCTAAGAGTATCCCATGGCGGGCCTAGGGGACGGTAAACGTCAGTCCCCTAATAGCGGTACAAGTCGTGTCAGAGTGTAGCCTAAAACACCCTGAGAATCTACTGGAAAACCTACCCGTAATTCTCGCTTGCCCTGGCCACGGACGACAATGTGTAATGGCTCTCCTAGACACAGCGCGATATCAACTCCCAATACCGGGAGAGACGAATCCTGTCTAACCGTCACTGCCTCCAAGTGTTTCGGGACTGCACCCAACTACTACCTGTTTGCACGACTCAGTAGAGCCGTGGTAGGGTAGTAATCTAAGAACAGTGGGAACACACTCGAGGCGAAGTGACAGTGTCAAGTCAGCGGACTAAGCTGTACTCATGTCACCTGGGAATTGTTAACCGACGATAGGTATAATAGCAACCAACAGTTCTCGACGAGTCCTGTCCAGTGTACTCGTAACCTAACGAGCACCTGCATACTATCTCCAGTGCGACGTACTGATGGCTGTAGGCAGACCATATCCCCTGTTGGGAAGAGAAGCATATGCACCAGTCTACTCTGGAGTATCGATGCCCTGTCTCGATAATCCTATGACTAGGGACCAAAATAAGGATGTGCTTATAGACTACCCAGCCCCCACTAGTGTGATCGCCATCACAATGTCGGTAGTCAAGCAAAGATCCTAAGGGCTCCATCAATATGTTTTTAGCGATATGTTAAAAGAAACATATACACATATTAAGATAGAAACAAACCAAGTAGCATACTACTATATCGAGCAAGACTGTCGTAAACCCGTATATATATCCCAAGCCTCCAAAATGTATTATACAAACTAGTACTATACAATAATGGCCTCTAGGGCATACATATTCAACAATCTCCCACTTGCACTAAAGGCCAGTAATTGGTGTACCGTATACCCAACGTTTGCACTAAGGTCAGCTGCTGGCGTACCACATACCCAATTGCTTAAAAAGTCGCTCGAACTGTGTTTGAGGGATGGCCTTTGTGAATGGATCCTCCGTGTTGTCTTTTGTGTCCACTCTCCGTACCTCGATCTCCTGGCAATCAATGATCTCCCTGATCAGGTGATACCGCCTTAAGATGTGTCTGGATTTCTGATGGGACCTTGGTTCCTTCGCTAAAGCTATAGCCCCATTGTTATCGCAATACAAAGGTATTGGGTCAACAATGGACAGAACCACCTGAAGTTCACTAATGAACTTCTTTATCCAGACCGCCTCTTTTGCGGCATCGCTTGCAGCAATGTATTCAGCCTCAAGCGTCGAGTCTGCGACGGTATCCTGTTTGGAACTCTTCCAACACACCGCCCCTCCGTTGAGGGTAAACATAAAACCCGAGACAGACTTGCTGTCATCTTTGTCACTCTAGAAGCTTGAATCGGTAAAGGACTCGACCCTAAGGTCTCCATTACCATAAACCAGGAGCATCTCATTAGTCCTTCTCAGGTACTTGAGAATGTTCTTCACTGCCGTCCAGTGGTCCTCACCTGGGTCTGACTGATACCGGCTCACCACGTTCAGCGCGTAAGCTACATCTGGTCTTGTACATAGCATCACATACATTATAGATCCTATCGTCAAAGCGTAGGGTATAGTGCTCATGTGAACCCTCTCCTCGTCAGTCTTAGGAGACATCTTCTTGGAGAGGATGATTCCGTGCAATGCGGGTATGTTACCGCGCTTGGCATTTTCCATACTAAATCTCTTTAGTACGGTCTCTATGTACCTGGACTGCGAAAGTCCCAGTAGTCTCTTGGATCTATCTCTGTAGATCTTGATCCCCAGAATATACGAGGCATCACCCAGGTCCTTCATGGAGAACCGTTGTGACAAGAATAGCTTGACCGATTGTAGCATAGGAATGTTATTTCCTATCAAAAGAATGTCGTCCACGTACAAGACTAGGAACATGACAGTTCATCCTACAATCTTCTTATAGACACAAGGTTCATCTTCGTTCTTGATGAAATCAAATTCCTTGATTGCCTCATCAAAACAGATGTTCCAGCTCCACGATGCCTGCTTTAATCCATAAATGGATTTAAACAACTTGCACACCTTCCTGCTGCTCCCACTGTCTACAAAACTATCTGGCTGATCCATGTAAACGCACTCTTCCAAACAGCCGTTTAGAAAAGCCGTTTTAACGTCCATCTGCCAGATTTCATAGTCATGGAAGGCAGCAATGGCAAGTAGGATCCGAATGGATTTGAGTATAGCCACTGGAGAAAAAGTTTCGTCATAGTCCACACCAGGTCTTTGACGAAAACCTTTTGCAACGAGTCTAGCCTTATAGGTTTCCACCTGCCCATCTATACCAAGTTTCCTTTTGTAGATCCATTTGCATCCAACGGGTTTTACCCCAGGTGGAGCAATATCCAAGGTCCACACTTTATTGGTGTACATGGACTCCATTTCGGATTGCGTTGCATCCAGCCACTTATCAGTGTCCCTACTGATAATGGCCTGCCTGAAACTGGTAGGGTCATCTTCTTCCAAGATGCAATCCTCTCGATCCCCGTCTATGAGAAAACCGTAGTATCTCTCGGGCGGATGAGAAATCCTACCAGATCTGCGGAGTGGCTGGGCTTCATTGGGTGTAACTGAATCTAGCGGTTCCTCCAAATCTTTAGTTAAAGTTTGTGTTTATGGAATTTCATCCAGTTCTACCGTGCTGCCACTAATATTTTTAACAAGAAATTCTTTTTCCAAAAATGTGGCATTCCTGGAAACAATTATCTTCTGTTCCTCTGCATGGTAGAATAGATACCCACTAGAATCTTTTGGGTAACCCACGAACTTACAGAAAACTGCCCGTGCCTCAAGTTTGTCTGGGTTCTGCTTTTTGACATAAGCTGGACAACCCCAAATCTTAATACGTTTAAGATACAAACTCTTACCACTCCATATTTCATACGGAGTCTTAGGCACGGATTTGGATGGAACTTGATTCAATAGATGTGCTGCTGTTTGAAGTGCATATCCCCAGAATGAAAGAGGCAAATCAGCACTACTCATCATGGAGCGAACCATATCCAATAGGGTACGATTCCTCCGTTCTGATACACCATTGTGCTGTGGTGTATAAGGAGGAGTAAGCTGAGAGAGAATACCATTCTCTTTTAAGTAATCTAGGAATTCCTTGCTTAAGTACTCCCCTCCCCTATCTGATCGGAGGATCTTGATACTTTTTCCAGTCTGGTTCTCTACTTCGTTTCTGAATTCCTTGAATTTCTTAAAAGCTTCAGATTTGTGTTTCATCAGATACACATATCCGAACCTAGAGAGATCGTCAGTGAATGTGATGAAGTGCGAGAACCTACCCCTTGCATGTATAGACATTGGACCATATACATCACTGTGTATGAGTCCCAAGAGCTCTGCTGCCCTTTCACCATGTCCGGTGAACGGAGATTTGGTCATCTTTCCTTTGAGACAAGATTGACAAGTTTCATAAGATGAAAACTCGAACGTATCCAAGAGTCTATCCTTATGCAATTTACTTAGTATTTTCTCTCCGATATGACCAAGTCTACAATGCCATAAGTAGGATTCGTTCGTATCTGGACTCTTCCTCTTGCGTGTGTTTTGTACATTGAGAATTGTATTCTGATTTAGAATGTAGATACCATTACACAGTGTACCTTCTGCAACCAGTACCTTATGAAGGTAAATGTTCATGATATTTCTATCAAGAACAATGTTATATCCATCTTTATTGAGTAAAGAAATTGATATGATGTTGCAAACCATGGAAGGTACATAGTAGCATTCGTTCAAAATCATTGTATTTCCATTTGGCAACACTAGGTGATATTCACCGACGGCTGCAGCATTAACTTGTGCTCCGTTCGCTACCCTGAGCGACATATCACCAGGTACAACTCTCCTACTTTTTCTCAGTCCCTGCAATAGATTACAGATATGAGATCCTGATCCGGTATCAAGTACCCAGGGGTAGGGCTGACCGTAAAGCAGTTCTCAATTATAAGAACACCTGAAGTAGATGCAAAACTATGCTTCTTCTTCAACTGGGTATCCTTGGAATCCATACAATCCTCTTTCCCTTGCTTATACTTATGACTGTTGTCGTAAGTTAGAGCCGAACCAACGTTCCCCAGCCCCGAATAAGAATTCGGATCGGTCAAGCGATACATTTTATTATCTTGATTAGGGCGTGAAATGGTTGCTACCTGGAGAGAGAGAAAAGAAACACTCAGCGTGCGCTCTTGCAAGATTAGATTGGTTTATTGATTTATCTAACCAGGATGGCTCCCACTGTTTTCTCAAATTCTTCTTCAAACTCTAAAAGAAGAACTAGTCAGGATTAATCGCACGTCACAATACTTGCTTAACCTTTCAGCCAGGCTAGTGTTGGTACTTCGAGGGAGGTTTTCCAACGCTTTCGCGAAGTTCCTTAATTAAATAACCTCTTTTCCCTGGAGGCGTAGCCCCGCTAACACCGTTCTAGACACCTACTTGGTTTATAGCATTGATTGTTAAGTGAAATAATCTCCCGAGAGTAATCCAACTCATCAGTTGGATCGGGATCCAACTATCATTATGCGATGACCTAGATGGAATCCACTCTAGTCACCACACTCCAGAAGGTATGCTAAATCTGCAAGTTTCAGTTTCTTTAGAAACTCCCGATGTGGATTTTTGACCCTAGGACCCAAGTGACCTTGACACAGTCAACAAATCAAAGAGTCCTAGTCAAGTTCAACCCGTCATTATCTTGATTGCATTAAATCCACCCGCATAACCCTTGACACAGTCAACAAGGTTACACAACTGTCCTAACCAATCACAATGTATCCAACAGATAAGCAATACTCAGCTACCGTTCACTGCGCCTTGACACAGTCAACAAACGCAGCACGAATACTAAGTATAACTTATAAGTGTAGGGTTCTTAGGCATACCCAAGAGGTTCCACAAGGCATCAACCATGCCAAATTCAAATTTTTCTTGTGTCGAGAAACCCTAATTAAGATCGTAACTAGAGGTATAGGTGAAACAATATAAGTTAACAACTTAACTAAGAGTGAACGGAAAATACAACCTTTGTAGATCCGGTCCTCCACGTCCATAGCTCCGTGTTGACGTCCCTTCGCTGTGATCATCGGATCCCGGACTCTGGCGATGGTTTCGTCGGAGAAATGATCGGGCTAGGTCGTCGACTTCGATGCCGAAGATGATCTACGTCGAGGCAACTCAAGATCAAGCTCCAACTTCACCAAGTCATGAAACTTGTGAAGAAAACACCCTATACTACATGGCAAGAGGTAGAGGATGAAGAAATAGGAAGTGGGTTCACTTTAGAATTGGATTTCTCACTCTTTTTCTCATGGCACCATTAAAGCTAGCAAGCTTTCATGAAGCTTGATGAAGATGAAGATGAAGAAAGAATAAAAAAGGATTATCTTAAAAAAGAAAATCCAAGTCATTCTTATCATAATGCAACCTTGGGTTAGTTTAACAAGTGTAAAGAATAAACTAGGGTTAGGTGAATGGTTAGGTTTAGGAAAGAAACAAGAATGGTCAAAGCTTCTTGAAGCTTCAAGGAAACAACAAAAGAATCAAACATTTCTTTTCTTGCCCTAAAATAAATAAATAAAATAAATAGTTAAGAAAAGATAACAAAACCCTAACCATTCACTTAAACATGGTTTAAAGTAAACATACACCCAAGCTTGCATGTATCATCAAACATGATACAATCAAGTGCACAAAAATATATCACATATACAATGTGCACATCAAGTGAGAAAATCCATTTTAAATGAACCAATACTAGTTAATGCAAAGTAATATATCAAATATATAATTATACATTAAATCATTAAATCAACACTTGATTTAACGATCCGGTCATATCGCATATACCGACTAATATCCAATGTATCGACTTATCGAATCAATCCTCGATTCGATAACTAGGTTATATCGCTTACAACCAATCGATACATTCATCGCGAGAATAGAATATGGTATCACATACATGCATTATTCTCGGTCCTGCACATATCTCATATGCGCTCCTATTTCGTTTTGCTAGAGCCAGGAAACCTCTGTGTAGGACTCTAAAGACTCGTCAATACGCCGACAGCAGGTGATGATCATATCAAACACCCACAAGCCGCAAGCGGTCTGCTAAACGTAACGGCCACTCGGGTATTGATCGATCAGAAGATCAACGAGCAAGCCCGCTCACACTTCTCTGAATCCAACCAGTAACACTTACTGTACAGTCCGGTCTCGTCGTTTGATATGTCGCATATCTCGCCTAGGGGTGGTAAACGTCAGACCCCAATAGCTCGATAAGTCGTGTCGATATGAGGTCTATAACAGTTCGAGAAACTACTGGTAACACTTACCAGTAAATCTCAGCAACCCTGGCCAGGGATTTCCGGTTACAGCCAATCGAACACAGCGCGACATCAACTCCCTATACCGGGAGAGACGAATCCCCTCCTATCGCTCATTGCCTCCATGTGAATCGGGACTGTACCCAAAAACCACCGTTTTGCACGCCCTCTTGGACGTGGTAAGGTGGAAATCAAAGCACAGTGGGAATCACACAAGGCTCTATGAAGATCTCGGGTCTACAGACTAACCTGTACCAGTGTCACCAGAGAACTGCCATCTGACGTAAAGTATAATACCATCTGGGTGTTCTCGGCAAGTCCGTCCAGTGTACCCAGTCTCCACTGAGCACTCGTATATTATCTCTGATGTCAAACACCAATGGATATGGGATCATCCATCGCCCATCTGTATGGGTCGAGAAGGTATACGCTGGTCTACTCTGGTATATCGATGCCCCGTCTCGATACACCCACGACTAGGGACCTTGAAGGATGTACTTATGGACTACCATGTCCCCACTAGTATAATCTACATCACAGTCCAGGTAGTCAAGTACTCATCTTAAGGGCTTTACCAACATGTAACAGAGAGACAATCAGTGTACACGTTAAGATAAAGAGCAACCAGATAGCATACTATCATGTCGAGCAAGAAAGTCCTCCCTATATATGTCCAAGCATCCACTACAATATACATCCTATGTATAGTAATGGCCTCTAGGGCATACATATAACTAACAATCTCCCACTTGCACTAGGGCCATCTGTAGCAGTGGTAGCAGTATCTTATACTCAACCATCCCATATAAGTCTCTCTCTGGGAAAAGGCCTTTGTGAGTGGATCCGCCGTGTTTTCCTCTGAGTCTATTCTCCTAACCTCGATCTCCTTGGAGATCAACCATCTCCATGATCAGGTGATACTGCCTTAGAATATGTCTGGATCACTGATAGGACAGACGTTCCTTGGCATAAGCCACAACTCCATTGTCACACAATGGGAGGAACTAAGTTCATCTCATGAACAATATACACCCAGACAGCCTCTTTGGTAGCATCTTAAGTAGCGATGTATCTTGCCTTTAATTGTCTAGTAAGCCACGGTATCTAGCTTGGAACTCTTCCAACATACCGTCCCTTTACTAAGGGTAAAGACAATGCCTGTGACTGACATTCAGTTGTCCTTATCACCCTGGAACACTTCCAGTGATTCTCCCCAGGATCGATTGATACCATCTCACTACATCTAGTGAGAATCCCAACATCTATTTAGATCTATCTCATAGATTCAAGACCCAAGATTTAGGAGGTATCGGTTTGATCCTATATGGAGAATCATTGTGATAAGCGGAGATTGACCGAGCGTAGCATAGGAAACTTCTTTCTTATCAAGAGTATGTCATCCACGTACTCTACGAGGATCGTCACCATACTCCCTACTACCTTTTTGTTTATACAAGGTTCATCTATCATTTTGATGATGTCAAACTCTTTGACTACTACATCAAAACAGACGTTCCAACTCCGCGATGCCTGCTTTATCCTATAAAGCATCTTATACACGTTTCCGCTGCTCCCACTGTCTACGAAGCCCTCTGACTGTGTACTTACAGACTCTCTTTTGTGAAACATCATTTTAGAAAAGCAGTCATGACACCCAACCACCAAATATCGTAGTCATGGTATGTAGCCATGGCAAGTAGGATCTGGATTGACTTAAGCATAGCTACTTAGAAAAGGTTTCATCAAAATCCATACCTGGTCAATGATGCAAACCTTTAACAAGTCTAAGTTTGAAAGTCTCAACCTTTCCATGTACACCAAGTAATCTTCTCAAGATAAACTTGCTCCTGATGGGGATTTAACCCTTCAGATATAGCAACCAAAGTCCATACTTTGTTGGTGTACATAGATTCCATCTCAGATCTTTAAGCATCCAGCCATTCTTACAGAGTCCCTACTCTCGATGGCCTGCTCGAAACTAGTTGGGTCATTATCTCATGATGCAATTCTCGCTCCCACTGTCATAGAGAAACCGAAGTATCTCTCAGGTGGGTGAGGAACCCTACTAGATCAGCGGAGAGGCTGAGGTTCGTCGGTGACTATTGAATCCTTTGGTTCTATCAAATCATCAGCTGTAGTTTGTATAGCTGGAACCTTTCCAGTTCTACATAACAGACCTTGTCTCGAGCTTGTCCGGATTTTGATTTTAGACATAGCCCGGACAACCCCAAATCTTAACCAACTTAAGATATTGGCTCTTCCCTTTCCATATCACATATGAAGTGGTAGGCAACTGATTTGATTTGAACCCTATTCAATAGGTATGCAGCTTCTCAAGTGCATAACTCCCAAAAAGGAAATAGGTAACTCAGTAGTACTCATCATAGAGCACACCTTATCATATAGGGTGTGATTGCTCCGCCCCGATACACCGACGTGCTGTGGTGTATACGGAGGAGTAATGCTGAGAGAGAATCTCATTCTCCTTTAAAATAGTCCAAGAATTCCGTGCTCAAGTATTCTCCTCCTTGATCACATCAAAGGACATAATACTTATACCCGTATTTTGGTTCTCTACTTCTAACTTATATTCTGTGAATATCTGAAAAGTTCCGGACTTGTGTTTCAACAGGAACATATGTCTGAATCTAGAGAGGTCATCAGTGAATATAATGAAGTACAAAGAACCAGTCTTGGCATATGTAGACAGGGGACTTTACATACATCAACATGTATCAATCCTAAGAGTTTACTAACTCTTTCTCTGTTTCCAATAAACAGAGTTGTGGTCATCTTATCTCTGTGACAAGACTGGCAAGTTTCACAAGATGTAAATTCAAACTAATTTAAATATGCATCTATATGTAACTTCAGCTAGTCGGGTCGCATTGATATGACCTAGTCTACAATACCTCAAGAAGGATTTGTTCATTTCTGAATCTTCCACTTGTGTGTGTTCCGTATACTAAGGACTGTAGTTTGATTTAGAACATCAATGTTTTTAGATAACGTGCCTGAACCGATCAACTTTTGATATAGGAAATGTTCAAAACATTATCCAACAATACAAAATTATATCCTTTCTTTACTAATAAAGAGACTGATATGATTTTGTATATCAGGTTCGGTATCTAATAACATTCGTTCAGAATCAATGTATTGGTAATACGGGGTGACAGTGACCAACAGACTTGGCTGCAACACTTGCCCCGTTTTCTGTCTCATGAAACTTATCACCCGTTCTCAGTTCTTTACCTATCTGTAGCCCATGTAACTAATTACATATGCGGGATCCTGATCCGGTATCTCATATCCAGGACGTAAAGAATACTGAGAAACAGTTCTGTATAATGAACACACCCGAAGATGATGCATCAGTATGCACTTTCTTCGTTTGGACGGCACGGGAATTCTGGTAATCCCCAATTTCCTGCTCTGTCTTATAACAATTATAAGTTGGAGCGGGACCAACGTTCCCCAGCTCAGTATATCAAGCGGGTTCGGTCAAATATCCGTATTATTATCTTGATTAAGGCATGATATGGTCGCTACCTGGAGAGAGAGAGAAGAAAACACTCAGCGTATGCTCTTGCAAGATCAGATTGGTTATTATTTTATCTAATCAGGATGGCTCCCACTGTTTTTATCAAATCTTCTTTCAAACCCTAAAAGGAAAGACTAGCCGGGATTAATTGCACACTACAAGTTCGCCAATCTTTCAGCCAGGCCAGTGTCGGTACTTTGAGGGAGGTCCCCCGTGCTTTCGCACGAACCTAATTAATGTAAACCTCGTTTTCCCAGAGGCGTAACCTCGTTAACACCTTTCTAGACACCTACTTGATCGGCTAATTGTAATGTGTAAAACTCTCCCAGGAGTAACTCTTACTCGCAGCGGGTATCGGGATCCAACTATCTCATAGAAGGTATGCAATCTCATTGCAAATTTCAACACTTGAAATTCCCGATAATATTTTACCCCTAGCGTCCTATGACCTTGACGCAGGCCAAAAAACCATAGTCCGCTAGTCAAGTTCAACCCGTCATTTCTTGATTGAATTAAACCCATCCGCACGACCCTTGACGCAGGCCAACAAAGTCGCATGACTACCCTAATCCAATCTGCATCATATACATAAACAGATAAATACTAGTTAGCTACCGCACACTACGCCTTGACGCAGGCCAACAAACGTAGCACGAATACTAAGTAGGACTTATCTGAAATGACGGAGGGCTACGACAGATTTTTCTGAAAACCTATTGCGTAATGAACTTGATATCGTTGTAGGATCGAATGAACTTTGAAATGGAGTGTTTTTGAGGCTTTTCTAGTTTTGCTAAAGGGGTCACTCCCGGTGAAGGGATCGTCGGCCCTTTCCTCGTCGAATGAGGTGCGGGATATATCATATATATCACTGTGCAAAGCAGAAACTATAGAAGCTATCAAAAGACAAACCGAGTGTGTAGCATCTGCCAGTTATTGCTAAAGGGGTCACTCCCGGTGAAGGGATTGTCGGCCCTTTCCTCATCGAATAAGGTGCAGGATATATCACATATACCGCTGTGCAAAGCAAGAACTGTAGCTACCTGTTTTATTTTTGAAATTCGATTCCACAACATCTTTAGGTTTCTTTTTCTTTCATTAATCATATTAATGAAGTCCCATCATTTAAGTACCTAAACATCATAGATAAATACGACGTACACTTATGCCATCCGCATTCACCTCGATGTCCCCTCGTGCATCGTTAGGTTAGGTAACTAACGGCAGAGCGGGGCAGGGCTAGCGCGGGTGTAAAACATAAGTAACGTCTATATAATATATCATATATACTATATATAGTATCTATCACAGAACACATCACATGATCACATCACAGATAACGCAGCAGAAAAAATATCATATGAAATATTGGATATACTAGGACGTACGTGTTTTCAATACGAGCCAGTATAAAACACGGATTCTACGGTCGCGATGAATAGCCAAACCCACACCCCTAGACCCCTACGAGAGCGGCAAGCAACCCTACCAATTCTAGAGTTAGGAGACCCGGACTCGACTCCTCGAGATGGTCTCCCACTGGACTCCAGAACCCGGTTACTTGTGCTCCCCTCCTTGGATCTATCCTAATGCGGAAAAGTAAATAATATACAAATGGTGACATCATCCGCAACCTGGAAGTGCCCCAATAAAAGAATATTACATAGAAGTTTTTTACATGAATGAAAATGAAAAACACTCATCTCACATAAAAAAAACCCCGGTTATTCAAACACGACAATCCAATATAACATATCCAGCAACACATAACATCACATGTCATTAATGTAAGTAAGTATGCATACACCGATTGTCGTCGACGTATAGCAACGACAATCGGCAATACCACTACATACTACACTTACGGTCACAGAAAAGAAAGTGTAAAACTACAACAGTTGGAATCCGCAACCTCTTTAGACATCGCATGCCTAATCAAATGAAATACTTAGACATCGCATGCCTAATAGTTATAAACCCCGCATTTTAGTCTCATTATCGAAAACTCTTTTCAATATCAAGTCGGGCAATTCAACAAGATTCCCGACATCCTGATCGAATGCTCGTCGCAAACTTTAGTAGGCGGCCGCACCCCTGATACCGTCGACGAAGTGCACCAAGGCGGAACACCGCTGCCGCGAGCACCCGAACGGATGCTTTCGGCGACGGGGTTCTCCTACAGTCACTTGGTCGGGGCTATGAAGTGAGGCTGTCTATTAAGTTTACCCGGCGAGTATCCGCGTACGCTACGTGATTGCGACGGACTTTTGATCGCATCAAAATTCCGTGGCAACCGATCAAGTGAGACTAAACTGCTATGTTTATAACATTCATTCAGTTATCTCATAACTACTTGTGAATTCCAAATGTTGTATCACATTCCGGATAAATAGAAAATGTTAAACTTTCCGATCGAACAATCGAACATCCAAGGTTTCCCGAAACAGCTCAACACATGAAATAAGTTTAAAAACATTCACTTCATGCCTCAGTACCAACGGTCCAGCCGTAGAAGGGTCAAGCCAATGCCTCACATGTGGCACGCCGTACTGCCCCAAACCCTAAGGTTCAAAGGGCAGTTCAAGACGGTCACATAATCGAGTTAAGGTTTGTTGTCTTCTAGAGAGACCATCGCGTTACTTGCTCTACTTAGAACGTCATTAAACTACGGAAAAATCCAACACTTGGAAATTTCCCGGCAGGGGAAAAAGTGGGTATTTATATCCGGTCGAACCTTTTAACATGTTCTAAAGATACCCGGAAAAACACAGTAAACAAAGTTAAATAATCCAATCGAATCATCGAGTCCCCAATACAACCCCAGAACACTGAACTCTTGAGTCATAAAAAAAATACCCATAAAATATAAATCACAGAAATAGGAATTATGGAGCAAAAATAATGACCTAACTCCTCTGTACGGCCGCGGAACCGCGGCCCAAGCAGGCTATTGCCGCGGTTCCGCGGTGGAATGTACGATTTAGGGGGTCGTTTTTCACCACAATTCTTATATTTCCCTGCTGAAATTTTCAGGTATTTTTAATTCAGAAAAAACCATAATTTCAGAAAATGCCCAGAGAGTGATTTAGGATTAGGGTTTCGGGTTCGATCGGACTTTTAACATCGTTTACGCATCGTCTAAGGCTCTAGCTAGGCTCTGATACCACTGTAGGGTTCCTAGGCACACTCAAGAGGTTCCACAAGGCATCAACCATGCCAAATTCAAATTTTTCTTGTGCCGAGAAACCCTAATTAAGATCGTAACTAGAGGTATAGGCGAAACAATATAAGTTAACAACTTAACTAAGAGTGAACCGAAAATACAACCTTTGTAGATCCGGTCCTCCACCTCCATAGCTCCGTGTTGACGTCCCTTCGCTGCGATCATCGGATCCCGGACTCTGGCGATGGTTTCGTCGGAGAAATGATCGGGCTAGGTCATCGACTTCGATGCCGAAGATGATCTACGTCGAGGCAACTCAAGATCAAGCTCCAACTTCACCAAGTCATGAAACTTGTGAAGAAAACACCCTATACTACATGGAAAGTGGTAGAGGATGAAGAAATAGGAAGTGGGTTCACTTTAGAATTGGATTTCTCACTCTTTTTCTCATGGCACCATTAAAGCTAGCAAGCTTTCATGAAGCTTGATGAAGATGAAGATGAAGAAAGAATAAAAAAGTATTATCTTAAAAAAGAAAATCCAAGTCATTCTTATCATAATGCAACCTTAGGTTAGTTTAACAAGTGTAGAGAATAAACTAGGGTTAGGTGAATGGTTAGGTTTAGGAAAGAAACAAGAATGGTCAAAGCTTCTTGAAGCTTCAAGGAAACAACAAAAGAATCAACCATTTCTTTTCTTGCCCTAAAATAAATAAATAAAATAAATAGTTAAGAAAAGACAACAAAACCCTAACCATTCACTTAAACATGGTTTAAAGTAAACATACACCCAAGCTTGCATGTATCATCAAACATGATACAATCAAGTGCACAAAAATATATCACATATACAATGTGCACATCAAGTGAGAAAATCCATTTTAAATGAACCAATACTAGTTAATGCAAAGTAATATATCAAATATATAATTATACATTAAATTATTAAATCAACACTTGATTTAACAATCCGGTCAAATCGCATATGACCGACTAATTTCCAATGTATCGATTTATCGAATCAATCCTCGATTCGATAACTAGGTTATATCGCATACAACCAATCGATACATTCATCGCGAGAATAGAATGCGGTATCACATACATGCATTATTCTCGGTCCCGCACATATCTCATATGCGCTCCTATTTCGTTTTGCTTGAGCCAGCAAACCTCTGTGTAGGACTCTAAAGACTCGTCAATACGCCGGCAGCAGGTGATGATCATATCAAACACCCACAAGCCGCAAGCGGTCTGCTAAACGTAACGGCCACCCGGTATTGAGCGATCAGAAGATCAACGAGCAAGCCCGCTCACACTCCTGTGAATCCAACCAGTAACACTTTCCGTACAGTCCGGTCTCATCGTTTGATATGTCGCATATCTCGCCTAGGGGTGGTAAACGTCAGAACCCAACAGCTCGATAAGTCGTGTCGATATGAGGTCTATAACAGTTCGAGAAACTACTGGTAACACTTATCAGTAAATCTCAGCAACCCTGGCCAGGGATTTCCGGTTACAGCCAATCGAACACAGCGCGACATCAACTCCCTATACCGGGAGAGACGAATCCTCTCCTATCGCTCATTGCCTCCATGTGAATCGGGACTGTACCCAAAAACCACCGTTTTGCACGCCCTCTTGGATGTGGTAAGGTGGAAATCAAAGCACAGTGGGAATCACACAAGGCTCTATGACGATCTCGGGTCTACAGACTAACCTGTACCAGTGTCACCAGAGAACTGCCATCTGACGTAAGGTATAATACCATCTGGGAGTTCTCGGTGAGTCCGTACAGTGTACCCAGTCTCCACTGAGCACCCGTATATCATCTCTGATGTCAAACACCAATGGATATGGGATCATCTATCGCCCATCTGTATGGGTCGAGAAGGTATACGCTAGTCTACTCTGGTATATCGGTGCCCCGTCTCGATACACCCACGACTAGGGACCTTGAAGGATGTACTTATGGACTACCATGTCCCCACTAGTATGATCTACATCATAGTCCAGGTAGTCAAGTACTCATCCTAAGGGCTTTACCAACATGTAACAGAGAGACAATCAGTGTACACGTTAAAGTAAAGAGCAACCAGATAGCATACTATCATGTCGAGCAAGAAAGTCCTCCCTATATATGTCCAAGCATCCACTACAATATACATCCTATGTATAGTAATGGCCTCTAGGGCATACATATAACTAACAATAAGAAATGACGGAGGGCTATGACTGGGTTTTTGGCGAAAAACCCGTTAACATAATGAACTTGATATCGTTGAAAGAACCTGATATCGTTGAAAGAACCTGATAACCTTTTTAAAATTATAGTGACGATAACTTTTGCTAAAGAGGCCACTCTCTGTGAAGGGATCTCGGCTTTTTCCTCGTCGAATGAGGTGCAGGATATTCCAAACTGAATACCTCGATGCAAAGCAAGAATAATCGACTATAGTGAAGTTATTACCCTGATGCAAACTTTTGTCCAAAGGGTCACTCCCGATGAAGGGATCTCGGCCCATGCCTCGTCGAATGAGGTGTTGGGCATTCATAATCGAATACCTCTGTGCAAAACAAAAGAGAACGTCCTTGCAATAACTGCTTTTTGAAAATTGTTCCAACAACGTCTTTTAGGTTTGTTTTTTCTTTGCATTAATATAATGCGTCCCATCAATTAATCCTACCATTGCAGAAAACAATGAAAATATGACGTACGCTTATGCCATCCGCATTCACCACGGGGCCCCGTCATCACCCGTTAGGTTCCTTAACTAACGACGGAGCGGGGGCTGGACTAGCGCGGATGCAAAACATAAGCAACGCCTACTAGATATCTTATATAGATATATACATTCGTTAGATGCAATGATAGCCATTCCAGATCACAGATGAACACATTGGATATGCTAGGAATCTGCGTTTCGTTCGAGCCTGCAACGAAAGACGGATTACACGGTCGCGATGAATAGCCAAACCCCACCTTAGACCCCTACGGGTGCGGAAACTACCCGCCAAATACCCGAAGTGAAGCAGCCTCCCTCAACAACGTGAGTAGGCCACTCAGCACTTCAACGTACCCGTTAGTTTGTGCACCCCACCTTGGGTCTATCCTAGGAGCAAAAACAGTAAAAGAAATATTATACAATGGCGGCTACAACCTCATCCCGGATGTGCGGCCATAAAAATAATATTACATCAATTTACATATTACATCAATTGAAAGATAAAGAAACTCCCATCTCATAAAACCCCGGCTATTCATCCGCGACAATCCAACAAGTTCATATAAACAATCCAATCAACATTACAGATCACAGATATGAACAACCCCTACTAATCGACATATAGCGATTAGCCGACGTTCAGTGCATATATCACATTACAGATATAAACATTTAGCAAGAGTTTGTAGAACTTCGATCAAAATACCAATTTGTAATTAAATCCAAATACAACATTGTTCTCTGGAAAAACTGGGCAGAAACAAAACATTTTAAAAATCCCAAAACAGCAAACAGAGAAAACTGCAATAAATTGGAGTCGCGGCCGAGTCAACTCGGCCGCGGATCTGCGGCGAAACGCATGGTTTCGCCGCGGTTCCGCGGCGAGTTGGCCGAGTCGTGGGCTCAAATTTCTTGGCTGTTCCTAGAAAACCTTGCACAGATTTTTAAGGCATGTGGAATAATTTTTAGAGCAGTTTTAAAATCGGCAGAAAGTATGATTTTTGACATGTTTTCGGGATTTTTTTCCGGATCGAAGTTCTAAACACTTTGCTAACAGTTAGTTGTTGTTTAGCTAGGCTCTGATACCACTGTTAGGTCCACGTTACCCACCCCGGTTCTTTCGGGGAGACGGAATAGGTGAAAATCAAAATTTTCTAACTAGGTAACATGGACCATCCATGAAGGATCTTTGCTAAACAAAAAACTAACAAATAAACTACAAATTTTAGCTACTATGTAGAATGGTTATATCTAGGTCTTGAACTCCTTCTCTTCTTTTTGTGGTTCTCCTCCTTGCTTACTCCTTGTAGTGGTTTGAACGGCTCCTCCTCGTCGTCTCCTCTTTGCCGTAGATGGATCCACCCGAGGGCCTCGAACTTGAGCTCCTACCTCAACCTAGAGATAACTAAGGTGCTTGGTTTGCTAAATCTAGAAACTTAGGATGAGTAGAGAAGAGTTATGGTGGTTTTGTCTCAAAGGTTTATGATTTCCAACTCATGGAACACTTAAACTATGAGAGAGGAAGAGGGAGAGCTTTCTTTCAAGAGAGAGAAAGAAAATGATAGAATGGGCTATCATCTTGCAACCATGCTCACATATTTTGGAATAATGATAATAATAATAATAATTAAGAATTGTGATGGTTAGTCTATGAATGACCATTATCATTACATTCATTTAATGCATTTTGCAAAGAACAAGAAGCATCTTTGAAATGAAATGATGATGGTCAACAAGTCCACAATGGTCAACCAGTCAACAAAATCAACAAGTTAACAAAAGTCAAATTCACAACAACCCTAACCATAGCACAATTATCCTTAATTAATATTATTAACCATATTCCTGATTCTCATTAGGGTTTGGAAAAAGTCAACGGTCAACAAGTCAACCAAAGTCAAACGGTCAACAACCCTAATGAGAATCCTCTGCCTCTGCCTCTGTCAACTGTGCATACACACCCGCATCTGTGTTCCGAGGAACACGAATACACTGAGACAAAACCAATCCCAAAACAAATAGTAGGATCTGGCTTAAACCAAAGCCTGCTAGTAATAACTGCCCGGACACCAAACGTGCACAAGTGCGCGGATGTGAACGAACCCCGTCGCAAAACCATGCGACCTCTACTCTGTTTTGCCCAAAGGCGAGTAACCCTCTGTGTGGGACTCTAAAGGCTCGACACTACGCTGGCAGTGGGTTCAACCACAGGCCGCAAGCGGTACTAGCTGTACGTAACGGTCCCCATGTAGATGCCGACAAGAAGACTGATGAGGTGAACACATCCGAACTCCTAATAAGCATGAATGTGACAATCTCCGTACAGTCCGGTCTGTTCGTCTAAGAGTATCGCATGGCGGGCCTAGGGGGCGGTAAACGTCAGTCTCCTAATAGCGGTACAAGTCGTGTCGGAGTGTAGCCCAAAACACCCTAAGAATCTACTGGAAAACCAACCAGTAATTCTCGCTTGCCCTGGCCACAGACGATAATGTGTAATGGCTCTCCTAGACACAGCGCGATATCAACTCCTAATACCGGGAGAGACGAATCCTGTCTAACCATCACTGCCTCCAAGTGCTTCGGGACTGCACCCAACTACTACCTGTTTGCACGACTCAGTAAAGCCGTGGTAGGGTAGTAATCTAAGAACAGTGGGAACACACTCGAGGCGAAGTGACAGTGTCAAGTCAGCGGACTAAGCTGTACTCATGTGTAACATTTCAAAAAAATTAAATATTATTTTTAGGAATTTTTATAATTTAATATTAATTTTTAATGAATATTTTAATATTTCGGTATAATTAAATACCGATAAATGGGGAAAATTTTGGAAAAATTATGGAAAATTATAAAATAGGGTATTTTAGGGAATTATGTCATTTTAAAGTTTTTATGATTAATTATATGCTATTTCAGTACTAATCGCGATTAAAAGTCGCTAATCGGTTTTTAGCATTTTTGGAGCAAAATATGCACATTATCATTTTTCCACACTTGTCACATTTTCTTACATGTTGTGGGTAGATGGTGGCCTAGGGTTACCATTGTGAGGAGAAGGAATAAAAGAAAAGAAAAAGGAAAAGAAAAAGTAAAGATGATGATGAGAGAGAAAGTGAGGGTCAACTTTCCTTTTTGAACCATGCCTCCCCCCATCATTTCCTCTTCTCATTCTCTCTCCTCTCTTTCCCCATTGCTGCTGTAGCGTCTCCCTCTTCTTCCTCCTCCCTCTTCAACCTAGATCCACCATGAATACAACCCCGAAACCCCATTCCCACTTCACAAAACTTGCTCCCAAGTTCACTAGCTACACATTGGACTATGAAGGAGCTGATTTGGAGGATTTTGAGCAACTCAAGAAAATTCTTGAGTTGCTAAAGGAGATAATTTCTGCACCCTTAGAGTATTATTTTGATTTTATGTGCATCTATACTTGTTTCATGTCGATATTGTGTCGTTTTGAGGACTTTGGAAATTTCTAGTTAGGGTTAGGAGTTGAATTGAGTTGTAAAGTGAAATTGAGGCTTGTTGTGACCATAGAACCCCTGTTGTGATGTTATTTTGGACCCAAACCTGAATTAAAACCCAGGATACGGATTTAGTGAATCGATATCGGGAAAAACTGTAAATCTGGGAGTGTTTTTGGAAATCTGCTTTCACCCGAGACACCTGAAAATAAAATTGGTTGGACAGTGAGGTGTGTAGGCACCCTGGAACCACCACACAAAGCCGTAGCCCCTAACTCCTTGTTCAGGCCGCAGATTTAATCCCTCTGGCCGCAATTTGCGGCCAGAGCAGGTGGGATTGGCCTCGTTTTTGTTCTGTGGCCCTATTTCCAGTCAACTTGACCCCTGGCATATGCAATTTTGACCGATTCCATTTAGGGTAAAATCTGGGTTAGTTTTCATGTGTTGGTGCATGGTTTACGACTTGATTTAGCATGGATTTTGGTATTTGGTGATTCATTTCTGTCGGGTGGCGTTTGAACGTCAACGGCAAAGGGTTATTGATCGTGTTTGCACGCGAGACAATAGGTTTTTACCTATGGGCGTAGCGTATGCCGTTTTGGTTTCCGATGTGATTTTCATGTGCTTTAGCATTTGTGATATCCATGTAGGTACACCACGTGACGTCGAGGCGTTGAAGATAAAGATGGCGACATCGGCATGGGCACACGAGAAGCAAGGTGAGTAGATTTATATTTACGGGGAGAAGTCGGGTGGATGGCGAATAGCACCCCCGCAATTCGTGGTGATGTATACGAATACGTATACACCCATATATTGATTATATGTTGTTTGAGATTATTGATGATAAAGATGGATATTTGGTGTGATTTGGATTGGTTTAGTGTTGCGAAACCCTAGAGTAGTGGTTGCACCACACATACACACACACACCCATACTTGCATACATTCTTCTTTCATATGTGCTTATATGGGAATATATATATTTATGTGTTCACATGGGTATGGGACTATGTGTTCACATACTGGATTTGAGGATAGTATTTGGGATTTGAGGTGAGTCGATGGGATGTGATTTGAGACCGTGAGATCGGTGATATGGCAAAATTCATATTTGAGATATGTCATGATGTTCTAGCGGATCTTTGGACGACGATACCATATGAATAGTGATATAAATAAATGGTCGACATGTGATCGTGATATGAGATGTGATATGCTAGGATATTGATAATAGACCGTACTGGGCGATGTATACCTCTTTATGATGATGATATCGGTTTGTATGAGACTGTTGTTCAGTAGTCAGATCATGATTATATTGATGATATTAGTATCGTACTAGACATAGATCAGTACCCGGATTATGATCTTGGATAAAGAGGATATCAGATGAATAATTTAATGAATGTGAAATTGACCCGTACCCAGATTTGGGATGCCGTACGACGGATTTACGTACGAGCTATATATTGATGTTTGATCCGCACTCCTGACTTGGGAATATCTGATTATAGATATGGTATCGGATATGATATTATCGAGACGGGATCACCGACTATTATATATATATATATATATGTATGTATGTATCGACTCAGATGTTAGGCGGTTTCCTTACCTTCAGTTAGCCTGTTAGCTCAGCCCTATAGTTTCGTGTAGTTGTTAGACTAGATTTATATTTAATGCAGAGTTGTTATCATTGTGTCTAGTATTCAGCTCCCGCTCATTATTGTTGTTCGCTCCGCATCGTATACTTATATTGTGATTCTTATTCCATTATTGATATCATGCTGTTAGGACACCAGCTCCATTACCGATGATGCGTATGTACCACGTACACTTACTTGCCGGCTCACTCACATCTTCATCGGTAATTGTCATGTCACGAACACTTTAGAAAATACTATTTCAATTGACATAGTTGTTAGCTAATAGTTTAGACATAATATTAGTGTACTTGCCTTATATGCTAGTTTAGACATTGTAGTTATTACTTGCTAGTTAATGCATGTTATTATTCACTGTTATGCCGCATTCATGGATTTTTATGCCTATATTCACTGTTTACATGCTATTGATGATTTGGATTCGGATTTTCATGAGATTTACTAGATTTGGGGGAAAACCGCAAAAACATTTATAAACTTCTTTTCTCTCTCTTTTAAAATGAAAAGTGCGGTTTTCCCATGATGTATGAGTCGTCCACCATGAGTTTGCTGATGGATTTCGAGACCCGATTCGAGGAGTTGTATGAACTGTTTCGGGTACATGGTGGGCCCGGTAAGGTACCCCGGGGCAAGAAGTTCGTGTTGCTGACGATGAGCCTGGCAGGGGAGGACTACCTACCGGTGATTTTACCCGACGCGTCGGATATCCGGAGGATACCGTCGTGGTCTTGAGATTGATTGTAGGGGCCGGTCTGGACTGACGGTGCCCTAGATAGTGAGATTGATACAGAGATTCTGAGATATTGAGATACAGAGATTTGATGATACAGGCCAGTCCGGATAGCCGGAGCCTGAGATATTGAGACATTGGGATTTATGTTTTGTGTCGATACTAGATACTGTTTATGCTGATTTCATTTATGATACCTTTTTTAAATACAGAAATCTCACTAATTTATGAAAGCAGTTTTCTTCAATACATGCATTCTGTTTCATGCATTCATACATCATCCATATGATATATTGCTACTTGAGGCACTGGCACGGGCACATGGGGTTACACTTGGGTTAGATATTTACCCTAGCCATTGTTATAGGCTGTTGGTTGTATATTTGAGGATATATTATGATCGTATGACCTAGGATTGCGTTGTTCATGCGATTTCTGTTCGTAGATGTTTTCTACTCACGAGTTGGCAACTCACCCCCGCTGTGCCCCAGTTTCTTGCAGGTTTTGCCGTACAGGTTTCATTACGGCTTTGCTGGCACTGCTTCTTTTTGGGTGATTTGCTAGTAGGTGGGTTTATTTGTATCGTACCCATCATTATACCTTGTATAATATTATTCTGTTGTATCTAGAAGTTCCATCAACCAAACATGTATTTATTTCAGATAGAGACCAGTGATGTTTATTCTTTCGACCTTAGAGTCGCGCGTTATATTTCTATGGATTTCATGTTGTTTTGAGTTTTCTTTTCTGTTTTGATCCTCGCCTTTTGGCGTTGTATATTATATTGCTTGCGTGGTTGTGACCGTCGATTGACGAAGAGCTAGCCCCCGCTTGGGGATGCATTTTTCATTATATATGATTTATCAGGTTTTGTTCCCGTCTGGGGTCTGTTTCTACAAAGGAAACTCTGCCGAAATTTTTAGAAAAGACTTGTGATTGTAAAAATGCATATTTCGGCGTATGTTTCAAACTACTTGATTTAAAATGGTTTTTCCTTCACTCCACTACTTTTCTTGGTTTGGATTTCTGGGTTTTCGGCTTACTTAGATTACGTACGCCTCGAGACGTTTCGTAGTTTAAGTGCCAGTCATGTTCCGTACTTTCGGGTCGAGTGTTAGGTTTTTACCTTCGGAGCGTAGGATGACCCTTGGTTGATGGAATAGGTGACTAAAGTAGAGTGACGTACCGTGGGTATATTCCGCGGTATACTTACGATACACTACTCCACTTAAGAAGCCTTAGGATGTACATTTCTTTGTTCAGTGTTATATTCATACCTGATCTAGCCTCATCGGTACCAGTTATGGTTTTGTTACCACGGTTACATGGGCGTGGAGAGCTACGACTAGAGTTGCGGTCAGCACGAGCTCGTCACGAACGAGGACTGACCATGGCGTGATTCCAGGGACATACGATTGGATAGGGGTCGTTTTATTGCGTTTTCGAGCTACGAGTGTTTGATGGATCGCTTTTATGAGATTTCTTGGACATGTAGATCAGCACCAGAGGATAGGGCCACTGCACGAGGCCAGCCAGAATGTGATGACCGTTAATGCACCATATTTTGATGTTGAGGCACTGTGCAGCGTACGGACAGAAGAGCCAGATGTTGCTGCGAATGACGAGATATCGCCCCAGATGTTGGAGCTATTGCAGTACGAGTTGTACTTAGAGATTTGATAGAAGGTCGCTAGTCACCCGAGGATGAAAGACTGGAACATGTGGTTCGTTCGCTTACCCGATGCGAGGTCATCAGGTAGATTGATTCCAGCTAGAGACGACTTCACGCTGATACGTTGAGAGTCGACAGAGGCGATCGAATGCCAGAAACCTATTATTCCAAGTTTAAAGTATTCGGAAAGACATGCAGTCAATTCTATGGACCCTCTAGAAGAATGAAACCCTAACTCGACATAATGACCGTGTGAAAGCCTCTGAACCTTAGGTTTTGTGGCAGTTCCGCGACGCCATTAGTGAGGCTTGGATTTTCCCTTCTACGGCTGGACCATCGATGCTGTGGTACGTACTCGATACTGTTAAACTGTAACCAAGATGTTGAGATCTTGGGGCATTATGAGGTTTTGATGAATCGATCGAATGGTTCGACTTCGTTCGGATGCTAGGTAGTGAGATGCATTTCTTGGGAGACTCCAGATACGAGGATAGCCATTGGAGCTCAGTCCATGCAGCCACGACGAGACGAGTCTGAAGCAGTCGACATTAGAGAAAAGTGGAGTAAAAGATTCGTACAAGATCTGGATAAGATGACGTTCCACTCCGCCGAGATGCGATACGCATGCCGAGGCATCGTACTTGGATATACCTTCAAGAAGGAGTCGCGATGAGTATGCAGCCGTTCCGGAACAAGAAACAGATATAGTAAAGGACGATGACTTCCTGTTAGGTCCACGTTACCTCTCCCGGTACTTTCGGGGTTGCGGAAACGGTAAATCAAAAATTTTTCTAAGCTTTGTAACATGGACCGTAAAAGCCGGATCTTTGCTAAACTATAGACTAGCAACCTAACAAGAGATGTATCTACTCGGTTAGGGGTTATACCTCAACTTGAACTCCTTCTCTTCTTGTTGTTGTTCTTCTTTGAAGTTCTACTCTTCTTGTTGTTCTTCTCATCGCTTGCTCAATGGTTGATCCGGACTTCGGTCACCTCCGCGGCCTCCTTGAGTCGAAGACGATCCACCCGAGAGATGTACACCGAGCTCCACCTCAAGCCGAGGTAACTAGGGCTAAGAGATTGCTAATCTAGAAGCCCTAGGATGTGTAGAGGAGATGTATGGATGTGTTTGTCAAGTAGAAACCTTTTTCTCTCAACACATGAGATCAAAGGAGAAATCAAGAGGAGGAAGAAGAAGGAGGTTTTTAGCAACCATGGAGCTTCTCTTTTCAAGAGAGAGAAAGAGAATGAGCAAAAATGAAAAGCTTTTTTCAAGAGAAAAGCTAACCATGGTTGCAATAAAGCACAAAACATTATCATTACAAATCCAATCAAGATAAAGGTGATGGCTACAAATGACATGACCATTATCATAACTTAATAAAAAGAAAACCAAAGAATACTTTAGATCTTCTAAGAAGGTCCAAGTCAACTTTGGTCAAAAGGTCAACAAAGTCAAGATGGTCAAATGGTCAATGTAATTAGCCATAACAAAATTATCAATGAAAGGATTAGTAAATAATGTCCCCGGCTCATTTATGGTTTTGACCAAACGAACTGCCGAAACCCTAATGAGACCGCCTCAAAATGGTTTTGACCGAATCAACTGTCAAAACCCTAATGAGCCTGCCACATAGTGGTTTTGGCCGAACCAACTGCCAAAACCCTAATGAGGCACCTCCTCCTTCATCGCTCCAGAAAACTGTGCATACACACCTGCATCCGCATTCCGTAGAATGCGGATGCGCAGAAGACAAAACAGATCCATCCGTGCAATACTAGGATCTGGCTTAAACCAAAGCCCACTAGTACTGCCTGCCCGAACAACATACGCACACAAGTGTACGTAAGTGATCGCAGCCCTGCCGTAAAACCATACGGCCTCTACACGTTTCGCTCAGTGCAGGGAAACTCTCTGTGTGGGACTCTAAAGACTCGACACTACGCTGGCAGTGGGTTTAACCACAGACCGCAAGCGGCACTAGCTGTACGTAACGGTCCCCAGGTAGATGTCGATAAGAAGGCCGATGAGGTAAACCCATCCGAACTCCTACTGAGTCTGCATGTGACAATCTCCGTACAGTCCGGTCTGTTCGTCTGATACATCGCATGGCGGGCCTAGGGGGGCGGTAAACGTCAGTCCCCTAATAGCGGTACAAGTCGTGTCGGAGTGAAGCCCAATACACCCTGAGATAACACTGGAAACCTACCAGTATATCTCGCTTGCCCTGGCCAGGGACTACTCGTGTAATGGCTCTCCTAGACACAGCGCGATGTCAACCCCCAATACCGGGAGAGACGAATCCTGTCTAACCGTCACTGCCTCCAAGTGCTTCGGGACTGCTCCCAACTACTACCTGTTTGCACGACTCAGTAGAGCCGTGGTAGGGTAGTAATCAAAGAACAGTGGGAACACACTCGAGGCGAAGTGACAGTGTCAAGTCAGCGGACTAAGCTGTACTCATGTCACCTGGGAACTGATAACTGACGATAGGTATAATACCAACCATCAGTTCCCGACGAGTCCTGTCCAGTGTACTCATAACCTAACGAGCACTCGCATACTATCTCAAGTACGACGTACTGACGGCTGTGGGACAGACCGTCTCCCGTGCTGGGACGAGAAGCGCATACGCTAGTCTACTCCGGAGTATCGATGCCCTATCTCGGTACTCCCACGACTAGGGACGTGTATAAGGATGTGCTTGTAGATTACCCAGCCCCCACGAGTGTGATCGCCATCACAACGCCGGTAATCAAGCAAAGATCCTAAGGGCTCTACTAATGCGTATAGGTGATATAATAAATAAACACACATGTACACATTAAAGCAGAGGCAAACCAAGTAGCATACTACTATATTGAGCAAGATTGTCTGTACAACTGTGAATATCCCAAGCTTCCATCAAGTAATATACATACTAGTATGATACAGTAATGGCCTCTAGGGCATATACACCAACACTTCCGGACAGTTCGGCAGAGACGAGATTTGGGAGAGACCTCGACAGGACCTTTCTGGAATAAATTACAAGAAGACATGGACTTAGGAGTGGTCATGTTATGCACACCAGCAGGCCAGATTTCAGGATCGTCGACGAGATATGCTATAAGTGACCACGACAGTTGTCCAGAGATTCTTGGAGGATGTGCTTGAGCGGGAATATTAGGCGATCTATTCGCATGATTGATTTTGATGATTGAGTTTCATGATATTTGTTTTCATGTACCATGGTTGCACCTACTGAGTATTTACGATTTTTGCACAGTTGTTGCACTTGATATCGTTTTCGTGCCTTGGTTTTACATGTTTATGATTTTATGGGTTTCATATAGTTGAGTTGATTTTGTGCATATGTACGTACACGATTTGGTTTTTGCACTTGGTATAGTTCACATATGCTTGCAGTGCAGTGATACGCATTTTGTGTACTTAGATGCACTGGACTTCTATTTCGATGGTGATGTTCGATATTTGTTTTGTGCACCTTATGCACCTGATTGGATTTTGCACATGTTCGCCGCTTGATATTGGATTTCATGATTTCGTGCATGATGGATGCACCTGATTTGGGTTTTCGCGCATGTTGGGCGCAGGTTATGAGATACGATTTTGGTGCACACCAGATGCACTAAATTAAGATTCTTCGTGCATGTCAGATGCACCTGTTTTTACTGTCAGGCACACCTGTTGCCCTTGGCAGATGTTTCGTCCACACCCGATGCACTTAGATCTTGTTTCTGTGCACATGTATGGCACATTCATGGATTTTGATTTCCGTGCGCACCAGATGCACGTAGTATTCATATGCACGTTTTTGAGATTGATTTCTTATGGAGCAGTACGTTTTTGTGATGTTTTATTATTGTTTTCGTACTGAGAAGGACTAGTCAGATGACAGTACCTGGGTATATTTTGCATGCATTGATAGATTTTAAAGGGATTCCCAAAAGCGAGCTATAGTCTCAGTATTTACCTACGTGTCCGATATGACACGAAACGTTTAAAACAAGGAACCCTTCTAAAATGTTTCCAAAACGGCGGAACGTACATATTAAACAAAAGATATATACGTATATGGTTATTTTCTTACGATAGACGTCCGCTACTGTGCAGTGTTATGCGCATTGCACATCGAATTTAATAGGTTTGGCATGCATTTCCTTTAGATATTTACCTGTATAGATTTGATATTTACATGTATAGTTCTGATTTATATCGTATTGATTTTGTATTGGATTTAACATTTGTGTCTTTACCATGACTCCGATGATTGCGGGATGCTCGACGGAGTTTCGATTTTGAGTTATCTACTCATTACTCATGCGCATGACTTGTGCTATGATGCGTTTTATGTATTGATGATTTCGGAGCCCCGACGACTTGAACATTTTATTGAAATGTTTTAGAATTTAGGGGTTTAAATTTAAATTCGGGGACCGAATTTCTTTAAGGGGGGAAGATTGTAACATTTCAAAAAAATTAAATATTATTTTTGGGAATTTTTATAATTTAATATTAATTTTTAATGAATATTTTAATATTTCGGTATAATTAAATACAGATAAATGGGGAAAATTTTGGAAAAATTATGGAAAATTCTAAAATAGGGTATTTTAGGGAATTATGTCATTTTAAAGTTTTTATGATTAATTATATGCTGTTTCAGTGCTAATCGCGATTAAAAGTCGCTAATCGGTTTTTAGCATTTTTGGAGCAAAACTTGCACATTATCATTTTTCCACACTTGTCACATTTTCTTACATGATGTGGGTAAATGGTGGCCTAGGGTTACCATTGTGAGGAGAAGGAATAAAAGAAAAGAAAAAGGAAAAGAAAAAGTAAAGAATGATGATGAGAGAGAAAGTGAGGGTCAACTTTCCTTTTTGAACCATGCCTCCCCCCATCATTTCCTCTTCTCATTCTCTCTCCTCTCTTTCCCCATTGCTGCTGCAGCCTCTCTCTCTTCTTCCACCTCCCTCTTCAACCTAGATCCACCATGAATACAACCCTGAAACCCCATTCCCACTTCACAAAACTTGCTCCCAAGCTCACTAGATACACATTGGACTAAGAAAGAGTTGATTTGGAGGACTTTGAGCAACTCAAGTAAATTCTTGAGTTGCCAAAGGAGGTAATTTCTGCACCTTTATAGTAGTATTTCGATTTCATGTGCATCTATACTTGTTTCATGTCGATATTGTGTCGGTTTGAGGACTTTGGAAATTTCTAGTTAGGGTTAGGAGTTGAATTGAGTTGTAAAGTGAAATTGAGGCTTGTTGTGACCTTAGAACCTCTGTTGTGATGTTATTTTGGACCCAAACCTGAATTAAAACCCAGGATACGGATTTAGTGAATCGATATCGGGAAAAACTGTAAATCTGGGAGTGTTTTTGGAAACCTGCTTTCACCCGATACACCTGAAAATAAAATTGGTTGGACAGTGAGGTGTGCAGGCACCCTGGAACCACCACACAAAGCCCTAGCCCCTAACTCCTTGTTCAGGCCACAGATTTAATCCCTCTGGCCGCAATTTGCGGCCAGAGCAGGTAGGATTGGCCTCGTTTTTGTTCTGTAGCCCTATCTCCAGTAAACTTGACCCCTGGCATATGCAATTTTGACTGATTCCATTTAGGGTAAAATCTGGGTTAGTTTTCATGTGTTGGCGCATGGTTTACGACTTGATTTAGCATGGATTTTGTTATTTGGTGATTCATTTCTGTCGGGTGGCGTTTGAACGTCAACGGCAAAGGGTTATTGATCGTGTTTGCACGCGAGACTATAGGTTTTTACCTATGGGCATAGCGTATGCCGTTTTGGTTTCCGATGTGATATTCATGTGCTTTAGCATTTGTGATATCCTTGTAGATACCCCACGTGAAGTCGAGGCATTGAAGATAAAGATGGCGACATCGGCATCGGCACACGAGAAGTAAGGTGAGTAGATTTATATCTACGGGGAGAAGTCGGGTGGATGACGAATAGCACCCCCGCAGTTCGTGGTGATGTATACGAATACGTATACATACATATATTGATTATATGTTGTTTGAGATTATTGATGATAAAGATGGATATTTGGTGTGATTTGGATTGGTTTAGTGTTGCGAAACCCTAGAGTAGTGGTTGCACCACACACACACACACACACCCATACTTTCATACATTCTTCTTTCATATGTGCTTATATGGGAATATATATATTTATGTGTTCACATAGGTATGGGACTATGTGTTCACATAATGGATTTGAGGATAGTATTTGGGATTTGAGGTGAGTCGATGGGATGTGATTTGAGACTGTGAGATCGGTGATATGACAGAATTCGTATTTGAGATATGTCATGATGTTATAGCGGATCTTTGGACGACTATACCATGTGAATAGTGATATAAATAAATGGTCGACATGTGATCATGATATGAGATGTGATATGGTAGGATATTGATAATAGGCCGTATTGGGCGATGTATACCTCTTTATGATGATTTGTGCTGATGATATCGGTTTGTATGAGACTATTGATCAGTAGTCAGATCATGATTATATTAATGATATTAGTATCGTACTAGACATAGATCAGTTCCCGGATTATGATCTTGGATAAAGAGGATATCAGATGAATAATTTGATGAATGTGATATTGACCCGTACCCAGATTTGGGATGCCGTACGACGGATTTACGTGCGAGCTATATATTGATGTTTGATCCGCACTCCTGACTTGGGAATATCTGATTATAGATATAGTATCAGATGTGATATTATCGAGGCGGGATCACCGACTATTATATATATATATCTATATATATATATGTATGTATGTATGTATCGACTCAGATGTTAGGCGGTTTCCTTACCTTCAGTTAACCTGTTAGCTCAGCCCTATAGTTTCGTGTAGTTGTTAAACTAGATTTATATTTAATGCAGAGTTGTTATCATTGTGTCTAGTATTCAGCTCCCCCTCATTATTTCTGTTCGCTCCGCATCGTATACTTATATTGTGATTCTTATTCCATTATTGATATCATGCTGTTAGGACACTGGCACCATTACCGATGATGCGTATGTACCACGTACACTTACTTGCCGGCTCACACACATCTTCATCGGTAATTTCCATGTCACGAACACTTTAGAAAATACTATTTCAATTGACATAGTTGTTAGCTAATAGTTTAGACATAATATTAGTGTACTTGCCTTATATGCTAGTTTAGACATTGTAGTTAATACTTGCTACTTCATGCATGTTATTATTCACTGTTATGCCGCATTCATGGATTTTTATGCCTATCTTCACTGTTTACATGCTATTGATGATTTGGATTCGGATTTTCATGAGATTTCCTGGATTTGGGAGAAAACCGCAAAAACATTTATAAAGTTCTTTTCTCTCTCTTTTAAAATGAAAAGTGCGGTTTTCCCATGATGTATGAGTCGTCCACCATGAGTTTGCTGATGGATTTCGAGACCCGATTCGAGGAGTTGGATGAACCGTTTCGGGTACATGGTGGGCCCGGTAAGGTACCCCGAGGCAAGAAGTTCGTGTTGCTGACGATGAGCCTGGCAGGGAAGGACTACCTATCGGTGATTTTACCCAACGCGTCGGATATCCGGAGGATACTGTCGTGGTCTTGAGATTGATGGTAGGGGCCGGTCTGGACTGACGGCGCCCTAGATAGTGAGATTGATACAGAGATTCTGAGATATTGAGGTACAGAGATTTGATGATACAGGCCAGTCCGAATAGCCGGAGCCTGAGATATTGAGACATTGGGATTTATATTTTGTGTCGATGCTAGACAATGTTTATGCTGATTTCATTTATGATATCTCTTTTAAATACAGAAATCTCACTAATTTATGAAAGCAGTTTTCTTCAGTACATGCATTCTGTTTCATGCATTCATACATCATTCATATGATATATTGCTACTTGAGGCACTTGCATGGGCACATGGGGTTACACTTGGGTTAGATATTTATCCTAGCCATTGTTATAGGCTGCTGGTTATATATTTGAGGATATATTATGATCGTATGACCTATGATTGCGTTGTTCATGCGATTTCTGTTCGTAGATATTTTCTACTCACGAGTTGGCAACTCACCCCCGTTGTGCCCCAGTTTCTTGCAGGTTTTGCCGTACAGGTTTCATTACGGCTTTGCTGGCACTGCTTCTTTTCGGGTGATTTGCTAGTAGGTGGGTTTATTTGTATCGTACCCATCATTATACCTTGTATATTATTATTCTGTTGTATCTAGAAGTTCCATCAACCAAACATGTATTTATTTCAGATAGAGACTAGTGATATTTATTCTTTCGACCTTAGAGTCGCGCGTTATATTTCTATGGATTTCATGTTGTTTTGAGTTTTCTTTTCTGTTTTGATCCTCGCCTTTTGGCGTTGTATATTTTATTGCTTGTATGGTTATGACCGTCGATTGACGAAGAGCTAGCTCCCGCTTGGGGATGCATTTTTCATTATATATGATTTATCAGGTTTTGTACCCGTTTGGGGTCTGTTTTTACAAAGGAAACTCTGCCGAAATTTTTAGAAAAGACTTGTGATTGTAAAAATGCATATTTCGGCGTATGTTTCAAACTACTTGATTTAAAATGGTTTTTCCTTCACTCCACTACTTTTCTTGGTTTGGATTTCTGGGTTTTCGGCTTACTTAGATTACGTACGCCTCGAGACGTTACGTAGTTTAAGTGCCGGGCATGTTCCGTACTTTCGGGTCGTGACATCATGTCACCTGGGAATTGTTAACTGACGATAGGTATAATACCAACCAATAGTTCCCGACGAGTCCTGTCCAGTGTACTCGTAACCTAACGAGCACCTGCATACTATCTCCAGTACGACGTACTGATGGCTGTGGGACAGACCATCTCCCCTGCTGGGAAGAGAAGCGTATGCACCAGTCTACTCTGGAGTATCGATGCCCGGTCTCGATAATCCTACGACTAGGGACCAAAATAAGGATATGCTTATAGACTACCCAGCCCCCACTAGTGTGATCGCCATCACAACGCCGGTAGTCAAGCAAAGATCCTAAGGGCTCCATCAATATGTTTTTAGCGATATGTTAAAAGAAACATATACACATATTAAGATAGAAACAAACCAAGTAGCATACTACTATATCGAGCAAGACTGTCGTAAACCCGTATATATATCCCAAACCTCCAAAATGTATTATACAAACTAGTACTATACAATAATGGCCTCTAGGGTATACATATTCAACTTTTAGCATACAGCTGGCGCTCTCTCAATATCTGCAAAGCAATCCTCAAGTGCTGCTTATGCTCCTCACGACTCCTAGAGTTCATCAATAAACACAATAATAAACTGGTCGAGGAATGGCCTAAAAATCCGGTTCATCAGATCCATGAATGCGGCTGGCGCATTGGTGAGTCCGAACGACATGACCAAAAACTCATAATGCCCATAGTGCGTACGAAAAGCAGTCTTCGGAATGTCATCATTTCGAACCCACAACTGATGATAACCCGAACGTAAATCAATCTTAGAAAAATGTTTCCCACCGTGGAGCTGATAAAATAAATCGTCAATGCGAGGTAAAGGATACCTATTCCGCACCGTAACTGGGTTCAATTGACGATAATCCACATACAACCTCAAACTGCCGTCCTTCTTCTTGACGAACAGAACAGGAGCTCCCCACGACAAAACACTCGGACGCACAAGTCCCATATCAAGCAACTCTTACAATTGATCTTTAAGCTCTCTAAGCTCTACCGGAGCCATCCGATAAGGAGGTATAGAATAGGCTCTGTGCCAGGAATTAGATCAATGCAGAACTCAATATCGCGCTCTGGCGGCATCCCAGGTAACTCATCGGGAAAGACGTCGGGAAACTCTCGCATGGTAGGAACCTGGTACAACGACCCCACAGTGGCTCTAGTATCATGGATGAAAGCCAAGAATCCCCGACAACCTCTCCTCAAAAGCCGACTAGCGCAAAGGACCGAAATCAAAATGTGAGGGGCGACACCACGGTCCCCCTGCACAACAAATACTGACTCGCCGGGAAAAAAAATCTAACTTTCTTATCATGGCAGTTCACGGACGCGTAGCAAGTAGCTAACCAGTCCATGCCCAACAGAACGTCGAAGTCCAACATCTCTAGAAGGATCAAGTCGACGGACAGATCTCTGTCACCAATACGGACAATACAAGACCGGAACACGTGTCGTGCAACAAACGACTCTCCCACAGGAGTAGTCACGACAAGCGGCTGATCTAGAAAACCCGACTCTCGGCCTAACCTCGGCACGAAGTACGTAGAAACATACGAATGCATAGATCCCGGATCGAAAAGAACATGTGCATCATAAGAACATACAGAAAGGGTACCTGAAAACACAGCATTGGACGCCTGAGCGTCCTGGTGAGTCAAGGAAAAAACCCGTGCTTTCCTTCTACCGGCTATTGGCTGTCCTCTGCCTCCGCCACCTCGACCTCTCGGCACAAAACCCCCGCGATCACGACCTCTCTGAACAGGAGTCTGATGCGGCGCAACAACAGGAACAAGAGGCAACGCTTTCTGAGGCAGAGAAGGTGGTAAGGTAACCTGGGGTACTGCTGGCCCTCTCTGACGCACCACGGTGCAATACCGAACAAGGTGATGTAGACTGTCACACCCAAAGCACCTATAAGATGGTCGTTGGCCCTCCTGAGAGTAAGAACTGAATAACTGGCCCCGTCCCATATCTCTGCTACTCCCCGAGTCTGAAGGAACTCTGCCTCTGTGTGCAAACCTCGGTCTCCGTGCTGGTACATCCGTACGAGTCCTCTTCGGTTCCGGAACAATCGATGACTCAGTTAGACGCTCCTCCACCAATAGGGTTGCATCCACAGCTGCCGCATACGTGTCGCAATGCTGAATGCTGATGGTTAGGAACAACTGGGTAAGCAGGCCTCGAACAAACCTCTTCACCCTCATCTCCTCAGTCGCCACCAAATACAGAGCACACACCGACAGCTCAGTAAACAGTACATCATACTCAGACACCGTCATTCCAGGAGTCTGACATAACGACTCAAATTTGTGCGCTCGCGCATCCCTGACGCTCGGTGGAAGAAAACGGGTGAGAAACACAGTCACAAACTCAGCCCAGGTCATAGGAGCAAGACCAGCGGCTCTGCCCCTCTCCAACGACTCACACCACTTCTGGGCCAGACCCTCCAGCCGGAAACTCGCGAACTCCACCCACCTCTCCTCGGAGCATCGGAGCGAACGACAAATCCTGGCCATCCGGTCGATAAACGACTACGGATCCTCAGTAGCATTTGTGCCAGTAAACACCAGAGGCCTCAGCCTCATGAACTCTGTCAGCGACATGGTAATAACCTCCGGAGCTGTAACTGCGACTACTGGAACGGTAGGTACCATCGTAGTCCCTGCAGCGGGTGGAACAACAGCCTGCCCCTGTGCTCGAATGGCCTCTACTAAAGTCCCCACAATCTGGCATAGGTCCTGCATACCAGCCCCAATCATAGCAATATGCTCCGGTACAACATGCGTATCGCCCTGGTCAGTCCTCGCCTCAGATGAGTCGACTCTGACCTCGGCCCTCGTGGCTGCTCTCTGTGCCCTCGTAGTCTTCGGCGACATATAGGCTAGAAATTGAAACAAGATTCGATAAGGAAACGAAAATCGAATCACAAAGATGTATATCAATCACGGAAGGAATTTCAATCAATAAATCCTAAGGTCACTTAGGCGGAGTACCGTGTCGTAAGTATGCCGCGGAACATACACACGCTACGTTACTCTGCTTAAGCTACCTACTCCATCATACCAAGGTCATCCTATACTCCGAAAGGTAAAACCTAGCGCTCTGATACCAACTTTGTCACGACCCAATAATTGGCCCATAACCGGCACTTAAACTACGTAACGTCTACAGGCGTACGCAACTTAAGTAAGCCGAAACCCAGAAATCTAAAACACCCAAAACTGGATCAACGGAGAAAACATAGTTTTAAGCATTCGGAAATTTTCAAGTAAAAATCTTTAAGTTTAGTTTTCATTCTTAAAAATTTCGGCAGCACCTCCTTTGTAAAAACTTGCCCTGAAAATGGGTACAACAAAGATAATAGTAAAAGCATCCTAAACGGGAGCAAATCACGCCCAACGGCGGAGACAACCACCACAAACATATATACGACGCCGAAGCGAAGAAATATAAAAGAAAATTGCATAAAGAAGTAAAACTTTTCAACAAAACCGGCTCCCACGAGCACGGCACCCAACGTCACTACAAAATATAACACCGAATCCTCACAAGTCGTCTCTAAGTCATATACAACATAGTGGTAGATGGAGAATACTAGATCCAACAAAAAGGTATACAATGTACAAACAGATAACCGCAAACCCACCTAAAAGCAAGGCCTTACAGCCAACCGTAGCGGTATCCGCAAAAGTAGATATGATAAGACGCCCTGCAGCGACTACTCAGAGGGTAAGTCCTGCAAAACACTGTGGCACAACGGGGGTGAGTTACCAACTCGTGAATAGTAAATAACATCATACTGTAATCGCAAGTATGCACGAACAGCGATCTATCTATCACATGTAATCCGATACCATAAGTATGATAAGTGAATATGCAACAATCATGTAAAGATACATCATCAGGATACTACAACTACATGAAGCAATGCATATCAACATAATCCTGAGTGTGGGATGATATAATATAAAATCTAATGCAAAATCATCAGCATGGAAAAAAAACACCAGTGTCCCTCACTAACACATCAAATCCCAAATCCTCAGGCACCGCATCCTCAGATCGGCCCTCACATCCTGTAAGTCTCATGGAACCTGAGTGTCAAACATCGACACCCGAAACATCATGAAAACCCGTGTCTAGTATCGACACGTAAATCCCCATAACTCAGGCGCTGTCACCATGACTGGCCCTGACGATATGTCATACATCACTCCGGTCGGTATCCTTACGATAACCGCCGAGTCCAATTACTATCACCGGTAGGTAGTGGTCCCACCGCCAGGCTTATCGTCTACACCACGAAATCACCACTCGCCCCGGGGTACCATACCGGGTCCACCATGTACCCGCAGACGGTACCTCCCGCTCCTCGAATCGGGTATCACAAGCCAAATCTCAGAACCGAGAAATCATATGGTGGATGCACTGAAATATCATATCATAAGAAACCGGGTTTTCAAACAATACATAGTTTTCTTGAAATACCCCCACGGTTCTCAAATCCATGAATCATATGAAATCCATATCTCAATGCGTAAAACCATGAAAACTGATATATGCAACATAAAACAACAATATGAGCATATCAAGGGAAATCCGCTCTTTTAAATGAATCTATCTTTAAAATATATCTTGCGGTTCCCTAAATCCTCTGAAAAACAAGTGCGGCATCATATGAGGTGTACATGTAAGTGTAGCAAGGTTTAAGTATCCACATGTAAGCAAGTATGTATGATGCATTTCATAAGCGCAATGATCAACAACTCAATATCACATATCAAAACAATACCACTTTGGGTACATACAACTATAGCGAAAATATACGGGTATACATGTCAATATGTATGCATGATGTACATGTAGCTGTCAAAGACTATGTGGGTGTACATGTCAATATGTATGCAAGATGTACTTGTAGCTATAGTAAGATATACATGAAATGGATTAAGAGTTACTATCTTAACTATCCATGTCAAACACAATAATACGTATGTAGATGGTTTGTGCGTGTCATGGCAATTACTGACGATGTGGGTGTAGCATACAATTTAGTGCTCGTGGAATATGAACCGTCAGTAATGTGTTATATCTAAAGTACAACAGATACTATTATGCAATGACATTCATATGAAATTAACCAATATGCAATAACATGCAGCTAACATATCATATCAGCCCCGACGAACAACGCCATACGGGCGATTTCCCCGTAGATGTTAAATCTACTCACCGTTGGTCTCGAGCTATGAAAATCCGACCACCTGCTTCCCTTTGTCCGCAGCACCCGAAGTCCCTGTTGCGAACCTAAAATTTCACAAATACAACACATAAGCTAAATATCCTATAATGACGAAAAGACAATGAAACGCGACGAAAACGCCCGAAAAATTACACTGCGCGCTTAACGCATCTATCGCGCACGATATCGGCCAAAAACCCTAACTGGGGTCGCTAAACTACAAAACACCAACTTTAGACCCCGATCGTCCCGATCGTGCAACACAACACAAACAATTACGAGGAATACAATAGATATAATCTCGAAAAGACCAATCGAACCCACGTCGGAAAAATCCCGAAACCTAGTAAGCAATCTATTGCAATATTTCGCACTAGTTTCAAACTAACGCATATCTAGCGATTACAAACACCTTATAATAGCTTAACTAAGCTATCTAAACCATTCCTATATTTTTAACACTTGCTAATTAAGTTTTAGCAAAAACCTAGTAAGCAAATTGCATACTTAAACAAAGTGTTCATTAGCAAAAATTAACATTTTCTACTAGATTAAACTTTTCCAAATCATAAATAAACACCTTAATGAACATTAAGCACTTAATCAAACTTTAACCCTAACTTGAATTTCTTTAAAAAAAAATATAAATGAATTAATCATGATTTAAAAGCTATATTAAACACATAATTAGCTAACTTAAATAGCTAGATTAAGATTAAAGAAATTAATTAAGGATTAAGGTATGAAATTATACCTCCCCAAGAACACCAAAATGAAACTTAATCCCTCATCATAGCATCAAAAAAACCATGCTTTGGTGAAGATCCAAGAAGGATTAGTGAAGGAAATGATGGTTTTATTTTTAATTTGGATTTTGTGGATTGTTTTTGGAATTTTTCTTGAAGAAATTTGAAGCAAGAATGAAGAAATGAGCTTGGGAAAAATTTTGGGCAGATTTGGGGATGGCTCGGCCAAGGAGGGGATGGGGGTATTTTTATGAATTTTGTGTGAAGAAATTGCTAGCAAATTAGGTAATAAATGCTAATAAATGCACTTTGCCACCTTTACACATTTTCTTTTCTTTTTAATAATAAATCCTTTTGCACTCCAAAAATATCTAGATATTTAAAAAGAAGTTTCCAAAATTTTCTAGTGACAAAAATTAATTTATTATCAAGAGAAGAATTTTCCGATTTACATGCACCAAATACCGCTTAAAATAATATTTTATTTAAGAAAAATTCTATCTGAACCAAAACCTCCCGAATACTTCCAAAGTTCGCACACAAGCTTTATTTTAGCTAAACTAGGTGCCGGCAAGCTTATACAGACGGGAAAATTCGCCAAACGATTTCTAAAACGTTACAATTACACAAAGGTCCATGGCCACGACAAGTGAGATTTACTGGTAGGTGTTCCAGTAGTTTCTTACGGTGTTCTGGGCTACACTTCGACACGACTTATACCGCTATTAGGGTTCTGACGTTCACCATCCCCTTAGGCCCGAAATGCGATACTGTTAGATGAACAGACCCGATTGTACAGAGATTGTCACATACAGGCTCAGTAGGAGATTGGATGAGTTACTTCATCGGCCTTCTTATAGACGTCTACCTGGGGACCGTTACGTACAGCTAGTATCGCTTGCGGCTTATGGTTAAACCCATTATCAGCGTAGTGTCGAGTCTTTAGAGTCCCATACAGAGAGTTTCCCTGCACCGGGCAAAAGGTGTAGAGGCCGTATAGTTTTACGGCAGGGCCGCGATTACTTACATACACTTGTGCACGTACTGTGATCGGGCAGATAATACTAGTGGGCTTTGGTTTAAGCCGGATTCTAGTATTATACTGATGGATTTATTTGGTCTCAGTTTATCCATGTTTTTCGTGAATACGGATGGGAGGGGCAGTCTCGTAATTTGTCGGGAAGCTTCTAGAAGGAAATGAGGTGGAGGAGATGAGGTGCAGGTTTTCATTAAATGAACCATGACTCATGAGGTGATTCACCCTTGAATTAAATGAAGCTTACAAGATATTTCTAGATATTTATCAAGAGATATTTGTATGATTCATTATTATTCAAGCATGAGAATAATTCATTATCATTATCACAAACACCTTCTCTCTCCTCAAGTCTTCATCTTCTTCGTCAAACCTTAAAAGCTCTCATGTGTTGAGGATCCTAGGGTTTAGAGAAACAAAGTAATCCATCTAAATACTTTACACAATCTAGGACTTCTATATGAGCAAACTAGAAGCTGTAGTTATCTCAGATTCGAGATAGGAGCTCGGACTATAGACACTCGGGTGGATCGTCTTTGACTCAAGGAGGCTGTCGAGGTAGCCGCGATTTGTTACGATCCTTGGAGCCTACGATGACGAGGAGGACAGCGGTGAATACCCGAAGGACTTGTAACATGAGGTATAACTTCGAGACCGAGTAGTTAAACCTCATACAGTTTTCTAGTAATGGTTTAGAAACGATCCGTGTGCTCAAGTCCGTGTTACGAAGCTTTGATAATTATTTTTCATATATTCCGCCTCCCTACGAACACGTGGGGTGCGTGACATGGACTTACAACTACCTGGAGAGAGAGAGAAAGAAGAAAGCACTCAGCGTATGCTCTTGCAAGATTAGATTGGTTATTAATTTATCTAATCAGGATGGCTTCCACTGTTTTAGTTAAATCTTCCTTCAAACCCTAAAAGGAAAGACTAGCCGGGATTAAGTACACCCTACAAGTTCTCCAATTTTTCAGCCAGGCCAGTGTCGGTACTTTGAGGGAGGTTCCCCTTGCTTTCGCACGGACCTAATTAAAATAAACCTCATTTTCCCATAGGCATAACCCCGTTAACACCTTTCTAGACATCAACTTGATCCGCTAATTGTAATGTGTAAAACTCTCCCAGGTGTAACTCTTACTTGCAGTGGGTATCAGGATCCAACTATCTCATACGGGGTATGCAATCTCATTGCAAATTTCAACACTAGAAATTCCCGATAATATTTTACCCCTAGCAACTTATGACCTTAGCTAAGGTCAACGAATCATAAGCGCTAGTCAAGTTCAACTCGTCATTTACCGATTGAATTAAACCCACCCGCGCAATCCTTGGCTAAGGTCAACAAAGCCGCATAACTACCCTAACTCAATCGCATCATATGCTTATGCAGATAAGCACTAATCAGCTACCGCACACTACGCCTTGGCTAAGGCCAATAAATGCAGCACAAATACTAAGTAGTACTTATCTGAAATGACGGAGGGCTACGACAGGTTTTTAAGAAAACCTTTTACGTAATGAACTTGATATCGTTGTAGAATCAAGTGATTTTTAAAAGGAGTGATTTTGAGGCCTTTACTAGTTTTGCTAAAGAGGTCACTCCCGGTGAAGGGATCTCGGCTCTTTCCTTATCGAATAAGATGCAGGATATTTCACAAATACCACTATGCAAAGCAAAAACTATAAAAGCAATCAAAAGACAAACCGAGTTTGTAGCATCTGCTAGTTTCACTAAAGAGGTCACTCCCGGTGAAGGGATCTCTGCTCTTTCCTTATCGAATAAAGTGCTGGATATTCTACAAAGAATACCGCTATGCAAAGCAAGAACTAGAGCTACCAGTTTTCGAGACAAGTTTCTACAACATCTTTAGGTTTCTTTTATTTCATTAATCTTATTAATGAAGTCCTATCATTTTAAGTTACCTAAACATCACAGATAAATACAACGTACGCTTATGCCATCCGCATTCTCCTCGATGACCCCTCGTGCACCGTTAGGTTAGGTAATTAACGGCAGAGCGAGGCAGGGCTAGCGCGGGTGTAAAACATAAGCAACGTCTATATAATATATCACATATAATATATCCAGTTTCTATTTCAACATATACAGTGATCACATCACAGATAAATCGCAGCAGAACACAACATATGAAATATTGGATATACTAGGATTTCTGTGTTTTAAATTAAGCCAGTATAAAACACGGATTCTATGGTCGTGATGAATAGCCAAACCCACATCCCTAGACCCTTACAAGAGCGGCAAGCAACCCTACCAATTCTTGAGTTAGGAGACCCGGTCTTGACTCCTCGAGATGGTCTCCCACCGGACCCCAAAACCCGGTTACTTGTGCTCCCCGCCATGGGTCTATCCTAATGCGGAAAAGTAAATAATATACAATGGTGACATCATCCTCAACCCGGAAGTGCCCCAATAAAAGAATATTACATACAATGAATTTTACATGAATGAAAATAAAAACTCTCATCTCACATAAAACCCCCAGCTATTCAATCTAGACGATCCAATATAACATATCCGAGCAACACATAACATCACATGTCATCAACGTAAGTAAATATGCGTATCCCAATTGTCGTTGACATATAGCACCGAAACTGGCAATACACCACATATTACACTTACGGTCGCAGAAAAGAAAGTGAAAAACTACAATAGTTGGAATCCACAATCACTTTTGACATCATAAACCTGAAATATCTCATATTTGGATTTCATGCCTAACCAAATGAATTTCTTAGACATCACATGTCTAACAATTATAAACCCCGCATTTTAATCTCAACCTAGAAAACACTGTTCAATATCAAGTCAGGCAATTCAACAAGATTCACGACATCCTGATCGAATGCTTGTTGGAAACTTTAGTGGACGGTCGCATCCCTGATACCGTCGACAAAGTGCACTAAGGCGGAACACTGTAGCCGTAAGCACCCGAACGAATGCTTTTGGCGACGGTCTCCCACAGTCACTTGGTCGGGGCTATGGGGCGTAGCTATCTAATAAGGTTACCCGGCGAGTATCCGCGTACGCTACGTGATTGCGACGGACTTTTGATCACATCAAAATCCCGTGGCAACCGATCAAATGAGACTAAATTGCTAGATTTATAACATTCAAAGTTATCTCATAAATACATTTGTGGATTCTAAATATTGTATCCCATCATATAATATCCGGACGACGTTAAACTTTTCGATCGATTCATCAAAGTCCCACAATTTCCCGACAGCTCAACACTTGAGGACAGTTCAATAATGCCCAGAAAATGCCACAGTACCTGTGCACCAGCCGTAGAAGGGCATACCCAAGCCTCACTCATGTCTCCCCCAAACTACGGCAAACCGTAGAGTTTAACCGTGGTTTCGCGATCCAAAAAGTCGAGTTAGGGTTTCATTCTTCTAGAGGGTTCATAGGATTACTTGCATGTTTTTCAGAATACGTTAAACTTGGAAAAATGGGTTTTTGATAATCGTTCGAACTTTTTAACTTCGCTTAGACAATATGTGAATAACCCAAAACATTGTTAAAACTATGAATACGAAACACTCTGAATTGCTTATAGTGTAATATTACAACACATGTAAAATTAGCAAACTCAAACAACACCTGAAACACCGAAACCAAGTCACCAGAACACAAAAAAAATTTCAGCCAAAAATCTCACAAAGTGGCCGGCCCCATACACCATGATCTCGGCCAAAAACCAAGCAAACACCCTAATATTTTGATCGTGTTCATGATATATCCCATATAACAATCTGCACTTGTTTAAAAAATTTTTTGACAACCTTTTAAAATCGACAACAAGCAAGTTTTGGCGTTGCAAGTTTCGGAGTATTTCAGTTTCGTAATCTTAACAAAATCCATCTAAATTTCTAGCATGGCTCTGATACCACTGCAGGGTTCCCTAGCACGTCAGCAAGGTTTCGGGAAGCATCGTCCATTCCAAATTAAAATTTTGTCGTTCTAGCTAACCCTAACCCTAGAAGCGTATACTAGAGATCCAACGGAATGAAATGCAAACTACTTTGCAAGTAAAATGAACAAGGAATACAACCTTTATAGACCGTTCCTTCACTTCATTAGCTTCATGTAGTAGTCCCTTCGCTACGATCGTGAACTTCGGACTCTAGAGAGGCTCCCTTGAAGAAACGAACATGTTTGCTTCGAAGACTTCGAGGCCGAAGATGATCTACATCGAGGAGACACTAACCCAAGCTATCTCTTCACTAATTACTGAATTAGTGAAGCAAACACGCTATACTAAATGGCAAGTAGTAGAAGATGATGAAGTAGGAAGTTTGCTCACATTAGAAATGATTTTCTCACTCATTTTCCATCAACTCCATTGAAGTTAGAAAGCTTTGAGGAGGAAGAAGAAGAAGCAAGTGATCAAGTGTGTGGTTAGAAATGCAACAAAGGGTTAAGCGTGTCATGCTTAAACCTTATAGAGAGTTAACCATGATCTAGGGTTAAAGGTTAGGTCAAATAATATCTTAAGCTAGACAAAAAGAGTGGACAAAGTCAAAGATGCTTACAAGCTTCTACAAGCTATCAATAAATATCAACCATGACTAATTCCACAATTTTTGAATTACTTAATGATAAAATATAAACCCTAATCTTAACCCTAGCATGGTTTAATCTCTATAAACCATAGTCGCATTTGTAACCTAGCATGATACAAACATGTACATAAATATACATATCACATATATACAATGTGCACAAAGTGAGAAAAAGAAATCATAAGTGAGCTTAATATTAGTAATGTAATATAATATATCAAATATATAATTATACATTAAATTATTAAATCAACTCTTTATTTAATAATCCAGCTATATCACATATAACCGACTAATATCACGTGTAACAACTTATCAAATCAACACTTGATTCGATAACCCGGCTATATCGCATATAACCGACCAATGTCATAAATCGCGAGAATAGAATACGGTATCTCATATCGTATCAATCTCGGTCCTGCACATATCACATATGTTCTCCTACTCCGTTTCGCTTGAGCCAGGAAACCTTTGTGTAGGACTCTAAAGACTCGTCAATACGCCGGCAGTAGGTGATAATCGTATCAAACACCCACAAGCCGCAAGCGGTCTGCTAAACGTAAGAGCCACCTGGGTATTGAGCGATCAGAAAATCAACAAGCAAGCCTACTCACACTCCTGTGAATCTAATCAGTAACACAACCGTACAGTCCGGTCTCTTCGTCTGATATGTCGCATATCTCGTCTAGGGGTGGTAAACGTCAGACCCCAGTAACTTGATAAGTCGTGTCGATATGAGGCTCATAATAGGTCGAGAAACTACTGATAACACTTACTAGTATATCTCTGAAGCAGCCCTGGCCAGGGACTTCGTGTTACAGCCAATCGAGCACAGCGCAACATCAACTCCCAATACCGGGAGAGAAGAAACCCCTCCTATTGCTCATTGCCTCCATGTGATTCGGGACTGTACCAAAAAGCCATCGTTTTGCACGTTTTCTTGAACGTGGTAAAGTGGAAATCAAAGCACAGTGGGAATCACACAAGACTCTATGATGATCTCGGTTCTACAGACTAACCTGTACCAGTGTCACCAGAGAACTGTAATCTGACGTTAGGTATAATACCATCTGGGAGTTTTCGGCGAGTCCGTTCAGTGTACTCAGTCTCCACTGAGCACCCGTATACTTTCTCTGATGTCCAACACCAATGGATATGGGATCATCCATCGTCCATCTACATGGGTCGAGAAGCTATACGCTAGTCTACTCTGGTATATCGATGCCCTGTCTCGATACACCCACGACTAGGAACATTTGAAGGATATACTTATCGACTACTCTGTCCCCACTAGTATGATCTGCATCATAATCCTGGTAGTCAAGTACTCATCTTAAGGGCTTTATCAACATGTAACATAGAGACAATCAGCGTACATGTTAAGATAATGAGCAACCAGATAGCATACTATCATGTCGAGCAAGAAAGTCCTCCATATATATGTCCAAGCATCCACTACAATGTACATCGTATGTACAGTAATGGCCTCTAGGGTATACATATAACTAACACATCCATCGCCCATCATATGGGCCAAGAAGAATATACGCTAGTCTCCTCTGGAATATTGATGCCCCATCTCGATACTCCCATGACTAGGAACATTTGAAGGATATACTTACCGACTACACTTGCCCTACGAGTATGATCTACATCATAATACTGGTAGTCAAGTACACATCCTAAGTGCTTTATCAACATGTAACAGAGAGACAATAAATATACATGTCAAGATAAAGAGCAACCAGATAGCATACTATCATGTCGAGCAAGAAAGTCCTCCCTATATATGTCCAAGCATCCACTATAATATACATCATATGTACAATAATGGCCTCTAGGGCATACATATAACAAACAATCTCCCACTTGCACTAGGGCCAGTTGTTGTAGTATCTCATACTCAACGACCCATAAAAGTCTATCTAAGGAAAGTCCTCTGTGAGTGGATCCGCCGTGTTATACTTCGCGTCATCTTTCCTTACCTCGATCCCTTGGATATCAACCATCTCCCTGATCAGGTGATTCTGCCTCAGAATATGTCTGGATTGCTGATGGGACTGGGGTTCCTAGGCTAAAGCCACAACTCCATTGTTATTACAATAACGGTTGTTGGACGCTCAATGGTAGGAACCATGTTCATCTCATGAGCAAGAAATATCCATACACCCACTTTGGCAGTATCGTTGGTAGCAATGTATTCAGCCTTTATCGTCTAGTTTATGTTAGTTATAAGTATACCCTAGAGGCCATTACTGTGCATACAATGTATATTGTAGTAGATGCTTAGACACATATAGGGAGGACTTTCTTGCTTGACATGATAGTATGCTATCTGGTTGCTCTTTATCTTAACATGTACACTTATTGTCTCTCTATTACATATTGATAAAGCCCTTAGGATGAGTAGTAGACTACCACGATTATGATGCAGATTATACTAGTGGGGACAAGGTAGTTGGTATGTACATCCTTCAAATGTTCCTAGTCGTGAGAGTATCGAGGCAGGGCATTGATACTCCAGAGTAGACTAGCGTATGCGCTTCTCGACCTATATGATGGGCGATGGATGATCCCACATCCATTGGTGTTTGACATCAGAGAAGGTATATGGGTGCTCAGTAGAGACTGGGTACACTGAACGGAATCGCCGAGAACTCCTAGATGGTATTATACCTATCGTCAGATAGCAGTTCTCTGGTGACACTTGTACAGGTTAGTCTGTCGACCCAAGATCGTCATAGAGACTTGTGTGATTCCCACTGTGCCTTGGTTTCCACCATACCACGGTCAAGAGATCATGCAAAAAGGTGGTTTTTGGGTACAGTCCCGAGTCACATAGAGGCAATGAGCGATAGGAGGGGATTCGTCTCTTCCGGTATTCGGGGTTGATGTTGCGCTATGCTCGATTAGCCATAACAGAAAATCCCTGGTCAGGGTTGCTGAAATCTACTGGTAAGTGTTATCAGTAGTTTCTCGAACCGTTATGGACCTTGCATCAGCATGTCTTATCAGGCTATTGGGGACTGACGTTATACCACCCACAGGCTGTGATATGCGACATATCAGATGAAGAGAATGGACTATACGGTAGTGGTACCGATTGGATTCGCAGGAGTATGAGCAGGCTTGCTTGTTGATCTTCTGATCGCTCAATACCCGGGTGGCCGTTACATTTAGCAGACCGCTTACGGCTTGTGGGTGTTTGATATGATCATCACCCGCTGCCGGTGTATTGACGAGTCTTTAGAGTCCTACGCAAAGGTTTCCTGGTTCATGCAAAACGAAGTAGGAGCACATATGTGATATGTGCGGGACCGAGATTAATGCGCGCATGTGATGCCGCATTCTATTCTCGCGATATATGATATCGGTCGGTTATATGTGATATAGTCGGGTTATCGGATCAAGTGTTGATTCGATAGGATGTTACGTTTGATATTAGTCGGTTGTATGTGATATAGCCGGATTATTAAATCAAGTGTTGATTTAATGATTTAATATATAATTATATATGTGATATATGTTAGTTATATGTATGCCCTAGAGGTTATTACTGTACATGCGATGTATATTGTAGTGGATGCTTGGACATATATAGGGAGGACTTTCTTGCTCGACATGATAGTATGCTATCTGGTTGCACTTTATCTTAACATGTTAACAAATACTGTTTTGTGGTCACATGTTGATAAAGCCCTTAGAATGATTACTTGACTACCAGGATTATGATGCAGATCATACTAGTGGGGACAAGGTATTCGATAAGTACATCCTTCAAATGTTCCTAGTCGTGGGAGTATCGAGACAGGGCATCGATACTCCAGGGTAGACTAGCGTATGCGCTTCTTGACCCATATAATGGGCGATGGATGATCCCATATCCATTGGTGTTTGAAAACAGAGAAGGTATATGGGTGCTCAGTGGAGACTGGGTATACTGGACGGACTCGCCGAGAACTCCTAGATGGTATTATACCTATCACCGGATAGCAGTTCTCTGGTGACACTGGTACATGTTAGTCTGTAGACCCGAAATCGTCATAGAGTCTTGTGTGATTCCCACCGTGCTTTGATTTCCACCTTACCACGGTCAAGAGATTGTGCAAGACGGTGGCTTTTGGGTACAGTCCCAAGTCACATGGAGGCAATGAGTGATAGGAGGGGTTTCGTCTCTCTCGGTATTGGGAGTTGATGTTGCACTATGCTTGATTGGCCATAACAGGAAATTCCTGGCCAGGGTTGCTGAGATTTACTGGTAAGTGTTATCAGTAGTTTCTCAAACCGTTATGGACCTTGTATCGGCATGACTTATCAGGCTATTGGGGTCTGACGTTTTACCATCCCAAGGCTGAGATATGCGACATATCAGAAGAAGAGACCGGACTGTACAGTAGTGTTACTAATTGGATTCGCAGGAGTTATAGAAGGCTTGCTTGTTGATCTTTTGATCGCTCAATACTCGGGTGACCGTTAGGTTTAGCAGACCGCTTGCGGCTTGTGGGTGTTTGATATGATCATCACCTACTGCCGGCATATTGACGAGTCTTTAGAGTCCTACACAGAGGTTTCCTGGTTCATGCGAAACGGAGTAGGAACAAATATGTGATATGTGCGGGACCGAGATTAGTACAAGTATGTAATACCGTATTCTATTCTCGCGATATGTGATATCGGTCGGGTATATGTGATATAGCCGGGTTTTCGGATCAAGTGTTGATTCGATAAGTTGATTCATTTGATATTAGTCGGTTATATATACTATAGCCGGATTATTAAATCAAGAGTTGATTTAATAGTTTAATGTATAATTATATATTTGATATATTAAATTACATTAACTAATATTAGCTCACTTAAGATTTCTTTCTCACTTTTTGATACATTGTATATATGTGATATATATTAATTGTATTCTTTTTGCACAAAATATATATGTGACATATATTGTTGTGTCATGCTAGGTTATACATGCAACATATATGTATGAGACTCACACCATGCTAAGGTTAATGTTAGGGTTAATACTTATTCGTAAGTAATTACAATTAGTGTAGACTTTTTGATGGTTGGAAGCTTGGAGAAGTTTCAAGATAACCATTGACTTAGTCCACTCTTTTGTTTTCCTTAAGATATTTATCAACCCAACCATTAACCATACACAATGGTTAACTCTCTACAAGGGTTAGATAAATGATATACTCACCCATGGTTGCATTTTTAATCTTAATGGATTCATTCTTTCATCACTTGAGTTCCATCTTCTTCATCCTCATTTTAAGCTTTCTAGCTTTTGACAAAGTGATGATAGATTGTGAGAAAACAAAATCTAAAGTGAGCAATATTCTTACTTCATCATCCTCTACTATAAGTCATTTAGTTTAGGGTGTTTGCTTCACTAATCTACATAATTAGTGAAGAGATAGCATGAGCTAGTGTCTCCTCGACGTAGATCATCTTCGGCCTCAAAGACTTCGAAGCAAGCTTGTTTGTTTCTTCATGGGAGCCTCTCTTGAGTCCGGAAGTTCATGATCGCAGTGAAGGGACTACTACACGGAGCTATTGAAGTGAAGGACCGGTCTACAAAGGTTGTATTCCTTGTTCACTTAGATGTAAAGAGCTTACATATTATGTTTAACCCTAATTCTCTAGTTTGATTACTTGGTTGGTTTGTTTAGCACCCAAAATTTTTAAAGTAGCATGTTTGATGCTTGCCAAAACCTTCACAAGGTGCTAAGCTAACCCTACAATGGTATCAGAGCCAAGCTAGAGCATTAGGCGTTGTCCAGACGAAGTTTAAAGTCCGATCGAACTCCGAAACCCCGAAATGAACCTCTTTCTGGAATTTTTTCCAAAAGTTGGATTTTTCATGTTAAAAATACTCAGAAAATCATGCAGGGAATTCTATGGACACACCTGAAGAACGAAACCCTAACTCGTCAAAGTGACCGCGGATCCGCGGCCAAAAACATGGTTTTGGCGGTGGATCCACGACGCCACTTGAGAGGCTTGGGTCGGACCCTTCAGCAGTTGGTCCGTAGGTACTGGGGCATGCTTCTGGGAACTTTTAATTCTGCTTAAATGTCGAGCTCTCTGAGAATTTTGGGAATTCATTTATTTGATCGAATTATTTAACTTCGCCTAGCTATCTGTGATTGTGATACAATATTTGGAATCCACAAATAGTTATGAGATAACTAGTTTGAATTTTATAAATCTAGTAGTTTAGTTTCATTTGATCGGTTGCCACGGGATTTTGATGTTGATCAAAAATCCGTCGCAATTACGTACTGTACACGGATACTCGCCGGGTAACCTTATTAGATAGCCACGCCCCATAGCCCCGACTAAGTGACTGTAGGAGAACCCGGACGCCAAAAGCATTCGTTCTGGTGCTCGCGGCTACGGTGTTCCGCCTTGGTGCACTTCATCGACGGTATCGGGGGTGGGGGTTGCGGCCGTCTACTAAAGTTTCCGACGAGCATTCGATCAAGTTATCAGGAATCCTGTTGAATTACCCGACAAGTTATTGGAAAGTGTTTTCAATATCGAGACTAAAATGCGGGGTTTATAATTGTTAGGCATGCGATGTCTAAGGAAATCAGTTGGTTAGGCATGAAATCCAATATATGTGATACATTGGGTTTATGATGTCTAAGGTGGTTGCGGATTCTAACTGTTGTAGTTTTTCACTTTCTTTTCTGCGACCGTAAGTGTAATATGTGGTGTATCGCCGGTTTCGGTGCTATATGTCAACGACAACTGGGATACGCATATTTACTTACGTTGATGATATGTGATGTTATGTGTTGCTGTGATATATTATATTGGATCATCGTGTTTTGAATAGCCGGGGGTTTTATGTGAGATGAGAGTTTTTCATTTTCATTCATGTAAAAGCTTGTATGTAATATTCTTTTATTGGGGCACTTCCGGGTTGAGGATGATGTCACCATTGTATATTATTTACTTTTCCGCATTAGGATAGACCCAAGGCGGGGAGCACAAGTAACCGGGTTCTAGGGTACAGTGGGAGACCATCTCGAGGAGTTGAGACCGGGTCTCCTAACTTTAGAATTGGTAGGGTTGCTTGTCGCTCTCGTAGGGGTCTAGGGATGTGGGTTTGGCTATTCATCCCGACCGTGGAATCCGTGTTTTTACTGGCTTAAATAAAACACGGAATTCCTCGTATATCAAATATTTCATATGTGTTCTTCTGCTTGTAACATTTCAGAAAAATAAAATATTATTTTTGGGAATTTTTATAATTAAATAATAAAATATTGAATATTTTAATAAGGCGGTAAAATTAAATACCGACAAATTGGGAAAAATTTGGAAAATTATGGAAATTACTAAAAATAGGGTACTTTATATGATTTAAACAAATTATGAGAGTTTATGATTTATTTGACTCTAATTTTGTGCTAATCGCGATTAAAAATCGCTAATCGGACTTTAAGCGTGTTTTGTGCACATGTCATTTTTAACACTTGTTACGTTTTTTTTGTACATGGTTTTCTTCATTTTCTAGCATGGTTTGTTTTGGAATGAATTGAGGAGAAAAGAAAAGAAAATAGAAAAGAAAGGAAACAAAAAGAAAACATTAAACTAAAGAGGTATGGGCAAGAGAGAGAAGGAGAGGGGTTACTTTGACCTTAGACCATTGTCTTTATCTTCATCTTCTTCATTATTTCCCTCCCTCTTCAACCTCAGCTGCTGCCCTCATCTCCCCCTTCAACAAACACCTCATAACACCATCAAAAATCCATCAAAAGTTCTTCTCCACTTCACAAAAAATGTGCACAAGCTCACAAGCTACACCTTGGACAAAGAAAAATCACATTTTGGTGTTGTAGGGGATTCTTGGGTCCCAAATGAGGTATTCTCTTAACCATTAGCCTAGTATTTCCATTGTTTGTACATCCATGCCAATTTAGAACCGATATTGTGTGGTTTTGGGATGTTTGAAAACTTGAGTTGAGGATTAGGGTTTTAGTCGAACCCAAAGATGAAATTAAGGTTAGTAGAGGATACAAAACCCCTGTAGGGATTATATTATGGACTGAAACTAGAGAATAGAACCCTAAACCCAAACCTAGAAACCCGATATCGGAAGAATTTTGGATTCTGTGATTGTATTTTGAAATCTGCTAACACCCGGAGCCTCTAAAAATTATTTAGCAAAGACAGAGATATAAGCAGGTCACCTAGATGCAACCCCCAAGACCTGAGACCCCAACTCCCTTAAGAGGCCGCAATTAAATCATTTCTGGCTGCAATTTGTGGCCAGATCAGTGAGGATCTGTCTAGTTCTGGTTCTGTAGCTCCATTGTCTATAAACTAGACCGTTGGCATATGCAAAATTTTCTGATTTGACTTAGGGTAAAATCTGGGATCATTTTCTTGTGTTGGTGTTCATACCATAATTTTGCATTATTATATTCCCCATTCTTAGTCGTTTTACAAATAAACATGTGCTTTTGACCCATGTCTGCTACTTAGTTGCAGGTTACAGGTTCTCAGAACAAAACAGTGAAATTGATGAAAAGATGATACAAAAGTGAGACTAAGACCGACAAATAGAAGAATCTTGATCAAGCCTACAGTTTGGAGACTAAACGAAGAATCAATAAACAAGTTCACAAAGTACAAAGACAGCGCAAGGTTCAAGACTTTAACACGAAGCAAGCGGTAAAGTCCACGAAACTATTCACTGTGGAAATCTGGAAGAAAAATAGAAGACAATCTGTGAAACTGAGTGAAGAAACAAGTATCTAAATGCAAACAGAATCAGCCCAAGAAGATTCAGCCCAAGATGCCCGTATACGGCCGTGGAACCACGGCCGAACCTGGTTATTGGCCGCGGATCCACGGCCGTGCATCGCCCATGTCGGTGCATTTTTCTGGCGGTGCGTCGGTGCTTTGACTAGTCTTCTTAAGGGCAAAAATGTAATTGCAGATGTGCGTCGATTGTAACCCTAGGGTTTTCTATGTTCTATAAATAGAAGCCCTAAACCTCTTTTTTAGGTCATGCCTCTTTTCATTTCATATATTCAGATCTGTAAATTCCTGTGTAAATGTTTGGAGAGAGCCATCAATAAAGTAAGATTTCTATTTCATTGCCTTAGTTTACATTTAATTATTTACCCTAGTTAGATAGTTAGAAATGTTTTTCAATTCCCTAATGAGCGAGTAGTCTCCTCGCTTGTTAGGGTTAGATTTGGGGACGGCTTGAGAGATGAAAATCTCTTACCCCTTTCTTGCTCATCACATATAATTAATAGGACTACATGCATACATACACACACTGTTCCCTACGGCACCTTACCTCACGAGGTAACGGTGATACCGTAGTATAAATGACCGGTTGTGCATGTTTTCCATGGAGGTTAGGGTAAGAATTAAGAAAGGAAGGACTAGAACCTAGAGGAAGAAACATCGTTTCTTCCCGATGGCACTAATCCCCTTTATTAATTGTTACCATAACACCTTAAGAGATCTAAATTAGGGCATTGAAAGCGGTGAGGAAATCTTCAATTTCCAAACTTAACCTAAACCTAACCCTAGCAAGATTTCTAAATCCTAGTCTAAATCAACTTAGTTTTTAGTGATAATCCATCCACACCGTTTGGAATTAACTCTTTAAAGCAAATTAGAAAAGACACAACATCCCTGTGGACCGACCCGTACTCACCGGCTAGCTACCAAGCGACGCCGTTCTTGATTGCGGTTAACAAATATTTTTGATCTAAAATCTCTACAAATTAAATGGCGCCGTTGCCGAGGATGGCGTTGTATTTTCTTTTTGCAATTTCGGGTTAATATAAAATTATAAAAAATCATAAAAACAGAAAATTTAAAAAAAATATAAAAATTTTATCATTCTTTTATTATTTGAAGGGTTTATCGTGTGAATTTTGCATGATTGACGAACGAGTTCGGATCTGGAAAAATACAGAGATCAAAATAGAAAACGGCAGATCTGAACAACAGAGGATTACAACAACAGAGGAGTAGAATTTTTCTCGGGACATGAACCGCAGTGCCACCGCGGAACCGCCCCGTACCTTACCTTTAGCCGCGGATCCGTCGCATGGTGCTGACGTCAGCAAGTGGAAATCCCAATGTTTGTTTTTCTTTCTCCTCCTCTGCAACCCCAAATATCACCTCTATAAATTTGCCTGCAGGATTCTTTACGCTAAAAAATCTCTCCCCCTTCCAATAATTGACCTTGTGCAGGATTCTTTGCGCCGCGTTAAAAAATTTTTTTTTGATTGCAAGTGGTTGTTTACTGTTTTGCATATTTAATCTGACTTTAAGGGGATTGAGACCAATCCAGATTCGGTGGGGATTTCATCACCCTTCCCAGGACCCCAGAAATCACATAAGGCATATTGCATTGACCATCACTTAATTAAAAAAGATTAGACTCAGCCCTTAGGACTTCGCGCTCAATAGGACAGAGGACTAGTTGTAGGCATCGACCGTTGATCCTAACCTGACTTTGTGGTGCCTAGGCAAGTGTGTCTAAGGCGAGTGGTTACTTAATTAGGACCACTACTTTCGTAGTGGGGAGCCTCCCACTTACCTGCCACTTATCTGGCCACAATTGACGGTGAAGAGGCGGTTTGAGGTCCCACTTCTTACCCTTTGGAACAGTTAGGAGCTGTCTAGCTGACCTAGATGGCCCTAGATCTAGGCCTGATTGTGCATTTGTGGTTGAGTTAATTTGTGTCTAAACATTTTATTGAAAATCTATCTCCACATAAAAAAAACACAAAAAAAGGAAAAAAGAGAATTTTTTTTTACAAAAACTTGCAACTTGTCGCTAAGAAATCCGTGCACCCCACTTACACCCACTTTCTTTTCATTGACGTTTTCTTACCCCCACATTCTGTTTTTCATTTTTTTACTACACTACCTCTTTAGTGTACGTCCGGTTGGACTAGGGACACTAGCGCCCGATTAGTCCGTGTCTCGTTGGTACCGACCGACGAAGCTTTCGACTCCGAAGTCGAAATTCCTTCCACTTCCTTATCTTCACCTTCACATTCTTTCTCCGAAGGTATGTCGGGATATAATCCTAACAACACCTTACCCACGGGACTGATTCCACCTCCTTTAGGTGCGAATAACCCGTAACACCTGCCTGTTGAAGCGCCCCAACGAATCGCGCTCTAGGATCTTTTCTACCCTGTCCGCACCGCCTTACCTACTTGTCTTTCACTCCTACTGGCAAATGGGGACAATTTTGAGATCAAACCCCACTTCATCAACATGTTGCCAAAATTTCACGGACTGGAATCCGAAGATGCCTATATCTTCATAAACAAATTCCAAAACGTTTGCGCAATGATGAAAACAAGCCAATTGTCAGATGATGCTATAAGGCTAAGGGTCATTCCTTTCACCTTATGTGACTTAGCCGAGAAGTGGTTATGCAGCACAGCATCACATTCAATTAAAAATTGGGAAGAGTTTGTTAAATCTTTTCTTAAAAAGTTTTATCCACATCACATGACCGCGAGAATTCGCAATGAGATTATACAATTTTCCCAGCTTCCTTCCGAACCCTTTTGGAAGTGTTTTGAAAGATTCAAAGACCTACTTGTTCAATGCCCTCACCATGGGATCGAGAATTGGCAACTTTGCCAAACTTTATACGAGGGATTGAACCCAGCAACGAAGCAGTTGCTAGAAACCATTTATCAAGGTCACTTTTTAACCAAATCTAGTGAGGAAGCGTGGTAGTTTCTCGACGATCTTGCTGAACAAACACTTCAGTGGGAAAGTACCAAGACCACCTCATCTTCTTCAATTGGTCAGTCTAGAGCAGGCATACATCAATTAGATATGTCGATTGCAATGAAGGCCGAGATGGCCGCACTTACGAAAAAGCTAGAAGCAATTGAGACCAAACTCTCATTGCCTTCTCCTGCCCCTGCTTTACCCCCACGAACTGTTTGTGCTTGTTGTTCGGATCCATCACATCTTACCGAAGAGTGTCCTTACAATCCACCTGTTCAAGGACATGATCAAGTCAATGCTGCTTTTCATCAACGACAAAGAATTGATCCTTACTCTTCGACTTATAATCCGGGATGGAGGAACCACCCAAATTTTTCTTGGAATCAAAATCAGCAATTTCAAGGAAACAATAACTTTCAAAGGCCTCCTCCTCTACAACAATAAGCACCTTCACAAACTCTATACCAACAACCTTTCCAACCACAACCTTACCCAAACCAAATGAACAATTTTATGCTCAATAATTCTTATCCTCAAAACAATTTTGTTCAACCAAATGATGATAAGGTTACCTCGCTAGAAAGAAGTCTAGATGCGTTTCTCAAACAATCTACACAATCCGCAGTAAGGTTGGAGACTTCCATTCAGTCTTTAGTGCACAACAATGCTTCACACGATCAAAGCATCAAATCTATTGAGGCACAAATTGCACAACTAACTGCTGTGTTAAGCGAGTGAGAAAAGAGAAAGCTTCCATCTCAACCATTGCCAAATCCTGGTCACACACACAACGCACATGTTGCATATGAACATCAAAATCATAATGTAAATGCGGTGACCACGTTGAGATCTGGAAGAGTGTTGCAAAATAATGTGGGTATTAATAGGGATGACACCCATGCCGGTGGTTCTTCTTCATCTTCTTCATCTTCTTTATCTTCACCTTTTTCGTTAGAGCCTATTCTTCATTCTTCAAAAGGCTCTACTTCTTCTAATCCGAACGGACCCACTTCTCACTTCACGAACACACTAATACTGGGATCCGTTCCAACTCCACATTCTACTCCACAGACATTGGACTCAACAGATTTTCAAAATGCTCCATTTCCAAACAGGTTGAGATCCAATAAACCAACTCCACAAATGGAGAAGATTGTGGAGTTATTTCAACAGGTTAGCATAAATATACCTCTCTTGGATGCAATCCAACAAGTCCCTTCGTATGCGAAAATCTTAAAGGGCTTATGCACCTCGAAGAGAAAGTCTCAAATACCTAAGAAAGTGCTAGTGTCTAGTGCAGTGAGCAATGCTATTAACCAACCTCAACCCTTACCCCAAAAACGAAAGGACCCTGGCTATCCTACAATTTCAATAACAATTGGGGATAAGAACATCAATCGAGCACTTTTAGATCTTGGGTCTAGTGCTAACCTGCTTCCCTACTCCGTGTATGAGCAATTATGTATTGGAGAATTGAAACCCACTCGTTGTACTCTCCAAATGGCTGATCGATCAATCACCCATCCTAGGGGTGAGTTAGAGGATGTGTTGAACAAAGTAGGGGATTTCATATTCCCCGTTGATTTTATTGTTATGGACACACAACCTGTTGCTAACCCATGGAACCGAATTCCTGTGATCCTCGGTCGACCATTTTTGGCCACTTCCGATGCCGTAATAAATTGTCGCAATGGCTCTATGACTCTATCTTTCGGGAAGATGTCTAGTGAGTTCAATATTTACAAGATTGGAAGTCTGCCCTCCGTGCCTAAAACCAGTACACGAGAAGTTTGCTCGGTTCAAGAAATCACGCAGGAGGACTGCGAGCTTGAAAAATTTCTGTTTGATGATAACAGCTTTGACACCACTAGTGCGTCCCTCCTGGAAGCTAACACAGTTTGCACAACCGATATTGATTACGAATTTTTCACTTTTTCGGATGATTTTGACGACTCACCGCCCGAGTATGAGTCCTTTGAATTTTTGGATGAGCTAGTTGAACCATCAGAATCGGTTGATTATAGTGATTTCGAACAATTGTTGGAATCCTTTGAGTTCGAGGTAGATTCCCCAATTTTACCTTTGATTATTTCGCGTCCAAAACTCGAACTCAAGCCCTTGCTATCTCACCTTAAATACACTTACCTAGGTGAGAATGAGACCTTTCCCGTTATCTTATTGGCCTCTCTAGCTCTTGAGCAAGAGAAAACCCTTTTAATGGTCTTACAAGATAACCGGCAAGCTTTCGGCTGGACTATGGCTGACATCGAGTAGATTAGTTCCCTCATAATTAAATATCATATGCATATGATGAATGATGCCAAGTCAATAAAGGATCCACAGAAATATCTTGGGGATTGTGTGGTTAATCAACCTCCTCCTATAGAAGTTGAACCATCCCCTTTTCTTTTAATAAGCTACGAGAATACCAATATTCCACTGATTTTTGATCAATCACATTCTCGTTTTGACTCATCATCACCTCCTATCTCTTCACTTCCATACTGACACTTTCCATACCACCACTTATCTCTTCCCCAATTCTTCTTGACTCGGTACAACATGTTTTTCCACCAACCGATACTTTACACAGATAAATTTTTCAAATGGTTGGTGTTGACGTTTGGTCTTTGTAAAGTTTGGCAATGACTTGTAACATCGTTTGACTTAAGTTTGGGTAGGAACTTTTTGTATATATTTTTTGTTTTTTTCTTTTAACAATAAATAAAATACAAAAAATACAAAAAAAACTATAAATAAACAGGGGAGTGCCGACATTTTTGACCCTCTTGGTGTAGCCTGACAGTGAGGACACTGTCAAGTTTAAGTTTGGGGGTGTGCTCGGTAAGCCTTCTTCCTTCGCATTCATGTGTATATTTTGCATTTGCATACTTATTTTAAAACCCATAAAAATTGAAATTTTTTAAAAATTATAAAAATTGAAACATTCAATTTTGGCCCTAATTGACTTGAGTTTAACAAGAAGGTTAACTAGATAGGAACAACTCGATCTTAGACTTAGTAAATTAAAAACCCTAAAACTAACCTTTCTTAAAATTTAACGGTAGAAAGTATATGTCTTTGTAGTTTATTTAGAAATAGGCAAATTTCGGGTTGAATTCTCGGGCTAAGTTAAAACAAGGGAAAAGTATTGATATTTTTATTGAAGTATAAGTTTGAAAAATAATTCCTAGCTTATGTCTAAATTCTGAAAATATATACCCTACAAATTGCAAAAACACGAACCTTGAAACTTGGAATAGTAGAAGAGTCCTTGAAATGCTCTTTTCTAAAGTCCTTAGTATGAATAAAATAAAAATAAAAGTGTGAATAAGTGATAAAAAAATGAACACTGGTTTTTGTAATTACTTAAGGCTACATTAATAGAAAAAAATATTTAGCGAGTGTGCTTCATCATCTAGTGCCTTAGACCAACTGGTTTGGGAGTCACTGCTATAAGCCTTAGGTATTACAAGACTAGGAATTACGCAATAATGTGCAAGCATATTGTCACGTCCCGAAAGTACGGAATATGACCGACACTTAAACTATGAACGTCTCGAGGCGTAGTAATCTAAGTAAGCCGAAAACCCAGAAAACCAAACCAAGAAAAGTAGTAGAGTGAAGGAAAACCAATTTAAAACAAGTAGTTTTAATAGCATAAGCCGAATTATGCGGTTTTAAAAAAAACATCAATATTTCCCAAAAATTTCGGCAGAGTCTCCTTTGTAAATACTGGCCCCCAAACGGGATACAACATGAATAGTATACGAAATCAATAAAAGGCGTCCCCAAGCGGGAGCTAGCTCTTCGTCAATCGACGGTCACAACCACACAAGTAATATAATATACAACGCCAACGGCGAGAATCAAAATTCAAAAGGAAACTCAAAACCACAAGAAAACTATAGAAATATAACGCGCGACTCTAAGGTCGAAGGAATAACATCACTGGTCTCTATCTCAAAATAATTACATGTTTGGTTGATGGAACTTCTAGATACAACAGAGTAATAATATACAAGTTATATAATGGGGGGTACGATACAAGTAAACCCACCTACTAGCAAATCACCCGAAGGAAACTATGCCCGCAAGCCGTAAAGAAACCTGTACGGCAAACCTGCAAGAAACTGGGGCACAACGGGGGGTGAGTTGCCAACTCGTGAATAGAAAAACATCTACGAAAAGAAATCGCATAAATAACGCACTCCTAGGTCAATGATCATAATATATCCTCAATTATATATATATAACATGCAACCTATAACAAGGCTAGGGTAAATATCTAACCCGAGTGTAATCTCATGTGCCCGTGTCAGTGCCTCAGGTAGCAATATATCATATGAATGAGGTATGAATGCATGAAAACAGAATACATGTAAATGAAGAACTGTTTTCATAATTTAGTGAGATTTCCTTTGTATTTTTAAAATGAGGTATCATAAATGAAATCAACATAAAACAGTGCCCAGCATCGACACAAAACAAGTGTCCAAATATCTCGATATCTCTGTATCACAATCTCTGTACCTCAATATCTCAAAATCTCAATATCTCAATCACAATATCTAGGGCGCCGTCAATCCAGACCGGCCCCTACCATCCATCTCAAGACCACGACGGTATCCTCCGGATATCCGACGCGTCGGGTAAAATCACCGGTAGGTAGTGCTCCCCTGCCAGGCTCACATCGTCATCATCACGCGTTTCTTGCCCCGGGGTACCTTACCGGGTCCACCATGTACCCGAAACGGTTCATCCGTCTCCTCGAATTGGGTCTCGAAATCCATCAGCAAACTCATGGTGGACGACTCATACATCATGGGAAAAACCGCACTTTTTATTTAAAAAGAGAGAAATCAGTTTATATAAGTTTTGCGGTTTCCCCCCCAAATCCAGAAAATTTCATGGAAATCCGAATCCAAATCATCAATAGCATGTAAAACCATGAATATAGGCATAACAATGAATAACATTATGCATGAAGTGACAAGTAATAACTACAATGTTAAGCTGGCATATAAGGCAGATACACTAATATCATGTCAAATTACTAACTAACAAGCTAAGTCAAGCAATAATATTTTCTAAGGTGTACGTGACATGGCAATTACCGATGAAGATGTGTGTGAGCCGGCAAGTAAGTGTACGTGGTACATACGCATCATCGGTAATGGTGCTGGTGTCCTAACAATATGATATCAACATTGCAATAAGAAATTATAACATAAGTATGCGATGCGAAGCGAACCACAATAATAAGCGGGAGCTGAATACTAGACGCAACCGTAACTAACCTGCATTAATCTAATATAAGTCCTACAATGGTGCCTTTTGAAATAACACGAATCATGGGGTTTTGAAAATAGGGGCTACGGTGTTTTTATGTTTTTTTGGGAAATATTGATGTTTTTTTTAAAACCGCATAATTCGGCTTATGCTATTAAAACTACTTGTTTTAAATTGGTTTTCCTTCACTCTACTACTTTTCTTGGTTTGGTTTTCTGGGTTTTCTGCTTACTTAGATTACGTACGCCTCGAGACGTTCATAGTTTAAGTGCCGGTCATATTCCGTACTTTCGGGACGTGACAAAGTTGGTATCAAAGCGTTAGGTTTTACCTTCGGAGCGTAGGATGACCCTTGGTTGATGGAATAGGTGACTAAAGTAGAGTGACGTACCGTAGGTATGTTCCGCGGCATATTTACGATACACTACTCCACTTAAGAAGCCTTAGGATGTACATTTCTTTGCTCAGTATTATATTCATTCCGATCTAGCCTCATCAGTACCAGTCATGGTTTTGCTGCCACGATTACGGGCAAGGCGAGCTATGACTAGAGTTGCGGTCAGCACGAGCTCGTTACGAACGAGGACTGACCAGGGCGTAATTCCGGCGACACATGATTGCGGAGATATGTCTTTTTACTGTGTTTTCGCGCCACGAGCGTTTTCCGGATCGCCTTTACGAGATTTCTCAGACGTGCCGATCAGTACCAGAGGATTGGGCCACCGACAGAGGCCAGCCAGATTTTTGATGACCGTTGGCGCATTGCTTATTCATGATAATTGAGGCACTATTCAGCGTGCAGACGAGTGAGCCAGTTATTGCTGCGAACAACGAGATATCGCCCCAGATGTTGGAGCTATTGCAATACAAGTTGTACTAAGAGATGATAAAAGGTCGCTAGTCACCCGGGGATGAATGACTAGGACATGTGGTTCGTTCGCTACCCCGATGCGAGGTCATCAGATAGATTGATTCCAGCTAGAGACGACTTCATACGGAGACGTTGAGAGTCGACAGAGACGATTGAATGTCAGAAATCTATTATTCCAAATTTAAAGTAGTCGGAAAGACATGCAGGCAATTCTATGGTCCCTCTGGAAGAATGAAACCCTAACTCGACTTAATGACCGTGTGAAAGCCTTGGAACCTTCGGGTTTGCGGCAGTTCTACAGCGCCATTAGTGAGGCTTGGGTTTGCCCTTCTACGGCTGGACCACCGATGCTGTGGTATGTACTCGATACTATTAAACGGTGCCCAAGATGTTGAGCTCTTGGGGGATTATGAGGTTTTGACGACTCGATCGGATGGCTCGACTTAATTCGGATGCTAGGTGGTGAGATGCATTCTTGGGAGACTCCAGATACGAGGATAGTCGTTGGAGCTCAGTCCATGCAGCCATGACGAGACGAGTCCAAAGTAGATGACATTAGAGAAAAGTGAAGTAGGAGGTTCGTACCAGATCTAGATGAGATGACGTTCCACTCTGCCGACATCAGAGATGCGATGCGCATGCCGAGGCATGGTACTTGGATTTACCTTCCAGAAGGAGTCGTGATGAGTATGCAGTCGTTCCAGAGCAAGATGCAGATATAGGAAAGGACGATGACTTCCGGACAGTTGGCAGAGACGAGACATGGAAGAGACCGTGAGCAGGATTCCTTCCAGGACCCTGCTGCAATGATACTTGCACCCAGGATCAGATGTGTCACGTACATTCAGAGAGCCAGAGGCCGACGCCAGTGATATGCTGTCTTACGAGTGGTCACGATGATTGACCGAGAGATGACCAGAGAAGTGCCAGAACGGGATCATCCCCGTTAGCACACCTGACAGGGCCGATGAGCCGATGGACCGAGAGATTGGTAATTCACAGTGAAGACCTTGACCCAGGAGTGGTCATTGTTACGCACACCAGCAGGCCAGAGTTCATGATCATCGACGAGACGTCCCACTAGTGACCGCGACAGTTGGCCCGAGATTCTTACAGGATGCACTTGAGCGGTACTATTCCGCCATTATTGATTTCGATGTTTTGGGTGATTTATTCGCATGATTTGATTTTTATGATTGAGGATTTACGATCTTTGCACAGTGTTGCACTTGATATCGTTTTCGTGCTTTGGTTTCACATGTTTGTGATTTTACGGTTTAGATATTTGAGTTGGTTTTGTGCGTATGCACGCACACGATTTGGTTCCTGCACTCTGTATAGTTTATATATGCTTGCAGTGCAGTGATACGCCTTTTGTGAACTTAGATGCACTGGACTTCGATTTCAATTGTGATACTCGATAATTGTTTTGTGCACCTGATTTGATTTTGCGCATGTTCGGCGCTTGATATTGGATTTCATGATTTCGTGCACGATGGATGCACCTGAGTTGAATTTTCGTGCATGTTGGGCGCATGTTTTGAAGTGTGATTTTGGTGCACACCAGATGCACTAAATCGAGATTTTTCGTGCATGTCAGATGCACCTGATTTTGCTGTCAGGCACACATGTTGCCTACGACAGATGTTTCGTGCACACCCGATGCACTTAGATGTTGTTTCTGTGCATATGTATGGCACATATTTGGATTTTGATTTCCGTGCGCACAAGACGCACGTAGTATTCATACGCGTATTTCGAGATTGATTTTTCTTATAGAGCAGTACGTTTTTATGATATTGCTATGTGTTTTCGTACTGAGCAGGACTAGTCAGAGGACAGTACCTGAATATATTTTACATGTATAGTTTCGAGTTATATCATATTGGTTTTGCTTTGGATTTGGTATTGATGTCTTCCCCATGACTCCGATGATTGCGGGATGCTTGACGGAGTTCTGATTTGAGTTATATGCTCATTTTTCATGCGCATGCGTTGCGCTACGATTTGTTCTATGTATTTATGATTTCGGAGCCCCGGCGATTTGATGGTTTTGGATGAAATATTTTATTATTTGGGGGAAGTTTTAATTTAAATTCGGGGACCGAATTTCTTTAAGGGGGGAAGATTGTAACGCTTTGAAAATCGTTTCGGTGAAATTTCGAAAAAACGGTAAAATAAGGGGGTTTTCTGTAAAAAGTCAAAATGCAAATATCTTTATTATAAAATTAAATATATATATTCTAGCTATGTAATTGATAGTATTTGGTGTTTATTGAGCCACTGGTGAAATTTCAAATTTTCTGAAAATTTTTCCGAAATTAATTATTTTAATATTATTTTAAGCCGTCACTAATATATTTAATTAGGGAAAATTACAAATTGGAATGAGTTGAAACAAATTTTGTGCATCATAAAACATTAAATAAAATTTTATCATGTGGTCTTTGAAACGAAATCGTTTTCCAAAACGGTTTAGAAAATATCGAAGAAAAAGGCTTTTTTCGGTGAAATTAGTGTTAATGGGAATCGGGGTAATACATTTATCTTTTTGCCTAACCCATACACCCATAACTCACCCTCTCTCCCTCTCCCCATGTGGCCGACCCCACCATGACAGCCCTCCCCCTCTCTCTCTCCAGTCACAAAGAAAAGAGAAGAAAAGAAAAGAAAATGATAAAAGAAAATGTGGACTTTGACTTTCCCATTTTCTCCACCTCACTCTCTCTCCTCCCTCACTCATTTCCCCTCCCCATTCCAGCCGAGCCTTCCAAATTCCTGCATCAACAACAGCCCCTCTTTCTCCCTCTCTCATTTTGCATCAAAAATTCATCAAAATACCTCAAAAATCAAGTTAAAATCCAAATCTGATTCCTACCCATTTTCCCTCATCTTCTTTAGCATGGATCTTGGTGCAAGGATTTCAAATTGGAGGTCTAGATTTCAAGTTTGATTCATGGCTGTGAGGTATAACTTTTGACCCATTGTTCAATTGTTGGTTTAATTCCTTAATGAAGCTTGTTAGGTGCTTAATTTCGGTTTAATTGAAAGTTGTGGGTTTGCAAGAGAAGGTTTAGATTATGGTTTGTGAAAAATCTAGTTAGGGTTTTGTGTTGTGAGACTATGGTTATGGGAGTTATTTACCATATTAATGTTTTGCTAAATCAAATTAAGTTGCTAATTTGCTTTTTGTTGATTTAAATTGTGATATTTATATAAATTGTAAACTAGGTTTTTAAAATAATTATATTCTTGTGAGGTAAAATTCAAATTAAGGTTTCATGTCATTATAGATATTATATTGAGTGGTTTAATGCTTTTAGTTCATAAAAATCCAAGCTAAATTGTTGTTTGTGCATTTTTGCTATGAATTGTTAAAAATTGGGTATTTTGTAAACTAGAATTTTGGGGTTAATGGAATTTAATGAGATTAAATTATGAGAATTGTTTTTATGACTTATTTAAGATATTTAATAAGTATTATGGCCGCTAGATTTGTTTACACGTCGAGTTTTGTACTAAAACGGGTAATTTTTGCTTGCTAGATTTTCGGAAAAATGGCTTTTAAGGTGAATTTGGGGTTTTTGTGAATTCTAACATATTTTATATTATAATTAGTGTTCGTGAATGCGCAAATGAAAGGGTTTGGGTTTTTCTCGATGGTTTGACGTTTGTATATCGACATCGAGGGTTGGTTTGGCTATTCTTGCATGCGTAGGCAATAGGTTTTGACCTATGCGTGATACGCGTGCCGATTTGATTTTCGTATGCCGTTTCGATTTCGAATTTGGTTTTAATACGACACGGTGCATTATGATATGTAGGTACCCCATGTGGAATTCGAGATGACAAGCAAGCGCGTGGCGACGTCGGCACCGGCTAGCGAGGACCAGGTGAGTAGATTTATATCTACGGGGAGAAGTCGGGTGGATGGCGTATAGCACCGCCGCAGTCCGTAGTATAGTTCATATAGATATGTTTATATACGTGTTTTATGATACGAGAATGTTTATTCATGATATGATTATGTGTTCATGGATTAGCTTTGGGTTAGTTGCGAAACCCTAGAGTAGTTGTTATACCCACATACGCACACACAGACTTGCATACATTACTTCTTGTGCGCCGATTGGGATGTGTATATATGTATATATGCGTGGGTATGGGACTATGCATATGTACATTCATATACACATGCATGGATAATGGGGATAGTACTTGGGATTTAAGATGAGTCAATGAGATTTGAATTGAGGCCATGAGATCGGTGATATAGCAGAGTTCGTATTTGAGATACGACATGACGTTGTAACGGGTCTTGACGTAGTGTTTCACACACGTGCATGCATACTTAGGCGGTATCAGTATTGTACTAGACGTAGATCAGTACCCCGATCATGATATGTGATAAAGAGGATACTAGGTGAATAGTATGATGAATGTGATATTGACCCGTACCCAGATTTGGGATGCCGTACGACGGATTTACGTACGAGCTATATTGATGATTGATCCGCACTCTTGATTTGGGATGCCTGATTATAGATAGGGTATCGAATATGATATTATTGAGGCGGGATCACCAACTATACGTATACAGGTATGTATATGGATCGACTCAGATGTAGGCGGTTTCCTTACCTGTAGCCCAGCTTGTTAGCCTAGCCCTTTAGTTTAGTTTAGTTGTTAGATTAGACTCGATTCTTACCTATTTCAAAAACCAACAAATCGTGGGTATTTTAAAAGACAACCCAAAGGATCCTAAGGATATTTCAAAAGACGTATCTTTTCATAAAAACACCGTAGCCCCTATTTTCAAAACGTTACACAAATCTTGTAATCGGTCGTTGGTACCTCAAGAAGTATTAACGGTCGCGTGAAGGATGTGTGAGCAAATTTCATCTAAAAATTCACCAAAGTGCTTTGGACGATGGACAAGAGTATGATTGCTTGATTTGAATTTCGAAGTGTAGGGGTTATATATATACACACGTAGGGGTATATAATTAGGATTTAGATAAGAGATAGGAATGAAGAATGGGACTTGTATCTTTAACTAAGGTGATAAAAATTCCTAAGTTGAGATGGAACCCTAGAAGGAAAATTTGAAAGATGCCAAAAACTAAGTAAATCTACAAGAACATATATAATCTTATGTTAAATGATAATGAAGCGTGAAGAATACGGGTGGATAATTTATGAGTCGAAGATAATAGAATTCCTTTTAGAAAACCTAATTGGAAAATAAAAGTCAATGGGAAAATTAATAGGATTTTGTGGGTAGTATCCGCTGAAAACCCTCAGGAGACAACACTCCTCCTACTAGGGACACCTAGAGGTTTAAAGGCTTGTTGCACGAGCTCAGTGCAATCGCGTTTCCCTGCGAAAGTGAGGCTAGGTCTTTTTCAAGAATAAAACTAGGTTTGCTCGAGGACGAGCAAAAGATAAGTTTGGGGGTATTTGTTCATATCACAATTTTGCATTATTATATTCCCCATTCTTAGTCGTTTTACAAATAAACTGGCACTTTTGACCCATGTCTGCTACTTAGTTGCAGGTTACAGGTTCTCAGAACAAAACAGTGAAATTAATGAAAAGATGATACAAAAGTGAGACTAAGACCGACAAAAGGAAGAATCTTGATCAAGTCTACAGTTTGGAGACTAAACGAAGAATCAATAAACAAGTTCACAAAGTACAAAGGCAGTGCAAGGTTCAAGTCTTCAACACGAAGCAAGCGGTAAAGTCCACGAAACTATTCACTGTGGAAATCTGGAAGAAAAATAGAAGACAATCTGAGAAACCGAGTGAAGAAACAAGTACCTAAATGCAACCAGAATCAACCCAAGAAGATTCAGCCCAAGATGCCCGTATACGACCGTGGAACCGCGGCCAAACCTGGCCGCGGATCTGCGGCCGTGCGTCGCCCGTGTCGGTGCATTTTTCTGGCGGTGCGTCGGTGCTTTGACTAGTCTTCTTAGGGGCAAAAATGTAATTGCAGATGTGCGTCGATTGTAACCCTAGGGTTTTCTATGTTCTATAAATAGAAGCCCTAAACCTCTATTTTAGGTCATGCATCTTTTCATTTCATATATTCAGATCTATAAATTCCTGTGTAAATGTTTGGAGAGAGCCATCAATAAAGTAAGATTTCTATTTCATTGCCTTAGTTTACATTTAATTATTTGCCCTAGTTAGATAGTTAGAAATGTTTTTCAATTCCCTAATGAGCGAGTAGTCTCCTCGCTTGTTAGGATTAGATTTGGGGACGGCTTGAGAGATGAAAATCTCTTACCCCTTTCTTGCCCATCACATATAATTAATATGACTTCATGCATACATACACACACTGTTCCCTACGGCACCTTACCCCACAAGGTAACGGTGATACCGTGGTATAAACGACCGGTTGTGCATGTTTTCCATGGAGGTTAGGGTAAGAATTAAGAAAGGAAGGACTAGAACCTAGAGGAAGAAACATCGTTTTTTCCTGATGGCACTAATTCCCTTTATTAATTGTTACCATAACACCTAAAGAGATCTAAATTAGTGCATTGAAAGCGGTGATGAAATCTTCAATTTCCAAACTTAACCTAAATCTAACCCTACCAAGATTTCTAAATCCTAGTCTAAATCAACTTAGTTTTTAGTGATAATCCATCCACACCGTTTGGAATTAACTCGTTAAAGCAAATTAGAAAAGACACAACATCCCAGTGGAACGACCCGTACTCACCGGCTAGCTACCAAGCGACGTCGTTCTTGATTGCGGTTAACAAATATTTTTGATCTAAAATCTCTACAAATCAGTTGGCGCATTGTTTTATGACTTGTTTTAACTTGGATTTTGGTATTTGATATTTCATTTCCGTCGTGTGGCGTTTGAATGTCAACGACTAGGGTTATTGGTCGTGTTTGCATGCAAGCCTATAGGTTTGTACCTATAAGCATAGCGTGTGCCATTTTTGGTTTTCCGATGTGATTTTATTACGCATTTGCGATTGGATTATATGTGTAGGTACCCCACATGATGTCGAGACGTTGAAGATGAAGATGGTGACATTGGCATCGACACACAAGAAGCAAGGTGAGTAGATTTATATCTACGGGGAGAAGTTGGGTGGATGGCGTATAGCACCCTCGCAGTTCGATGTATAGTATGCTATATATATATATGATATCTTTAGGTGAGACATGGATATTCAGGTATGGTTATGTGTTCATGGATTAGTAGTGTTACTTGCGAAACCCTAGAGTAATTTTTGCACACACACACGCACACACACTTGCATACATTCATTCTTTTTACTTATGCGTATATGGGGATATGTATATATATATATATATACATGGGTATGGGACTATGTAAATATATATATATATATACGTATACATATACACGGATTATGAGGATAGTACTTGGGATTGGAGATGAGTCGATGAGATTGGGCTTGAGGCCGTGAGATCGGTGATGTGATATGGTTCGTATTCGAGATACGACGTGATATTTTAGCGGGTCCTTTCGGCGTGGTGTTTTCAGACACACGCATGCATATACATATGTGGTATCAGTATTGTACTAGACGTAGATCAGTAACCCCGATCATGATATTTGATAAAGAGGACACCAGATGAATAATGTGATAGATGTGACATTGACTCGTACCCAGATTTGGGATGCCGTACGACGGATTTACCGTACGAGCAATATTGATGATAGATCCGCACTCTTGACTTGAGGATGTCATGTTATAGATGTTATATCGTATGGGATACTATTGAGGCAGGATCACCGACTGTTATATATATATATATATATATATATATATATATATGTATGTATGTATGTATGTATGTATCGACTCAGATGTTAGGCGGTTTTCTTACCTTTCCATCAGCTTGTTTAGTTTTGTCCGGTAGTTTACATGTACATGATAGATTAGATTCGAGTCATACCTATTTCAAAACTAACGAATCGTGAGCATTTTAAAGACAGGCCAAGCGATTCTACGGATATTTCAAAGGACGTATCTTTTCTTAAAACACCGTAGCCCTTATTTTCAAAAAACACCACGATTTGTATTATTTCAAACGATAAACCTGTATAACTCATATTTATATAAATGTAGATTAGTTATCATTGTGTTTATCATTCAGCTCCCGCATATTCTTGCTGTTCGCATCGCACCGCATGCTTATATTGTGTTTTCATATGTCATTCTTGAGATCATACTGTCAGGACACCAGCACCATTACCGATGATGTGTATGCTCTACGTACACTTGCTTGCCGGCTCACACACATCATCATCGGTAACTGCCATATCACGTACACTTAGAGAATTTTATTTCCTTGACATAGATTGTTAGCTGATAGATTCGACATGATATTAGTGTACTTGCCTTATATGCCAGATTAGACATTGCAGTTATTACTTGCTACTTCATGCATCTTATTATTCACTGTTATGCAGTATTATAGAGTTTTATGCCGATATTCACTATTTACTCGCTATTGATGATTGGATTTCGGATTTTCATGAGATTTTCTGAATTTGGGAGAAAACAGCAAGAATATGTATAAAATTCTCTCTCTTTTATTTTTAAAAATGAAAAATACGGTTTTCCCATGATGTATGAGTCGTCCACCATGAGTTTTCATGATTGCTGTTGGATTTTGAGACCCGATTCGAGGAGTTGGATGAACCCGGTATGGTACCCGGGGCAAAAAGCTCGAGTTGTATTTGATGAGCCTGGCAGAGGAGCACTACCTACCGGTGGTTTTACCTGGCGCGTCGGATATCCGGAGGATACCGTTCGTGGTCGTGTGATTGATGATAGGGGACGATCCGGACTGACAGAGCCCTAGATTTAAGATTTTGAGGTATTGAGATTTGATGATATAGGCCAGTCTGGATAGCCGGAGCCTGAGATATTGAGATATTGGGATTTATGTTTTGTGTCGATGCTAGACACTGTTTATGTTGATTTCATTGATGATACTTCGTTTTAAATATACAGAAATCTCACTAAGTTATGAAAGCAGTTTTCATCATTTACATGTATTCTGTTTTCATGCATTCATACCTCATTCATATGATATATTGCTACCTGAGGCACTGACAATCCCACTTATGTATAGACGTTTACCATTGCCACCTTTTTATGCTTCAGACTTATCATTTTATGGTTATATATGTATATTTGATCGTATTGACTTAGGATTGTGTCATACATACGATTTCTGCTCGGTGATGTTTTCTACTCACGAGTTGGCAACTCACTCCCGTTGTGCCACAGTTCTTGCAGATTTTGTCGTACAGGTTTCGTTACAGCTTTGCTGGCACACTGCTCCCTTTCCGGGTAATTGCTTTGGTAGGTGGGTTTTTTTGCATCAAAACCACCATTGTATATACGTTATTCAGTTGTATCTAGTTAAAACTCCATCAACCAGGCATGTATATTTTATTGACTTAGAGACCAGTGATATTTATTCTTTCGACCTTAGAGTCGTGCGTTGTATTATTATGGATTTCATATTGATTTGAGTTTCCCTTTTGAGTTTTGATCCTCGCCCTTTGGCGTTGTATATTATATTCTTGCGTGGTTGTGGCCGTCGATTGACGAAAAGCTAGCTCTCGCTTGGGATGCCTTTTATCATTGATGCATATATTTATCATGTTGTACCCCATTCGGGGCCAGTATTTACAAAGGAAACTCTGCCGGAATTTTTAGAAAGGACTTGTGATTTTAAAAAATACATATTTCGGCTTATGTTGCTAAACTAGTTGATTTAAATTGGTTTTTCCTTCACTCTACTGCTTTACTTGGTTTTGATTTCTGGGTTCGGCTTACTTAGATTACGTACGCCTCGAGACATTTCGTAATTTAAGTGCCGGTCATGTTCCTTACTTTTCGGGTCGTGACAAAGTTGGTATCAGAGCGTTAGATTTTACCTTCGGAGTGTAAGATGACCCTTGGTTGATGAAGTAGGTATCTTGAGTAGAGTGACGTACCGTACAAATGTTCCGCGGCATATTTACGATACACTACTCCGCTTAAGAAGCCTTAGGATGTACATTTTCTTGCACAGTATTATATTCCTTCCTATGATCTAGCCTCATTAGTACCAGTTTATGGTTTTTCCGCCATGATCGCGGGCAGAGAGAGCTACTGCTAGAGTTGCGGTCAACACGAGCTCGTCATGGACGAGGACTGACCAGGACGTGATTCTAGGGACATACGATTGCATAGAGCGGCGTCGTTTTATTGTGTTTTCGCGCCATGTGCGTTGGATGGATCGCTTTTATGATATTTACATGCATGATATTGTTGTGTTATTGGTTGACACGGGGACGAGATCCGCATGCATACAGGAATTGATTATCGGGTTGGACGAGATCCATATGCATACATACATTGATTACATTGTTGGATGACATCCTTATGTTGTTACGCATTTATTTATAGTGTTGGCACATATACAGATCCGGTCACCCTATATATCATAGTATTACCTTTATGATATAGTTGACCTAGGAGTCATTGTTTATTCGATTTCTGCTTGTTGATGTTTTTTTATTCACGAGTTCGAAACTCACCCCCGTTGTGCCACAGTTCTTGCAGGTTGACCGCGTGGATTCGTAGTGGCATCGCTGGCACATAACTTCATTTGGGTGTTTTGCTTGGTAGGTGGGACATTGTATCGTACCCACTCTTGTATTTGTATTTCATTTTGTGTCTAGTCAACTCCATCAATCAAACTAGTATTTGTGTAAGTAATGAGACTTAGTGAGACTTGTGGTTGCGAGACTTAGAGAGAGGTGTTTTCCGCTACTTGTGGTGTTGATGGCTTGCTTATTTCTTTATCTTATGTGGTGAACTTCGCCGTTGGGCATAGTATACTTATATTTGTGCTTTGCGTGGTTTTGGATCCACCGTTTGGAGAAGAGCTAGCTCCCGCTCGGGGATGCCTTTATCATTATTATGTATTTGTGGTTTTGGATCAAAATATACAAAGGAGGTGCTGCCCAAATTTTTAAAAAGACGAAACATGTTTTCAAACTAGTAAATTTCACTTGCATTTTCTTGTTCCTTTTCTACGCATTAAGAAAACTTTGATTTTATCATACCTTATTTTCAAAACTTCACCTCTTTTGTTTTCTTAAAAAGGTTTAGATTTCTGGGTTCGGCTTACTTGAATTACGTTACGCTTTTAGACGTGGCGTGATTTAAGTGCCGGTCACGAGCTAATATTTCGGGTCGTGAAAGTTATATCATGCTTAACCCTTGTAGAGAATAATCCATGGCTAAGGGTTAAAGGTTAGGTTAATAAATATCTTAAGAGAAAACAAAAGAGGTGGACTTAGTCAATGTTCTTCAAGCTTCATCCAAAAGATCGACCATGACAAATTCCACAATTTGAATTTTCTTAATAATAAATATAAACCCTAACATTAACCCTAGCATGGTATAAGTCTCATACATCCATGTTGCATGTGTAATCTAGCATGTCACAATGATATATATCACACATATATTATTTATGAACAAAAGAAAATAATACAATTAACATATATCACATATATATCAATGTATCATCAAGTGAGAAAAAGTAATTCTTAAGTGAGCTAATATTAGTTAATGTAATTTAATATATCATATATATAATTCTACATTAAATTATTAAATCAATACTTAATTTAATAATCCAGCTATACTACATATAACCGACTAATATCAAATGCGACAACTTATCGAATCAATATTTGATCCGATAATCCGGCTATATCATATATAACCGACCAATGTCACAAGTCACGAGAATAGAATGCGGTATCACATACGCGTATTAATCTCGGTCCCGCACATATCACATATGTGCTCCTACTCCATTTTGCTTGAGCCAGGAAACCTCTGTGTAGGACTCTAAATACTCGTCAATACGCCGACAGTAGGTGATGATCATATCAATCACCCATAAGTCGAAAGCGGTCAGCTAAACGTAATGGCCACCCGGGTATTGAGCAATCAGAAGATCAACAAGCAAGCCTGCTCACACTCCTGTGAATCCAATCGGTAACACTACCGTACAGTCCGGTCTTTTCATCTGATTTGTCGCATATCCAGTCTAGGCGTGGTGAACGTCAGACCCCAGTAACCGATAAGTCGTGTCGATGTGAGGCTCATAACGGGTCGAGAAACTACTGATAACACTTACCAGTAGATCTCCATATCACCCATGGCCAGGGACTTCCAGTTATAGCCAATCGAGCACAGCGGAGCGTCAACCACCAATACCGGGAGAGACGAAACCCCTCCTATCGCTCATTGCCTCTATGTGATTCGGGAATGCACCCAAAAGCCACCATTTTGCACGTTTTCATGAACTTGGTAAGGTGGAAATCAAAGCACAGTGGGAATCACACAAGACTCTATGACGATCTCGGGTCTGCAGACTAACATGTACTAGTGTCACCAGAGAACTGCTATCTGACGATATGTATAATACCATCTTGGAGTTCTCGGCGAGTCCGTTCAGTGTACCCAGTCTCCACTGAGCACCCGTATACCATCTTTGATGTCAAACACCAATGGATGTGGGATCATCCATCACCCATCATATGGGTCAAGATGCGTATACAATAGTTAATTCTGGAGTATCGATGCCCTGTCTCGATACACCCTCGACTATGAACAATTATAGGATGCACTTTTGGACTACCCTGGCCCCACTAGTATGATCTGTATCATTGTCCTAGTATTCAAGTACATATCCTAAGGTCTTTATCAACATGTGAGAGCAAGACAGTAACACAATACAAGTCAATGTGTTTTGACAAAGTGAAACCAGATAGCATACTATCATGTCGAGCAAGAAAGTTCTCTCTATATATATCCAAGTATCCACCACAATATACATCATATGTACAATAATGGCCTCTACGGCATATACATAACTAACAATCTCCCACTTGCACTAAGGCCAGCTGTTGTAGTATCTCATACCCAACATCCCGAAGATTCTCTCAAATTGTATCTAGGGTATGGCCTTCGTGAGTGGATCCGCAGTGTTGTCCTTCATGTCATCTCTCCTGACCTCGATCTCACGGCGATCAACTATCTCCCGGATCAGGTGATACCGCCTCAGAATATTCCTGGATCTCTGATGGGACCTGGGCTCCTTGGCCAAAGCCACAGCTCCATTGTTATCTCAATACAAAGGTATTGGATGCTTAATGGACGGAACCACTCCAAGTTCAGTTATGAACTTCTTTATTCAGACAGCCTCTTTGGCAGCATCGTTGGCAATGATGTATTCAGCCTCCATCGTCGAGTCTGTCATGGTTTCCTGTTTGGAACTCTTCCAACAAACCGCCCCCCCATTGAGGGTAAAAACAAATCTTGAGTGCGACTTTGAGTCATCCTTATTACTCTGAAAGCTCGAATCGGTAAAGGACTCCACCTGGTGTCCTCCGTTATTATACACCAAGAACATCTTTTTAGTCCTTCTCAAGTAGTTGAGAATGTTCTTCACAGCTGTCCACTGACTCTCTCCTGGATGTGCTTGATACCTACTCACTACACTTAGTGAGTATGCTACATCGGGTCTGGTACATAGCATCACGTACATGATAGAGCCTTCTGCCGAAGCATAGGGTATCCCTTGCATGCGAGCTCTTTCCAAATCAATCTTAGGAGACATCTCTTTGGAGAGAGTGAGTCCAGAGATCATGGGTAAATTCCCATGCTTGGATTCTTCCATACTAAAGCTCTTTAGTATGGTGTCAATGTACATGGATTGGGACAATCCCAGTATCCTTTTAGATCTATCTCTATAGATCTTAATCCCTAAGATGCAGGAGCATCACCTAGATCTTTCATTAAGAATTTATGTGATAAGAAGAGCTTGACCGAGTGCATCATAGGAACATCATTTCCTATCATGAGTATGTCATCCAAGTACAATACGAGGAATACAACCTTACTCTCTGCCACCTTATTGTATATACAAGGTTCATGTACGTTCTTGATGAAGTCAAACTCTTTGACAACCACATCAAAACAGATGATCCAATTCCGCGATGCCTGCTTTAACCCGTAGATTGATTTAAGCAGCTTGCACACCTTCCCGCTGCTTCCACTGTCTACAAAGCCGTCTGGCTGAGTCATGTACACGCATTCTTCTAAATCACCATTTAGAAAGGCGGTCTTAACATCCATCTGCCAGATTTCATAGTCATGGTATGCAGCAATGGCAAGTAGGATTCGGATGGACTTAAGCATAGTCACTGGAGAAAAGGTTTCATCATAATCCACACCTGGTCGTTAATGAAAACCTTTTGCAACAAGTCTAGCTTTGAAAGTCTCAACTGTTCCATCTACACCAAGTTTCTTCTTAAAGATCCATTTGCTCCCAATGGGTTTTACCCCTTCAGGAGCAACTTCCAAAGTCCATACTTTGTTGGTGTACATGGATTCCATCTCAGATCGCATTGCATCCAGCCATTTTACAGAGTCCCCACTCGTGATGGCCTGCTCGAAGCTAGTCGGGTCATCATCTTCCATGATGCAATCTTCGCTCCCACCATCAATGAGAAAACTGTAGTATCTCTTAGGTGGATGAGGAACCCTACTAGATCGGTGTAAGCCTACGGTAGCGCCCCGGCCGTCTTTCCGAGGCCAAAATGCGGAAACGAAAACTTTTTCTTAACTAGAAACCGGCGCTATCGTATGCTTAAATCCCGGATCGAACCATTAACCTACTACTAGGAAACAAGGGAAGGGATAGAAAGGCTATACCGATCGATCCGTGTCCTTCGGTCTTTAGCCACCATCCCAAGCTCCTCGCGGAAACTCCGGTCTCGATCTCCTCGTCGACAAGGGCACCATATCTACGAGTCCTTTTACGGGCTTCCGCTTCATCCGAAGCAACTCGGGCACGAAGTGACCAAGGTGTTGTAAAGAATGTGTGTCATCACTTTGTCTCTTGAGGATTTATTGGATGCCATTAGAGAGAAGATAATGAGCTCAAGAAAGAGGAGGAGGAAGAAGAAGCTTTCCTCTCTTTTTCTTTTTGTTATGAGATGATAAAAAATGAGAGTGAGAGTGGAAAAATACAAGAGCAAACTCAAGCCATATGGCTGTCCATTCTTTCTCCCTCTCATTTCAACACTCAAATCCATCAACAATGTGACATATGCACAAGTAAAGAGACCATGACTCATCACTTGTGCATGTGTCACAATTAATGCACCTAATCATGATTATGAGCTCATTATTTCCTTATGGAAACATTAATCCAAATGTTTACAACAATAAAAAGAGAATGGTATCAGCTAAAGTAAACTCGTGACGGATCACAAGAGTACCCCTCACCTGTATATACATACCTGCACCCGCATTCTGATTGAATGCGAATGCGATGAGACTAAAGTAATCCAACAAATCTAATACTAGGATCCGTCTTAAACCAAAGCCTACTAGTATGATCCGCCCGATCATGATGCGTGCACTACTGCACGTATATGATTGGACCCTGCCATATATCATACGGCCTATACAACATTTCTCCCGAAACTTGAGAAACTGTCTGTGGGGGACTCTAAAAACCCGTCAATACTTTAGCTGTGGATTTAACCACTAGCACGTCAGAGGTATTAGCCGTACATAACGGGCTACCAAGTATTGACCAAAAGGGAGGTCGATGAGCGAACTCATCCTGACACCCTACTGAGCCTGTCAGTGACAATATCCGTACAGTCCGGTCTGTTCATCTATGAGCATCGCATGGCGGGCCTAGGGGGTTGGAAAAAGTCAGAACCCCCCCAAAAGCGGTACAAGTCGTGTCGGAGTGTAGACCAGAACACCCTGAGATACTACTGGAATACCTACCAGTAAATCTCCTGCCTTGGCCAAGGACTTCGTGTAATGGCTCTCCTAGACACAGCGCGACCTCACCCCCAATACCGGGAGAGACGAACCCTTGCCGATCCGCTCACTGCCTCCATGTGGCTCGGTACTGTACCCAACTAAAACCTGTTTGCACGAATCCTTTGAGCTGTGGTAGGGTAGTAATCAAAGTACAGTGGGAACTCTCACGAGACAAATAACGATCTCAGGTCGATGAACTAACCTGTACACATGTCACCAGGGAACTGCTATCTGATGTCAGGTATAATACCAACTAGCATGTTCCCGGTGAGTCCTGTCTGATGTACTCATAACCTAATGAGCACCTGTATATATCTTAGGTGAACCAACTGACACCAATGGCTTGTAAGACTGGCCACCGCCCCTTGTCGTGGTCTCGACTGTATAAGTATCAATGCCCTGTCTCGAAAACTCCTACGACTAGGGACCTTTTAAGGATGTGCTTATAGACCCCAGCTCCCACGTATATGATCTCCATCATACTGCTGGTCGTCAAGCACGAATCCTATGGGCTCTACCAACGTGCAATAGTGACCTGTAATGTCACCTAAAGCAGTGCATGATGATAAAGATGAACCATGGTAGCATACTATTCTCTATCAACGTGTAATAATGAACTACAATATCACCTTAAGCATGTACACGATGATAAAGACAAACCAGATAGTATACGATCCTCTCGAGTAAGACTGTCCTACCGGCATAGGTCCTCCCTCAATCATTGCAATCATGTGCCTGTGATCCAATAATTGACTCTGAGGGCACTATATCCAACAATCTCCTACTTGCACTCAAGGCTAATTATTGCGAAGTCGCATACTCACAGCCCCATGTGATACCGAACACCCAAGTCCTCTACTAATCAGTTTCATAAAGCCCGTTTGCGAAACTATTGCGTTTGAGGAATAGCCTCAGTGAGTGGATCCGCCATGATGTTTCTTTCTATGTCTCTTTTTATCTCAAGTTCGCGGAGAAACCTATCTCCCGAAATGAGCAATACCTGTCTTAGAATATGTCTGGATATCTGATGGGACCTAGCTCATAACTGAACTCCAAATCCAAACTTCTTAGATTGTATCGTCGACTGAACTTAATCAGTATCCTGGGCCATGCCTCTCTCAGTATCCGCTTGGACCACCTGTCCAAAATACTGCCCCTCGTCAGAGGGAAAACTATAACTCTGACACTTACTCTGTCATCCAGGTCACCTAGGAAGCCTGGAATGATAACCGTCTCCAAAAAAAAGAGGTTGTTGTTATCATGTCCCTAGAACATCCGCTTATGTTCTAATACTGCGTCCGAACATTTCTCCAGGATTGGATCAATATCAACTTATTGCAGCTCGTGCAAAAACAACATCTGGTGTGGTACTTGACATCTCATGATTGACTCAATTGCCTAAGCAAGTGATCTGCCAATCATGCACATCCCTCTCCCCTTTAATCTGTAAGACACCTTTAGAGAGGGTGACTGCATCACCTGCAGGTACACTACCGTGCCAGGAGTCGTCCATTCTAAAACACCTTTAGAATACTGTCTAAGTACCCAGATTGGGAAACTACCCAAATCTAGATCTAAAACCATAGATCTAGTAACCAGAATGTCTGATATTATATCTATATCCTTTGTGGAGAAACCACTGTGTGATAACCAAAGTATAACCGACCGTAGTATAGGAATTTCACTTCCTACTCTGTGTATGTCATCCAAATACCAGGACATCACACCCTACTACCTTCTTAACAGATCCATCCCCTATTCGGATGAAGTCAAACCTATGACTGTCACATCAGAAAAAGATAATCTATCTCCGCTATATCTGCTTTAGTCCATAAATAGACATATGCTACTTATCCACCAATGCTTCCGCTGCTCCCACTGACTACGACAACCCACTGGCAGAATCATATACACGTACACTTCTAAAGCTAGTTCAGAACGACGCTATACTCATCCTCCTGCCGGGTCTCATAGCCTGGAACAACAGCAATGGAAAGTCTGGGTAAACAAGAACCTCCTTGTCACCGTCCTTGAGGCTATCGGAGTACCTCTCGGGTGCCTGAGGTTACCCACCATATCTGCGGAGTGGCTAATGGAATGTCAAACCAGATTGAATCTTTAGGTTCTTATCAAATTTTCAGTAATCTTTTGCGGTTCTGGAATCACTTCCAGTTCTACCATACCACCACTACTGTTTTCTGAAAAAATCTAATTTTATCAAAATTGTGGCGAGTCAAGAACAATATCACTATTGAACTTCCAGATGGTAGAAAGTCAACCTCGTCATAGCCCGGATCAACCCACAAACAACCATTACAGAAACGTGCCTTGAGTTATCCAGAGTCTGGTTTTAAGCATAAGCCGGACAACTCCCCGTACCTTAATATCGTTAAGATATGAACCGTTCTATATCCAATATAGAAACAGAGGCACTGATTTAATTGGAACCAGATTCAAATCATGCAGCTGTCTCCAGTGCATGTCAACTAAATGGAGAGAGGCCGATCAGCATTACTCAACTTAGGAGTGCATCCAAATATGAGTAACCTGAAAGAGAAAACAAGTTTCTCGTAATCATTACTATCAACTGAATACCATACACAAGTATCCACATCTTCGATCACCTTGAAGAATCCTGATACTTGCAATACCTGGTTCTCTACTTTATTATTATACCTATAACTTCTCAAAACTTAGACTTTGCATTTCTACGAAACACATGTCTAAGAACTAGAGAAGTCACGAGTAAACAGAATATAGTATGAGTACCAACCCCTCTGTCCTAATGGACACTGGACAACATACAATACTATGTATAAGTCCCCTGAGTCTAATAACTCAATCCCTGTGTGTCGTAGGTTGAAAACTGTACTTATGGTTAAGAAGAATTACACCATTGTTTAATGCTCCTTACCTAACCATCCACTGATATAGGTGAATGTCATTGACATAATTTCAAAAAGTTATATCTCACTTCATAAAAATTGAACGTACAGATATATCAATTAGAAATTGGTGCATAACAACGGATATTCAAAATCAAATATTTGTCGTCCGGCAAACAACCCAGGTGATTTCCTCAAATATCACCAATTACAACGAATCCCGATATAATGAGGATGATCACCCAATTCCCAATAACTTTCTCCCACTCATCATCTGTAAAACTATACAGATGTGAGAATCAAACCTGGTAAATACATACCCTGGAGCAAGGACTAATTGGGAAATCGGTTTTCTTTTAACAATACACAGCGAAACTAAAACATGTAAATGTTTCGAAGGGGTACCCGGGTATTCTAAGTAATGCCTCTTCCATTATCAGATTCACAACTGTAACCGTATATTTCTTTGCCATCTCTCCAAATCCCTTTATTTGTCTTTAGTCATTACCCTCTGTACACCACCTTTAGGCCAAATGGTTTTCTTCCTTCCTTACCATTCGGCACCAGCCTATGGTTTGGAAGAAGACTATCCAATAACCATAATGGGTGTACTCTCCTAATCCTAGGAGTACTCGTAACCTGAGAGAAGGTGAAGATAAAAGACAACTGAATAAACCTTATTCCTATTTCTCCTGAGCCAGAATCCATCCCCGAACTGGAACAAGTTCCTTCGAGTTCGTATATAACCATACGATGGAGTATCCAATAAACTGTGGATCTTCGTAGTGATACGGAGTGTCCTAGAGAAATATAAAGGTGATGTAGGATTGGCGAAGAAATACTTGGTTTGGTCGTGAGTAGCAGTCGCAATTTTCTTTGCCCTCTTACTAATCCCTTTATTTGTCTTAACTTATTACCTTCTGTACACCATCGTTAAGCTAAATGGTTTTCTTCATTCCCTACCGTTCGGCACCTGCCTATGGTTTGGAAGAAGACTATCCAATTAGCGTAATAGGTGTACCGTCCTAATCCAAGGAGCACTCGCAACCTGAGAGAAGGTAAAAGGTAAAGACAACTGAATAGTACTATTCGTTTTCTACAGAACTGGAAACCATCCTCGAATCTGGAAAAAGTTCCTTCGAGTTCGTATATAACCATATGATGGTTTTATCCAATGGAAGTGGACGTTCATAGTAATACGGGGTGTTCTGGAGAAAAGGGTAAAAGTAGGAGTGGCAATGAGGTATGCAACTCTGACAATCCAAAAGCCAGTGTTTTAAGAAGGTTCGGTTAACTTGGTCACTGAGTCATAGTCAAGGGTCGGGCCATGGTCGCTGCTAAAGAGAGAGAGAAAAGAAACACTCAGCGTGCACTCTAACCTAGATCAGAATATTTATCACTTTATCTAAACAGGAAACCTCCCACTGTAACCTCAAATTCTCCTCCAAACCTGAAAGAAGAATTAGTCGGGATCACCCGAGGAGTAAACCAACTCATCAGTGGGAATCGGGATCCAACTATCATCGCATGATAACATGACGGAATCCACTCACATTATCACACTCCAGAAGGTACGCGCATGCCTGGCAAGTTTCAGTTTCTTTAGAAACCCCCGATATGATTTTTACCTATGCTCTTATGACCTTGACTTTGGCCAACAAATCATAAGTCACATGTCAAGTTCTACCATTATTATCCAGGTTGATTTGAACCCACCCGTACCTACCCTTGACTTTGGCCAACAAGGCAGTACGACTGTTCCAAACCAATGCATCTATCTATGCAACAGAAAAGTAATAAATAGCTACCATACACTATGCCTTGACTTTGGCCAACAAACATAGCATGATAACTGAGTGCTATCCGTCTAAAATGACGGAGGGCTACAAATGGTTTTTGGCAAAAAACCTTTAACGTAATGAACTTGATATCGTTAAAGGAACTAGATAGCTTTTTATAAAAATATAATGGCGAAAACTTTTGCGAAAGATGTCACTCTCGGTGAAGGGATCTCGGCTCTTTCCCCGTAGAATGAGGTGCAGGATATTCCAACTGAATACCACGATGCAAAGCAAAAAGTAATCGACTATAGTGAAGTTATTACCCTGACGCAAACTTCTGTCCAAGGGGTCACTCCCGGTGAAGGGATCTCGGCCCTTGCCTCGTCGACTGAGGTGCTGGATATTCATAACCGAATACCACTGTGCAAAACAAAAGAGAACGCCTTTGCAATAACAGCTGTTTGAAAAATGTCCCAACAACATCAGAATAGGTTTGTTTAGCTTGCATTGATCCGAATCAATGCAGTCCTATCAATTGATCACACCAATAAAGAACGAAAATACGATGTACGTATATGCCATCCGCATTCGCCACTGGGTCCCGTCATCACCCGTTAGGTTACTTAACTAACGACAGAGCGGGGACTGGACTAGCGCGGGTGTAAAACATATACAACATCTACTAGTATATATATCAATATATAATAATCGCTCATGGCGTGATAAAATGCAACATCACAGAAATGTAATAAGCATCACAGAACAATACAGATAGTCTGGGATCACCGGGTTTCATAGAGCTGCTACTGAAACCCGACGTTCCCCTGGTCGTGTGGATAGCCTGTGTAATGAAATCCTAGACCCCAACGGGCGCGGCAAGTTACCCGCCAAAACCTGAAGCGAGGCAGACCCCTTCAACAACGTGAATGGACCACCCAGCACTTCACGGAATCCGGTAACTTGAGCATCCCTCCTTGGGTCAACCTGTACCCCCTACGAGTGCGGCGAATAGCCCGCCAATTCTAGAGTAAAGCCCCCTCCATCTCAAAGCCATGAGATGCGGGCCCGTTGCCCTCTAGAACCCGGCTATCCGTGCACCCCACCGCGGGGTAATCCTAGTACAGGAAGTAAAAATATATACAACGGGTACATCGGCCTCAGCCCGGTCATGCCCCAAAAGAATAATATACAAACAGGCAGTGACGGCAGTCCACATGTCGGACGCTCGCCCTGCAATATCAAATGTACATAAATAACCAAATTGTACTACCATTGCAACCGGCTATCCACCACGAAAAATTCGCAACATCACAGCACAACACAGAACATCAACGTGAATGTCACGTTCGCAAATCCGTCTAAAAGAACTATAGCAATTAGACAGGATTTACCGATCAAATGACATTCACGGTCGTAGATATAATGTAAATACAGTGAACTAAAATGTTTAAAATTTTCGATCGACAAAATTTCTTGAAGTGGGCCCCAAGCACAATACCCAGTACTCAAAAAAATCGGGGCTCAAACAAAAATTACCAGAAACCCCATTTCTAAGTCAGGAACATCTGTAGAAAAAATGGCGCACTGTTGCTACAGTCCTGCCGCGGAAACGAGGCCAAAACGAGGGTACGGCAGCGGTTCCGCCGCGCTACAATGAAAACAGCATACTAAATTTTCTCAGATTTCATAGAAACGCCTGCCTGGTTTTCTGCAACACTCCAAATAATTTTTTGATGAGAAAAAAATTTCGACAGAAACTCAGAATTTGGAAATGCAGTTTTTGGAAATTTCGTTTGATCGAAGTTCTAAACACGTTACAACAAGCTAGTAAAGGTTAATGACGTGGCTCTGATACCATGTATATCTACAGTAGCGACCCGGCCGTTTTTCCAAGGTTAAAATGCGGAAATGAAAACTTTTTCGTAACTAGAAACCGGCGCTATCGTATGAATAAATCCCGGATCGAACAATTAACCTACTAGTAGCAAACAAGGGAAGGGATAGAAAGGCTATACCGATCGATCCGTGTCCTTTGGTCTTTGGCCACCATCCCAAGGTCCTCACGGCAACTGCGGTCTCGATCTCCTCGTCGGCAAGGGCACCATATCTACGAGTCCATTTACGGGCTCCCGCTTCATCCGAAGTAACTCGGGCATGAAGTGTGCTAGTCGACGTGTCCAAGGTGTTGTAGAGAATGTGTGTCATCACTTTGTCTCTTGAGGATTTATTGGATGCCATTAGAGAGGAGATAATGAGCTCAAGAAAGAGGAGGAGGAAGAAGAAGCTTTCCTCTCTTTTTCTTTTTGTTATGAGATGATAAAACATGAGAATGAGAGTGGAAAAATACAATAGCAAACTCAAGCCATGTGGCTGTCCATTCTCTCTCTCCCTTTCATTTCAACACTCAAATTCATCAACAATGTGACATATGCATAAGTAAAGAGACTATGACTCATCACTTGTGCATGTGTCACAATTAATGCACCTAATCATGATTATGAGCTCATTATTTCCTTATGCAAACATTAATCCAAATGTTTGCAACAATAAAAAGAGAATAAAATCAGCTAAAGTAAACTCGTGACGGATTACAAGAGTACCCCTCATCTGTATATACATACCTGCACCCGCATTCCGACTGAATGCGAATGCGATGAGACTAAAGTAATCCAACAAATCTAATACTTGGATCCGGCTTAAACCAAAGCCCACTAGTATGATCCGCCCGATCATGATGCGTGCACTACTGCACGTATATGATTGGACCCTGCCATATATCATACGGCCTCTACAACGTTTCGCCCGAAACTTGAGAAACTGTCTGTGGGGGACTCTAAAGACTCGTCAATACTTTGGCTGTGGATTTAACCACTAGCACGTCAGTGGTTTTAGCCGTACGTAACGGGCTACCAAGTTGACCAAAAGGGAGGTCGATGAGCGAACTCATCCTAACACCCTACTGAGCCTGTCAGTGACAACATCCATACAGTCCAGTCCGTTCATCTATGAGCATCGCATGTCGGGCCTATGGGGTTGGTAAAATTCAGACCCCCAAAAGCGGTACAAGTCGTGTCGGAGTGTAGCCTAGAACACCCTGAGATACTACTGGAATACCTACCAGTAAATCTCCTGCCTTGGCCAAGGTCTTCATGTAATGGCTCTCCTAGATACAGAGCGACCTCACCCCAATACCAGGAGAGACGAACCCTTGCCGATCCGCTCACTGCCTCCATGTGTCTCGGGACTGTACCCAACTAAAACCTGCTTGCACGACTCCTTTGAGCCATGGTAGGGTAGTTATCAATGTACGGTGGGAACTCACACGAGACAAATGACGATCCCAGGTCGATGAACTAACCTATACACATGTCACCAGGGAACTGCTATCTGACGTCAGGTATAATACCAACTAGCATGTTCCCGGCGAGTCCTGTCCGGTGTACTCATAACCCAATGAGCACCTGTATACATCATAGGTGAACCAACTGACACCAATGGCTTGTGGGACCGGCCACCGCCCCTCGTCGGGGTCTCGACTGTATATGCTAGTCTACTCTGGAATATCGATGCCCTGTCTCGAAAACTCCCACGACTAGGGACCTTTTGAGGATGTGCTTATAGACCCCAGCTCTCATGTATATGATCGCCATCATACTGCTGGTCGTCAAGCAAGAATCCTATGGGCTCTACCAACGTGCAATAGTGACCTGTAATGCCACTTAAAGCAGTGCACGATGATAAAGATGAACCACGGTAGCATACTATTCTCTATCAAATTCTAATAGTGAACTACAATGCCACCTTAATCATGTACATGATGATAAATGCAAACCAGATAGTATACAATCCTCTCGAGTAAGACTGTCCTACCGGCATAGGTCCTCCCTCAATCATTGCAATCACGTGCCTGTGATCCAATAATTGACTATGAGGGCACTATATCCAACAATCGGTGGAGCGACTGAGGTTCGTCGGGAACTACTGAATCCTCTGGTTCCACCAAATATTCTGTTGCAGTTTGTGTAGCTGGAACTTCTTCCTGTTCTACCTCATTGCCACTAATTTCATTCATAAGAAAACCCTTTTCTAAAAAGGTGGCATGTCAAGAAACAAACACCTTTTGTTCCTCAAAGTGGTAGAAGATATACCCTCGCGAATGTTTGCGATATCTAATAAACTTGCACAGAATAGATCTTGCCTCGAGCTTGTCCGGATTTTGTGTTTTCACATATGCCGGACAACCCCATATCTGAATAAAATTAAGATATGGCCTCTTCCCATTCCATATCTCATATGGAGTGGTAGGCACTGATTTGGTTGGAACTCTATTTAATAGGTATTCTACTGTCTCCAGCGCATAACCCCAAATGGAAATAAGTAACTCAACGGTGATTATCATTGAGCGCACCATATCTAATAGGATGCGATTCCTCCGCTCCGATACACCGTTGTGCTGTGGTGTATACGGAGGAGTAAGCTGAGAGAGAATCTCATTTTCTTTTAGATAGTCCAGGAACTCATTGCTGAAGTATTCTCCTCCTCGATCAGATTGAAGGATCTTAATACTTTTACCCGTTTGGTTCTCGACTTCATGCTTATATTCTTTGAATTTCTCAAAAGCTTCAGACTTTTGCTTTAACAGGAACACATGTTCGTATCTTGAAAGATCGTCAGTGAATTTAATGAAGTACGAGGAACCATTCCTGGCATGTATAGATATGGGACCACATACATCACTATGTATCAGTCCTAAGAGTTCCGTAACTCTTTCTCCGTGTCCACTACATGGAGTTTTGGTCATCTTACCTTTGAGACATGACTGGCAAGTGTCATAAAATGAAAATTCAAACTGATTCAAATATCCATCCTTATGTAACTTAGTTAGTCGTGTCGCATTGATATGACCTAGTCTACAATGCCACAAATAGAATCTGTTCATTTCTGAACTCTTCCTTTTGTGTGTGTTTTGTACATTAAGAACTATGGTTTGATCTAGAACATATATGCCATTATTTAACGAGCCTGATCCAATCAACTTTTGATTTAGGAAGATGTTCATAACATTATCCCGTACTACAAAATTATATCCCTCTTTACTTAATAAAGAAACTGATATAAGATTGCATATCAGGGTCGGTATGTAATAGCATTCGTTCAGAATCAATGTATTACTATTTGGTAATACAAGGTGATATTCGCTAACTGCTTTGGCTGCAGCATTTGCACCATTCCCTACTCTTACGGAATGATCACCCTCTCCCAGTTTCGTACCTTTTCTTAGCCCATGTAACATATTACATATGTGGGATCCCGATCCAGTATCTAATACCCAAGACATAGAGTGAACTGAGAAACGGTTCTCGATAACTAACACATCCGAAGAAGATACATCAACATGCTTATTCTTCGTTTGGGCGGCCTGAGAATCCGGATATGTCCCTATTCCTTGCCCAGTCTTATAACAGTTATAAGAAAGAACAGAATCAACTTTCCCCTGCTCAGTATAACAAGCGTGTTCGGTCAATACATCCATATTATTATCTTGATTAAGGCTTGACATGGTCGCTACCTGGAGAGAGAGAGAGAGAGAGAGAGAGAGAGAGAGAAGAAAACACTTTAGCGTATGCTCTTGCAAGATTAGATTGGTTTTTATCTTATCTAATCAGGATGGCTCCCACTGTTTTTATCAAATCTTCCTTCAAACCCTAAAATATAAGACTAGCCGGGATTAATTACAGCTTTTCAAGTTCGCCAATCTTTTAGCCAGGCCAGTGTTGGTTCATTGAGGGAGGTTCTCCGTGCTTTCTCACGGACCTAATTAAAATAAACCTCGTTTTCCCAGAGGAATAACCCCGTAAACATCTTTCTAGACACTTACTTGATCGGCTAATCGTCATGTATAAAACCCTCCCAGGAGTAACTCTTACTCGCAGTAGGTATCAGGATCCAACTTTCTTATAGAAGGTATGCAATCTCATTGCAAATTTCAACACTTGAAATTCCCGATAATGCTTTTTACCCCTAGCGTCCTATGACCTTGACGAAGGCCAAACTACCCATAGGGCGCTAGTCAAGTTCAACCCGTCATTTCCTGATTGGATCAGACCCACCCGCACGACCCATGACGGAGGCCAAAAAACGCCGTACGAATATCCTAATCCATTTGCATCTCATGCTACAGATAAGTACTTATCAGCTACTGCACACTACGCCTTGACGGAGGCCAAACTACCGTAGCACGAATACTAAATATTACTTTTCTGAAATGACGAAGGGTTACGTGAGGTTTTTATGAAAAATATTTTCGTAATGAACTTGATATCATTGTAGAAACAAGTGATTTTGAAAAGGAGTGTTTTCGAGACTTTTACTAGTTTCTCTAAAGAGGTCACTCCTGGTGAAGGGATCGTCGGCTCTTTTCTTATCGAATAAGGTGCTGGATATTATACAAGGAATACCGCCATGCAAAGCAAGAACTATAGAAGCAATCAAAAATAAAACCGAGTGAGTTGTAGCATCTACTAGTTTCGCTAAAGAGGACACTCCTGGTAAAGGGATCTCGGCTCTTTCCTTATCGAATAAGGTGCTGGACATTCTACAAGGAATACCGCTATGCAAAGCAAAAACTAGAGCTACCCTTTTTATAAATTTGATTCTACAATATATTTTAGGTTTCTTTTCTTTCATTAATCTCATTAACGAAGTCCCATCATTTATGCTTCCTAAGCATCACAGAAGAAACGAAAATACAATGTACGCTTATGCCATCCGTATTCGCCACAGTGTCCCGTTATGCACCGTTAGGTTACTGAACTAACGGCATAGCGGGGCGGGACTAGCGCGGGTGGAAAACATAAGCAACGTTTATTATATATTATATACATAATAATAAAGCATTCATCTCACTTATATAAAATGATCACATCACAGAATATCAGCAACAGAAGATAAAATATGAAATACTGGATATACTGGGAGGTCATGTTTTATTTTGAGCCTGTATAAAATACGGATTTCACGATCGCGATGAATAGCCAAACCCACATCCCTAGACCCCTACGAGAGCGGCAAAAAGCCTCCCAATTCTAGGGTTAGGAGACCCGGTCTCGACTCCTCGAGATGGCCCCCCACTGTACCCTAGAACTCGGTTGCTTGTGCTCTCCTCCTTGGGTCTATTATAATGCGGAAAAGTAAATAATATACAATGGTGGCATCATCCTCAACCTGGAAGTGCCCCAATAAAATAATATTACATACAATGAATTTTACATGAATGAAAATAAAACCCCCTATCTCATATAAAACCCCGGGCTATTCAAAACACGTCGATCCAATATAACATATCACAACAACACATAACATCACATGTCATCAACGTAAGTAAATATGCGTATCACAATTGTCGTTGACATATAGCAACGAAAATGGTGATACACCACATATTACACTTACGGTCGCAGAAAAGAAAATGTCAAACTATATCATTTGGAATCCACAATCAACTTAGACATCGTAAACCAGAAATATCACATATTACGGATTTCATGCCTAACTATATGAATTCCACATATTGCATCACATTCCAGAAAAAGGTAGACGATGTTAAACATTCCGATCGAATCAACAAACGGCCAAAATTTCCCAAAAGCTCAACACTTGAGCGTAGTTTAAAAATACTCAGTATATACCACAGTAGCTATGAACCAGCCGTAGAAGGGTCAACCAATGCCTCCCTTGTGGCGCCGCGGAACTACCGCAAACCCTAGGGTTTAGCGACGGTTCTTACGGTCACAGAATCGAGTTAGGGTTTCGTTCTTATAGAGGGTCCGCCGCATCACTTGCACGATATTTGAATGTTCTTTAACTATGAAATAATCCAACTCTTGGAAAATTTTCCGTTAAGGGTTAAAGTGGGTATTTGATATCCGATCGAAATTTTTAACACAGTCTAAATAACCCGAAAATCAAACTAGAATTACGAATACGAAACACTCCGAATTTCCTCTGTAAAAAGATAACATCAAATGCAAATTTAGCAAAAGCAAACAACACCTGAAATACCAAACCCCAGAGACTGGAACACAGTACAAATTTCAACCCTGAACTCCTTAGAAAAATTGAACAGGCCGGTTTTCATGCTCATGTGGCCGGCCCAAACAAGGTGGGGGGGGGTTGAAATTTCTACAGTGTTCATATTGTATCACATACAACATTCTGCAGCTGTTTAAAAAAAAATTTGACTCAGAAAATTTTGACCGAAACTAGGGTTTCGATTCGGGTGTTTCGGAGTTGTTTCGGTTTCGTAATCCTACACAATCCGTCTAATTCTCTAGCTAGGCTCTGATACAACCGTTGGTTTGTCTAGCACTGCAACAAGGTTTCGGGTGGCACCGTCCATGCCAAATTAAAATTTTGTCGTTCTAAATAACCCTAACCCTAGGTTCTTAACTAAAGAATCATACGGAATCGCTAAAGAAAACAACTTTACTTCTAAGTGATTAGAGATTACAACCTTTGTAGTCCGTTCCATCACTTCATAAGCTCCAAGTAGTGGTCCCTTCGCTGCAATCCAAGAGCTCCCAGACTCTTGAGAAGCTCCGCAAGGTGAATGATGCATTCTTGCTTGTAGTCTTCGAAATCCAAGATGATCTACTTCTAGGAAACACAAACTCAAGCTATACCTTCACTAATGCGAAATTAGTGAATCTAACACCCTAATCTAAGTGGCTAGTTTAGAATAGGATGATGGGCTCTCTTTAGTTTTCTTTTTCTCACTTTATTTCATCACAAAGAAAAAGCTAGCAAGCTTTTGTGAGGAAGAAGAAGATGAAGTGATGAATGAATAATACTTGTGAGGTTAGAAATGCAACCATGGTGAGTTATGTCATGCTTAACCCTTGTAGAGAATAATCCATGGCTAAGGGTTAAAGGTTAGGTTAATAAATATCTTAAAAGAAAACAAAAGAGGTGGACTTCGTCAATGTTCTACAAGCTTCATCCAAAAAATCAACCATGACAAATTCCACAATTTTGAATTTCCTTAATAATAAATTTAAACCCTATCATTAACCCTAGCATGGTATAAGTCTCATACATCCATGTTGCATGTGTAACCTAGCATGTCACAATGGTATATACCACATATATATTATTTATGAACAAAAGAAAATAATACAATTAACATAAATCACATATATATATGAATGTATCATCAAGTGAGAAAAAGTAATTCTTAAGTGAGCTAATATTAGTTACTGTAATTTAATAAATCATATATATAATTCTACATTAAATTATTAAATCAATACTTGATTTAATAATCCCGCTATACTGCATATAACCGACTAATATTAAATGCAACAACTTATCGAATCAACACTTGATCCGATAATCCGGCTATATCACAAATAACCGAACAATATCACAAGTCGCGAGAATATAATACGGTATCACATATACGCAATAATCTCGGTCCTGCACATATCACATATGTGCTCCTACTCCGTTTTTCCTGAGCCAGGAAACGTCTCTGTAGGACTCTAAAGACTCGTCAATAAGCCGGCAGTAGGTGATGATCATATCAATCACCTACAAGCCGCAAGCGGTCAGCTAAACGTAATGGCCATCCGGGTATTGAGCGATCAGATGATCAACAAGAAAGCCTGCTCACACTCTTATGAATCCAATCAGTAACACTACTGTACAGTCCGGTCTCATCGTCTGATATGTTGCATATCCAGTCTAGGGGTGGTGAACGTCAGACCCCAGTAACCGATAAGTCGTGTCGATGTGAGTCTCATAACGGGTTGAAAAACTATAAATAACACTTACCAGTAGATCTTCATATCAGCCTTGGCCAGGAACTTCCAATTATAGCCAATCGAGCACAGCGCAACATCAACCCTCAATACCGGGAGAGACGAAACCCCTCCTATCGCTCATTGCCTCCATGTGATTCGGGACTGCACCCAAAATCCACTATTTTACACGTTCTCATGAACATGGTAAGGTGGAAATCAAAACACAGTGGGAATCACACAAGACTCTATGATGATCTCGGGTCTACAGACTAACCATACCAGTGTCACCAGAGAACTGCAATCCGACGATAGGTATAATACCATCTAGGAGTTCTCGGCGAGTCCGTTTAGTGTACCCAGTCTCCACTGAGCACCCGTATACCATCTTTGATGTCAAACACCAATGGATGTGTGATCATCCATCACCCATCATATGGGTCAAGAGGCGTATACGCTAGTCTATTCTGGAGTATCGATGCCCTGTCTCGATACACCCTCGACTAGGGACAATTATAGGATGTACTTTTGGACTACCCTAGCCCCATTAGTATGATCTGTATCATAATCCTTATAGTCAAGTACATATCCTAAGGGCTTTATCAACATGTGGGAGCAAGACGGTAACACAATACAAGTCAACATGTTTAGACAAAGTGAAACCAGATATCATACTATCATGTCGAGCAAGAAAGTCCTCTCTATATATATCCAAGCATCCACCACAATATACATCATATATACAATAATGGCATCTAGGGCATATATACAATTAACAATTCATATAACTAACAATCTCCCATTTGCACTAAGGACAGTTGTTGTAGTATCTCATACCCAACATCCCGAAGATTCTCTTAAATTGTATCTGGGGTATGGACTTTGTGAGTGGATCCGCTGTGTTGTCCTTCATGTCAACTCTCCTGACCTCGATCTCGTGGCGATCAACTATCTTCCGGATCAGGTGATACCGCCTCAGAATATGCCTGGATCGCTGATGGGACCTAGGTTCCTTGGCCAAAGCCACTGCTCCATTGTTATTGCAATACAAAGGTATTGGATACTCAATGGACGGAGTCACTCCAAGTTCAGTTATGAACTTCTTCATCCAGACAGCCTTTTTAGCAGCATCGTTGGCAGCGATGTATTCAGCCTCCATCGTCGAGTCTGCCACGGTTTCCTGCTTGGAACTCTTCCAACAGACCGCCCCTCCATTGAGGGTAAAGACAAACCTCGAGACCGACTTAGAGTCATCCTTATCACTCTGGAAGCTCGAATCGGTAAAAGGCTCCACTTGGAGTTCACCGTTACCATACACCAAGAACATCTCTTTAGTCCTTCTCAAGTACTTTAGAATATTCTTCACAGCTTTCCAGTGACTCTCTTCTGGATCTGCTTGATACCTACTCACTACACTTAGTGAGTATGCTCCATCAGGTCTGGTACAAAACATCGCATATATGATAGAGCCTACTGCCGAAGCATAGGATGTCCCTTGCATGCAAGCTCTCTCAAATCAGTCTTGGGAGACATCTCTTTGGAGAGAGTGAGTCCTGTGATCGTGGGTAAATTCCCACGCTTGATTCTTCCATACTAAACCTCTTTTGTATGGTGTCAATGTACCTAGTTTAGGACAATCCCAGTATCCATTTAGATCTATCTCTATAGATCTTAATTTCCAAGATGTCGGAGGCATCACCTAGATCTTTCATTAAGAATCTATGTGATAAGAAGAGCTTGACCAAGTACAGTATAGGAACATCATTTCCTATCAAGAGTATGTTATCTACGTACAATACGAGGAAGACGACCTTACTCTCTGCCACTTTCTTGTATATACAAGGTTCATCTACATTTTTAATGAAGTCAAACTCCTTGACTACCACATCAAAACAGATGTTCCATCTCCGCGATGCCTGCTTTAACCCGTAGATGGATTTAAGCAGCTTGAACACTTTTCAGCAGCTCCCGTTGTCCACGAAGCCATCTGGCTGAGTCATGTACACGCATTCTTCTAAATCACCATTTTGGAAGGTGGTCTTAACATCCATTTGCCAGATTTCGTAGTCATGGTATGCAGCAATGGAAAGTAGGATTCTGATGGACTTAAGCATAGCCACTGGAGAAAAGGTTTCATCATAGTCCAGAACTGGTCGTTGACGAAAACCTTTTGCAACAAGTCCAGCTTTGAAAGTCTCAACTTTTCTATCTACACCAAGTTTCTTCTTAAAGATCCATTTTCTCCCGATGGGTTTTACTCCTTCAGGAGCAACTTCCAAAGTCCATACTTTGTTGGTGTACATGGATTCCATCTCAGATCGCATTGCATCCAGCCATTTCACGGAGTCCCCACTCGTGATGTCCTGTTCGAAACTAGTTGGGTCATCATCTATCATAATGCAATCCTCGCTTCCACCATCTATGAGAAAACAGTAGTATATCTCAGGTGGATGAGGAACCCTACTAGATCGGCGGAGAAGCTGAGGTTTGTTAGGAACTATCGAATTCTCTGGTTCCACTAAATCTTCAGTTGTAGTTTGTGCTGCTGGAATTTCTTCCAGCTCTATCTCTTCGCCACTAATTTCTTTTGCAAGAAATTCCTTTTCTAAAAAGGTGGCATGTTGAGCAACAAACACCTTTTTTTGTTCGCTATGGTAGAATATATATCCATACGAATTGTTTGGATATCCCACAAACTTGCAAAGAACTGATCGTGCCTCGAGTTTGTCTAGATTTTTCCTTTTGACATAGGCCGGACAACCCCATATCTTAACTCGCTTAAGAGATAGTCTCTTCCTATTCCATATCTCATATGGAGTAGCAGGCACAGATTTGGTTGGAACTCTATTCAATAGGTATGCTGTTGTTTCAAGCGCATAACCCCAGAAGGAAATAGGGAACTCAGCGGTGCTCGTCATAGAGCGCACCATATCTAATAGGGTGTGATTCCTCCGCTCCGATACACCGTTGTGCTATGGTGTATATGGAGGAGTAAGCTGAGAGAGAATCCCATTCTCTTTTAGATAGTCACGGAATTCCGTGCTCAAGTATTCTCCTCCCCGATCAGATCGAAGGATTTTAATACTTTTACCCGTCTGGTTCTCAACTTCATGCTTATATTCTTTGAATTTCTCAAAAGCTTCAGACTTGTGTTTCAGCAGGAACACATGTTCGTATCTTGAGAGATCATCAGTGAATGTAATGAAGTATGAGGAACCATTCCTGGCATGTGTAGACACGGAACCACATACATCACTATATATCAGTTCCAAGAGTTCCGTAACTCTTTCTCCGTGTCCAGTAAATGGAGTTTTGGTCATCTTACCTTTGAGACATGACTGGCAAGTTTCATAAGATGATAATTCGAACGGATTCAAATATCCATCCTTATGTAACTTAGCTAGTCGTGTCGCGTTGATATGGCCTATTCTACAATGCCACAAGAAGGATTCGTTCATTTCTGAACTCTTCCTCTTGTGTGTGTTTTGTACCTTTAGAACTGTGGTTTGATTTAGAATGTATATGCCATTATTTAAGGAGCCTGATCCAATCAACTTTTGATTCAGGAAGATATTCATAACACTATTCTGTACTACAAAATTATATCCTTCTTTACTTAATAAAAAAACTGATATAAGATTGCATATCAGGGTCGGTATGTAATAACATTCGTTCAGAATCAATGTATTACCATTTGGTAATATAAGGTGATATTCGCCAACTGCTTTGGCTGCAACATTTGCACCATTCCCTACTAGTACGGAATGATCACCTGCATCCAGTTCTTTACCTTTCCTTAGCCCATGTAACATATTACATATGTGGGATCCTGATCCAGTATCTAATATCTACGACGTAGAGTGTACTAAGAAACAGTTCTGGGTAACTAACACACCCGAAGAAAATGCATCAACATGCTCATTCTTCATTTGGGTGGCGTGGAAATCCGGATATATTCCTATTTCCTGATCGGACTTATAACAATTATATGTTGGAGCGGAACCAACGTTCCCCTGCTCAGCATAACAAGCGTGTTCGGTTAATACATCCATATTATTATCTTGATTAACGCCTGACATGATCGCTACCTGGAGAGAGAGAGAGAAGAAAACATTTAGCATATGCTCTTACAAGATTAGATTGATTTATTATCTTATCTAATGAGGATGGCTCTCACTGTTTTTATCAAGTCATCATTCAAACCCTAAAAGGTAAGACTGATCGGGATTAATTACACCTTACAAGTTCGGCAATCTTTCGGCCAGGACAGTGTTTGTACTTTGAGGGAGGTTCCCCGTGCTTTCGCACGGACCTAATTAAAATAAACCTCGTTTTCCCAGCGACGTAACCCCGTTAACACCTTTCTAGACACCTACTTGATCGGCTAATTGTGATGTGTAAAACTCTCCCAGGAGTAACTATTACTCGCAGTGGGTATCGGGATCCAACTATCTCATAGAAAGTATGTAATCTCATTGCAAATTTCAACACTTGAAATTCCCGATAATACTTTGCACCTAGCGACTTATGACCTTGGCTACAGTCAACAAATCATAAGCGCTAGCCAAGTTCAACCCGTCATTTCCTGATTGAATTAAACCCACCCGTACGATCCATGGCTAAGTTCAACAAAGACGCATGACTACCTTAACTCAATCGCATCATATGCAGCAGATAAGCACTAATTAGTTACTGCACACTACGCCTTGGCTGAGGTGAACAAACGTAGCACGAATACTAAGTAGTACTTATCTGAAATGGCGGAGGGCTACGACAGGTTTTTAAGAAAACCTTTTGCGTAATGAAGTTGATATAGTTGTAGAAATAAGTGATTTTTGAAAAAGGAGTGTTTTTAGGCTTTTTACCAGTTTTGCTAAAGAGGTCACTCCCGGTGAGGGGATCTCGGCTCTTTCTTTAATGAATAAGGTACAGGATATTTCACAAATACCGCTATGCAAAGCAAGAACAAAAAAAATCAATCAAAAAACAAAACCGACTAGGTTGTAGCATCTGCTAGTTTCGCTAAATAAGTCACTCCCGGTGAAGGGATCTCGGCTCTTTCCTCATCGAATGAGGTGCTGGATATTCTACAAGGAATACCGCTATGCAAAGTAAAAACTAGAGCTACCCTTTTTGAAAATTTGAATCTACAACATCTTTTAGGTTTATTTTTCATTCATTATTCTCATTAATGAAGTCCCATCATTTATGCTTCCTAAGCATCACAGAAGAAACAAAAATACAACGTATGCTTATGCCATCCGTATTCGTCACAGTGTCCCGTTATGCTCCGTTAGGTTACTTAACTAACGGTATAGCTGGGAGGGACTAGCGCAGGTGCAAAACATAAGCAACATATATTATATATCATATATACAATAATAAAGCATTCTTCTCATCCATATAAAGTGATCACATCACCGAATATCAGCAGCAGAAGATAACATATGAAATATTGGATATACTAGGAATTCCATGTTTTAAATTACGCCAGTATAAAACACGGATTCCACGGCCATGATGAATAGCCAAACCCACATCCCTAGACCCCTACGAGAGCCGCAAGCAACCTTACCAATTCTAGAGTTAGGAAACCCGGACTCGACTCCTCGAGATGGTCTCCCACTGGACTCTAGAACACGGTTACTTGTGCTCCCCTCCTTGGGTCTATCCTAATGCGGAAAAGTAAATAATATACAACAATGATGACATCATCCTCAACCCGGAATTGCCCCAATAAAAGAATATTACATACAATGAATTTTACATGAATGAAAATAAAAACTCCCATCTCACATAAAACCCTCGGCTATTCAAAACACGACGATCCAATATAATATATCCCAACAACACATAACATCACATGTCATCAACGTAAGTAAATATGTGTATCGCAATTGTCATCTACATATAGCAACGAAAACGGTGATACACCTCATATTACACTTAAGGTCGCAGAAAAGAAAATGTTAAACTACAACATTTGGAATCCACAATCACCTTAGACATCATAAATCCGAAATATAACATACTTCAGATTCCATGCCTAACTATATGAATTTCACATATTGTATCACATTCCACAAATAGCTAGACGACGTTAAATATTCTGATCGAATTAACAAACATCCAAAATTTCCCAAAAAGCTCAACACTTGAGCGCAGTTTAAAAATACCCATCACATGCCACAGTACCTATGGACCAACCGTAAAAGGGTCAACCCTTGCCTCACCTATGGCGCCGCGGAACTACCGCAAACCCTAGGGTTTGGCTGCAGTTCTTATGGTCATAGAATCGAGTTAGGGTTTTGTTCTTCTAGAGGGTCCACCGCATTATTTGCATGATTTTGGAATGTCCTTTAACTCAGAAAAAATCCAACTCTTGGAAAATTTTCCGCCGAGGATTAAAGTGGGTATTTGATATCCGTTCGAACTTTTTAACACCGTCTAAATAACCCGAAATATAGTTAGAATTACGACTATGAAACAATCCAAATTGCCTTTGCGTAAAGATAACATCACATGCAAAGTAAGCAAAAACAAGTAACACCTGAAACACCAAAATCCAGAGACCAGAACACCAAACAAATACGAAGTACAGAACTCACCAAGGGGACGCCCTGCTCAGTTTTTAGAGCCATGTGCTCGGGTCAAAATGGGTGAAATTGGTTCGTATTTGCTCTGTGTTCATATTACATCTCATGTAACATTCTGCAGTTGCTTAAATGTTTTTCGACAACTTTAAAATTTGACAGAAACTGGGTTTTTAGTTTTGAGTGTTTCGGAGTTGTTTCGGTTTCGTAATTCTACAAATATCGTCTAAATCTCTAGCTTGGCTCTGATACCACTGCAGAAATGCCTAGCACGACAATAAGGGTTCGGGAGGCATCGTCCATGCCATTTTCAAAAATTTGCCGTACCAAACAATCCTAACCCTAGAATCCTAACTAGAGATTTAGACAATTCAATTTGTAAACTACTTTACAACTAAGTGAACTAGGAATACAACCTTTGTAGACCGGTCCTTCACTTCAATAGCTCTTTGTAGTAGTCCCTTCGCTCCAAATAGTGATCTTGCGGACTCTGGAACGGCTCCACAAGAAGAAAGCAATGAGCTTGCACGAAATCTTCGAGACCGAAGATGATCTACGTCGAGGAGACACTGACCCAAGCTACCTCTTCAATAATGTGGGATTAGTGAAGCTAACTCGCTAAACTAAATTGCTAATCTAGTAGAGGATGATTAAGTAGGATTTTTCTCACATTAGAATTACTTTTCTCACTAATTTTATACTCCTCTCAAAACTCTAGAGAGCTCTCTCTTGAGCTTGAGGATGAAGAAGCAAATAATGGAAGAGAGAGTGAATGGAAATCATGGGTGAGTTTGTATCATATACTAACACATGTAGAGACATAACCATGGCTAAGTAATAATGGTTAGGTTAATAAATATCTTAGGTAAAACAAAATTAGTGGACTAGGTCAAAGCATCTACAAGTTTCATGCATGTGACTAATTTCCATGTAATTTGGATTTAATTAAAATAAATAATCCTCACAATTATCATAAGCATGGTGTAAGTCTCATACACCCATGTTGCATGTGACATCAAGCATGACACAAAAAAAGAAAACACAATTAACATATATCACATATATATTAAGTGTGCACTTGTGAGAAAAAGAAATGCTTATGTGAGATAATATTAGTTAATGTAAATTAATATATCAAATATATAATTATACATTAAATCATTAAATCAACACTTGATTTAATAATCCGGTTATATCTCAAATGACCGACTAATATTATTTGTATCAACTTATTGAAACAACACTTGATTCGATAAACCAGTTATATCTCTTATAACCGACCGATACAATATCGACTTATCGAATCAACATTTGATTCGATAACTCAGCTATATCTCATATAATCGATCGATACCTTATATCGCGAGAATAGAATATGGTATCACATACTCGTATTAATCTCGGTCCCGCATATATCACATATGTGCCCCTACTTCGTTTTGCCTGAGCCAGTGAAACCTCTGTGTAGGACTCTAAAGACTCGTTAATATGCCGGCATGAGGTGATGATCATATCAAGCACCCACAAGCCGTCAGCGGTACTAGCTGGACATAACGGCTACCCGGGTATTGAGCGATTAGAAGATCAACAAGCAAGCTTGCTCCTACTCATGAAAAGCCTGTCAATAACACTACCGTACAGTCCGGTCTTTTCGTCCGATATGTCGCATATCTAGTCTAGGGGTGGTAAACATCAGACCCCAGTAACCGATAAGTCGTGCCGATGTAAGGCTCATAACGGGTCGAGAAACTACTGATAACACTTATCAGTAAATCTCCGTAGCATCTCTGGTCAGGGACTTATCGTTATGGCCAATCGAGCACAGCACAACATCAACCCCCAATACCGAGAGTGACGAATCCCCTCATAATGCACATTGCCTCTATGTGATTCGGGAATGTACCCAAAAGCCACCGTTTTTCATGTTCTATTGAACATGGTATGGTGGAAATCAAAACACAGTAGGAACCACACAAGACTCTATGATGATCTCGGGTCTACAGACTAACCTGTACCAGTGTCACCAGAGAACTACTATCTGACGATAGGTATAATACCAGCTAGGAGTTCTCGACGAGTCCGTTCAGTGTACCCATTCTCCACTGAGCACCCGTATACCATCTTTGATGTCAAACACCAATGGATGTGGGATCATCCATCGCCCATCATATGGGTTAAGATGCATATATGCTACTCTACTCTAGTATATCGATGCCATGTCTCGATACACCCTCGACTTCGAACAATTATAGGGTGTACTTGTGGACTACCATTAGCCCCACTAGTATGATCTCCATCCTGGTTGTCAAGTACACATCCTAAGGGCTTTATCAACATGAGAGAGCAAGACAACATCCCTTATACAAGTCAACATGTTAAGACAAAGAGTAACCAGATAGCATACTATCATGTCGAGCAAGAAAGTCCTATCTATATATATCCAAGCATCCACTATAATATACATCACATGTACAATGATGCCCTATAGGTCATACATATAACTAACAAGTATATTATAAACCTAGCCGTTTAGTCTTAATTGATCGATTGCTACAAAGTTTTGATTCGGATCAAAACTCCGTCACAATTGTGTATTGTACGCGATCACTAAGTCGGGAATCTTATTGAATTATCTGACAACCAATTGAAAAGAGTTTTCATTTTGAGAGTAAAATGCAAGTTTTATAAGTTAGGCATGAAATCCGTAACATGATATATTCCGGGATTATGATGTCTAAGGATATTGCGGATTCTAATTATTGTAGTTTTCTATTTTCTTTTCTGTGACCGTAAGTATAATATGTAGGGTATCCCAATCTCGTTGCTATATGTCAACAAGTTTTAGGGATACACATATTTGCTTACGTTGATGATATGAGATATCATGTGTTGCTGTTGATATGATTTATTGGATCATCGTAAAAGAATAGCCGGGGGTTCTATGTGAGATGAGAGTTTTTATTTTCAATCATGTAAAATCTGTATGTAATATTCTTTTATTGGGGAACATCCGGGTTGAGGATGATGTCGCCATTGTTGTATATTATTTACTTTTCCGCATAGGATAGACCTAAGGCGGGGAGCACAAGTAACCGTGTTCTAGAGTCCAGCGGGAGATCATCTCAAGGAGTTGAGACCGGGTATTCTAACTCTAGACAGGGTTACTTGTCGCTCTCGTAGGGGTCTAAGGATGTAGGTTTGGCTATTCTTCACGACTGTGGAATCCGTGTTTTACATTATTGGCTAAATTTATAACACGGACATCCTAATATATCCAATATTTCATATATTGCTTCTGCTGCTTGATTCTGTGATGTTGAGCATATAACTGCGTGAGATGAATGTACTATTATATATATGTTATATAATAAACGTTGCTTATGTTTTGCACCCGCGCTAGTCCAGCCCCCGCTCTGCCGGTAGTTAAGTAACATAACAGTGCTTGATGGGGCCCAGTGGAGAATGCGATGGCATAAGCATACGTTCTATTTTCGTTTCACTTTTCTGTAATGTTTAGGAAACATTAAATGATGAGATTTCATTAATGAGATTAATGAAAAGAAAGAAACCTAAAGATTTTGTAGAATCAAACTTTTAAAAGGGTAGCTCTAGTTTTTGCTTTGCATAGTTGTATTCCTTGATGAATATTCAGCACCTTATTCAATGAGGAAAGAGCCGAGATCCCTTCATCGAGAGTGACCTCTTTAGTAAAACTAGTAAAAGCCTAAAAAACACTCCTTTTCAAATTCATTAGATTCTACAACGATGTCAAGTTCATTACACTCATGGTTTTCATAAAATCTTGCGTAGCCCTCCGTCATTTTAGATAAGTGCCATTTTAGTATTCATGCTACGTTTGTTGGCCTGTGTCAAGGCGTAGTGTGCGGTAGTTGAATTAGTGCTTATCTACTGTATATGATACGATTGGATTAGGGTAGTCGTGCGACTTTGTTGGCCTGTGTTAAGGGTCGTGCGGGTGGGTTTAATTCAATCAAGAAATGAACGGGTTGAACTTGACTAACGCACTATGGTTTGTTGGCTTGCGTCAAGGTCATAGCACGTTAGGGGTAAAAACCATTATCGGGAATTTCAAGTGTTGAAATTTGCAATGAGATTGCATACCATCTATATGATAGTTGGATCCCGATACCCACTACGAGCAAGAGTTACTCCTGCGAGAGTTTTGCACATTACAATTAGCAAATCAAGTAGGTGTTTAGAAAGGTGTCAACGGGGTTATGCCTCTAGGGAAATGAGGTTTATTTTAATTAGGTCCGTGCGAAAGCACGGGGAACCTCCCTCAGAGTACTGATACCTGCCTACCCGAACGATTGGCAAACCTGTAGGGTGTAATAAATCCCGGCTAATCTTACCTTTTAAGGTTTGAAGGAAGATTTTATAAAAACAGTAGGAGCTATCCTGATTAGATAAGATAATAACCAATCTAATCTTGCAAAGAGTGCACGCAAAATGATTATCCTTCTCTCTCTCTCCTGGTAGCGACCAATGACATGCCTTAATCAAGATAATAATATGGATGTTTTGACCGAACCTACTTACTATACTGGGCTTGGTTCCGCTCTACCTTATGATTGTCATAAGTCTGAGCAAGGAATAGGGGAATATCCGGATTCCCACGCCACCCAAACAAAGAATAAGCATGTTGATGCATTGTCTTCGGTTGTGTTCGTTACCAAGAACTGCTTCTCAGTTTACTTTACGTCCTGGGTATTGGATACCGGATCAGGATCCCACACATGTAATTTGTTACATGGGCTATAGACAGGTGGAGAACTGCGAAAAGGTGATATGTCTCTAGTAGTAAAGAATGGTGCAATTGTTGCAACCAAAGCAGTGTGCAAATATCACCTAGTGTTACCAACTGGTAATACATTGATTCTTAGCGACTGTTATTTCGTACCAATAAATATTCTGATTTTTTCCTAAATCAAGTGTTAATTGGGTAAGGTACGTTTTATAACAGTATAAACGTTCTGAATCAAAATACAATTCTAAACGTACAAAACACACACAAGAGGAACAATTCAGAAATGAACGATGACTTCTTGAGGCATTATAGACTAGGACATGTAGATAAGAGAAGACTAGCTGAAGTTCCATAAAGATGCATATTTGAATGCGTTCGAATTTATATCTTATGAAACTTGCCAGTCTTGTCTCAAAGACTAGGTGACCAAATCTCCGTTTACTGGAAACGGAGAAAGTGCTACTGAACTCTTGGACAGATACATGGTGATATATGCGGTCCTATGTCTACAAATGCCAGGAATGGTTTTTCATACTTTATTACATTCACCGATGTTCTCTCAAGATACGGACATGTGTTCTTGCTGAAACACAAATACGAGTCTTTTTGAGAATTTCAAGGAATATAAGTATGAAGTTGAGAACCAGATGGGTAAAGGTATTCAAATCCATCGATATGATCAGGGAAGAGAATACTTGAGCACGGAATTCCGAGATTATTTAAAAGAGAATGAGATTCTCTCTCAGTTTACTCCTCCATATGCACCAAAGCACAACGGTATACCGAGTTGGAGGAATCGCACCCTATGAGATATGGTGCGCTCTATGATGAGTACCGCTGAGTTGCCTATTTCATTTCAGAGACATGCACTTGAGAAGATGCATACCTATTGAATAGAGTTCCAATAAAATCCGTTGCCTACCACTCCATCTGAGATATGGAATGGGAAGAGACCATCTCTTAAACGAGTTAAGATATGGGGATATTCGACCTATGTTGAAAAGAAAAATCCGGACAAGCTCGAGGCAAGGTCAATTATGTGCAAGTTTGTAGGATATCCCAACCAATCGTGAGGGTATATCTTCTACCATGCCGAGGAACAAAAGGTGTTTTGTTTCTCAACATGCCACCTTTTTGGAAAAGGAATTTCTTGTGGAAGAAATTAGTGGCGATGAGGTAGAACTGGAAGTAGTTCCAGCAAACACAAACTATAACTGACGATTTGGTGGAACCGGAAGATTCAATAGTCCTTGATGAACCGATGCCACTCCGCACAGAAGTTCCCTAGTTCAAGCGAAATGAAGTAGGATACATATGTGATATGTGTGTGGGCCTGATTAAATACGTGTATATGATACCGTATTGTAATCTGGCAGTTATCTGTTATCGGTTCGGTTAAATGTGATATAACCAGATTGTCGAATCATGTGTTGATTTGATAATGTGATATACCGATATATGATATTAGTTGGTCATATGTGATATAACTGGATTATTAAATCAAGTGTTGATTTAATAATATGATATACATAATATGTGATATAATTATATTTTAACTAATATCATTAACTCACTAATTATTCTTCATAATATATATATATATATATATATATATATATATATATAATGAAGCATGGCTTGATTTTCTATTTTTGAGAAAAATAAAAATGAGGTGTAAATTGAGAGCATGGGAGTTATATTTGTTTATTCATCTTGACCCACTATTCAAGCATAATTACAATTTTATATTACAAAATTACATGCTTGAATGAGTGTAGGTCAAGTGTTTCCATTCATTTTCTTTGCTCATTCTCAAGACTTAGCCATTTTGTTGAGTTTCTCCCATGGTTGCTCTCTATCTTCTTCTTCTTCTTCTTCCTCTATTGCTATAGTTCAAGTTTCAACCCTCACATGTGATGTGAACCATAAAGCTTGAACACAAACTTGTGAGCTTTTAACATCCCCCACTTCACCATCCTACACTTGACTAGCAATCGAGTGTAGCATGTTTCCTACGCTAAAGAGTTTAGTGTAGAGATAGCTTGAGTTGGAGTGACTTCACATGGATCATCTTCGGCACGAAGGTCATCGGAGGAAGCTCGTCCAAAGCCTTAAGTGGAGCCTAGTGGAGTCACGGGACTACTACATGGAGCATGTGTAACACCTTGGAATGCGATTAGTGTTAATTAAGCTTTAATGCTGGTTTTTAAGGAAAAGTTTACCAAATCGGGTTCCTCACATTTTATAACAATTAATTAATATTTTTATATTATTTGTTATGACTTGCACACACACACGCATGTTAATATGAGAGTTAGTTAGTGTTAATCTTGTTAAGAGACCAAGACACCTTAGTTAATCCTTGCCCTAATTTAAGCTTGCCTTAGATATTTTTGGGTAAGAAAATATCTTTTGCTTTGGGTTGAGAGAGAGAGAGGTGGCAAGGTGAGTCAAGAGGCATTAATGGTGCATTAATGAGGTGAGGGGAGGAGAGTGAGTGTAAGGTTTGATTCACCCTACACTCACCTCTCACCAATTAAACTCTCTCACTGTCTCATTCACTCTCACTCTCAATTGTTCTTCATCTCTTCACTCCCACAACTAAAACCTCACTCCCCCTTCACAAAAACCTTGTTAAACTTCACAAAATTCCATTTAAACACTTCAAATGTCTTGTTTTAGCCACTTGGTTGCTTTGGAGCTTGGAAAGCTAGGATTTTGAGCAAGAGTGGCTAGGTAATGACCTCAAACTGATAATTAGGAGTTGTATTGTTGTGTTGCCTTGTTCTTATGGATTGGAACACTAAAGGTAGCATTTTGTGCAAAATAACGTATTTTTAGTGTCAACTTTGTGTCTCTGTGATCTGCTGTAGAACCAGGTGTTTGTTGGAAAAGTTCCCATTACAGTGACATAGTGCTGAGGTATAGAACCCACTATAAAAACCTGAGACCATCCCTTCATTATTGGGCCGCAAATTTAATGGTTTTGGCCGCAAATTGCGGCCAGAGTGGGGGCTGGGGTGTTGAATCTTTGTCGTGGGGTCTCTGGGGTTGTTTGTGGTCTCGTGGTATTTGCAAATTTCACCAATTGTTTGTGTATAAAAATTTGGGACCATTTTGCTATATTCTTGTGTTTTTGGTACGCGTGTTACGTTATCCGACACGGTTCATCACCTTGTGTATCTGTTGCGGTTGGGCTGGTTTTGGTGTATCACCACACACGTTAACCGTTAGACGAACACTTGTGGGTCGGATTGGAGTTGGTGCGTTGGTCAAACGTCTTGTGTACGTTATATTGATCAATTTCTGATATTTTCACTGGTTATGTTTTGTGTTAGTAGGATCGCAGGAGGGGACTTCGGACGCTGCGAAGTAAGGGAAGCAGGTGATTGGATCTACCTAGCCCGCGACTTCGGTGAGTAGATTTAACATCTACAGGGGAATCGCTTACATGGCATTATGCGTCTGGGCTAGATATGATATGATATTAGCCGCATGTTTATTTTGCACCTATAGAGTTTGTGCATAAACTTCATTGCATATTATTACTTGTGGTGCTTGGACTTGTACCTTTTGGACACTGCACTATTATTGACGGTTCATGTTACACGAGCACTGATTGTATGCCACTCACACCGTCAATAATTGCCATGACACGCACAACACTTATACATACGTGAGATTGTATTGGCTAGAGGCTTGAGACATGATCCTTATTTTTATTGTGCATACAACATAGAGCATACATGTATACCTACATGCTTACATATATGCCTTGCCATGTCTACATGTTAGCTACCCATATACCTATATGGTATTGTACAATTAGAGATACGTATATACACTTTTGAGACATAGCTACATGTACATCTTGCATACATACTTACATGTACGCCCGTATACCTTGATATAGCTACACATATACCTGGAAGGTATTACATAATTACTGATAGGTAGATACACATATCTTGCAATACCGACATGGTTACGCATACCGGGCTATAGATACATGTTCACCTTTATATGATGTTGCGTTTGGTTTCGGAGAAATTAGGAACCACATGATATATTTAAATAACTTGTTGCAGCTAAATAGCGGTTTTTCTTTTATATGCTCATATTACTGTTTCATGTTGCATATATTATATTTCATGGATTTCACATTGATATATGGTTTTCATATGATGTTTTTTGGATGTTTTACTCCTGGGTATATATATCAGTGGTATGGGACGCTGATATATATACTTGTATATATATATCAGTGGTATGACACTGGGGCATCGAGATAGACCCGTCGAAAATCAAGGCGATCATGGAAATGCCTCCGCCAAGAACTCTTAAGCAATTGCGGTCTCTCCAAGGAAAGCTCGCATATATCCAACGGTTCATAGCCAATCTCTCCGGCAAGTACCGCCCCTACAGTTATCTAATGAAGAAAGGGACTCCATTCATCTGGGTTCGCAAATGCCAAAGCGCACTGGATGAAATCAAGCAATACCTACAGAATCCGCCGGTGCTGACCGCTCCGGTCAAAGGAAAGACTCTCATCCTGTACACAACAGCCCTTGAAGATTCCTTAGGCACGCTATGGGCACAAGAAAACGACCAAGGGAAGGAGAGAGCCCTCTACTATTTGAGTCGAGTTTTCCTGGGGGCAGAAAACAACTACTCCCCTATCGAAAAACACTGCCTGGCGTTAATCTTCATGATGACGAAGCTCAGACACTATGCTTTGGCGCATGAGGTCCATCTCATATCAAAAGTGGATCTCTCAAGTATTTGATGTCAAGAGCCATACTAATGGGACGGCTCGCTAAATGGGCCTTCCTCTTAATGGAGTTCTCGATAGCATACCGACCTCTCAAGGCAGTGAAAAGCCAGGCCATCGCCGACTTCCTCGCTGAGCATCCGATATCTACCGATTCACCCCTAAATTGTGAATTTCCAGATGAGCACGCATTTGACACGATCGACGGGGAGAGAGGAGAGAGTGATACCCGATGGGAACTCTACTTTGACACGGCATTCGAAGAAGCGATAGCACAGCTCCTCCATAATCAAATCGAGGGTAGGCCTTATCTTCGTGACTCCACAAAGAGAGATAATTTGCTTTGCCTTCTCCTTAACAAAGCCGAGGACAAACAATGAAGCCAAATATAAAGCTTTGATAGCAGGTCTTGAGATCGCTGTCGATATGGGAATCGAAAACCTCCTCATATACGGAGACTCCCAGCTGGTCGTTAGTCAAGTAAACGGCGACTATCAAACGTGCAAACCAGAGTTGGTAAAGTACGGAGAGAGAGTGAAGCAACTGCTGACTCAAATTCCCTCCTACATTCTGGAAAACATACCGCATACAGAAAATAGCAAGGCGGATGCATTATCCAAACTCGCTAAAGAATTGACTGACGAAAACCTCAATGACGTAAAGATCATTGTACAAAATCGTCGGGTTCTTACGCCAGCAGAAATATCTCCGGAGTCGTCCGAAGAAAAGGGAGCGACCAAGCAAATGGCCCTACAAATAAAAGACCAGGAAAAGGCTAAGGATTGGAAAGAAGTCTTTATATACTACTTCAAATCCCGTCAAACACAAGAAGATGCATCCTCGAGACATCAGCTCATGAAACGAGCTCTGTCTTTTTCCTTCGTCAATGATACGCTGTATAAGAGGTCGTTTGACTCTCTATGGCTGAGATGCCTGGGACCGGAAGAAACAAAGAAAGTCGTCCAAGAAACTCACGACGTACTCTGCGGTTCCCATCAAGCCGGGCCAAAGATGAAGCTGAAGATCAAAAGGATGGGCTATTATTGGCCCACGATGATCCAGGACTGCCTCGAATACGCGAAGCAGTGCCACTCGTGCCAAATTTACGGGGACTTCATCCACCAGCATCCAAACCCACTACACCCAACAGTGGCTAGTTGGCCATTCGAAATATGTGGAATCGACATAATTGGGCCCATAGAACCAGCATCGTCCAAAAGACACCGGTTCATATTGGCGACAACTGATTACTTCTCCAAGTAGGCAGAAGCGGTACCGCTAAGAGAAGTGAAGACGGAGAATATTCTCCATTTCTTCAAGACACGCGTCATCTATCGGTTCGGCACTCCGCGACGGATTATCTCTGATAACGGGCCGGCCTACAGAAGTCATAAAATCAGCCGCTTCGCACAGCAGCATAGCATAGACTAGAGATACTCTTCGATCTATAATCCCCGGGCTAATGGAATAGCTGAGGCTTTCAACAAGACCTTGACGAAGATCATAAAGAAGACGGTGTCCAGAAATAGAAAGGACTGGCACGAGAGACTGTATGAAACTCTCTGGGTGTATCGGACCACGTTAAAATGGCCACCAACACAACGCCATATGCGTTGGTATTCGGCACAGAAGCAGTACTCCCCTTGGAGATAAAGCTACCCTCCCTACGAGTGGCAGTTCATTACGAGCTGACAGACGAAGAGAACGCTCATCTTCGGCTTGAGGAGCTCGACGCCCTTGACGAAACCCGACTCATGGCGCAGCAAAACTTGGAGGCTTACAAAGCAAAGATGACGCGCTCATACGAAAAATTGACTAGGCCGAGAACATTCCGCCAAGGCGAACTCGTGCTAATTGTCAAGAGACCTATGATCCCCAATCATGCCAAACGATGGAAATTCGAGCCGAACTATGAGGACCCATACATCATAGACAAAGTCTATCAAGGTGGGGCTTACTTGCTCATGGATATGCATGGCGAAAGACCCTTCTGGCCAATAAACGGCCGGTTCCTGAAAAAATACTACGCTTGACGAGTCACGAACCAGGTCAATGATAGATGACGACGCCTATGTCCGCTCGTTATCTTCCTAAGTCCAAACTCTATAAGCAGTATCCGGCAAAACCTCGTCTCGAAAAAATGCGATGGACCGCAACGTCCTAAAACTAACGGTGGACCGCAACGTCCTAAAACTAACGATGGACCGAGATGTCCTAAAACTAACAACGGACCGAGATGTCCTAAAACTAACAACGGACCGAAATGTCCTAAAACTAACTACGGACCGTAACGTCCTTAAAACTACTACAAACCGCAGTATCCTAAGGCTGACGCAAAAACAAGGTACGTCCATAAGCGAAATGGGCACGGATGAAAACCCGAAAGGGCTCCGTGAGTAAAAACAGCAAGACTACCGGTGAGTTTGTGAAAACCCGAAAGGGTGCAATCTCGTTAAAAGACACTTGCAAGGTCCTCTCGACCTTATAAGGAGAAAATACCTGCGTGAGATCCTTATGACTCACAAGAGAGCAACACACTTAGGGATCCCCACGATTCCTAAGGAGAAATTATACTTACGAGATCCTCACGACTCGTAAGGAGAATTCCCCTATGAGACCCTCACGGCTCATAGGATTCGAAAGCCTTAAGCTACAGGGATCTAAACCTGTTCTTAAGCCGTCATACTCCCCGATATTGCCCTACAAGCCTTTCAATATTGACCTTTGTATACAATCCATGGGCACGAATAAACATTTCCCCAACAGAGTCTCACCAGCGACAAAGGATATCCTCACATGGTGAACGACCCTTATTAGTCCTCTCGACTTAGAAGGAGAAAACACTCTTGTAAGATCTTTACGACTTATAAGAGAAAATGCACTTAGGAGTCCTCACGACCCTTAAGGAGAAAATGCACCTACAAGATCCTCACGACTTGTAGGGAGAAATACTTTTATGAGACCCTTACGGCTCATGAAGTCAAAAGCCTTAGTTGACGGGACCTTAACCCGGTTTGCTAAGCCACCTTTGTTCGAACCGACAAAGGCAAATGATGATTCGCTCCTGGCCATATCCCAGTTATAGCGATACTGATCCCTAAATCGGTATCAGATCCCAAGTCCTTTACTCGCGGCAAAAGGTCAGCGAACCATAAATGCATATGAAATAGCCGAAATGATAGGGCAACTTACGACAAAATCAGCAAGTAAAATATATGCACACGAAAATAGCCGAAATGATTGGGCACCACGGAAAATACCCGAAATGATTGGGCAATCGCGACTTTCGCGATACAAAAAGCTGAAATGATAGAGCATCACGGAAAGAAAACAAAAAAATACATATAAAATGAAACTTTTGCCCTACAGGCAAGTCCATACTGACTCCTGTATACAATCCATGGGCATAAGCGAAAAGGGAACTACATTTCTCCACCAGGATGCGTTAAAAGGAAATCAGATCTTGACGACCACATCTACAGCCTAAAGATCAACAACGGCGTTTCTTTTCACTCCAACCGGATGCAGACGTGACGTCAACAACCGACCTCAAGGTCGCAACGAACCGGAGCCATAGCAAAGTCCCTAGTTCTAAATCTTGATGGCCACCTCTACAGCCTAGAGACCAACAACGGCGTTCCTCCTCATGCCAACAAAGCACGGACGCGACATCATCAATTGGAACCACGACAAAGTCCCCAATTCCAAGACTCTATGGTGCATAGACAACCTAGTGTCAACCCTGACCTCCTTGTCGTAAAGAAACGCTTTGACATGGATACATGTCAACCCTGACCTCACGGATACATGTCAACCCCTGACCTCCCTGTCGTCAAGCAACGCTTCGACACAGATACATGTCAAACCCTGACCTCCCTGTCGTCAAGCAACGCTTCAACACGGATACATACCAACCCTGACCTCCCTGTCGTCAAGAAATGCTTTGACATGGATACATGTCAAACTCTGGCCTCCCTGTCATCAAGCAACGCTTCGACACGGATACATGTCAACCCTGGCCTCCCTGTCGTCAAGAAACACTTCGACTCGGATACATGTCAACCCTGACCTCCCTGTCGTCAAGCAACGCTTCGACTCGGATACATGTCAACCCCTGACCTCCCTGTCGTCAAGCAACGCTTCGACACGGATACATGTCAACCCTGACTTCCCTGTCGTCAACCAATGCTTCGACACGGATACATGTCAAACCCCGACCTCCCTGTCGTCAAGCAACGCTTCGACACGGATATATATTAACCCTGACCTCCCTGTCGTCAGGCAATGCTTCGACACGGATACATGTCAACCGCTGACCTCCCTGTCGTCAAGCAACGCTTTGACACGGATACATATCAAACTCATGATCTCCCTGTTGTAAAGAAATGCTTCGACTCGGAGATAAGTCAACTCACCAATCACTTATGAGTCCTCTCGACTTGTAAGGGAGAAAATTTTCTTGTGAGATCCTTACGACTCTCAAGAGAAAGCACACATTGGAATCCTCACGATTCCTAAGGAGAAAATATACCTGCGAGATCCTCTCGACTCGTAGGGAGAAAATTTTTTATAAGACCCTCACGGCTCAGAAAGTTGGAAAGTCTTAGGTGGCAGATCCTAACCCTGTTTCCTAAGCCATCGCTACCCTACAAAGAGTTCAAGACGAGCTGTTATGTATTATGTACAAGCCACACATGCCAAAATTACATGCCATCGAAATCGAAGTGCTGCTCAAGAGTACGTAAACTGCTTTGTGCCAAGTCAAAACAAAAAGGCATAACCCCCAGACGTCAATCACATATTATACAAGGTAATAAGGAGAACATTTGATTTATATCCAATTAAGCTTCCGAAGCGTACCCACTCATGTATGCACGAAAAGGATAAAATAAATGCATGGAAAGGAAAAATTTGTTATTCATACCACAGAAATTTCTTACATCGATGAAAAAGTAAACAAAAGCATCATTAAAATGTTTACAATGGCAAAACATTGAATCCGGGACATGGATTAAGAAATTCGAAAGTGAGGCCGTCTAAAATGTTTCTGGACTCTCTGACCATTCTCGTGTTCATCCTCTCATGATCGCAAGCGTCAGGATCTTTGCTGATGTCCTCCACCCTCTGATAAGCAGCGATTATCGTCGTCTGTTGGAAAGTTTGATGCAAAATATCAATGAGATTATATCTCCAATTCTTCGAGATCAGACCCGTCAGATACACTAAGTGCACCTTATCTTTAGCGTCATCCAGTGCATTAAGCGGCATGGCTTCATAAAATCCAGGAAGTGCTCCCCAAATTGCTCTCGCTATAATCTTCAAGAGAGCGGAGCGACGAGGAAGTAGTCGACCGTTGTGTGCATTAAAACGATTCATAATCTCAGCGCATTGGGCGTTTGTGAACTCCTGGTTTTGACAACGGCCTTGAGCGTGAATGTACTTATTAGAAATGATTTTGTCAAGACAGTACAGTTGAGCGGCCATGGCGCCTGAAAATAAAAATCGGTGAGAGTTTAGTGGACAGACCGATCAAGACACAGGGATTTAAACAACTCTTGATATCCGCATGAAAAAAAGTGCTGATTAAGACACCCAACAAATTCAAATTTATGCAATTAAGGAGGGAATCCTAAAAGGATTCTCATTTAATGAGAGACTCCTCGGGCCAAGGAGTTAGACTCCTTGAGGGCAACGCTCTGCAGATAGGAGTAACGTCTATCAACTCTAATTATGAGGGAATAAAAATTCCCCCAAAAATTCTGAAGAGCTATGCTCTGTGAAGATGATGGAGTAACCCATCAAAAACCCTATAAAGCAAAGCTTTTACTAAGTTAAAAACTCCAAGATCTTCAAGATCTATGAACAAACTCTAAAGGGTTCTTCATGGAAGATGAACGGATCTATGATCTGAAAAGAGCAAGGCTCTATTAATGGGTAAAACCGTAAAATATTTTTTTAAGATCTGTGATCTGAGAAGAGCAAAACTCTATTAATAAGTACAATTCTTACCAAATTTGGGCAGAGTTTCGACTCTGAGAAATTTCGTAAGGGCAGAGAGCTTGGCTCTGAAAGAGAATAAAATTCTCAGAAAACAAGAAAGCAAGAAAATGAACAGAGGTCATCTCGAAGGGGCCAAAAGCGCTATTTATAGGCGCTGGAAGTCGATCCAACTTCCAAGTTGATCTAACGGCGAAGAGGCTGCCACCGCTGCACTCACGTGTAAGTCCCACCGGGCGTGCCAGAATTTGTTTGCCGCCGAAAGACTGGGCCGGGACGTTTGGACGTCCAGCCTGAATTTTGGGGGCAAATGCTATTTTGTTTTATCTGTCCACCTCTCCAAAGATGCCAAGTTGATTTATGACCGTGTATCAGAGGTTTAGAGAGATGCGGCCGAGATTCTTTGGCTATACAGACAGTAGTTATAAGCAACCAGTTGTAAGCCGATTTCGCCATTCGTTCCGCTGCACTTCACTCGCCTATCCGTTCCGTTGTAGCAGACTTTGTCAGATTCCCCATCATTGTGAGGGGTTTTTTTAATTGTGGGGACGCTCTTCCCTGCAGGCGCAAGCCCCTGCAGTTAATTATGTTACCGCATCGCGGTAACCACTTTCTCCTGCTCCAGAAGGTTACCTCGTGTCGTGTGTGTTTGTTTTATTTTTGGTTGCCCGTGGATTGTATACGAAGACTAATTTATGTTGTCGCCCATAGGGCGTGGATTAGTCCAAATCCGTATTTTCTTAGATTTGGGTTTGAGTTGGGTTTAAGGATCGTTAATCTCGTTTGAGATTAAGATCAACCTAAACGTTTGTTAAGGATACGTTAGTCTAATTTTAGACTAAGATCTACTCAACGGGGTTTTAGGATCATTTAGATCAAACAAAAGAGCATGTGGGCTCTGTTGTGTTAGTTTAGCGATATTGCGGTCCATAAGTTTAAGGACATCATAGTCCGTGGAGTTTAAGGACATCATAGTCCATAGTTTAGAGATGTCATAGTCTACAGAATTTAGTTTAAGGATGTTGCGGTCCATAAAGTTTAAGGAAATCATAGTCCGTAAAGTTTAGAGACATCATAGTCTGTATGATTTTAGTTTAACCGTTTGGAGATGCACCAAAAGTTATTGGTTGTTGGGACCCTCCATCTCTCTGAAGACGCTGAAGAATTACAGCGACGTGTATTAGAGGTATGAAGAGATATACCCTTGAACCAAAGTTGGTTGAGAGGTCTAATTTGGGACTAAGATCAATTAGAGAAATTGGGAGCACATGGGCTCGGTTGGTCTGAGCTAGAGATCCATGGCCAACTTGGGCTCAGTCCATTCTGTTCTGAATAAAGTGTTTAACACTTGTTTGAACATGGTCAACTCATTTTGAATTAAATATTGAACATTTGTTTGGGCTCAACCCTTTTTTAACCAACAATGCTGAGCATTGATTTGGGTTCTGACACCCCTTTTTCTTTTTGTCCTTTACTGAATGTTAGACACTCTATATTATGGCGCTTGGCATCAACCAACGAGTGTGGAGCGCTCTTTAATAAGCAGCGCCCACGTGAGGGGCACGTGGCGCGCATGGCGCTGAGCGCCAACTAATGAGTGTAGAGCGCTCTTTATAAAACAGCACCCACGTGAGGAGCACATGTTGCGCTTGGCACTGAGCGCTAGACTTGGAGCGCTGAAGCGCTTCTTTTAAAATAGCGCTTAGAGCGCTGGGCGCTAAGCGCCAAACTTGGAGCGCTAAGGCGCTTCTTTAAATTGGAGCGCTAAGGCTCTGCGGCACTGTGCGCCAAATTTGGAGCGCTGAGGCGCTTCTTTAAATTGGAGTGCTAGGAGCGCTGCGGCACTGTGCGCCAGTCTTGGAGCGCTGAGGCACTTCTTTAAATTGGAGCGCTGCGGAGCTGTGCGCCAGTCTTGGAGCGCTAAGGCGCTTCTTTTTAATTAGAGCGCTAAGGCTCTTCTTTGGTAGTTCTGATCAACTTTGTCTCGTGGATCTAAGAACCGAGTTCTTCTTTTAATAGGAGATGTTACAATCTCTTATGTTTTTTTTGTGAAATACTTTGTCTTTATGGATCTATGATCTGAGGAGAATTAAGTTCTTCTCCCCCTTTTTATGATGAGATGCTATGATCTCGTTTTGTGAAAGACCTCTATCTTATAGATCTATGATCTAAAAACAAGAACTATGTTCTTCTTCTTTGATGAGATGTTTTGATCTCTCTATTTTATTTACCTTAAAGAAATTCTTCTTCCGAGAGCTTGCTCTTCTCTTTGAAATTTCTCAAAATTTATGAGAGAGTTCCTCTGTGTAAGACTTGAAGTCTTGGGGCTTTTATATAGTGGAGGCTGATTAGTTAAGGCAATCTTTTGTTGATTGATTTGGGATGTTCCCCCCATTGGATCTTTGATCCTGAGGCTTCTGTTTTACAGAAGACATCTTTCATGTTATTAACAAGATTAGGAAATTATTTTCCCATACAGACATTACTCTGTATCTTGGTGATTTTTAATCACCATTAGATCTTTAATCCAATGGTGTGCTAATTTACAGAGCACAATTTTTCTTGTTTGAAAAGATCCTGAGGAGTATTTCCTTAACAGAATTTCATTCTGGTAATTTGATGATTCATCAACTTCGTTGGATCTTTGATCCAACGGTGGAGAACATTTAGTTCTAGCGCTTGGCGCTCTCGTGCCTTGCACGTGAGCGCTGCTTCAGAGTCTTTGACTCTCAGCGCTGGCGCACTTAGCGCGAGTGCTCTCATATTTTACACGTGAGCGCTGCCTCAGAGTCTTTGACTCATAGCGCTGGCATACTTGGCGCTAGCGCTCTCGTGCTTTGCACGTGGGCGCTAGCGCTCTCATGATTTGCATGTGGGCGCTGCTTCAGAGTCTTTGACTCTCAGCGATGGCGCTCTTGGCGCTTTGTACGTGAAGCGCTGCCTCATTACGTGAAGCGCTTTGTACGTGAAGCGCTGTCTCTCCATCATGCACAGCATTTTCTGTGCCTAGACTTAAACGTCTCCCTTCATAATCTGAAGCAATTCTTCTTTTCTCTCTCACTTTTCTTGAGAGTCATTTTGACAGAGAAAAGCAATGGCTTGTAATTGCCTGCATGCTCGCCAGCAGCCACGAGAGGTTCCCATTGAGGAAATTGTTCCTCGTTTTGCCGCGCGCTTGGTGAACCCTAATCTTACGGATGACCAATGCGACACGGTGCTTCACGAGCTCTTGACTCGTATAGGATCTCCTCTCCCGATCGGCTCTATTTGGCTCCGGATGGTCTTCTTATCCGCGATCAATGATATTCTCCCTCCTCCAGCGGAGATGACTCCGGTAATGCTCGATGCCACGGAGGACAAGATCGAGTGCTTTCACGAGGCACTCTTGATTACCACAGCTCTTAGGAATCGCTCTGTTCGGCTGCTAAGCCAGATAAGGGTTCAGCGAGCCGTCATGTCTGCCTTCGTTGATGGGTGCGGTGCTGACCGATGGGTAGCTACTGTTAGTTATATGTATGCCCTAGAAGCCATTACTATACATAGGATGTATATTGTAGTGGATGCTTGGACATATATAGGGAGGACTTTCTTGCTCGACATGATAGTATGCTATCTGGTTGCTCTTTACCTTAACGTGTACACTGATTGTCTCTCTGTTACATGTTGGTAAAGCCCTTAGGATGTGTACTTGACTACTTGGACTATGATGCGGATCATACTAGTGGGGACATGGTAGTCCATAAGTACATCCTTCAAGGTCCCTAGTCATGGGTGTATCGAGACGGGGCATCGATATACTAGAGTAGACTAGCGTATACCTTCTCGACCCATACAGATGGGCGATGGATGATCTCATATCCATTGGTGTTTGACATCAGAGATGATATACAGGTGCTCAGTGGAGACTGGGTACACTGGACGGACTCGCCGAGAACTCCCAGATGGTATTATACCTTACGTCAGATGGCAGTTCTCTAGTGACACTGGTACAGGTTAGTCTGTAGACCCGAGATCGTCATAGAGTCTTGTGTGATTCCCACTGTGCTTTGATTTCCACCTTACCACGTCCAAGAGGGCGTGCAAAATGGTGGTTTTTGGGTACAGTCCTGAATCACATGGAGGCAATGAGCGATATGAGGGGATTCGTCTCTCCCGGTATAGGGAGTTGATGTTGTGCTGTGTTCGATTGGTTATAACCGGAAATCCCTGGCCCGGGTTGCTGAGATTTACTGGTAAGTGTTACTAGTAGTTTCTCGAACTGTTATAGACCTCATATCGGCACGATTTATCGAGCTACTGGGGTCTGACGTTTACCACCCTTAGGCGAGATATGCGACATATCAGACGACGAGACCGGACTGTACGGGAGTGTTACTGGTTGGATTCACAGGAGTGTGAGCGGGCTTGCTCGTTGATCTTCTGATCACTCAATATCCGGGTGGCCGTTACGTTTAGAAGACCGCTTGCGGCTTGTGGGTGTTTGATATGATCATCACCTGCTGCCGGCGTATTGACGAGTCTTTAGAGTCCTACACAGAGGTTTCCTGGCTCAAGCGAAACAAAATAGGAGCGCAAATGAGATATGTGCGGGACCGAGAATAATACCAGTATGTGATACTGTATTCTATTCTCGCGATTTGTATCATTGGACGGTTATATGAGATATAGCCGGGTTACCGAATCAAATGTTGATTCGATATATTGATACACATAATATTAGTCGGTTATATGCAGTATGACCGGATCATTAAATCAAGTGTTGATTTAATGATTTAATGTATAATTATATATTGGATATATTACTTTACATTGACTAGTATTGTTCACTTAAGATTGATTTTCTCACTTGATATGCACAACTTGTATATGTGATATATGTTTGTGCACTAGTTTGTATCTTGATTGATGATACATGAAAACTTGGGTATGTGTATGATTTACACCATGATTAGTTAATGATTAGGGTTTTATTTTCTTTATTCATTTTGTAAAAACAAAATGGTGCTTTTCTTTATTTTTGGCTTAAAGCTTCATGAAGCTTCATAGCATTTTTGAAAAGTCTAAACCATTTTGTTTTATCCTTAAACCTAACCATTACCTAAACTATGGTTTGCTCTCTACATGAGTTAACTTACCCATGGTTTCATTATGATAAGCTTCACTTGAATTTTATTTTTGGAATTAATTCATTATTCATTCTTTTCTTTCTTCTTCTTCTTCTTCATGAAGAAGAAAGCCTGCTAGAAAATTTCAAGTGTTGAAATCAAATGAGAAATCCAAATCCAAAGTGAACCCACTTCCTATTTCTTCATCCTCTACCACTTGCCATGTTGTATAGGGTGTTTTCTTTCACAAGGTTCATGACCAAGTGAAGATGGAGCTTGAGTTTGAGTCGCCTCGACGTAGATCATCTTCGGCACCGAAGTCAACGACCTAGCCCGCTCATTTCTCCGATGAAACCGACGCTAGAGTCCGGGATCCCGATGATCGTAGCAGAAGGACGTCATCACGGAGCTAAAGAAGTGGAGGACCAGATCTACAAAGGTTGTAATCCCTTTCACTCAGTAGCAAAGTAGTTTGCTTACTTGTAATTTCGCATAATCTCTAGTTAACGATCTTGCATAGAGTTGTTAGGCACACAAAATTTTGATTTTGGTATGGTTGATGCCTTGTGGAACCTCTTGAGTATGCCTAGGAACCCTACAGTGGTATCAGAGCCTAGCTAGAGCTTTAGGCGATGTGTAGACGATGTTAGAAACCCGATCGAACCCCGAAACCCTAAATTATACCCTTCTCTGTGAATTTTTTCAAAACTGGGATTTTTCCTAATTAAAAATACTCAAAAAATTCAGCAGGGTTTTCTATGAATTACTGTGCAACACGTGGGCCCAACTCCATCAAGCCGCCGCGGAACCGCGGCCGTACCCTAGGTCGCGCGGTGGTTCCGCGGCCACACTGTAGCTTCTTTGTCCACTGTTTGCACAGTAATGTTCCTATGTGATTCCTGTGTTTTCTGGGCATTTTTAATTTATACTCAAGAGTTGAGTTTTCTGGGTTGTATTGGGAGTTCGTCGATTCGATTGGGAAGTTTAACTTTGTCTGTGTTTTTCCGGATAATTTAGAACATGTTAAAAGGTTCGACCGGATATAAATACCTACTTTTTCCCCTGACGGGAAATTTCCAAGTGTTGGATTTTTCCGTAGTTTAAGAACGTTCTAAGTAGTGCAAGTAACACGATGGACCCTCTAGAAGACAACAAACCTTAACTCGATTATGTGACCGTCTTGAACTGCCCTTTGAACCTAGGGTTTGGGGCAGTATGTCGTGCCACATGTGAGGCGTTGGCTTGACCCTTCTACGGCTGGACCGTTGGTACTGTGGCATGAAGTGAATGTTTTTTAAACTTATTTCATGTGTTGAGCTGTTCCGGGAAAACTTGGGTGTTTGATTGTTCGATCGGAAAGTTTAACATTTTCTATTTATCTGGAATGTGATACAATAATTGGAATCCACAAGTAGTTATGTGATAACTAATATGAATGCTATAAATCTAGCAGTTTAGTCTCACTTGATCGGTTGCCACGGAATTTTGATGCGATCAAAAGTCCGTCGCAAACACATAGCGTACGCGGATACTCGCCGGTAAACTTAATAGACAGCCACGCCCCATAGCCCCGACCAAGTGACTGTAGGAGAACCCCGACGCCGAAAGCATCCGTTCGGGTGTTCGTGGTAGCGGTGTTCCGCCTTAGTGCACTTCGTCGACGGCATCCGGGGGTGCGGCCGTCTACTAAAGTTTGCTACGAGCATTCGATCAGAATGTCGGGAATCCTGTTGAATTGCCCGACTTGATATTGAAAAGAGTTTTCAATAATGAGACTAAAATGCGGGATTTATAATTGTTAGGCATGCGATGTCTAAGAAATTCATTTGATTAGGCATGCGATGTCTAAGTAGGTTGCGGATTCCAACTCTTGTAGTTTTACGCTTTCTTTTCTGCGACCGTAAGTGTAATATGCGATATCGCCGGTTTCGTTGCTATATGTCAACGACAACTGGGATGCGTATATTTACTTACGTTGATGACATGTGATGTTATGTGTTGCTGGATATGTTATATTGGATCGTCGTGTTTGAATAGCCGGGGTTTTTTTTTAATGTGAGATGAGTGTTTTTCATTTTCATTCATGTAAAAACTTGTATGTAATATTCTTTTATTGGGGCACTTCCAGGTTGCGGAAGATGTCACCGTTGATGTATATTATTTACTTTTCCGCACTAGGATAGACCCAAGGAGGAGAGCACAAGTAACCGGGTTCTGGAGTCCAGTAGGAGACCAACTCGTGGAGTCGAGTCCGGGTCTCCTAAATCTAGAATTGGTAGGGTTGCTTGCCACTCTCGTAGGGGTCTAGGGGTGTGGGATTGGCTATTCATCACGACCGTGGAATCCGTGTTTTATACAGGCTCAAAATAAAACATGGACGTCCTAGTATATCCAATATTTCATATGATGTTTTTTCTGCTGCGTTATTTGTGATGTGATCATGTGATTTGTTCAGATAGATATATAGTATATATGATATATTATATAGACGTTACTTATGTTTTACACCCGCGCTAGCCCTGCCCCGCTATGCCGTTAGTTACCTAACCTAACGGTGCACGAGGGGACATTGAGGCGAATGGGGATGGCATAAGTGTACGTCGTATTTATCTGTGATGTTTAGGTAACTTATTTGATGGGACATCATTAATATGATTAATGAAAATAAAAGAAACCTAAAGATGTTGTGGAATAGAATTTTCAAAAAACAGGTAGCTACAGTTCTTGCTTTGCATCGCGGTGTTCCTTGTAGAACATCCTGCACCTTATTCGATGAGGAAAGGGCCGAGATCCCTTCACCGGGAGTGACCCCTTTAGCAATAACTGGCAGATGCTACACACTCGGTTTGTCTTTTGATTGCTTCTATAGTTCTTGCTTTGCACAGTGATATATATGATATATCCAGCACCTCATTCGACGAGGAAAGGACCGACGATCCCTTCACCGGGAGTGACCCCTTTAGCAAAACTAGAAAAGCCTTAAAAACACTCCATTTTAAAATCATTTGATTATACAACGATATCAAGTTCATTACGCAATAAGTTTTCAGAAAAATCTGTCGTAGCCCTTCGTCATTTCAGATAAGTCCTACTTAGTATTCGTGCTACGTTTGTTGGCCTGCGTCATGGCGTAGTGTGCGGTAGCTAACAAGTATTTATCTGTTTATGCATATGATGCAGATTGGATTAGGGTAGTTGTGCGACTTTGTTGGCCTGCGTCAAGGGTCGTGCGGGTGGGTTTAATTCAATCAAGAAATGACGGGTTAAACTTGACTAGCGGACTATGGTTTGTTGGCCTGCGTCAAGGTCATAGGACGCTAGGGGCAAAATATTATCGGGAATTTCAAGTGTTGAAATTTGCAATGAGATTGCATACCTTCTATGAGATAGTTGGATCCCGATACCCGCTGCGAGTAAGAGTTACTCCTGGGAGAATTTTACACATTACAATTAGCCGATCAAGTAGGTGTCTAGAAAGGTGTTAACGAGATTACGCCTCTGGGAAAACGAGGTTTACTTTAATTAGGTCCGTGCCAAAGCACGGGGCACCTCCCTCAAACTACCGACACTGGCCTGGCTGAAAGATTGGCGAACTTGTAGCGTGTAATTAATCCCGGCTAGTCTTTCCTTTTAGGATTTGAAGGAAGATTTGATTAAAACAGTGGGAGACATCCTGATTAGATATATTAGATAACCAATCTAATCTTGCAAGAGCATACGCTGAGTGTTTTCTTCTCTCTCTCTCCAGGTAGCGACCATATCACGCCTTAATCAAGATAATAATACGGATATATTGACCGAACCCGCTTGTTATACTGAGCTGGGGAACGTTGGTCTCGCTCCAACTTATAATTGTTATAAGACCGAGCAGGAATTAGGGGAATACCAGGATTCCCATGCCGCCCAAACGAAGAAAGTGCATGAGATGCATCTCCTTCGGGTGTGTTCATTATAAAGAACTGTTTCTCAGTGTCCTCTACGTCCTAGGTATTAGATACCGGATAAGGATCCCGCAAATGTAATCCGTTACATGGGCTACAGAAAGGTAGAGAACTGAGAACGGGTGATAAGTTTCATGAGACAGAAAACGGTGCAAGTGTTGCAGCCAAGTCTGTTGGTCACTGTCACCCTGTATTACCAGTACATTGATTCTGAACAAATGCTATTAGATACCGTACCTGATATAAAAAATCATATCAATCTCTTTATTTATTAAAGAAGGATATAATTTTGTATTGTTGGATAATGTTTTGAACATTTCCTATTTCAAAAGTTGATCGGTTCAGGCACGTTATCTAAAAGCATTGACGTTCTAAATCAAACTACAGTTCCTAGTATACAGAACACACACAAGAAGAAGAGTTCAGAAATGAACGGTTCCTTCTTGAGGTATTGTAGACTAGGTCATATCAATGTGACCCGACTTGCTCAAGTTACATTTTAGATGCATATTTAAATTAGTTTGAATTTACATCTTGTGAAACTTGCCAATCATGTCACAAAGATAAGATGATCATAGCTCTGTTTATTAGAAACAGAGAAAGAGTGAACTCTTGGGACTGATACATGATGATGTATGTAAGGTCCCTTGTCTACACATGCCAGGACCGGTGATTGTGTGAAAAAATGTGTAGTAGTTAACCGCAATCAATAACGGTGTCGCGTGTAGCTAGACCGAGATGAGTACGGGTCGTCCTCTGGGAAACGTTGAACCTTTTATTTTTACTTTAGATGTGTTGAGAAAGAGAGGAGGGATAAAGAATTTTATAGAATGGTTTCTAGATCTACGTTAAACAAGAATGTAAAATATAGATCTAGATTATTTTAAAGATGTAGTTATAATAAGGGGGCTTGTAGGGTTCGTTAGGATTTAGTAGTTATGGACGATTAATTAAAAGTTACCCTTTTTATCCATTAATAGATTTAGAACTAGAGCGACGGTGATGCGTGTAGATTAGGGTTTCTGGAGGGAAAAGGAATCCCACTCTTAATCCTTATCTCGATACGGAACTCCATTCATATCTAGCCTTTACCAAAACAATTATTAATCTAATCTCTAATCGCGGTCGGAACTAGCAAAGAATTGCTAGCGCGCCCGATTAGGATGTTAATGTTTTTTTTGATAAAGTTCCTAAACTTTATAGGACTTATAAAGGGTTTAGTTATTTTCATCATCCATTAGCCTATCCTAATCCTACGAACCCTAACAAGCGGAGAATTACTCGCGCATGTTGGGAAAAGAAGATGAAAAGATAGAGAGGGAAAACATAATGTAAAATGCAAAAGAATTAAATAAAACAACTACCTTTATTAATCAACTTGAACAATCTACACTTTGATTCCTTAGAAAATGATTACAAAGACTAGTTTGCTTCTCGATTTCTTTCAAGAAATTAGACGAACAGTTGATGACCAGCCTGGATGCGTGAGCCATCTTGGACTTCGTGATCGCGTCTGCTTGATGATTTTTCCAAGAGTCTCTCGGTGCTTTTTATTGTGCAAAGCCAGAATCTTTTGCTTCAAAAGTTGGTAAAATATAGCAGAGAATCATGCCCCAAAATTTTGGCAAATGATCCTTCTAGATTGCCGCGGATCCGCGGCCAACAGGGGGGTTTGGCCGTGGTTTCGCGGCCAATGGAGGAGATCAATTGATCAATTTTTTAGGGATTTCTCACTGTAACATTTGGCAATCCTAGGCACCTTCAGAATCTGAAAATCTTTTCTCGGTTGCTTCCAGACTTGGTCTCCAAGTTTTGATTCTTAATTTGGCAAGTCTTCTTCAACAACTTGATTTCTTTGATAAATTATGCATAACAACTTGGAAATTCTGCACAATAATCTCAAATAATATTTAGTAGACTTATTTCTACTAGGATTTGGTCAATGGATTTATTTGCATACATTTTCCTACCAAATGCTAATCAAAATATATTAACACATGGAAAATGGTGTTTTAACACATAAACCCTCATATGTATAATATATTATATTAAAGTCCTTTTTTTTAATATGAAAATGGTAGGAAAAATGTAATACAAATGTGCAGTTTTATCAACTGAACAAATACCCCCAAACTTATCTTTGATCGTCCCGAGCAAACTAGTCTATTTAAGAGGAGAAAAAGAAAGGAGAAAACTAAGCACACTTTCGTAGGCAACACGATTGCACTGAGCACGTGCAACAAGCCGTTAAACCTCTAGGTGTCCCTAGTAGGAGGAGTGTTGTCTCCTGAGGGTTTTCAGCGGATTACACCCACAAAATCCAATAACAAAAGAGAGATGGTGAAATTTACATATAAAGATAAGAACCATGAAAGAAATACTTTGAAAATTTAGAGTTTCCAACTACACTAGCTTTTCAGTTGTCATGAGCCCTATCTTAATAGTCATGAAAAAATGTTAGAAATCACATCATCCCTCAATAAAACATCGTCTTTATTCTTCATTCCTACCTTTCATCCAAACATTGATCATATAACCCCACGTGTGTGAAATGGACATCCCTACACTCGGAGAATTCAATTCAAGCTATCATACTCTTGTCCATCTACCTTAGTACTTTTTATTTTGATGAATATTAAGATTTGCTCACACATTTTCATGCGACCGTTAATACTTCTTGAGGTACTAACAGACCGATTACTCGTGTGCTTGCTGATTCGGTGATAATATTTTCCTCGTCTTGCACCACCTAAGGCTTAGCAGTGACTCCCAGACCAGTTGGCCTTAGGGCACTAGGTGAAGAGGCACCCTCGCTATATATTTTTATTGCTGCCTTGGCGATAACAAAACCAGTGTTCATTTTTCTTTTCACCATTTTTATATTTTCTTCATTTTTTTATTTTTTCATTTCCTTCATACTTTGGCTTTTAGACAAGAGCATTTCAAGGTATCCTCTACTATCCCGAGTTTCAAGACGTGTGTAAGTGCATATAGTAGGGTATCAACATTCAAATGTTTGGCTTTCAGAATAGAAACTATTTTTCAGACTTATTTTTATCCTCAGATTAGTGACTTCCTTCATCTTACTAACCCTTGGGACAACAGGTCATAACTACTTATTACTAGTTCGTTTAAGAAAACTTCTAATTTTCTTGGTTTTCTTAAACTATTCCTATCTTTTTGGATGTGATTTTTCACTTTCTACTCTTTTGTTATCAAAAAAAAATTTGTGCTTATATATAGTATAATGCAAAGTATGTGTAAATAAGCACAAACCTCCGCCAAACTTGTTTTCAACAGTGTCCTCACTGTTGCTATCTGCTGGATCACAAAAACCTATAGGCTTGGAAGGACATTATTAATGGGGGCAAGAATATATGAAAGTGAAAATGCTCCCCCAAACTTATTTTTGGCTCACAAATTTGAGGACAAAAGTTATGTTCAAGAGCCAAAAATATACCCCCCCTCAAACATGAGTTAGACAATACGAAGCATTTTAAGAGGGGGTGAGTCTTTTGATCAAAATAAAACTTTACAAAGACCAAAAGTTAACACCAACCATTCAAAGATTTTATCAGTATATCGTATAGGTTGGTGGAAGAATGTGTTGTATCGACTCAAGAAAAAGTGGGGAAGGGATAAGAGGTGGTCTGGAAAGGGTTTGAAATTAGAGAAAAGAAAGAATGAGGATGAATGTGAATGATTAGGAAGAAGGAATGATGACGGTTCAACCTCTATAGGTGGAGATTGATTAATCACAAAATCCGTATTGTTTAAAAATTCAAGTTCGTCAGCAAAAAGTTCTTCAAAATTTTTATCAATGGCGTGATTGAACATTTTGCTGTCAAAGAGTTTTTTGCCAGAATTTATCCTACTTGATTCAAAAATTATTGAGGTAGAGGACTCGAAAAACGCATCTACCTCATTTTCAAAAATATCCAAATCAAGTTGAATTTATGGTATTATTGAACTTGAATTAACGGATTGTGATTCATCAAAACTCACTGAAACTATAGGAACAGAAGAAGAACCGGAGAAAATAGAAAGTGAAATGGGTAAACAAATTAGTGTGTCGAGTGTTGCTGAACCAGATGTGGAAGATGGAGGCTGTATTTCGGTCTGATCTTCGGGTATACCATTATCATCAACTTCAAAACATATTTGGGGTTCGGGAAGAATTAAAGGCTCAAGATGGTGACCACAAGGAAGTGAAAGGATTTGATGAATTGGTGGGACAAAATCATCCAAAATTTCGGGTTCATCAATTAATGTATCCCCAATGTCAATCACCTCATTCAAGTGAAGGTTAAAATTCTCAAACACCTCATCAAAAGTATGGCTTTCAATCAGTTTTGGTTCAAGAGTGGAGGTGTAGAGATCACAAGGGTTGGGTATGGTTTCACTTGAAATGGACCCTTCACAGTTGGGTAAATTAAACACTACAAAGTCACACAACTTATCAGACATTGTACTTGATGAATCTATGAAACTGGAGTTGTGGATTTCAGTTTGGAATGGGGAGATTTGATTAGGAAGGGTGTACAGTTCTGTCTTACTACCCAAATCCTTCATAATTTGATTCGTCAGTTCCATAAATTTTTCTAATGTCTGCTCCAGACTAGTCTTGGGTTGATAAGGGGTTTCAGTATAAGATTGAAATTCCTGTGGATAATTAAAACTCCTAAATGACTGATTAGAAGAACTGTCTAGAGTAGGTGGAAAAGTCGGATTGGATTGATAGGAACAGAATGGTTGTGGAACTTGGGTAGGAGTAGGATCAATATAATGATAAGAAGAATATTGATATGGGTTGGTTGGTTGGCTATATACAAACCGCATATCAAACTCTTCTCCGGACAGTGGTGGTGATGGTTGATATTGGTCCGTGTTGAAACTTTGGCCTCTAGACCTAGCTATGTGCTCAGCAATGGACATTCGTCTAGGGGCTTCCTCACTCTGGGTATGAAGTGAAACAGGTGTCGGATTAGGATACGGTTGATAAGACCTAAACTGAGGTGGCCAACTGTTTCTTCCTGCTTGTTCTATTTGATCTCTTAAGGACATGGAAGAGCCGGACGGTATACCGAAGGGATTTCGAAAACAAGAGATATCTGGTTGTGGACAGCAAAGCTCGGCAAGTGTTCTTTTGTTTAGGTTACCCATTATCAGAATAGAAGAAGGGGGAAGGGGTAAAAAGGGGAGAAAATAATTGGTTTGTTTTTGAAAAAGTGGACTCAAGACAAATCACCCTAAGATGCACAAGCAACCCTAGAACTAAGGTCACCTAGGTCCAGTCTCTAGACCGCTCCTAGACTTCCAAAAGACAAGCCGCAGGATCAATCCTCTACCGCCTCCGTACTACCCTTGTAGCCAGGTAAGTGCCAGGTAAGTAGGAAGGAACCACGTCGTGGGCCTAATTAAAAACCACCAGCCTTTGACACACTTGCCTAGGCAATACAAAAGTAATGCGGATAAACGATAGATTACCCACGACCTTCCTCTGTCCTTATTGAGCGCGACAGTCCTTAGAGTCTGGTCTAGATATTTTTTAAATTAATGAAGGGTTGATCTATATGCTCAGTTTGTGATTTGTGGGGCTTAGGAAGGGTGATGAAATCCCCACCAAATCTTGATTTGGTCTTTGCCCCTTAAAGTCCGTATTAAAATATGCAAAACAAAACCAATCACAAAACTTTTGCAAAAAGATTTTTGAGCGGCGCTATTTTGCAAAGAATCCTGCAGAAAATAGATTTTATTGGATTTGAGAGGAGAGAGAAGGAGTTGAGAATCTTACCAGAGAAGTGTGAAACCATAGATCTCCCGTTTCCTCAAGTCCGTGACTCCAGATTCCCTCGCAAAATTCACACACAAATCGTTAAATATGCAATTTGCAGTTTTGTTTAATTAATGATATGAATCGTCTAAGAATTCAACACAAATAGTAAAACTAAAAAATTACGCACGTATCCCCGGCAACGGCGCCATTTGATTGTTATGAAAAAGTGTGTAGTAGTTAACCGCAATCAATAACGGTGTCGCGTGTAGCTAGACCGAGATGAGTACGGGTCGTCCTCTGGGAAACGTTGAACCTTTTATTTTTATTTTAGATGTGTTGAGAAAGAGAGGAGGGATAAAGAATTTTATAGAATGGTTTCTAGATCTACGTTAAACAAGAATGTAAAATATAGATCTAGATTATTTTAAAGATGTAGTTATAATAAGGGGGCTTGTAGGGTTCGTTAGGATTTAGTAGTTATGGACGATTAATTAAAAGTTACCATTTTTATCCATTAATAGATTTAGAACTAGAGCGACGGTGATGCGTGTAGATTAGGGTTTCTGGAGGGAAAAGGAATCCCACTCTTAACCCTTATCTCGACACGGAACTCCGTTCATATCTAGCCTTTACCAAAACAATCATTAATCTAATCTCTAATCGCGGTCGGAACTAGCAAAGAATTGCTAGCGCGCCCGATTAGGATATTAATGTTTCTTTTGATAAAGTTCCTAAACTTTATAGGACTTAAAAAGGGTTTAGTTATTTTCATCATCCATTAGCCTACCCAAATCCTACGAACCCTAACAAGCGGAGAATTACTCACGCATGTTGGGAAAAGAAGATGAAAAGATAGAGAGGGAAAACATAATGTAAAATGCAAAAGAATTAAATAAAACAACTACCTTTATTAATCAACTTGAACAATCTACACTTTGATTCCTTAGAAAATGATTACAAAGACTAGTTTGCTTCTCGATCTCTTCCAAGGAGGTAGACGAACAGTTGATGACCGGCCTGGATGCGTGAGCCATCTTGGACTTCGTGATCGCGTCTGCTTGATGATTTTTCCAAGAGGCACTCGGTGCCTTTTTATAGTGCAAAGCCAGAATCTTTTGCTTCAAAAGTTGGTAAAATATAGCAGAGAATCATGCCCTAAAATTTTGGCAAATGATCCTTCTAGATTGCCGCGGATCCGCGGCCAATGGAGGAGATCAATTGATTAATTTTTTAGGGATTTCTCACTGTGACATTTGGCAATCCTAGGCACCTTCAGAATCTGAAAATCTTTTCTCGGTTGCTTCCAGACTTGGTCTCCAAGTTTTGATTCTTAATTTGCCAAGTCTTCTTCAACAACTTGATTTCTTTGATAAATTCTGCATAATAACTTGGAAAATTCTGCACAATAATCTCAAATAATATTTAGTAGACTTATTTCTACTAGGATTTGGTCAATGGATTTATTTGCATACATTTTCCTACCAAATGCTAATTAAAATATATTAACACATGGAAAATGGTGTTTTAACACATAAACCCTCATATGTATAATATATTATATTAAAGTCCTTTTTTTTAATATGAAAATGGTAGGAAAAATGTAATACAAATGTGCGGTTTTATCAACTGAACAACCGGTTCTTTATACTTCATTACATTCTCTGATGATCTCTCAAGATTCAGTCATATGTTCCTGTTGAAACATAAGTCCGAAGCTTTTGAGATATTCACAGAATATAAGTTAGAAGTAGAGAACCAAAATCCGGGTATAAGTATTATGTCCTATGATAAGATCAGGGAGGAGAATACTTGTGCATAGAATTCCTGGACTATTCTAAAGGTGAATGAGATTCTCTCTCGGTATTACTCCTCTGAATACACCACAGCACAACGGTGTATCAGGGCGGGGAAATAGCACCCTATATGATATGGTGCGCTCTATGATGAGTACTACTGAGTTACCTGTTTCCTTTTGGGGGTTATGCACTTAAGAAGCTGCAAACCTATTGAATTAGGATCGAATCAAATCAGTTGCCTACCACTTCATATGAGATATGGAAAGGGAAGAGCCCATATCTTAAGTTGGTTAAGATTTGGGGTTGTCCGGCATATGTCTAAAAGCAAAATCCGGACAAGCTCGAGACAAGGTCTGTTATGTAGAACTGGAATGGTTCTAGCTATACAAACTGCAGCTGATGATTTGGTAGAACCAAAAGATTCAATAGATTCCGACAAACCTCAGCCTCTCCGCCGATCTAGCAGGGTTCCTCATCCGTCTGAGAGATACTTCGGTTTCTCGATGACAGTAGGAGCGAGGATTGCATCATGAGATGATGACCCAACTAGTTTCGAGCTAGCCATCAGGAGTGTGACTCTGTAAGAATGGCTGGATGCTTATTGATCTGAGATGGAATCCTTATACACCAACAAAGTATAGACTTTGGTTGCTTTATCTGAAGGGTTAAATCCCCATCAGGAGCAAGTATATCTTGAGAAGATTACTTGGTGTATATGGAAAAGTTGAGACTTTCAAAGCTATGCTTAAGTCCATCCAGATCCTACTTGTCACGGCTACATACCATAACTACGATATCTGGCGGTTGGGTGTCATGACTGCTTTTCTAAATGATAATTTAAAAAAGAGAGTCTATAAGTACACAGTCAGAGGGCTTCGTAGACAGTGGGAGCAGCGGAAATGTGTGCAAGATGCTTCATATGATAAAGCAGGCATCGCGGAGTTGGAACGTCTGTTTTGATGTGATAGTCAAAGAGTTTGACTTCATCAAAATGGTAGATGAACCTTGTATATACAAAAAAGAAGTAGGGAGTATGGTGGTGATCCTCGTAGAGTACGTGGATGACATATTCTTGATAAGGAAGTAGTTTCCTATGCTACGCTCGGTCAATCTCCGCTTATCACAAGCATTCCCCACCTAGGATCAAGGTGATACCTCCTAAATCCTGGGTTATAGATCTATGAGATAGATCTATTTAGATATTAGGAATCTCACTATTTGTAGTGAGATTGTATCAATCGATCCTGAGGAGAATCACTGGAAAGGTTCCAGGATGATAAGGACGACTAAATGTCAGTCACAGGCATTGTCTTTACCCTCAGTAGAGGGACGGTATGTTGGAAGAGTTCCAAGCTAGATACCGTGGCAAACTAGACGATAAAGGCTGGTAATATCGCTATCAAAGATACTACCAAAGAGGAAGTTTGGGTGTATATTGGTTCATGAGATGAACTAGGTTCCTACCATTGTGTGACAATGGAAGTGTGGCTTTGGCCCAGGAACCCTGGTCCCATCAGTGACCCAGACATATTCTGAGGCAGCATCACCTGATCATGGAGATGGTTGATCTCCAGGGTGATCGAGGTTAGGAGAGTAGACTCAGAGGACAACACGGCAGATCCACTCACAAATGTCTTTTCCTAAAGAGAGACTTTTATGGGATGGTTGAGTATTAGATACTGCAACCACTGCTACAGATGGCCCTAGTGCAAGTGGGAGATTGTTAGTTATATGTATGCCCTAGAGGACATTACTATATATAGGATGTATATTGTAGTGGATGCTTGGACATATATAGGGAGGACTTTCTTGCTCGACATGATAGTATGCTATCTGGTTGCTCTTTACCTTAACGTGTACACTGATTGTCTCTCTGTTACATGTTGGTAAAGCCCTTAGGATGTGTACTTGACTACCTGGACTATGATGCGGATCATACTAGTGGGGACATGGTGGTCCATAAGTACATCCTTCAAGGTCCCTAGTCGTGGGTGTATCGAGACGGGGCATCGATATACCAGAGTAGACTAGCGTATACCTTCTCGACCCATACAGATCGGTGATGGATGATCCCATATCCATTGGTGTTTGACATCAGAGATGATATACAGGTGCTCAGTGGAGACTGGGTACACTGGACGGACTCGCCGAGAACTCCCAGATGGTATTATACCTTACGTCAGATGGCAGTTCTCTGGTGACACTGGTACAGGTTAGTCTGTACACCCGAGATCGTCATAGAGTCTTGTGCGATTCCCACTGTGCTTTGATTTCCACCTTACCACGTCCAAGAGGGCATGCAAAACGGTGGTTTTTGGGTACAGTCCCGAATCACATGGAGGCAATGAGCGATAGGAGGGGATTCGTCTCTCCCGGTATAGGGAGTTGATGTTGTGCTGTGTTCGATTGGCTATAACCGGAAATCCCTGGCTAGGGTTGCTGAGATTTACTGGTAAGTGTTACAAGTAGTTTCTCAAACTGTTATAGACTTCATATCGACACGACTTATCGAGCTACTGGGGTCTGACGTTTACCACCCGTAGGCGAGATATGCGACATATCAGACGGCGAGACCGGACTGTACAAGAGTGTTACTGGTTGGATTCACAGGAGTGTGAGCAGGCTTGCTCGTTGATCTTCTGATCGCTCAATACCCGGATGGCCGTTACGTTTAGCAGACCGCTTGCGGCTTGTGGGTGTTTGATATGATCATCACCTGCTGCCGGCGTATTGACGAGTTTTTAGAGTCCTACACAGAGGTTTCATGGCTCAAGCGAAACGAAATAGGAGCACATATGAGATATGTGCAGGACCGAGAATAATACCAGTATGTGATACTGTATTCTATTCTCGCGATTTGTATCATTGGACGGTTATATGAGATATAGCCGGGTTACCGAATCAAATGTTGATTCGATATATTGATACACATAATATTAGTCGGTTATATGCAGTATGACCGGATCATTAAATCAAGTGTTGATTTAATGATTTAATGTATAATTATATATTGGATATATTACTTTACATTGACTAGTATTGTTCACTTAAGATTGATTTTCTCACTTGATATGCATAAGTTGTATATGTGATATATGTTTGTGCACTAGTTTGTATCATGATTGATGATACATGCAAACTTGGGTATGTGTATGATTTACACCATGCTTAGTTAATGATTAGGGTTTTATTTTCTTTATTCATTTTGTAAAAACAAAATGGTGCTTTTCTTTATTTTTGGCTTAAAGCTTCATGAAGCTTCATAGCATCTTTGAAAAGTCTAAACCATTTTGTTTTATCCTTAAACCTAACCATTACCTAAACTATGGTTTGCTCTCTACATGAGTTAACTTACCCATGGTTGCATTATGATAAGCTTCACTTGAATTTTCTTTTTGGAATTAATTCATTATTCATTCTTTTCTTTCTTCTTCTTCTTCTTCATGAAGAAGAAAGCTTTCCAGAAAATTTCAAGTGTTGAAATCAAGTGAGAAATCCAAATCCAAAGTGAACCCACTTCCTATTTCTTCATCCTCTACCACTTGCCATGTTGTATAGGGTGTTTTCTTCATAAGGTTCATGACCAAGTGAAGATGGAGCTTGAGTTTGAGTCGCCTCGACGTAGATCATCTTCGACACCGAAGTCAACGACCTAGCCCGCTCATTTCTCCGATAAAACCGACGCTAGAGTCCGGGATCCCGATGATCGCAGCGGAGGGACGTCATCACGGAGCTAAAGAAGTGGAGGACCGGATTTATAAAGGTTGTAATCTCTTTCACTTAGTAGCAAAGTAGTTTGCTTACTTGTAGTTTCGCCTAATCTCTAGTTAACGATCTTGCATAGAGTTGTTAGGCACACAAAATTTTGATTTTGGCATGGTTGATGCCTTGTGGAACCTCTTGAGTGTGCCTAGGAACCCTACAGCTACTCCTCGTGAAGATCGCTTTTTTGACATGGTGGAGAATGCAGAGAGGGAATTAGATAATTTTATCCATAGTTTTGTAAATCCCTATACTTTCGATCCGATGTTTGGTGATATATTTCCTGTAGAATAAAATATTCAATTAAATGCTTACTTTTGTTGTTGACCACCAAGTGCTCCCTTTTTAACTCCAGTTCTTTCTTTGATGTGTGCATGTGTGTATATGAATGAGTCAGGTTTCACACATTTCTGTAAACGAAACTTAAATCGGTATAAAAAGGCACAAATATCTCCTGGTCGAAGACTTTGGCGAGAACAACTTTATGAAGGGCTGCTTCATTTCAAATTTTAAAATTTGAACAAAACTTTACTCTGATTGGGGAAAACAGTATCGTATCGTAAGTATGCCATGAAACTTACGCACGATACGTCACTCTACTCAAGCTACCTAGTCTATCAATCAAGGTCAACCTATGAAACGAAAGTTCGGGTCTAATACCCTCATGTTCAAGTATAAGTTCCGTAAGGTCAAGCCTAGGTTCAAAAATATATCCGCCCCAGACTCTGCATAGTCAAACCTAGACTCGAACCAAGGCTAAACCTAACCCTCTGATACCAATTTTGTCACGACTCGAAATTTAGTTCGTGACCAGCACTTAAATCACGCCACGTCTAAAGGCGTAACATAAATTAAGTAAGTCAAAGCCCAGAAATCTAAACCTTTTAAAGAAAATAAAAGAGGTGAAGTTTTGAAATAAATGTATGATGAAATCAAATGTTTTCTTAAATGCATAGATAATGGAACATGAAAAATGCAAGTGGATTTTACTAGTTGAAAAGCATGTTTCATCTTTTAAAATTTTGGGCAGCACCTCCCATGTATATTTTGATCCAAAACCACATATACATGATAATATAAAAGGCATCCCCAAGCGGGAGCTAGCTTTTCGCCAATCGGCGGAATCAAAACCACGCAAGTCAAAATATATGTATATGACGCCCAACGGCGAAGATCAACACAAGAATAAAGAATAAAGCTAGACATCAACCCACCAAGCGAACATATAACCCATCGCTCTAAGTCTCGCAACCACAAGTCTCTTCTAAGTCTTACTACTTATACAAATACTAGTTTCTGATTGATGGAGTTGACTAGATACAACAGGAATAATAAATACAAGAGTGGCACGATCTAATATGTACCACCTACCAAAGCAAATCACCCGAAAGCAAGCTGTGCCAACGATACCGCTACTGATCCATGCGGTCAAACCTGCAAGAACTGTAACACAATGAGGGTGAGTTGCCAACTCATGAGTAGAAAACATCAGCAGGTAGAAATCGAATAAAACAACGATTTCCTAGGTCAACTATATCATAAAGGTAATACTATGATATCTAGGGTGACCGTGTCTGCATAAATGCCAACAATAATCAATACATGTATGCATGTGGATATCATCCACGTGTCCATCAATGACACAACAACATGAAAACATATGCATGTAAATATGAGGATATCAACTACGTGTGTCTATCAACGACACAACCCATATTATGAAAACGCATATCAGTATATATAAGGATATCAACTACGTATGTCTATCAACGACACAACCCCTATCATGAAAACGCATATCTGTATGTATGAGGATATCAACTACGTGTGTCTATCAACGACACAACCTATATCATGAAAACGCATATCTATATGTATGAGGATATTAACTACGTGTGTCTATCAACGACACATCAAAATCAAGGAACCTGAATGTCCAACACCGACACTCGAAACATCATGAAAAACCCATGTCCAGCATCGACACGTAAATCCTCATACCTCAGGCGCTGCATCCTCAGATCGGCCATCAGATCTATCTCATCTCAGGCGCCGCATACTCTGATCGACTCTCATCCATCTCATGACTTAGATCGGTATCCTCCGGATAACCGATGAGTCCAAATACTATTACCGGTAGGTAGTGCTCCCTCTGCCAGGCTCATCGTCTACACCACGAAAATCATTTCTCGCCCCGGGATACCATACCGGGTCCACCATGTACCCGCAGACGGTACATACCGCTCCTCGAATTGGGTTTCTAACACAAGTCTCGAAACCGAGAAAACTCATTGTGGACGCCTTGAAATATCATATCAAGAGAAACCGGGTTTTTAAAACATTACATACTTTCTTTTGAAATATAACCACGGTTCTCAAATCTAGAATCTCATGAAAACAGCATTTCAATGCGTATAATCATAAAGCATGATGTATGCAAACATAGAACATAAATGTGAGCATATCAAGTATATCATGCGATATAGCATAGTAGTGTGAGCATAGCAAGTATATCATGCAACATACCATAGTGATGTGAGCATAGCAATATATCATAGTATGATGTAGCAACTCTACTGTGTAAGTAACATAGCAATTATCGATGAAGAAAGTGTGTGAGCCGGCAAATCTGTGTAAGTGTAACATACGCATCATCGATAATGGTGTAGATGTACTAGCACAGGTATATATGTAATGAAATGAGAATATCATGAACGTAGCATAAGTGCAATGCTAATAGGTACACGTATCTGATCCAACATCTACGTAAAGGCTAAACTAAGCAGTGTAGACAGAGATTAAATATCTATAACCTATCCAAGTAGGTGAATCTGTCAATCGGCATCCAGCCGCACAACATCACGTACAGTACAATCCATCATACGGTATCCTCTAATCAAAGGTATGGATCAATCATCAGGTAAAACTCATCACGTATGGTAATCCATCGTACGGCGGCATTAAACAATTAGGGATTCTATCAACCTATACAACAATGAGGGTATGGATCTAAGTCTCGTACGGCATATCACTCATTATTATCATAATTATATATATAAATATCTCTTTTTACCGATCTCATAACACATTCATCTCAATCTTATCATATCCATTGATCCCGTGCCATATACTTTTGCATCTCATTTCGTATCTCATCGTATACTCTTTTCATCACATCAATATCACACATCAAGTCATCTTACATATACATTCATTCTATCTTATTAATCTTATGTCATAATTATCGATCTCAATCATGCTATTCTAAATCTCATACTTATTCTCTTTCATTACATATATATATATATATATATATATATATATATATACATATACATATATATATATATATATATACATATACATATATATTTATATATATATATATCGTGATTCGCATTCATGGTTCACATCCTTATATATCAATTCGAGATATCATTTCTATCATGTCATGTCACACGAAACTATACACTATAATCTTAAGTCGTGGTATATCTTGTCTCTTACTAATTCTTTAACCATATCCATAAGTTCCTAACATGGTTTCGTTAACCATATTCTATATATATCGGTTTCCATTATAATTGCGGGGGTACTATATGCCATCCACCCGACTTCCCCCATAGATGTAAATCTACTCACCTGCGGAACTCCTTGTTCAGCCGTAGTCGATGTGCTTCGTCGTCTCGGAATCCACGCGAAGGTACCTACAAATCAACACATATCGCCATGTTATGAAAACCAGATCTAGAAAACCAATATGGCACACGGTGCACTCATAGGTTAGAACCTATAGCCTACGCATGCAAAGACAACCAAACAACCCTCGACGTACAAACATCAAACGACCAAATCTCATAACTAATATCAAAACCAAGAATTCTAAAATACGGAAAACATAACCCAAAACCACCCCAATATGCTCCCTGATTTTGACTCATGTAATCTGGGACAAAAAGAAAAATACAGTAGCTATGTTATAAGGTATGAGAGCTACAGCAAAATCCCCAACACCAAATCTGCTACAGTACCCGACCTAACTGCTATAGTAACCTACGAGGCTGGCCCCGCCTTGGAATTTGGGCCTCGATTTCTTATGGTGGTCTCTTATTGGTCTAACTAGGTTAATGTATATTTTTGATTTTTTTATAAAGGTCCCGGGTTGCTCCAGATTCCCTGTAGACCTCCAAAAATGTCATAAAACCGACAAGGGAAGTTCTAAGTTCGTATTTTGGTTTCTATTCCGTATCCTAGGCCATAAAATTATCACTAGGGTCTTGTAAACAACCACTGAATATCACAAGTACACACAATCACCCAAACCCTCTCTTGAAATTTCCAACATCGCTAATCTATATCGATTTAACTCTAAACTATTATAGGGTGCTAGGAAACTAAAAATCTAAACAAGATATAACATTTCAGAAAAAAAAAATATATTATTTTTGGGAATTTTTATAATTAAATAATTAATATTATGAATATTTTAATATGGCGGTATAATTAAATACCGCTAAATGGGAAAATATTTAGAAAATTATAGGAATTACTGAAATGAGGTGTTTTATTTAATTTAAGCGAATAATAAATTTTTATAATTAATTATATACAATTTTAATGCTAATCGCGATTAAATATCGCTAATCTTGCATTAATCCAGTTTTATGCACATGACATGCACCATGTCACATTTATAAATACTTGTTACATTTTCCTACCATGGTCTTTTCTTCATTTTTTCTTGCATGGTTTAGTTTTAAAATGAGAAGAGAAGAAAAGGAAAAGAAAACAAAAGAAAATGAAAAGGGATTAAAATATAAGGTATGGGAGGGGGAGAGAGAGAGAGAGAGAGAGAGATGTGAGGGGTCAACCTTGACCTTGGCCTTTGTGTTTTTCATTATCATTTTCATCTTTTCTCTCCCTTCCTTCCTCCCATGGCTGCTGCCCTCTCTCCCTCCCCCCTCTACCTCCTTTCTTCACCCCCAAAACAACATCAAAACCTTATCCCTACTTCATTAGAAACATGCACAAGCTCCCTACAAGCACTTTGGACCAAGAAAAATCGGATTTTGAGCACTTTGGACAATCTATGAATATTCTTGAGTTGCCAAATGAGCTATTTCCTTCACCATTAGAATTGTATTTCATTTCCTTTAACATCTATTTAAGTTTAGAATCGATATTGCGAAGTTTTGTGAGCTTGGAAAATTGCTAGAAGAGGTTAGGGTTTGAATTGAATCCAAAGGTGAAATTGAGGTTAGTAGAGGCCTTGCAACCCCTATAGTGATTGTTTATTTGACTAAACCTGAGAGTAAACACCCAATTCATAAACTTATAAACCCTGATATTGGGAAATTGTGGATTCTGTGAGGATATATTGGTACCTGCTATCACCCGGGACACCTGAAAAATATTTAGCAAACACAGTGATGCATGCAGGCACCTAGGAAGCTACCGTGAAGACCCGAGACCTTACCCCCTTGATGAGGCCACAAATTTAATGTTCCTGGCCATAATTTGTGACCAGGGTGGGGTAAAAGGTGTCCATTTTTGGTTCAGGGCTCCATTGGCTGTAAAATAGACCCTCCATGTGTGCAAAATTGGCTAATTTCACCTAAGGTAAAATCTGGAAGTGTTTTATATAGTTTCTGATTTTGTTTTGTGACTTTTAATGAATTTGGATTTGGTATTTGATATTGTGTTTCCGTCGTGTGGCGTTCGAACATCAACGACTAGGGTTATTGGTCATGTTTTGCATGCGTAAACTATAAGTTTTAACCTAAGTGTGATTCGTGCGACGTTTTGGTTTTCGTGTGTGATTTCTGTTTAAGATGATTTATGTGATATGTAGTTACCCCTACGTGGACTTCGAGACGAGGAGGATGAGTGTGGCGGCATCGACTCCAGCAAGCGAGAATCAAGGTGTAGATATATATCTACGGGGGAAGTCGGGTGGATGGCGTATATCACCCCAGCAGTTACGTAGTGTAAAATACGAAAATATATTATATTATATATATAAGATGTCTATTATGAGACTAGATGATTACCAAGATAGGTTTATGTGTTCATGGGTTAGTTTAGTGTAATTAGAAGTAACTTAGTTTAGCTTCTTAGTCGTGAAACCCTAGATTTACTATTTGCATACACGCACACATACTCGCATACATTTTATTTTCTTATGCGTATATGGGGATATGTGTATACACACACACACACACATGGGTATGGGACTATGTATATATATATATATACGCACACACACATACATGGATTATGAGGATAGTACATGGTATTTGGAGATGAGTCGATGAGATTGGGTATGGTGCCATGAGATCGGTGATATGATGTGGTTCGTTTCATGAGATACGACATGATATTATAGCGGGTCCTTAGAGCAATGTGTTTCTATACACACGCATATATATGTAGATGGTATCAGTATTGTATTAGACTTAGATCAGTACCCCAGTTCATGATATATGATGATAAGGATACCAGTTGAATGATGAGATAAATGTGATATTCGACCCGTACCCAGATTGGGATGTCGTACAATGGATTTACCGTACGAGTTATATATTGATGATAAATCCATACTCTTGACTCGAGGATGTCATATTATATATTGTATCGTATGTGATACTATTGAGGCGGGATTACCGACTATTATATTTATATATATCGACTAAGATTTAGGTGGTTTCCTTACCTTTTCAATTAGTCTGTTGGTTTAGTCCAGTAGTTACCTGTAGATGTCAGACTAGACTCGAGTCATAACTATTTCAAAACCAACGAATCGTGAGTATTTTAAAGACAGGCCAAGAGATTCTACAGATATTTCAAAGGACGTACCTTTTCTTAAAAACACCGTAGCCCTATTTTCAAGACACCATGATTCATATTATTTCAAATGGCAAAACGGTATGACACATATACAGTAATGTAGATTCTTGTTGTTACGTTATTATTCATGTTCCGCATATTATTGCTGCATTTATGATTCATTTGCTATTTATTTTCTGTTCGCATTGCATTGCATGTGTATATTTATTTTCATGAGAAATGATGAAACCTGCTGTTAGGACACCAGCACCATTACCGATGATGCGTATGCTCTACGTACACTTGCTTGCCGGCTCACACATATCTTCATCGGTAATTTCTATGTCACGTACACTTTAGAGAACATTACTTCATTGACATAGCTTGCTAGCTGATAGTTCCTATATGTTATTGTTTTCATATGCTAGTTTAGACATTGCATTTATTACTGTGATTTTCATGTTTATTTATATGTTCATTCGCCATGACATTTGGGCCAGTCCAGATTGCCGGAGCCCAGTATTCATTATTTATTTACATCGTGATTTATGATTTTGGATTTCCATGAGATTTCTGGATTTAGAGAAAGCGCAAAGATTTTATAAACTGATTATTATTTTTAAAGATAAAATTGCGGTTTTCTCATGATATGATATGAGATATGTCCACCATGATTTTTCTCGGCTCTTGAGCGATATCATACACCCGATTCGAGGAGGAGGAGGAACTGTCTGAGGGTGCATGGTGGACCCGGCATGGTACCCCAGGGCGAGAAGGTCGCAGAAGATGGCGTTGAGCCTGTGACAGGAGGGCACTACTGACCGGTGATTTTATTGTGACTCGACGGATATCCGAAGGATACCGATCGGAGTACAGGCCAGTCCAGATAGCCGGAGCCTGAGGTTTTGAGATTTGATGATATGGGCCAGTCGGGATAGCCGGAGCCCTACAATTGAGATTCGAGGATACAGCCCAATCCGGATTGCCGGAGCCTGAGATTTTGAGATTTATATTTTGTGTCGATGTTTGACACTGATTCTATGTTGATTTCATTGATGATACCTCGATTTAAATTACAGAAATCTCACTAAATTAAGAAAATAGTTTTCTCATTCATGATGCATTCTGTTTTCATTATATCGCATTCATACCTCATATTTATGATATATTGCTACCTGAGGCACTGACACGGGCATATGGTATTACACTTATGTATAAATGTTTACCCTTGCCACCTAATCATGTTTCAGGCTTTATCATTTTGAGGTTTTATATATATCTGGTCGTATTGACCTAGGATTGAGTCCTACATACGATTTCTGCTCGGTGATGTTTTCTACACACAAGTTGGCAACTCACCCCCGTTATGCCACAGCTTCTTGCAGGTTTTGCCGTACATGTTTCGTTGCGGCTTTGTTGGCACACTGCTTCTTTCAGGGTGATTGCTTTAGTAAGTGGGTTCACTCGCATCGTGACCACCATTGTATTATATTTATTTTCAGTTGTATCTAGTAAACTCCATCAACTATACTTGTATATTTTATAACCCTAGAAGACCAGTTGTATATTCTTTCGACCTTAGAATCGCGCGTTGTATTATTATGGTTTCTTGTTGATTTTGAGTTGCCTTTTGAGTTTTGATCTTCGCCCTTAGTGTTGTATATTATATTGCTTGCGTGGTTGTGACCGTCAATTGACGAAGAGCTAGCTCCCGCTTGGGGATGTCTTTATTCATATTATGCATGTTGTACCCTTTTGGGGCCAGTATTTACAAAGGAAACTCTGCCGAAATTTTCAGAAAAGACTTGAGATTTTAAAAATTCATACTTAGGCTTATGTTATTAAAACCACTTGTTTGAAAACTAGTTTTCTTCACTCGTTCCTTAAAATGGTTTAGATTTCTGGGATTTTGGCTTACTTGAATTAGATGGGGTCCAATAGACTTCATATGATTCAAGTTCCTGTCGCGTGCCATTTCGGGTCGTGACAAAGTTGGTATCAAAGCGCTAGGTTAACCTTTGTTCAAGTCTATGTTTGACTATGCCGAGCCTAGGGCGTTTGTATATATACGGAATTTAGGCTTGACCTTACGGAACTTAGACTTAGTCGAGGGGGTATTAGACCCGAACTTTCGTCCTATAGGTTGACCTTGGTCGATGGAGTAAGTGAATTAAGGAGAGTGACGTACCCTGTGTATGTTCCGCGGCATACTTACGATACGCTACTCCGCTTAAGAAACCTTAGGATGTACATTTCCTTGCACAGCATTATATTCATTCATGATCTATCCTCATCGATATTGGTTTATGGTTTTGCTGCCATGATTACATGGGCAGTGAGAGATACGGCTAGAGTTGCATCAGCACAAGCTCGTCATGGACGAGGACTGACCACGGCGTGATTCCAGGGACACACGATTGCATAGATGTATTGTTTATTTGTGTTTTCGCGCCATGAGTATTTGATGGATCGCTTTTACGAGATTTCTCGGACGTGCGGATCAGTACCAGAGGATTGGGCCACTACTAGAGGCCAGGCAGAATGTGATGACCGTCAAAGCACCGATTATTTGATGATTGAGGCACTGTTCAGCGTGCGGGCGAATGATTTAGTTGCTGCTGCGACTGACAAGATATCGCCCCAGATGTTTGAAGCTAATGCCGCATGAGTTGTACTTAGAGATATGATAGAGGATCGCTAGTCATCAATGGAGAAATGACTATGACATGTGATTCATTTCCTACCCCGATGCGAGATCATCAGAATGATTGATTCCAGCTAGAAACGACTTCACACAGGTACGTTGAGAGTCGATAGGAGGGGATCGAATGTTAGAAACCCATTTTTCCAAGTTTAAGGTATTCGGAAAAACATGCAAGTAATTCCGTGGACCTTCTAGAAGAATGAAACCCTAACTCGATATAATGACCATGAGAATGCTTGGAAACCTTAGGGTTTGCAGTAGTTCAGCGGTGCCATTGATGAGGCTTGGGTTTGCCCTTCTACGGTTGGTCTACGGTTACTGTGGCATGTACTGAAATACTATTAAACTGTACTCAAGATGTTGAGCTCTTGAGAGATTATGGAACTTTGACGAATCAATCGAAAGGTTCGACGTCATTTGGATATCATATGGTGGGATACATTGCTTGGGAGACTCCAGATACGAGTATAGCCGTTGGAGCGCAGTCCATGCAGTTACGAAAAGACAAGTCTGAATCAGTCAACATTAAAGAAAAGTGGAGTAAGAGGTTCGTACGAGATCTTGATGAGATGACGTTCCACTCCGCTAACATCAGAGATGTGATATGCATGCAGAGACGTTGTAAATGGATATATCTTCCAGAAGCAGTCGTGATGAGTATGCAGCCGTTCCGGAACAAGAAATAGATTTAGTAAAAGATGATAACTTCCGGGCAGTTTGGCAGAAATGAGATTTGGGAAAGACTTCGACAGATCCTTTCTGGAATACTATATGAGAAGACTTAGACCCAGGATCGGTCATATTATGCACACCAGTAGGCCAGAGTTCGGCATCGTCGACGAGACATGTTATGAATGACCATGACAGTTGGCCAGAGATCTTTAGAGGATGTGCTAGAGCGGGACTATTTCCACCATCTTTAATTTTAGTATTTTGGGCAATTTATTTGCATCATTGAGATTTTGTGCACCACAGTTGCACTTGACTTCGATTTGATGTCATTCGAGATGCTGATTTCGATTTCATCCCTATGGTATGCATGTGATTTGAATTATGCTTTTGGCATAGTTTTCATGCACATTTAGTATTTTGATTCGATTTTATACACGCTACTGCACATGGTTGTGAGATTATATATCCCGGTATATCTGATTTGGATTTGGGATTGAGATGTGTTGTATACCGTCGATTTCGATTGTGATACTCGATATTTGTTTTCGTGCACCTTGTGCACTTGAGTTGGATTTTGTGCAGACTTGACGCGCTTGATGCGATTTTGGTGCACGCCAGATGCACTAAATCGAGATTTTCGTGCATATCAGATGCACCTGGTATTGCTATCAGGCACACATGTTGCCCTTGACAGGTATTTCATGCATACCCGTTGCACTTAGATTTTGTTCTATGAACATGTATTGCACATTCATGGATTTCGATTTCCGTGCTCACCAGACGCACGCGGCATTCTTATATAAATTTTGGGATTGATTTCCCTTGAGCAGCATGTTTTATGATATTTACTATTTGATATAGTAGCTGAGCAGGACTAGTCCAAGAACAGTACCTGAATACATTTTTGCATGCATTGATAGTTATCGAAGGGATTTCCAAAGAGGTGCTATAGTCTCAGTATTTACCTACGTGTCTGAGATGACACAAGACATTTAATAAAGGAAACCCTTCTAAATTATTTTTCAAAACGGCGGGACGTATGTTGAAAGAAAGACATATATATGTATATAGAATTATTTTCTTACAATTAAACGTCTGCTACTTGTTCATGATTTGCGCAACCCGCAGCGACTTGCAAAAGATTTGGTATGCATTTTTTAAAGATGTTTTGACGAATTTACCACGATATTTACATGTATAGTTTTGATGTATATCATATTGGTTTTCGTATTAGATTTAGACATTGGTGTCTTTACCATAACTCCGATAATTGCGGGATGCTAAACGGAGTTTTGATTTTGGTTTATATACTCATTTTTCATGCGCATGCATTGCGCAACGATGTGTTTTATGTATTTATGATTTCGGAGCCCCGACGACAAGATCATTTTACTGAAATGTTTTAGTATTTGAGGGGTTTAAATTTAAATTCTGGGACCGAATTTCTTCAAGGGGGAAGACTGTAACATTTCAGAAAAATAAAATATTATTTTCGGGAATTTTTATAATAAATAATTAATATTATGAATATTTTAATATGGCGGTATAGTTAAATATCGATAAATGGGAAAATATTTGGAAAATTACAGGAATTACTGAAATGAGGTGTTTTATTTGATTTAAGAAAATTATGAATTTTTATAATTAATTATATACAATTTTAATGCTAATCGCGATTAAATATCGCTAATTTTGCATTAATCCGGTTTTGTGCACATGACATACACCATGTCACATTTACAAATACTTGTTACATTTTTCCTACCATAGTCTTTTCTTCATTTTTTCTTTCATGGTTTAGTTTTAAAATGAGAAGAGAAGAAGAGGAAAATAAAACAAAAGAAAATGAAAAGGGATTAAAATATAAGGTATGGGCAAGAGAGAGAAAGAGATGTAAAGGGTCAACCTTGATCTTGGCCTTTGTTTTTCATTATCATTTTCATCTTTTCTCTCCCCTCCTTCCTCCCATGGTTGCTGCCTCTCTCCCTCCCCCCTCTACCTCCTCACTTCACCCCCAAAACAACATCAAAACCTCATCCCCACTTCATTAAAAATATGTACAAGCTCCCTACAAGCACTTTGGACCAAGAAAAATCGGATTTTGAGCACTTGGGGCAACTCAAGAATATTCTTGAGTTGCCAAATGAGGTATTTCCTTCACCATTAGAATTTTATTTCATTTCCTTTAACATATATTTAAGTATAGAATCGATATTGCATAGTTTTGTGAGCTTGGAAAATTGCTAGAAAAGGTTAGGGTTTGAATTGAATCCAAAGGTGAAATTGAGGTTAGTAGAGGCCTTGCAACCCCTGTAGTGATTGTTTATTGGACTAAACCTGAGAGTAAACACCCAATTCATAAACTTAGAAACCCCGCTATTGGGAAATTGTGGATTCTGTGAGGATATATTGGTATCTGCTATCACCCGGGACACCTGAAAAATATTTAGCAAACACAGTGATGCATGCAGGCACCTAGGAAGCTACCTTGAAGACCCGAGCCCTAACTCCCTTGATGAGGCAGCAAATTTAATGTTCCTGGCCGCAATTTGCGGCCAGGGTGGGGTAAAATGTGTCCATTTTTTGTTCAGGGCTCCATTGGCTGTAAAATAGACCCTCCATGTGTGCAAAATTGGCTAATTTCAACTAGGGGAAAATCTGGAAGTGTTTTATATAGTTTCTGATTTTGTTTTGCGACTTTTAATGAATTTGGATTTGGTGTTTGATATTGTGTTTCCGTCGTGTGGCGTTTGAACATCAACGACTAGGGTTATTAGTCGTGTTTTGCATGCGTAAACTATAGGTTTTAACCTAAGTGTGATTCGTGCGACGTTTTGATTTTCGTGCGTGATTTCTGTTTAAGATGCTTTATGTGATATGTAAGTACCCCTACGTAGATTTCGAGAAGAGGAAGATGAGTGTGGCGTCATCGACTCCAGCAAGTGAGAATCAAGGTGAGTAGATATATATCTACAGGGGAAGTCGGGTGGATGGCGTATAGCACCCCCGCAGTTACGTAGCGTAAAATACGAAAATATATTATATTATATACATATATATATAAGATGTCTATTGTGAGACTAGATGATTACCAAGATAGGCTTATGTGTTCATGGGTTAGTTTAGTGTAACTAGAAGTAACTTAGTTTAGCTTCTTAGTCGCGAAACCCTAGATTTACTATTTGCATGCACGCATACATACTCGCATACATTTTATTTTCTTATGCGTATATGGGGATATGTACACACACACACACACATGGGTATGGGACTGTGTGTGTGTGTGTGTATACATATACATGGACTATGAGGATAGTACATTGTATTTAGAGATGAGTCGATGAGATTCGGTATGGTGCCATGAGATTGGTGATATGATGTGGTTCGTATCATGAGATACGACATGATATTATAGCGGGTCCTTAGAGCGATGTGTTTACATATACAAGAATATATATATATATATGTAGATGGTATCAGTATTGTACTAGACTTAGATCAGTACCCCAGTTCATGATATATGATGATAAGGATACCGGTTGAATGATGAGATAAAAGTGATATTCGACCCGTACCCAGATTGGGATGTCGTACGATGGAATTAACGTACAAGCTATATATTGATGATAGATCCGCACTCTTGACTCGAGGATGTCATATTATATATTGTATCGTATGTGATACTATTGAGGCGCGATTACCGACTATTATATTTATATATATCGACTCAGATTTAGGTGGTTTCCTTAACTTTTCGATTAGTCTGTTAGTTTAGTCCGGTAGTTACCTGTAGATGTTAGACTATACTCGAGTCATATCTATTTCAAAACCAACGAATCGTTAGTATTTTAAAGACAGGCCAAGAGATTCTACAGATATTTCAAAGGACGTACCTTTTCTTAAAAACACCGTAGCCCTATTTTCAAGACACCATGATTCGTATTATTTCAAATGGCATAACGGTATGAAATATATATATTAATGTAGATTCTTTATTGTTACGTTATTATTCATGTTCCACATATTATTGCTGCATTTACTATTCATTTGCTATTTATTTGCTGTTCGCATTGCATTGCATGTGTATATTTATTTTCGTGAGAAAAGATGAAACCTGCTGTTTGGACACCAGCACCATTACCGATGATGCGTATGCTCCACGTACACTTGCTTGCCGGCTCACACACATTTTCATCGATAATTGCTATGTCACGTACACTTTAGAGAACATTACTTCATTGACATAGCTTGCTAGCTGATAGTTTCTATATGTTATTGTTTTCATATGCTAGTTTAGACATTGCATTTATTACTGTGATTTTCATGTTTATTTATATGTTCATTCGCCATGACATTTGGGCCAGTTTGAATTGCCGGAGCCCAGCATTCATTATTTATTTACATCGTGATTTATGATTTTGGATTTCCATGAGATTTCTGGATTTTGAGAAACCGCAAAGATTTTATAAACTGATTATTATTTTTAAAGATAAAATTGCAGTTTTCTCATGATATGCTATGAGATATGTCCACCATGAGTTTTCTCGGCTCTTGAGCGATATCGTACACCCGATTCGAGGAGGAGGAGGAACCGTCTGTGGGTGCATAGTTGACCCGGCGCGGTACCCCGGGGCAAGAAGGTCGCAGATGATGGCGTTGAGCCTGTGACAGGGGAGCACTACTGACCGGTGATTTTATTGTGAATCGACGGATATCCGGAGGATACCGATCGGAGTATAGGCCAGTCCGGATAGCCGGAGGCTGAGATTTTGAGATTTGATGATATGGGTCAGTCCGGATAGCCGGAGCCCTACATATTGAGATTCGAGGATACAGGCCAGTCCGGATTGCCGGAGCCTGAGATATTGAGATTTTGAGATTTATATTTTGTGTCGATATTTGACACTGATTTGTTAGTGTATATGCCCTAGAGGCCATTACCTTATCATACTAGTATGTATATTACTTGATGGAAGCTTGGAATATTCACAGTTGTATAGACAATCTTGCTCGAAATAATAGTATGCTACTTGGTTTGTCTCTGCTTTAATGTGTACATGTGTTTATTTTATTGTATCACATATACGCATGAATGGAGCCCTTAGGATCTTTGCTTGATTACCAGCGTTGTGATGGCAGTCACACTCGTGGGAGCTGGGTAATCTACAAGCACATCCTTAGATATACACGTCCCTGGTCGTGGGATTATCGAGACAGGGCATCGATACTCCGGAGTAGACTAGCGTATGCGCTTCTCATCCCAGCATGGGAGACGGCCTGTCCCACAGCCGTCAGTACGTCGTACTTGAGATAGTATGCGGGTGCTCATTAGGTTACGAGTACACTGGACAGGACTCGTCGGGAACTGTTGGTTGGTATTATACCTATCGTCAGTTATCAGTTCCCAGGTGACATGAGTACAGCTTAGTCCGTTGACTTGAAACTGTCATTTCGCCTCAAGTGTGTTCCCACTGTACTTTGATTACTACCCTACCATGGCTCAAAGGAGTCGTGCAAACAGGTAGTTTTGGGGTGCAGTCCCGAAGCACTTGGAGGCAGTGACGGTTAGACAGGATTCGTCTCTCCCGGTATTGGGGGTTGGCATCGCGTTGTGTCTAGGAGAGCCATTACACAAGTAGTCCCTGGCCAGGGCAAGCGAGATATACTGGTAGGCTTCCGGTGTTATCTCAGGGTGTTCTGGGCTACACTCCGACACGACTTGTACCGCTATTAGGGGACTGACGTTTACCACCCCCTAGGCCCACCATGCGATGTTATCATACGAACAGACCGGACTGTACGGAGACTGTCACATTTCAGGCTCAGTAGGAGTTCAGATGGGTTTACCTCGTCAGTCTTCTTATCGGCATCTACCTGGGGAACGTTACGTACAGCTAGTGCCACTTGCGGTCTGTGGTTAAACCCACTGCCAGCGTAGTGTCGAGTCTTTAGAGTCCCACACAGAGGGTTATTCTCCTTTAGGCAAAATGAGTAGAGGTCGCATGGTTTTGCGACGGGGTTCGTTCACATCCGCGCACTTATGCACGTTTGGTGTCCGGACAGCTTATACTAGCGGGCTCTGGTTTGAGCCGGATCCTAGTATATGATTTGGGATGGTTTTATCTCATTGTATTCATGTTCTTTGGAACACGGATACGGGTGTGTATGCACAGTTGACTGAGGCAGAGGTAGAGGATTTCCATTAGGGTTAATGACCGTTGTCTTTTTCTTAACCCTAATGTTTATGTGTGAAATATGATTTATTAATATTAATTAATTATAATTGTGTATGGTTATGGTTGTTGACTATTTGACTTTGCTTGACCTGTTGACCTAGGTTGACAAGTTGACCATCATCATTTCATATGAAAGATTCTCTTTGATTCTAGCAAAAATTCATTAATGTGAAATGATAATGGTCACTTCAACTTAACCATCACAATTATCTTTAGTTAATTTTTTAATTATCATAATTCATACATATATGTGAGATGGTTGTTTTATTCTCCTCATTCTATCATTCTCATTCTCTCTCATCCTCTTCCTCTCTCTCTAGCTCTCCCCTCTCATGAGTTGAGAACCACTTGAGCTTGAGATAATTCCTTCAAAAATACTCTCTACTCTTTCTAAGGTTCTAGGATTAGCACTCCAAGCACCTTAGTTACTTCTAGTTTGAAGTTGGAGCCAAAGGTTGAGGCCCTCGGGTGGATCTTTCTTCGGCAAGAGAAGGCGACAAGGAGATCCCGTTCTTTCACTCCAAGGAGCAAGAAGAGAAGGACTTGAAGGCCTAAGTATAATCTCCTTTCCGAGTAGCTAACTCTTTTAGCTTGTTAGTTAGTTTTTGTTTAGTAAAGATCCCTCCTTTAGCTAGTCCATGTTGCCTAGTGTTGTAAAAATCCGATTTTTCATAACTTTTCCGCCTCCCCGCATGCACCGGGGTGGGCAATATGGACTTACAGTGGTATCAGAGCCTAACTAAACACAAACTAGCTAGTTAGCAAAGTGTATAGAACTTCGATCGGAAAAAATCACAAAACACTTTTTCAAAACCCTAAGTTTCTGCCGATTTTTAAACCTGCTTTAAAAATAATAAATCATACCTTATAAATCGGCTCAGGGTTTTTACAGAACACACAAGGAAAACGATCCACTGACTCGGCCGACTCACCGCGGATCCGCGGCAGAAGCTTGCTCCTGCCGCGGATCCGTGGCCGAGTTGACTCGGTCGTGGGTCATTTTCCTTGTAGTGTTCTTCTGTTGCTGTTTTGGGATTTTTGTGATGGTTTGTTTCTGCCCAGATTTTCCAGAGAACAAGTTAGTTTTTGGGGTAGTCACAAATCCGTATTTTTGATCGAATTTCTTTACACTTTGGCTAATGGGTTATATCTGTGATGTTTTATATGTATTAAACGTCTGCTAATCGCTATACGTCGATTAGTGGGGGTTATACATATCTGTGATCTGTATTGTTGATGGTATGTGTATATGAACTCGTTGGCTTGTCGCGGATGAATAGCCGGGGGTTGTGACATGAGAGTTTTGCTTTTATCTTTCAATTCTTGTAATATGTAATTTGATGTAATATTATTTGTTTGGCCGCACATCCGGGAGGTTGTAGCCGCCATTGTATAATTTCTTTTTACTGTTTTTGCTCCTAGGATAGACCGAAGGTGGGGTGCACAAACTACCGGGTGTCTCGAAGTGCCGAGTGGCCTACTCACGAGTTGAGGGAGGTTGCTTCGCTTCGGGTACTTGGCGGGTAGTTTGCCGCACCCGTAAGGGTCTAGGGTGGGGTATAGGCTATTCATCGCGACCGTGTAATCCGCTTTTCGTTATAGGCTCGAACGAATCGTGGGTTCCTAGTATATCCAAAGTGTTCATCTGTGATCTGGAATGGCTATCATTGCTATATATTTATATACGATATCTATTTAGGCGTTGCTTATGTTTTGCATCCGCGCTAGTCCAGCCCCCGCTCTGTCGTTAGTTAAGTAACCTAACGGGTGATGACGGGGCTCCGTGGCGAATGCGGATGGCATAAGTGTACGTCATATTTTCGTTGTTTTTTGCAATGGTGGGATTAAATGATGGGACGCATTAAAATTAATGCAAGAAAATAAACCAAGTAAAAGTCGTCGGAACACTTTCAAAACCACTCGGTTCTTTTCAAAACCAAACTTTTAAATGCGGAGCTTGAACCACTCCTTTTAAAAGCTATCTCGTTCCTTCGATTATATCAAGTTCACTACGTTCATGGTTTCGCCAAAACCATTCGTAGCCCTCCGTCATTTCACATGAATGGTCAATAAGTATTCAAGCTATGTATGTTGGCCAAAGTCAAGACATAGTGATTGGTAGCTATTGGGTATTCATGTGCAGCATAGATAGTGTTGGTTTGGGACAGTCGTACTGCCATGTTGGCCAAAGTCAAGAGTAGGTACGGGTGGGTTCAAATTAACCTGGAGAATGACGGGTAGAACTTGACATGTGACTTATGATATTTTGTCCAAAGTCAAGGTCATAAGAGCATGGGGCAAAAATCCACATCGGGAGTTTCAAAAGAACTGAAACTTGCTAGTGCTGCATACCATTTGGAGTGTGACGATTCTGGTAGGATTCCTTCAGTTTTTTCACGCGATGATATTTGGATCCTGATCCTACTGTGAGTATATGCTACTCCTCAGAAAATTTCTCACTTAACGATCAATGCTATAAACCTAGTAGGTGTCTAGAAAGGTGTTAGCGGGGCTACGCCCCCAGGGAAAAGAGGTTACTTAATTAAAGAACTTCGCGAAAGCGTTGGAAAACCTCCCTCGAAGTACCGACACTGGCCTAGCTGAACGGTTAAGCAAGTATTGTACGGTGAGATTGATCCCGACTAATTCTTCCTTTATGGTTTGAGGAGGGATTCAAGAGACAGTGGGAGCCATCCTGTTTAGACAAACTAAAAACCACTCTAAACTTGCAAGAGCATCATGCTAAAGTGTTTCTTTTCTCTCTCTTAATTGCAGCGACCAATCAACATGACCGGACTTAAGTTATTACTAGATAAAAACAAACTGACAGGGCCAAACTACAAAGATTAGCTCAGGAATGTCAAAATGGCAATCACTTACGACAAGTTGGGGTATCTCCTTACCACCAAATCTCCCCCTGTCCCAGGTCCCACCTCCAGCGTCGCGGATATAGAAATCCGTAAGACGTGGGGGATCGATTGCGCGAAGGCCAAGTGCCTCGTGCTTGCCTCTATGGACAATGAACAACAGAGGAGGCACGAGAATATGGACCTAGAATCCATATTTCTTCATACAAAAGAACTGTATGGAGAGCTGTCTCGTATCGCAAGATACGAAATGTCGAAGAAACTGTTTTCGGCAAGATTGGACGTCGGATCATCGGTAGCGGAACACGTGCTTAAGATGATTGGCTACATAGAAGAGCTCGCGGACCTTGGGACCACGTTGGAGAATGAACTCTATATTGACTTGATTCTCCAATCCCTTCCTTCCACTTACGCCCAGTTTATCCTGAACTTCAACATGCAAGGAAAGGAGGTTGAACTTTCCGAACTTCTGAACATGTTGAGGTGTGCTGAGGGCACCCTACAGAAAGGTAGGGAAACATCCACTTTGTTTGTAGGAGGATCTTCCTCTTCTAAGTCCAGGGCGAAAGCCAAGGGAAAGAAGAAGAAAACCCCCGCCAAACCAAGGGGCGGTGTTAGTAAAGTGGATATGAAGGGAAAGGCAAAAGCAACAAAGGTAGCGGGGAAGCTTGTGGGGAAGGAAGAATGCTTTTACTGTCACAAAAGTGGACACTGGAAGAAAGATTGCAGGGCTTGGAAGGCCAGAACACAGGATCTGAAGCAAGTTGCGGCTTCAGCTTCAGGTGTGTATGTTATTGAAAACCGTCTATCAATTAACTCTACTTCCTGGGTATTGGATACCGGATCAGGATCTCATATCTGTAATTCTTTGCAGGCGTTGAGAAAGTGTAGGTTTTTGAAGGCAGGTGACATGACCCTCAAAGTTGCAAACAGAGCTAGCATGGATGCTGAGGCCGTGGGGGACTATCACCTGGGAATGTCAGATGGACATGTTTTGGTTTTACGTAATTGCTTTTTTGTACCCAATGCAACTTGTAATATCATTTCTGTATCTTTAATATCTAAAGAAGGTTATGAATTTGCGTTTGTAAGTAATGTTGTAAACATTTACCTTAATCAAGTTCTGATTGGGTCAGGAACATTAAGCAATGGTATATACGTATTAAACCAACCACGGATTTTCAATGTCCAGAATACACACAAAAGAAAGTCTCCGGAAACAAATCAGGCTTTCTTATGGCATTGTAGACTGGGTCACATCAATGAGAGAAGGTTGACGAAGTTACATACAGAAGGATATTGGATTCGTCCGAATATCAATCATATGCAATTTGTCAATCCTGTCTCAAAGGAAAGATGACAAAGACTTCGTTCACTGGACACGGTGCAAGAGTGAGTGAGTTCTTAGGACTCGTACACAGCGACGTGTGCGGTCCAATGTCTACGCATGCACGAAGCGGTTATTCTTACTTCATTACTTTTACGGATGACTTTTCAAGGTACGGATATGTCTTCTTAATGAAACATAAATCCGAAGCCTTTGGAAAATTCCAGGAATATAAGAATGAAGTAGAAAAACAAACAGGCAAAAGTATCAAGACACTGAGATCTGATCGAGCTGGTGAATACTTGAGTGCCGATTTCCTGGATTACCTAAAAGAGAATGGAATTCTCTCTCAGCTTACTCCTCCATACACTCCGCAACATAACGGTGTATCGGAGAGACGGAACCGAACCCTATTGGATATGGTACGGTCCATGATGAGTAACACTGAGTTGCCGCGATCATTCTAGGGATATGCACTAGAATCAGCTGCATACCTTTTGAACCGAGTTCCAACTAAGACTGTGCCTACTACACCATATCAGATGTGGTGTGGGAAGAGACCCTATCTTAATCACATTAAGACATGGGGATGTCCAGCTTTTGTCAAAAAGCAGCATGCGGACAAACTCAAGGCACGCTCAAAACAGTGCAAGTTTATGGGATATCCAAAGAACTCCAAGGGATATTTCTTCTATTACGAAGAGGAACAAAAGGTTTTTGTTTCTCGTCACGCCCACTTCTTGGAAACTCGGTTTTTGGAAAAATAGATAAGTGGGAGCGCAATAGAACTGGAAGAAATTCCAGAACCACGAGCTATTACTGAAAGCTTAGTAGAACCAGAGGGTTCGAAAGATCAGGACATTCCTACGCCGCTCCGCAGGAGTAGTAGGCAGTCTCATCCGCCCGAGAGATACTACGGTTTTCTCATAGACGAGGATAGAGAGGATTGCATCATTGATAGAGATGAGCCGACTAGCTTCCAGCAGGCCATTCAGAGCATAGACTCGGTAAAATGGCTGGATGCAATGCGGACCGAAATGGAGTCCATGTACACCAACAAAGTATGGACTTTGGACGTTGCTCCAGATGGGATAAAACCCGTAGGATGCAAGTGGATCTTCAAAAGGAAGATTGGAGTAGATGGACAGGTCGAGACCTATAAAGCTAGACTTGTTGCAAAGGGTTTTCGTCAAAGACCTGGTTTGGACTATGATGAAACCTTTTCTCCAGTGGCTATGTTGAAATCCATTCGGATCCTTCTTGCCATTGCTGCCTTCCACGATTATGAGATTTGGCAGATGGACGTAAAGACCGCTTTTCTAAATGGAAATTTAGAGGTGTGTGTCTATATGGACCAGCCAGAGGGTTTCATTCAGAGTGGGAGCAGCGGAAAGGTGTGCAAGTTGCTTAAGTCCATATATGGACTGAAGCAGGCATCGCGGAGTTGGAACATCTGTTTTGATGAGACGGTCAAAGAATTTGGCTTTATCAAAAATCCAGATGAACCATGCATCTATAGTAGATTTGTAGCAAGAACTGTCATATTCCTCGTTTTGTACGTAGATGGCATTCTTCTGATAAGAAATGACATTCCTATGCTACAATCTATTAAAGGGTTCTTGTCACACAGGTTCTCCATGAAAGACCTGGGTGATGCCTTATACATTCTGGGGATCCGGATCTATCGTGACAGATCCAAGAGGATATTAGGACTTTCGCAGTCCAGGTACATCGACACCATACTGAAAAGATTCAGTATGGAAGATTCCAAGCACGGTAATCTACCGGCTTGTCACGGGATCACCCTCTCCAAAGAGATGTCTCCCAAGACTGATTTGGAAAGGGATCGCATGTCTATTATACCCTACGCTTCTGCGGTAGGCTCTATAATGTATGCGATGTTGTGTACCAGACCAGATGTGGCTTATGCACTGAGTGTGGTAAGCAGGTATCAGTCAAACCCTGGGGAGAAACACTGGATAGCGGTAAAGAACATTCTCAAGTACCTAAAAAGGATTAAGGAGATGTTCTAGGTGTATGGCGGAAAAGACCTCCAGATTGAGGCCTTTGCTGACTCCAGCTTCCAGAGTGACAAGGATGATTCCAAGTCCATGACGGGTTTTGTCTTTACCTTCAATGGAGGGGCAGTGTGTTGGAAGAGTTCCAAACAGGAAACCCTTGCTGACTCAACTATGGAAGCGGAATATATCGCTGCATCTGATGCCGCAAAAGAAGCCGTCTGGATGAGGAAGTTCTTGAAAGAACTTCAGGTGGTTCCGTCCATTGTTGATCCAATACCTCTGTATTGCGACAACAACGGGGCTATAACTTTAGCAAAGGAACCCAGGTCCCATCAGAAATCCAGACACATCTTAAGGCGGTATCACCTGATCAGGGAGATCGTGGATCGCCAGGAGATCAAGGTTCGGAGAGTTGCTTAAGAAGATAACACTGCAGATCCATTCACGAAGGCCTTACCCCAGACTCAGTTCGAGCGGCTGATCGAGATGATAGGTCTTCGATACGCCAGTAGATGGCCTTAGTGCAAGTGGGAGATTGTTAATGTATATGCCCTAGAGGCCATTACTGTATCATACTAGTATGTATAGTACTTGATGGAAGCTTGGGATATTCACAGTTGTATAGACAATCTTGCTTGAAATGGTAGTATGCTACTTGGTTTGTCTCTGCTTTAATGTGTACATGTGTTTCTTTTATTGTATCACCTATACGCATTAGTGGAGCCCTTAGGATCTTTGCTTGATTACCAGCGTTGTGATGGCAGTCACACTCGTGAAGGCTGGGTAATCTACAAGCACATCCTTAGATATACACGTCCCTGGTCGTGGGATTATCAAGACAGGGCATCGATACTCCGGAGTAGAGTAGCGTATGCGCTTCTCATCCCAGCACGGGAGACGGCCTGTCCCACAGCCGTCAGTACGTCGTACTTGAGATAGTATGCGGGTGCTCGTTAGGTTACGAGTACACTGGATAGGACTCGTCGGGAACTGTTGGTAGGTATTATACCTATCGTCAGTTATCAGTTCTCAGGTGACATGAGTACAGCTTAGTCCGTTGACTTGACACTGTCACTTCGCCTCAAGTGTGTTCCCACTGTACTTTGATTACTACCCTACCACGGCTCAAAGGAGTCATGCAAACAGGTAGTTTTTGGGTGCAGTCCCGAAGCACTTGGAGGCAGTGATGGTTAGACAGGATTCGTCTATCCCGGTATTGGGGGTTGGCATCGTGCTGTGTCTAGGAGAGCCATTACACAAGTAGTCCCTGGCCAGGACAAGCGAGATATACTGGTAGGCTTCCAGTGTTATCTCAGGGTGTTCTGGGCTACACTCCGACACGACTTGTACCACTATTAGGGGACTGACATTTACCACCCCCCTAGGCCCGCTATGCGATGTTATCAGACGAACAGACTGGATTGTACGGAGACTGTCATATTTCAGGCTCAGTAGGAGTTCAGATGGGTTTACCTCGTCAGTCTTCTTATCGGCATCTACCTGGGGACCGTTACGTACAGCTAGTGCCGATTGCGGTCTGTGGTTAAACCCACTGCCGGCGTAGTGTCGAGTCTTTAGAGTCCCACACAGAGGGTTATTCGCCTTTAGGCAAAATGAGTAGAGGTCGCATGGTTTTGCGACGGGGTTCGTTCACATCCGCGCACTTGTGCACGTTTGGTGTCCGGACAGCTTATACTAGCGGGCTCTGGTTTGAGCCAGATCCTAGTATATGATTTAGGATTGGTTTTATCTCATTGTATTCGTGTTCCTTGGAATACGGATACGGGTGTGTATGCACAGTTGACTGAGGCAGAGGTAGAGGATTTCCATTAGGGTTAATGACCATTGTCTTTTTCTTAACCCTAATGTTTATGTGTGAAATATGATTTATTAATATTAATTAATTATAATTGTGTATGGTTATGGTTGTTGACTATTTGACTTTTCTTGACTTGTTGACCTAGGTTGACAAGTTGACCATCATCATTTCATATGAAAGATGCTCTTTAATTCTAACAAAAATTCATTAATGTGAAATAATAATGGTCACTTCAACTTAACCATCACAATTATCTTTAGTTAATTTTTTAATTATCATAATTCACACATATATGTGAGATGGTTGTTTTATTCTCCTCATTCTATCATTCTCATTCTCTCTCATCCTCTTCCTCTCTCTCTAGCTCTCCCCTCTCATGAGTTGAGAACCACTTGAGCTTGAGATAATCCCTTCAAAAATACTCTCTACTCTTTCTAAGGTTCTAGGATTAGCACTCCAAGCATCTTAGTTACTTCTAGTTTGAAGTTGGAGCCAAAGGTTGAGGCCCTCGGGTGGATCTTTCTTCGGCAAGAGAAGGCGACAAGGAGATCCCGTTCTTTCACTCCAAGGAGCAAGAAGAGAAAGACTTGAAGACCTAAGTATAACCTCCTTTCTAAGTAGCTAACTCTTTTAGCTTGTTAGTTAGTTTTTGTTTAGTAAAGATCCCTCCTTTAGCTAGTCCATGTTGCCTAGTGTTGTAAAAATCCGATTTTTCATAACTTTTCCGCCTCCCCGCAAGCACCGGGATGGGCAATATGGACTTACATGATTCTATATTGATTTCATTGATGATACATCGATTTAAATATACAGAAATCTCACTAAATTAAGAAAACAGTTTTCTCATTCATGATGTATTCTGTTTTCATTATATCGCATGCATACCTCATATTTATGATATGTTGTTACATGAGGCACTGACATGAACGCATGGTATTACACTTATGTAAAGATGTTTACCCTTGCCACCTTATCATGTTTCAGGATTTATCATTTTGAGGTTTTATATATATCTGATCGTATTGACCTAGGATTGAGTCATACATACGATTTCTGCTCGGTGTTGTTTTCTACTCACGAGTTGGCAACTCACCCCCGTTGTGCCACAGCTTCTTGCAGGTTTTGCCGTTCAGGTTTCGTTGCGGCTTTGCTGGCACACTGCTTCTTTCAGGGTGATTGCTTTGGTAGGTGGGTTCACTCGCATCGTGACCACCATTGTATTATATTTATTTTCAGTTGTATCTAGTAAACTCCATCAACCAGACTTGTATATTTTATAACCCTAGAAGACCAGTTGTATATTCTTTCGACCTTAGAGTCGCGCGTTGTATTATTATGGTTTCTTGTTGATTTTGTGTTTCCTTTTGAGTTTTGATCCTCTCCATTGGCATTGTATATTATATTGCTTGCATGGTTGTGACCGTCAATTGACAAAAAGCTAGCTCCCGCTTGGGGATGCCATTATTCATATTATACATGTTGTACCCTTTTGGGGCCAGTATTTACAAAGGAAACTCTGCCGAAATTTTCAGAAAAGACTTGAGATTTTAAAAATGCATACTTCGGCTTATGTTATTAAAATCACTTGTTTTAAAACTAGTTTTCTTCACTTGTTCCTTAAAATGGTTTAGATTTCTGGGATTTTGGCTTACTTGAATTAGATGGGGTCCTATAGACTTCATATGATTCAAATGCCTGTCGCGGGCCATTTTGGGTCGTGACACTAGAAGTGTCGGAATTAGCTCGTTTGGAAACTCAAGAAGAGTTGCTCAAAATCTTCAAGATCCAATTTTGAAAGGTCCAAAGTGTTGAGAATGAAGTTGTGCATCTTTTTAATGGAGGGAGTATAGGGTTTTGGTGAAGGGTTGGAGATGAAACATGAGGATAGAGGAGGTGGAGGAAGAGATGAAGAAGGAGATGAAGATGATGAAGGGAAAATAATAAGGTCAAAGTTTCTCTCTCTCTCTCACCCTCACTCTCTTATGTGGCATGCCATGCCACATGGGTCCCCCTCTCTCTCCTCAATTATACTCTTTTATCTTTTCTTTTTCTTTTCTTTTTCCCTCAAACAATTAAAACCAAACATATAACACAAATAAAATGAAACCACATGCAACAAAATATAACATGTCATGGTGCACTAGCCATGAATAATTAAAAATACGGATTTGGCCTAATCGTGATTAGTGGTGCACTAATTGAGTTTAGTTTAAACTAGCATATAATTAATTGTAAAAATGCCGAAATCTGATAAATATATATATTTAAATGAATAAATTATTTTAATCTCCAATTATTTCACAAATATTGGTATATATTTATACTATTTTACGAAAACCCCAAATTAGCAAATCGGGTAGTTTTCGCGAAATATATTATTTTAATATTAAATTCCAAAAATAATATTTTTATTTTCTGAAATGTTACAGGTATGTTGGAAGAGTTCCATGCAAGATACCATTGCAGACTCGACGATGGAGGCTGAATACATCGCTGCCAACGATGCTGCCAAAGAGGTTGTCGGGATGAAGAAGTTCATTGCTGAACTTGGTGTGATTCTATCCATTGAAGATCCAATACCTTTATATTGTGATAACAATGGAGTTGTGGATTTGGCTATGGAACCCCAGTCCTATCAGCGATCCAGAAATATTATGAGGCGGTATCGCCTTATCCGGGAGATAGTTGATCACCGTGAGATCGGGGTCAGGAGAGTAGATACGAAAGACAACACGACTGATCCACTCATGAAGGCCCTCCCCCAGATGCGGTTTGAGATACTTTTTGGGATGTTGGATATGCGATACTACAACAACTGGCCTTAGTGCAAGTGGGAGATTGATAGGAATATGTATGCCTTAGAGGCCATTATTGTATATTATAGTGGATGCTTGGACATATATATAGAGGACTTTCTTGATCGACATGATAGTATGCTATCTGGTTACTCTTTATCTTAACATATACACTTGTTTTAGTATACTGTCTCTTTGATACATATTGATAAAACCCTTAGGATGTTGGCTTGACTACCAGGACTATGATGTAGATCATACTAGTAGGGCTTGAGTAGTCCATAAGCACATCCTTTAACAGTTCCTAGTCGAGAGAGCATCGAGACAGGGCATCGATATTCCAGAGTAGACTAGTGTGTACATTTCTTGACCCTGTATGGGGCGATGGTTGATCCCATAACCATTGGTGTTTGACATCAAATATTGTACACAGGTGCTCATTGGAGAATGGATACACCGAACAAGACTCGCCAAGAACTCCTAGATGGTATCATACCTATCATCAGATAGCAGTTCTCTAATGACACTTGTACAGGTTAGTTTGTAGACCTGATATCGTCATAGAGTCTTGTGTGGTTCCCACTGTGCTTTGATTTCTTCCCTGCCACGACTCAAAGGAGTTGTGCAAATAGGTGGATTTTGGGTACAGTCCTGAGTCATATGGAGGCAATGAGCGATAGGAGGGGTTTCGTCTCTCCCGGTATTGGGAGTTGATGTTGTGCTATACTCGATTGGTTATAACAGCAAGTCCGTGGCCAGGGCTGATGAGATTTACTGATAAGTGTTAGCATTAGTTTCTCGAAAGGTTATAGGCCACACAACGGCATGACTTATCAAGTTAGTGGGATCTCAAGATTCCACCCCCTAGACTCGATATGCGACATATCAGGCGAAGAGACCGGACTATATGATAAGTATTTCTTATAGGCTCTACGGAAGTTTGGATAAGTTTTTCTTGTTGATCTTCTATTCGTTCAATACCTGGATAGTCGTTACGCCTAGCTAGTACCGCTGACGGCTTGTGGGTATCTGATGTGATCATTACCTACTACTGGCATACTGACGAGTCTTTAGAGTCCTACATAGAGGTTACCTAGCTCAAGCGAAAAGAAGTAGGGCACGTATGGAGATATGTGTGGGAGCTTGATTAAATATGAGTATATGATACCGTATTCTAATCCAGCGGTAAATGATATCAGCGGGTTATATATGATATAACCGGATTATTGAATCAAGTGTTGGTTCAATGATTTGATATGTGTATGTGTGTGTGTGTGTTAATATATTTGATATTAGCAAGGTTGTATATGATATAACCGGATTATTGAATCAAGTGTTGATTTAATAATCTGATATACATATATATATTTGATATTAGCCGAGTTATATATGCTATAACCGGATTATTGAATCAAGTGTTGATTTAATAATTTGATATATATATATATAAACTAATATTAAGCTCACTTAAGATTTTCTTCTCTTTATATATATTTATATATGTGTGATATGTGTGTGTGTTTGTGTGTGTGTATTTATATTGTATCATGGTTGATGATACATAGAATTAGGATGTATGAGAATCACACATGAAGAAAAGATAGAGGATAAAGATTTATATTTATGAATAAAACGAAAAAGAGAATGAGTCATGGTTTGGATGCTTGGAGAAGCCATGACTCACCTTCTTGTTTTGTTTTAAACATTGATATTTATCTTTATCATTATCATCTTATCTCAATGGTTCATTCTCACAAAACACATTCCAAGTTCATCTTCTTCTTCCTCTCTTCACTAATTTTCTTGAGTTGAGAAAAAGAAAAAGAGAAAATTATTTTTAGTGAGAAAATCTCCTACTTCATCAACCTACACTAATCTAGCCTATTAGTTTAGATTATTAACTTCACTAATACCTTGATTAGTGAAGTGTGAGCTTGAGTGAGAGAGACTTCAAGGTGGATCATCTTCGGTAACGAAGACAACCAGCAAGCTCGATCATTTCTTCAAGTGGAGCCTTAAGAAGAGTTCTAGGGACTTCAACTCGGAGCTTTAGAAGTGAAAGACTAGACTACAAAGGTTTTAGTTTCCCATCACTTAGTTTAGAACTTGTTTGCTTACTATAAAACCCTAATTCTCTAGTTTGATTCTTATACAGTATACTTAGACCTCTAGATTTTTTAAAATTGCATACTTGATGTCCATATAAACCAAGTAGAGATGCTAAAACATACTTTCAACTACAACCTTTGTAACGTGTTAGCCACCTCTCATTGGACTCTGGCTAGTCTCCACGAAGTCCGGAACAAGTTTGCTCGATGATCTCCTTGCCGATGATGATCCACTTTAAGATAACTCCAGCAGAAGCTTCAACTTCAAATTGATCTCATCAAAATGAAGCAACCCACTAATTAAACTTGCTAGTGATGATTAGTAGAAGATGTAGAATAATTAGCTCACTAAATTCTTCTCTTTTCTATTTTTTCCTTACTTAAGAAAAACTCAAGAAAAAGCTTGATGAAGATGCTTAGAATCATTTAGAATAATATTAATCACACTATATATTTTTCAAGCCATGGCTATCTTTTTGAGACAACAAAAATGAGTCACTAAATCTAGTTGTTGGGGATTTACCCACACGCACAAACGTGCATATTTTGGAAATGGAATTGTTTTAAGGAATGGATGCGCACGCGAGCTCGGACTCGTTTTAAAATTTATAAACCGCAAGTGCACGGCGCGTTGTAGCAAGCCGACAAGTACGGGTCAATCCGCAGGGAATTGTGTATTAGGTTTTGTTATTTAAGGTTCAACAAATAATGAATTGGTTGGTTTGTCACAAAAATAAATAGAATGAAAACAAAGAAAACAAGTTAAGAAAGAAATGGCCGTAGCTTTGGCTCGGATGGTCGAATCGCGACGATTCCTTCGACGCTCCCTTGCTCATGAATTGTTCGTCCTTGTGTCGATCCTGAAGTGAAGCATGACTTGTCAAAGCAGTTGCAAAGAAAAAATCATCAAGTTCTCGGATCTCAAATCAAAACACGAAACGAGTCTGTATTGTTCACTTACCGTTTGTATGCCTAAGCTTGACGTATCAACACTAAGCACAAGGGTTAGCAAGCATACCATAACATCAAAAACATAAATTAGCGAGTGGGAGCAATTGTTTTTAGTGTTAACTTTGCTAAGTGTTTGTGATAGTATAGGGTATATGAAAACTAATGGTTTGTCAAGCACCTGGTCACAAAATACCGTATCTAAACTTAGCAAACTTAACACCAAATTGATCTTAACTTAAACATTGTGAAATGGGGAAAGCGAGTGAATATGGTATATGAGAAGTTACAAAGTAACCATGGTTTTAAAATACCATATCACATCAATATATTAAACAATCTTTAAGTTAGAATCATATTAAGCATTTTAAACATAAACAAAAGATGGAGGAAGGAAAACCCTTTCATCTCATTTCCTCACCATCACCACCACCAAAGAAAGATTAGTTACATATCATAATGAAAAGAAAAGAAAGCAAGAAAAGAAAAGAAACAAGTAATCAAAATAATAACAATATTATTAACACTTGAAGAAGTTTAGGTACAAGATATTGGTAGCTTGTTCAACCTCCATAATGAAGCTCTCAAAAGAAAGCTTTAAGAGGGAAGAAGAAGAAGAAACAAAGTTAAAGCTCACTCAACTCTCAAGCCTAAACCAAAAACTAAAATCAAACTATGGAATATACATGGTTCTTTGCTCCATATCTGTTCTGGTATTAATAGGCTCAACTCCAGAATAAACAAACAATATAGATGGACTGATGTGACCATAAGAAATGACCAGAAGAAAAATGGGGACATTTGGAGCAAATAGGACCGGTGAGGCCGGTTTTTTGGGAGCTTTCGCCGGTCCAAACTTGGGCTTTTATGCTCGTGTTGGCATGGTGAACCCGAGTGCACTCAACAAGTCTACTGGTATTGTTTGCTTTCTCTAAATAAACCTGGTTTGTACTCAGAAGAAATGGAGGGAAAATGAGCTATATATCACATCACAACTTTTAGCATTAACTCATGACACCAAACCATATGTGCCTACTTGCCTAAGCCATGATGCCCACATGTGCCAAGGCAGCCCCACCATGGTCTAAGGATCAAAAGAGCTATGTGCACACTTGTATTGTTGGACCAAAATTGCGTACACATGTTTATTGCAAAAGAGCTCTTTGAATATCGGTCGGTTTTCTGTTCTGATTGCAGTGTCGGCTCCCAAACGCTATATTCGTGATATTGAGTGTGTTTCCAGTATTTTATCACGAATACCTGTAATCTGTAATTACTGAGCAGACACTGATTAATAGTACCGATATATAACAAAATTAATAATGAATAAGATGTATTAAAATGCAGTTTTCTGTGATAAACAAATACCTCTAAACTTATCTTTTGCTCGTCCCGAGCAAAACAAAAATCCTAGCCTCACTTTTGCAGGGAACACGATTGCACTGATCATGTGCAACAAGCCGTTAAATCTCTAAGTGTCCCTAGTAGAAGGAGTGTTGTCTCCTGAGAGTTTTCAGCGGATTATACCCACAAAATCCAGTCATGTTAGTGTCGTGGAGAAACTGTTGTTTCTAATCTTAAGTTAGAGATCAAAGTTAGAAGTTCTATCACCCTAATCAGAAACGTCAAACCCTATTTTTCACTCCTCTCAATTTATTTAACGTACGCTAGTATACGTCTTTACGTGGTTGTGCGAATAGTGTCGACGAGCTTTTCAAGAACTTGATTAGGGTCATCATGTCAAAAATACGAACCAGGATAGACTTCTAAAGGATCACACGAGTTTGACAGAGTTAAGATTTTCTCAAGTTTCAATCTCCAGTTAGGTTTCTAGTCGGAATATATATCATTTTTAACAAAGAACTAAGTCTTATTCTTCACTCCTACCTTTTACCTGTTTTCGTTCATACACACCCTTCATTAACGTGCAAAATGTCTTTATAAATATAAACCTTTATATCTCCGCGAAAAAAACCGGTTTATAAGAAAACCCATCACTGCCAAGATTATTCTCCCACAAAGAACCGTGAGGAATTTTAACTTGGAGAGAATACTTGCTTAGCTTGTTTTATTTGGCGATTGGAAACTTAGCGAGTTTTAGGTCAATGACTCCCAAACCAGTTGGTTTTAGGGCATTAGGTATGGAGACACCCCAAGGACTTAATTACCCAAGTTACAAAGGTCACAAAACAAAAGACTCATTTTATTTAAAATATTCTGAAATTAGTGAAAACGGAGATAGAGCCAGCTTTTCTTTTAAATCCGAAGATGTTACATTGTGGATAAGGTGTGTAATTACTCCAACAAGGTTCCATATAGGTTATTTTTCAGACTTATAGATTCTATTAAAACCTCAATAATATCCTTCATATTTACTTTACTTTATGAACTATTCTTGATATTACTTAATTCAGATTAAATATGTTTGATCCTAAAAATGTTTATCAATTTTTAAAAGTTTGAGACATGTCAGACATTTCATCTAATTCTCAAGAACTCATGACACGTGTAAGTGATATAAAAGACGTATCTAGCTATGGTTAAACTCAAAGGAGGGTTATCTTTCTCTCGAAAAGGATTTATTTGCTTCTATCTTATCAACCGAACCGTCAGACTTCGAGTCTAAATTCCCCCGCTAGCTAACATGACAAAAAAGTTTTTATGTTTTGAAGAAATTTTTCAATTTTTATGGGTTTTCTAATATGTATGCAATGCAGAATATACACATGATACAGCAAAATAACGCAGTGCTCACCCCCAAACATGAGTTTTACGATGTCCTTATCGTTGTCCCCATCTCCGGTAGCTAGACTTAGACATCAGGGTGAGAATTTTATTCAACGAAAAAGAAAAAACCTAAGACTAATTACAATATATACAAGTTAAAAGATTGGGTTAGTCCAGAAATTAATACTAGCCATTTAAAGATATTGTCTATATAGTGCAAGGGCTAGTAAAAGAATGTGTATATAAAAAAGAAAAAGAAAAAGAAAATGTATATGTTAGATGTTAGTGAAGGGCATGGGTGTGTAAAAATAAGGATCAGAAGACGTTGAAAGTGAAAATGAAGTTTTGAAGAGGTCAAAGAATTGTTTCCTGGATGAATTGAAAAAAGCACGCGTTGAGTTTCGAAGTTAAGTTCGTTTAAAAACCGGAGTTCATCCGCAAAAATTTCAGCAAAGGAAAGGTTCTTAGGATAATCCCAAATTGTTGCTAACTCAAACACACCAAGAATATCAAGTTCATCCACAAATATTTCCTCAAAACTCTGCATGAAAGAATGTTTTCCAAGGCTGCCTTCCTCCCTATGATTTTCCACAATCATATTCTTATCACTATGGTTTACTAACTCTCCCAATACAATTTCTTCCTCATCACATTCACAAATGGGTAGGTATATGTCATCTAAAAAAGTAGGTTCCCACACTAACGTTTCTTCTGAAAGAATATCACTAGGCGATACAAAAATTGTGGGTTCCTGATCATTGATTTCTTTAAACACTCTATCCAAACCATACCCGACAAATTCACAAGCTCCCTCTTTTAAAATTGGAGTGAAAAACTCAGTCGGTTCAAGAATGTCCTCATCAAGTACTACTTCGGTTAAATCAATCTCTATATCACAAGTGACAAGAGATTCAGTGGATACCTGAAGGATAGTGGTGGATTGACTTAGAGGGTTTTCATGTGTGTCCCGATAACACTCAGTCAATACAATTGTATCATCATCTATGAAATCATCAAAATTTTGTTTGATCGTTTATCTCACTCGGGTGACTTCATAGATGAAAGAAATTAACAATATTGGGTTCCGATTGACTGTGTTCACTCCCTAGAATTCTTACAGCTACATGTTTCACGTGTTCCTCTATTCTAGCCAATGATTGAGCTTGAGCGTGAAACAATTGCTCAGACTGCTGTATGAACAGGACTAGCGTCGAAGCTGATTGATTCTCGACCGCAGTCATCACTTCAATACCATTTTCTAAAGCGGTCAACTTAGCATCTATCTCACCATCATTCCCTAAGGATGGGTCAGTTGTTTCAGGAAGAGAGGGTTGTGACGGTGGTGATGCTAAAGCTGTTACCCTGACGACCTCTTTCTCTAAATCTTCAATCATTAGGTCTCTAATTGAAGTGGGACTGGGTTCAAGAGTATTAGGTAAGTGACCGTTAGCAAAACTCTGGGACGGTTGGTCACCCCCTAGAAAAGGACAATTTTCATGAATGTGAGAAGAATCGTGGCAATTTGAACAAAAGAATTGGGACTGAGTATAAACAAAGGAATAAGAATCGTGAAAAATTGAATGAAATTGTGTGTCACCCATATTAACAAGAATTCACAAATGTCACAAAAATAAAGAATATCACACCCCTAGCAGTCTATGTTATGCTAGTCAACTAGACCTGCTCAAGAACCTGATTGTCGAAGTAAAACTGTGTCGAGAAACGGGCTCAAGATATACGGATCACGAAGCTAGGTAAGTGCAACAGATAAGAGGAGGTTTTCCAACGCTTTTGCGAAGTTCCTTAATTAGATAACCCTTTCTCTTGAACACTTGCCTAGATACCCCGTAAACGATATACCGTTAAGCGGTGTTCTAAACACAGTTAACTTCTCCTAATGAGCGCGTAGTCCTTAAAGTCAAAGTTCTAGTTGATTTTTAAATTACTGCGGGTATGCAAGAATTCAGTTTTGTGATTTGTGGGCTACGGAGAAAGGTGATGAAATCCTTTACCGTATCTTGTTTAGTTTTGTACCCCTATTATCCGTATTAAGATGCAAATGCGCAATCAATAAAAGAATTTAAGAAATCAAGCAATTTAAGCAATTCTTTTTCGTTTTAGGATTAAGCGCTGCAATAAATACGGGTTAGTTCTCTGTGCAATTGGTGGCAAATTTGCGCGAAGAATCCTATAGAAGATAGAATATTGGAACGTGTCGGATTTGAGCGAAGGTGTTAAAAAATTATGTACCAATGTGATTTTGGGTTTAGAAACCCTCTTGAAGTGATTACGGGTATTTGAATGTTCGCTTGCACGGGTCAAACAACCCGAATCTTTGGCACTATACTTCACTAACGTTTTGGAATTGAATTTGATCCGTGCTCCGCACGATCGCAGGTCGTAATTCTTTAAAAATCTGAAATGTCGGAAAATACGATATTTAGTGTAAAAAGCGATATATATGCCCCAAATCCTGAAAACACATAATTAGAAAAATCAAACAATATCACTAGAATACCAACAATGCACTAAAGGCACCACAAAAAGAAAATTTCCAAAATATTACAATGAAACCGGCGGCGCCGAAATTTTTGCTAATGTCGCCAATCGAGGTGAAAGGTTGGAAGCAAAAAAATTTGTGGTTTCTCCAGGATATCTTAGTGCTCTAATGGTATACTTTGATTTTTCAGTTTAATTGCAGGGTGATAGCAGATAATAACAACAGAGAGTAAGTTAGAAAAATGTGTGTTTTGTTAGTTTTGAAAGAATTTTGAGTTAGTTTGTTAGTACGTTAGTACGAACCAGAAATAACAATACCTAATGACTACCAAATCCCCGGCAACGGCGCCAAAAACTTGTTGGGGCTTTACCCACGCGCACAAACATGCATGTTTTGGAAATGGAATCGTTTTAAGGAATGGATGCGCACGCGAGCTCGGTCTCATTTTAAAATTTATAAACCGCAAGTGTATGGCGCATTGTACCAAGCCGGCAAGTATAGGTCGATCCGCAGGGAATTGTGTATTAGGTTTTGTTGTTTAAGGTTCAACAAATAATGACTTGGTTGGTTTGTCACAAAAATAAATAGAATACGAAAACTAAGAAAACAAGTTAAGAAAGAAATGGCCGTAGCTTTGGCTCGGATGTTCGAATCGCGACGATTCCTTCGACGCTCCCTTGCTCATGAGTTGTCCGTCCTAGTGTCGATCTCGAAGTGAAGCATGACTTGTCAAAGCTATTGCAAAGCACAAATCATCAAGTTCTCGGATCTCGAATCAAAACACGAAACGAGTTCGTATTATTCGCTTACTGTTTGTATGTCCAAGCTTGATATATCAACACTAAACACAAGGGTTAGCAAGCATACCACAACATCAAAAACACAAATTAGCGAGTGAGAGCAATTGGTTTTAGTGTTAATTTTGCTAAGTTTTTGCGATAGTATAGGGAATATGAAAACTAAGGGTTTGTCAAGAACTTGGTCACAAAATACCGTATCTAAACTTAGCAAACTTAACACCAAATTGATCTTAACTTAAACATTGTGAAATGGGGAAAGGGAGTGAATATGGTATATGGGAGGTTACAAAGTAACCATGGTTTCAAAATACCATATCACATCAATATATTAAACAATCTTTAAATTAGAATCACATTAAGCATTTTAAACATAAACAAAAGGAGGAGGAAGGCAAAACCTTTCATCTCATTTCCTCACCATCACCACAACCAAAGAAAGGTTAGTTACATATCATAATGAAAAGAAAAGAAAGAAAGTAAAGAAAAAAAACAAGTAATCAAAACAATAACAATATTATTAATACTTGAAGAAGTTTAGGTACAAGATATTGGTAGCTTGTTCAACCTCCATAATGAAGCTCTCAAAAGAAAGCTTCAAGAGGGAAGAAGAAGAAGAAACCAGGTTAAAGCCCACTCAACTCTCAAGCCTAAACTAAAAACTAAAATCAAACTATGGAATATACATGGTCCCTTGCTCAATATCTATTCTGGTATTTATAGGCTCAACTCCAGAATAAACAAACAATATAGTTGGACTGATGTGACCATAAGAAATGACCAGAAGAAAAATGGGGACATTTGGAGCAAATAGGACCTGCGAGGCCGGTTTTTTGGGACCTTTCGTCGGTCTAAACTTAGGCTTTTGTGCTCATGTTGGCATGGTGAACTCGAGTGCACTCAACAAGTTTAATGGTATTGTTTGTTTTCTCTAAATAAACCTGGTTTGTACTCAATAGAAATGGAGGGAAAATGAGCTATATATCACATCACAACTTTTAGCATTAACTTATGACACCAAACCATATGTGCCCACTTGCATAAGTCATGATGCCCACATGTGCCAAGGCAGCCCCACCATGGTCCAAGGATCAAAAGAGCTATGTGCACACTTGTATTGTGTTGGACCAAAATTGCGTACACATGGTTATTGCAAAAGAGCTCTTTGAATATCGGTCGGTTTTCTGTTCTGATTGCAGTGTCGGCTCCCAAATGCTATATCCATGATATTGAGTGTGTTTCCAGTATTTTATCACGAATACATGTAATCTGTAATTATTGAGCAGACACTGATTAATAGTACCGATATATAACAAAATAGATAATGACTAAGAGGTATTAAAATGCAGTTTTCTGTGATGAACACTCGGAAGGTCGAATCGCGACGATTCCTTCGACGCTCCCTTAATCATGAGTTGTCCGTCCTTACGTCGATTCCGGCATGAAGCATGACTTGTCAAGGCGATTGTGAAGCACAAATCATCAAATTTCGATATTCGCCGCCAATCACGAAACTAGTCCGTTTTGTTCACTTACCGTTTATATGTCCAAACTTGGGATATCAACACTAAGCACGAGGGTTAGCAAGCATACCCCAACATCAAAAACACAAGTTAGTGAATGAGAACAAATGATTTTAGTGTTGAGTTTGCTATGTGTTTGTGATAGTATATCGTATATGAAACCAAGCGATTGTCAAGCACTTGATCACAAAATACCATATCTCAACTTAGCAAACTTAACACCAAATTGATTTTAACTTAAACATTGAAATGGGGTAAGGGGTGAATATGGTATATGAAGAGGTTACAAAGTAACCATGTTTCAAAATACCATATCACATCAATACATAAACAATCTTTAAGTTAGAATCATATATATAAACACATTAAACATTAAAAAGATGAGGGGGAGGCAACACCTTTCATCTCATTTCTTCACCATTACCACAACCAAAGAAGATTAGTTACACATCATAATAAAAAGAAAAGAAAAGAAAGTAAAGAAAAAGATGAAAGTAAACAAAACAGAAGCAATATTATTAACACTTGAAGAAGTTTAGGTACAAGATATTGGTAACTTTTTCAACCTCCATAATAAAGCTCTCAAAAGAAAGCTTCAAGAGGGAAGAAGAAGAAGAAACCAAGTTGAAGCCCACACAACTCTCAAGACTAAACCAAAAACAAAAGAAAACTATAAAAATAGAGTATATGTTGCATGTATTCTATGCACCCCTTGCATCCAATCTGTTCTGGTATTTATAGGTATCAAAGTAGAATAAACAAACAATATAGATGGACTGATGTGATCATAAGAAATGACCAGAAGAAAAATAGGGACATTTGGAGCAAATAGGACTGGCGAGGCCGGTTTTTTGGGAGCTTTCGCCGGTCCAAACTTGGGCTTTTATGCTCGTGTTGGCATGGTGAACACGAGTGCACTCAACAAGTTCACTGATATTGTTTGTTTTCTCTAAATAAACCTGGTTTGTACTCAGTAGAAATAGAGGGAAAATGAGTTATATATCACATCATAACTTTTAGCATTAACTCATGACACCAAACCATATGTGCACACTTGCACAAGTCATGATGCCCACATGTGCCAAGGCAGCCCCACCATGGTCTAAGGATCAAAAGAGCTATGTGCACATTTGTATTGTGTTGAACCAAAATTGCGTACACATGTTTATTGCAAAAGAGCTCTTTGAATATCGGTCGGTTTTCTGTTCTGATTGCAGTGTCGGCTCCCAAACGCTATATCCGTGATATTGAGTGGGTTTCCAGTATTTTTTCACGAATACCTGTAATCTGTAATTACTGAGCAGACACTGATTAATAGTATCGATATATAACAAAATTGATAATGAATGAGAGGTATTAAAATGCAGTTTTCTGTGATTAACACTAGTAACATCTAAACAATTACTCATTCATTTTATCTTTAAAAGATAAATGATAAATCACTTAGTTCTTATCATCATTCTAATATGATTCTTATATACCCATCAACTTTGTATCATCAACCATGACACATTTATATATTTTATCATATATAAATATATATTAAAGAGAAGAAGAAATAATAAAGAGAGCAAGATATTAATATAATTATATATATGTATATATATATATAATTAAATCAACACTTGATTTAATAATCCGGTTATATCATTTATAATCCGGCTAATATTAATAAACGTCCGATTATAATACGTGTATCACATACACGTGTTTAATCGAACTCCTGCATGTATCCCTATACGTGCCCTATATCATTTCTCCTGTGCTGAGAAACCTCTATGTGGGACTCTACAAACTCAACAATACGTTGACAGTAGCTTAGGATTATATCCATAGCTCATAAGCATGTCAGCGGTACTAGCTACACATAACGGCTACCCAAATATCGATCAAAAGAATGTCAACGAGCAATCTTATATGAACCCTACAAAGTTTATCAGTGACTTCACCATACAGTCCGGTCTTTTCGTCTAAGAGAATTGCATTTCGAGTTTAGGGTTGGAATCTGTCAGACCCCAATAACTCGATAAATCGTGCGACAGAGGACTCATAACCATCCACAGATACAACTGATAACACTTAACAGTTTATCTCCAGTGCGGTGGCCACCGACTTGTGATTGTAGTCATGTCCTGCACAGTGCAACATTAACTCCCTTTACCAGGAGAGACGAATCCCCTCGATCGCTCACTGCCTCCATGTGTTTCGGGACTATACCTAACAAAAATCTGTTTACAAGACTCTTTTGAGTCGTGGTAGGGTAGAAGTCTAAGTATAGTGGGAACACACATGAGATATTATGGCGATCTCCGGTCCTAAGACTATCTTGTACTTATGTTACCAGAGAACTGCTACCTGACATTGGTATATTACCAACTAGGAGTTCTCGATTAGTCCGTCCAGTGTAACTCATCCAATGAGCACATGTATACAATCCTCGATGTCAAACACCAATAGCTGCAGGATCAGTTATCGCCCTCCAACCGGGTCAGGAAATGTACACACCAGTCTAAACTGGAGTACCGATACCCAGTCTCGATACTCTTACATCTAGGGACGTTTAAGGATTGTTAGGAATATGTATGCCCTAGAGGCTATTATTGGTGATATAGTGGATGCTTGGACATATATAGAGGACTTTCTTGCTCGACATGATAGTATGCTATCAGGTTACCTTTATCTTAACATGTAGACTGGTATTTATACTGTCTGTCTCTTACATATTGATAAAGCCCTTAAGATATGTACTTGACTACCAGGATTATGATGAGATCATACTAGTGGGGCCAGGGTAGTCCAAAAGTACATCCTTTAATCAGTTCCTGGTCGAGGGAATATCGAGACTAGGGCATCGATATTCCAGAGTAGACTAGTGTTTACGTTTCTTCTCCCTCAGAGGGCGATGGTTGATCCCACAACCATTGGTGTGTGACATCAAAAATTGTACATAGGTGCTCATTGGAGAATGGGTATACCGAACAGGACTCGCCGAGGACTCCTATGTGGTAGTATACCAATCGTCAGATAGCAGTCCTCTGGTGACACTGGTACAGGTTAGTCTGTAGACCCAAGATCGTCATAGAGTCTTGTGTGGCTCCCACTGTGCTTTGATTTCCTCCCTACCACGCTCAAAGGAGACGTGCAAACAGGTGGATTTTGGGTACAGTCCCGAGTCGCATGGAGGAAATGAGCGGTAGGAGGGGTTTCGTCTCTCCCGGTATTGGGGATTGATGTTGCGCTATGCTCGATTAGCTATAACTGGAAATCCCTGGCCAGGGCTGCTTATAAGATATACTGATAAGTGTTATCAGTAGTTTCTCAAACCGTTATAGGCAAGACATCGGCATGACTTATCACGTTACTGGGGTCTAACGTTTACCACCCCTAGACATGATATGTGACATATCAGACGAAGAGACCGGACTGTACGGTAGTATTACTGATAGGCTTTATGGAGACTATGGACAAGCTTACTTGTTGATATTCATATCACTCAATACCCAGGTAGCCGTTACGTCCAGCTAGTACCGCTGACGGCTTGTAGGTGACTGATTTGATCATCACCTACTGCTGGCATATTGACGAGTTTTTAGAGTCCCACACAGAAATTCCCTGGTTCAAGCGAAATGAAGTTGGACAAATATGTGATATGTGTGTGGGCCTGATTAAATATATGTATGTGATACCGTATTGTAATCTGGCAATTATCTGTTATTGGTTCGGTTATATGTGATATAACCAGATTGTCGAATCAAGTGTTGATTTGATAATGTGATATGCAGATAAATGATATTAGTCGGTCATATATGATATAACCGGATTATTAAATCAAGTGTTGATTTAATAATGTGATATATATTATATGTGATATAATTATATCTTAACTAATATCATTAGCTCACTAATTATTCTTCATAATATATATATATTAATATATATGATATATATATATTAATATATATTAATATATATGATATATATATATATATATTAATATATATGATATATATATATATTAATATATATGATATATATATATATAATGAAGCATGGCATGATTTCTATTTTTGAGAAAAATAGAAATGTGGAAAATGAGAGTTGGGTTGCAAGTATGGGATTTATTTTTGTTTATTCATCTTGACTCACTATTCAAGCATAGTTGCAGTTTTATATTGCAAAATTCCATGCTTGAATGAGTGGGGGTCAAGAGTGGCCTTTCATTCTTAGCTCATTCTCAACACTTAGCCATTTTCTTGAGTTGCTCCCATGGTTGCTCTCTAGCTTCTTCTTCTTCCTCAATTGCTATAGTTCAAGCTTCAACCCTCACATGTGATGTGAACCATGAAACTTGAACACAAACTTGTGAGCTTTTAACATCCCCTACTTCATCATCCTATACTTTACTAGCGATCTAGTGTAGCGTGTTTACTACGCTAAAGAGTTTAGTGTAGAGTAGCTTGAGGTGGAGGGACTTCGCATGGATCATCTTCGGCACGAAGGTCATCGAAGGAAGCTCATCCAAACCCTCAAGTGGAGCTTAGTGGAGTCGCGGGACTACTACACGGAGCATGTGAAGTGAAGGACTCGATCTACGTTGGTATAACCTCCTTCCCTTCTTGATGGTTTTATAGCTAACCATAATATTCTAGCAAAGATCTTGTATAGTCTAACTTAGCACCTAATAAAAATTTAAAATTTGGCATTCTTGATGCCTCTGGAACCTCATGGTGGAGCTAGGGTCGACTTTCATGGTATCAGAGCCAAGCTAAAATATTATGGTAGACTATTGATTGACCAAAAGAAAAGTAGTAAAGTAACGGCAATCAATAACAGTGTCGCGTATAGCGAGCGTTAGTGAGCACGGGTCGTCCTCTGGGATTCAAGAAATTCATAAATTCTTGCTTTAGATGAGTCGAAAGAAATAGTAAAGAAATTCAAGAATTGGTTCAAAATTTAGTTGAACTAATAGTTTCAAGAAAATTAAGAAATTGTTTTCAAGAATGAAAATCAAGAAAATGTTCAAGATCTAATTATCAAGAAAATATGAAGAAGGCTTGTAGGATTCGATCGGATTTACTAACCATGGATGACTACTAAAGATGACCCATTTTATCTATTGACAGTTTAACACTAGATTGATGGCGATGAATGCGGATTACGGTTTTTTTGGAAGAAACTAGGGTTTCTTCACTATCTTCCCTTGTCCTTTCATTGATCCCATTCATTTTCTAACCCCTCACAAAAAGATCGTCAATCTTTTCTTAAATCGTGGTCAAGATTATCGAGAATTTGATATCGCGCCCGATGAGGATGTTGACGATTCTTTTGCGAAACTTTGTAAACTTCATAAGATTTAAAAAGAGTATAGAATTTTATCATCCATCGATTTACCCTAATCCTACAAATCCTATCAAGCGGAGATTTACTCGCGCAACATGAAAATCAAAGAATGATTACAGAAAGAATTCATAATGCGGAAATTAAAAGAAAGCGAAATTGAAACTAATTATCACCTTTATTATTCAACTTCAAATTACAACTTCTTCAATCCGAGATTACAAGAAGAATTGCTCTTGATCACTCCCTTGAAGAGATAATTTTTCCGTCGATCTTCATGTCGCTCGATCACCATGAGTCTTGGATCTATCGTGGATCGCGTGCTCGTCGATGATGATCGGCTTCGTATAAAAGAGTCTTGAATGATGTCGCTTGATGAATTTCTCAATGATTCTTGATCTTGGATCTTGGATTTGTTGAATTTGTTAGCTCTTTTCTTGATTTGATTTGATCAAGAATTGGGATAAAATTGGGGGGAAATTGTAGAATGAAATTGGAATGAAATTCCTCTCGCATCTCTAGCCCTCGGTCCTTTTTATAGCCCCCCAAAAAGCTAGGTTGTTACAAAGAAGCTTCCAGAGAACTCCCGAACCCCAAGTCCCTGAATCGGCCGCGGATCCGCGGAGACTCGGCCTGACTCGGCCGCGATTCCGCGACGACTCAGTGAGATCTCGTTTTCATTCTTCTGGTGTTTCTCCTGTTGGTCTCTGGGTCTTTATGTGATATCTGGAATCTTCTAATCTCTTCTGAATATCTGCCAGTATTTAATTCTTTGGTTTCCTGTATTTTATCGGCAGATTTCTGATTTCGATATCTGACCTGAGCTTAATCTTGCACAAGATCTCAATGAAGAATGTCAGTTATAGTTAAGATACAAAATATTTTGCGTAAAATATTAAACATAAAATTTCCTTCAAAATGTTGATTATAATGTATAACACATGGTAAATGATATTTTCGAGACAAACTTCTAATATGTGTTATATTTTTAACAAACACCTTTAGATGATTAGAAATGGTAAGGAAATTGTTATGTTAAAAATGCAATAATTTCGACTGAACAAATTCCCTTAAACTTGACTTTGATCATCCCGAGCAAACTTTATTTATTCAAGAGAAGGAGAAAAAAATAGAAAGAAAAAGAAAAACTAACTAGCACACTTTTGTAGGCAACACGATTACACTGAGCACGTGCAACAAGCCGTTAAACCTTTAGGTATCCCTAGTAAGAGTGTTGTCTCCTGAGGGTTTTCAGCGGATTACACCCACAACATCCTATAATGAAAGAAAGACGATGAAAGGTACATATAAAGATAAGAATGATAAAAAAACTTGGAAACAAGAGTTTCCAACTACACTAGCTTTTCGGTTGCTATGAGCCCTATCTTAATAGTTATGAAAAGATATTAGAAATCACATCATCCCTCAATAAAACATCGCCTTTAGTCTTCCTCCCTACCTTTCTTCCAAACACCGATCATATACCCCTACATGTGTGTAAAAGACATCCCTACACTCAAAGAATTCAATTCAAGCTATCATACTCTTATCCATCTACCTCACTACTTTTTAGTCAGTGAATATTTTGGATGGAATTGCTCACACATTTTTCATGCAACCGTTAATACTTCTTGAGGTACTAACCGACCGATTTCTAAATGTGCTTGCTTATTAGGCGTAAATAGAAACTTCCTCGTCTTGAAACACAGTGGATCCTAAACCAGTTGGTCTAAGGCCTAGGTAATAAAGCACCCTCGCTATATTTTTTTTATGCTGTCTTGATGATTACAAAACTAGTGTTCATTTTTTTTCACCATTTTATACTTTTATTTTTCATTTTTATTTTCTTCGTACTTTTGGCTTTTTGACAAGAGCATTTCAAGGTATCCTCTACTATCCCGAGTTTCATGACGTGTGTAGATTGAAAAAACGATTTCCGGTGTGTAGTTGGAAAATTGTATAGAAATCACAACCAAAAAATATTTGACCGCAATTAATAACGGTGATGAATTATAGCGCGTTAGTAAGTGCGGATCGTCCACAGGGAAAGTGTAATCGTTCGTATTTAGAATTAGATGAGTCGAAAATTTAAAGAAAAGAGAAAGAACAATTCATGATTTAAAGATTTGAAGTTCAAGAATTAAAAAATTTAGGTCTAAATCAAGAAAACAATAAAATCAAGAATTGAGAATTTGTGATTTCCAAACCAAATATCAAGATTCGAAGTGAGGCTCGTAGGAGTCGATTGAACCGTTAGATGTGATGAAATCTAATGATTACATACTCTTATCCATTAACGAATTGATACTAGATCGATGACGATTTATCGAGGTTAAGGATCTTGCAAAGAAACTAGGGTTTCCTCATCTCATCCCTTGTCCTTTCGATGAATCTCATTCACAAACTAGCTTTTAGTAAATCAAATAATCGATCGTTGATCTCTAGTTTCGAGCGAACACAATCAAGAAAGCATCGCATCGAAACTAAGTCATCGATCATTCGATTTTCAAGAATTTACAAACGTTATAGGACTTAAGAATTGTAAAAGAATCTAAATCATCATCATTATATTGATCGTCTCGACTCCTTTACGAGCGAAGTTTTACTCAAACATTATCATAAAGAACACATTCAAGAATCTAGATTGAATCATAATGCTTGAGTTAAAAAGATAAGCAAGATAAAGAATTGTCACCTTTATTTTTATCAACAATTAGTTACAACTCTCAAGAACTATAAGAGGAAGGAACTTGATCGTTGAATTTGGCGTCGCTCGGCTCCTTGAGTCGCGGATCGGCTTGGATCACTTGCTCCGATGAAGTCCGGCGTCGCTCTCTAAAGGATCGAAGGCTTCAAGCTTCATTTGGTACTCGGAATTCTTGATCTTGGCTTTGGAATTGGTATTAGGGTTAGGGTTTACAAGTTGTGTCACTCAACTTGTAGGTGGAGGATGAAGAAGAGATTAGAGATTTGATATTCGAGATCAGCCCAAAACCCTAGATCTAGGTTCCCTTTTATAAGCCTTGTCATCCTAGATCTAGAATTCAAAATTCAAATTTCCCTCCAAAAGTTTGTTATAGAGAGGCTTCTAGAAATAGTTTGTCGGAGGGATGCTTCTAGAACTAGGTTGTTAGTTGGCTTGCTTTGGAAGCTTGGAGGTTGATTAGGTTGATCATGATTAGCTTGATTAATGATCCTTGCTGATCTAGCAGAAACTTCTAGAGTTATCTGGAATTTGACATAGCTTGCTGAGGTGTAGGAACTGAGAGAGGAATACTGCAGCTGAAATGGGCTGATGATGTGGCAAGACTGCCGTGGATCCGCGGCACGTGCCTGCTCCAGCCGCGGATCCGCGGTCACGTGAGGACCTTAGTGTATGGGAATTCTGCTGTTGCTTTGTATTGACTTATGGGCCTTTCTCTGATATATGTAATCTTATAATTCCCTTTATTTTACTGCCAGATCTTAAATTTTAGACTTGGCGCATCTTTTATCAGCACTTTGACAATTTTGGCTCGGTTTCTGAAATTTCCTACACAGACTTCGAAACACGTGTTACGCTATACAAGGATGATGTGATGCCATGATAAACAGTCAATTTCCCTAAAAATGCCGGTTTTAGTATACAACACAGGTAATTCGGTATTTTAGGGGTGTTTTGCTAATATGTGCTATACTTAACCTGAACACCTTTAGATGAATGCAAATGATAGGGAAATTGACGTGTTAAAAATACATTATTTTCGACTGATCAAATTCCCCCAAACTTATTTTCGGTCGTTTCGAGCGAACTGTTTTATTTAAAAAGAGAAGGAGAAAATAAAGAAAGAGAAAAAACTAACCAGCACACTTTCGTAGGCAACACGATTGCACTGAGCACGTGCAACAAGCCTTTAAACCTCTAGGTGTCCCTAGTAGGAGGAGTGTTGTCTCCTGAGGGTTTTCAGCGGATTGCACCCACAAAATCCAATAATAAAAGGAAGACCGTGAATATTACATTTAAAGATAAGAATTGTAAAAGAAAAGCTTTGAAAATTAGAGTTTCCAACTATGCTAGCTTTTCAGTTGTCATGAGCCCTATCTTAATAGTCATGAAAAAATGTTAGAAATCACATCCTCCCTCAATAAAACATCGTCTTTATTCTTCATTCCTATCTTTCTTCCAAACATCGATCATATAACCCTACGTGTGTGTAAAGAACATCCATACACCCGGAGAATTCAATTCAAGCTATCATACTCTTGTCCATCTGCCTCAGTACTTTTTAATTAATGAATATTTAGATGAGATTGCTCACACACTTTCATGCGACCATTAATATTTCTTGAGGTACTAACCGACCGATCACTCCTGTGCTTGCTTATTTGGTGTTTTTCCTCATCTTGCACCACCTAAGGCTTAGTAGTGACTCCCAGACCAGTTGGCCTTAGGGCGCTAGGTGAAGAGGCACGCTCGCTATATTTTTTTTATTGCTGCCTTGGCGATAACAAAACCAGTGTCCATTTTTCTCACCATTTTATATTTTCTTCATTTTTTTTATTTCCTTCATACATCGGCTTTTAGACAAGAGCATTTCAAGGTATCCTCTACTATCCCGAGTTTCAAAATGTGTGTAAGTGCGAATAGTAGGGTATCAACGTTCAAAATGTTTGGCTTCCAGAATAGGAACTATTTTTCAGACTTATTTTTATCCTCAGATTAGTTACTTCTTTCATCTTACTAACCCTTGGGACAACGGCTCATAACTACTTATTACTAGTTCGTATAAGAAAACTTCTAATTTTCTTGGTTTTCTTAAATTTTTCCAATCTTTTGGATGTAATTTTTCACTATCTAATCTTTTATTATCTTATTTATGTACAAAAATATTTTTATTTTTTTGAAAATTTTTAAATTTTTATAGGTTTTCAAAATTGTTTTGTGCTTATGTAAAGTATGATGCAAATGATGCGAAAATAAGCACAAACCTCCCCCAAACTTGTTTTCAACAGTGTCCTCACTGTTGCCATCCGCTAAATCTTGGAAAACCTATAAGCTTGGGAGGAAATTTATTAATGGGGGCAAAATATATAAGTGAAAATCCTCCCCCAAACTTATTTTTCGGCTCATCCTTTTGTGTAAAAAAGTTGTTTTCAAGAGCCGGATTATACCCCCCCAAACTTGAATTAAGCAATGTTAATCTTTGAAAATCACATGAGGGGGTCAAGAATTATTGGTCGATGCCAAGTTTTGCAAAGACCGAAAGTTAACACCAACTATTCGAAAATTTTATCAATGTAGTGCTCAGGTTGGTGGAAGAAGTGGGGAAATGGTAAGTGGTGGAATAGAATGTATGTGCGTCTCGTTTTGGAGAGATGATGCAGTGAATGTGATGGATTAATCGCATTCTTTTTAGAATTCAGAAGAAGGGGTGGAGGTTCAATTTCATTGATTGGGAGATGATTCATCTCAACACCCGTGTCATTCAAAAATGCGAGTTCTTCAATGAAGATCTCCTCAAAAGTTCCATCAATACCCCGAAAAATAATGTCATCACAAAGTGCGGGGTGATCTTCAGACTCTAAAAGCAGTTCATAATCAGTGTTAGTTGTTGACCCGGACAACTCGGTGGAAGAATCCGTATGTGTATGATACATAGTTGGGTCAAACAACAACGTATGAAAAGAGTCTAGATCAGTATCATGAGAATCATCAATTTCGCTGCTGTCGACATCCATTAAGTCGACAGAACATACCTGAGCAGTAGGTTCGGAGGGTATACTTCCCAACTTGTAAATGTTTAGCGCAATTGACCTATTCCCGAAAGATAGGGTCATAGAGCCATTACGACAGTTGATTATAGCGTTAGAAGTGGCCAAAAAGGGGTGACCTAAAATCACCGGAATTTGATTCCGTGGGTTCGCTACAGGCTGTGTGTCAAGTACAATAAAGTCCACAGGGAATATAAATTCCCCGATTTTTATTAACACATCCTTCAGTTCACCCCTAGGTTTGGTGATTGATCGGTCAGCCATTTGGAGAGTTATGCTCGAGAGCTTTAACACTCCGATACCTAGTTGCTCATAGACCGAGTATGGAAGCAAGTTAACACTAGCGCCAAGGTCTAGTAGAGCACGGTTGATGTGTTTTCCCCAATAGAAATAGAAATAGTAGGACAGCCAGGGTCCTTACGTTTCCGTGGTACTTATTGGAGGAAAGCCGTGTCTACAGTCTTTGCCATGAATATCTTCTTGGGCACTTGAGTCTTCCTTTTCCTAGTGCACAAGTTCTTAAGAGTTTTCGCATAGGACGAAACTTGTTGGATGGCATTTAGGAGAGGGATGTTGATATTAACTTGCTTAAACATGTCCATAATCTTCTCCATATGTGGACTCGATTTGTTAGCCCTTAACCGATTAGGATAAGGTGCTTTAGCAATAAGTGCTGGGTCCATCATAGGAGAAGGAAGTGTGTGTGGACCCGATCCCAGAATAGAAGTGGAGACCGTTTTCTGTGAACTAGAAGAGCTGGGCTGAGGTGGCGAGCCTTGTGCGAAACGAAGAATAAGCTCGCAAGAAGGTGGTGGGGTAGAAGAACTGGGGTCAGAATTAGAAGTATGTGTGGAAGGAAAGGTCTCAGCCGGGGTATTATCGATAGATTTTTCAGTGTCATCAATCTCTTCCCCAACGTGATTGTCAAGCACTTTTCCAGATCTCAACGTAATTGCATTCACATGATGTGAATAGCCAGGATTGGGAAAAGGTTAAGCTGGAAGTTTCCCTTTCTCTCTTGCACTCATTTCGGCTTTTAATCTTGCAATTTCTGCTTCTATCGATTTAATACTCTCCGCCCAGGAGGTGTAGTTTTTCTTTATATCATCGACGGAAGTCTTTATTTCAGCCGATACTTGCATGATATTTGTCAGAAGCAAGTTTATGAATGAAGAGGATTCATCAGTCCCGGTCAACTGTAAAGGACTAGACGGTGCAGGTGTGTTGACCGGATTTTGGAAGTTTTGTGCTTGGAAGGGGTGCTGACTCAATTGAAGTGGTTGCTGTTGTGGTGGTGGGACCCTTTGAAAATTATTTTGGGTTAGAACCGTGTTTTGAGATTGTGATTGGTTCCAAGAAAAATTAGGGTGATTCCTCCAACCCTGATTATAAGTGGAAGAAAATGGATCGTTTCTAAGTCTTTGTTGGAAAGCAGCATTGGTATGCTCGTGACCTTGAAACTGAGAATTTAGTGGACATTCTTCCGTGAGATGTGATGGATCAGAACAGCATCCACATACAGTTTTGGAGAGTGACATTTGATTTAGGGCGGCAGCTAAAAATTTGTTTTCCATAGTCTCGAGTTTCTTATTAATAGCTGAAATTTCATCTCTAACTCCTATGGAAACATCCGATTGGTTATTGCCAGCCTTAGACAATTGACTCACACTCTCCCACTGTAAAGATTTTTCAGCGAAATCTTCTAGAAATTTCCAGGCTTCCCATCATCTTTGGTCATGAAGTTGCCTTGACACATGGATTCAAGGGTCTGTCTTGTGTTAGGATTACTGCCTTCATATATGATTCTGCACAGATCCCATCTAGGGATTCCGTGATGTGGACATTGGACTAACAGATCCTTGAAGCGTTCAAGACATTTTGAAAATGGTTCATTTGAAAGCTGGGTGAATTGATTTATTTCGCTACGGACTCGAGCTGTCTTATGATGTGGGTAGAATTTCTTAAGGAATGCTTTGACGAATTCTCCCCAGTTTGAGATGGAATGTGCGGTTGTGTTATAAAGCCACTTCTCGTCTATATTGCACAAGGTAAATGGGAGAAGACGTAGACGCATAGCATCCACAGAAAGCTGTGAGGTACCCATCATTGCGCATACATTTTCAAATTTAGTGATAAAAGCATATGCGTCTTCAGACTCGAGACCATGATATTTTGGTAGAAGATTGATATAATGGGGTTTAATTTCAAAATTGTCCCCGTTGGCTGGTGGAATGGATAAGCAGGTCGAAAGAGGACCTCAAATAGGATAGCACCTCACTTGGAGAGAGATGCGGGGTGGATTCTGCGCACCAACGGACGGCGGCAGATTAGTGGTAAAGAAGTTCGATGGAGACGGATCCATCGATGTGGGTGTGGTGGTGGGTAAAGAAGAGGTAAATGTAGAAATACCGACTTTGGGGTCGATAGGAGAAACGCGGACTAAACGGGCACTAGAATCCCGTGTCCAGCCTATCTTGCACTAAAAAGGGTTAGTACAAGTGGCAGCGTAGATATAATTAGGGGAAATGAATGAATGCGGTGTTTGTTTTGAAAAATATACGGATTTTTGAAAAAATGATGCGATCACAACAAATGCAACAAGCAAAACCCTAATTCTATTGGTCGTCTAGGTCAAAGCTCTAGACCGCTCCTAACTGCCAAAAGACAAGTCGCAGGATCAATCCTCCACTGCCTCTTTGTCTCTCCTGTGGCCAGGTAAGTGCCAGGTAAGTGGGAAGGTACTCCACTACGTAAGTAGTGGGCCGAATTAATAACCACTAGCCTTAGACACACTTGCCTTAGACACCACAAAAGAAACGCGGATAAGCACTGAATTACCCACTGCCTTCTCTTGTCCTAAGTGAGCGTGACGGTCCTTAGAGTCATCTCTAGATCTTTTTTAGTTAATTAAGGTAAATGCGGATGCAAGTTTGTGATTTTTGGAGCTTAGGAAGGGTAATGAACTCTCCACCTAATCTGAATTTGGCCGTGCCCCTTAAATTCCGTATTAATATGCAAACAACCAAAAAATCAAAACACGCACAATTTTTATTGCTTTTTGCGGCGCTGCGATTTATTTGCAAAGAAACCTGCAGCAAATTGTTAATTGGAGCAGATGAAGGAGAAAATAAGAAAGCCAAGAATTTACCAGAGAATTTCTGTACTGCAACGCTACTGTAGCGCCGCAGTTTAGCCGCAATAAGCGCCTAATGCCGCGGATCCGCGGCGGTTTAAGCTCTTCTCTGCACAAAAATTTAACAGCAAGCTACTATTCACTTCTTAAGTCCTCTGGTATACTCTGGAAAAAAAATTCCAAGCTCCACAGATTCCAGATTTCCTCGCAACAAATCACAACGAATCGTTTAGTGTTTGCGCGAATTTTGATCTCAAAATTATAATGGAATAAACTTTTCAACTCAAATTTCAAAAACGAATGAATTAGCGCACTATCCCCGGCAACGGCGCCATTTGATTGAAAAAACGATTTCTGGTGTGTAGTTAGAAAATTGTATAGAAATCACAACCAAAAAATATTTAACCGCAATCAATAACGGTGTCGAATTGTAGCGCGTTAGTAAGTGCAGATCGTCCACAGGGAAAGTGTAATCGTTTGTGTTTAGAATTAGATGAGTCGAAAATTTAAAGAAAAGAGAAAGAACAATTCATGATTTAAAGATTTGAAGTTCAAGAATTAGAAAATTTAGGTCTAAATCAAGAATTGAGAATTTGTGATTTCCAAGCCAAATATCAAGATTCAAAGTGAGGCTCGTAGGAGTCGATTGAACCGTTAGATGTGATGAAATCTAATGATTACATACTCTTATCCATTAACGAATTGATACTAGATCGATGACGATTTATCGAGGTTAAGGATCTTGCAAAGAAACTAGGGTTTCCTCATCTCATTCCTTGTCCTTTCGATGAATCTCATTCACAAACTAGTTTCTAGTAAATCAAATAATCGATCGTTGATCTCTAGTTTCGAGCGAACACAATCAAGAAAGTATCGCATCGAAACTAGGTCATCGATCATTCAATTTTCAAGAATTTACAAACGTTATAGGACTTAAGAATTGTAAAAGAATCTAAATCATCATCATTATATCGATCGTCTCGACTCCTTTACGAGCGGAGTTTTAAACATTATCACAAAGAACACATTCAAGAATCTAGATTGAATCATAATGCTTGAGTTAAAAAGATAAGCAAGATAAAGAATTGTCACCTTTATTTATATCAACAATTAGTTACAACTCTCAAGAACTACAAGAGGAAGGAACTTGATCGTTGAATTTGGCGTCGCTCAGCTCCTTGAGTCGCGGATCGGCTTGGATCACTTGCTCCGATGAAGTCCGGCGTCGCTCTCTAAAGGATCGAAGGCTTCAAGCTTCATTTGGTACTCGGAATTCTTGATCTTGGCTTTGGAATTGGAATTAGGGTTAGGGTTTGCAAGTTGTGTCACTCAACTTGTAGGTGGAGGATGAAGAAGAGATTTGAGATTTGAGATTCGAGATCAGCCCAAAACCCTAGATCTAGGTTCCCTTTTATAAGCCTTGTAACCCTAGATCTAGAATTCAAAATTCAAATTTCCCTCTAAAAGTTTGTTATAGAGAGGCTTCTAGAAATAGTTTGTCGGAGGGATGCTTCTAGAACTAGGTTGTTAGTTGGCTTGCTTTGGAAGCTTGGAGGTTGATTAGGTTGATCATGATTAGCTTGATTAATGATCCTTGCTGATCTAGCAGAAGCTTCTAGAGTTATCTGGAATTTGACATAGCTTGCTGAGGTGTAGGAACTGAGAGAGGAATACTGCAGCTGAAATGGGCTGATGATGTGGCAAGACTGTCGCGGATCCGCGGCACGTGCCTGCTCCAGCCGCGGATTCGCGGTCACGTGAGGACCTTAGTGTATGGGAATTCTGCTGTTGCTTTGTATTGACTTATGGGCCTTTCTCTGATATATGTAATCTTATAATTCCCTTTATTTTACTGCCAGATCTTAAATCTTAGACTTGGCGCATCTTTTATCAGCACTTTGACAATTTTGGCTCGGTTCCTGAAATTTCCTGCACAGACTTCGAAACAAGTGTTGCGCTATACAAGGATGATGTGATGCCATGATAAATAGTCAATTTCCCTAAAAATGCCGGTTTTAGTATACATCACAGGTAATTCGGTATTTTAGGGGTGTTTTGCTAATATGTGCTATACTTAACCTAAATACCTTTAGATGGATGTAAATGATAGGGAAATTGACGTGTTAAAAATACATTATTTTCGACTGATCATGTGTAAGTGCGTATAGTAGGGTATCAACGTTCAGATGTTTGGCCTCAACAATAGGGACTATTTTTCAGACTTATTTTTATTCTCAGATTAGTGACTTCCTTCATCTTACTAACCGTTGGGACAACGGCTCATAACTACTTATTACTAGCTTCGTTTAAAAAACATCTAACTTTCTTGTTTTTCTTAAACTTTTCCAATCTTTTAAATGTAATTTTTCACTTTCTAATCTTCATTATCCAAGAAAAAATTTTGTGCTTATGCAAAGTGTATAATGCAAAGTAATGCGTAAATAAGCACAAACCTCCCCCAAACCTGTTTACAGCAGTGTCCTCACTGTTGTCATCTTTTAAATCTTAAAACCTGTAGACTTGGGAGGGAAAGTTATTAACGGGGACAAGAATAAATGAAAGTGAAAATCTCCCCCAAACTTATTTTTAATCATTTGGATATTCGGTTTAGTCCTTTTTAACTCACTTCCATTCTTATGATGAGACAATATTATCGAGACATGGAGGTGAGGTGGAGGAAATTTAGTTATGATAAAGTGGCTCCTATAAAAACAGGAGCTCCTCCGTGGGGTCAGTGGAAAAATACGGTTGTAATCTATGTCCATTCACCTTAAAAATATAATCGTTTTTAATATTTTCAACTTCAACTGCCCCGTGCGGGTATACATACCGCACCACAAATGGTCCTTTCCAACGAGATCTTAGCTTACCCGTATAAAGATGGAGACGGGAATTGTAAAGAAGGACTTGTTGTCCCAAGGTAAAAGTTTTTCTAAAAATATTTTTACCGTGGAACACTTTAGTCCGATTCTTTACTATAATTGCACTATCGTAAGCTTCATCGCGGAGTTCGCTTAGCTCATTTAATTGCAGCTTCCGAAAGTTGCAGGCTTGATTTAAATCGAAGTTAAGCTCTTTAATAGCCCACATTGCTTTATGTTCGATCTTGACAGGAAGGTGGCAAGCATTTCCAAACACTAGGCGGTAAGGAGACATACCAAGATCGGTCTTATAAGCGGTACGAAATTCCCAAAGAGAATCCGTCAATTTGGTTGACCAATCTTTACGATTTTTAGAAACCGTCTTCTCCAAAATTTTGTTGATTTGCCTATTGAAAATCTCAGCTTGCCCACTCGTTTGGGGATGATAGGGCGTAGAAAACTTATGGTTGATTGAATATTTCCGCATCAAAGTTTCGAAAGGTCGATTACAGAAATGCGTCCCGTTGTCGCTAATTATAGAGCGAGGGTTTCCGAATTGCGAAAAGATATTTTCTTTAAGGAACTTAATGACAACCTTGTTGTCATTAGTGCGACATGGTATCGCTTATACCCATTTCGAGATGTAATCAACCACTAACAAGATATATAAATTCCCAAAAGAGTTGAGAAAAGGGCCCATAAAATCAATACCCCAAACATCAAAAATTTCCATAACCAAGATAAGTTGGAGTGGCATCTTATTTTTCTGAGAAATCTGACCTGTGTGTTAACACTGTGGACAAGTTTTGCAATGATCATATGCACCTTTAAATAATGTAGGCCAGTAAAAACCACATTGCAAAAATTTCTCCGCCGTTTTACGTGGACCAAAGTGACCACCACATGCCTGATCATGACAGAAAGATAATACACTCTTGAATTCATCATTTGGGACACATCTGCGAATGATTTGGTCTGGACAATACTTAAACAAATAAGGTTCATCCTAGTAAAAGTACTTTACTCGGGATAGAAATCGATGATTGTCCTGTTTAGACCATTCGCTAGGTATAAGTCTCGTTGCAAGATAATCCACAATATCCACGAACTATGGTTCGCGGGATATGGTCAAGAGTTGTTCGTCAGGGAAAGAGTTGTTTATTGGTAAGGTCACAGAAGGTAAAGAAGAGATGCGTGAAAGATGGTCGGCTACTACATTTTCATATCCTCTCGTATCTCATATGACAAGATCAAATTTTTGTAACAACAGGATCCAACGTATTAACCTGGCCTTAGCATCTTTCTTTGATAAAAGATGTTTTAGAGCGGAGTGATCAGTGTAAACCACTATCGGTGAGCCAATCAAGTAAGGCCTGAATTTTTCTAATGAAAATACAACTGCCAAGAGTTCTTTCTCGGTAGTTGTATAATTAATTTGAGCATCATTCAAGGTCTTACTTGCATAATAAATTGTATGTGGCATCTTATCAATGTGTTGTCCTAGGACTGCACCAACAGCAAAATCTGATGCATTACACATAAGCTCAAACGGGTGGTTCCAATCATGAGATGATAGAATAGGGGCTGTAGTGAGAGAGCTTTTATGTGAGTCAAAAGCAGCCTCGCAATCCGAAGCAAAGTGAAATGTTGCATCCTTGGCCAAGAGAAAAGTTAAGGATCTAGCAATTTTGCTAAAATTCTTAATGAATCTCCTATAAAATCCTGCATGACCAAGGAAGGATCGTATATCTTTGACGTATTTGGGATGATGAAGATTATGGATGACATCTATTTTAGCTCTGTCTAGCTCAATACCTTTTCGTGAAATGGCATGTCCTAGCACGATACCTTCTTGGACCATGAAATGGCATTTTTCCCAATTTAATGTTAAGTTCTTATCCTTATAGCGAGTAAGAACCACGTCAAGATTACATAGGCAATCCTCAAAGGAGTCCCCAAATACAGAGAAATCGTCCATAAAGATCTACAGAAAATTCTCGACCATGTCTGAAAATATTCCCATCATACACCGCTGAAATGTAGCGGAGCGTTGCATAACCCAAAGGGCATGCATCTATATAAGCAAAGGTACCGAAAGGACGAGTAAATGTTATTTTATCTTGATCCTTTTCGGCAATGGGGCCCTGGTTATAGCCAGAGTATCCGTCCAAGAAACAATAATATTCATGTCCAACTAATCATTCCGGCATCTGGTCAATGAAAGGTAGAGGAAAGTGATCTTTACTCGTTGCGGCATTAAGTTTTCTGTAATCAATACATACACGCCACCTAGTTTGGGTGCGTATTTAGATCAACTCATTAGCCTTACTAGTTATGACTGTGATGCCAGACTTCTTAATGACTACATGAATAGGACTTACACATTGGATATCAGAAATTGGGTAAATTATACCACTATCTAGGCACTTGATGATTTCTTTCTTTACCGCTTCCTTCATGACGGGATTTAACCGTCTTTGTGGGTCTCGGGTTGGTTTGGCTTCATCCATCAAATGTATATAATGTTCAACAATCAAGCGACTAATCCCTTTGATGTCTGCCATTGTCCAACTAAATGCTTGCTTATTTGATCTCAAGACCGTTAAAAGAGCTTTCTCTTGCTCTAAACCTAGAAAAGCGGATATGATCACGGGTAAAGACTCATTCTCACCTAAATATGCATATTTAAGATGAGAAGGTAGCAATTTGAGATCTAATGTTGGCGGAGAGACGATTGAAGGTGGGGTAAGGGAATGATATTCGGATTCCCTAAGAAGTTCATAAGCTACATAAGAGATTGACTCGGAAAGTACTACTGACTTTTGCGATGAGTCAAAAGGTTCGAACTCAAAGGTGGACTTGTCAAAGGTATCCTTACTATAATAATTTTCCAGATCAAACAATGATGCACTAGTGTCGTCGAGATCATTATAGAAAAGTGCTTTAGCTTTGCAGCTGTCGGAAGCTATCTCGTTGATGGAAAAGACATCAAGTATATGAGCAGAAGGTTCAGATAGTTGACTTCCTAGCTTGTAAATATTAAGCTCAATTGTCATCTTCCCGAAAGATAAGTTCATAGAACCGTTACGACAATTAATGATAGCATTGGAAGTTGCTAAGAAGGGTCGACCGAGAATCACCGGAATTTGGTTCCGTGGGTTTCCTACAGGCTGTGTATCCAGAACAATAAAGTTCACAGGAAATATAAATTCCCCAACTTTTATCAACACATCCTGAAGCTCACCCCTAGGTTTGGTGATAGATCGATCTGCCATCTGGAGAGTGCAGTGGGCAGGTTTCAATTCTCCAATACCTAACTGCTCGTAGACAGAGTAAGGAAGCAGATTAACACTAGCGCCAAGGTCGAGTAGAGCACGATTGATATTTTTACTCTCAATAGAAATAGAAATTGTAGGACAGCCAGGGTCTTTACATTTCTTTGGTAATTGCTGGGTAAAAGCTGTGCTTACATTACTCGTCATGAACACTTTTTTCAGTACTTGAGTTTTCCTCTTCCTAGGGCATAAGTCCTTAAGTATTTTCTCATAAGCAGGAACTTGTTGTATAGCATCTAGGAGAGAGATATTTATGTTAACCTGTTTAAACATTTCTACAATCTTCTACATTTGTGGACTTGGTTTGGTTCCCTTTAACCTATTTGGATAGGGAGCTTTAGCAATAAGAGTTGGGTCCAACATTGGAGAAGATCGTGGGGGTGGAACAGATCCCAGAATTGGAGTTGGGATCATGTCCGGTTGACTCAATGAGGCGGGCGGAGAGTTCGAGCCTAAGGGAAAACGGAGAATAGGCTCGGAAGAAGATAGACTAGATGAAATAGGGTCAGAAGTGGAAGCCGGGGTATCAATGATTTCATCATTATCAACTTGTTCACCAACTTGGTTGTTTAGCACTCTTCCTGATCTCAACATGGTAATGGCATTCACATTATGATATTGTGAGTGGCCAGAATTCGGTAGGGGTTGAGATGGAAGTTTCCCTTTCTCTCTAGCACTCATTGCGGTATTTAATTGTGCAATTTGTGCTTCCATCGATTTTGTACTCTCACCATGGGAGGTAGAGTCTTTCTATATGATGTCGATGGAAGACTTTATATCAGTCGACATTTGCATGGTATGTTTCATAAACAAATCCAAGGTACGTTCGAGTGCAGAGGGGTTTTCGGTACCGGCTGTTTGGAAAGAATTATTATAAGGTGCAGAATTATTGGCCGGATTTTGAAAAGTTTGTGGTTGAAAGGGGTGCTGACTCTGTGGTGGTTGCTGTTACTGTAGAGGAGCCCTTTGATAGTTATTTTGGTTTGGAACCGTATTTTGAGTTTGGTGTTGGTTCCAAGAAAAATTAAGGTGATTCTGACAACCCTGATTATATGTGGAAGAATAAGGATCGTTTCTAGGTCGCTGCTGAAAATCAGCATTAGTGTGTTCTTGACTTTGAAATGAAGAATTCAAAGGACATTCTTCCATCAATTGTGATGAATCAGAACAGCATCCACACACGGTTTTGGGAAGTGTCACCTGGTTTAGGGAGGCTAATAAAAATATGTTTTCCATAACTTCGAGTTTCTTTTGCATCGCTGCCATTTCGGCTTTTACTGCGACCGAAACATCGAGTTGATGAATTCCACCCCTAGATGATGGACTAAAGATTTCCCATTGTAAAGTGTTTTCAGCAAAATCTTCCAAGAATTTCCAAGCTTCACCATCATCTTTAGATATTAAATTGCCTTGACACATGGTTTTAAGTATCTGCTTTGTCGCTGGTGTAATGCCCTCATATATAATTCGGCACAGATCCCATCTATGGATTCCGTGATGAAGACATTGGACAAGCAGATCTTTAAAACATTCAAAGCATTTCCAAAATGGTTCATTTGGAAGCTGGGTAAACTGGTTGATTTCGCTCCAAACACAGGCGGTTTTATGATTGGGATAAAATTTCTTAAGGAATGCTATAACGAATTCATCCCTATTAGAAATAGAGTGTGCAGTCGTGTTATAAAGCCATTTTTCAGCTAAATCGCACATAATAAATGGGAGAAGACGTAAACACATGGCATCCATAGAAAGTTGTGAAGTGCCCATCATAGCGCATACGTTTTCGAATTTGGTGATAAAAACGTATGCGTCTTCAGACTCATGACTGTGAAATTTAGGCAAAAGATTGATAAAGTGTGGTTTGATTTCAAAAGTATCCTCATTGGCTGGTGGAATAGAAAGACAAGTAGGAAGAGGATCACGTATAGGGTAGCATCTCTCTTGGAGATATATGCGCGGTGGATTTTGTGCACCTGCGGATGGTGGCAGAGTGGTGTTATTAAAAGTTGATGGTAACCATCCATCTTGGTAGTTGCGGTGGGTGGTGAGGTAAAAGAAGACGAAGAAGTTCCGACTTCGGAGTCGATAGAAGAAACGCGAACAAGACGGGCACTAGAATCCCGTGTCCAGCCGAGCATGCACTAAGTGGGTTTAGAACAAGTGGCAGCGTATGTGTAAATTAAAAGAAAGGTCTATTTTTGAAAAAGACGGATTTAGAACCCTAGATCTAAGGTCACCTAGATCAAGTCACTAGACCGCTCCTAGACTTTCAGGGGACAAATCGCAGGATCAATCCTCTACTACCTCTTTATCCCTCCTGTGGCCAAGTAAGTGCCAGGTAAGTGGGAGGTATCTGCTATGTAAATAGCGGGCCTAATTAAGTAACCACTTGCTTTAGACACACTTGTCTAGACACCACAAAAGAAATGCGGATAAGCAGTAGATTACCCACGACCCTCCTCTGTCCTAATTGAGCGCGACGGTCATTAGATTCTTGGTCTAGATATTTTTTAATTAATGAAGGGTATGTGAATTCTAGTTTTGTGATTTGCGGGGCTTAGGAAGGGTAATGAAATCCCCACCTAATCTGAATTTGGTATTTGCCCCTTAATTTTCCGTATTACAATATCCAAAAAACAACCCACAAACAAAACACCCAACAAGAATTTTTTAAGCGGCGAAATTTTACAATGAATCCTGCAGAGAAATTGTTATTGGACTTTTGCATAGGAGAGAGAAGAAGATAGGAAATATACCAGAGAAAGATGAAGCCAAGAATCGCTTATCCCACCGCGGTTCCGCTGCGAAAATAGCCCTAATGCCGCGGGTCCGCGGCCAATATGAGAGTTCTTGAAAATATTTCTTCTGCTCACTTACTCCTCTGGTTTTGATGAAATGCTCTGAATCTTTATCTCCCTGCAACAGTGATTCCAGATTCCCTTGCGAAATTCGCACACTAATCATTAATCACACGATGCGTTCTTGATTTATAGTTCAATGTAATAATAATACTTCAACCCAAATAGCAAGAAAGAACAAATTACACACGTATCCCCGGCAACGGTGCCATTTGATTGATTAAAAGAAAAGTAGTAAAGTAACCGCAATCAATAATGGTGTCGCATGTAGCGAGCGTTAGTGAGCCCGGGTCCTCCTCTGGGATTCGAGGAATTCGTAAATTCTTGCTTTAGATGAGTCGAAAGAACTAGTAAAGAAATTGTTAGTGTATATGCCCTAGAGGCCATTACTGTATCATACTAGCTTGTATATTACTTAATGGAAGCTTGGGATATTCACAGTTGTATATACAATCTTGCTCAAAATGGTAGTATGCTACTTGGTTTGTCTCTACTTCAATATGTGCAGGTGTTTCTTTTAGCATATCGCTTATACATATTAGTAGAGCTCTTAGGATCTTTGCTTGATTACCAGCGTTGTGATGGCAGTCACACTCGTGGGGGCTGGATAATCCATAAGCACATCCTTATACAGGTCCCTAGTCGTTGGACTATCGAGACAAGGCATCGATACTCCGGATTAGACTAGCGTATGCGCTTCTCATCCCAGCTCGGGAGACGGCCTGTCCCACAGCCGTCAGTACGTCGTACTTGAGATAGTATGCGGGTGCTCGTTAGGTTACGAGTACACTGGACATGAATCGTCGGGAACTGTTGGTTGGTATTATACCTATCGTCAGTTATCAGTTCCCAGGTGACATGAGTACAGCTTAGTCCGTTGACTTGACACTGTCACTTCGCCTCGAGTGTGTTCCCACTGTACTTTGATTACTACCCTACCACGGCTCAAAGGAGGCGTGCAAACAGGTAGTAGTTGGGTGCAGTCCCGAAGCACTTGGAGGAAGTGACGGTTAGACAGGATTCGTCTCTCTCGGTATTGGGGGTTGACATCGCGCTGTGTCCAGGAGCCATTACACAAGTAGTCCCTGGCCAGGGCAAGCGAGATATACTGGTAGGTTTCCAGTGTTATCTCAGGGTGTTCTGGGCTACACTCCAACACGACTTGTACCGCTATTAGGGGACTGACGTTTACCGCCCCTCTAGACCCGCCATGAGATGTATCAGACGAACAAACCGGACTGTACGGAGACTGTCACATTCAGGCTCAGTAGGAGTTCAGGTGGGTTCACCTCGTCAGTCTTCTTATCGGCATCTACCTGGGGACCGTTACGTACAGCTAGTGCCGCTTGCGGTCTGTGGTTAAACCCACTGCCAGCGTAGTGTCGAGTTTTTAGAGTCCCACACAGAGAGTTATTCGCCTTTAGGAAAAATGAGTGGAGGTCGCATGGTTTTGCGACAGGGTTCGTTCACATCCGCGCACTTGTGCACGTTTGCTGTCCGGACAGCTTATACTAGCGGGCTTTGGTTTAAGCCGGATCCTAGTATATGATTTGGGATTGGTTTTATCTCATTGTATTCGTGTTCCTCGGATCACGGATGCGGGTGCGTATGCACAGTTGACTGAGACAGAGGGAGAGGACTTTGATTAGGGTTAATGACCATTGTCATTTTCTTAACCCTAATGCTTATGTGTGTATTATGATTAATTGATATTAGTTAAATATAATTGTGCATGGTTAGGGTTGTTGACCATTTGACCATTCTTGACTTGTTGACTTAGGTTGACATGTTGACCATCATCATTCCATATAAAAGATGCTCTTTGATCCTTGCAATTTGCATTTAATGTGAAATGATAATGGTCAAGTCTTGATTAACCATGACAATTATCTTGCTAATTATCTATTTTCATAATTCACCCATATATGAGAGAATGGTTCATTATTTCTCCTCATTCTATCATATAGATTCTCTCTCCTCCTCCTCCTCTCTCTCTAGCTCTCCCCTCTCATGAGTTGAGAAACACTTGAGCTTGAGATAAACCTCTCTAAAATAATCTCTAATCTCTTCTAAGGTTCTAGGATTAGCACTTCTAACATCTTAGTTACTTCTAGCTTGAAGTTGAAGCCAAAGGTTGAGGCTCTCGGGTGGATCCTTCTTCGACTAAAGAAGACGACAAGGAGATCACTTCCGTTCACTCCAAGGAGCAAGGAGAAAAGGACATAAAGCCCTAGGTATAACCTCTTTTCCATGTAGCTAAAACTAGTTAGCTTTGTAGTTAGTTTTTGTTTAGCAAAGATCCTTCTTTTGATAGTCCATGTTGCCTAGTTCGATAAAAATCCGATTTTTATACCGTTTCCGCTTCCCCGCAAGCACCGGGGTGGGCAACGTGGACTTACAGTGGTATCAGAGCCTAACTAAACATAAACTAGCTAGTTAGTAAAGTGTATAGAAGTTCGATCGGTAAAAATCGCAAAACTAAAATTTCAAAACCCTAAGTTTCTGTTGATTTTTTTTTCTGCTCTAAAAATAATAAATCATACTTCAAAAATCAGCTCAGGGTTTTGTTAAGAAACTCACCAAAGACGAACTAGTGAACCGTTCAAAGCGCCGCGTTTCCGTGGCAAGAACATGCTTCTTGCCGCGGAACTGCGGCCGAGTTGACTCGATTCTGGACCGAGTTTGGTGCAGTGTTCTTCTGTTAAGGTTTTGGGATTTTTAAGATATTTTATTTCTGCCCAGATTTTCCAGAATAGAAATTTGTATTTGGGGTGGCTATAAATCCGTATTTTTGATCGAACTTCACTATACTTTGACTATTGGTTTATATCTATGATATTTAAATGTATTGAACGTCTGCTAATCACTATACGTCGATTAGTGAGGGTTATACATATCTGTGATCTGTAATGCTTGTTGGTTTGTGTATATGAACTCGGTGGATTGTCGCGGATGAATAGCCGGGGTGGATGTGAGATGAGAGTTTCATTTTTTTTCTTTCATTCATGTAATATGTAAATTGATGTAATATTATTTGTTTGGCCGCACAACCTGGTCGGGGTTGTAGCTGTCATTGTATAATTTCTTTTTACTGTTTTTGCTCCTAGGATAGACCCAAGGTGGGGTGCACAAACTACCGGGTATCTCGAAGTGCCGAGTGGCCTACTCACGTCATTGAAGGAGGTTTCTTCGCTTCGGATACTTGGCGAGTAGTTTGCCGCACCCGTAGGGGTCTTGGGTGGGGTATTGGCTATTCATCGCGACCGTGTAATCCGCTTTTCGTTACAGGCTCGAACGAATCGCGGATTCCTAGTATATCCAAAGTGTTCATCTGTGATCTGGATTGACTATCATTGCTATATATCTTTATATGATATCTATTTAGGTGTTGCTTATGTTTTGCATCCGCACTAGTCTAGCCCCCGCTCTGTCGTTAGTTAAGTAACCTAACGGGTGATAACGGGGCCCCGTGGCGAATGCGGATGGCATAAGCGTACACTATATTTTGGTTGTTTTCTGCAATGGTAGGATTAAATGATGGGACGCATTGGAATTAATGCAAGAAAATAAACCAAGTAAAAGTCCTTGGAACACTTTGAAAACCACTCGGTTCTTTTCAAAACCAACTTTTAAACGCGGAGCTTGAACCACTCCTTTTAAAAAGCTATCTCGTTCCATCGATTATATCAGGTTCACTACGTTCACGGTTTCGCCAAAACCATTCGTAGCCCTCCGTCATTTCGGTTAAATATTCAGTAGTATTCAAGCTATGTATTTTGACCTTCGCCAAGGCATTGTGATTGGTAGCTGCTGAATATTTATCTGTAGCATAGATAGATGCGTTGGTTTGGGACAGTCGTACTACTATTTTGGCCTTCGTCAAGGGTATGTACGGGTGGGTTCAAATTAACCTGGACAATGACGGGTAGAACTTGACATGTGACTTATGATATGTTGGCCTTCGTCAAGGTCATAAGAGCATGGGGCAAAAATCCACATCGGGAGTTTCAAAAGTACTGAAACTTGCTAGCGCTGCATACCATTTGGAGTGTGGTGATTCTGGTAGGATTCCTTCAATTTTGTCACGCGATGATATTTGGATCCCGATCCTACTGTGAGTATATGCTACTCCTCGGGAACTTTTTCACTTAACGATCAATGTTATAAACCAAGTAGGTGTCTAGAAAGGTGTTAGCGGGGCCAGCCCACAGGGAAAAGAGGTTACTTAATTAAGGAACTTCGCGAAAGCGTTGGAAAACCTCCCTCGAAGTACCGACACTGGCCTGGCTGAACGGTTAAGCAAGTATTGTACGGTGAGATTGATCCTGACTAATTCTTCCTTTATGGTTTGAGGAGGGATTTGAGAAACAGTGGGAGCCATCCTGTTTAGATAAATTAAAAACCAATCTAAACTTGCAAGAGCATCATGCTAAGTGTTTTCTTCTCTCTCTCTTAATTGCAGCGACCCAATGACCGCACCTAGGTTACATCTAGATAATAAAATGACTGAATCTGACTGTTTGACTGGCAAAGGTCTGTCCAGATGTCCATTGCTCATGACAAGCTGGGACACCTCTTGACTGATCCAACCCCTGCCGTCTCAGGTCCAGTTTCCCCTGTCACGGATATTGATATCCGTAGGACATCGGAAGAAAACTGTGCGAAAGCCAAGCGCCTCGTGTTAACCTCAGTTGATGGTGTAAACCAGAGGCAACACGAGAAGATGGACTTAGTTTCTATCTTCCTCCATAACAATGATTTATATGGAGAGCAATCTCATATCGCAAGATATGAGACCTCGAACGAATTGCTTCCAGCGAGGTTGGCTATCGGGTCATCTGTAGGGGGCAACGTCCTTACAGAGGCCAGCTCTTTTGAGCTCTCAGACCTAAAGACCACGTTGAAGAACGAGTCAGATGCTGACTTAGTTCAACAGTCTCTACCTACTACCCTGAAGGAAACCAGGGAAGTAGAAAGAAAGGGAAGGGCAGAAGTTTCGGGAATGGATATAGTAAAAGAGGGATGTTCTTATTGTTACGGGAATGAACATGGGCAGAAGGATTGCAGGGCTTGTAAAGCCAGTAGCCAGAATTCGAAGCATGTTGTAGCTTCGGCTTCGGGTGTGTTTGTAATAGAGAACTGTATGTCAGTTAACCCTACTTCCTGGGTATTGGATACCAGATCAGGATCTCATATCTGTAATTCGTTACAGGCTCTGAGAAACCGTAGGGTTATCAAGAAATGTGATATGACTCTCAGGGTTGCTAACGGAATGAGCATGTATGCTGAATCCGTAGGGGAATATCATCTAGGACTGACAACTGGGCAGATATTGATTCTGCGTGACTGTTTTTATGTACCAGGTGTGACTTGTAACATCATATCTGTATCCTTACTACTAAGGAAAGATATGATTTTACTTTTGTAAGCGATGTAGTAAACATCCACCTAAATCAAGTACTGATTGGGTCAGGTACATTGAAAAACGGTATATACGTTTTGAATCAAGCTCAGGTTTTCAGTGTCCAGAACACACTTAAAAGAAAGTCTCCGGAATTAAATCAGGCTTTCTTATGGCATTGTAGACTGGGTCACATCAATGAGACACGGTTAACAAAGTTACATAAAGAAGGATACTTGGATCCGTTCGAGTACCAGTCTTATGCCACTTGTGAATCTTGTCTCATGGGAAAGATGGCAAAGACTCCGTTCACTGGACACGGAGAAAGAGCGAGCGAGCTCTTAGGACTCATACACAGTGACGTGTGTAGTCCAATATCTACACATGCGCGAAGTGGTTATTCATACTTCATTACTTTCACAGATGATTTCTCTAGGTATGGGCATGTCTTCTTAATGAAGCACAAATCCGAGGCCTTTGAGAAATTTCGGGAATACAAGAATGAAGTTGAAAAACAAACAGGCAAAAGTATCAAGACACTGAGATCTGATCGAGGTGGTGAATACTTAAGTGCTGAGTTTCTGGGCTACTTAAAAGAGAATGGAATTCTCTCTCAGCTTACTCCTCCATACACACCACAACACAACGGTGTATCGGAAAGGAGGAATCGAACCCTATTGGATATGGTTCGATCCATGATGAGTAAGGCTGAGTTGCCGCGATTCTTCTGGGGTTATGCACTAGAATCAGCTGCATATCTTTTGAACAAGGTTCCCTCCAAGACTGTGCCTACCACACCATATCATATATGGTGTGGGAAGAAACCCTGTCTTAAGTATCTGAAGATATGGGGATGTCCAGCTTTTGTAAAAAAGCAACATGCGGACAAGCTCGAGGCACGCTCAGTATTGTGTAAGTTTGTGGGATACCCAAAGAACTCCAGGGGGTATTTTTTCTATGACGCAGAGGAAAAAAAGGTTTTTGTTTCTCGTCATGCCCACTTTCTGGAACATCAGTTTTTAGAAAAAGAAGCAAGTGGGAGCGTAGTAGAACTGGAGGAAACTCCAGAACCACAAGCTATTACTGAAAGTTTGGAAGAACCAGAAGATTCAAGAGAACCGGACATCCCTACGCCACTCCGCAGGAGTAGTAGGCAGTCTCATCCGCCCGAGAGATACTACGGTTTTCTCATAGACGGGGATAAAGAGGATTGCACTATGGATTATGGTGAGCCTACTAGCTTCCAGCAAGCCATTCAGAGCGGTGACTCGGTAAAATGGATGGATGCAATACGGGCCGAGATGGAGTCCATGTACACCAACAAAGTTTGGACTTTGGACTTTGCTCTAGAAGGGGTAAAACCCGTAAGCTTGAAATGGATCTTCAGAAAGAAGATTGGTGTAGATGGGCAGGCTGAGACCTATAAAGCTAGACTTGTTGCAAAGGGTTTTCGTCAAAGACCTGGTTTGGACTATGACGAGACCTTTTCTCCAATGGCTATGCTAAAATCCATTCGGATCCTTCTTGCCATTGCTGCCTTCCACGATTATGAAATCTGGCAGATGGACGTAAAGACAGCTTTCCTAAATGGAAATTTGGAAGAGTGCGTCTATATGGATCAGCCAGAAGGATTCGTTCAGAGTGGGAGCAGCGGTAAAGTGTGCAAGTTGCTAAAGTCCATCTATGGACTTAAGCAGGCATCGCGGAGTTGGAACATCTGCTTTGATGATACTGTCAAAGAATTCGACTTTATCAAAAACCCAGATGAACCATGCATTTACAGTAAGATTGTAGGGAGAACTGTGGTATTCCTCGTCTTGTACGTGGATGACATTCTCCTAATAGGAAATGATATTCCTATGCTACAGTCAGTCAAAGGATTCTTGTCGCAGAGGTTCTCCATGAAGGACCTGGGCGATGCCAACTACATTCTGGGGATCCAGATCTATCGTGATAGATCTAAGAGGATGTTGTGACTTTCACAGTCAAGGTACATCGACACCATACTGAAAAGATTCAGTATGGAAGATTCCAAGCGCGGTAATTTACCGGCTTGTCACGGGATCACCCTCTCCAAAGAGATATCTCCCAAGACTGATTTGGAAAGGGATCGCATGTCTATTATACCCTACGCTTCTGCGGTAGGCTCTATAATGTATGCGATGTTATGTACCAGACCAGATGTAGCATACGCATTAAGCGTTGTAAGCCGGTATCAGTCGAACCCAGGGGAGAAACACTGGATAGCGGTAAAGAACATTCTCAAGTACCTGAGAAGGACTAAGGAGATGTTCTTGGTGTATGGCGGAAAAGACCTCCAGCTCGAGGCCTTTACTGACTCCAGCTTCCAGAGTGACAAGGATGACTCCAAGTCCATGTTGGGTTATGTCTTTACCCTCAATGGATGGGCGGTTTGCTGGAAGAGTTCCAAGCAGGAGACCGTTGCAGACTCAACAATGGAAGCGGAGTACATAGCTGCTTGCGATGCCGCAAAGGAAGCTGTCTGGATGAAGAAGTTCCTCACGGAGCTTCAGGTGGTTCCTACTATTGTTGATCCAATACCGCTGTATTGCGACAACAACGGCGCTATAGCTTTAGCGAAGGAACCCAGGTCCCATCAGAAGTCCAGGCACATTTTGAGGCGGTTCCACCTGATCAGGGAGATCGTAGATCGCCAGGAGATCGAGGTGAAGAGAGTAAATATGGAGAATAACACTGCAGATCCACTCACGAAGGCCCTAACCCAGACTCAGTTCGAGCGGCTGATCGAGATGATATGTCTTCGATACGCCAGTACATGGCCTTAGTGCAAGTGGGAGATTGTTAGTGTATATGCCCTAGAGGCCATTACTGTATCATACTAGCTTGTATATTACATAATGGAAGCTTGGGATATTCACAGTTCTATATACAATCTTGCTCAAAATGGTAGTATGCTACTTGGTTTGTCTCTACTTCAATATGTGCAGGTGTTTCTTTTAGCATATCGCTTATACATATTAGTAGAGCCCTTAGGATCTTTGCTTGATTACCAGCGTTGTGATGGCAGTCACACTCGTAGGGGCTGGGTAATCCATAAGCACATCCTTATACAGGTCCCTAGTCGTTGGACTATCGAGACAGGGCATCGATACTCCGGAGTAGACTAGTGTATGCGCTTCTCATCCCAGCTCGGGAGACGGCCTGTCCCACAGCCGTCAGTACGTCGTACTTAAGATAGTATGCGGGTGCTCGTTAGGTTACGAGTACACTGGACAGGACTCGTCGGGAACTGTTGGTTGGTAATATACCTATCGTCAGTTATCAGTTCCCAGGTGACATGAGTACATCTTAGTCCGTTGACTTGACACTGTCACTTCGCCTCGAGTGTGTTCCCACTGTACTTTGATTACTACCCTACCACGGCTCAAAGGAGTCGTGCAAACAGGTAGTAGTTGGGTGCAGTCCCGAAGCACTTGGAGACAGTGACGGTTAGACAGGATTCGTCTCTCCCGGTGTTGGGGGTTGACATCGCGATGTGTCCAGGAGAGCCATTACACAAGTAGTCCCTGGCTACGGCAAGCGAGATATACTGGTAGGTTTCCAGTGGTATCTCAGGGTGTTTTGGGCTACACTCCGATACGACTTGTACCGCTATTAGGGGACTGACGTTTATCGCCCCGCCCTAGGCCCGCCATGCGATGTATCAGACGAATAGACCGGACTGTACGGAGACTGTCACATTCAGGCTCAGTAGGAGTTCAGATGGGTTCACCTCGTCAGTCTTCTTATCGGCATCTACCTAGGGACCGTTACATACAGCTAGTGCCGCTTGCGGTCTGTGGTTAAACCCACTGCCAGCGTAGTGTCGAGTCTTTAGAGTCCCATGATTGTTACGATTTTTGTGATGTGTAATTGGGAATTTTGTAAAGAAATCACAACCAAAAATTATTTGACCGCAATCAACTACGGTGTCGGATGTAGATTGTAAGTGAGTGCGGATCGTCCACAGGGAAAGTGAGTTCCGTTCAATTCTTGAATTAGATGAGTTGAAAATTTAAGCAAAAGAAAAGAAAACAATTCATGATTTGTAATTGTAGATCAAAAAGTAAGAACAATCTAGATCTAAAAGAAACATTAAAGAGCAAGAATAGGGATGAGAGATAATTTCCAACCAACAATCAAGACTAGAAGTATGGCTCGTAGGAGTAGATCGGATCTATAGATGTGATGAGATCTAAAGATTACTAATTCTTATCCATTAATGAATTGATACTAGATCGATGCAAAATTCATCGAGGTTTAAGGATCTTTGCTAGAAAATTAGGGATTCCGCAACTAATCCTTTGTCCTTTCGATGGATCGCATTCAAATTCTAGCTTCTAATTAATCAAATGTTTAATAGTTGTTCCCTAGTTTCGAGTGAACACGATCAAGAAAGCATCATCTCGAAACTAGGTTATTAATCATTTGATTAACTAGAATTTCCAAACATTATAGGATTTAAGAATTGTAAAAATATCTAAATCATCATCATCTAAAGATCGTCACAACTCCTACACGAGCGGAGATTACTCAAACATCATGATCACAAACATAATCACAAATTGAATTCTAATCATTATGCTTGAATTAAAAGATAAGCAAGAGTATAGAAAATTCACCTTTATTTATCGACAAATTTCATTACAACTCTCTTGAATTTACAAAAGGAAGGAACTAGATCGTCGATTTCGGCTTCGCTCGGCTCCTTGAGTCGCGGATCGGCGTGGATCTCTTGCTCCGTTGGAAATCCGACGTCGCTTGCTAAAGGTTGAAGGCTCTCTTGCTCAAATTGATCTCGGGATCTTGATCTTGATTTTGAATTGGAGATGGGAATTGAATTTGAGGCACAAGCTTTTGTCACTAAACTTGTGGGTTGAAGATGGTGATAATTCTTGAACAATTTCACCTCTAGATCTAGGCTCCCTTTTATAGACTTTCCCAATTTTAGATCTAGAATTGAAATTTGAATTCCCCCTATAAGTTAGTTAGCACCAAATTTAAATTTCCCTCCAAAAAGTTAGTTAAGATTTAAATTTTGAATTTCCCTCCAATAGTTTGTTGAGCCGAGCCTTCTAGAGATGCCACGTGGAGCTTCTAGGGTCTTCTGGAAGCTTTGGCCGTTGCAATTGAGCATGTGATGAATTTTGAGCCAATGATCCATTAATAAGGCCGCGGATCCGCCGCGCCAATGGGGCTTGGGCCGCGGATCCGCGGCCCTTTGATGGCCTTGATGGTTTCTTTTTATCTGGTAACTCTTGGGCTCTCTGGTGGGCTTCTTTCTGATGTTTGGATTTTTATTTTGGCCTTCTGTATTGCTCCAGATTTTTAACCTTTGAATTGGTGTGTCTTTTATTAGTTCATTTCCCAATTAGGCCCTGCTTCTGGAATTTCCTGCACAATTTCACCGAGACAAGAGTTGCGCAATACAAGGATGATGCGATGCCATGAAAAACACACAATTTCCCTAAAAATGCTGGTTTTAATACACAGTACAAGTAATCCCGTATTTTTCATGTGTTTTGCAAATATAGGTGATATGAATACCGGATAGCTTTACTTGACTGCAAAAGGTAGGGAAATTGCCGTGTTAGAAATACAGTATTTTCGACAGATCAAATTCCCCCAAACTTATTTTCGATCGTCTCGATCGAACAGTTTTATTAAAAAGAGAAGGAGAAAATAAAGAAAGAGAAAAGCACATTTTCGTAGGCGACACGATTGCACTGAGCACGTGCAACAAGCCTTTAAACCTCTAGGTGTCCCTAGTAGGAGGAGTGTTGTCTCCTGAGGGTTTTCAGCGGATTGCACCCACAAAATCCAATAATAAAAGGAAGACCATGAATATTACATTTAAAGACAAGAATTGTAAAAGAAAAGCCTTGAAAATTAGGGTTTCCAACTAAGCTAGCTTTTCGGTTGTCATGAGCCCTATCTTAATGGTCATGAAAAGATGTCAGAAATCACGTCCTCCCTCAATAAAACATCGTCTTATTCTTCATTTCTATCTTTCTTCCAAACATCGATCATATAACCCTGCGTGTGTGTAAAGACATCCCTACACCCGGAGAATTCAATTCAAGCTATCATACTCTTGCCCATCAGCCTCAGTATATATATATATATGTATATGTATATTTTTGTTTTCGATGAGCTCACACACTTTCATGCGACCGTTAATACTTCTTGAGGTACTAACCGACCGATTACTCATGTGTTTGCTTATTTGGTGTATTTTCCTCGTCTTGCACCACCTTAGGTATAGCAGTGACTCCCAGACCAGTTGGCCTTAGGGCACTAGATGAAGAGGCATCCTCGCTATATATTTTTTTATTTCCCTCGGTGATAACAAAACCAGTGTCCATTTTTCTCACCATTTTCTTCATTTTTTTTTATATATACATCGGCTTTAAGACAAGAGCATTTCAAGGTATCCTCTACTAACCCGGGCTTTAAGACGTGTGTAAGTGCGAATAGCAGGGTATCAACGTTCAAAATGCTTGGCTTTTCAGAATAGAAACTATTTTTCAGACTTATTTTTATCCTCAGATTAGTGACGTCTTTCATCTTACTAACCCTTGGGACAACGGCTCATAACTACTTATTACTAGTTCGTATAAGAAAACTTCTAATTTTCTTAGTTTTCTTAAATTTTTCTAATCTCATAGATGTAATTGTTCACTATCTAATCTTTTATTATCATAAATATTAAATATTTTTATATTTTGAAAATTTTAAATTTTTATGAGTTTTGAAAATTTTTGAATTTTTTCTGGATTTTGAAAATTTTTTAAATTTTTATAGGTTTTTATGGGTTTTGAAGAATTATTTACAAAAAATCTTTACACAAAAATTTTTATGGGTTTTTGAAAATTTTTAAATTTTTATGGTTTTTAAAGAAATGTTTTGTGCTTATGCAAATGATATGCACATGATGCAAAACTAAGCACAAACCTCCCCCAAACTTGTTTTCAACAGTGTCCTCACTGTTGCCATCCGCTATATCTACAAAACCTGTAAGTCTGGGAGGAATTTATTAGTGGGGGCAAAATATATAAGTGAAGACCCTCCCCCAAACTTATTCTTTTCACTCACCTCCACTCAACAAGATGATGCAAAGATACACTGGACATGAAGGTGAGACGGAGGAATTTTAATCCAAATAAAATGGCTCCTGTAAGAACAGGAGCTCCTCCGTGGGGTCAGTGGAAAAATACGGCTTTAGTCTGTGTCCATTCACTTTGAAAAAGGTGCCGTTTTTAACATTTTCTACTTCTACTGCCCCGTGCGGGTATATAGACCGCACAACAAAAGGTCCCTTCCACCGAGATCGAAGCTTACCCGCATGAAGGTGTAGTCGTGAATCATAAAGAAGGACTTGTTGACCAGGTGAAAATGTTTTCCTCAAAATGTTTTTATCGTGAAAAACCTTGGTCCTATTCTTTATGATTACAGCGTTATCATAAGCTTCATCGCGAAGTTCGCTTAGCTCATTAAGTTGCAGCTTCCGAAAGTTGCAGGCTTGGTTGAGGTCAAAATTGATTTCCTTAATAGCCCACAATGCTTTATGCTCTATCTCGACGGGTAAATGACATGCCTTCCCAAACACTATCCTGTATGGAGACATCCCTAGGTCGGTTTTAAATGCAGTTCTAAATGCCCAAAGAGCATCCGTCAGTTTGGTCGACCAGTCTTTTCTATTTTTCGCAACAGTCTTCTCCAGGATTAGTTTGATCTGCCTATTCGAAATCTCAGCCTGCCCGCTTGTTTGGGGATGATAGGGTGTAGAAAGTCGGTGGTTGATTCCGTATTTCCGCATCAGAGTCTCGAAAGACCTGTTGCAGAAATGTGTCCCATTATCGCTAATGATAGCGCGTGGGTGTCCAAATCGCGAAAAGATATTCTCTTTCAAGAACTTAATGACAACTTTCCTGTCATTAGTGCGACATGGAATGGCTTCTACCCACTTTGAGACATAATCAACCGCCAGCAGTATGTACAAATTCCCAAAGGAGTTGGGAAAGGGACCCATAAAATCAATGCCCCAAACATCGAAAATTTCAACAACCAAGATGGGTTGCTGAGGCATTTCATCTCTCCGTGAGATTCTACCCGTGTACTGGCATTGTGTACAGGTTTTGCAATAGTCAAATGCGTCCTTGAATAAGGTCGGCCAATAAAATCCACATTGCAAAACCTTTTCCGCCGTCTTTTTAGGACCGAAGTGACCCCCACAGGCCTGATCATGACAAAAAGAAAGAACACTCTTGAACTCTTCTTTCGGGACACACCGGCGAATGATCTGATCAGGACAATACTTAAACAAATATGGATCATCCCAGTAAAAGTGTTTTACTTGGGATAGGAAACGGTATTTGTCCTGTTTTGACCAATCGCTGGGTGTAAGTCCCGTGACAAGATAGTTCACAATATCCCTGAACCATGGTTCATTGGATACGCTCAAGAGTTGTTCATCAGGAAACGAGTCATTGATCGGCAGGGTCACAGGGGAAGAAGAGATGCGTGAAAGATGGTCGGCTACTACGTTTTCACATCCTTTCTTATCTTTGATAACAAGATCAAACTCTTGTAACAGAAGGATCCAACGTATCAGCCGACCTTTTGCATCTTTCTTCGCCAGAAGATGTTTCAAGGCGGAATGGTCTGTGTACACAATTATTGGAGAGCCGATTAAGTAAGGCCTGAATTTTTCTAATGCAAATACAACCGCTAAAAGTTCCTTCTCGGTGGTTGTATAATTGATTTGTGCATCATTCAGGGTCTTACTTGCATAGTATATCACCTGTGGCATCTTTTCAATGTGCTGTCCTAAGACAGCACCTACTGCAAAGTCGGATGCGTCACACATCAGCTCAAAGGGGTAGTCCCAATTTGGAGATGATAGAACGGGGGCTGAAGTGAGTGAGTGTTTAAGTGAGTCGAAAGCTGTCTCACAGTCCGAGTCGAAGTGGAAGGTCGTATCCTTGGCCAGGAGAAGAGTTAAAGGTCTAGCAACTTTGCTAAAGTCCTTAATGAATCTCCTATAGAAGCCCGCATGGCCAAGGAAAGATCGAATGTCTTTGACGCTTTTGGGATGAGGGAGGTTTTGAATGACATCTATCTTAGCTCTGTCAACCTCAATGCCTTTCTGTGAAATGACATGTCCAAGAACAATTCCTTCTCGGACCATGAAATGGCATTTTTCCCAGTTCAAAGTCAAGTTCTTCTCTTTGCAACGAGTAAGAACCGCGTCAAGATTCGATAGGCAATCGGAAAAAGAGTCTCCAAAAATCGAGAAATCGTCCATAAAGATCTCCAGAAAATTCTCTACCATATCAGAGAATATCCCCATCATACACCGCTGAAAGGTAGCGGGAGCATTGCACAACCCAAAGGGCATGCGACTGTAAGCAAAGGTACCAAAAGGACAAGTAAAAGTGGTTTTATCTTGATCCTTTTTGGCGATGGGGACCTGATTATAGCCCGAGTATCCGTCCATAAAGCAATAATATGCACGTCCAGCTAAGCGTTCCAGCATCTGATCAATGAATGGTAGAAGAAAGTGGTCTTTCCTCGTGGCGGCATTGAGTTTACGGTAATCAATATATACACGCCACCCAGTTTGGGCGCGTGTCTGAATCAACTCATTTGCCTCATTGACAACAACAGTGATGCCGGATTTCTTAGGGACGACATGTATAGGACTCACCCATTGGCTATCGGAGATTGGGTATATGATACCACTATCAAGGCATTTGACGATCTCTTTCATCACCGCTTCCTTCATGACGGGGTTTAACCGTCTCTGTGGTTCTCGGGTTGGTCTGGCATCATCCATCAGGTGTATATGATGTTCGACAATCAAGGGACTGATCCCTTTGATGTCCGCCATGGTCCAACCAAACGCCTCCTTATTAGATCTCAGTACCGATAAAAGTGCATTCTCTTGCTCTGATGCTAGAGAAGCGGAAATGATAACCAGTAAAGACTCATTCTCACCTAAATATGCATATTTAAGGTGAGAAGGTAAAGTTTTGAGATCTAATTCGGGCGGAGAAATAATAGAAGGTGGGATCATTGAATGATTTTCGGAGTCGCGGAGAAGCTCATAGCCTGTAAAAGATACAGACTCGGATGGTGGTGAGTCAGGAGTGGCAGACTCAAGCGTTGAAATGGTGTCCTCACTAAGATCATGTGTCAGGTCAAACAGTGATGTGGCAGTGTCGTCGAGATCTGTAAAGCAAAGTTCCTCAACTCCGCAACTTTCGGGAGCAATCTCGTGGTCAGAGCACACATCGAGGATATGAGCAGAGAGTTCTGATGGCTGACTTCCAATTCTGTAAATGTTTAGTTCAATGGTCATATTTCCAAATGATAAGTTCATTGAACCATTTCTACAGTTGATGACAGCATTGGAAGTGGCAAGGAATGGCCGACCCAGAATCACCGGAATTTGGCTCCGGGGGTTTGCTACAGGCTGTGTATCGAGAACAATGAAGTCTACAGGGAATACAAATTCCCCGACCTTTATCAACACATCCTCTAGTTCACCTCTAGGTTTGGTGATAGATCGGTCTGCCATTTGGAGAGTGCAGTGAGCAGGTTTCAACTCTCCAATCCCTAGCTGCTCATAGACAGAGTATGGAAGTACGTTAACACTTGCGCCAAGGTCTAACAAAGCACGATTGATGTTTTTACCCCCAATAGAAATTGATATCGTAGGACATCCTGGGTCCTTACGTTTCTTTGGTAGCTGGGGAATAAAAGAAGTGCTAATGTTATTGGACATGAAGACCTTCTTGGGCACTTGAGTCTTCCTCTTCCTAGTGCACAAGTCCTTGAGAATTTTCGCATAAGCGGGGACTTGTTGAATTGCATCTAGGATAGGGATGTTGATGTTAACCTGCTTGAACATTTCCATGATTTTCTCCATATGAGGACTCGATTTGTTAGCCCTTAACCGGTTCGGGTAAGGTGCTTTAGCAATGAGTGCCGGGTCCATCATAGGAGAAGGAAGAGGGGGTAGACAAGATCCCAAAAGAGGAGTGGGGATCGTCTGTGGAGGGATAGAAGAGGTGGGCTGAGGTGTCGAGCCTAGAGGGAAATGGAGAATAGGCTCGCGAGAAGGCGGTGGGGTAGGAGAACAAGAGTCAGACGTAGAAGTGTGTGTGTGAGGAAAGATCTCAGCCGGGGCGTTGATAGGATTTTCAGTATCATCAACTTCTTCCCCAACATGGTTATCCAGCATTCTTCCCGATCTCAACGTTGTGATGGCATTTACATTGTAATGCCCAGGATTCGGTAGGGGTTGAGACGGAAGTTTCCCTTTTTCTCGCGCACTCAATTCGGCCTTAAGTCGTGCAATCTCAGCTTCCATCGTTTTGATACTCTCAGCTTGGGACGCTGAGTTTTTCTTTATCTCACCGACGGAAGACTTAACTTCGGCCGACACTTCCATGAAATTTGACATGAGTGATTTCATGGTTTGAGCGAATTGAGAGAATTCGTCAGAACAGGTCGACTGCATAGGATTAGAAGGTGCAGGAGTGTTGACCTGGTTTTGGAAATTTTGTGACTGGTAGGGGTGCTGGGTGAGGTGAAGTGGTTGCTGTTGTGGAGGAAGAGCCCGTTGGAATTGATTAGGTTTTGGAACCGTGTTTTGGGATTGGTTCCAGGCAAAATTCGGGTGATTCCTCCAACCCTGATTGTATGTAGAAGAATATGGATCGTTCCTAGGTCTTTGGAATGCAGCATTGGTATGCTCGAGACCTTGAAACTGGGAGTTCAATGGACATTCTTCTGTTAAGTGAGAAGGGTCTGAACAGCACCCACAAACGGTTTTGGGGAGTGACATTGGGTTTAGGGAGGCTGCTAGGAATTTGTGTTCCATAGCGTCGAGCTTCTTTTGCATTGCTGCCATTTCAGCTCGAACACCTATGGACACGTCTATTTGGTGTACGCCACCCCTACTCGATGGCTGGGTTCCAGTCTCCCACTGAAGTGATTTTTCAGCAAACTCTTCTAAAAATTTCCATGCTTCCCCATCATCCTTGGTCATAAAGGTGCCTTGACACATGTTTTCAAGGTTTTGATTAGTGGTAGGGTTACTGCCCTCATATATGATTCGGCAAAGTTCCCATCTCGGGATGCCGTGATGTGGGCATTGAACCAAAAGATCCTTGAATCGGTCAAAGTATTTTGAAAATGGTTCAGCCGGAAGCTGGGAGAATTGATAGAGTTCGCTACGGACTCGAGCTGTCTTTTGCATCGGGTAAAATTTCTTAAGGAATGCCGCGACGAATTCTTCCCAATTCGTGATGGAGTGTGCGGTGGTGTTATATAGCCACTTCTCGGCTAAATCGCACAAGGTAAATGGAAGAAGTCGTAGACGCATGGCATCCACAGAAAGTTGTGATGTACCCATCATTGCGCATACGTTTTCAAATTTGGTAATAAAAATGTACGCGTCTTCAGTCTCGAGACCGTGGAATTTGGGTAGAAGGTTGATGTACTGGGGCTTAATCTCAAAGTTATCCCCGTTGGCTGGTGGAATAGATAAGCAGGTCGAAAGAGGACCTCGCAAAGGGTAACACCTCTCTTGGGGAGAGATGCGGGGTGGAATCTGCGCACCAACGGACGGCGGCAGAGTAGCGGTAAAGAGGTTTGATGGAGACTGATCCATCGGTGTGGGTGTGGTGGGAGGTAAAAGAAAGGTAAATGGAGAAATACCGACTTCGGAGTCGATCGAGGGGACGCGGACAAGTCGGGCACTAGAATCCCGTGTCCAGCCTATCTTGCACTAAAAGGGGTTAGTACAAGTGGCAGCGTGATTTATAATTAGGGGAATGAAGTGAGTGTGGTGTTTGTTTTGAAAAATGATACGGATTTTGAAAATATGATGCAACAAGCAATACCCTAAAAATCTATGGTCACCTAGGTCCAATCTCTAGACCGCTCCTAACTGCCAGAAGACAAGACGCAGGATAGAATCCTCCACTGCCTCTTTGTCCCTCCTGTGGCCAGGTAAGTGCCAGGTAAGTGGGAGGTTCTCCACTACGTAAGTAGTGGGCCTAATTAAGTAACCACTAGCCTTCGACACACTTTCCTAGGCACCACAAGAGAAACGCGGATAAGCAATGAATTACCCACGGCCTTCTTCTGTCCTAAGTGAGCGCGACGGTCCTTAGAGTCATCTCTAGATATTTTTTAATTAATGAGGGTAATGCGGATGCATGTTTGTGATTTTTGGGGCCTAGGAAGGGTAATGAACTCCCCACCTAATCTGGATTTAGCCGTGCCCCTTAAATTTCCGTATTTATTATGCAAACAACCACAAAATCAAAAACAAGCACACTTTATTTTGCTTTTTGCGCGCAGCGATTATTTGCAAAGAAACCTGCAACAAATTGTTAGTTGGAGCAGATTTTAGAGAGGAGATAAGAAAGTTGGAGATTACCTGCAAAAGATTTTCCAGAGAACCCCTTGAAGAGCCGCGCTTCCGCCGCAAACAGCTCCTAATGCCGCGGTTCCGCGCTTCCCCAAGCTTCTCTCTGTACAAAAAAAATTGGTAATGCTCCTGTTCTCTTCCTCAGTCCTCTGGAATTCACCAAATAATTTTCCAATTTTCCAGCAAGCTCCAGATCTCCTTGCAATTAACCACAACAACACGTATTAGTATTTCGTGCAAGTTTTGATCTAAAAAAAAATATTGATGGAATAAACTTTTCAACTCAAATTTCAAAAAATGAACAAATAGCACACGATCCCCGGCAACGGCGCCATTTTGATTGTTACGATTTTTGTGATGTGTAATTGGGAATTTTGTAAAGAAATCACAACCAAAAATTATTTGACCGCAATCAACTACGGTGTCGGATGTAGATTGTAAGTGAGTGCGGATCGTCCACAGGGAAAGTGAGTTCCGTTCAATTCTTGAATTAGATGAGTTGAAAATTTAAGCAAAAGAAAAGAAAACAATTCATGATTTGTAATTGTAGATCAAAAAGTAAGAACAATCTAGATCTAAAAGAAACATTAAAGAGCAAGAATAGGGATGAGAGATAATTTCCAACCAACAATCAAGACTAGAAGTATGGCTCGTAGGAGTAGATCGGATCTATAGATGTGATGAGATCTAAAGATTACTAATTCTTATCCATTAATGAATTGATACTAGATCGATGCAAAATTCATCGAGGTTTAAGGATCTTTGCTAGAAAATTAGGGATTCCGCAACTCATCCTTTGTCCTTTCGATGGATCGCATTCAAATTCTAGCTTCTAATTAATCAAATGTTTAATAGTTGTTCCCTAGTTTCGAGTGAACACGATCAAGAAAGCATCATCTCGAAACTAGGTTATTAATCATTTGATTAACTAGAATTTCCAAACATTATAGAATTTAAGAATTGTAAAAATATCTAAATCATCATCATCTAAAGATCGTCACAACTCCTACACGAGCGGAGATTACTCAAACATCATGATCACAAACATAATCACAAATTGAATTCTAATCATTATGCTTGAATTAAAAGATAAGCAAGAGTATAGAAAATTCACCTTTATTTATCGACAAATTTCATTACAACTCTCTTGAATTTACAAAAGGAAGGAACTAGATCGTCGATTTCGGCTTCGCTCGGCTCCTTGAGTCGCGGATCGGCGTGGATCTCTTGCTCCGTTGGAAATCCGGCGTCGCTTGCTAAAGGTTGAAGGCTCTCTTGCTCAAATTGATCTCGGGATCTTGATCTTGATTTTGAATTGGAGATGGGAATTGAATTTGAGGCACAAGCTTTTGTCACTAAACTTGTGGGTTGAAGATGGTGATAATTCTTGAACAATTTCACCTCTAGATCTAGGCTCCCTTTTATAGACTTTCCCAATTTTAGATCTAGAATTGAAATTTGAATTCCCCCCATAAGTTAGTTAGCACCAAATTTAAATTTCCCTCCAAAAAGTTAGTTAAGCTTTAAATTTTGAATTTCCCTCCAATAGTTTGTTGAGCCGAGCCTTCTAGAGATGTCACGTGGAGCTTCTAGGGTCTTCTGGAAGCTTTGGCCGTTGCAATTGAGCATGTGATGAATTTTGAGCCAATGATCCATTAATAAGGCCGCGGATCCGCCGCGCCAATGGGGCTTGGGCCGCGGATCCGCGGCCCTTTGATGGCCTTGATGGTTTCTTTTTATCTGGTAACTCTTGGGCTCTCTGGTGGGCTTCTTTCTGATGTTTGGATTTTTATTTTGGCCTTCTGTATTGCTCCAGATTTTTAACCTTTGAATTGGTGTGTCTTTTATTAGTTCATTTCCCAATTAGGCCCTGCTTCTGGAATTTCCTGCACAATTTCACCGAGACAAGAGTTGCGCAATACAAGGATGATGCGATGCCATGAAAAACACACAATTTCCCTAAAAATGCTGGTTTTAATACACAGTACAAGTAATCCCGTATTTTTCATGTGTTTTGCAAATATAGGTGATATGAATACCGGATAGCTTTACTTGACTGCAAAAGGTAGGGAAATTGCCGTGTTAGAAATACAGTATTTTCGACAGATCATCCCACACAGAGAGTTATTCGCCTTTAGGCAAAATGAGTAGAGGTCGCATGGTTTTGCGACAGGGTTCGTTCACATCCGCACACTTGTGCACGTTTGCTGTCCGGACAGCTTATACTAGCGGGCTTTGGTTTAAGCCGGATCCTAGTATATGATTTGGGATTGGTTTTATCTCATTGTATTCGTGTTCCTCGGATCACGGATGTGGGTGCGTATGCACAGTTGACTGAGACAGAGGGAGAGGACTTTGATTAGGGTTAATGACCATTGTCATTTTCTTAACCCTAATGCTTATGTGTGTATTATGATTAATTGATATTAGTTAAATATAATTGTGCATGGTTAGGGTTGTTGACCATTTGACCATTCTTGACTTGTTGACTTAGGTTGACACGTTGACCATCATCATTCCATATAAAAGATGCTCTTTGATCCTTGCAATTTGCATTTAATGTGAAATGATAATGGTCAAGTCTTGATTAACCATGACAATTATCTTGCTAATTATCTATTTTCATAATTCACCCATATATGAGAGAATGGTTCATTATTTCTCCTCATTCCATCATATAGATTCTCTCTCCTCCTCCTCCTCTCTCTCTAGCTCTCCCCTCTCATGAGTTGAGAAACACTTGTGCTTGAGATAAACCTCTCTAAAATAATCTCTACTCTCTTCTAAGGTTCTAGGATTAGCACTTCTAGCATCTTAGTTACTTCTAGCTTGAAATTGAAGCCAAAGGTTGAGGCTCTCAGGTGGATCCTTCTTCGACTAAAGAAGACGACAAGGAGATCACTTCCGTTCACTCCAAGGAGCAAGGAGAGAAGGACATAAAGCCCTAGGTATAACCTCTTTTCCATGTAGCTAAAACTAGTTAGCTTTGTAGTTAGTTTTTGTTTAGCAAAGATCCTCCTTTTGATAGTCCATGTTGCCTAGTTCGATAAAAATCCGATTTTTATACCGTTTTCGCCTTCCCGCAAGCACCGGGGTGGGCAACGTGGACTTACAGAAATTCAAGAAATGGTTCAAAATTTAGTTGAAGTAATAGTTTCAAGAAAATCACGAAATTGTATTCAAGAAAGGAAATCAAGAAAATGTTCAAGATCTAATTATCAAGAAAATATGAAGAAAGCTTGTAGGATTCGATCAGATTTAGTAGCCATGGATGACTACTAAAGATGACTCATCTTATCTATTGACAGTTTAACACTGGATTGATGGCGATGAATACGGATTAGGATTTTTTGGAAGAAACTAGGGTTTCTTCACTATCTTCCCTTGTTCTTTCATTGATCCCATTCATTTTCTAACCCTTCACAAAAAGATCGTCAATCTTATCTCAAATCGTGGTCAAGATTATCAAGAATTTGATATCGCGCCCGATGAGAATGTTGACTATTCTTTTGCGAAAGTTTATAAACTTCATAAGACTTAAAAAGAGTATAGAATTTTATCATCCATCGATCTACCCTAATCCTACGAATCCTATCAAGCGGGGATTTACTCGCGCATCATGAAAATCAAAGAAAGATTAGAAAAAGAATTCATAATGCGGAAATTAAAAGAAAGAGAAATTGAAACTAATTATCACCTTTATTATTCAACTTCAAATTACAACTTCTTCAATCCGAGATTACAAGAAGAATTGCTCTCGATCACTCTCTTGAAGAGGTAATTTTTCCATCGATCTTCACGTCGCTCGATCACCGTGAGTCTTGGATCTGTCGTGGATCGCGTGCTCGTTGATGATGATCGGCTTCGTATAAAGGAGTCTTGAATGATGTCACTCGATGAATTTATCAATGATTCTTGATCTTGGATCTTGGATTTGTTGAATTTTTTAGCTCTTTTCTTGATTTGATTTGATCAAGAATTGGGAAAAAATTGTGGAATGAAATTGGAATGAAATTCCTCTCGCATCTCTAGCCCTCGGTCCTTTTTATAGCTCCAAAACATGCTAGGTTGTTACAAAGAAGCTTCCATTGAACTCCCGAACCCGAAGTCCCTGAATCGGCCGCGGATCCTCGGCGACTCGCCCTGACTCAGCCGCAGTGTAAGTCCACGTTACCTCTCCCGGTTCTTTCGGAGTTGCGGAAACGGTGAAAAACGATTTTAGGGTTTAGGGTAACATGGACTATAAAAACCGGATCTTTGCTAAACAACACACTAGAAACTAACATGAGCTTTGCCTACTCGGTTAGGGGGTTATACCTTAACTTGAACTCCTTCTCTTCAACTCCTTGTCGTGGTCGGATGGTTCTCCTCGTCGCCTTCTCTTGCCGAAGAAAGATCCACCCGAGGGCCTCTACCTTGAGCTCCTTCCTCGATCTTGAGGTAACTAAAGCGTTAGGTTTGCTAAACCTTCAACCTTAGGATGAGTAGAGAGTGGCTTTGGTGTTTTATCTCAAAGGAAATGGTTCTCAACTCATGAGAGAGATTTTCCTTGAGCTAGAGGAAGAGAAAGAGCAAAGGATGAGAGAGAATGAGAATGAGAGAATGATAATAGTTTTGCAACCATATGCAAATATATCTGAATTAATGAATTAACAATATTAATCCAAAAATAAAAAGGTGATGGTAGGTTGAAAAGACCATTATCATTTCACATTAAATGAGTTTTGCAAAGATCAAAAAGCATCTTTGCTTGAAATGATGATGGTCAAAGTTTCAACCTTAGTCAACAAGTCAACCTTGGTCAACAAGTCAATAACCCTAACCATAACTCAATTTCCTTTAATTAATATTATTAATTGATATTTCACATATTCATTAGCATTTTGTAAAATACAACCGTCAACTGTGCATACACACCCGTACCAAAACCCTAATGAAAATCCTCTTCCTCTACCTCAATCAACTGTGCATACACACCTGCATTCGTGTTCCGAGGAACACGAATACAATGAGATAAAACTAACCCCAAAACATATACTAGGATCTGGCTCAAACCAAAGCCCGCTAGTAATGACTGTCCGGACACCAAACATGCACAAGTGCGCGGATGTGAACGAATCCTGTCGCAAAACCATGCGACCTCTACTCTGTTTTGCCCAAAGGCGAATAACCCTCTGTGTGGGACTCTAAAGACTCGACACTATACTGGCAGTGGGTTTAACCACAAACCGCAAGCGGCACTAGCTGTACGTAACGGTCCCTAGGTAGATGCCGATAAGAAGACTGATGAGGTGAACCCATCCGAACTCCTACTGAGCCTGTATGTGACAATCTCCGTACAGTCCAGTCTGTTCGTCTGATAATATCGCATGGCGGGCCTAGGGGGTGGTAAATGTCAGTCCCCTAATAGAGGTACAAGTCGTGCCGGAGTGTAGCCCAGAACACCCTGAGATAACACTGGAAACCTACCAGTATATCTCGCTTGCCCTGGCCAGGGACTACTCGTGTAATGGCTCTCCTAGACACAGCGCGATGTCAACCCCCAATACCGGGAGAGACGAATCCTATCTAACCGTCACTGCCTCCAAGTGCTTCGGGACTGCACCCAACTACTACCTGTTTGCACGACTCCTTTGAGCCGTGGTAGGGTAGTAATCAAAGTACAGTGGGAACACACTCGAGGTGAAGTGACAGTGTCAAGTCAGCGGACTAAGCTGTACTCATGTCACCTAGGAACTGATAACTGACGATAGGTATAGTACCAACCAACAGTTCCCGACGAGTCCTGTCCAGTGTACTCGTAACCTAACGAGCACCCGCATACTATCTCAAGTACGACGTACTGACGGCTGTGGGACAGACCGTCTCCCCTGCTGGGATGAGAAGCGCATACGCTAGTCTACTCCGGAGTATCGATGCCCCGTCTCGATAATCCCACGACTAGGGACCTGTATGTAAGGATGTGCTTATAGATTACCCAGCCCCCACGAGTGTGACTGCCATCACAACACTGGTAATCATGCAAAGATCCTATGGGCTCCACTAATGTGTATATGTGATATACTAAAAGAAACACATGTACACATTAAAGCAGAGACAAACCAAGTAGCATACTACCATTTCGAGCAAGATTGTCTATATAACTGTGAATATCCCAAGCTTCCATCAAGTAATATACTTACTAGTATGATACAGTAATGGGCTTTAGGGCATATACACTAACAATCTCCCACTTGCACTAAGGCCATGTACTGGCGTATCGAAGACCTATCATCTCGATCAGCCGCTCGAACTGAGTCTAGGGTAAGGCCTTCGTGAGTGGATCTGCAGTGTTATCTTCTGAAGCAACCCTCCGAACCTCGATCTCCTGGCGATCCACGATCTTCCTGATCAGGTGATACCGCCTCAAGATGTGTCTGGATTTCTGATGGGACCTGGGTTCCTTCGCTAAAGCTATAACCCCGTTGTTGTCGCAATGCAGAGGTATTAGACCAACAATGGACGGAACCACATGAAGTTCTTTCAAGAACTTCCTCATTCAGACGGCTTCCTTTGCGGCATCAGATGCAGCGATATATTCCGCTTCCATTGTCGAGTCAGCAACGGTTTCCTGTTTGGAACTCTTCCAACACACCGCCCCTCCATTGAGGGTAAAGACAATACCTGACATGGACTTGGAATCATCCTTGTCACTCTGGAAGCTGGAGTCAGCAAAGGCCTCAATCTGAAGGTCTTTTCCTCCATACACCAAGAACATCTCCTTAGTCCTTCTCAGGTACTTGAGAATGTTCTTTACCGCTATCCAGTGCTTCTCCCCAGGGTTTGACTGATACCGGCTTACCACACTCGGTGCATAAGCTACATCTGGTCTGGTACACAACATCGCATACATTATAGAGCCTACCGCAGATGCGTAGGGTATAATAGACATGCGATCCCTTTCCAAATCAGTCTTGGGAGACATCTCTTTGGAGAGGGTGATCCCGTGACAAGCCGGTAGATTACCGCGCTTGGAATCTTCCATACTGAATCTTTTCAGTATGGTGTCGATGTACCTGGACTGCGAAAGTCCTAATATCCTCTTGGATCTATCACGATGGATCCGGATCCCCAGAATGTAGGAGGCATCACCCAGCTCTTTCATGGAGAACCTGTGTGACAAGAACCCTTTGACGGATTGTAGCATAAGAATGTCATTTCCTATCAAGAGAATGTCATCCACGTATAAAACGAGGAATACGACAGTTCTTGCTACAAATCTACTATAGATACATGGTTCATCTGGATTTTTGATAAAGCCAAATTCTTTAACCGTCTCATCAAAATAGATGTTCCAACTCCGCGATGCCTGCTTTAGTCCATAAATGGACTTAAGCAACTTGCACACCTTTCCGCTGCTCCCACTCTGAATGAAACCCTCTGGCTGGTCCATATAGACACACTCCTCTAAATTTCCATTTAGAAAAGCGGTCTTTACGTCCATCTGCCAAATTTCATAATCGTGGAAGGCAGCAATGGCAAGAAGGATCCGAATGGATTTCAGCATAGCCACTGGAGAAAAGGTTTCGTCATAGACCAAACCAGGACTTTGACGAAAACCCTTTGCAACAAGTCTAGCTTTATAGGTCTCAACCTGTCCATCTACACCAATCTTCCTCTTGAAGATCCATTTGCATCCCACGGGTTTTACCCCTTCTGGAGCAACGTCCAAAGTCCATACTTTGTTGGTGTACATGGACTCCATTTCGGTCCACATTGCATCCAGCCATTTTACCGAGTCAACGCTCTGAATGGCCTGCTGGAAGCTAGTCGGCTCATCACTATCAATGATGCAATCCTCCCTATCCCCGTCTATGAGAAAACCGTAGTATCTCTCGGGCGGATGAGACTGCCTACTACTCCTGCGGAGCGGCATAGGAATGTCCTGTTCTTTCGAACCCTCTGGTTCTACTAAGCTTTCAGTAATAGCTCGTGGTTCTGGAACTTCTTCCAGTTCTATTGCGCTCCCACTTATCTGATTTTCCAAAAATTCAGTTTCCAAGAAGTAGGCATGACGAGAAACAAAGACCTTTTATTCCTCTTCGCAATAGAAGAAATATCCCTTGGAGTCCTTTGGATATCCCACAAACTTGCACTGTACTGAGCGCGCCTCGAGCTTGTCCGCATGCTACTTTTTGACAAAAGATGGACACCCCCATGTCTTAATATGCTTAAGATAGGGTTTCTTCCCACACCACATCTGATATGGTGTGGTAGGCACAGTCTTAGTTGGAACTCGGTTCAAAAGGTATGCAGCTGATTCTAGTGCATATCCCCAGAATGATCGCGGTAACTCAGCGTTACTCATCATGGAACGTACCATATCCAATAGGGTTCGGTTCCGTCTCTCCGATACACCGTTATGTTGCGGAGTGTATGGAGGAGTAAGCTGAGAGAGAATTCAATTCTCTTTTAAGTAATCCAGGAACTCGGCACTTAAGTATTCACCACCTCAATCAGATCTTAGCGTCTTGATACTTTTGCCTGTTTGTTTTTCTACTTCATTCTTGTATTCCTGGAACTTTCCAAAGGCTTCGGATTTATGTTTCATTAAGAAGACATATCCGTACCTTGAAAAGTCATCCGTAAAAGTAATGAAGTAAGAATAACCGCTTCGCGCATGTGTAGACATTGGACCGCACACATCACTGTGTATGAGTCCCAAGAGCTCGCTCGCTCTTACTCCGTGTCCAGTGAACGGAGTTTTTGTCATCTTTTCTTTGAGACAGGATTGACAAGTTGCATATGAATGATATTCGAACGGATCCAAATATCCTTCTGTATGTAACTTAGTCGACCTTCTCTCATTGATGTGACCCAGTCTACAATGCCATAAGAAAGCATGATTGATTTTTGGAGACTTTCTTTTGTGTGTATTCTGTACATTGAAAATCTGTGGTTGGTTTAATACGTATATACCATTGTTTAATTTACCCGACCCAATCAAAACTTAATTAAGGTGAATGTTCACAACATTACGTACAAATGCAAATTCATAACCTTCTTTAGATAATAAAGATACAGATATGATATTACAGGTTGCATTGGGAAATGAATAAGGAAATCAAAACCCTAATTATCCACTTAAAACATGGTTTAATTCTTTACATTTAACCAAAATTCATGTATCATCAAACATGATACAATCTAGTGCACAAAAATCATATCGCATATGTAATGCGCACATCCGAGTGAGAAAATCCATAATAAAGTGAACCGATACTAGTTAATGCAAAGTAATATATCAAATATATAATTATGCATTAAATCATTAAATCAACACTTGATTCAATGATCCGGTCATATCGCATATAACCGACTAGTATCCTATGTATCGGTTTATCGAATCAATGCTTGAATCGATAACTAGGTTATATCGCATACAACCAATCGATACATTTATCGCGAGAATGGAATACAGTATCACATACACGCATTATTCTCGGTCCCGCACATATCTCATATGCGCTCCTATTTCGTTTCGCTTGAGCCAGGAAACCTCTGCGTAGGACTCTAAAGACTCGTCAATACGCCGGCAGCAGATGATGATCATATCAAACACCCACAAGCCGCAAGCGGTCTGCTAAACTTAACGGCCACCCGGGTATTGAGCGATCTGAAGATCGACGAGCAAGCCCGCTCACACTCCAGTGAATCCGACCAGTAACACTACCGTACAGTCCGGTCTGATCGTCTGATATGTCGCATATCTCGCCTAGGGGTGGTAAACGTCAGACCCCAATAGCTCGATAAGTCGTGTCGATATGAGGTCTATAACTATTCGAGAAACTACTGGTAACACTTACCAGTAAATCTCAGCAACCCTGGCCAGGGATTTCCTGTTATAGCCAATCGAACACAGCGCAACATCAACCCCCTATACCGGGAGAGACGAATCCCCTCCTATCGCTCATTGCCTCCATGTGACTCGGGACTGTACCCAAAAACCACCGTTTTGCACGCCCTCTTGGACGTGGTAAGATGGAAATCAAAGCACAGTGGGAACCACACAAGACTCTATGACGATCTCGGGTCAACAGACTACTCTGTACCAGTGTCACCAGAGAACTGCCATCTGACGTGAGGTATAATACCATCTGGGAGTTCTCGGCGAGTCCGTCCAGTGTACCCAGTCTCTACTGAGCACCCGTATATCATCTCTGATGTCAAACACCAATGGATATGGGATCATCCATCGCCCATCTGAATGGGTCGAGAAGGTACACGCTAGTCTACTCTGGTATATCGATGCCCTGTCTCGATACACCAACGACTAGGGACTTTGAAGGATGTACTTATGGACTACCATGCCCACACTAGTATGATCCGCATCATAGTCCAGGTAGTCAAGCACACATCCTAAGGGCTTTACCAACATGTAACAGAGAGACAATCAGTATACACGTTAAGGTAAAGTTCAACCAGATAGCATACTATCATGTCGAGCAAGAAAGTCCTCCCTATATATGTCCCAGCATCCACTACAATATACATCCTATGTACAGTAATGGCCTCTAGGGCATACATATAACTAACAATCTCCCACTTGCACTAGGGCCATCTGTAGCAGTGGTTGTAGTATCTCATACTCAACCATCCCATAAAAGTCTCTCTCTGGGAACAGGCCTTTGTGAGTGGATCCGCTGTGTTGTCCTCTGAGTCTACTCTCCTGACCTCGATCCCCTGGAGATCAACCATCTCCATGATCAGGTGACACTGCCTTAGAATATGTCTGGATCACTGATGGGACCGGCGTTCCTTGGCATAAGCCACAACTCCGTTGTCACACAATGGGAGGAACAAAGTTCATCTCATGAACAAATATACACCCAGACTGTCTCTTTGGTAGCATCTTAAGTAGCGATGTATCCAGCCTTTATCGTCTGGTATGCCACGGTATCTAGCTTGGAACTTTTCCAACATACCGTCCCTCTACTGAGGGTAAAGACAATGCCTGCGACTGACATTCAGTCGTCTTTATCACCCTGGAACCCTTCCAGTGATTCTCCCCAGGATCGATTGATACCATCTCACTACAACTATTGAGAATCCTAACATCCAATTAGATCTATCTCATAGATCCAAAACCCAGGATTTAGGGGGTATCACTTTAATCCTATATGGAGAATCATTGTGATAAACGGAGATTGACCGAGCGTAGCATAAGAAACTCCTTCCCTATCAAGAGTATGTCATCCACGTACTCTACGAGGATCGTCACTATACTCCCTACTACCTTTTTGTTTATACAAGGTTCATCTACCATTTTGATGATGTCAAACTCTTTGACTACTTCATCAAAACAGATGTTCCAACTCCGCGATGCCTGCTTTATCCTATAAAGCATCTTGCACACGTTTCCGCTGCTCCCACTGTCTACGAAGCCCTCTGGCTGTGTACTTATAGACGCACTCTTCTAAAACATCATTTAGAAAAGCAGTCATGACACCCAACCACCAGATATCGTAGTCATGGTATGTAGCCGTGACAAGTAGGATCTGGATGGATTTAAGCATAGATCCTTAGAAAAAGGTTTCATTATGATCCATATCTGGTCAATTATGCAAACCTTTAACAAGTCTAGCTTTGAAAGTCTTAACTTTTCCATCTACACCAAGTAATCTTCTCAAGATATACTTGCTCCTGATGGGGATTTAACCCTTCAGATATAGCAACCAAAGTCCATACTTTGTTGGTGTATAAGGATTCCATCTCAGATCGCTAAACATCCAGCCATTCTTACAGAGTCTTACTCTCGATGGCCTGCTCGAAGCTAGTTGGGTCATCATCTCATGATGCAATCCTCGCTCCCACTGTCATAGAGAAAACGAAGTATCTCTCAGGTGGGTGAGGAACCATACTAGATCGGCGGAGAGGCTGAGGTTCATTGGTAACTATTGAATCCTTTGGTTCTTTCAAATCATCAGCTGCAGTTTGTATAGCTGGAACATTTTCAGTTCTACATAACAGTCCTTGCCTCGAGCTTGTCCGGATTTTGCTTTTAGACATAGCCCGGACAACCCCAAATCTTAACTAGCTTAAGAGATGGGCTCTTCCCTTTCCATATCATATATGAAGTGTAGGCAACTGATTTGATTCGAACCCTATTCAATAGGTATACAGCTTCTCAAGTGCATAACTCCCTAAAGGAAATAGGTGACTCGGTAATACTCATCATAGAGCACACCATATCATATAGGGTGTGATTGCTCCGCCCCGATATACCATCGTGTCATGGTGTATACGGAGGAGTAATGCTGAGAGAGAATCTCATTCTCCTTTAGAATAGTCCAGGATTTCCGTGCTCAAGTATTCTCCTCCTTGATCACATCAAAGGACATAATACTTATACCCGTAGTTTGGTTCTCTACTTCTAACTTATATTCTGTGAATATCTCAAAAGGTTCGGACTTATGTTTCAACAGGAACATAGGTCTGAAACTCGAAAGATCATCAGAGAACGTAATGAAGTATAAAGAACCATTCCTGACATGTGTAGACAGGGGACCTACATACATCAACATGTATCATCCCAAGAGTTTACTAACTCTTTCTCTGTTTCCAGTAAATGGAGCTATGGTCATCTTATCTTTGTGACATGACTGGCGAGTTTCACAAGATGTAAATTCAAACTGATTTAAATATGCATCTAAATGTAACTCAGCCAGTCGGGTCGCATTGATCTGACCTAGCCTACAATACCTTAAGAAGGATCCGTTCATTTCTGAACTCTTCCTCTTGTGTGTGTTCCATATACTAAGAACTGTAGTTTGATTTAGTACATCAATGCTTTTAGATAACGTGCCTGATCCAATCAACTTTTGATATAGGAAATGTTCAAAACATAATCCAACCATACAAAATTATATCCTTTCTTTTCTAACAAAAAGAGTGATATGATTTGGTATATCAGGTTCGGTATCTAATAACATTCGTTCAGAATCAATGTATTGGTAATACAGGATGACAGTGACCAACAGACTTGGCTGCAACACTTGCCCCATTTTCTGCCTCATAAAACTTATCACCCGTTCTCAGTCCTCTACCTTTCTGTAGCCCTATGTAACAGATTACATATCTGGGATCCTGGTCTGGTATCACATACCCAGGACGTAAAGGTTACTGAGAAACAGTTCTCAGTATAATGAGCACACCCGAAGATGATGCATCAGCATGCACTCTCTTCGTTTGGGCGGCACGGGAAATCTGGTATTCCCCAATTTCCTGCTCTGTCTTATAACAATTATAAGTTGGAGCGGGACCAACGTTCCCCAGCTCAGTATAACAAGCGGGTTCGGTCAATATTCCGTATTATTATCTTGATTAAGGCGTGATATGGTCGCTACCTGGAGAGAGAGAGAAGAAAACACTCAGCGTGCGCTCTGTCAAGAATAGATTGGTTATTATTTTATCTAATCAGGATGGCTCCCACTGCTTTTTATCAAATCTTCCTTCAAACCCTAAAAGGAAAGACTAGCCGGGATTAATTACACATTACAAGTTCGCCAATCTTTCAGCCAGGCCAGTGTCGGTACTTTGAGGGAGGTCCCCCGTGCTTTCGCACGAACCTAATTACTGTAAACCTCGTTTTCCCAGAGGCGTAACCCCGTTGACACCTTTCTAGACACCTACTTGATCGGCTAATCGTAATGTATAAAACTCTCCCAGGAGTAACTCTTACTCGCAGCGGGTATCGGGATCCAACTATCTCATAGAAGGTATGCAATCTCATTGCAAATTTCAACACTTGAAATTCCCGATAATATTTTGCCCCTAGCCTCCTATGACCTTGACAAAGGCCAACAAACCATAGGATGCTAGTCAAGTTCAACCCGTCATTTCCTGATTGAATTAAACCCACCCGCACGGCCCTTGACAAAGGCCAACAAGGTCGCACGACTACCCTAATCCAATCTGCATCATATGCATAAGCAGATAAGCACCAGTTAGCTACCGCACACTGCGCCTTGACAAAGGCCAACAAACGCAGCACGAATACTAACTACTACTTATCTGAAATGACGGAGGGCTACGACAGGTTTTTCTGAAAACCCATTGCGTAATGAACTTGATATCGTTGTAGGATCGAATGAATTTTAAAATGGAGTGTCTTTGATGCTTTTCTAGTTTTGCTAAAGGAGTCACTCCTGGTGAAGGGATCGTCGGTCCTTTCCTCGTCGAATGAGGTGCGGGATATATCATATATATCACTGTGCAAAGAAAAAACCCTTAAAAGCAATCAAAAGACAAACCGAATGTGTAGCATCTGCCAGTTATTTCTAAAGGAGTCACTCCCGGTGAAGGGATCTCGGTCCTTTCCTCATCGAATAAGGTGCAGGATATATCACATATACCGCTGTGCAAAGCAAGAACTGTAGCTACCTGTTTTATTTTGAAATTCGATTCTACAACATCTTAGGTTTCTTTTATTTCATTAATCACATTAATGAAGTCCCATCATATAAGTGCCTAATCATCACAGATAAATACGACGTACACTTATGCCATCCGCATTCGTCTCGATGTCCCCTCGTGCACCGTTAGGTTAGGTAACTAACGGCATAGCAGGGCAGGGCTAGCGCGGGTGTAAAACATAAGTAACGCCTATATAATATATCATATATAAACTATATACAGTATCTATCACAGAACATCTCATGATCACATCACAGATATCGCAGCAGAAGAATCATATGAAATATTGGATATACTAGGACGTCCGTGTTTTCAATACGAGCCAGTATAAAACACGGATTCCACGGTCGTGATGAATAGCCAAACCCACACCCCTAGACCCCTACGAGAGCGGCAAGCAACCCTACCAATTCTGGAGTTAGGAGACCCGAACCCGACTCCTCGAGTTGGTCTCCCACTGGACTCCAGAACCCGGTTACTTGTGCCCTCCTCCTTGGGTCTATCCTAGTGCAGAAAAGTAAATAATATACAAAGGGTGACATCTTCCGCAACCTGGAAGTGCCCCAATAAAAGAATATTACATACAAGTTTTTACATGAATGAAAATGAAAAACACTCATCTCACATAAAAACCCCCGGCTATTCAAACACGACGATCCAATATAACATATCCAGCAACACATAACATCACATGTCATCAACGTAAGTAAATATGTCCATCCCAATTGTCGTTGACATATAGCAACGAAACCGGCGATATCACATATTACACTTACGGTCACAGAAAAGAAAGTGTAAAACTACAACAGTTGGAATCCGCAACCACCTCAAACATCGCATGCCTGACCAAATGAATTCCTTAGACATCGCATGCCTAACAATTATAAACCCCGCATTTTAGTCTCATTATCGAAAACACTTTTCAATATCAAGTCGGGCAATTCAGCAAGATTCCCGACAGGCTGATCGAATGCTCGTCGCAAACTTCAGTAGACGGACGCACCCCCGATACCGGCGACGAAGTGCACCAAGGCAGAACACCGCTGCCGCGAGCACCCGAACGGATGCTTTCGGCGACAGGGTTCTCCTACAGTCACTTGGTCGGTGTTAGTTATATGTATGCCCTAGAGGCCATTACTGTACATTGGATGTATATTGTAGTGGATGCTGGGACATATATAGGGAGGATTTTCTTGCTCGACATGATAGTATGCTATCTGGTTACTCTTTACCTTAACGTGTATACTGATTGTCTCTCTGTTACATGTTGGTAAAGCCCTTAGGATGTGTACTTGACTACCTGGATTATGATGCGGATCATACTAGTGGGGACATGGTAGTCTATAAGTACATCCTTCAAAGTCCCTAGTCGTGGGTGTATCGAGACGGGGCATCGATATACCAGAGTAGACTAGCGTATACCTTCTCGACCCATACAGATGGGCGATGGATGATCCCATATCCATTGGTGTTTGACATCAGAGATGATATACGGGTGCTCAGTAGAGACTGGGTACACTGGACGGACTCGCCGAGAACTCCCAGATGGTATTATACCTCACGTCAGATGGCAGTTCTCTGGTGACACTGGTACAGAGTAGTCTGTTGACCCGAGATCGTCATAGAGTCTTGTGTGGTTCCCACTGTGCTTTGATTTCCATCTTACCACGTCTAAGAGGGCGTGCAAAACGGTGGTTTTTGGGTACAGTCCTGAGTCACATGGAGGCAATGAGCGATAGGAGGGGATTCGTCTCTCCCGGTATAGGGAGTTGATGTTGCGCTGTGTCCGATTGGCTATAACAGGAAATCCCTGGCCAGGGTTGCTGAGATTTACTGGTAAGTGTTACCAGTAGTTTCTCGAATTGTTATAAACCTCATATCGACACGACTTATCAAGCTATTGGGGTCTGACGTTTACCACCCCTAGGCGAGATATGCGACATATCAGACGATCAGACCGGACTGTACGGTAGTGTTACTGGTTGGATTCACTGGAGTGTGAGCGGGCTTGCTCGTCGATCTTCAGATCGCTCAATACCCGGGTGGCCGTTACGTTTAGCAGACCGCTTGCAGCTTGTGGATGTTTGATATGATCATCATCTGCTGCCGGCGTATTGACGAGTCTTTAGAGTCCTACACAGAGGTTTCCTGGCTCAAGCGAAACGAAATAGGAGCGCATATGAGATATGTGCGGGACCGAGAATAATACGGTATGTGATACTGTATTCGATTCTCGCGATGTGACATTGATCGGTTATATGCAATATAGCCGGGTTATCGGATCAAGTGTTGATTCGATAAGTTGTTACTGATGATACCAGTCGGTTATGTGCGACATGACCGGATCGTTAAATCAAGTGTTGATTTAATGATTTAATGCATAATTGTATATTTGATATATTACTTTGCATTAACTAGTATCGGTTCACTTTAAAATGGATTTTCTCACTCGGGTGTGCGCATTGCATATGCGATATGATTTTGTGCACTTGCTTGTATCATGTTTGATGATGCATGCCAAACTTGGTTAAGTGTAAAGAATGAACCATGGTAATGAATGGGTTAGGGTTTTGATTTTTATTTGTTCATTTATCTTTCTTATTTATTCTTTTTGGAAAAAGGAAAAAGAAAGATAAATGGTGGCATATTTTGGATTTAGTTGAAGTTTCTTGAAACTTTGACTAAGTCTTCATTCTTGTCCTATACTTAACCCTAACCATTTTAACTAACCTAAGTTAATTCTCTACACTTTACTAGAGTTATAAGTATGATAAGTATTGTTTTATTTTCTATTTTTAATTCAAGACTTATCATATCATATTCATCTTCTTCCATTCTTCAAGTGAAGAAAGCTTCATTTTTCATCAATGGTGATTGATGATTAAGAGTGAGAAATCCATTTCTAAAGTCTACCCACTTCCTATTTCTTCATCCTCTACCTCTTGCCAAGTAGTAGAGTGTGTTTACTTCATAAGTTTCATGACTTGGTGAAGTTGTGAGCTTGATCTAGCGATGCCTCGACATAGATCATCTTCGGCATGGACATCGACGACCTAGCTTGCCCATTCTCCGACGAAGCCGACGCTAGAGCCCGGATTTGATTTGGACAGCGGAGAGGACCTCATCTCGGAGCCGTGGAGGTGGAGGACCGGATCTACAAAGGTTGTATTTCCGTATCTCTTAGTTAATTGTTAACTAGTTATCTTTTCGCCTAGTTTTCTAGCAAACGATCCGTAGTCGGGTCTCTCGGCACCTAGAATTTTTGAAATTGGCATGGTTGATGCCTTGTGAGACCTCATTAGGGTGCCTAGGAACCCTACAGTGGTATCAGAGCCTTAGGCGAAGTCCAGACGGAATCTGAAACCCGAACGAACCCGAAACCCATCACAAAACATGCTCTCTGTCCTTTTTTCAAAAATTGGGATTTTTCCATATTAAAAATATTCAGTAAAATCAGCAGGCAATTCTAAGGGATACTGTAAAATTCGTGTGCCTGATTCCATCAATGCGCCGCGCTTCCGCGGCACGAGCATGGCTCGTGCGGCGGAACCGCGGCCGTTTTGTCGTTTGTGGCATCCAAATTTGTACAGTAATTCACAATATGCAGTGCTGGTTTTCTTGGGTATTTTTGATATTTTTTCAAGAGTTGAATTTTCTGGAGTTGTTTTGGGGATTCGGTGTTTCGATCGGGGTATCAAATTTTGTCTGTTTGGCTTTCCGGATAAATTTTAGAATATGTTAAAAAGTTCGACCGGATATAAATACCCAATTTTTCCCCTGTCGGGAAATTTCCAAGTGTTGGACATATAGCAAGTAACGCGATGGACCCTCTAGAAGACAACAAACCTTAACTCGATTATGTGACCGTCTTGAACTGCCCTTTGAACCTTCGGGTTTGGGGCAGTACGGCGTGCCATATGTGAGGCGTTGGCTTGACCCTTCTACGGCTGGACCGTTGGTACTGAGGCATGAAGTGAATGTCTTTGAACTTATTTCATTCGGTTGATCGGGAAAACTTGGGTGTTCGATTGTTCTATCGAAAAGTTTAACATTTTCTATCTTATCCGGAATGTGATACAATAATTGGAATTCACAATAAGTTATGAGATAACTGAATGAATGTTATAAACATAGCACTTTAGTCTCACTTGATCGGTTGCCACGGAATTTTGATGTGATCAAAAGTCCGTCGCAATCACGTAGCGTACGCGGATACTCGTCGGATAAACTTAATAGACAGCCTCACTCCATAGCCCCGACCAAGTGACTGTAGGAGAACCCCGTCGCCGAAAGCATCCGTTCCGGTGCTCGCGGCAGCGGTGTTCCGCCTTGGTGCACTTCGTCGGAGGCATCGGGGGTGCGGCCGCCTACTGAAGTTTGCGACGAGTATTCGATCAGCATATCGGGAATCCTGTTGAATTGCCCGACTTGGTATTGAAAAGTGTTTTCGATAATGAGACTAAAATGCGGGGTTTATAATTGTTAGGCATGCGATGTCTAAAGAATTCATTTGGTCAGGCATGCGATGTCTGAGGTGGTTGCGGATTCCAACTGTTGTAGTTTTACACTTTCTTTACTGTGACCGTAAGTGTAATATGTGATATCGCCGGTTTCGTTGCTATATGTCAACGACAATTGGGATGCGCATATTTACTTACGTTGATGACATGTGATGTTATGTGTTGCTGGATATGTTATATTGGATCGTCGTGTTTGAATAGCCAGGGGTTTTTATGTGAGATGAGTGTTTTTCATTTTCATTCATGTAAAAACTTGTATGTAATATTCTTTTATTGGGGCGCTTCCAGGTTGCGGAAGTTGTCACCGTTTGTATATTATTTACTTTTCCGCACTAGGATAGACCCAAGGAGGAGGGCACAAGTAACCGGTTCTGGAGTCCAGTAGGAGACCAACTCGAGGAGTCGAGTCCGGGTCTCCTAACTCCAGAATTGGTAGGGTTGCTTGCCGCTCTCGTAGGGGTCTAGGGGTGTGGGTTTGGCTATTCATCACGACCGTGGAATCCGTGTTTTATACTGGCTCGTATTGAAAACACGGACGTCCTAGTATACCCAATATTTCATATGTTTCTTCTGCTGCGATATCTGTGATGTGATCATGTGATGTTCTGTGATAGATACATTATATAGTATATATGATATATTATATAGGCGTTACTTATGTTTTACACCCGCGCTAGCCCTTCCATGCTCTGCCGTTAGTTACCTAACCTAACGGTGCACGAGGGGACATCGAGGCGAATGCGGATGGCATAAGTGTACGTCGTATTTATCTGTGATGTTTAGGTACATGTGATTAATGAAATAAAAGAAACCTAAGATGTTGTAGAATCGAATTTCAAAATAAAACAGGTAGCTACAGTTCTTGCTTTGCACAGCGGTATATGTGATATATCCTGCACCTTATTCGATGAGGAAAGGACCGAGATCCCTTCACCGGGAGTGACTCCTTTAGCAATAACTGGCAGATGCTACACACTCGGTTTGTCTTTTGATTGCTTTTTAGAGTTTTTTGCTTTGCACAGTGATATATATGATATATCCCGCACCTCATTCGACGAGGAAAGGACCGACGATCCCTTCACCGGGAGTGACTCCTTTAGCAAAACTAGAAAATCCTCAAAAACATTCCATTTTCAAAATTCATTCGATCCTACAACGATATCAAGTTCATTACGCAATAGGTTTTCAGAAAAACCTGTCGTAGCCCTCCGTCATTTCAGATAAGTACTAGTTAGTATTCGTGCTACGTTTGTTGACTATGTTAAGGCGTAGTGTGCGGTAGCTAATTAGTGCTTATCTGCATAAGCATATGATGTGATTGGATTAGGGGTAGTCGTGCGACTTTGTTGACTATGTTAAGGGTCGTGCGGGTGGGTTTAATTCAATCGGGAAATGACGGGTTGAACTTGACTAGCACTTATGATTTGTTGACTATGTTAAGGTCATATAGCTGCTAGGGGCAAAATATTATCGGGAATTTCAAGTGTTGAAATTTGCAATGAGATTGCATACCTTCTATGAGATAGTTGGATCCCGATACCCGCTGCGAGTAAGTGTTACTCCTGGGAGAGTTTTATACATTACAATTAGCCGATCAAGTAGGTGTCTAGAAAGGTGTCAACGGGGTTACGCCTCTGGGAAAACGAGGTTTACAGTAATTAGGTTCGTGCGAAAGCACGGGGGACCTCCCTCAAAGTACCGACACTGGCCTGGTTGAAAGATTGGCGAACTTGTAGTGTGTAATTAATCCCGGCTAGTCTTTCCTTTTAGGGTTTGAAGGAAGATTTGATAAAAAGCAGTGGGAGCCATCCTGATTAGATAAAATCAAAACCAATCTATTCTTGACTGAGCGCACGCTGAGTGTTTTCTTCTCTCTCTCTCCAGGTAGCGACCATATCACGCCTTAATCAAGATAATAATACGGATAATTGACCGAACCCGCTTGTTATACTGAGCTGGGGAACGTTGGTCCCGCTCCAACTTATAATTGTTATAAGACAGAGCAGGAAATTGGGGAATACCAGAATTCCCGTGCCGCCCAAACGAAGAGAGTGCATGCTGATGCATCATCTTCGGGTGTGTTCGTTACAGAGAACTGTTTCTCAGTGTCCTTTACGTCCTGGGTATGTGATACCAGATCAGGATCCCAGATATGTAATCTGTTGCATAGGGCTACAGAAAGGTAGAGAACTGAGAACGGGTGATAAGTTTCATGAGGCAGAAAACGGGGCAAGTGTTGCAGCCAAGTCTGTTGGTTACTGTCACCCTGTATTACAAATACATTGATTCTGAACGAATGTTATTAGATACCGAACCTGATATACAAAATCATATCATTCTCTTTATCACTAAAGAAATGATAAAATTTTGTATTGTTGGATAATGTTTTGAACATTTCCTATATCAAAAGTTGATCGTATCAGGCACGTTATCTAAAAGCGTT